>CM062816.1:388466194-389724410 GCA_031772625.1 Pinus tabuliformis | reverse complement strand
TCTTGAGCATATTGTTCAATGTAGCTTTCATGCAATATTGAATTATGCTTAAGTATAGTAGATGCATTTATAATTGGTCTTGATAACATATATGCAACTTTATTGTGTATGCCTTTCTTATATCTGATGACAAGATGAAACTATTGTAGAAAACCCATCCACCTATAGTGTCTTGATTCCTGCAACTTAGTTTGTGAGTGAAAATATTGAAGTGGTTGATGATCAGTATGTATAATTGTTTCTTTGCCCAATAGGTAATGTTTCCACTTTTTCACACTCTATACTAATGAATACAATTCTTTATCATATGTGGGATAATTAACTACTACATAATTAAATGTCTTAGAATGATAACATATGGGTTTACCATGTTGCATCAACACTACTCCCATGGTAGAGTCACCAGCATCTGTTTCAATCTCAAATGGTCTTTGAAGATCTGGCAATGCTAGTACTGGTGTTGTACTAATCTTTTCTTTCAAGGTGTCGAAGGCTTTCTGCTGTTTACCTCCCCATTGAAACACCTTGTTCAATCTTGTTAAAGCATGTAAGGGAGCTGAAATCAAGGAAAAGTTAGCAATAAACTTTCTCCAATATTGTGTTGCTCCTAGGAAGCTCCTAACTTCTATAGTAGATTTGGGTTTAGGCCAGTTCACAATAACTTCAACCTTAGAGGGATCTATCTTCAATTCACCATCCCCTAAAATATGACCCAAATAATTCAAAGATGTTTTACCAAATTCACATTTTTATAACTTAACATAGAGATTTTCTTTTTCCAAAACATCTAGAGTCTTCTTTACATGCTTCAAATGTTCTTCCCATGTTTTACTGAAAACAAGAATTATTCTCTTCTGTGAATGTATCATCTGAAGATGGAACCTCTGAAGGCAAGACCGGGTCAACTGCCGCCTCGACCTTTTGACTTTCATCTGGTATGGGTTCAGATGGTTTGTCTTCAATGATAGACGCTTCGGTTGACCACCTGGGAGGGTCAGCCGGCTTTTCAACTAGTGACGGACTCGGCAAGAGTTTTTTATATCCAGGAGGAAGTTGTAACGGTGAAATCGGACGATCATCCAAAACCCTTTTAGCCTCGTCTAAGAAGGGACAACGGTGGACGGCATGGTCGCCTTCGCACAGTTTACAAGGAAATATATATTTTCCTTTTTGTCCTGGGGCTTCACTTTCACTAGTCGACGGTGTGTTTTCAACATGATCATCAGAGGTTGATGACACCGGGTTGTGCAAACGAGGAGACCAGTCCCTTAAGATCCGAGGGATGCAACGACAATCTCTATGATAGTGGTCTCTATTGCAAATGACACATGGCGATTTAGGCCTGGTCGGTGCAGTGTGTGGATTTTCGCTACGATGCTTGGTTGCCCCCTTTCGCTTTTGGCTCCTTCTTCTTCTTCTCTTTCTTCTTCTTTTCCTTCTTCTTCTCAGGTACTTGATTTTTGGCTTTACCAGCCCCATCAAGCGAAGAAGAAGGAGGAGAGGAAGAATTGGAGGAAGTAGAAGGTTGGTGGGTAACTCTGGATTCGTTTAGTTTCTGACTCGATTGTTCAGGAATTGAGGTGTTCTGAACGACAGAGGTTGAGAAGAGCCATACGGGCAAGCCGATTGTCAATCCTGGAAGCGACAATGTGGCCATATGGGGCGCACCAACATCTCCCCAAGAGGAGAAGGGACTAGGATTTCCTCCAAGGGGAATTCCTTGGTTGGTGGGTTCCATTTTCTCAACCTAAGATCAACGTAGAAAAGGGTGATGATTATTCCATTTAAAATAAATTTTAGACGCTTTGACACAACTTGTTTTTTCAATTTTTAAGAGTCGAGAAAAAAACAAAAGATGACTCTAGTCGCCTTCGATTTTTAATGAGCTTGAAGTGACAAGTGCTCAGATGGACCTTTTCCGTTAAGGAGTCTGAAAAGGAACGAAAGGGACTCCTCTGGAAATCTAGGTAGAGGGATTACCAAACCAATCGCAAAACTACAGAATACTTTTTACGGTACGACAGCCAATCTTCCCAAATGCTGTGTTCAATGCATTGCGATCGATAGGGTGGCAGACACGGCTTCCTATGGACAAAGGATTAAGCCTATTGTGGTCTCCCAAAATATACTCGACGGTACGTGGGAGCACAAGTCCGTACTGGCACTTATCGTCTCAAAGTGGAGGAATCACCCAACCATTAGTGAGAACAACAGTTACCAGGCTTTACAACGCCAGAATACGTCTCTAGCCTAGACTTCTAAATGTTGTGCGTTAGGTTCCAAAGCGTTGTTAGATTCATTGAATTTATTTTATATTTGATCTTGCTTATGAAGTTTTCCTTTCAAGTTCACCGCGAGATGTAGATGTCTAATTCCTAAAATGCAATCTAAGATGATAAACAGTCTTTTATCTTCTTTGTGCAATGAAAATCCTAGCTACTAAGGAAAGAGAGACAGTATTCTTTCACAAAGAGCAAAGAGCACACTCTAAATGCGCTTTCCTAAATCAAACCAATAAAACAGTCTAAATGCAAATGCACATGCATGTATTTGTTTTCGACTTTCTTAGTATGTAAATGATAAAAATAAAGTTGATGCACAAATCTGAATTACTTTTCAAGCGACAGTTATCAACAAGTTTCTTTTCGAAATCAAAAATGGAGGCAATCACAACACCTTACGATTTGGAAATGAATACTTGTTTTCGACACTAGAAAAATTACAAATTCAGACCAAATACAATAGTAATAGGATAATCGACTATCTACAGCAATCAAACTCTTTCCTATGCCTAAAAACGACACTTGCGACGCTTTCAAATCAAAGGACGACAGTACGATTACGTTACTTTTGCAAAGGAGAACTGAAAATGACCCAACAAACACACAAAAACATTTACAGTTCTTTTGTACAAAGGAGGCGGAATAACAGCAAAGAAAAGGGGTCTCAAACAGAGATATATTGATCACAGGCAGCAAAATTCATGAATATAACTGGAAAGAATGAACTACAGAAACCAAAACTAAACAATGCCTAGTCTGATCAGTGCACCTGTAACACGGGAATTTGAAATGCAGCGCACCTACTACACTCGGGAAGTGCGCTAAATTTCAGATTCACAGAATAGTACCTACGCTGGGCCAGAGACGAGACTTTGCTTGGGTTCCAGGTCATAGTTTGCAGTTTAGTTCATGGGTTTTGGCCGAGCAAATGGTAATCAGTAATGCAACAATCAGGGGTAGATCTAAGGAGGATCTAAGAGCTATCACAAAGGGCAATCAGAGAGTTTGTAAATTAGTTGTTTAATTTATAAACAAATCCCTGAGATTGACTGAAGCGGAATTTATCTACTTTGCATTTGCATAGCAAATGCAGTTCGAAAGCTACCTGGCTCGACTTCAGGCTCCGTCTGTAAATTTATAAAATAGACAACAAGGAGGATAAACAAACAAACTAATTCGTCCCCAGCGGAGTCGCCATTTTGTTACAGGGAAAAGTGTCTACACGGAACTTCTTATCCCACTAAGGTGTGATAGCTACCTTAGAAACAAACAAAGTAAAGCTACTTTCATTTTTCCTTTATGAAGTATAGATGAGAGAAGAACAAAGAAGACCAACCTCTGTCTTGCGCTAATCTCCTGGTTCGATTCCTCTCTCTCTTGATAGTCTTTTGCTACTTGTTCCCTTGCATGCCCAGCTTCACCAAGTACCTGTAAGATCACAGTAGCATAGCACTATACAAGAACATGTATCTATAATCATAAACAATCTAGGATCAAATGTAAATTGACCATACAAATGCAGCAAACATGAATGACACAAGAGTATGGAGGAAAACTTGAATAGCTTTTATTGATAAACAAGAAAGAGCCAAGGGGAGTTACAACTAGTTGTTCTGACCCAACATCATCCTCTTAGCAAAGAAGCCCCTCTTCACCTCATACAAAGCTTAGATCACCCAACAATCTGATGTTGTCTCAAGAAACCAACAACAATTCCTTACAATATGCAAAATTCCAGCATCTGGATCTCTGGGATGAGAGATCCATATATAGATATCTGTAAGGGAGATGAGTCAGCTTGTGATTTGATTAGTGTCTTCCCTCTGATAGTTCTTGCTTCCACTTGGAGATTGATGATCTCTTACTCATCCTTGGTCGAATTCAGAGAGCCAAGTGTCACAGGAGAAGTTTCTGGAAGTTTCCATGCCTCTCCACCTCATGGAATGACACTACCATTTGTCACTTCTCGCCCATCTCACCCCATAGAAGGGATTTTTGAAATGAAATGCATCCACACAGTGTGTTTAGGTGAGATGCAACACACTTTGCCTATGGAGCAGCTGAAATGATCCTGTTTTGACCAGTTCTGAGCAGTTTTTCATGGAGAACTTCTGGGAGAAGCTGTAATCAGTTGACCTTGTTCCTCTAGGGGTTAGAACAACACTTTTAGGGACTTAGGATCCCTTGGTTTATGGACATTTCATGCTTGGGGTTGTAGTGCCCAAAAATTTCTATAACACTATGTTGCCCAATTTGGCCTCCAACCATATTGTCCCCATCCCCTCCGGAGTTGAGTCAGTTGCTGCTAGGTCAACTAGGCACTTTATGCTCTGACAAGGGTAGTCCTTTGTTTGTCCCTTAGTCCCATTTCACCATTATCCCTGTTGTCAATCCATCAGTCACGTTACTACTTTCCCTCGTGCTTTAGTTGAGGATCCTCATTGCCTCATCTATCGCGGGCCCTATTCTGTCGACATCAACGTATTTATTCCAAAAGAACGGCCTAGAGGGTGGTGTATCTCGATTCTAGCTTCCATTCTTGTTCAACGCCTTGGATCGAGCAGAGGGTCCCATTATTTCCCTTTGACTTGGTCGTTTCATGTTCATGATCCGTACACTTGATGGTCCAGTGATGCAGCAGATTGTACCACTGATTCCTGAGTGTGTGTGAGATGTTTCAGACCTCATGAGGGGTGGTCCTTCAGGTAGCCCCACACATGCCCGGATGCAAACCTCCTATGCTACAGCCTCAGATTCAGTTCGACAGAGTTGATGGGTTCGGTTCCTACCGATCGCGGTGTTCATAGCATGCACATCTTCTCTAGATGATCCATTTAGTTTTGTAGAGCCCTTCCTTGTTTAGTATGGCTTCTCTACTTGTTCTACCCTCCCTCCCACTCATTTTTTGAGGGAAGGGGCTTTGTATCTCATGTACTCAGATATTATTGTATTTATTCTTAGCTCATGTTTTTACCAGGTGCATTATGTATATGGGACACATTGTATTATTTTCTGGCTCTATTATGCCAGCATGTCATGTACCATTCAGCATGTACTTTATTGCTCAGTTTCATATTTCTGGGTGAACCATTATTTTTGTACTAAGTTATCTCGGCGGGTATGGGTATGCCTCCCCCACCTCATTAAGGTCTGGTACCACAACATAAAAGAGACTTACATTAGTCTCGCCCCCTCTGTCACTATCCTCTCTCATCTTCAACTTCATTGGTCTCTCTCTCTCTCTCTCTCTCTCTCCCTTGACTCCCTATGTTTTCTAAGTGATTGTGTCTTTACAACGTACTCCGGTCATACGTTTTTCTCCTAACACTCGTATGTTGAGGGGAAATATGCTTTCACCAAAAAATTGATCATCTAGCCTAATTTACTACATGGATTGAAGTATACCATGTAAAGCCAATTTTACCCTAGTAAAATTGCTTTCACTGTGAGAAATTACCTAATAAACCACCTTTATTAAGTAATCTATATTTAAACCCATGACGAATAATTAAATAAATCACTGTTTATTTGATTTTCTTCTAGGAATAATTAACTAACCCATTATTTTATTATTATTCCTTATTAAATTTGACAAGTCATGAAAAATAGACAGGTAAATCATTATTTATCTTACTTTTCTCTAAGAATAACTAATTAATCATTAATTAATTACTATTCTTTGTTAAATTTGACTAAATCCCTTAGGAATAATTAAATAAATCATTATTTGTTTATTATTCCTGAACTAATTCCTTGAAATAATAAATAAATCATTTATTTATTTATTATTTCTAAATAAAAGTTTAAATACTTTTTCCCTCCTAAACAAATATAATAATCTATTCCAAGTGATAATTCTAAGAATGGGATTAATAATATTTTATTATTGCTCATTATTCGAGGATAACTCAATATTTTGTTATAAATAGGAGGGTTTTCCATTCATTATTTACTTTTGATTATTTTCATTGTTGCACTCACTCTTGTAACTCTGATTATTTTCATTGTCGCACACCATATTTTTGTTGGGTTTATGCATTATAGAGGAGAGAAACTCTACAGAAGCTGAAAATTTTGAGGATAGCCAACAACCCATCCCATAGAGGGTGACTAGTAACATTTATCTGTTCTCTTCACAGGTGTTATTATAAAATTATTCTTTACATATCTAGTTTCCATTGGATAATTGGGGTTATTACTCTTTCTTTCATTGTTTTACTATGATCATAGCATAGATTAGAATTTTGGCAGGTTTTGTTTCTATCAATAACTGCAGATATACAATGTTTAGCAGCCATTTATATTGTTGAGATTGTTTGTCATGCACAATCTTAAGTGGGTTCTTTTCGTACATCATTGAGAAGAAAACACTACAATGGTAATATTTAGAGCATGAACATTTCCCACACATTTATCAAATAAACACAAGATGAAAATTCGTCTTAAAGCTCTATCCTACCAATTTGTACATGGAATGATTTTCTGAAAGCACCATAGTCTTGCTAAGATGCTTAGGGCCTCAGGATATAGAAAGGGTATTAAAGGATTTGCGCGATGGATCAAGAAGTGGACACTTTTTGCTCGATACAATTGCTCATAAAATAATGAGGGTTGGTTATTATTGGCCTACTTTTCTTAAGGACACCCATGCTTACGCTCGAAAGTGCCTAATATACGAGAGATGTGTTGGTCGAGATCAAAATTCAATCACCCCACTATTACCAATAGCAGTTGAGGAACCTCTCCAACAATGGGGACTAGATGTTATTGGTGATATCTTTCTACACTTGTCAAAGCTACACCGATACATCCTAACAACAACAAATTACTTAAACTGGTGGGCCAAAGTGGTTCCTTTAAGGCAAGTCAACGACCAGGAAGTCATCTAATTTTTGAAGCAAAATATCATAACCAGGTTTGGTGTTTCAATGTCACTTGTATTTTTTGGCATTATGGTTTGCATGGATCCAACTAGCTGATGCTGGCATTGCTTCATGATGGAAGCTAGCTCATGTTGGCATTGATGTCAACCCTTCTAGCCTAGCTGATGTTTGGATGCCATTAATAATAGCATGGTTGTAGTTTATTATGATGGCATTGGGATGATTGTGTTGGAATTGATGTCAACAGTATAATATCACACTCATGATGGTCAAATGATGGCATTGGTTTGGTTTATGAGGCTGCTACAAGTCGATGATGTAGATCTACATGTGATGGTTTGTTGGCACACTAGTTGAATTTCTGATTAGGTCTTCATCTGGGTCTTCATGTTTATGTTCATGGAGGACTTATTTCAGTAGTGTGTTGGTCTCATGAAGATTATGATGATGTTGTAGAGGTCTACAGGTCATCAGAGGTATTACAGCTTGTGCATATGTTTTTTGGAGAGTGGAGGACTTATTGGCACTCTTTCCAACCTTGTTTGTTGGCATTTTAATTCAACTTGGCAGTGACACTTTGGATACATGTTTGATCCACTTGTAGATCTATCAGAGGATATGTCAGAGGTTTGGAGGCATGTACAGGAGCTAAAGAAGATCATCCAATAGGTGGTATAGGTCCTGAGCTAAAGGCTTGATGTTTTTATTCATCCTAATCCTCAGTCGCATGGAGCCAATCTTGTGGGAGCGACTAAAAGGCTCCATTTGTTGGCATACATGCATATGGGAGCGACTGAAGGTTCCAGTGAATTTTAGCCTTTGTTATGCATGCGACTGAGGATTTTCACAATACTTTCTCCACATTCCTCACGCAAATCGGAAGAAAATAGCATGGAAATTCCGAGAGGCTTCAAGAATAGGTTGTAAAGGTCATAAATAATTTGAAAATGTCCTCCAATGATGTGAACACATTTAGTGAAAAGGTAGTGGTCTTAGTCGATTTATTTGGTCCAATTTGTGCACCCTTAATCCTAGCCCCAATCTCAATTTCACCCTACATGTTTTATATATTCGATTTTAGAGTTAAGTGATGTAGGATGTTGAGTGTATGTGTGTACAAAGGCTTCAAAGAGTGATTATACTTCATACCTATTAGAGAGCATAGATGCTTCAGTGGGTGAGTGTTAATGGCAGAGAATGGAGCAAAACTGAATCATGTTTCATAGTAGATCAGATTTTATGTTGTTGGAGTAGAGATTGTTTAGAGAGCCTTTGTATGATGTTGGATAATGTTTTTGTTGGTGACTCTCACAATTGTTTTTGCAGGAGATACTAATTCATTTGGCACATAGCCATAGTGTCTTATGATGTTAATTATATTATGCAACATTATATTGTTGTGAGGGTTTGATAGTACTTCATATTTGATGTGGCAACTATTTTGATAGAATTGAGTGCACATATTTCTGGTATTATTTTGATTTATATGATGATGTCTTACTGCTAGAGGTCTTATTGCAGAGCTAAATCCGTTTGAGTAGAAAGTATTTGGATCTAGTTTGAAAATAGATGAAAGGAGGTCTGAATAGAGTAGAGGAGAACTGACTTCATCGATGTGGAGCGATGATTGCAAATTTTCGGAAAAAGGAACAGTTTCTCAATCGAACGGCAGTTGGATAGTCCAATCGGAGTTGGGAAAGCATAAATTGATCATGGTGGATTTCAGTAGATGAGGTAGTCCATAGATCCATGCAGAACATAGTATTCTAAGTTGATCAGTAGAATAGAATCTCCAGCCTAATCGGAGTCAGTTGATTGTGTATGAGTTCGAGTCTCCATGTTGATGGGAGTCAACAAATCTATGTAAAAGACTTATTTTGCTTAATAGAAGATTCACAACAGCACAATAGTAGCAAGGGTGGTGATTGTTTTTCTCGATGAACAGTTTTTCACCATATATCTTGTGTCTCATGTGTTTATGATTTCTTGTGTTCTTTTTCATGGTTATGTTGCTCATGTGGTTTATTTCTTGATTATGATTGAAGCATATATCTGCAAATGTTTAATGAGTTGCTTCTAATTAGTGTGTGTGATTCAGCAAACTAAATAAAAGAAAAATTTTGGTAATAAGACACACTACTGATTCAACCACCCCCCTCTTAGTGGTGCTCAAAGGTTTCCAAAAATTGGTATCAGAGTGGTGCTCTTCGTTGCAGATTGATCGTTGAAGAATAGATATGGGGTTTGTTGGCAAAAACTTGAATTTTTTTCAGAATGGTTGTCCTCACTATTGAAAATTACAAGGTATGGCTCAAAAATGTAAAATATCAATTATTATCTTGTGGATCTAACATTTTGAGAGTAGTATGTGAAGGTTGTGGCAAGGATCCAATTGCAGATGAATTTTTGTAGCATTATGCACAAGCTAGATGCATAATCTACAAGAATCTTCATGATGATGATTTGAAGAGGCTAGTAGGTTTGAAATATGCCAAGAAAATGTGGGACAAGCTAGAATCCATATTTGGAGATGGTACCAACAACAATAAGGAAAATGAGAAGAAGAGCAACAAGAAGAAGAATAAGAACAAGAATAAGAAAAAGAACAAGAAGAAGGGCTTTCAAGATCAATAATCTCAGCCACAAGTATCTCATTCTTCTAGTGCACATGATTTAACAGATGATGAGAAGGAATCAGAAAATCATGAACCTAAAGGTATAAATATTAATGATTTTCTTTTGAGTTACAATTTTGATGATTCATATTTTGATCATGTTGAATTTCACAGTGGAGATGAAAATGTTATTAAGGGTCTTAGAACAGAAATTTCTAGACTAACAGTTGCATGCAAGGATCAAGAAAAATTATTGTAGATTTTCCCTATATTCTTCGGGGATTAATCACTTCAAAAATATTTGATGGTTCCATTATCAAACTTCAAGTTTAAGATCTTTACAGGGTGATGATAAGGATGAAAATCTCAAGGAAGATATTGTCATCTTAAATATTGAGTTGGAAGAATCAGAAATAATTGAGGAAGGTATGAGGAAGTAGTACGAAGAGAAAGTAGAAGAGGTTGAGAGCTTAGAAGCTGAAGTGACCTTCTCGAAAAAGTAAGTAAAGATGGAGAAGAGTATCGTGGCCTTGGATAGTTTGTTTGAGATCTAGAGATCACCATTGGATAAAGCTGGTCTTGGATTTCAAAAGGGTGAGTCTAGTTTGCATGTAGACAAAAATAACAAAGAAGAACCCAAGAAACATGTAACAAACAATACCAGCAGAAAAAGTGACAACCATGGAAACAAGAAGCAGATCTAGTAGTGGAGTTGCAAACAAAAGAACCAATAGTAGAAAACAATAAAAACCAGCAACAGAGAAGAAAATCTCAAGGAGTGTTACACAACATTTTGTCACTATCCCTGTACTCCCCGTTCCATGATCCTGGAGGACCTCTACATTGAACCCTACATGCTTTCCCATCATGAAGAAACTCCCATTATGTCCATCTTCATGAGCATAACAATTCCCTTTTGCAGCATTTCCCAAGAATCTTCCTTTTACCCTAAGTTTACAAGAACGACACTAATGACTCGTTTCCTCCTCGTGAAAATTTACAAAGATTAAAACCATGATGAGCGTTGTACGGTGCTACTGAGCCTTTTCTCAGTTGTGCTGATCCTCTTTTGGCAATTTTTTTAAATATGGAGTCAAAGCTTCCAGGTCTAGAAGCTTCATAATGGAAGTCTAGTAAATGGTTGGGCTGGATGGAGCTGAGGAAGTCAGTTTCGGATCCTTTCCCCTATTAGGATGGAACAAACCCAATAGATAAGGCCTTCTCCCATGATAAGAGGAACCATCTCCCCTCCATCCAAGCTATATTAACCTCTCCTTTTACAAGCTAAACTAGTTTTAGTCTTAGTATTTTTGGAGCTTGAATAATCAGCAAGACATCTATAGCTTGTAGCTATCTAGTTTATGTTTGAGGGAGAATAGTGTGTTTGGTTTGGTTTGAGACTAAAGGGAAGAAGCCTTAAAACTTCAATTTTTGGAGCTATCCATGAGATGCTAGCAGAAGTGTGGGAACCTGGATACGTCGGAGGAGACCAGCAATGTCAAGGCATTGGTTGTAATATCTTTCTAAACTTATATGAATACAACTATTGATTGATTTCCTACATTAAAGTGTTATCTTACATTTGATGGCTTAATGTTCTTTGACCTATTAAGTAGGCTGAATACAATTTGTATGCTATCACGTTTGTTGTTGTTGTTTGTTTGCTTGTTTCGGGTATTCGAAGGAAGGAAACAAAAAGTAGTTGGAGGTAGGCCCTCTTATTTGGTTCTAGGTTAAGGAAGTTTTCCATAAATTGTTTGTTTGTGGCTAGACCTGCTCTCTCGAGCTAGAGGAATTTTCTGTGTGTGCACCTAGAATTTACCTACACCACAAATTGGCGACCATACTGGGGAGCCAATCCTTATGTTTGATTGATTGTCATTTAATGGTTTTGTGTGAAATTTTCTAGTATCACCATTTCCCTTTAGTTTTATCTGCTTTGCCTGGTTCACTACTCTGAGTCTGAAATTTACAGTGGCAAGTCTTGTTTTAGCTTTTGAAATTTATTTTTTTCCTTGCATCCTCGGTCAACGTGTTTATTTTTATGACAATCGTGTCCATCAGTGTGAGTTTCTTTAAAACAGTCACGTCGACCCCCTTGTGGTGCTTTTTGTTAGTTAGGTAGTCGCGCCGATTCCTGTAGGTGAAGATCAGGGTTTCCCCTAGATCATAACGAGTGTGTCTTTCCCTCTTGATTTCTGCCTCTTAGATTGTTCTTCCTGTGTTCTCCCTGACTGGAAAGCTTCATTATCTTGGTTTATATGCTTGTTTGGTCTTCCTTTTCTTTACTTGTTTTCTTGACTCCTTGGATGGTTTGTGGCCCTAGGGCATCTAGGTCATCATCCATTCAGTTTTTTGTGTGCTTAGCAAGTCAAATTGTTGGTTAAGTTTCTCCTTGCATTTCATTTTTAGTCCTTTTGTTGATTTCATTTCCATTTAACAAGTTTGAAAAGTTTTGTTGTTCATTAAGCGTCTCTTTTCACGCATAGATCACATTGCTCATCTTGTTTTTGGTTCAGTCTTTGCATCATTAGTTTGGAAGGAATTCTCTTTTGTGCTTTGCATTTACTTGAGGTTGATTGTTCTGAAAACTTTTCATTGAAGTTTTTGTGAAAGATTCGTTTTAAAATTTCATTGAAAGATACATAATTCTAGTTTGTTGAATGAATATGTTACATTAGGTAGCATCGTTGAAGACTAGAGTTGCATCGTCATT
This sequence comes from Pinus tabuliformis, assembly GCA_031772625.1. Classification (NCBI taxonomy): domain Eukaryota; kingdom Viridiplantae; phylum Streptophyta; class Pinopsida; order Pinales; family Pinaceae; genus Pinus; species Pinus tabuliformis. The sequence continues at coordinate 389,711,914 of CM062816.1, read as the reverse complement.
TGAATTGGAAAATAAATGGATTATCTTTACTATTGAAAGGACTACATGAAGTGCGTTTGATAGGAAAGATAGGAATGGGAAAGAGTTTTTCATTATTGTGTTTTCAAAAAGCGAAGTAGTGAAAAGGTCATTTTTCTTTCAATTGCTTGTTTGTTGCATTGATTGTGTTTTCTACTCTCATTAGTGTAAACAATTCATTGAATTGAAAGGGTCTTGTCTCATTTAGCTGCATATAGGAGTTTTTCGAGTCACATCGATAAGGCCTGAAAACCGAGACATAATTTCAAGATAAACTTTAAAATGTATTCAATTAACCTAAGGCACATTTGAAACCTAACAATCACATTTAGAAAGTCTAGGCTAGAGACATGTTCCGACATCTTTAAACCTAGCAGTTTTCATTCGCTTTGGCACTAGATAGTGCTAGTACGAACTTGTGCTCCCCATACCGTCGTGTATATAAAGGGATACCCCACTAGGTTGCAATCCTTTATCCATAGGAAGTCGAGTCTGTCACCTTGTAAACGTGATACACCAAACACAACATTCGGGGAGATTGTCTACCCATACTTCTTAGTTCACTGGGACGTATTCTGCAGTTCACAGTTACCTAGTAATCCTTTTTGCCTAGATTATCCTGAGTAGTCATTTTGATCTTTTTGACTCCCTAAATATAAAAGATCATCCGAGCGCTTGTCCTTTTGAGCTCATTTCAAACCGAAAGTGATAGAGTCACCTTTGTTTTTTTCTCGACTCTTAAAACATGAAAAAGCACCAGTTTGTTTTTCCATCTTAAAAAATTGTTGCCCACAATCATATAACATTCTTATTAGTCTTTTTCTAGACCACGTCATGAGTATACCTTTAAAGACATTTTAAAAGCCTTGGAATCAATCTCTCTCTTCTTGTTAATTGAGACAAAGTCGTCGTGGCTGAAACATCAGGTTCGCCTAGTTCCTCTTCCTCTCCTCTATTTGAAAGATCATATGAGGAGCCTTTTCCTAAATTTCCGCAGTCACTTGAGGACCAAGATGTTGAACTTGGAATTGTTCTGAGGATTCAACCTTTTTCATCTCATCCTCCCCCTCCCTTGGATACTAGGTCACTTTCTGACATTGGCCCAGAATCTCCAGATAATCCTATCCAGACTCCCGAGAGTCCACCGACTTCTAAATGTCAGCTAGGACAGGTTGTTTATCCTCTGAATCCTTTGTTCAATCACGTTGTGATATCACTGCAACGTTTGTACAGTTTATACGATTAGTCAAGTATTCCTTTGGAATTATCCCCTTAAACATCTTCAGTCGTCCGTCGTCGTTTGTTTCCACCCATGGAATCAGAAGGTGAAATCCCAGTCTCCTCTCTGGGTCACTCAGAGGTTTCCACTCCACACACTGTCAATGAGCAAGAATATCCTTTCCCTCTTGAAGGTTTCCCTTACATGGGAAGCATTCCGACCAGTGTTCATTTTGAGTTACCACGTAATTACATGACTTTAGCTCAGTTGGTTTCAGGTACGCCTAGTGCCTCATCGCTATATCATAACCCTATCTGGTCATCTAGTGTTATGCCTACCTTAGATACATTCATTCAGAACCCGACCTCCCAACCGATTGTGCATTCTACAGTTACTTTAGTTCTGGTGCAACCCACCGTTCTAAATTGTCTTGTTTCATCGATCCAAGTAACCCGTCTGATTCAACCGACGGTCTCGAGTCATGTCTCTATCAATTCTTCAATTCCTCCAGTAAGTGGACAAGTTGTGCTGCCCCCTGGGGGGGAAAGTTTGAATGTTTCTATGATGTCTAGCACAACCAATGTGAGTGGCTCACAAACTCACATGGTTGGTATGAACGAGCCCTCTTCTAGTGCCATTCTAAATCCTATTGGTCCTGTTGGATCAAGTAATGTCCAGTACCAACAGCCGAACCCTGTTGATCCATCTAGGTAAAGTAACGTCTAGCACCAGCAGCCCAATGTGGCTCAGGTTCAGTACCAACCTCCTTATGTTCCATATGGTTCACAAGCGATGGTTAATCCACCTTACGTCCCTCATCTTGGACCTTATGTTCAGCCTGGTCCGTTCGCCGCACCTGGTGTATATGGCCAGATACAGTTCGGGAAATTTCAAGGTGTCATTCTGGGAACTGTTCAAGTACCCTTGCAGCAACAAGGATAGCTTTTGCAGTAGCAAGGGCAACCTTCGTTGCAGCAAGGGCCATCCATGAGGCAACAAGGGAAGATAGTGTCGCAGCAAGGACAACTGCAACAACTACAGGGGAAACCCTTGCAACCGTTGTAGAAAATCGTGCAGCCACAAATGTAGTATGTTCAGCAATCCTCCCAGCCTATGTCCTCACAAGGTCAACCTCTGCATCCGCAAGGACAACCTTTACAACTGCAAGTTCATCCCTTACAGCAACAAGGTCAACCTGAGCAGCGGCAACCCTTATACTCATATCAACAGGGTCAACCTTTGTAAGGGAAGGGTCAGGGTCAAGTCCTGCAACAGTAGGCCCAAAACCCTTATGTCCAAGGGCAATAGGTTCAGAATCCTTTTGTCCAAGGGCAGCAAGTCCAAAATCCTTATGTCCAAGGGCATCAAGTGCAAAATCCTTATGTCCAAGGGCAATAGGTCCAAAACCCTTTTGTCCAAGGGCAACAGGTTTAGAACCCTTATGCTCAGGGGCATCAAGTGCAAAATCCATATGTCCAAGGTCAACAATCTTAATAGCCTTTTAACCCGTATGTTGTTTATCAGCAACATATGGCTGGATAGTTTCAAGGCTTTCAAGATCAGAATACTCCCTACGGGCAAGGTAACCTACAGTGGGGCAAAATCAAATGCCATATGGATAAAACCCTCCACTATGGGGACATAATCCTTACCAACAGGGATGGGTTCCGCCGGCTAGGTCCTCTTATCAACCTCAAATTCCTTTCAATACCCAATTGTCATTCTTGGCTACACTGGAGTTTCCAGATGTGTCTAGGCTCACGAATGACCCAATTCTTCATTCGCCATACTGGCCTCCAATTCCATCCAAGATCCCGAGTGATTGTCTGAAGTTTTATGGAAAAGTGAAAGAGGATCCACAAGCCCATGTGATGACATATCACCTCTAGTGCTCCTCAAATTCCTACGTTGATGATTCCATTCGTCTTCGAATTTTCCAACGAACTCTTACAGGTGCTGCAGCTAAGTGGTATATTGAGTTGCCTCAAAATACCTATCATGAATTTAACACTCTTTCCATGGCCTTTCTCACACATTTCTAGTTGTCAATTCGCTATGAAACTAGCACCCATATGCTAACGTCATTGAAGCAAGACACTGCGACCCACATCTCCGATCACATCCATGAATGGAGACGTAGGCGTCGACTGATTAAGTTTGATATTGTTGATTAGTTGTTGACCGATTATTTCACCAAATCATTCATCAGCAAAATTGCTGAGGACATTACTATGGGTGGATGTGTCACTCAGGAATAAGCCATTGTGCGTTCCCAGTATCTAGACCTCGTCTATTCACAATCTGGCATGTTATATAATATGTTACCCGATGCGCACAGACCATCATCTGATCTAGCGACATCGAAGTCTCCGGCTACACCTACTATTGATGGAGTAATTGGTTCAGTGACTCAGACCCCTGCAAAATCTTCTTCCAAACAGAATTCGGTCGCCAACACTACTTCCAATGATTCCTCTCGTAATTTACCAGGCCCTGGTAAAACCTCAGAGGTTTAGAGGAAAAATTCTCTAAAGGTAAGAAGAAAGGCAAAGGAAAGGGTAAAGTCGATGCCTCGAAACAAGGCCCTCCTAAGTCGTCTGTTGGTGATTCTTCCCAACGGAATCCCAAATATCCATGCCTCATCTATGAGGAGGATCACTATACTAAGGATTATCCCATATGATGCAAAGTTATTCATTTACTCAAAGGGACCCCAGCTATCCTGAAAGAGCCCTTTCCATCCCAGCAGACCCAAATGGTAGACCAACCTCAGTCATCCACTTCCTCAGGTTCACAAGTGTTCATGATGAATACATCAATTAACATGGATACTAGGTCAAAATATTATCAAACCCCTACCTCGACAGCAGGGAAAGAGAAAGAAGGTACCCCTTCTTCTTCTACCCCGTACAGTTTTGGTCTTCTCCATATAGAGCGACCTAATCCTAATTCCGCCATTCGACCACCTTCTCGAGGTGTGCTACGAAATTCCTCGTACAATCCAAACACTCGAGCCACTCAACATTATAACATTGTTGAAGATTTGGCTCAAGTGCCATCAGCTGTGTCTGCTCTCGAGGTCCTTCAAAGCTGTCCTTCTCGACGGAAATCATTACTATCAACTATTGGGGGTATTAATCCAACTAACTCTAATCTCATTTGTTTTGATCTGGAAAACCAAGTTCCACATTTACCTCATCAAATTGCCTTTCTCATTCCGGGGATCATAAATGAGAAAAGCATTCATAGGACTGTCATCGATGAAGGTGCTTCTACCTACATCATGTATGTCGCTTGTTGGAAGGAAAGTGGAATTATTGTGTGCATGGATCTAGCTAGTTGATGTTGGAATTGCTTCATGATGGTAGTTAGCTCATGAAGTAATTCCAACATCAACTAGCTAGATCCATGCACACCATAATTCCAACAATATCCCCCTTTGGCATTGATGGCAACCATACACATACTCCAAACCATCGTCCTCTATCACTCCCCCTTTGAAATCAATGGCAAAGGGTAAACTCCATCTGATAAGGTAGCAAGAATTGAAGTACAAATACTGGAGCAATTGATCTCTACATGGCTTAAAAATAATGCACATAAACCAACATCCATGCCTCTCATATCGGTAGCAACAAGTAGGAAATATACCAATCATCATCTAGAGCAACATGCAAACCATCAACCTCTCATAACAAGCAACGATATGCCAACATGAGGCAATCATAAACAACATATGCAACATCATATAAAATAATATGCATATCAAATCACATCCAACATATCCATAGAAACCACCGTAGCACCAACTATGCAACACCTCTAAAATATCATGAGGCCAAGAACCCAATAGTCAAATCATAGCATGAAGCACATCATGACACCTCCAAGTAGATCATAATGGCAACAATTTATGGTTTACTTAAACAAGAGAAAATGATTCTCCCCCTAAACATGTGCCATCTCTAATATCATCTCAAGCCCGTAGTGAACACTTCCACTGAAATCAATGCTTCCTTGACAGATAGAAGCACCATACAGACTGAAACTTCGCATGACCATGACTCATGTGACATATACAATGATACATACATGGTTGTTGTAGCGACATAAAAACCTCATACATGACCTCATGACCCATGACTACAAGACAAAAAGACAGTACAATACAAGTACATGGCTATATGAGCATATTACATAGATTTTTAATGAAATACATTGTTGTTATAATAATATCCTCTAGACCAGTGACTCAAAAATATGATACATCATGATTATTACATCATCATTAGCCCATATATGTGGCTGCAAAACAGACTCATGATACTCCTCCATAACATGCCTATCACCATGATGACTCAATCTACAAATTATTGGACACTCTACCGACATAAAATGATGAATCAATAATGAATACATGGTTGTAAAAGCCATCATAATAGTTCATACATGGTTGGTCCATGTCACATGTCATCTCTATACATGACTGGAGGAATGAGTATATTATATGCCTGGTTGCACATCTTTTCAACCAACTGTTAGTGGAAATCAAAAGCATATATATGGCTGAAAAATGTACTCATTATCGACTCATGAAAAGACATATAGAGCTACTACAATCACATGAGCGAAAAGAAGTGAAAAAGACAAAACAAACCATGAATCTCCATACCATGCATACCTCCCCTGAGCTCATATACCTCCAACAAAGAGACTCATCCTATGGACTTGAATGTGCATGAGGCTTAAATGAACTCATCATAGTGTTTCTGTAATAATCTCGTATTCATCAAGATTTCATACTGCTAGCATACACTCCCCATGAGATTGTGCACCTCTCATGAACATCTACAGTCCTCTGTAAGTATGCTGGAAATAATCATGGACTACAGAAGGGGATGTCCTTCACTACTTGAAGAGATGCTTCTCCTTATTTTTCCACACGATCTTTGGTTGCTTCTTTTCTTCCTTTATCTGCTTCTTTTCTTGCTTAACATGTTTTCTGGTAATTCCTCTTTGTTTTTGTTGCTTCTAACATTTTTTCCTTGAGTAATGAGGAAACAAACAATCTCTTACCATATGGAAAAAATTATGGCATGTATAGCACTCCACTTGGCTAAGATACAAAACAAGAGGATCAAATCTCTTTTTGCTTATACCAGGTCTTGCATGCAATGTGCTTCTCCTCCATTGGTTATACATGAAATCTATTTCCTTATAGCCAAATAGGTTACATGAGTAACAATAACCATAAAAACCATGATTATACTTGTTGACCAATCTCCTTGGCTGTTGATACAATTACAATTTCTTTTGATTGGATCTATACATTCTACTCCAACAGTTAGTTGCAACATGTTCAAACTTATGACAACTATAACATTGTATCTCATGCATTAAAGGAATAAAAATACTTTGCTTCCTTTGAAATCTGATGGAGCTTCCATGATCATCTCTAGGAGAGAAAGGTCTTCTGAATGTAGGTGCTCCTTGTGGTGCAGGTAAATTCTTGGTGCGGACATAGACAATTCCCCTAGCCCGAGAGATCGGGTCTAGTTGTTATAGCTCCAAATATCACCCTTAGTATTTGTGATGCTTGGTTTATGGCCTAGGGCAACCCCTCCTTCCAGACTTGGTCCAAATATTTTAAAAACAGTGTTTTACTCCCTGTACACTACTTTTCCCTGTGATAAAAGCGCGTACACACGGGTTAGTCAATACCCAACCCGCGTATATGTGTTAAAACACTTAAAAAATTAAATTTCCTTAACTATGGGTGGAGTTCACGGGTTTTACCTGTTGATTAACGCCTAGTGCCTGTGGCCCAACTACTCCCAACTGTTTCCCAACTAAAAAACTAATTGGGAGAAGTATAAATAAGACTTCTATGGGAAGGCCTTAAGGAGGAGAGAAAGGATAAAATTACTATACTAAGATTATCCCCTGATCAAGTCTGAAGTATCCCTGTGCTTCAAGCACTTCCCCAAGTTCAGGAAACCCTTGTTTCCTTGAGTGTTGATATTCTCCCACTTGCTTGAGATATCATGGTATTGGTTATGGAAGGAGGCTGTTGAAGACTAGGACTGGACGGACCTGGAAGACAGTTTCGCTTGGAGCCAGAAGAGGAAGACTCAGGTGAACTCTTTCCATGTTTATTATAGTTTTCTACAATAAAAAGAAACGATGTCTTGTTCCTAAAATTGACTTTGTTTATGTATCAGATGTTATTGTTATGGTTTATATATGAATGACTATTTTTATGCATAACTAACCATTTACTTATATGATATAAAGTTGATTTCACTAAAATGATTTATCTATATGTTGTTATGTGTATTCAACTTGGTTGATTTGCAGATTCGAAGACCATCAGGAGTTGCAGAGAGTTTGAACCCTTGCTGGAACTACCCAAACGAAGGACATCTGGGTATGTTCATCCTCACATAGTTAGATTGTTTAAGCATGTTTCCTGAGTTGAATGCTTGTTTCTTGCTATAGATTACTCCTGCTCTACTAGGGTTCTGACCCAAAGCCCTAGGGGACTTATTCTCGTAACAAAATTGGCGACTCCACTGGGGATAACAATCTTGTTATTCCTAGTTTGGCTTGTTCATTGTCAATTAGAGCTCAGTTCTTGGTTTGGTTGCTGTGATAGTATTGCATGTTCCTGTAGGAACTCCGACTTCAAGTCTGATCTTTTTTATCAGGCCTTGTTTTTTATTTTTCTTGCAAAATTTAGTATATGCACCTTTGTTTGTTTACAGAAGACACACGCTTGTTTTTGTGAACTAAAACCGCGTATACTCGAGTTTCTTTTGTCAGAAGTGTGTGTACACACACCTGTGCTGCAACACAGTCGTGTATACCATTTTTTGCATGCTTTTTTCAAATATTTCTACCCAGAAATATTTTTTCCTTAGTCTGCTTGGTTTCTGAGTGGTCAGTTTCTGTCTTTAGAATTTAATTATTCAGTGAGCTTACTGTTTTGAATTCTCTCCTGGTTTGAAAATTTTTTGGCCTAGGTTTGCTTTTGAGTGAGTTTTATGATTTGTGTTCGAACACACAAGGCTTCTTATCGAGGTTCTTGATTGTTTTGGTCTTCCGGAACAACAGATTGTCTTCAATCTTTGTGTCAAACTTGATTATTGGTCTACTTGCTTTGCATTCCGTCACTTCGTGGCCTTATACCTTTTCTTGCTTTTTGAAAGTTTATTTTTGGTGAATTTGAAAGTGTTTCTTTCCTAACTTCTTGGTCAATTTCTCAAAGCTCTTTTGCTGCTTTTGGATCATTTAGTGTAAGTTGAAACCCTCTTTTGTTCAAGTTTTCATTCGTGTTGAAAAAGTAACTTACAAAGTTTCCTTGTACTTTGCTTTCAGTGTTTGAGTCTTTGGTGGCATTTTGAGTGTTTTTGAAAAGTTGTTTTTATTGTTTCTTGAAAAAGAAAAGTTCTTCAAAAACATTGTTTTTGCTTTCTTTTGCCGAATTTGATTTTGGTTTCTTTGGTTTTGTGAAAGTGAATTGTGATTTTTCAAGATTTGCCTTGCTTATTTGGAGGAAAGTTTGTATTTGAAACTTGCATTCTTTTCAAACACTTAAGTTGGCTTATTAAAAGTTTTAAACAATTGCTTTCATTTCTTTTTAGAGTAATCTAGAATCTTGCATTATCATGTACACCTTGCATTAGGGTAGTTTTGCATTATTAAAGTATCAATAGTCTTTTTAGATTTTGTGAGTGTGAAGTCTGCTATAAGAAAAGAAAAAGAAAAAGTAGTTTTGCTTTATAAAAGTTTCTTAGAACCCAAGTCGAAATTGCTTTTCATCGAAGAACAAACAAGTGCATTGCATATAATTTAGTCTTTCATTAATTTCTTTGCGTCATACAAACACCATCGGTTTCATTTCCATATTGTCCCTTTGACTTAAAAGAACAACCACTTAAAATCAAGCGCTTAATAAAATAAACTAGAACTTTTCGTATTGTCATCAGAATACACTAACAAGTTTTAGGTTTATTTAGGGCCTTGGATTAGGCGAGAGGAGAGTAAACTCTCCAAGGCCACTCTAAATTGTAAAACATAGAAGTCTGATTAAAGAGTGAAATCCAATAGCATTAGGGAGATCAGGAAAGCTCCGTGACTGGGAGTTAAGCACGAAGGTTTGTGAACATAAGGATGAGAGACAACCCCTCTCTTACTTGTCGGATCTTACCTCACGACTGTTCCGTTCGGCTTCTGATATGAGTTGGTGTCTTTAGTTGCCTATCCTAGGGATCTACACAAGTGGCTGCAGAGGGGAATCCTGTGGCACCTGAGGTTGACGTTGCATCACGTTCAACAGTACTTCTGGAGGGCACCCTTGTGAAGCTTGGGGGCTTGCACCGACGAAGGCTGTTGTCTGGAGGTCAGCGTAACTACCTTTGATACCTTCGCTAGTAGACCTGGGGCGTAATTACCCCAGTCTATTTTCAGAAGGCCTTTATTATTTAACTTTCTTGTATTTTGGTGTCCAATCCTAATCACCTGGAGCAAAAATACTTGGAATTTGTTTGATTACTGATTTCTTTAGGGACATTTTTAGTGAGTGTTCTGTGCTCCTAGTCGGCCTAGCTTTCAATTTTCTTGAGTCTTTAAGTAGATCTTATAAAAATAATTCAAAGTGGTTAACTGACCACCTCGATGGTCCGGTAGACTTCGTGGACTTTCACCTGTGAGTCCAAAGCCTTCTCCTAGAAGGTGTAGGAGCGATTCTTCCAGTGGTTTTCAACCAATGGTAGCAGGCACATCGGAGATTGATCCTCCACTTGGGGGCATTAGTTCACAAGATAGACTTGGTACTACTATAGAGTTAGAGAGGAACACACCAGTTCTTTCTCAAGTACTCTTCCAGTCAGAGATAGTATTGAAGTGGAAGAGCTTTCAGAGTCAGTTGTGCCTCAAAATTCTCCTCTCCCTCCCGATCATCCAAACGTATTGTTATATGTTGGAAATCTGACTCACAGGCCTTCGAGCCCAGGTCCACACACGCCTATCCCTTCGATGACCACTGCTAGAAGCATGGTGTCCACCACGAGTGCTGCGAGTATGCAGACTCCCATATATGTGCAAGGGGGGTGAACTATTTCCATCCCTTCTAATACTCCCAACACATCCTTATTTGGGTCTACTTCCATTCCGTCGATGAGTGGAAGTTCCCAAGCTAATGCACCCAGTTTTGGATTTTTCCCTTTTGGAATGCCCTCTCAAGGTATTCCTTCAGTTCCATTGAATGTACCATCAACTGCCTCCATGTCCATGATGAGTGGATCGGCTTCTTTTTAGGGTTTCCCATTTGGAAGTGGTCATATACCACATTCCAATCCGATAGTAGGATCTATGCCTTTTCCTTTTACAAGTCAAGGCAGCAATCCCTTTCAGAGTTGGACAAACCCTATGGTTAGTGGGATAGGAGCTGGGAATCCATTTTTCGGCCAACAAGGGAATGTGTCGTACTCCTCGATCAATTCATTTCAAAGTTTTCCACCCTTAGCTAACGCTTGGAACCCTTACCAAGGCTATCAGCTCCTTACAATACGTCGTTAGGGGGAAACTTTACCGGTTATGGAGGATTTCCGATTAGAGTTGGTCAAACTCTGAATTTTGTTGGACCACAAGGGTCACCTTTTGGTCCAATAGGTTCTGCCAGTTACTTCGGGCAACCTTGTGCCTTTCAAAACCCAGGTCATTCTTTTCAGACTTTTGGGAACCCTACCCCATCCTGGTGGAATCCCCAAGGTCCTCCACAACCTCCTTTTCTAGCCACGCTTAATCTGCCAGACTTGACTAAGTTGACAAACGATCCAATTAAGTACAATCCAGCTTGGCCTTCGGTCCCAAACAAACTTCCATCAGATATTCTGAAATTTGAAGGGAAGAATGGTGAAGACTCGGGCGACCATGTAACCACATTCCATTTATGGTGCTCATCAAACTCCCTAATCGATGATTCGATCAGGTTGAGGTTATTTTAGTGCACCTTAATAGGGAATGCAGCTAAGCGGTATATAGAGTTGCCAGGGGGCACCTTTACTTCTTTCACCAATTTGGCTAACATTTTATTAAACCATTTTCAGTTGCCTGTCCGTTATGAAGCCGGAACTGAACTTCTGGCCAATTTTCATCAGGACATGGCTACTCACATTTCAGATCATATCCAGGAATGGAGATGGAGAAAAAGGCTCATCAAAGCTGAAATTCTACCTGAATTCCGACTCGAATGGTTTTTAAAATCATTACAACCTGATATCTCCAAGGACGTCTCTATGTCCAGCGTTTATTCGGAAGAGCAAGCTATCTTTCGTGCCCAACAGTTAGAACTGATATATTCTCAGTCTGGTGTTAGCGCTTGAGATTTCACCCTAGGCTGAGGAAGGTAAACCTACAAGGCAACATCAAACCATTTCACCTCGTAGCTAGCCCTACGGGGTATGAGAAGGCTCTCTCCGGTCAATCTCGTTAAATTTTCAATGGGAAGAGATGACCAATCAAGGTAACACAGATATTAGGCTAGTAAACTGATAAGGAGGGTTGATTTAAAGTTTTTGGGGTTTTTGGTGGCAATTGGAGGGAGTGCAATTCAGGGTGTGGGGATTGAGCTCAGTTTTTGTAGGTGGGTCTTTGGGGCAAGGAAGGAGTTTGTGCTGATGCCTTAAGCTGAGATGGATGATCAAGGAAGAAAGAGAGGGAGCTAAAGAGGGCAAACAATGACTTTGAATCCTCTTTAGACAGTGGAAAACATAAATATTAAACAAAATTGAAAGCTGAGCATGGCATGCATGAATTCAAACTTTATCACTTCTTTTGTTTAATTAGCAGCAATAGAATAAGAGATGGAACACATAAACACACTTACAATGACAAGTAGGAAACACACCATCAACACAATAATCCACAAAAATCCACAATGATGTCTGCAAAACCCTGGCCTTCCTTTTCCTTAAATTGCAGAGATACAAGTAAAATATACAATAGAGCTTCTCCCTCAAGAGTCCAACCTCTCCAACCATGAAAATGATTGAGAAAATACATAATATAGGCAAGCCAACCTCTTTCCCCACCTCTAGGGGTCGAGCTCAGCTTCCTAGGAGCTGTTTCAACTAATTCTAAACTGAGCACTAGATAATAGGCAGTCAAAACAACTTGCCTCTAAAACTTAGGTAACCCATCCATGCATTTAATATTCACTATTTACATCAAGGAAACTTCTAGAAGGGTTAAAGGAGAGTAAATGTATCCATGTGCCATGAAAATTATCCAAAAATCCATCATTTACAAGCATTAAGAGTCAACCATAGTAAAAACTGAGTTTTGCAGGCCGAAATGGTCAAACTGGCAAAATTTCCCTGAGTGGTCGCGCCCCTGCCTTGGAGTGGTCGCGCGCATTGGAAGCTGTGTTTGAGGGCCTTCCTGGTGTCCAAATCAGTTGCAAGATAGCTCATTGGAAAGTTCTGTGAGTCTACTTTCCATCCCAACTGGAATTTCTGAATTTGGAGTTGATTTGACCCCTCAAAAGTCATTTATCCCAAGGCAGCTTTCTGCAACTCAAAAAGTGGGCAGAAAGTCAAAATTTGCATGTATTTTAAGCTTTTGGAGGCCCAAATCTCCATAAAAACTTGACCCCATGCATAGGCAAGTGTATTTTTGCATGACAATTCCAAAAATGCAAAGTTTTTCTCATTCTGAGCTGTCCCCCCGAGTGGTCGCGCGCGGGGTGAGACCACTCCAACGGCCAAAACCTGTAAATTTCTCAAAAATGTCAAAAATGCCCCAAAACTTCTCAAATTTTTTGGTTTTGCTGCTAGAATAAGGCTAGTGAGTATCATGGTGAGTAAGAGAGGCCTCAGCCAAGATACGGAGTGGATTGGTCTTCTTCCTCCTCTTGCGGGCCTCGGACAACTTCCTTTGGAGTATCTTCATTTTTGCCTTGCAAACATGCATTCTCGCCCAATAATGATTTTTCATGTTCCGTAGCAACCTCTTCTCCTCGTTTGCCTTCTCTAACAGCCTCTGCAAGTGTGCATTCACCCGGATGAGCATGGACTCCCTCTCCTTGGGCAATAGGTCTCCGGGCCTCCTACGGTTGATGACTCGGTCGGTTCGAATCTTCCATAGCTCATCAAGCTCTTTGTCATCCTCTGTACCTCAACCTCTGTAGAAGATGAATGGTCATCACTTTGCTCACAGGTTTCGGTGTCTGACATGGTTTAGGAGCAAAGTGGACAAAGTGAACTGCTGTCTCTGCCTGCAAAAATACTGAGTTGTATGTTGTTTTCAAGGGGAACAAAATCATGAAGGAAATGTTAGGGGAGGGGATTTTTCATTAGGAAAGGGAAACATATAAAAACAAGGATTTTTAAGGGATAATTCACAAAATGTAACACATATCATCTCATCTTCCATCATTAGGAAATCATTTGCAAAGAAATACTTTATTAGGGAAAACATGTATGATAGTCATCAAGGGAAAGGACATGCATTTGCAACGGGAGTATAGGACAGCATAGATAGCTTGCTCTTTTGAGTTTTTGTTTTTCAATGTACATCATAAGGTAAACACTGATTTTTCAAAGGATTTTATGTACATTTAGTCATAGGGGAACAAGGCTTCTTTTACATCTTGTCATAAGGGAAAAGGGATCTTAATTGAACAGGGATTTTAGGGAAGGGATAGAGAGGAAAACAGGGCTTGCGTTTTGGGGAGACACAACAATATTCTTTTGCAAACAATATTTACAGCAATGTGTCCATTTTATACATATACACAGCTGCATTTTTCTTGTTTTTGCTGTGGATATGCACAGCAGTGTGTCTTCTATTTTTCAATGACTATGCACAACAATATCTGTTTTTTTTATTTGGTCATTTTGCCATATTATTGCTCTTTTCTCTTTTTACATAACATTTTCTTTATCCTTGCTGTTGTTTATTTATTTTCCTTGCCATGTGGAGGGTATTAGGGTTTGGGTAGAATACATGAAAGGGCATTAGGGTTTTGTAAAGGGATTTGGGGGAGGGATAGGGTTTAGGAATTTGGGATAGGAGATTTAGTATTTATTGCAAATGAGATAAGATATAAACATATTATGACATTTGTGAATTTAATAGGAAACAAGGAGGGAATAAATAGGGATTTAAACCTTGAAAAAAACATCAATCCTAGCATAATGCCTACATGAACAAGCAACTACCAATGTCTTCTTTCCTTGCATTCTTGGAGGTATAATCACAAGCATGAGGATCCACAACCACCATCAACCAACAAAACAATTTGTAGAGAGCCTACCTCAACCCAATTTGCAAGTTTGAAGGAGATTTTGAGTGAGTTGGAGGTGATTTTGGCACTTACAGCCTGAGTGGTCGCGCACATTGAGAGGTCTGTTTGGGGGCCTTCCCGGTGTCAGAATCAGGTGCAGGATAGCTTGTTGGAAATTTATTTGAGTCTACTTTCCAACCCAAGTGGCATTTTTCAATTTGGATTTGATTTGACCTATCAAAAATCAAATCTCCCAAGACTGGTCAAAAAGTGCCCAATGAGGCTGCCTCAAGGAAGAGTGTTGTTGCAGTCAACTTTTGAATACCTTCCTCAACCCCAAATTGAGCTCATGATAGCTCATTGGAAAGATCTTTGTGTCTAGTTATCATTTTACCCATCAAGAAAGTCATTTGGTCAACCAAGCTAGGAGAAAACTTGATTTTCCCAAGCTCACTTCAGAGGTGCCTTTGATTCTCCTGAGGCAACGGTATTCTTGACATTTCTCTCAAACCATGACACCTGTGCCAAAAGTGAAGGAGGTTTCTCTTCCTTGGCATGTTTTGGACAAAATCATCTCTCAGTTTTGTAAAATTCATCTTTGATTTCTCAGAACCATCATTTTAGTGAAACTTGCCCCGATGTGTGAAACAAGGAATTTTGTCGAAATGGAGCGAAATGAAGGGGATAAGGGGCTTCTAAATTCTTGAGGAAATTTTTGGGAGTAGGGAGGGATGTTAGGAAGTAGGGGAAAGTGGAATCTCAGAGATTGAGTGAGAGGAAGGGGTTCAAAAGAGTGAAACACAGGCCCAACCTAGAAAATTGCCAAGTTGTAGCTAGAAACTAGGGTTTGTGCAAAAATGAGGAATTTGGGGGATCTGAGTGTCGAGAAGTGTTTGAAAAGGTACATTAAGGATAGGGGAAGGTGTATGAACATCAGGAAACAAGTTTTGCCGATGATTTGTCCGCCCAAGAGAAACTGCCTTCAAAACCCTAAGAGAGGGAAATGACCTTGCCTGGGCGCAACTGAAGCATGAACAAGGTATCAAATGACCCATTAGACACTGACATGATAATGACAACCCTATGAATGATGATAGACTCAGCTGGATAGTGACATAGACTGACATTTGGGCAAACCCTAGACCTAATGGCTAGTGACCAAATTTTGCTTGAAGACTCACTGAAATGACAAAATTTGACCTTGACACTTCAAAATCACTATGTAAGAGCACATTTGATCACTGGAGGAAGGCTGTAAAGACTGACACTAACATTGGCTCCAATGGGGATGGTAGCTCCTTGGAGGTGCCAAGAACCTTAGACCTCTGGGAGAGCAGACCAGTGCTTTATAATCATTGGGCAATGGAGTCAAAAACTCAAGCTGAAGTGCATGACTGAAAACTGACACAAACTAACTTAACCACAAGACTAAAAATTGACTCATAAAGGACTCATGACTCAACTAAAAACTGACTCGATACTTGAACACAACCGACAAACTGAAAATGATGCTCAAAGTGGAGCTTATTCATCACAACCTACTCTAACAGTTTCATTCATCACCTGATCAAGTGAAATGAAACAACCAATGCAACCAAGTAAGTATATCGTCTGTTGTTGGAATTCTCCACAAGTGCTCGCTTATGAACAACAAGAGAGAACTACTGAAAGGCAACTCCCATGACAACTTAGAAACAGATCCGTTGAATGATATGAATTCTCTATCCGCCTCCAAAAACACTGCATAAGGATCTTGAAGTTCATGCACAGTGGGACCTAGCTCATCCAATGGATTACTTCTCTTCTCCTCATACCATGAATGCACATTTTGATCTGAGCCTTGTGACGAGACCTCTGCTGAAAATGAGAAAGAAACTGACTGCCGGATCAAATTTGTATCAGCACATGTTTCAAGCTCACATGTAGTCAATGGAGAAAGACTTTGACTGCAAACCTCATCCAAAACATCAGCTATTGGATCATGAAAAACTTGAAAAGACTGTTGCAACCCATTTTCTATTGGTTCCAATGTGATTACATGATTGCCTACATGCTGCTCATTCTTCACTGAAGATGGACTATGCAAATTTCCCTTCAAATACTGAAATGATTCAAAACAGAAAGGTAGGGAGTCACCTTCTTGTATCATTTGATCAAATATGTCATCTTCCATGCTTTCATCTGCAACTTGAAAACCAATGGCATTTGGGGACTGCAAATCTGAATATGTAAAGTCTGGAGCAAGGTTTTTATTGCCTTCAAGATGGTCTAGATCAAGACTTGTTGACAGCTGATTTCTAATTTCATGGAAGTTGTCTCTAATGAACTGACATGAATCAAAACAAAAAGGCAAAGATCCTTCACTTACTTCCCAATTTTCTGCACTTTCCTCATCGATGTCATAGCTGATATGTGATGGCTGAACATTGTATTCAAGCTGCTGAAAATGAACTTTTTCCTCCCACAAACTAGCTGCTGGTTCGTCTGCAAGATTAGCGTTTGTTTGGAGAACATAATCATCATCATACTGATCATAATGAGGCAAATCATCATCAAACATACACATCATATCAACAGCTCTCTCTTCTTCACAATGATCTATAAAACAATCACTACGACCACTAGGGTAAGAAACAAAATGTTTTGGATTAGCAACTTGTTCTTCTTCAATCAGCGCGCCATGAACATCATAATCATTCCTTGAGTTGATCTTGTCCATCATCTTTTCCACTGCACTTACCAAAATGTCAAGCTTTACCTCTAGAGATGTTGATTCGGCCAGATCTATGTTTTTCATCTCTTCTTCCTTCATCCTTGCCCTTCGGATCAGCAGATGTGCCTCTACATTCACTGCACTGTTTTGCATCTCGTGAAGTGTTGCAATATCCCTTTCTCTCAGCTGAAACTCCATCTCCGGATCAAAGGCACCCGGATAGTGCAAGAGAGCAGATCTAGGAGAAGGTCTTATATCAACTGGCATCGAATAATAAACTTGATTAAATCTGGCTGAAAACTGTTGTACTGTCTCCCCTAGCAATCTTTTCAGCTGGTTATACTCTTCTACAATCAAGAAAAGGTTCTGCCCGATCATCCACCTGTCGAGAAAAACTTTGACGAACTGCTGGAAATCTGAGATGCTCACATCAGGCAGGGCTTTGAACCAACTCTTCACTTCAGCTTGCAAAGAAAGAGCCAAAGCCTAATACTGACATCTTCTTCATCAACTTCAAAAAGATCTAGAAAATTCTCAAAATTCTGGACATGTTGCTCAGCGTTGACATTCTTACATTCACCATCAAACATCGGCAAGTATAGATCATAGTTTTTGGGAAAAGCATGAAGAACAGAAGGTAAAACAAGAGGTTTATACCGATCTGGAATTTTACAAGGTATAGGGGTATGTACAGCAGGTATAGGTTCATCACAAAATTCGGAAAAAGGATCTTGATCAAGCTCAAAAGCATGCAAATCTTTGGTATTCACAATCTTCAAAGGGAAAGAATCAACGGCAGGCCGAGGATCTTTTCTCAAGCATAATATACTTTGCAAAGCCTTCTTTACATTCTTGGGAAAAGAGAAGAAATAATTTATGACAAAGAACAAAATGTCTCGGATGAAATTCCAACTTGAATACCTGATTTGTGCATGTTGTCCTTTCATGTTTCTGCTGGTCGGGATCATCCTCCAGCGGAGTCTTTGGATCTGATCTTCAAAACTGATTTAGAGTCGCCAAGTGAATGATTTCAGCCTTTCAAGTGTCTGATCGTTGTCCACCATCAACAATCAGATCTGAACTTGATACATGTACTGGGGTAAATTGCAGATTGCCATGTTACATTCACTAGCTCACGGAGGTCGACCGAAGGAGCGTTTATCTACTTACGCTGATGTAAAACAAGAGCGTTTTCGAACGCTACCTGGCGTACCTTCAGACTCCGTCTAAGCTTATGAATTAAACACACCAATAAGCAAACAATCAATTTATTCTCCCCAGTATGGTCGCCACTATGTTAGCGCTTGAGATTTCACCCTAGGCTGAGGAAGGTAAACCTACAAGGCAACATCAAACCATTTCACCTCGTAGCTAGCCCTACGGGGTATGAGAAGGCTCTCTCCGGTCAATCTCGTTAAATTTTCAATGGGAAGAGATGACCAATCAAGGTAACACAGATATTAGGCTAGTAAACTGATAAGGAGGGTTGATTTAAAGTTTTTGGGGTTTTTGGTGGCAATTGGAGGGAGTGCAATTCAGGGTGTGGGGATTGAGCTCAGTTTTTGCAGGTGGGTCTTTGGGGCAAGGAAGGAGTTTGTGCTGATGCCTTAAGCTGAGATGGATGATCAAGGAAGAAAGAGAGGGAGCTAAAGAGGGCAAACAATGACTTTGAATCCTCTTTAGACAGTGGAAAACATAAATATTAAACAAAATTGAAAGCTGAGCATGGCATGCATGAATTCAAACTTTATCACTTCTTTTGTTTAATTAGCAGCAATAGAATAAGAGATGGAACACATAAACACACTTACAATGACAAGTAGGAAACACACCATCAACACAATAATCCACAAAAATCCACAATGATGTCTGCAAAACCCTGGCCTTCCTTTTCCTTAAATTGCAGAGATACAAGTAAAATATACAATAGAGCTTCTCCCTCAAGAGTCCAACCTCTCCAACCATGAAAATGATTGAGAAAATACATAATATAGGCAAGCCAACCTCTTTCCCCACCTCTAGGGGTCGAGCTCAGCTTCCTAGGAGCTGTTTCAACTAATTCTAAACTGAGCACTAGATAATAGGCAGTCAAAACAACTTGCCTCTAAAACTTAGGTAACCCATCCATGCATTTAATATTCACTATTTACATCAAGGAAACTTCTAGAAGGGTTAAAAGAGAGTAAATGTATCCATGTGCCATGAAAATTATCCAAAAATCCATCATTTACAAGCATTAAGAGTCAACCATAGTAAAAACTGAGTTTTGCAGGCCGAAATGGTCAAACTGGCAAAATTTCCTTGAGTGGTCGCGCCCCTGCCTTGGAGTGGTCGCGCGCATTGGTAGCTGTGTTTGAGGGCCTTCCTGGTGTCCAAATCAGTTGCAAGATAGCTCATTGGAAAGGTCTGTGAGTCTACTTTCCAACCCAACTAGAATTTCTGAATTTATAGTTGATTTGACCCCTCAAAAGTCATTTCTCCCAAGGCAGCTTTCTGCAACTCAAAAAGTGGGCAGAAAGTCAAAATTTGCATGTATTTTAAGCTTTTGGAGGCCCAAATCTCCATAAAAACTTGACCCCATGCATAGGCAAGTGTATTTTTTCATGACAATTCCAAAAATGCAAAGTTTTTCTCATTCTGAGCTGTCCCCCCGAGTGGTCGCGCGCGGGGTGAGACCACTCCAACGGCCAAAACCTGTAAATTTCTCAAAAATGTCAAAAATGCCCCAAAACTTCTCAAATTTTTTGGTTTTGCTGCTAGAAGAAGGCTAGTGAGTATCATGGTGAGTAAGAGAGGCCTCAGCCAAGATACGGAGTGGATTGGTCTTCTTCCTCCTCTTGCGGGCCTCAGACAACTTCCTTTGGAGTATCTTCATTTTTGCCTTGCAAACATGCATTCTCGCCCAATAATGATTTTTCATGTTCCGTAGCAACCTCTTCTCCTCGTTTGCCTTCTCTAACAGCCTCTGCAAGTGTGCATTCACCCGGATGAGCATGGACTCCCTCTCCTTGGGCAATAGGTCTCCGGGCCTCCTACGGTTGATGACTCGGTCGGTTCGAATCTTCCATAGCTCATCAAGCTCTTTGTCATCCTCTGTACCTCAACCTCTGTAGAAGATGAATGGTCATCACTTTGCTCATAGGTTTCGGTGTCTGACATGGTTTAGGAGCAAAGTGGACAAAGTGAACTGTTGTCTCTGCCTGCAAAAATACTGAGTTGTATGTTGTTTTCAAGGGGAACAAAATCATGAAGGAAATGTTAGGGGAGGGGATTTTTCATTAGGAAAGGGAAACATATAAAAACAGGGATTTTTAAGGGATAATTCACAAAATGTAACACATATCATCTCATCTTCCATCATTAGGAAATCATTTGCAAAGAAATACTTTATTAGGGAAAACATGTATGATAGTCATCAAGGGAAAGGACATGCATTTGCAACGGGAGTATAGGACAGCATAGATAGCTTGCTCTTTTGAGTTTTTGTTTTTCAATGTACATCATAAGGTAAACACTGCTTTTTCAAAGGATTTTATGTACATTTAGTCATAGGGGAACAAGGCTTCTTTTACATCTTGTCATAAGGGAAAAGGGATCTTAATTGAACAGGGATTTTAGGGAAGGGATAGAGAGGAAAACAGGGCTTGGGTTTTGGGGAGACACAACAATAATCTTTTGCAAACAATATTTACAGCAATGTGTCCATTTTATACATATACACAGCTGCATTTTTCTTGTTTTTGCTGTGGATATGCACAGCAGTGTGTCTTCTATTTTTCAATGACTATGCACAGCAATATCTGTTTTTTTTATTTGGTCATTTTGCCATATTATTGCTCTTTTCTCTTTTTACATAACATTTTCTTTATCCTTGCTGTTGTTTATTTATTTTCCTTGCCATGTGGAGGGTATTAGGGTTTGGGTAGAATACATGAAAGGACATTAGGGTTTTGTAAATGGATTTGGGGGAGGGATAGGGTTTAGGAATTTGGGATAGGAGATTTAGTATTTATTGCAAATGAGATAAGATATAAACATATTATGACCTTTGTGAATTTAATAGGAAACAAGGAGGAAATAAATAGGGATTTAAACCTTGAAAAAAACATCAATCCTAGCATAATGCCTACATGAACAAGCAACTACCAATGTCTTCTTTCCTTGCATTCTTGGAGGTATAATCACAAGCATGAGGATCCACAACCACCATCAACCAACAAAACAATTTGTAGAGAGCCTACCTCAACCCAATTTGCAAGTTTGAAGGAGATTTTGAGTGAGTTGGAGGTGATTTTGGCACTTACAGCCTGAGTGGTCGCGCACCTCCTGAGTGGTCGCGCACGTTGTAATTTAACACTGCAGGAGAGCCTCTGAGTGGTCGCGCACCTCCTGAGTGGTTGCGCACATTGAGAGGCCTGTTTGGGGGCCTTCCTGATGTCGGAATCGGGTGCAGGATAGCTTTTTGGAAAGGTATTTGAGTCTACTTTCCAACCCAAGTGGAATTTTTCAATTTGGAGTTGATTTGACCTGTCAAAAATCAAATCTCCCAAGACTGGTCAAAAAGTGCCCAATGAGGCTGCCTCAAGGAAGAGTGTTGTTGCAGTCAACTTTTGAATACCTTCCTCAACCCCAAATTGAGCTCATGATAGCTCATTGGAAATATATTTGTGTCTAGTTATCATTTTACCCATCAAGAAAGTCATTTGGTCAACCAAGCTAGGATAAAACTTGATTTTCCCAAGGTCACTTCAGAGGTGCCTTTGATTCTCCTGAGGCAACAGTATTCTTGACATTTCTCTCAAACCATGACACCTGTGCAAAAAGTGAAGGAGGTTTCTCTTACTTGGCATGTTGTGGACAAAAACCTCTCTCAGTTCTGCAAAATTCATCTTTGATTGCTCAGAACCATCATTTTAATGAAACTTGCCCCGATGTGTGAAACAAGGAATTTTGTCGAAATGAAGGGGATAAGGGGCTTCTAAATTCTTGAGGAAATTTTTGGGTGTAGGGAGGGATGTTAGGAAGCAGGGGAAAGTGGAATCTCAGAGATTGAGTGAGAGGAAGGGGTTCAAAAGAGTGAAACACAGGCCCAACCTAGAAAATTGCCAAGTTGTAGCTAGAAACTAGGGTTTGTGCAAAAATGAGGAATTTGGGGGATCTGAGTGTCGAGAAGTGTTTGATAAGGTACATTAAGGATAGGGGAAGGTGTATGAACATCAGGAAACAAGTTTTGCCGATGATTTGTCCGCCCAAGAGAAACTGCCTTCAAAACCCTAAGAGAGGGAAATGACCTTGCCTGGGCGCAACTGAAGCATGAACAAGGTATCAAATGACCCATTAGACACTGACATGATAATGAAAACCCTATGAATGATGATAGACTCAGCTGGATAGTGACATAGACTGACATTTGGGCAAACCCTAGACCTAATGGCTAGTGACCAAATTTTGCTTGAAGACTCACTGAAATGACAAAATTTGACCTTGACACTTCAAAATCACTATGTAAGAGCACATTTGATCACTGGAGGAAGGCTGTAAAGACTGACACTAACATCTGGGACTCTTTAGAAAATCTTGCCTAATGCTCCTAGATCCACGGTTGATGTAGCCAAACCGAAGCCAAGCCCTCATGCTGATGGTATAGTTGGATCGGTTGATGCAAATACGGTGAACCTTTTGAACCAATTGCAGCAGTTGTCTCTACAAACTGCTTCTTCCAATCAGGCTGCACCGTCTACTCCTTCACCTTCCCAACCTTCTTCCATAAATGTCGTCCAGGCCTCTAACCCCAAAGGAAATCAACAATCCGATGGGAAGAAGAAGGGACGAGGTAAAAAGAAGAATCGGGAAGGGAAGGGTAATGCAAACAAGCCCGAAAATGGTGCCAATGAGGGTAGAAAAGAGTCTAAGAAGAAAGTTAAATTTCCATGCAAGTTATGCAGTGGAGATCATTTGACTCATCTCTGCCCGAAAATTCAAGATGCTCAGCGCTTGTTAGTGCATCAAGGGTCTTCTAGCTCCCAATCTATCTTAACTAACCCTTTCCCCCAAGGGCAACAGTTGCTTGCTAGCGCGAATTCAAACCCTGGTACCTCTGCAGGGGGCAACTAGGAGGGGGACAATTCCTCAAATGTTTTCATGATGAGTTCTCATGTCAATGTGGCCACACAGTCACGTGATTATGGTGAAGCAGAAACATCCAAGGATAAATCTGTTCCCGGAACTACAGATCCACTTCATATTGAGTGACCCTCTATTGAGTCTATACCTCGGATACCGAAAGGTTCCGCCAAGCGCGTGACTATTAACCCTAATGCTAGGGTAGCCCAGAACTACTCGATTGTAGAAGATCTTGCTCAAAGTCCTTGCGCTATGTCTACTTTAGAGGTACTCCAGTCATGTCCAGCTCAATGAAGTGCTTTGCTTTCAGCGATCAGGGCAGTAGATCCAAAAAATTCTTTAGTGCTCCTTTTGATATGCTCAAAAAGAGACTTCCTCATCATATGGCTTTTCAAATAAAGTCTACTTACAAGAAAACTAATATTTTTCGAATAGTTATAGATGAGGGAGCTTCCACATGCGTAATGTCTATTTCATGTTGGAAGGCCATTTGATCACCTTCGGCTATTCATTCACCTACTCTCTTAACAACATTCAATGGACATTCTCATAGGCCACACAGGATTATCCCGGCCTTTCCTATATGTGTTGGAGGAAAGGTCGTTAATATTGAGGTAGAAATAGTTAATGCCAACCTGGATTACAACCTCCTCTTGGGAAGAAATTGGATTTATGAAATGGATGCCAAAGTTTCAACTCTGTTTCACGTCCTTTGTTTTCCTCATGAGGGGAAAATTGTTAAAATTGATCAATTAGATTGTTCTCCAGGTGATTCTCGTGCAACTTTGGATTCTACCGTTCCATTGGTGGATAATCCCCGTCAACCTATAGAGAATTTAGGAGTAGGGATGTAATCTTCCTTGATGGTTGTATTTGATCTTCCCTCTCCTACAGCTAGAATCGATACAATTTCATCCTCCAAAGAGCCTTCATGGAAAGATTTTTTTCGAACTCATTATGTTTCAGATCCTGGGACTTTACCTTCATCTGCGACCACATCAGATGAAGAGCAGGTGGGTGGAATTGCATCTCCTATGTCTATAATAGAACTTAGATATGAATCTATCGATAACTCTACAGACGACCATCCCACTCCTTCTTTGGAGGAGGAGTTAGATGGTGATGTGGCTCCTGCTTGGACCCTCGACTCCACTTCTGCTTTGGATTGCTTAGATACATTTTTTCCATCTGATGAAGCAATTTTTGAAGCAATGATGATTGTAGATTGACCATTGGAATATTTACATCATCATTCATATTTTCTTCCTCCTTTGCATGAAGTCGAATGTGGGTTCTCCAATCTGTTTACTAGCAATGTTTGTACGGTTTCGAACCCTTTGGCTCCAACTCATTTATCTGCCGAAGGTCATATATTGATTGGCTCAAGAATTATACCTATAAACATCTCTAGGAACAAGCTGGTGGAGCCCCCTAATGGGCTCTACTTTAAGAGGCATTTTTCTTAGGTTTCGGCCGAGCAATTACTTCTTTGTATATATTATATTTTTGTGCATATTTTGTGGGGCATGTTGTGATATCATTCATTCATCAAGATAAAAATAAACATCAAAAATCTGGAACTGTATATATATATATATATATATATATATATATATATATATATATATATATATATATATATATATATATATATATATATATATATATATATATATATATATATATATATATATATATATATATATATATATATATATATATATATATATATATATATATATATCATAAACCCGCCCATGTGTACATAAAGTGTTTCAAAAATAATATACAAAATCGGGACTAAATGCCCATAATCATGTCTAGTCTATCTAATGACCCAACTCAGGATGAGCGGCCAAGAAGGTGACCATTGCATTGGCCACACGCCGAAGAATGTGAACCCAATCTCATGGTACCCCTACCACGCGGAGCTACATCTCCTTAGGTAGGTCTTCTATGATCACCATCGGTACCCGGTGAGTCAATCTCACCAAGTTTCTTTGGACTGCATATAAGACCCTCTCTATCTCAACAGCTGCCTCTTCAGCACCTCTTCCACGACGCTTGTGTCGTGAACATCCATGTGATTGTATCAGACCCACATCTGGAACATGATCATTATGTCAGTATTTTAATTCCATCAAAAATATATTTAAGTTCATTTTCATATTATAAAAAAAAATAAAAACAAACAAACAAACAAAAATCTTAAAATTGATAAAAACTCAAAAAATGGTTACCTATCTCTCCCCATGCTGCGTTTGGTGGCAGCACCAAGTCCGGATCTCCTCTGAAATCCATGCCAGCATAGGGATAGTCATCCACAACGATGATTTGTTGTTCCCACCAGGAGAAGAACTCATCATCAAAAGCAGTGCTCAGCACATCCCCACCTCCAAGGCGTTTCCTTAGGTCGGCCCACCTACCCATCCGAGGATCTTGGGGGCTACTGATAGAGACTAATACTCTGGGACACAACCCAGGCACCTTCTCGAAGAAGGAGCATAAAATGGTCCCATATCCGAAATTTTTGGTCTACCCTTTCTGAATGGAGGACAATTGGCTCTTCATATTGGTAAGAAGAGGTGTACACCAATCAAAAACAGTGGTGAGGCACTCCACAGCCAAGCTCATGGATACTCGTGAAGCTTGGTGCAATGAGGTTGATCCGTTTATCCTAGCTATGGTGAATAGTAGAATCCTCAGGGATAAGCTCTCCACATGTTTTATTGGAATCTAACTTCCAATTTTTTCTGGATGCCTAGGATAATAAATGTGTACGTAGTCTTCCACTGAAAGAATACCTCATGTTTGGTCAGTCGAACGTACAACTTCTCCTCTCCGGGAGAGACCAGTGATAAAGTAAATATCCTCCACCTCTATCCTCAAAGGCATTTGATCAATCATAAATGCATTATCTTCAATACTCCAATAGTGAATTATCATTTCAAGAAAATGAGTGTTGGCCTTCATGTTGGTCATTTTGAAAATTTTCAACAAGCCACATCCCCTCAATGCATCTAATGCCTACTGATCATTCATAACTTCATTATCAATGGTAGTGTGCTCCCTATCTCTCCATGTGATTGTCATCCTGAAAAAAATTGAGTTTCAACCATTAGATTTTTGCGTTTAAATTTCAAACTACGTATACGCGGGTTCCTTTCATACACAGTCGCGTGTGGGGCCTTTGTATACGCGGGTTGATAACATCCAATCCGCGTATACGCCGCGTTGAAATTTTTAACATAAATTCCTATGGTCAAACCTTAATAAAAATTTCTAAAAACAATCACAAAGTAATGCAAGCTTTAATTGGGGATTACTTGATGATTTTGATCCAATTTTAATAGTCCAATTCTTTGGGGGGCAAGTTTGCTCTTTTTTCTCCACAGCTTTTGCTCTCAACACAAATGGTACAAATGGTGAGTCAAAAGGTCATTTTATAGCTTTGAAAATGTCAAATTTTTCAAAACTAGATTTTTTTCGTCTCATGAATCTTTTAACTTGTGAGCTTGGATTGTCGGGAGTAGGTTGTTTTTTAAGGGTATTATGGACGCTTCTTCGAGATTTCATATCGATTCCATAACCACTGGCCCGTCATGGTAGGTATCGTTTACTCACTGGAATATAGGTTAGGGAAACCATTTTTTCTATTGCATCTTGCATACTAGCCTCCATTTGTTGATACACTAGCCATAGGGTCAATCCCATCGTGTTATGGCTGGTAAACCATGTTCACTCACCAATTTTTAAATCATGACACGATGGTAGATCCATCCTTTACATGGACATCATAGTTAGCACTTCACTGACATTTGTTGCCCATGTTGTTATATTGTGTAGGTTCAGGAGTCCTCTTTAGTCCCGCCATGACTTGTGCATTGAAGACTTATTTCTCTTTGCTTCTTCACTTTGTTTTGGCCTTATACCCCAGAGGTTTCATTGTGTTGAGTTGTACTACTACATTGCATTTTGACTATTTGCACCTTTTGGCATTGAGCTGGCTTCACTTGGACTCGTGTTTAAGCCACTTATTTGACCATGTCTTCTGCAAGCTCAAACTTGTAATCACATAGCTTCTTCAACTTGACACACCCTTTGATCCGTGGAAGGAACATCCTTTTGAATTTCCTTGACCAGTTTCGCCTCCTTGCATTGAGCATAGGATTGTTCCCATCCCAGGAACTAGATCATCTGTTTCACTGACACTCATTCTTTCCATTGTACTATAGCATTCTTTTATTCTTTTTCTAGCTTAAAGAAAAAGACAAAAAAATTATATATTCCAAAAAGAGCGGGAACGGGACAACATTTCCATATATTGTTAGCAGCTAGAGTCAGTTGTATCGCCCTTGAACAAAGCACTCAAAAGAAAGTCTCTCCTCCATTTTGGGCGGGATTTAGTTTGACTTAGGTATGCCTTAACCTTCTTATTGAGTGAGTTCTCCTCCGATTGGTTATCTCTTCCAATCATATGGAGAGTTCGTTCATGCCTCCTGCATGACGAAATTATATAGAGTTATCATATGTTGCCACATAGTCATCATTGAGTTGTGCTTTTGTTCAAGGGAGGTAAGCCTAAGTCGGCCTCTTTGCGGTGTCTCTTGACCTATTTTTCAGTCGACCATCCCTGGTTGTCAGTGTCTTGTTTTTCATCACATCAGTTATATTGGACCTTTGCCCCTGCCAGTTTGAGAAGGTCTTCATTGACTTCTTGCCAGTGGGTCTTGTCCTTATCGACGACGACATATTGTTCTAAGGGCAGGCCTAGAGCCGCACCCTGGCCCTATTTTCATTATTGATAGGTCACCTTGTGCTCAGCATCAATCAGTATCATGGGTCTTTGACTGAGTGGTTTCCCTAGTGTTCGACATTAGCTTTCATTATCACACATTGAGATTCGTGCAGTGCCTTGGTTTCCATTTGACCCTATTGGTGGATTCCTCGCCTCTGTGACAACTTTCAGTAGGAGTAATCTACAACAAGAAACAAGCATTCAACTCAGGCAACATGCTTAAACAAACTAACTATGCGAGGATGAACATACCCGGATGTCCTTCATTTGGGTAGTTCCAGCCAGGGTTCAAACCCTCTGCAACTCTTGATGATCTTCGAATATGCAAATCAACCAATTCGAATACACATAGTAGCATATAGATAAAGCATTTTAGTGAAATCAACTTTATATCATATAAGTAAATGGTTAGTTATGCATCAAAATAGTCATTCATATATAAAACATAACCATAACATCTGATACATAAACAAAGTCGATTTCAAGAACAAGACATCATTTCTTTTTATTGTAGAAAACTATAATAAACATGGAAAGAGTTCACCTGAGTCTTCCTCTTTCGGTTCCAAGCGGAACCGTCTTCCGGTCTATCCAGTCGGAGTCTTCAACAACCTCCTTTCATAACCAATACCATGATATCTCAAGCAAGTGGGAGAATATCAACATTCAAGGAAACAAGGGTTTCCTAAACTTTGGCAAGTGCTTGAAGCACAGGGATACTTCAGAATTGATCAGGGGATAATCTCAGTATAGTAATTCTATCATTTCTCTCCCCCTTAAGGCCTTCCCATAGAAGTATTATTTATACTTCTCCCAATTAGTTTTTTAGTTGGGAAACAGCTGGGAACAGTTGGGCCATGGGCACTAGGAGTTAATCCACAGGTAAAACCTGTGAACTCCGCCCATAGTTAAGGACATTTAATTTTTTTAAGTGTTTTAACACATATACATGGGTTGGGTATTGACTAAACCGCTTGTACACGCTTTTATCACAGGGAAAAGTAGCGTACATGGAGTAAAACATTGTTTTTAAAATATTTGGACCAAGTTTGGAAGGAGGGGTTTCCCTAGGCCATAAACCAAGCATCACAAATACCAAGGGTGATATTTGGAGCTATAACACTAGCCACAAAGAAACAATCTATGGAAAACTTCCTTAAGCTAGAATCAAATAAGAGGGCCTACCTCTTAGAACGTTATTCTGCTTGGTGATGATCCTACTTCCTTACTCCAACTAATTTTTGTTTCATTCCTTTGAATACCTGAAACAAGCAAACAAACAACAACAACAAACGTGATAGCATACAAATTGCATTCAGCCTACTTAACAGTTCAAAGAACATTAAACCATAAAATTTAAGATAACACTTTAATGTAGGAAATCAATCAATAGTTGTATTCATATAAGTTTAGAAAGAGATTACAGCCAATTCCTTGATGTTGTTGGTCTTCTCCGACATATCCGGGTTCCCACACTTTTGCTAGCATCTCATGGATAGCCCCAACAATGGAAGTTTTAAGGCTTATTCCCTTTAGTCTCAAACCAGGCCAAACACACTATTCTCACTCAAACATAAACTAGAGAGCTACAAGCTATAGATGTCTTGCAGATTATTCAAGCTCCAAAAATACTAAGACTGAAACTAGTTTAGCTTGTAAAAGAAGGGGTTTATATAGCTTGGATGGAGGGGATATGGTTCCTCTTATCATGGGAGAAGGTCTTATCTCTTGGGTTTTTTTCATCCTAATAGGGGAAAGGAGCCCAAAGTGACTTCCTCAGCTCCAACCAGCCCAACCTATTACTGGGAAATCTAGTGTCTAGTCAGAACTGCTAGTCCCACTAAGACGGGTAGCTATCTTAGAAACAAACAGATTAAAGTCACTTGTTTTTCCTTTACGAGAGAGAGATGAGAAAGAAGCAGAGAGTACCAACCTCAGTCTTTCGCTTGGCTCCTTTCTTGTTTCCTTTCCCCTTTGACAGAATCTCGCCACTGCTTCCTTACTTGTCCCACTTCAAAGAGCACCTGTAGAGTCATAGCAACGTAATACCATCAAAGCATAGAGATCTATTACTGTAAACAATATAGGATCATATATATATTGACCATACAAATGCATATATCAACACAATATTCAGAGATACACAAGAATATGGAGGAAAACTCAAATAGCTTTATTGATAAAAGTAGTAGAAGAGAGGATTACAACCACTTGGTCTGACCTAGCACCATCCTCCCAGATTGAAAGCCCTCTTCACCTCATGCAAAGCAAGATCACCCAACAATGTCTTCAAAGAGAAACCAACAACACTTCTTTGCAAATTACCAAATTCCAACCTCTGGATCTCTAGGATGAGGGATCCATTTATAGATATTTGCAAGGGGGTGAGTCAGCTTCTGGGATTCTGATTAGTGTCATCTCTCTGATAGTTCTTGGTTCCACTTGGAGATTTCATGATCTCTTACTCATCCTTGGGCGAATTCAGGGAGGCAAGTGTCAAATGAGCAGCTTATATAAGATTCTCAGGGTCTCCACTTAGCAAACTGTTTGTGCCCTTTGTCTGCTCTCGCTCATCACACCCTACAGAAGGGCTTTTCAGTATGCATCACACTTTTTTCATGTGGAAGGTGAGATGCAATGCACCCTTTGCACTGGGTAGTCTGTATGGTCCTGCTTTGACTAGTTCTGAGTGGTTTCTCATGGAAAACTTTTGGGATATGATGTAATCAGCTGACCTTGCTCCTTTAGGGTATGAAAAAACACTCTTAGGGACTTAGAAGCCCTCGGTTTATGTACATATGTGATTGGGGTTGCAGTGCCCAAATATGTCTATAATAGTTTCCCCCTAAAGCATGAGGTCACAAATCTTTTGATGTCAGGTGAAATGCTTTATAATTAGGATCCAAGGTTTTTCACACTCGAAGGTGACCTGTAATAAGATACAATACAATACATTATCTTCATAATATTTTCATGATCTAGCTGAGGTGGGCATTCCCATGCTTAGCTTGATAAATTCATTTTCATGTACATAGGACAGACAACCGTCTGTGTGCAGACCGATGATTCTGGTAGTGCCATCATCCCTTAGTTTGGATGATTATCAATACAGCAATGATGTACATTTGATGTCTTTATTTTCCTGATTATATCGCAGCCTGGATGGATGAAACTAGATCTGGGGTCTTAAAAACTCGTTCGATCTTCACCTGAAGGTACAAGTCGATCCATGTGAAAAAGATGTTCTAATGTCGAACATGGAAGGACATCGCCTGATTACCAACCAATGATGTAAGTTGTTAACAGGCGCGAGAGGAATCACCGATAATGATGATGACCCTCAAGGTACTACAGTACAATTCACGTGGTGCGAATAGATGAGTCGATGTCGAACACCATGCAAAATCTTTCGGTCGAAGGCCATTAATGTAAACCTATCGCCGAAAGTGAGAAACTTGCCATTGAGTCATGCAAGCTTCAAAGCACTGGAAGGGTTGTCCCTAGGTCAGCTTCTTGGATAATGAGCTGATGTCGACAAGAAGTGACTCGTCGTAGGAGGGAATTAATGGATCCCACATCTACGACACGGAATGGAGTAAATGATTTTGTAGAGGTGAAAACGATCTGATGATACAAGGTTCAGGATGGCGGTCATGAAAGAATGAAGTGTGAAGGTATTGTAGCAGATGAGACACAATCTGGGTAGGTGAATTCTCTAAACGACTTCTCTTGAACATATCGGCGACACTGAAATGGATTAGTAGCATTAACCCCAAAATTGGATGGTACGGTGGACCAATGGTGATATGACTGGTGAACAGAATAACCCAACCTGATTCAATCATGATGATGGAGTGAAAGTGTCATGTTCAAGAGCGACCTGCTACCAATAAAGTTTCTTCAAGTTTTCTTCCCAATTTTCGCCAGTCATTTCTGACCAGTACCTCTTTATTTTTGTCAAGCTTGAGGAGGCTAACATATGCTTGTTCTATGATTTTCCCTTCGAGCAAACCCGTCGTTATGTTTTAACAAGCCTAGCGACAGTGAAACTCGTTCTTATTTGAATGGACAAGTTTGTCGCTATTGTTTTAACGAGTTTAACAACAAGGATAACTCGGTCCTTTTCATTTTTATAGAGTCTGAAAAGAGATGGAAAGAAAACTCCAATATTCCCTTTTCGTAATATAATCCCTTAAGTCCGAAAAAGTATAAAACAATGTGAAAGGGATGACTTTTCGATAGTTTTAACGAGCCGAACAAGACAAACGCTCAATCTTTTTGTGTAATAATCCCTCAAGTCCAAAAAGATTAAAATATAGAGGAGGAATAGCACTTCCAATCACTTTAACGAGTTGGAGAGGCCAATTGCTCGGCAATATTTTCATATTTTACGAGTCAAATGAAAAGAGCTTAAAGGAGACTCGTTTTTTGAGTAACGAGTGATGTTTTCAGATAGCAGCTAGTTCCAAGTAAGGTTTGGAACTTTCCAATCATGGCAGTGTAAATAAGGTGGCTAATAGGATCACTCATCGTAGATGTTCCTCAAAAGGGGTAAACAATCAAATGGAGGAGAATGATCGGCTATAATAGAGTATAGGTGATGGTAAGAACACGACCGAGGCTCAAAAGATAATGATAATCATTCACAATGGTTATTTACTGGAGGTGGGTTCATTTTTTAATGAGCTTGAACTCTGGTGGAACATATGCTCATTGCTAGGTTTAATTTTTAACAAGCTTGAACTTCGCGTAAAACTGCTCGTGCCAGTCATATAACAAGGATGTCTCATCGATAGGTTCATTTTTTAGGGAGCTTGCACCATTCGAAATTATGCTCCAACTCCTTTTATTATGTAATCTAGGAACAACCAATCCTATGAGTTTAAAGGGTTAAGAACCTACAAAATAAGAAAATAAATGGTCGTTTTTCACTTTCACGCAAAAAGGTTTGATCCCCAGGTATAGCGAAGTAAAGTTTCCCAGGTTACCCCTCAATTTGTAGACAAAACATTTGTTCTATCGGGAAAGGCCTACCTTTTCCAAGTTACCCTTCAATTTGCAGACAAAACATTTGTTCTATCGGGAAAGGCCTACCTTCTAACAGAGGTATCTTATTCTGGTCTAATCCCATTTTCCTAAATGGACGGGTGTGTCAGACCAGTCATATATCCTCTGCAGAAACCTACCCTATACCTGAAGTTTTCCTGTTGAAGCAGACCAGGGTGCATGCCCCCCGAGTTTCAGTCATGACCACCGAATCACTCGCGCTCATCAGGTGGACGGACTGGATATTGATGAGACATTCCTTGCGCAAAAAGACTTATTAGGGATGGAATTTGACTATTAGCTATGTGTGAACCGGGGAATGAAAGCTGGTCTACGAGCTGGACCACTCTGTCTTCATGCGGAAAACACATTACTCAAAAGAGTGAGGAGACAATGGCTCCCACGCTATAAATGTAGTCACGCCCAAGGAGTAGATTGTAATCTAAAGGTCCTTGGACTACCATGACGTTCAGATAAATGGTTTTCCTTCCCAAAGTTATAGGTAAACTTGGAAGGATCCCTAATGGTCAACTGGTTCCTTTGTCGAAGCCTGTCAGATTTCGCATCTCAGGAAAAAGTGATGGCGAACCAAGCACTTTCCAAGCAGTTGAGGAAAGGATACTTACAGAAGCCCCTTCATCTATGATGGTACCAACCATGACCACTTTCTAAGTTTGCACTACGATTCGGAATGGTACATTAGATGGTAAACGGGGTCTGCCTAGTAGATTCCAATCGAAGGAAATGACTAGGTTGCTTGGAGGTGGGACCGAATAAATGGCCGGATACAACTCTGACGAATTTCCTTCCTGCAGTAAAGGAATGGGCAGATTTCCCCCATGTTCATCGGAGTTTGTGTTTACGAAAATAATTTGAACGGTGTCGTTCTCATTCTCTTTGGTGACTGTATCATCTGAAGGTAAATCTTCTGAAGCCAAGATGGGGTCAACTGCCATCTCGACCTGTTGAATTTGGTCCAATGTGGACTCAGAGGGTTTATCTTCAATGATAGGTGCTTCGACTGACAACAACAGTGGGTCAGTCGGATTTTCAACTAGCAATGGATTCGGCAAGAGTTTCTTGTACCCAGGAGGGAGTCACTGCGGTGATGCAGGACGATTATCCAAGACTCTTTTTGATGGTGTACTCTCAACATGATCGTCAGAGGTTGACGAAACCGGATTGTGCAAGTGGGGAGACCAGTCCCTTAGGATCTGTAGGATGCAAGGACAATCTCGGTGATAGTGGTCTCCTTTGTAGATGACACATGGAGATTTAGGTTTGGACGGTGAAGTGTGTGGATTTTCGCTAGATGATGCATGGTTGCCCCTTTTTGCCGTTGGCTTCCTCTTCTTCTTCTCCTTCCCCTTCTTCTTCTTCTCAGTTACTAGGTTTTTAGTTTTACTATCATCACCAAGCGAAGAGGAAGAAGGAGAGAGAGAGACAAATGAAGTAGAAGGTTGGGGGGGAACTCTGGTATCATCTAGTTGTTGATTTGATTGTTCAGGAATCACAGTGCTTTGAACGACAGAGGTCGAGAAAAGCCATACTGGCAGGCCAATTGTCAGTCCTTGAAGGGACAATGTGGCCATATGAGGTGCACCAACATCTCCCCAAGAGGAGAAAGGACTAGGATTTCCCCCAAGGGGAAATCCTAGGTTGGTGGACTCCATTTTCTCAACCTAAGACCAACGAGGGAACAGTGACGTTATTCCGATTAAAATAAATTTTAGACGCTTTGACACAACTTTCTTTTTTAATTTTTAAGAGTCGAGAAAAAGCTAAAGATGACTCTAGTCGCCTTCAATTTTTAATCAGCTTGAAGTGACAAGTGCTTAGATGGACCTTTTCCTTTGAGGAGTCTGAAAAGGAACGAAAGAGACTACTCTAGAAATCTAGACAGAGGGATTACCAAACCAATCGCAAAACTACAGAATACTTTTTACGGTACAGCAGACAATCTTCCCGAATGTTGTGTTCAATGCATTGCGATCGATAGGCAGACACGGCTTCCTAAGGATAAAGGATATAGCCTATTGTGGTCTCCCAATATATACTCGACGGTACATGGGAGCACAAGTCCGTACTAGCACTTTTCATCTCAAAGAGGAGGAATCACCCAACCTACGATGAAAGCAACAGTTACCAGGCTTTACGACACCAGAATACGTCTCTAGCCTAGACTTCTAAATGTTGTGTGTTAGGTTCTAAAGAGTTTTTATGTTCATTAAATTTATTTTACAGTTGATCTTTCTTAAGAATTTTTCCTTTAAGGTTCACCGCGTGATGTAGATATAAAATTCCTAAAATGCAATTTAAGATGATAAACAGTCGTTTAATCTTCTTTTTGCAATGAAAATCCTAGCTACTAAGGAAAGAGAAATTAAATCCTTTCAACATAGATCAGAGAGCACACACTAGATGCATTATCCTAAATCAAAACCAACAAGCAGTCTAAATGCAAATGCACATGCATGTATTTGTTTTTGCTATCTTAATGTGTGAATGACAAAAAGAATGCTAAGTACAAATCTGAATTATTCCTTCTTTCAAAGCAACAGTACTAACAATTTTCTTTTCAAAAAACTAAAATGAGACAAGACGACACTTTATGCTTTTGAATTGAAAACTGCTTTCAACACTTGAAATACTACTAATTCAGATCAAATACAAGAGTAACAGTGTATCGACTATCAAAAAGAGAAGGATTATTTTCCTTGACTGAAAATGACACTTGCGACACTTTCAAATCCAAAGACGACAGTTTGATTAAGCTACCATTTTGTAAATGAGAACTGTGAATGGCTAAAAATACATAAAAACATTCACAAATATTTGCACAATGGAGGTTGGACGATGCAAAGAAAGGGGGTTTCAACAGTGGTCTATTGATCACAGACAGCAAAACTCCTAAATAAATCTGAAGAGAGTGAAGAAAAAACCAAAATTTGGAGGCAGATCTAGTCTTGTCTAATCATCGCACTTGTAACACAGGGAAATAGGGATGCATCCCACCTACTGCACATGGGATGTGCGATGCATCTAGATTTCCAAGAAGAGAAGGTGTGATGGTCTAGGGACGAGACTTTAACTTGGTTTTTTGTCACAGTTTGCAGCTTAGTTCAGGGATTTAGGCCGAGCAAATGATAGTCAGTAACTACAAAGTACAGGGGCTGATCTAATGAGGTTACTCAAGCTACCTCTAAGGCACTTAGGATGTTTGCAAGTCAATTGTTCAGTTCATAAACAAACCCTAGGATGTTTGCAAGTCAATTGTTCAGTTCATAAACAAACCCTAGGATGTTTGCAAGTCAATTTTTCAGTTCATAAACAAACCCGAAGATTGACTGAAGCATCATTGATCTACTTTTCACTTGCATAGCAAATGTAATTTGAAGGCTAACTGGCTTAACTTCAGGCTCCATCTGTGGTTTATGAATCAAACAAATAGAGACAAGCAATCAAACTAATCGTCCCTAGTGGATTCGCCATTTTGTTACCGAGAAATCTAGTGTCTATTCAGAACTGCTAGTCCCACTAAGATGGGTAGCTATCTTAGAAACAAACAGATTAAAATCACTTGTTTTTCCTTTATGAGAGAGAGATGAGAAAGAAGCAGAGAGTACCAACCTCAGTCTTTCGCTTAGCTCCTTGCTTGTTTCCTTTCCCCTTTGACAAAATCTCACCACTGCTTCCTTACTTGTCCCACTTCAAAGAGCACCTGTAGAGTCACAACAGCGTAATACCATCAAAGCATAGAGATCTATCATTGTAAACAATATAGGATCAGATATATATTGACCATACAAATGCATATATCAACACAATATTCAGAGATACACAAGAATATGGAGGAAAACTCAAATAGCTTTATTGATAAAAGTAGTAGAAGAGAGGATTACAACCACTTGGTCTGACCCAGCACCATCCTCCCAGCTTGAAAGCCCTCTTCACCTCATACAAAGCAAGATCACCCAACAATGTCTTCAAAGAGAAACCAATAGCACTTCTTTGCAAATTACCAAATTCCAACCTCTGGATCTCTGGGATGAGGGATCCATTTATAGATATTGGCAAGGGGGTGAGTCAGCTTTTGGAATTTTGATTAGTGTCATCTCTCTGATAGTTCTTGGTTCCACTTGGAGATTTCATGATCTCTTACTCATCCTTGGGCAAATTCAGGGAGGCAAGTGTCAAATGAGCAGCTTCTAGAAGATTCTCAGGGTCTCCACTTAGCAAACTACTTGTGCCATTTGTCTTCTCTCTCTCATCGCACCCTACAGTAGGGCTTTTCAGTATACATCACACTTTTTGCATGTGGAAGGTGAGATGCATCGCACCCTTTGCATTGGGTAGTTTGTATGGTCCTGCTTTGACCGGTTCTGAGTGGTTTCTTATGGAAAACTTCTGGGAGATGATGTAATCAGCTGACCTTGCTCCTTTAGGGTATGAAACAACACTTTTAGGGACTTAGAAGCCCTTGGTTTATGGACATATATGATTGGGGTTGCAGTGCCCAAATATGTATATAACACAACCATTTACTAGACTTTCATTATGAAGCTTCTAGACCTGGAAGCTTCGACTCCATATTTAAAAAACTTTCCAAAAGAGGATCGGCATGATTGAGAAAAGGATTAGTAGCACCATACAATACTAGTCTTGGTTTTAATCTCTACAAATCGGCGTGAGGAGAAAACGAGTCATTAGCGTTGGTCTTGTAAACTGGGGTAAAAGGAAGATTCTTGGGAAATTATGCAAAAGGGAATTGTTCTTCTCATGAAGAGGGACATAGTGGGAGTTTCTTCATAATGGGAAAGCGTGTAGGGTTCACTGTAGAGGTCCTCCAGGATCGTGTAACGGGGAGTACAGGGATAGTGACAAAATGTTGTGTAACAGATGCCCCCTAAAGCGTTAAGGCTGAACTAGAGTGAGGGGTGAAATGCGTTACAAGTCGATGCAAGGAGCCGGAGTCCGTCATCGGAAAACTTGCAAGCAAGCATAGATACATATACATCAATGAAAACTTTAACAAATAATACATAAATTATGGTATGGACACATACATCTAGAGAATGATCATGTAAATGGATCCAAGGCATGGGCACAGCCATCCAGTAAGGAGGATCATATCGAAACCAAGGTATGGTCGTAGCCATCCAATAATGAGAAGGATCACATATGACAACTCATGGTATGGTCGCAGCCATCCATCTAAAAGACACATGTATACCAACATGATCATGTCACATCACCTTGCAACCTGTACTTTTGTAATCTGAGCCCCGGGTCTTTCGCTCCAACACAATCCGATCAAAGTACAAATTCTAACATGTGAATAAATGTATTGAAGTCGAACATGCTAGAAAGTCACTTGATTACCGATCAATGATGTGAACCATTAACAAGTGTGAGAGAAACCACCAATAATAACAATGGCTCTCAAGGTACCAGCAACACATTCCACAGAATGTGAATAAAGGAACTGAAGTCGAACACCCGTGAAATGACTCAATCGAAAGCCGATGATGTGGACTTGTCGTCGAGTGCGAAGAACTTGCCATTAGGGCATGCAAGCTCTAAGGTACTGGAGGGGAGTCTCTCGGCCAATGTCCTGGATAATGAGCTAAAGTCGACAAGAAGTGACCGTGTCAAAGCAAGACCATGATGTATCCCACATCATCGACATGAGACAAAGGGATGCAATGATCTCAGATGATACATAGAATCAGGAGTAAGTGTAACT
The DNA here is from genome assembly GCA_031772625.1 of Pinus tabuliformis. Taxonomy (NCBI): domain Eukaryota; kingdom Viridiplantae; phylum Streptophyta; class Pinopsida; order Pinales; family Pinaceae; genus Pinus; species Pinus tabuliformis. Next base: position 389,672,963 of record CM062816.1, on the reverse strand, counting down.
ACAGAAGGACTAACTCTTGAACATATCGACGACACGACTCTGGAGTTTGGAAGCTTTTGGATCCATAGGATTGGTGGCCATGATGATGTGGAAGAGATCAAATGGAAGGCAAAAATGAATGGCCCAACCCAGGAAGGTCGATGATGAAGGGAGGATATCCAAAACTGACACAAAGAAGAAAGTTTCATGTTCAAGAGTGAGCTACTGACACAAATGATAGAATTTCCCATTTCCCCCACCATTTCTGGCAGGTACCCCAATTATTTTTTAATCGCAAGCTTGAAGGGGATAGCATGTGCTTGCATTGTAAGTTCATCCTTAGGATGAATCCGACCTAGTAAATTTAATGAGCCCTTGGAAGGAGAAGCTCATGTCCGTCATGGTGATGAATCCGATGTCGTTTAATGTTTTAACGAGTCCGACAAAGGCATAACTCAGTATCTTTTTCATGTTTAGAGAGTTTAAAAAAGACATGGAAAAGAAAACTCCACATGGTCCCTTTTCGTATATTTGTGTCTCTCGAGCCTGAAAAGGGCATAAAACGAAACTTGAGAGAACCACTTGATCATTTAAGTCAAGGAGTACCTTTTTCGTAAATAGTTTATCCCAACCCAAAAAAGTGGTAAACGTATACTGGGTAAACGACATTTCTCAACCTTTAACGATTTCAAAATGACAAGAGCTTGGCAATATTTTCATGTTTAAAGAGTCGGAAAAGAGCTTAAAAGCGGACCCCCAATTTTTATTCTCTTTTATGACTTAAAAAGGGAAAAATACTAGACGATATTTTCATTTGAGTTTTACGAGTCGAGAAAAGAGCTTAAACGTGACTCCAGTACCATCATTAGTAATCTGTCATTTGTCATTGCACAAAAGGTAAACACAGTATCCAATTTCTGAGGTAAAAATAGGTTAAAAATACTTTTAAAACCCTAATATTTCATGAAAAATGAATAAAAGGTGGAAAAAGTAAATAATTTTTACCATTTTAACTTTTTACCTTGGGTGGAGAAATTTTCACCCATTTGTGCCCTAGAAGTGACACTTGAGAGACATGTTTGAAATACTTTCAGATGTGTTAGAGGATATGTCAGAGGTTTAGATGCATGTATAGGAGCCAGAGAAGAGCATCCAAGAAGTGGCATAGGTTCTGAGTTGAAGGCTTGATGTTTTTCTTCATCTTAGCCCCAATCACATGGATCCAAGCCTGTGGGAGTGACTAAAAGGCTCCAGTCCCTGGAAGATAGGCCTATTGGAGCGAATTAATGTTCTAGTCGAGTTTAGCCTTCGTTATGCGTGCGACTGAGGATTTTCATGAGAATTTCTTCGCATTCCTCGCACAAATCGAAAGAAAATTAGCATGGAAATTCCTAGAGGCTTCCATAATAAGTTGTAAAGGTCAGAAATAATTTGAAAAGGTCCTCCAATGATGTGAACACCTTTAGTGCACAAGTAGTGGTCTTAGTGGATTGATTTGGTCCAATTTGTTCACCCTTGATCCTAGCCCCAAGCTCAAGTTTTACCTACATGTTTTATATATTTGATTGTGGAGTTGACTTATGTAGGATGTTGAGTGTATGTGTGTAGGAGAAGGCTGAAAAGAGTGATTATGGTTCATACCTATTGGAGAGTATAGATGATTAAGTGGGTGAGTGTTAATGGCAGAGAATGGACCAAAACTGAAGCATGTTGCAGAATAAATCAAATTCGATGTTGTTGTATTAGAGATTGTTTGGAGAGTTTTTGTATGTTGTTGGATAATGTTTTTGTTGGTGACTCTCACAGGTATTTTTGTAGAAGTTGTTGATGCATTTAGAACATATCCATAGTGTCTTATCATGTTAATTGTATTACGCAATAATATATTGATGTGAGGGTTTGATAGTACTTCTGATTTGATGTGGCCACTATTTTTCTAGAGTTGAGTGCACATATTTGTGGTATTATTTTGATTGATATGATGATGTCTTGTAGCTAGAGGTCATATTGCAGAGTTGAATCAGTTTGAGGATAAATTCTTGGGGTCCAGTTTGAAAATAGATGAAAGGAGGTCCACATAGAGTAGAGGAGCAGTGACTTCATGGATGTGGAGCATTGATTGTGAAGTTTCAGTGAAAGGAACATCTTTTCAATCCAACAGTAGTTGGATAGTCCAATCGGAGTTGGGCGAGGATCAATTGACTGTGGTGGCTTTCAACAGATGGTATTCCATAGATTCGTGGAGAACATAGTCTTCCGAGATGATCAGTAGAATCGAGTCTCCAGGGTTATTGGAGTCAGTTGATTGTATACGAGGTCGAGTCTCGACACTGATGGGAGTCAACAAATCTATGTAAAAGACTTATTTTTCTTAATGGAATATTCAAAGAAGCGTAACAGTAGAAAGGGTGATGTTTTTTCCTGATAAAGGGTTTTCCACTAGATATCTTGTGTCTCATGTGTTTATGCTTTCTTGTGTTCTTGTTCATGGTTATGTTGTTCATATGATTTATTTGTTGCTTATGATTGATGCCTAGATATGAAAATGTATGAGTTGCTGCTAATTGTGTGTGATTCAGTAAATTAAATAAAATGTAAAATTTGGTAATAAGACACACTACTGATTCACCACCCCCCCCCCCCCAAGTAGTGCTCAAAGGTTTCCAATAGTATTTGATCATTCAACTTACTTTTCCTTGTTGAAACATTATGAGTTTTCATTAGAAAATGGTATTGTTTTGAAACATGCATCAAATTATTACACAAAGGGAAATGACTTAGTAGAATCAACTAATACAATTTAATCTGCATTATCAAGAAAATTGTCTTCTTTGAAAAATGGAACTGGAATAATGCTTTGGTGAATCCACTATGGGTTGACCATGTTAAACTAAAAAACTATCTTAAAAACTCACCATAATTCCTTGTATATGGTAATTAAGTTATCCTATCATCAGACATGTATCTCCTGGCCTTGCAACTCTCCCAAAAGTCTCAAGGTAGACCTTGTCTCCTAGTTCAAAGTAGGATAGATACCTTGCTCAAACTTGAGGAAGAAAGGCTCAAAGCCAAAGAAATATTTGTCATGCACCAAAACCATATAAATCATTGGTTCGACAAAAAATCCACAGGGACAAAGAATTTCATTGTGGGTAACTTAGTATTGAGGTGGGATAATAGCCACGAAGAGAAAGGAAAACACATGAAATTTCAATCTATGTGTATTGACCCCTTTACCATCGAATAAAAGCTCGGCCATAACACTTTCAAGTTTAAATATTTAGATGGTAGGATTGACTCTCGTCCTTTTAATGGCCGAAATATCAAACACTATTTTCAGTAGCAGCTCTAAGCTGCGTTCCTTTGTATAGTTTTTGTCATTTGTTGTCTGTCATTTGTTTGTTTTTATCGTGTCATATCCTATCTTGCTTCCCTTTGTTTCGGTCGTTGTACATAAACAAGACCTTCATGTCAAAGTGCGTATGGATTTGAAGGACTATGTCGCGAAATAGATAAGGGATGTGACAATTGCAACGCTTGGCTATCTATTAGTTCTCCTTCTTTGTTTGGGAAGATGCCTTAGGTCAAATAAGGTCCAAATGGAAAATATGATACATTCAATAAGATAACCTTGAGTGAACCTATGATACCGACATCCATTCTAGCATCTACACTCCTCAATTTGGTGTTGAATCTACTTGGTGTTTTACATGCTTATCCAATCAAGTAAGGAAAGGATAAGGGGAAAATCTATAGCGAACAAACCTATATCAGGGGTAAATACACCTATCTCTGAAGGAACAACCTCTTCTTCTCTCAACGATTTGGGATCCCTCTCTTGCCCATTGAAATAATAAGTGCCTAACCACATTTATATAAGTAAAATAAAGAAAGGGAGAAAGAAGAGAAAGGCTTCCTACGTAGAGAGGTGAAGTAACCAACTTTGTTGGGGTACTATCCAGGCTTACTAGAAGCGAAGCAATGCTTTTGTTCCATAGTGAATCTGTCGAGGTACTTAACAGGCCTACTAGAAGTAGAGCAAAACCAAAGATGAAAATCCATACTCTAAATATCTTAAACTCGCAACCTAGATTGAACCAATTGTGATATTGCATAATCTCTTGTGTGCGTTGAACCAAAAAAAGGAATGGTGGGTACTGCATGTATAACTAGGTTGAGTGGGAAAGCCATGGAAATATAATTGATGAATCAATACTTCATGAAGGGCTAAACCTTAATAAAATATATTCCTAGGCAGAGAAGATGAAGTACTCCCAGAGTGTCACCAAGTGTTGTCGTTGCTACAACACCCACCAAAGTTTTGCTACATTCACATTTTGGAGCCTACCTATTTTCTTACCAATTGTTTCCTTTGTTTATCAAGTGTCATTTCATGTTATTACACATGTTTCAAGTGTCCTTGTTCTTTCTTAAGTGTCTTCGGGTCATTAAGAACATCTATAGTGCACTTCACAGTCATAGCACATTTTCCAGTCACAAAACGACACTTTTGGTCGCAATTGCACACACACCTTGTCGTTCATTCCTAGAGAGTGCTTGTAAACTTGAATTTTGATGTATACTTCTTAGTATTGGGTCTTGTCTAAGTTTTACTGATGATTTGGTATGTTTCACATTTGATTTACTCCTAAATCATTTCCTTTTCCTATGTTTCATTTTCGAGACTTAGATATTGTTTTTTACTTTTCTATATTACCCACTAGGCTAGGGAGAGCGCACTACACACTCTCAAGGTGTAGATTGACCCCCCTTTGTCTATTCAAACTGTGCCTTGTTCCCAAGATTAGTCCTCCCTCTTTCTCCAATGCACATCGCACCCTTGAGCATCATACCCTCCTTGTTTTCCCGAATTGTGCCAGACTTGTCCCCTCTCCTAGTTTAGCACACAACACACCATTAGTGAACAACCAAGCCTTCCTTGAGCCTTATCAGTGCACCCTGCACCCTTTTTATTCACTAAGCCTTCCCAATTGATGGCATAACACATCAACAGTCAACAATGTGTTGTCTTTTCCCTTGTGACTACACCCTAGACTCTCCATTAAGCCTCCTCTTCCTAGCAAAGCGCATAGCACATTCTTAATAATCAACACAGCCCCTTATCTTCTATCAGTGTGCCATGTGCCCAGAAGCTCCCTCTTCCCTTCGTGAGTGCACTGTTGAATCATAATCGGAAAGTTTGCATGAAACATGATAAAATAGGAGATTTTGGGGCTGTTATTTGCTTTCCATGAGTGATCTTACTTACAAGTGCTTTCAGAATAGTATGGCAAGGATGCATGAGGAGATCTATCGAAGGAAGTAGCCTAAGGAAGCATTCAAATACAAAGAACACATGTTGTGATAAGTGAAATAACATTGGATTCAAATGATCAAAGTGGTCCGTAAAGAATCTATATGATCTCAAGACCCTTTGGAGGGTAGAAGGCAACAACAACGAGAAATATGCATCAAGTATTGAAGACATAGGTGGAAGCATTGTCACCTCTCAAGAAATTCCATGTCACAAGTCACTATGGGTCCAAGTCATCAATGTCAATGACTTGTCATGTTGTTGTCACATGATGATGTGGAAATGATGATGTAATTTTGTAATTATTGTAAATGTAAATATGTGGAAGTCCAAGAGTCATATATGGACAAAAGAGTCACATGGAGAAGTCCAAAAGTCATTTAGAAGTTCAAAAGTTGTTTAGAAGTCCAAAGGTCATAATATAAGTCTAAGAGTCATGAGGGAAGTTTAAGAGTCATGGGGATATGAAAGGTCATTCCTCTAGTTATAAAAGAAGCCTCATTACTCAAAGAAAGGAATTTTCACCTTGGCTTCTCCCACAAGGCATTAGAGAGATAGAGATAGTTTTTTTGGAGAGAAAGTAGTGGCTCCAATGCTCCACTATTGATTTGGATCTTTTAACTTCAAGTATGCATTCATAATTGCATATAAAAGAGCATATTAACCAAATAACTTAACACATGAAAAAGAAGTGGAAATCATAAAGCAACCATGAGATCAAAGGCACAAAAATGATTTGATTACAAAGTTCACCCAATGTGGGTTATGTCTTTGGGCCTTGCTCAAAGTTGGGAGGTCTTCTTTCATTAAGTGGCAGCAAAGAAATCAATTACAAGCAACTTTACAAAAATTACCCTTATACCTCAAAGTCGAATGATGGCCTAAAAATGGATTCCTCAACTGTTACAGCATGGTTGGATTACTGGCACAAAAACATGTAAAATCGAATATAAACTTGTCAAATTATAACAGTGGCACCTCTGTCCCTCTAAAGGAATCTTTTCAGCATCTTGGAGATTCCCTCGCTCATGGTTCCACTACTTATGGCCGCTCAAGGTTCTGCGCCCACACCCCACCCACTCCTCCACCGATCTGCTGGGAAAACGTGTTGAGGATTTATATATAAGCGATGGGGTAGAGCCACCAACAGACGAGTCATGGCTTGTTGGTGGCAGAGTCATTTAGGCCGAGGGTGGTTATGCTTTCAAGCCCCGTATCATCCTGTACATGGAATATTGTTGTTCGGCGGATATGTTTGAAGGTTGTTGTTGTATATTTTGGTGGAGTTCATTTGGAATGTTGTCACCCGAGTGGCAGACCATTCCATCAGGTTGGGTAGGTTCAGCCTGTTAATTTTAGGTATGTTCTATGCTGAGAGCAAATTTACTTCAATTTTCCATATTAGCTTAATATCAATCCCAGATTAGCAATCACATTTAGCATGATAGTAAAATGCATATAGAACATAAACATAAATCACAGAATACAAGCCAAGACAAGAGGACACAAGATGTGGCGCCAGCCAGGGACAAACCCAAATTTGGGGAAACCCTTGATCAATTCTTCTTATGTTCTTCAATAATTCAGCAAAGAAAGAGATAGTACATATACATTAGAAGTCAACATTTTGACTTGTCAAAATAAGAGTAGAGATATTCTCTAGGAAGATGACACATGAGGTAGCAGATCTGAACACCATTGATTCCATCACCATGTTGTACCCATCATTGTGTTGCACCCATCACTGCACCATTCATGATGCACTTCATTACACTAAGCTGCACCTGGTTAGCTGACTAATACTCAATGCAATGATACCAATCCATGAAAATAGTTCTGTCCATATCATATTGCAGCAGCATCATACACCCTTCTATTGGTTAGTAGTATGATAGCTCCATGATCTGAACCTTCAAAATATCCATACAAAATATTGATTGTGGTGTTATGGCCTGCGGCCTAACACAATTTTCCTGTAGCAACTTATACTATGTTGCTCACAAGGAAGCTTGCACCTTTATACATGATCATTTCATTAATCTGGTTTCTAACAATTATGGAGCTCCAGTAGGTCACTAAACAAAGACCTAACAAACATCAAATGTTGCTCCAAAAAGCATATATCAATTCATTGTTTTAGGGCTCTCTGATTGCTGCATTGCTGGAATAGTTAGGGCACTCTAATAGAAATCCTGACAGCCTTCAAAATGTGGCCATAATAGCCCTCCTAAACTGCGGTTACCTTTCTAAGATGGGAGGAAAGCCTTGGTTGTAATGTTGGGTCATTCCAACCCCATTCCACCCTTCGGCCTCCTCTTATCCACTACAGCTTGCTACAGCAAGTTTTCCCTTTGCTATGGCAACCATTCTAAGGGCCATTCCTTCACCCAACCACCCTAAAACAATCCCCTTGCCTCTCAACCTCCAAGATATGGGTTGCGCCCCTCTTCAACAACTCCTTGGCCTCCTGAAATAGCCTCCTAACTCTTCGTTGTTCTCTTCTTGGCTTGTTGCAGCTAGGAAGAGAAGTTTGAACTCTTTCCTTGTATTTGTTGCCCCAAAATGGATCTTAACTTGCTCAGAAAATACCCTAAGAAAATAGGCATTCTTGCAAGGTTTACTTGGCACCCAAATAGTCACAAAGAGACCCAAATTCAACCTCTTCTCCTTCACTGGAATCAAGCCTAACCTGCGGCCCTAAAACATAAGTAGTCTCCTCCTCCTTGTTCCTCCATGACAGCGTTAGGAATCTTCTTCATTAGGGCTTCGTTATTGACTGCATTTGCAGGCTTCTTCATTACTGTTAGGGCGGAGTAAAGGATTCTTTATTAGGGCTGTTAGTGTCAGTATTTCCAGCCTTCCTACAGTGATCAAATATGCTCTTACAAAGTGGTCTCAGAGTGTCAAGGTCAAATTTTGTCATTTCAGTGAGTCTTCAAGCAAAATTTGGTCACTAGGCATTAGGCCTAGGGTTTGCCCAAATGTCAGTCCATGTCATCATTCAGCTGAGCCTATCATCATTCAGAGGGTTTTGATTATCATGTCAGTGTCGAATGAGTCATTTTACACCTTATTCATGCTTCAGTTGTGCCTAGGTAAGGTCATTTCCCTCTCTTAGGGTTTTGAAGCCAATTTCTCTTGGACGGTCAAGCTATCGGCAAAAACTTGTATCCAGATGTTCATACACCATCCCCTATCCTTAAAATACCCTATCAAATGCTTCCCATCCCTTAGATCCCCCAAATTCCTCATTTTTGCACAAACCCTAGTTTCTAGCTACAACCTGGCAATTTTCTAGGTTTGACCTGTGTTTTGCCCTTTTTGACCCCTTCCCTTCACTCAATCTCTGAGATTCCACTTTCCCCTACTTCCTAACATCCCTCCCCACTCCCAAAAATTTCCCCAAGAATTTAGAAGCCCCTTATCCCCTTCATTTCTCTCCATTTCGACAAAATTCCTTGTTTCACACATCGGGACAAGTTTCACTCAAATGATGTTTCAGAGCAATGAAAGATGAATTTTTGGAAACTGAGAGAGGTTTTTGTCCAGAACTTTCCAAAGAAGCAAAAACTCCTTCACTTTTTGCACAGGTGTCATTGTTTGAGAGAAATGTTAAGAATACCGTTGCCTCAGGAGAATCAAAGACACCTTTGAAGTGACCTTGGGAAAATCAAGTTTTCTCATAGCTTGGTGGGCCAAAGGATTTTCTTGATGGGTAAAATGATAACTAGAAACAAAGAGATTTCCAATGAGCTATCATGAGCACAATTTTGGGTTGAGGAAGGCATTCAAAAGTTGACTGCAACAGCACTCTTCCTTGAGGCAGCCTCATTTGGCACTTTTTGACCTGTCTTTGGAGATTTGATTTTGACAGGTCAAATCAACTCCAAATTGAAAAATTTTAGTTGGGGTGGAAAGTAGACTCAAATACCTTTCCAACGAGCTATCTTGCACCCAATTCCGACACCAGGAAGGCCTCCAAAAGCCTCCTGCAAAAGCGCGACCCGTTGGGTGGTGCGCGACTCGTTGAGAGCTCTTCTGCAGTTCAGAACAGCGACGTGCGCGACCCGTTGGGAGGGGCGCGACCCGTTGGGTATTTCTCCACAGAAATTTGCCAGTAAGCTGCCAAATGACTCCAAATCTCTTCAAGGTTGCAGGTAGGCCTCTGATCATCAAAGTATTTTGCTTGATAGAGAAAAATGAGCATGGGAAATGTGTTTTAATGCCATCAAGTTGAAATGAGAAGTTCATGTATATTTGTTTTAAAAATGTCAAAATGCAAGTAGAGATCGGGTTTTGTTTTGCTGCTCTCAAGGTTATCCCTTTCACCCCCTGAGGTTTTTCATGAGGAGGGAAGGCCATCACAGTAGCATGATATTCTTGAGACCAGACATGTCAGCTCTCCTCCATTGGTCACTTATTAGAGAGGCCCAAGGGCCTTATTTGCAGTAGCTAGGCAAGTACTATCTCCACAGCAGGTGGAAGGTGTCTCGCCTTCATCGTCAGCACAACGAGTGTTATCTCCACATCAGGTGGAAGGGGCCTCACTTTCTTCACCAGCACAGGTACCAGAGAGGGGCAAGCAGCCCATGATTCATGAGGGTCCATCAGGAGTTCCGAGCACCGAGGTGATTGATCTTGAGGCCAGTTCTCCTAGCCGAGAGGCGAAGGAGGTCATTCAGCATCTCAGGGCTGAAAATGATGTTTTACAGAGGAGACTTGAGGGTGCTCAATGGACTATCACTTACTTGGAGCAGCGGAACACACAGCTAGAGGAGGAGAAGGCACTTGATGAGCTATGGAGGATTCGTAGCGACCGAGTCTTGAACCGTAGGAGGCCCGATGATCCATTGCCTGCTGACCGAGAGTCACTGTTCATTCAGGAGAATGCCCACTTGGAGAGGCTGTTGGCTAAGGTGAACCAAGAGAAAAGGCTGCTGAGAAACATGAAGAATCATTATTGGGCAAGAATGCATGTATGCAAAGCCAAGATGAAAATTTTCCAAAGGAGGTTGTCCGAGGCTCTTAGGCGGAGGAAGAAGACCAATCCACTCCGTATCTTGGCTGAGGCATCCCTCAAAGATCATGGCACTCACTAGCATAAGCTACAGCACAAATCCCAAAAATTTTGGGTAATTTTGGTATTTTTGGGAAATTTACAGGTTTTGGCTTCTCAATGGGTCTCACCCCCGGTGAGACCCTTTGTCATCGTAGCTCCGTTTTGCAAAAACTCAGCATTTTTAGATTTTTCATGCAAAATTACATATGCCCATGGATGGACTTGAGTTTTTATGGGGTTTTGGGCCTCCAGAAGGTCAAAATACATGCAAAATTTGACTTTCTGCCCCTTTTTTGAGTTGCAGAAGCAGTCTTGGGAGAATTGACTTTTGACTAGGCAAATGACCTCCAAATCCAAAAATTCTAGTTGGGTTAGAAATTAGACTCAGATACCTTTCCAACGAGCTATCCTGCACCTAATTCTGACACCGGGAAGGCCTCCAAACAGAGCTCCAAATTGCGCGACCCGTTGAGGAAACTTTGCCAGATTTGACCAGTTCAGCCCAGAAAACGCAGTTTGGCTCCAGTTTGACTTTTTGAGGTGGATGGTGGTCCTCTTGGATGTAATTGTGATACTTTTTGGATATTTTTACTCTTTTTTAACTCTTCTAGAAGATTCTTTCATGTAAAGGGTAAAAATTGAATGTATGAACTGGTTTCCAAGTTTATAGAGGCAAGTTGTTTTGACTGCCTATTTTCTAGTGCTTAGTTTAGAAGTGGTTCAAACAGCTCCTAGGATAGTGAGCTCGACCCATGGAGGCAGGGAAAGAGGTTAGATCATCTATATTATGTAATTTCTTGCTCATTTTCAAGGTTGGAAGGTTGGACTCTTGAGGGAGAAGCTATCATTGTATTATCACTTATATCTCTGCAATTTTTGGCTAAGGAAGACCAGGGTTTTGCAGTCCTCTTTGGGATTCTTGTGGACTCATGTGTTGATGGTGTGTTTTCTCAATGTTCTTGTAAGCTTTGTTATGTGATTCATTTCCTTTCTTTACTGTTGCACATTAAACAAATGAAGTGTTAAAGTATGAATTCATGCTAGCCATGCTCTGCTTTTAAATTTGTTTAATTTCAATGTTTTCTACTGTCTAAAGGGAATTCAAAGTCATTGTTTGCTCTCTTTAGCTCCTCATCCTTCATTCCTGATCATCCATCTCAATCTAAGGTATCAATACGGTCTCCTACCTCGCCCCAAGGAACCCCTTGCAGAAATTGTGTCCAATCCCCGCACCCAAAATTGCAATTCCTCAAATTGCCACCAAAAACCCAAAAAACCCCAAATCAACCTTTTTAATCAGTTTACTAGCCTAATATCAGTGTTACCTTATTGGTCATCTCATCCCATTGAAGATCTGCCGAGATTGACCGGAGAGAGCCTTCTCCTGCCCCGTAGGGCTAGCTACGAGGTTGAATGGTTTGATGTAGCCTTGAGGTTTACCTTTCTCAGCCTGAGGTGAAATTTCAAGCGCTAACATACTGGCAACCATACTGGGGAGAACAAACTTGTTTGTGGGTTGATGTGTTTGTTTCATAAGTCTTAGACGGAGCCTAAAGTTACGCCAGGTAGCCTTCGAAAACGCTCTTGCTTTGCATCAGCGCAAGTAGATAAACGCTGCTTCAGTCAATCTCCGTGAGCTTGTGAATACGACCACTTCATTTGCATTTCACCCCAGCACATATATCAAGTTCAGATCTGATGGTTGATGGTGGACAACGATCAGACACTTGAAAGGCTGAAATCATTCACTTGGCGACTCTAAATCAGTTTTGAGATCAGATCTAAAGACTCCACTAGAGGATGATCCCGACCAGCAGAAACATGAAAGGAGAATATGGACAGATCAGGTACTCAAGTTGGAATTTCATCCAAGATATTTTGTTCTTTGTTCTAAATTATTTCTCCTCTTTTCCTGAGAATGTAAAAAGGGCTTTGCAAAGTATACTGTATTTGAGAAGAGATCCTCGGCCTGCAGTTGATTCTTTCCCTTTGAAGATTGTGAATACCAAAGATTTGCCTGCCTTTGAGCTTGATCAAGACCTTTCTTCTAAATTTTGTGATGACCATCTTCAAATTGATGAATCTCAAGAGACCAAAACTAATTCTATACCTGCTGTACATACCCCTATACCTTGTAAAATTCCAGATCGGTATAAACCTCTTGTTTTACCTTCTGTTCTTCATGCTTTCCCCAAAAACTATGATCTATACTTGCCGATGTTTGATGGTGAATGTAAGAATGTCAATGCTGAGCACCATGTCCAGAATTTTGAGAATTTTCTAGATCTTTTTGAAATTGATGAAGAAGATGTTAGTATAAGGCTTTTTGCTCTTTCTTTGCAAGCCAAAGTGAAGAGTTGGTTCAAAGCCCTGCCTGATGCGAGCATCTCAGATTTCCAGTAGTTCGTCAAAGTTTTTCTCGACAGGTGGATGATCGGGCAGAACCTTTTCTTGATTGTAGAAGAGTATAACCAGCTGAAAAGATTGCCAGGGGAGACAGTACAACAGTTTTCAGCCAGATTTAACCAAGTTTATTATTCAATGCCAATTGATATAAGGCCTCCTCTTAGATCTGCTCTCTTGCACTATCCGAGTGCCTTTGATCCGGAGATGGAGTTTCAGCTGAGAGAAGAGGATATTGCAACACTTCATGAGATGCAAAACAGTGCAGTAAATGTAGAGGCTCATCTGCTGATCCGAAGGGCAAGGTTGAAAGAAGAGGAGATGAAAAACATAGATCCGGAAAAATCGACATCTCTAGAGGTGAAGCTTGACATTTTGGTAAGTGCCGTGGAAAAGATGATGGACAAGATCAACACAAGGAATGATTATGATGTTCATGGCTCGCTGATTGAAGAAGAACAAGTTGCTGATCCAAAACATTTTGTTTCTGATCCTAGTTGTCATAGATCTGATAATGATTGTTTTGTAGATCATCTTGGAGAGGAGAGATCTGTTGATATGACCTGCATGCTTGATGATATGTTTTATAGTGATGATTTGCCTCGTTTTGATGAGTATGATGATGATTATGTTCTCCAAAAAGAAGCTAATCTTGCAGACAAATCAGCAGCTAGTTTGTGGAAGGAGGAAGTTCATTTTCAGCAGTTTGAAAACAATGTTCAGCCATCACATATCAGCTATGACATTGACGAGGAAAGTGTAGCAAAGTTTGAAGTAAGTGAAGGATCTTTGCCTTTTTGCTTTGATTCGTTTCAGTTCATCAGAGATAACTACCATGCAATCAGAAATCAAATGTCAACAAGTCTTGATCTAGACCATCTTGGAGGCAATAAAAACCTTGTTCCAGACTTCTCATATTCAGATTTGCAGCCCCCAAATGCCATTGGTTTTCAAGTTGCAGATGAAAGCATGGAAGCTGACATATTTGATCAAATGATACAAGAAGGTGACTCCGTACCATTCTGTTTTGAATCATTTCAGTTTTTGAAGGATAGATTGCATAGTAAATCTTCAAATGAACAGCCTATAACAAATCAGCAATCTCTCAGTGTTAATGTTGAGGATGAGACAGATAACCAAATTCTTGAGCAGCCTGTAGCATCAGATTTGCAGCCACCAAATGAAATTGAAGGTCAGATTACAGATGAAGGTGTGGGAGATGAAATACATGATTTGATGATGCAGGAAGATTCTATACCCTTTTGTTTCGAAGCATTTCAGTTTATAAGGCAGAATCTTCATAAAATCTCTCAAGAAAAAGATGAACAGCTAGAAGGATGTCATACATTTTCAATGGATACATTGCAGCACTCTTTTAAAGTTTTTCATGATCCAATAGTTGATGTTTTGGATGAGGTTTGTAGTCAAAGTCTTTCTCCATTGACCACATGTGAGCTTGAAACATGTGCTGATATGAATTTGATCCGACAGCCGGTTTCTTTGTCATTTTCAGCAGAGGTCTCATCACAAGGCTCAGATCAAAGTTTGCATTCATGGTATGAGGAAAAGAGAAGTAATCCATTCGATGAGCTAAGTTCCAGTGTGCTTGAATTTCAAGATCCTTATGCAGTGTTTTTGGAGGTGGATAGAGAATTCATATTATTCAACGGATCTATTTCTAAGTTGTCATGGGAGTTGCCTTTCAGTAGTTCTCTTTTGTTGTTCATAAGTGAGCACTTGTGGAGAATTCAACCAGCAGACGTGATACTTACTTGGTTGCATTGGTTGTTTCATTTCACTTGATCAGGTGATGAATGAAACTGTTAGAGTAGGTTGTGATGAATAAGCTCCCCTTTGAGCATCATTTTCAGTTTGTCGGTTGTGCTTAAGTATCGAGTTAGTTTTTAGTTGAGTGAGAGTCAATTTGTGTTGTCAACTCATCAGTTTTTAGTCATGCATTTTAGCTTGAATTTTTGACTCCATTGCCCAATAATTGTAAGGCATTGGTCTGCTCTCCCAGAGGTCTAAGGTTCTTGGCACCTCCAAGGAGCTACCATCCCCATTGGAGCCAATGTTAGTGTCAATCTTTCCAGCCTTCCTACAGTGATCAAATATGCTCTTACAAAGTGGTCTCAGAGTGTCAAGGTCAAATTTTGTCATTTCAGTGAGTCTTCAAGCAAAATTTGGTCACTAGGCATTAGGCCTAGGGTTTGCCCAAATTTCAGTCCATGTCATCATTCAGCTGAGCCTATCACCATTTAGAGGGTTTTAATTATCATGTCAGTGTCGAATGAGTCATTTTACACCTTATTCATGCTTCAGTTGTGCCTAGGTAAGGTCATTTCCCTCTCTTAGGGTTTTGAAGCCAATTTCTCTTGGACGGTCAAGTTATCGGCAAAAAATTGTATCCAGATGTTCATACACCATCCCCTATCCTTAAAATACCCTATCAAATGCTTCCCATCCCTTAGATCCCCCAAATTCCTCATTTTTGCACAAACCCTAGTTTCTAGCTACAACCTGGCAATTTTCTAGGTTTGACCTGTGTTTTGCCCTTTTTGACCCCTTCCCTTCACTCAATCTCTGAGATTCCACTTTCCCCTGCTTCCTAACATCCCTCCCCACTCCCCAAAATTTCCCCAAGAATTTAGAAGCCCCTTATCCCCTTCATTTCGCTCCATTTCGACAAAATTCCTTGTTTCACACATCGGGACAAGTTTCACTCAAATGATGTTTCAGAGCAATGAAAGATGAATTTTGGGAAACTGAGAGAGGTTTTTGTCCAGAACTTGCCAAAGAAGAAAAATGTCCTTCCCTTTTTGCACAGGTGTCATTGTTTGAGAGAAATGTTAAGAATATCGTTGCCTCAAAAGAATCAAAGATACCTTTGCAGTGACCTTGGGAAAATCAAGTTTTCTCCTAGCTTGGTGGGCCAAAGGATTTTATTGATGGGTAAAATGATAACTAGACACACAAAGCTTTCCAATGAGCTATCATTAGCTCAATTTGGGGTTGAGGAAAGCATTCAAAAGTTGACTGCAACAGCACTCTTCCTTGAGGCAGCCTCATTTGGCACTTTTTGACCAGTCTTGGGAGATTTGATTTTTGATAGGTCAAATCAACTCCAAATTAAAAAATTCTAGTTGGGTTGGAAATTAGACTCAAATACCTTTCCAACGAGCTATCTTGCACCCAATTCCAACACCAGGAAGGCCTCCAAAAGCCTCCTGCAAAAGTGCGACCCGTTGGGTGGTGCGCGACCCGTTGAGAGCTCTTCCGTAGTTCAGAACAGCAACGTGCGCGACCCGTTGGGAGGGGCGCGACCCGTTGGGGATTTCTCCACAGAAATTTTCCAGTAAGTTGCCAAATGACCCAAAATCTCTTCAAGGTTGCAGGTAGGCCTCTGATCATCAAAGTATTTTGCTTGATAGAGAAAAATGAGCATGGGAAATGTGTTTTAATGCCATCAAGTTGAAATGAGAAGTTCATGTATATTTGCTTTAAAAATGTCAAAATGCAAGTAGAGATCGGGTTTTGTTTTGCTGCTCTCAAGGTTATTCCTTTCACCCCCTGAGGTTTTTCATGAGGAGGGAAGGCCATCACAGTAGCATGATATTCTTGAGACCAGACATGTCAGCTCTCCTCCATTGGTCACTTATCAGAGAGGCCCAAGGGCCTTATTTGCATTAGCTAGGCGAGTACTATCTCCACAGCAGGTGGAAGGTGTCTCGCCTTCATCGTCAGCACAACGAGTGTTATCTCCACATCAGGTGGAAGGGGCCTCGCTTTCTTCACCAGCACAAGTACCAGAGAGGGGCAAGCAGCCCATGATTCATGAGGGTCCATCAGGAGTTCCGGGCACCGAGGTGATTGATCTTGAGGCCAGTTCTCCTAGCCGAGAGGCGAAGGAGGTCATTCAGCATCTCAGGGCTGAAAATGATGTTTTACAGAGGAGACTTGAGGGTGCTCAATCGACTATCACTTACTTGGAGCAGCGGAACACACAGCTAGAGGAGGAGAAGGCACTTGATGAGCTATGGAGGATTCGTAGCGACCAAGTCTTGAACCGTAGGAGGCCCGGTGATCCATTGCCTGCTGACCGAGAGTCACTGCTCATTCAGGAGAATGCCCACTTGGAGAGGCTGTTGGCTAAGGCGAACCAAGAGAAAAGGCTGCTGAGAAACATGAAGAATCATTATTGGGCAAGAATGCATGTATGCAAAGCCAAGATGAAAATTTTCCAAAGGAGGTTGCCCGAGGCTCTTAGGCGGAGGAAGAAGACCAATCCACTCCGTATCTTGGCTGAGGCATCCCTCAAAGATCATGGCACTCACTAGCATCAGCTATAGCACAAATCCCAAAAAATTTTAAGAATTTTGGGTAATTTTGGTATTTTTGGGAAATTTACAGGTTTTGGCTTCTCAACGGGTCTCACCCCCGGTGAGACCCTTTGTCATCGTAGCTCCGTTTTGCAAAAACTCAGCATTTTTAGATTTTTCATGCAAAATTACATATGCCCATGGATGAACTTGAGTTTTTATGGGGTTTTGGGCCTCCATAAGGTCAAAATACATGCACAATTTGACTTTCTGCCCCTTTTTTGAGTTGCAGAAGCAGTCTTGGAAGAATTGACTTTTGACTAGGCAAATGACCTCCAAATCCAAACATTCTAGTTGGGTTGGAAAGTAGACTCAGAGATCTTTCCAACGAGCTATCCTGCACCTAATTCTGACACCGGGAAGGCCTCCAAATAGAGCTCCAAAGTGCGCGACCCGTTGAGGAAACTTTGCCAGATTTGACCAGTTCAGCCCAGAAAACGCAGTTTGGCTCCAGTTTGACTTTTTGAGGTGGATGGTGGTCCTATTGGATGTAATTGTGACACTTTTTGGATATTTTTACTCTTGTTTAACTCTTCTAGAAGATTCTTTCATGTAAAGGGTAAAAATTGAATGTATGAACTGGTTTCCAAGTTTATAGAGGCAAGTTGTTTTGACTGCCTATTTTCTAGTGCTTAGTTTAGAAGTGGTTCAAACAGCTCCTAGGATAGTGAGCTCGACCCATGGAGGCAGGGAAAGAGGTTAGATCATCTATATTATGTAATTTCTTGCTCATTTTCAAGGTTGGAAGGTTGGACTCTTGAGGGAGAAGCTATCATTGTATTATCACTTATATCTCTGCAATTTTTGGCTAAGGAAGACCAGGGTTTTGCAGTCCTCTTTGGGATTCTTGTGGACTCATGTGTTGATGGTGTGTTTTCTCAATGTTCTTGTAAGCTTTTTTATGTGATTCATTTCCTTTCTTTACTGCTGCACATTAAACAAATGAAGTGTTAAAGTATGAATTCATGCTAGCCATGCTCTGCTTTTAAATTTGTTTAATTTCAATGTTTTCTACTGTCTAAAGGGAATTCAAAGTCATTGTTTGCTCTCTTTAGCTCCTCATCCTTCATTCCTGATCATCCATCTCAATCTAAGGTATCAATACGGTCTCCTACCTCGCCCCAAGGAACCCCCTACAGAAACTGTGTCCAATCCCCGCACCCAAAATTGCAATTCCTCAAATTGCCACCAAAAACACAAAAAACCCCAAATCAACCTTTTTAATCAGTTTACTAGCCTAATATCAGTGTTACCTTGTTGGTCATCTCATCCCATTGAAGATCTACCGAGATTGACCGGAGAGAGCCTTCTCCTGCCCCGTAGGGCTAGCTACGAGGCTGAATGGTTTGATGTAGCCTTGAGGTTTACCTTTCTCAGCCTGAGGTGAAATTTCAAGCGCTAACAAGGGAAACATAAGAGCTTCATTAGGATAGCGTTAAGGAGCTAGGGCAGCGTATACACTTGGTGACTTCTCCTTCCACAAAAACCCAAACAAGTGGAGAGGAAGAGATCACAAGAGTGTGTGTAAAATGACTTGTAAGCCACCTCTATTTATAGTGCTACGTTGAGGATAAGTGAGGGCAATTTGGTTTCTCGCCGACCTTGATGAATTGTCACATAACATAATTAAATTCATATATCCATGAATACATGTCAGAATTAGATGATCTTTAGATCAATCCTACACCTCTCGTCGAGAGGAATACAAGAAAAATATCATCTACCATAAATAAGTATACCCACATGGAGTTTGGCCCTAGTTTCGAATTTTAACACTCCCTCTCAACTAGGGACAACTCCATCTGCTAATCCATCTGCCAGTCCATAATATCTCGGCCATTAGTGCCCTGCATTTCTTTGCTCTGATATGGTCTTCTCTGTTGAACTATGAAGAAGAATAAGTGATCAAGAATGTATCATACCATCCTCTACTGACCCGAAGTCATTCTCATATAAAAGAGAGTGTCTCCTACCACTCTTACTGACCCGTAGTCAATTCCAATAAAGAGAGTGTGTCATACCACTCTTACTGATCCGAAATCAGTTCCAAATAAAGAGAGTGTATCATACCACTCTTGCTGATCCGAAATCAGTTCCAATAAAGAGAGTGTGTCAAAACACTCTTACTTGCCCAAAGTTAGTTCCAATTGACCCTAGATCAATATCATCCCAGCATAGGGAGTAAGATAGTAACACGATGCGTCCATCAATACTACTATGGTCCTTATCCTCAGTTCCCTGCTCATTGCCCAAATGAGAGGTACTTCACATAAGTCCCAGACTGCATGGGTAGGATGTCTCAGCAAGAGAAGGATGAACCACTCATCCTACCTACATGTCGCCACATGGTATCCCAGGTGAAGGTTGAACCACTCACCCTATACACAACAAATCACTAAGGGAAGGCTGAACCACTCACCCTATGATTGTGTCTCAGCAAGAGAAGGATGAACCACTCATCCTGCCTACATAGCAAACCACTAAGGGAAGGCTGAACCATTCACCCTATGGTTTCTCATCTCTCCAAGAGGTACCCCTACGCCCCCCGGAGCTCCCAGAGCTCAATTTCCATATCATACAGGACCTTTAGGAGAGAGACTCTCCACGACTCCTAGTAATTCTCAGAAAGTCAAGAACTTAACCTTTCCTAGGGGCTTCATCTGAATATCAGTGACCTACACATCAGTCCCAGAGTGATGGAGCCTTCTTGCTCCCCATTGTACCATATCCCAGATAATGTGGTACCCAATCTCTATATGCTTGGAGTGATCATAAAACACGGGATTCCTCAACAATCGAATCCCCCTTTGGTTGTCACATAAGATCATGATCATATCCAACACGTGTCCAAACATCTCACTGAAGAGTTTCCAATACCAGATAGCTTCACATGAGGTCATACTCGCAGCTATCTACCTGGCCTCATTAGTGCTCAAAACAACTAACTTCTGCTTCCTTCTCATCCAGGATATTGAAGTAGAACCCAAAGAGAACCAACACCTAGAAGTTCTCTTGTGATCTTCCACACTACCTGCCCAATCAACATTTGAATAATCATGCAGCTTCATATTTACGGCAGTGTATCTCAATCCATGAGAGATTGTGCCCCGAAGATATCTCAAAAGATTCTTGGCACCAATCCAGTGAGACTCAACCATATTTGAGCTCAACATGCTAACTGTAAAACAAATATCTGGATGAGAGTTCACCAAGAACATCAATTCTAGTATGATTTTATGAAACTTAGAGGCATTTCCAAAATTAGCTTTGGCATCACTACCACATGAATTCTTAAAGCTAGGCTTCATCGAGGTAGTCACGGGCTTGCAGTTCACCATGCCAAATACAGAACCCAACTCCCTCTTACTTTTTTAAATGAGAGGGTATGCGCCTCTCAGAAACAGGTCGTCCTCATAAGGTGCCAGTATGAGAGGTCTATCATCCACAACCTTCAAGAAATGGTTTGGATCGACTTCACTCCTACTGAATCTCAACTTCATCAAATAGTTATTTATCCTTTCATACCAAGCTTGGGGTTCTTACTTCAAACTATAGAGAGATTTCTTCAACCTGCATACATGATATTCCCGATAATGAATCTCCCCTCAGGTTGATCCATATATGTGGTCTTGTTATACATGAGGGGAATGGTCCCCTTGTAATATTTCCTTTGGTACATCTCAAACATGTACCTTCATATTCTTCTTGAATTCAGGCATCCCCGTCATCATCTGTCCCCCATAAGAGATGTGACACACGACATGGTCTCCATTGGAATTATTGTAACTTGATACAAATTTCTAGCCCTGAACCCATGAGTAAACGCATCTTGAAATTTCTTTTTCAAACATGTACCTTTCCATCGATGAGTGCCACCTTGAAACTTTTGACTTTCATTTCTGAAATGGACACCAAGTTCTTTTTTAGATCAGGTAAGAACTTCTTGTGAGTTACCCTGATCCATTTGAAGAGAAACATTCCCTGCACCCTTTTCGGGATAGGTGGAATTGTATTCAAGAATAATCTCCCTGATTCTTTCCATCTCTATCAAATTAGAGACAGCTTCCTTAAATCCAGTGAAGTGCCTTGAGGCACCATTATCAATTTTCCTAACTAGTCTAATGGAGAGGGTCGACATAAGATACTACTCAGAAACAACATTTGATTCTTCATACCTAGATTTCCTTGCTTTCCTTGAAGATTCAGCCATTTCCTTGATGAACTACATTCCTTTTATTACTTTGTCATTGTACCTATCATTCCTTTGATCATTGAAGATGCCCCTAGAATGGTTTGTTGGGTTGTGTTATTCTTTCCACGACTATCCCACTTAGTGAATCGGGGGGTTAGAGGGGGGGTGGAGCCCCCCCTTCATTGCGCAAATTGTGCATCGAGGGGGTCACAGGGGGGGCGGGAGCCCCCCCTATCTGGGGGGTTTGAGGGGGGTGGGTAGCTCCCATCTACAGGGTCCGAGGGAGGGACCCGGGAAAAAAAAAAATTGGACACTATATTAGGTTGGGCGAACCTACCTATGGTTTTGTGCATGATTTCAGCACATGGTTTTGGATGCGATGGTTTTCGGTCCATGGTTTTGGACGCGATGGTTTTCGGTCCATGGTATTGGATTCTTCGGCATGTACAAATATGTATTGTAACATTGAAAGGAAAATAATGAAAAATCAAGTTAGTAGTCCCGGTTTTGGGATCCAGGGGAAAATCTTTGTGCATATGTGTTTTATGTGTTATGCTCTCACATTGCTTATCTTCTGTGTTTTAGAATTCGTATGCAGGTAATTTATGTACGGGTTTAAAACCTACATTTGGTATCAGAGCTATTTTGGCTTCAAGGGGATGCCTTTGTTGCTGAGGGGTTTCGCTCGGGCTTGTGGTAGACCCTGTTCAGTGGGAGATCTGCGGGATTGATTCTGGTGGTGAAAGAAAATGGCGATCAGTGGAAAGATAGAGATCGATAAATTTAATGGTCAGAGTTTTGAGTTGTGGAAACTCAAGATGGAGGATCTGTTGGTGGATAAAGATCAATGGATCATGGTAGATCCGAGTACTAAACCAATGGGAGTGTCTGACGAAGAATAGAAGAAATTGGATTGAAAGGCAAAGAGCACAATATGATTGTGTGTCTCAAATTAAGTATTGTTGAATGTATCAGGGGAAGCTATGGTGAAGGCTTTGTGGGACAAGTTAGGGACTTTGTACCAATCTAAGTCTCTGGTGAATAAACTGTTCCTACGGAAAAATCTATATAACCTGAGGATGAAATATGGAGACTCGGTGACAGAGCATCTGAATGCATTTAATACTGTGGTAAGTCAGTTATCATCTGTTGATATGAAAATTTCAGATGAAGATAAGTGCATTAGTTTGTTGTGTTCTCTACCAGATTCGTGGGATAGTCTGGTTATTGCAATAAGTAGCAACACAACTGCCTTACAGTTTGATGAAATAGTCTCATCCTTACTGACGAAGGAGATGAGATGGAAAAATATGGAGAGCCAAAATGGTGATGCCTTGTCTATATGAGGACAGTCCCAGAACATAAACAAAAATAAGTCATCAAGTGGGAGATCTAAATCTAGAGGGAGATATAAATCTCCAGGAAAACCTGTAAAGGTGGTGTGCTAAAAAGGGGAAACGAAGGGCACTACAAAAGTGGCTGTAAATCTAAAGCTCCTAACAAAGGAAAGGGATCTGATGATACTCCTTCTGTAGAGGTGAAAACCACCTCAGATGAAGGTGGGGATGTGTACTTGGCTTCTTGTAGATCATGAGGCATGGTTGATTGACTCAGGTGCATCCTTTCACTTCACTCCCCATAGAGAGTGGTTCTGCGAGTATGAGAAATACGATGGTGGTGATGTCTTCTTGGGGGATGACAGGAAGGCTAGAATCGTTGGACGCAGAAAAGTAAAGTTGAAGTTGCAAGGTGGAAGGGTTAGAACACTTCCGGGTGTTCTACATATTCCTACATTAGCCATAAATCTGATTTCTGTAAGCAAGCTGGATGATGCAGGTGTAAAAACAGTGTTTGAGAAGGATACCTACGAGATGGTTCGAGAAGCACTGGTATTGATGCATGGAGTTTGGATTGGAACTTTGTACAAGTTGCAAGGTAGCGTTATTTTTGATGGGTGCAACAGTTCTGTGGTTCCTGAAAGTGGAGTAGAAAATCTAGTGGTCTCTAGAGAGAAGACCATGTTGTGGCATCAAAGGCTTGGCCATATTGGAGAGAAGGGCCTTCAAATACTTCATGGTTAAGGTATGGTAGAAGGTATGAGTAATAGCTCTCTGGATTTTTATTTCTGTGAAAATTGTGTATATGGGAAGTAGAATCAGGTGAGTTTCCCCTCTGGTGGTAAGAGGGCGAAACAGATATTAGAGCTTGTGCACAGTGATGTGCTTAGACCTATGAAGGCTCCATCACTGGGTAAGTCTGTGTACTATGTATCATTTATAGATGACTTCTCAAGGAATACATGGATATATTTCCTTAAGAAGAAATCTGAAGTCTTTGACAGGTTTAAAGAATTTAAGGCTCTTGTGGAAAACGAGATAGAGAAGAAGATAAAGGTGTTGAGGATAGATAACGGTGGAGAGTTTTGTAGTAAGGAATTTGAAGAATTCTGTAAGAAGTGTGGTATAGCATGGCATAAGACTACTCCATATAAACCTTAGCAAAATGGAGTTGTAGAAAGAATGAACAAGACGTTAATGGACATGGAAAGAAGCATGCTCAATGGTGTTGGGTTAGGACAAGAATTCTGGGCAGAGGTAGTGGAGACAGCACGTTACCTGGTCAATAGATCACCTTCATCGGCGTTGGAGGATAAGACTCCACAAGAGGTATGGACTGGTAAGAAACCCTCTCTTTCACATCTGAGGGTATTTGGATGTGATGCATATGTACATGTTCCAAAGGAGAAACGAACCAAGTTGGATAGTAAATCTGAAAATGCATCTTTATTGGGTATAAGGATGGTTTAAAGGGTTATAAGCTTTGGAACCCATTAACAAGGAAGGTTATGTACAGCCGAGATGTGGTGTTCAGAGAGGTGAAAGATGTTATTAAACATGAAGTCCAACCAAAGGAACTTGAGAAGATAGAGTTTGAGCTAAAGGAGGAAGAATCATACTCTACAGCAGAGGAGGAATCAGAAGATGAAGAGCCACAAACTCCAGGTGTGAAAAGATCAGTTCGACAAAGAAGGCAGCCAGAAAGGTATAGTCCATCTACTTTCCGTTCAAATTTTTCTTTATCTATTATTGATGATGATCCCAAAACTGTGAAGGAAGCAGTAGATTCAGAAGATGGAAAACTCTAGAAAGAGGCCATGGTTGATGAAATGGCATCTTTACACAAAAATGAGGCTTGGGATCTAGTGGAGTTGCCGGTTGGAAGGAAAACCATTGGAAGCAAATGGGTGTTCAAGAAGAAGACAAATGCAAAAGGAAAGGTGGAGAAATACAAAGCTCGGTTGGTAGTAAAAGGTTATTCCCATGTGCCATGAATTGATTTTGGTGATATTTTTTCTCTTGTTACCAAGGTAGCTTCTATTAGATTACTTTGATTTGTTGCTGTTGCTTCTGATTTTGAGGTAGAATAGATGGATGTGAAGACAACATTTCTTCACAGGGATTTGGAAGAGGAGATCTACATGAAGCAACCTGAAGGCTTTGCGGTGAAGGGTAAGAAAGAATTGGTATGCAAGTTAAAGAAGTCTCTATATGGGTTAAAATAGTCACCAAGGATGTGGTATCAGAAATTTGATACATTTATACGGGGACTTTGCTTCACCAGAAGCAAAGTAGATCACTATGTGTATTTTAAATTAATTGGTGTTCGTGTTATTTATCTGGTCTTTTATGTGGATGATATGTTGCTGGTTGGAAATGACAAAGAAATTATCCAGGATTTGAAGACCCAATTGTCCTCCAAATTCGACATGAAAGATCTTGGTGCTACAAACTATATTTTGGGCATGGAAATTAAAAGAGATCAGGCAAAGAGGAAGCTCTGGTTAAACCAAATGAAGTATGTCAAGACAATATTTCAGAGGTTTACAAAAAAAAATTCGGCGAAGATCACATGAGACATCATTTGTCGACGCGTTTCGAACCAACCAGTGTGGTTCATCGTCAGGACAAGTTGAAGAAACAGATCTAGCCTAGCAGTTTAAATAGACAGAGCAAAGCCCCCAGCGGTTAAAAAGACTAACAGCTACTTTTGACTAGGTACCTTAAAAAATGCTACCCGGGGGGACCAGTCCTTTAAATAAATTAATATTGTGATAAAAATATTTAAAAATAATTAAAAATATATAATAGTTATGTTAAAAATAATTTATGTTAATAGTTAGTTAAAGACAAATAAATAAAAATCATATCTAAGGGGAAAAAATTACCCTAGAGGGGGACAGTCCCTCAAATAATAATGATAAATAATTAAAAATTCTTTAAAAATAAATAAACAATTATGTTCAATTAGTAAAAATAATTTATAAAAATAGTTAGTTAGAGAAAAATAATTAAAAAATTATATCTAAGGGAAAAAATATTTCTCATAGAGGGACCAATCCCTTAGAAAAAATAAAATAATTATGTGAAAACCTTTTTTAATTAAAGAAACTTATATGATAAAATTATATTATATTAAAATTATATTAAAATTAAAATATAATTAAAATTATATTTAAAATTAAATTATATTAAAATTATATTATTAAATTATATTAAAATTATGTTAAAATTATATTACCTAGGGGGACCAACCCCCTAAAATAAAATAATTTAATGATAATATATAATTCAAAATTTAAAATTTTTAAGTTAAATTATTAATTAAAATACCTCATGATAATATTTCGTTACAAATAAATTATTAAAAATAAGAACGAAAATAGGAAGGAAAAACAAAATGAGTAAAATATATATGTATAAAAAAATAATAATAAATAAAAAAAATAATTAAATAAAAAAAATAATAATAATAATAATAAAATAATTCAGAATAATAATAAATAAATACGCTAAAAAAAAAAAAAAACGAGGACTAAGACGAGAGTGCTGGGACCCAACACCGACTGATTTTCCAGCCATCATCTCTATTGAGATTACTCGGCCTCTTTTCAATCTCAAGCGCCTCCCTAAATTTCTGATGATGGAAGTGTGAAACCTTAGCAATAACACTAGCTTCCTCAATACAAACATGATGATTGGTTTTCTCGGCGTACTCAGCCAAAGCGGAAGACTTAGTGCACCTATGCTTAAGATCAGCTGCATGCTCACTAATCCTCTGATTAATGGAGCGACCACTTTCCCCAATGTAGGGGGTCCCACAGGAACAGGGGATCAAGTACACACCTTTCATATCTTTAGGGTCGATAGGATCCTTCGCTGATCTGAGGGACAAGCGAATGGTTTTCAGGGGCCTAAAGGTCACAGGAACATCATGCGACCTGAGAATCCTACCAATCTTATCAGTGGTCCCCTGAACATAAGGAAGAAGGACATCGGGAACTCGCTCCTTTGGTTCTCGATGAGATAGCGAGTTCTTCGAAGCTTTAACGAAAGCCCTCTGACCCAGGAATCTACTATAACCATTCTCAACAAAGACATCAAGGAGATGGGATTTTTCTTTCTCCAAACTCTCCTTATCCGAGATCCTTAGGGCCCGAGTAGCCAGGGTATTGAGAACACCCAACTTTTGAGCCGGGAAATGATGGGAACTGGCATGAAGATACTGCTCAGTATGCGTTTTCTTCCGAAAAACTCGGTGGCCGAGGGAACCATCACTATTCTTAGAAATAAGAATATCGAGGAACGGAAGGCAACCATCGACCTCCTGCTCCATGGTGAACTTAATGGCAGAGGATTGATTATTGAGATGATTGAAGAAGAGATCTAATTCCTCTTGGCCGTGAGGCCAGATAACATTGGTGTCATCCACATATCTTCTCCAAAGCTTTGGCAGGAGCCTGGAAGAGTTTAGAGCCTTGGACTCAAAATCTTCCATGAAAAGATTAGCAACAACAGGGGAAAGGGGTGAGCCCATGGCAACCCCGCAGGTTTGCTCGAAGAACTCTCCCTCAAAACAGAAAAACGTAGAAGTGAGACAGATCTCAACTAACTTAGCAGTGTCAGGATCTGTTAGGCGGTTGATCACCTCCATGGCCTCACTAATAGGGATGCAAGTGAAGAGGGAAACAACATCAAAACTAACAAGAATGTCCCCAGGGTCAAGCTTAATGTCCTTGAGCTCCTTAATGTAGGAAGCCGAGTCCTTTACGAAGGACTCCGTACGACCAACCAAGGGCTTAAGCTTTAACGCAAGGAACTTAGCAAGAAGGTAGGTAGGACCACCAATGGTGTTGACAATGGGCCTCAAGGGAGCCCCATCCTTGTGAATCTTGGGGAGACCATAAATTCTAGGCGCGATAGGGTTGCTTTCAATGAGTTTATGGTGCAGGGAACTCAATGAGCTAATGGATTTAATGGCAAGCGCCACCTTCTTAGCAACCTTCTTTAACGGATTCTTAGGAAGCTTTTTGTAGCTACCACTATTATGAAGATGATCCAACATCTTGCTACGGTAATCAGCCTTGTTCAGAATAACGACAGCACCACCCTTGTCTGCTTTTAAAACAATGATATCCTTGTTCTGGTTCAAGGATCTGAGAGCGACAGATTCTTCCTTGCTAAGGTTGCTCTTAGGGGGCTTAGCCTTTCTCAAGACAACCGCACAATCTTGCCTGATGGTGTCCTTGACCCTATCAGGTAAATTTCGGATCCCAAACTCGATGTCACAAATAATATCATCTACCGGGATTCTCTTTGGAGCCAAGGCAAAATTTAAACCTTTGCCTAAAACTTTAAAAACAGAAGGGGGAAAAGAGAAACTGGAAAGATTTAAAACCTTATTAGAACGAGAAGGAAGGCACTGATTATCAGCCTCATTCTTATTATTCTCCAAGCTAGACGAATTAGCCTTAAAAAATGAAAACTTATTATGCGAATTCTTATTATGACTGAATCTATTACCATTATATTTATTAATAAATTGATTATTATTATTGTTAATATTCTTATTATAAATATTAATATTATTAGTATTCTTATTATCCATATTAATATTATTAATAATATTATCATAACCATTACTAATATTATAATTATTACTCTTCTCAATACTATTATTCATATCAATAATGATATTATTCATATCATTACTAACATTAACTATATCCTTGTTATTCATATTAATAATATCATTATTATAATGCAAATTATTTTTATCGCTTATAATAAAATCGTTGTTATTCCTACCACGCTGATTATCAATGATACCAAAACGCTTATTATCAAGACCAAAAGGAGACAGCGAACTCACCGAAGGGAGACTGTCACGCGGACGGGGAGAGGGGGTCGAGCCATCTCTGCTCCCCACGGACCTGCGAGCCAGTTCAAAATCCGGCTCCACGGTCAAGCTATCCACCGGAGATATCAACCGGCCCGAAGGATGAGGAACCGGAGGACGAGGAAGGGGGGCCGAGTCCCCGCTGACCAAAACAGACCGGCTTACCAACGCATTACCAGGTTCTGCGTTAAGCATATGACCAGCTGACGAGGAAACAGAGCTGACTAACCGGCCAGCACAAACGCCATCGGGCTCCACAGATTCGCACAGCAATGAAGGGCGATCCGAATTAAGAGCCCCCGGATCTGAATCCTCGATGCCGTTTAAATCAAAACCGGGCTCTGTAGATTCAGAAACCCTCAGCGCAGGTCCGGAAACAGTAGAAACCACCGCCGTGCTGCTGCTGCCAACCGCTATCTGACCCAGGCTTGGAGAGGAAGATAGATCTGGGAGGATGTCGTTAGAGGGATAGCAATCACTATCACCAGAGCGGCAACCAGACCCCAATCTGCAGGAAGGGGCAGCACGTTCATCAACAGAGCTGCCAGATAACCAACTATTAAGCGCAGAGATTTGGCAAGGAGAAATGCGGCTCCGGGAAGCTGCTCCCCTAGATCTATCCTGAACTGCTGAAATTTCAACAAGCCTCTGAAACTTAGAAGCTTGATGCTGCTTCCGAATCTCTTCTACCCGAAGGGACTTCAGAGCTGAACAGGCATCTATTCTGGCCCAAAGGGAAGATGAAAACAAGTTCCCAAGATCCAGATGCAAACCCAAAAGAAACCGAGACAGCAGATTCAGAGATTTCCTGACCCTACTGATTTCTGCCCTAATTAACGCCAAACTCGCCTTAAGGAAAACCTGATGGTTTTGGGGAGTGTTAAGGCGGTGATTAATCCGGGCAAAGACAGGGATGATGGAGGAGTCTCTGCATCTTTTAAGAAAGGCTAGATCCGTCTTCAACCTTGAAACCTGCAAGCGTGCCCGTTCAAAATGATGGACCTTGGTTGCGATGGCTTTTCCGTGCAGGGATTCAATAGTAGAGTTTAGGCTTTTGTGATCCATATCAAGTTTACAAAAAAAAAATCGGCGAAGATCACATGAGACATCATTTGTCGACGCGTTTCGAACCAACCAGTGTGGTTCATCGTCAGGACAAGTTGAAGAAACAGATCTAGCCTAGCAGTTTAAATAGACAGAGCAAAGCCCCCAGCGGTTAAAAAGACTAACAGCTACTTTTGACTAGGTACCTTAAAAAAAGCTACCCGGGGGGACCAGTCCTTTAAATAAATTAATATTGTGATAAAAATATTTAAAAATAATTAAAAATATATAATAGTTATGTTAAAAATAATTTATGTTAATAGTTAGTTAAAGACAAATAAATAAAAGTCATATCTAAGGGGAAAAAATTACCCTAGAGGGGGACAGTCCCTCAAATAATAATGATAAATAATTAAAAATTCTTTAAAAATAAATAAACAATTATGTTCAATTAGTAAAAATAATTTATAAAAATAGTTAGTTAGAGAAAAATAATTAAAAAATTATATCTAAGGGAAAAAATATTTATCATAGAGGGACCAATCCCTTAGAAAAAATAAAATAATTATGTAAAAACCTTTTTTAATTAAAGAAACTTATATGATAAAATTATATTATATTAAAATTATATTAAAATTAAAATATAATTAAAACTAAATTATATTAAAATTATATTAAAATTAAAATATAATTAAAATTATATCTAAAATTAAATTATACTAAAATTATATTATTAAATTATATTAAAATTATGTTAAAATTATATTACCTAGGGGACCAACCCCCTAAAATAAAATAATTTAATGATAATATATAATTCAAAATTTAAAATTTTTAAGTTAAATTATTAATTAAAATACCTCGTGATAATATTTCGTTACAAATAAATTATTAAAAATAAGAAGGAAAATAGGAAGGAAAAACAAAATGAGTAAAATATATATGTATAAAAAAAATAAAAAATAAATAAATAATTAAATAATTAAATAAATAATTAAATAAAATAATAATAATAATAAAATAATTCAGAATAATAATAAATAAATACGCTAAAAAAAAAAAAAAAAACGAGGACTAGGACGAGAGTGCTGGGACCCAACACCGACTGATTTTCCACCCATCATCTCTATTGAGATTACTCGGCCTCTTTTCAATCTCAAGCGCCTCCCTAAATTTCTGATGATGGAAGAGCGAAACCTTAGCAATAACACTAGCTTCCTCAATACAAACATGATGATTGGTTTTCTCGGTGTGCTCAGCCAAAGCGGAAGACTTAGTGCACCTATGCTTAAGATCAGCTGCATGCTCACTAATCCTCTGATTAATGGAGCGACCAGTTTCCCCAATGTAGGGGGTCCCACAGGAACAGGGGATCAAGTACACACCTTTCATATCTTTAGGGTCGATAGGATCCTTCGCTGATCTGAGGGACAAGCGAATGGTGTTCAGGGGCCTAAAGGTCACAGGAACATCATGCGACCTGAGAATCCTACCAATCTTATCAGTAGTCCCCTGAACATAAGGAAGAAGGACACCGGGAACTCACTCCTTTGCTTCTCGATGAGATAGCGAATTCTTCGAAGCTTTAACGAAAGCCCTCTGACCCGGGAATCTACTATAACCGTTCTCAACAAAGACATCAAGGAGATGGGATTTTTCTTTCTCCAAACTCTCCTTATCCGAGATCCTTAGGGCCCAAGTAGCTAGGGTATTGAGAACACCCAATTTTTGAGCCGGGAAATGATGGGAACTGGCATGAAGATACTGCTCAGTATGCATTTTCTTCCGGAAAACTCGGTGGTCGAGGGAACCTAGTGTTATTGGTAAGGTTTCGCACTTCCATCATCAGAAATTTAGGGAGGCGCTTGAGATTGAAAAGAGGCCGAGTAATCTCAATATAGATGATGGCTGGAAAATCAGTCGGTGTTGGGTCCTAGCACTCTCGTCCTAGTCCTCGTTTTTTTTTTTCTTTTTTTTAGCGTATTTATTTATTATTATTATTATTATTATTTTATTATTATTATTATTATTATTATTATTATTATTATTATTATTTAATTTTTTTTTTTTTTTTTTTTTTATACATATATATTTTACTCATTTTGTTTTTCCTTCCTATTTTCCTTCTTATTTTTAATAATTTATTTGTAACGAAATATTATCACGAGGTATTTTAATTAATAAATTAACTTAAAAATTTTAAATTTTGAATTATATATTATCATTAAATTATTTTATTTTAGGGTGTTGGTCCCCCTAGGTAATATAATTTTAACATAATTTTAATATAATTTAATTTTAGATATAATTTTAATTATATTTTAATTTTAATATAATTTTAATATAATTTAGTTTTAATTATATTTTAATTCTTATATAATTTTAATATAATATAATTTTATCATATAAGTTTCTTTAATTAAAAAAGGTTTTCACATAATTATTTTATTTTTTCTAAGGGATTGGTCCCTCTATGATATATATTTTTTCCCTTAGATATAATTTTTTAATTATTTTTCTCTAACTAACTATTTTTATAAATTATTTTTACTAATTGAACATAATTGTTTATTTATTTTTAAAGAATTTTTAATTATTTATCATTATTATTTGAGGGACTGTCCCCCTCTAGGGTAATTTTTTCCCCTTAGATATGATTTTTATTTATTTGTCTGTAACTAACTATTAACATAAATTATTTTTAACATAACTATTATATATTTTTAATTATTTTTAAATATTTTTATCACAATATTAATTTATTTAAAGGATTGGTCCCCCCGGGTAGCATTTTTTAAGGTACCTAGTCAAAAGTAGTTGTTAGTCTTTTTAACCGCTGGGGGCTTTGCTCTGTCTATTTAAACTGCTAGGCTAGATCTGTTTCTTCAACTTGTCCTGACGATGAACCACACTGGTTGGTTCGAAACGCGTCGACAAATGATGTCTCATGTGATCTTCGCCGAAATTTTTTTTGTAAACTTGATATGGATCACAGAAGCCTAAACTCTACTAATATTTCAGAGGTTTAATATGCAGGATAGTAAACCGGTGAAGGTTCCTATTCATGTACGTGTAAAGTTATCTGATGAACAGTGTCCCAAGACACAAGAAGAGGAAGAGGATATGTCTCGTGTTCCATATGCAAGTGCAATCGGTAGCCTAATGTATTCGATGGTTCGTACTAAACCAGACATTGCACATGTAGTGGGAGTATTGAGCAGGTTTATGTCAAAACCAGGGAAGGAGCATTGGACAGCAGTGAAGCGGGTTTTCAGGTATTTGCGTGGCACTAGTGATTATGGTTTATGCTACCAAGGAAGACCAGGATTGGGTAGAGTTTTAGATATCCGTGGCTTTGTTGATGCAGATTGGGCTGGAGATCTGGATCAGAGAAGATCTACAAGTGGGTATGTGTTTAACCTACTTGGAGGTGCAGTCAGTTGAGTAAGAAACAATATGTAGTGGCACTATCAACTACAGAGGCAAAATACATGGAAGCCACTCATGCAAGCAAGGAAGCAGTTTGGTTGAAGAGATTGTTTTCAAGTATGGGGTTAGTACAGTGATGGCCTGGGTGCAGGCATCAAGGATAATCTCTCAAATTGATAAGATATTTCCTTTATATTAGGGTCAATTTCTCTCCCTCCTTCTCGTCTCGTATCAGTCATCTATTTGACAACTTCATGGGTTTCCTCCGATCCCCACTTTCTCTTTCAGCAAACACGATGGTCGCAATTGCTGTCGCGCCACTTATAACAACACTTAGTCCCTTCCGGATCGGCGATGTGGTACTTGCAATGCGATGGTCGCAAATCGCTATCGCGAACTCAATAACAATAGTTGTTTCCTTCTGGATTGGTGATGTGATGTGTGTGATGCGATGGTCACATAATCGCAATCGGCGAACTCCACGACACCTTCACATGGTTTGTTCGGATCGGCGATGCGATGGTCGCATAATCGCAATCGGCGAACTCCACAACACCTTCACTTGGTTTGTTCGGATCGGCGATGTGATGTTGTTTCAGACTGATACGGCGTGAACCAATTTCAATAAAGTCTAATTAAGAAGATATCAGAAAATTCTATGTGTACAAAGAGTTACCACAGAACTCTGTTAACCAACTCAGAAGTCTACATGCACCGAAGATAAGGAAACCACGATTCAAGCAAATTCCTTCTAGCATCACTTTAGAACAAGAGATGAATTCATAATTTATAATCCGTAATAAAACAATTGAATTGACGCACGAATACACAGATAAATCAACAGAAGACCATTAACTTGGATAAACAGAGAGAAGAAAGTTTCAAGGAATAATGCTTCCAGCCTGCGCTCTTCCTCCATGAGAGTCTCGTTGCCTCTTTATTTATAAATAATTGATAGGCCTTCTCAGATCTTATCTGTTACAAAAGAATTCTTTACATAGAATGATTTAAAGCGTAAAGCTTTAGTATAGTTTATCTAACAACGATATAATTAGCATGTTTTATTCTCAATCCTACTCTATCTTAACCTAGGAAAACATGGAAATAGCTGGCTAAAGGACCCCACTCCCTTGCCTGTAGATTTTTTTGGATTTTTGGAATATGTTTGAAGACTTTTTCCCTCTAAGTCACATGCTCCTGCATCAGACTCCTGAGGACAAAATTCTTCATGGGCTCCTGTCCATGAGCTCGTCTACAAATTTGCCCAGTTTTTGTAGGACATCTTGTGTAACCCAAGTAGCTTCAGCGGTTGGTTGTCCCTTCCATTTTACCAAATACTGGAAGTACTCTCATCCCCTTGTCTTCTTATGCACCTTCTTGTCCAGAATTCTTTCTGGCTATAAATTCTTTGTTGTGGGTAACTGTTTTACCCAGTTAATCTCTGGAGTCTCCTGATCCTGTGTTGTATCATCTGCAGTTTCATTCTCATACTTGTACAAGTCTGCAACATTAAAAATTGGTGATATTCCCACATCAGGTGGTAATTCAATCTCATAAGCATTTGCAGAGAATTTCCTCAGTATTCTGCACGGTCCAATTTTCTTGAATTTCAATTTATTATACTCCCTCTTTGGAAATCTCTCCTTTCTGAGATGTGCTAAAACCAAATCCCCAACTTCAAAGTTCACCTCTCTTCTCCTCATATCTGCTCTGGTTTTGTACTTGATGTTGCTATCCTGCAGCTGTTGCTTCACTTGTTCATGTATTACCTGCATTTCTGAAGCAAAGTCTTCACCCTCTACACTTCTCATTTCTTCTTTTCGCAAATTCCTTAATTCAGATATTCCTCTTGGGTGCACCCCATAAACAATATGGAATGGACTCTGTCCTGTACTCCTATTTGGTGAGTTGTTATATGCGTACTCAACTTGTGCTAACACTTGATCCCATTTCTTTGGATGTTCTACAGTAAGGCTCCTCAAAAGATTGCCTAAACTTTTGTTCACAACTTCAGTCTGTCCATCAGTTTGTGGATGATAGGCAGAACTGAAACTTAATTTAGTTCCCAGCTTCTTCCATAGTGTTCTCCAGAAATGTCCAACGAATTTTGAATCCCTGTCTGAGACAATGCTTTTGGGCAACCCATGCAATCTTACAATCTCTTTAAAAAACAAATTAGCAATGTGAGAAGCATCACTAGTTTTATAACATGGAATAAGTGTGCCATTTTTTAAAATCTTTCCACTACAACAAAAATTGAAATCATAACCTCTTTGAGTCTTTGGTAATCCCAACACAAAATCCATACTTACCATATCCCAAGGCCTATCTGGAATTGGTAATGGGATATACAAACCTGTGTTTTGGCTCCTTCCTTTTGCATATTGGCAGACTTTACAATTTCTTACGTACTTCTCTACTTCAGATTTCATTTTCGGCCAAAAATAAAATCTGTTGAGCTGTTCAAAAGTCTTCTCTACACCAAAATGTCCTGCAAGTCCTCCACTATGTTTCTCTTTGATTAAATTCTCTCTCATTGAACAGTTTGGTATGCACAACTGATTTTTCTTAAATAACAGTCCATCTTGTAGGAAATAATCCAACCACTTGCTCCTATCCGCCAAAACAGGATTTTTACAAGCCTCAAATGCCTCTTTAAAATCTGAATCGATCTCATATAATTCGTTAAGAAAATCAAAACCCAACACTTGGATTTGACTCTCTTGAAGCAATACATTTCTCCTACTTGAGGCATCTGCAACTTTGTTTGATTGCCTAGTTATATGCTTCAACACAAAATGGAAACCTTGAAGATATTCTACCCATTTAGCATGTTTCTGGCTGAGCTTTGGTTGCTGCATTATAAACTGTAATGCATGGTTATCTGAATAAAGAATAAATTCTTTTGACATTAAATAATGCCTCCATTTCTTTAATGACTGCACAACTGCATAGAACTCCTTATCATAAGAAGAATACTTCTTTTTTGAATCATTTAGCTTTTCACTAAAATAAGCTATTGGTCTATCTTCTTGGCTTAAAACTCCTCCAATTGCTTCTCCGCTGGCATCACACTTTACTTGAAAAGGTTTGTTAAAATCAGGAAGGACCAAAACAAGCTTTTCAGTTATTTTCTTCTTTAACAGCTGAAAATTTTTCTCTGCTTCAGCAGTCCATTTAAATGGTTGTTTGTCCTTCTTTATGGTCTCAATAATAGGCATATTGATCTTACTAAAATTCTTAATGAATTTTCTGTAAAAACTAGCAAGACCATGAAAACTCCTTACCTCAAAAACACTCTTGGGTGAAGGCCACTCCATAATTGCCTTGATCTTCTCTGGATCCATCTTCAACCCTTCAGCAGAAATAACAAATCCCAAGTACACCAGCTCCTCTTTCATGAATGAACACTTCTTCAGATTCAGCAATAGTTTTTCTTGTTGTAGCTTCTGTAAGACATAATTTAAATGCCTCACATGCTCCTCCTTGGACCTGCTATAGACTAATATATCGTCCAAATATACTATTACAAACTTACCAATGAACTCTTTAAGAACTTCATTCATGAGTCTCATGAATGTACTTGGTGCATTTGACAACCCAAAAGGCATTACTCTCCATTCATATAGTCCCTCATTGGTCTTAAAAGCGGTTTTCCACTCATCCCCTTCTCTTATCCTTATCTGATGATACCCACTTTTAAGATCTAGTTTTGAAAAATATTTTGCTCCACTAAAGCAATCCATTAAATCTTCAATTCTAGGTAACAAAAATATGTACCTGATTGTGATTTTATTGATGGCTCTCGAATCTATACACATTCTCCAGCCTCCATATTTCTTTGGGCTCAGTACTGTTGGCACTGCACAAGGACTCAAGCTTTCTCTGATCAGCCCCTTGTCAAGCAATTCTTGTACCTGTTTTTTAACTTCTTCATTTTCTGTAGGAGTCATTCTATACGCTGCTTTGTTAGGTAGGCTTGCTCCAGGAATCAAATCTATATGATGACTGATTCTTCTAATGGGTGGTAATTCATTAGGAAAATCATCAACAATAATATCACAATATTTCTCCAACATTTCTTGAAGTTCAATGGGTAAATCAAAAACTTTAGTAGAGGTCATTATTACATTGGGCTTACAAATTACAGCAAAATATACCTCATTTTCTTCAATCTGCTTCAAGTATTACTTTCCTCCAACAGAGTTTTTGGATCAGTCTTCTGTCCTGGTACATCTTCTTCTTGCAGAGGCAACAACGTATGATTGACACCATCTTTTCCAAACTTGTAGGTGTTTCTTTTCCCATCATGTATGGCTCCTCTGTCATATTGCCAAGGTCTTCCAAGCAATATGTGACACACATCCATGGGCATCACATCACAAACAATTTTATCTTTATACTTTCCCACTTGAAATTCCACTTCACACTGTTCATTTACTAACAGTTGATGTCCCTTTTGCAACCATGACACTTTGTAAGGTGTTGGATGCTTCATTGTCTTCAGCTTCAATTTCTCCACTACTTCTGTAGAGACTAAATTGTCAGTGCTGCCACTATCAATGATCATTTGGCAACATTTCCCTTGAACTTTACACACTGTCCTGAATAAAGTCTTCCTTTGTGGTGGTTCGGCCACCTCCTTTGCTAGCTTAAGTAGGACTTTATTAACTACCAAAGATTCTCCTCTTTCTGGTATATTTTCTTCTTCTGCTACTACTGCCATCGGTTCTTCTCCCTCAACTGGAGAAACAATTGCATTCCTCTAATTTGTTTCAACATTCTCTAGGCACTCAAAAGCTCTGTGTCCCAGTTTGTTACATCTGTAACATCTTATTTCTCTGCCTCTTCCTCTGCCTCCTCTTCCTCTAGAAAAACTCCCTCTGCCTCTTGCATCACCTCATGTGGGTGCATGCTGGGTTGAGCTGTTGTTAGCTCCATCTTTAGGTGTTGTAGATCTTCCTCTACCACCGTGACTTCCCTTTCCTCTGAAAGTCCCTCTCCCTCTGGCAGACTGCTTCCTCATGAGTTTTTCTTCAGCTTTCAGTGCTATCTGATAAGCTTCCTCTATTGTTTCTGGAGACAGTAGACTTATCTCATCTAGAATGTCCATCCTGAGGCCATTCATATATCTAGCCACCTTCTCATCTATATCTTGGGCTTCTCCAGCTCTTACGCTCACCTTATAGAACTCTTTTGTGTATTCTTTTACTGTCAAAGATCTTTGCCTAAGATTTTGCATTTATCTAAACAATGTTTGTTGATAATTACTTGGCAAAAACTTACCTCTTAACTTTGTTACCATCCTGCTCCAATTCTTGATTGGTTGCTTACCAAGTCTCTTCCTTTCTGCCTGCACACCATCCCACCAAAGCACTGCATGGCCTTTTAACTTGGTGACAACAAACTTCACTTTCTTCTCATCTTCTGTTTCTTCATAATCGAAGAATTTCTCCATGCCATTAATCCAGTCTATCAATTCTTCTGGATTCAGTCCTCCTTGGTATACCGATACCTCGGTCTTTGGCCTGGCTGTGGATCTCAACACTGACTAAAAGAACCTCATCTCAGGAGTAATCTCTACAGCTTCCTCCTCTGTAGCTTCAACCTCAGGTTCGCTAACATCTCCATCATCTAAGTTTTTGTCTGAAGTTAATGCATCCAATCTAGCTTGCATCTGTTGTACTGCTTCCATTATTTCAGCATTTGCAACAGGTCGTCCTCTTCCACCATGTCCTCGTCCTCTTCCAAATCTAAAAGCCATAGCGACTTTCCTTCTCCTGCTTCTGAGATTCAATCCAATGTCAGTTGGTGGCTTTGATACCACTAATGATGGCCTGGGTGCAGGCGTCAAGGATAATCTCTCAAATCGGTCAGATATTTCCTTTATATTAGGGTCAATTTCTCTCCCTCCTTCTCGTCTTGTATCAGTCATCTATTTGACAGCTTCATGGGTTTCCTCCGATCGCCACTATCTCTTTCAGCAAACGCGATGGTCGCAATTGCTGTCGCGCCACTTATAACAACACTTAGTCCCTTCCGGATCGGCGATGCGGTACTTGCGATGCGATGGTCGCAAATCGCTATCGCGAACTCAATAACAATAGTTGTTTCCTTCTGGATTGGTGATGTGATGTGTGCGATGCGATGGTCGCATAATCACAATCGGCGAACTCCACGACACCTTCACTTGGTTTGTTCGGATCGGCGATGCGATGGTCGCATAATCACAATCGGCGAACTCCACGACACCTTCACTTGGTTTGTTCGGATCGAAAATGCGATGTTGTTTCGGACTGATACGATGTGAACCAATTTCAATCAAGTTCAATTAAGAAGATATCAAAAAATTCTATGTGTACAAAGAGTTACCACAGAACTCTGTTAACCAACTCAGAAGTCTACATGCACCGAAGATAAGGAAACCACGATTCAAGCAAATTCCTTCTAGCATCACTTTAGAACAAGAGATGAATTCATAATTTATAATCTGTAATAAAACAATTGAATTGATGCATGAATACACAGATAAATCAACAGAAGACCATTAACTTGGATAAACAGAGAGAAGAAAGTTTCAAGGAATAATGCTTTCGGCCTGCACTCCTCCTCCATGAGAGCCTCGTTGCCTCTTTATTTATAAATAATTGATAGGCCTTCTCAGACCTTATCTATTACAAAAGCATTCTTTACATAGAATGATTTAAAGCATAAAGCTTTAGTATAGTTTATCTAACAGCAATATAATTAGCATGTTTTATTCTCAATCCTACTCTATCTTAACCTAGGAAAACATGGAAATCGTTGGCTAAAGGACCCCACTCCCTTGCCTGTAGATTTTTGTTTTTATTTTTGGAATATGTTTGAAGACTTTTTCCCTCTGAGTCACATGCTCCTGCATCATACATGGAGCTATAAGGATAGACTGTGACAGCCAAAGTGCAATTTTCTTGGCAAAGAACCCTGCTTACCATTCAAAGACAAAGCACATTGAAGTTCAGTATCACTTTGTGAGGGATATGATAGAAGACAAAAAGGTGTTGCTGGTAAAGGTGGACACTTTGAAGAATACTGCAGATGCATTGACAAAATTTGTGAGCTCTGAGAAGTTCTCTTGGTGTACAGAAACAATGGGTGTTGTAGGGCTAGATAAATGACTAAGCTCTCTTATGGCCCCCTATGGAAAGAAAACAACAAGTGGGAGAATGTTGGGTTTTGTTATTCTTTCCACGACTATCCCACATAGTGAACTGGGGGGTTAGAGGGGAGGTGGAGCCCTCCCTTCGTTGCGTCAATTGCGCAGCGAGGGGTCACAGGGGGGTTTGAGGGGGGCGGGTAGCCCCCCTCTATAGGGTTGGGGGCAGCACCCCGAGAAAAAAAAACTTGGACCTTATATTAGGTTGGGCGGACCTACCTATGGTTTTGTGCATGATTTTTGCACATGGTTTTGG
Organism: Pinus tabuliformis; assembly: GCA_031772625.1. NCBI lineage: Eukaryota > Viridiplantae > Streptophyta > Pinopsida > Pinales > Pinaceae > Pinus > Pinus tabuliformis. The sequence continues at coordinate 389,632,477 of CM062816.1, read as the reverse complement.
ATGCGATGGTTTACGGTCCATGGTTTTGGATGCAATGGTTTTTGGTCCATGGTATTGGATGCTTCGGAATGTATAAATATGTATTGTAACATTGAAAGGAAAATAATGAAAAATCAAGCTGGTAGTCCCGGTTTTGGGATCCAAGGGAAAATATTTGTGTATATGTGTTTTATGTGTTATGCTCTCGCATTGTTTATCTTTTGTGTTTTAGAATTCGTATCCAGGTAATTTATGTACGGGGTTAAAACCTACATGGCGGTTATCATCATCAAGTGATGTGTCCCTTCTATTTGGACACTTCCTTGCATAATGGCTAAACTTTGTACAAGCAAGGAATCTACCTTTCCTTCCATTCTCAAATCCCGACTTCCCATTGAAGTGACTTGTAGGTAGGCCACCAGATGCTTATGGTGCGCCACTTTGATAATCTTCTTTGTTTCAACTTCACCCTTGGTGAATTTGAATTGGGATGAGGAACCCATTGAGTCTTTTGACCTTGTCCAACTATCTTCGGCGATTGCTCTTTCACTCTTGCTTGGGCTTTGTTTTCACCTCGACTCTTATACCATGTTAATTTTAGGTATGTTCTATGTTGAGAGTAAATTTACTTCAATTTTCCATATTAGCTTAATATCAATTCCAGATTAGCAATCACATTTAGCATGATAGTAAAACGCAGATAGAACATAAACATAAATCGCGGAAGACAAGCCAAGACACAAGGACACAAGATGTGGTGCCAGCCAGGGACAAACCAAATGTGGGGAAACCCTTGATCATTTCTTCTTATGTTCTTCAATAGTTCATCAAAGAGAGAGATAGTACATATACATCAGAAGTCAACATTTTGACTTGTCAAAATAAGAGGAGAGATCTTCTCTAGGAAGATGACACATGAGGTAGCAAATCTAAACACTAGTGATTCCATCACCGTGTTGTACCCATCACAGTGTTGCACCCATCACTGTGTTGCATCTCTTTACACTATGTTGCACACATCATACATGTGCAGCACCATTCATGATGCACTTCATTACACTAAGTTGCACCTGGTTAGCTGACTAATCCTCAATGCAATCATACCAATCCGCGACAATGGTTCTGTACATATCATATTGCAGCAACATCATACAGCCTTCTACTGGTCAGTAGTATGACAGCCCCATGATCTAAACCTTCAAAATACCCATACGAAATATTGATTGTGGTGTTATGGCCTGCGACCTAACACACAGTTTTCCTATAGCAACTTATACTCTATTGCTCACAAGGAAGTCTGCACCTTCATACATGATCAATTCATCAATCTGGTTTTTAACAATGATGGAGCTCTAGTAGGTCACTGAACATAGACCCAAAAAACATCAAATTCTGCTCCAAAAAGCATATATCAGTTCACTGTTTTAGGGCTATCTGATTGTTGCATTGATGGACTGGTTAGGGAACTCTAACAGCAGTCCTAATAACCTTCAAAATGTGGCCAAAATATCCCTCCTCAACTACGGTTGCCTTTCTAAGAGGGGAGGAAAGCCTTGGTTTCAATTTTGGGTTGTTCCAACCCAATTCTACCCTTCAGCCTCGTCTTATCCACTGCGGCTTGCTACAACAAGTTGTCCCTTAGCTGCAGCAGCCCTTCTAAGGGCCATTCCTTCACCCAACCATCCTAAAACAACCCCCCTACCTATCAGCCTCCAATATATGGGTTGCGGCCCTCTTCAATAGCTCTTCAGCCTCCTAAAATAGCATCGTAACTCTTCATTGTTCTCTTCTTGGATTGTTGCGGCTAGGCAAAGAATTTTGAACTCTTTTGTTGTATTTATTACCCCAAAATGGATCTTAACTTGCTCAAAAAATACCCTAAGAAACACGGCCTTCCTACAAGGTTTACTTGGCATCCAAACTATCATAAAGAGACCAAAATGTAGCGTCTTTTCCTTCGCTGGAATCAGCCCTAACCTACGGCCCTAAGACATAAGTAGTCTCCTCCTCCTTGTGCCTCCATGAAAACATTAGGAGTCTTCTTCATTAGGGCTTCTTTACTGACTAAATTTGGAGGCATCTTCATTACTGTTAGGGCAGCGTAGAGGATTCCTCATTAGGGCAACGTTAGAGCTTCATTAGGACAACATTAAGGAGATGGGGCATCTCCTCTAGGGTAGCGTATACTCTTGGTGACTTCTCCTTCCACCAAAACCCAAATGAGTGAAGAGGAAGAGATCACAAGAGTGTGTGTAAAATGACTTGTAAGCCACCTATATTTATAGTGCTACTTTGAGGATAATTGGGGGCAATTTGGTTGCTGACCGACCTTGACGAATTGTCATATAACATAATTAAATTCATATCTCCATGAATACATGTCGGAATTGGATGATCTTTAGATATATTCTACACCTCTAGTCGAGAGGAATCCAAGAAAAATATTAGCTGCCATAAATAAGTAGACCCACATGGAGTTTGGCCTTAGTTACCAATTTTAACACCCATCGGCTGCAATCTTTATTTATAACATACGATAGGCCAATGGGTCAATCGGGTTCGTCGGTGGTGGCTCGCCCACCCGTTTCATAATGTTTTTAACATAGCTGTTGGGAGGGGTGGCAGTATTGGTGGCCTGCCACCTGAAATTTTGATTTTTTTTTAATATGTAGGCCAACAATATCAAATTTTCCCACAGATTTTTAAGGGATATTAGACAAACCAAGTAGGCTACAAAATTTACAATTTTCACCCGCTAGATTGTGTGTCAAGACTTTGCCAAATTGTTGCCTCGTTAGTGACTGCTACTTGGCCCAGTTTCAACAGAACTTTGGCTAGCTATAACTTGAGAATACAAACTCGGATTTGAGTGTCTTTCACAACATTGGAATCAGGTCCACAAACACTACAATATGGTCCTAGTTTCACTTTCATATGATGACTTTCATTTTTGAGCTATTTTCAAGACCACTTCTATTTCGTGATCCACCTAGATCATTCCTCCCTGTTAATGAGATTTTGGACCGCCAAAATATTTATCAATCAATTGGAAATTGAGGTATTTTCTCCCTGACTTTCTCATTTTCAATCCATCGAGCCTTATTTGGATGCATTCATTTGAAATAAATATGAAGCTACCTCACATCGTGAAGTCCTGGTCTTCCTATGTAAAATTGTCCGTTGTAAGAACATGTCTAACCTATTCAGTGTTCATGATCAAAGGAGGCTCATAAAGCTTCAACTTTTCAACATTCACCACTGAGTATATCTGCATGTATGCTGGAAAATTGAGACGAAAAGCATTGTCTCCAATCTTATCTAAGATAGTGAATGGACCATATCGGATGGGTCTCAACTTCTTTCCTTCCCCTTTCATCCTGTCTTTGTTGATGTGGAGCCACACTTTGTCTCCAACCTAGAACTGGTGATCGACTTGGTGCTTGTCATGTCAGGCTTTGTATTGAGCTTGACTCTTCTCCAACTGCTCTTGCACTGCTTGGTGAATCATCTGAATTCGCTAAATGAACTTCTGTGATTTGTCCTTGTCATCTTTCCCACTGAAATCTTCATCTCTCCCAAATACCATGTATAAGGGATCCTTTGGAAAATAACCAAAGCATGTCTTGAATAGTGAGCTCTGAGTGGATGAATGCACTGCCTGGTTGTATGCATGTTGTACATAAGGAAGCTTCTCGTCCCACAACTTGGGATGCTTGCCACAATAGCCTTGGAGTAAGTGTATCATTGTGTGGTTGACAAATTTTGCTTGTATGTTGGTCTGCGGATGAAATGGCGTTCTCCTCTTCAACTTGGTGTCCATCATTCTCCATAAACTCGTCCAAATCTCTCCAAGAAAGCGAGAGTCTTGATCAGACACAATGGATGTGGGCAGCCTAAAGTGGACCCATACAAATTGGAAGAAGAGATGAGAAGTCTGCTCTACAATGACCCACTTTTTACAAGGCATTAATACACACATTTTGCTAAATCGATCCACAACAACATACAAATAGTCATGACCTCTCCTAGATAAAGGAAAACTGCCTACAAAATACATTGGCACACTTTCCCATGGACGACTTGGAATAAGGAGTGGTGTGTAGAGCCCCAATTTTCTATTAGTGGGCTTGCTAACTGAACACAATACACATCCCTTTACATATCGATTCACAACATTTTTCATGTGAGACCAATAACACAACCTTTGCAAATGACACAAAGTTTTCCCTACACCAAAATGACTTGACACAAGAGAGGTATGTTCCTCTCTAATTACATGTATTCGTTCATTGGTGGGGATACAAAGTTTGCCAAGGTGATATGACAACTCTACCTGCAAATGGTAACTATCAACCTACGATCCATGAGTTATCTTTGCATAAATCTTCTTAAAATCATCATCATCGACATACTAATCAGCATAACTTAAAAAAGATAGAGGCATTTTGCAAAACTATAGATGTAGAAACAGGAGGGAGAGAAAGAATATCTGCCACTTTATTGTTGATGCCCTTCTTGAATTTTATTACCAAGTGAAATTGATGGAGGAATCCCATCCATCTGAAATGACATGCTTATTGAAGCTTGGTTTGCAACTGAAGGTACTACAAGGGCTGGTGATATGTGTGAATGATTGTCTCCTTGTTGATCAAATAGTGCTTCCACTTCTTCACGCTTCGAACCAAGGCATACAACTCATTGTCGTATGTGGGATAGTTCACAACAGCTTGGGATAATTTCTCTGAATGGTAACATACAGGTTTCCTATGTTGCATCAATACTGCTCCCATGGCATATCCATTGGAATCGGTCTCGATCTCAAAAGGCTACTGGAGGTCAGGTAAGGCCAAAACTAGTGCATTGTTGATCTTCTCTTTCAGTTTATCAAAAGCTTTATGTTTCTTCCCTCCCCACTAAAATGTTTGGTTCACACCCGTCAATGCATGTGAGGGGGGTGCAATCATGGAGAAGTTGGAAATGAACCTTCTCCAATATTGTACTGCACCAAAAAATCTATGAACCTCTATAACATTGGTGGGTTTAGGCCACTTTACAATCACATCAATTTTAGAAGGATCTATTTTCAATTGTCCACCTACAACAATGTGACCCAAGTAAACCAAGGAGTTCTTACGAAACTCACACTTCGACATTTTGACATACAATTTTTCTTTTTAAAAAACATCAAGCACTTTTTTAACTTGACACACATGATCATCCCATGTCCTATTGTAAACAAGAATGTCATCAAGATACACAAGTACAAAATCATCAAGAAAAGGCTTGAAAATATCATTCATCACCCTCATGAATGTCTTTGGATCATTGCATAGTCCTAATGGCATCACCATCCATTAAGAAAAACCCATGTTTCGTCTTAAAGACAGTCTTCCATACATCTGGTTCTACAATCCTGACCTCATGATAGCCACTACAAAAGCCCAGTTTTGTGAAATAGACAACATTTTTAATTTGATCTAATAAATCATCAATGAGAGGGAAAGGGTACCGATCTTCACCATTATTTTGTTTAGTTCCCTGTAGTCTACGCACATCCTCCATGTTCCATCCATTTTCAGTACTAACACGATAGGTGAAGCGCATAGAGAAGAACTTAGTCTTATTACCCCTTGGTTCAATAATTCCTATACCTACTTCTTTATCTCCTCCATCTCGATGGCTAACAACCTATACATACCAATGTTAGGTAAAGGAGCATCCTGCTTCAACTGAATCTCATGTTGGATCTCACACTTTGGAGGCAACCCACTTGGTTCCTAACAAAACCCATCATAGTTAGAAATAATTTCATACAATTCCTTTTTATGAGTGGTATCAGAACCTTGGAAATCTTCAAATGTCTTAGCATCTCTTGATCTCACAACCATGAGCATGCACCCTTTGCTGGAATTAATCAATCTCTTCATTTGTCCTACACCTACAAGACTAGCACTGATTTTGGCATGATGAGCTCTGACAATGTATTCCACCTCATATTTTGTAAGATGATACTTGTTTTCATGGAAAAATAAAATTGCTTTCCTGTCATACAAATATGGACTCCCAAATACAATACCACATATATCCAAGGGTACAACATCAAGATCAACCTCATCAACTAGTTTGGATGCAATCACAAATCTAGCTTTACACTGCTTGGTTACATGTAATTTTTCTTTATCACACACCCAACCAAGAGGGTATGGTTTCAGATGAGGCTTGGTATCTAATCCTAATTTCTTAACCAAGCATTCTGAAATCAAATTTTCTTGTGAGCTCGGATCAAAAAAGGTTTCCACTTTAGTATGTTTCATTACGACTCTAATGTGGAACAATTCATTTCTCTTTCCTTCATTAACAAGAGGCTGATTTGAAGAACGTTTACTTGAATGCGATTCATAATTTTCATTAGCATGAATAGAAATATTACCTTATGTGTCCACTATTGAGATCAATGTCTCATCAACGGAATCGGATCAAAGGTCCTGCTATGCGATTGCCACCATATTTTGCTTGTTCTTCCCACCAAATCTCTTTGGTTTCAAGTCCAGATGCAACTTCCAACAGTGTTCATCATCATGGCCTTCCTTCTTGCAATGTGTGCAAGATGGCTTTGCTCCTTCCTCCTTCTTGGTTGTAGTTTCCTTCTTGTCCTTTCCCTTTCCTTTTCCTTTGAACTTGCCATTATGAGGTTTGAAATATGATTTCTTTGGTTGCTCTTATTTATCATTCTTTCCCCTGCTTTCAAGGTGAATGGCCTTCACATTGGCCACATCAATAGTAGTCAGCTCAAATAATAAAAAAGAATGTATGATGTAACTATGTAAAGCACCAATATACTTTGTTACAGTTTTGGGTGAATCAAATGAAATGCCCAAATTCAATGCTTGTTTTCTAAACTCTTCTGTGAAGCTTTGTACATTATGACCCTTTTCTTGCCTTAAATGTTTCCATTCCACTAAATCCTTATGTCGATAACCCAAAGGATAAAACTAATCTTTTAATGTAGAAACAAGATTGGACCAAGCAGAAAGGAGATTACCCACATTTTTGTTGCCTTTATGCAACTTGCTCTCCCACCAGACGATATCGATGCCACTTAGTCGAAGAGATGTTAAATGGATCTTTGCCTTATCTTCCTTAACCTGCTGAACCCTACAATAAAACTTGATCTATCTAATCCAATTGTTTAGTTTATCTGCATTACATTCTCCATTATATGTGGGAAAATCAAACTTTACATCTAGCTTAAAAAATGGCTTCTCGGAGGTATTCCTATGATGCATGTTAGAGTGATGAGAAGAAGAAGAAGAATTTTCACCAGAGGATGGAGAGAGTGGTTCAGGAGGATCTCCTTTTCCACCTTCATGCTTTATAAATGCATGGTCATTTGACTCTTTCTTCTCAAGGTTTATTGTCTTCTCATACTCTGCAAACAACTTGTCAACTTTCTATGCCATGGTGAAGAATATCTTGCGATAATTTCGCTCTTCCTGCATTCGAGCTTCCTCATCTTCCATGTTCTGTCTTTGTGGTGCACACCATTCTTCAAGATCAAAGGATTTGATTTTTCCTTCTCCTCTTTGGAGATTTTTCCTCGTTAGAATTCACTCATGCAACTAGCATCAAGAAGACCTACTCTGATACCAAAATTGATCTGGATCTTTTAACTTCAAGGATGCATTCAAAATTGCATATAAAAGAGAATATTTACCAAGTAGCTTAACACATGAAAAAGAAGTGGAAATCATAAAGAAACCATGAGATCAAAGGCACAAAAATGGTTTGATCACAAAGTTCACCCAATGTGGGCTACGACTCTAGGCCCTACTCAAAGTGGGGAGGCCTTCTTTCATTAACTGGCAGCAAAGAAATCAATTACAAGAAACTTTACAAAAATGATTGTTATACCTCCAATTCGAATAATGGCCTGAAAATGGAGTCCTCGGTTGGAGAAACGGACTATATGATTAGATTCCCGGTGCGAAAACATGAAAAATCGACTACAAACTTGTCAAATTCTAACATGGGCACCTCGGGCCCTCTAAAAGAATCTTTTTAGCATCATGGATATTCCCTCGCTCATGGTTCCACTACCTATGGCCGCTCAACATTCCGCGCCCGGACCCCACCTGCTCCTCCGTCAGTTCGTTGGGCAAATGCGTTGAGGGTTTATGTATAAGCGATGGGGCTGAGCCACCAACAGATGAGTCGTGTCCCATTGGTGGCAAAGTCGTTTAGTCAGGGTGGTTATGATTTTGAGCCCCGTCGCATCCCATACATTGTGTATTGTTGTTCAGTGGATATGTTTGAAGGTTGGCACTATATATTTTTGGTAGAGTTTGTTTGGAATGCTTCCACTTGGAGCTGCCCGAGTGACGGGTTGGCCCACCGAGTCAGGCGGGTTCAACCCCCGCTGGCTCCACTCTTTATTTATAACATACGGTTGGCCGGTGAGTCGGGTGGTTCTGCCAGTGGTCGCCTACCCACCCATTTCATAATTTTTTTAACATAGCCGTTGGGAGGGTGGCAGGATTGGTGGCCTGCCACTCGAAATTTTGATTTTTTTTTAATATATAGGCCAACGATATCAAAATTTCCCGCCGGTTTTTAAGGGATATTAGACAAACTAAGTAGGCGAAAAATTCACTTATTCCAACCGCTGGATTCTGTGCATCGGGACTCGACCAATTTGTTGCATCATTAGTGACTGTTACTTGGCCCAGTTTGACCAGAACTTTGACCATCTATAACTTGAGCATACAAACTCAGATTTGAGTGTCGTTCACATCGTTGGAATCAGGGTGACAAGCACTACGATCTAGTCCTAGTTTCACTTCCATCTGATGACTTTGATTTTTGAGCTATTTTCAAAGCCACTTCTATTTCGAGATCCACCTGGATCAACTATTGGAGCTAATGGTGTTCATTGTATCAATGTATCTTGTAAATTTTGCTTAATATTTGAATCCCATTGGGCCAACACATTTTCATGCATATATCATGAATGTTTTAAGACTATTCTTTGGATGTTTGTGGTATATGTTCACATTCATATGTACTAAAGAAATTGAACTATTTCGGTGGCTTTGGTGCTCATCTTATTGAATATGTGTTGTACTTGTTTTAACGATTGTTGCATCTATGTGAACTATTTCACTTGATGACTAACGATTCTTTCATATATATGCTCATGTGTCTTTATTAGATTAGTAGTATTACTTTTCTCCTAAAGACTCACTTTTGTTCCCTCCAGTGAAAGAACCTTGGTACATTCTACAATTGAACACTTCACAAGGCACACTTACTTTCTTATTCAAAAGTACATGCACGCTACTCTCTTATGTTAATTGCTAAAGCCAAGGAAAATCTTTAAGAACATGGTGGTCGAGCCTTATTTCTAGATGGGGCTCTTGCACCAAACGATTTGAGGTCTAATTGGGGTCTCATATTGGGGAGACCCCCTGTATGTTGGTGGCATCCTACACCATCAACACTTAGCCAATTAATATTTTCAACCTATACACTAAACTTTATACATGAATGTTGGTTTGCTCCAACTTCATTAAGTGTGCTTGGGACATCTCATGTAATTCTTGAAGTAACTATTCCAAGCTCACCATTGTTTCCTTCACCCTTATCTTCGAAGATTCTTCTTTTGTGCCCTCCTTGTTGTAACATGGGCACATTTGAAGAATATGCCCAAGTATTTAAGACTTATCCCTTTGTTATCTCAAACTTGTTACTATAAAAGCTATCTTCAAGATCACTTCCTCAAGCCAAACTATCACTCAATGTTGCCACATTGCACTTACTTTGGCACTATTGTGTCAATAATCCAAGGAACATACATAATGCAACTTTAACTATGCAACCTCAAAAAAAAGGAGGACGTATCACTACCAATTCTTAAAGGAACAATATGTTCCATGTGGGCCAAACTATTGTTGTTTCCCATGGTATTGCACTACTTTTTTTCACTCTCTTCAAGCCACTATTCATGACCATCTGCCAAACTTGTCACTAAAACATATGGCTTCCTCTAACTTGAAGTGAAGAGTACATGTACTTTCTATACTACTGAATTTTTCTTTATAAGTGTTGAAGAACATCTCTTTAGCTTTGATACCAATTGTCACAACCCCTGGGGTTTCCATCCGACTTGTGTCCAATTTTTTTATTTTTGTACCTTAAGTGATAATGCAAGTTTCCTTGTTTTGCTTGTGAGGGCTTGGCTAGATTGACACTAATAATAAATAGATTATGCCTCATCCTCTATAATTGAACCAAAACTATGCTTTCAGTATACAAGTGTTATATTTGCAACTAAGTCTCTACTCAATTGAGTTATTCTAATAAGAGACTTGGTTTCATTTTTCTAAAAGAATTCAACCATTCATTTCAACACACAGCGAATTTCATGAATGCATAAATTTTAACATCACAAGCAGATAAACATAACATAATAAAGTGACATCTTAGGTTAACGGTTTGTCTTTATTACTTGATGAATAATAAAACAAAATACAAAAGGGGGGCCTTGTCATTTCCTACAGCTCTTTTACAAGAGTTCAAGTGGCCTAAAGTGCACAACCTTATTGGCATATTACTCATCCAACAAAACCCAAAAAGCACCTCTAGATCTACCTATTGTAGCTCATGTTCCTCCAAAGGCTATGTTACCACTACCCAAATTGCACATTTTTCAAACCTAACCCACTGCCTCAAGATAACTCTTTTCCCATTTAAGTTAACATTGTATTATATTGTCCCTGAATCCCACTTGGATCTCCATTTACCTTTTGTTCGCATGCTCTTTTATATTTGGAAAATGCCTAATTTTTTCCCCAAAATGGGGTGCTTTACATCATCTCCAAAATGAAGTGGACCCAAGGTTGCAATTATCCAACCCAAGATGTCTAACAATTGCAACCACCTCCATGGAATAAGGAACATTCACTTAGCCGACCCTTTCCTCGTGGATGTGGCATTGCATTTGTTAACCAAGGCAGCACTAAGTCACTTGTTCAAGTCTCATCTATAAGAGGGTCACACCATGCCAACACTTAGAATTTTTTTCCCATCATGCAACTTTACTAAGTTGTCTCCTAAATCAATGCACCTTTGTTTTTCCTAGTAAGGCATCATATGGTTGTGCAACCTACCACATATGTTTGAACCATCAATGTAACCACTTAGGGGCCCCTAGTGCTTGCCTAAGGGTATGATGTTACAGCTTCTCTCCAATAGTTTGCATCAAGTATAAGGTCAATGATCATATTATCAAAATGCTTTCTAGATACTTTCAAAATGTTACAATAGTGTGTGTGACAACTTTGTTTTTACCAACTATTATGCATTTCGACCGTAACAAAATATCTAGTCTTACAATAGTGGACTGCTAAACTCATGATCCAAAAACCACAAGAATTTTGTGTCACTACCACTAGCAAAATCATCTACTAAAAGCATGTCCATCAAAGATGCAAATACTCATTACACTCTATAATCAACATAACAACATCATATATTAAATACACCATAACTCTTGCTACATCTATAACATGTAGAAGCATAATTAACATAACTATTACATACTACATGTAATAAAGTGCATTCAATTAGCAATAATAAACCAACATTAGAATAAAAGGTTAGCTCAACTAATTATTGTCTAATGTTAAACATTTGATTAGTTCTATATCAACATAAAAATTCAATTAAAATTCTTCATATTCATTATTCTACTCTAAAAAATTTACTAAAAATATTATCCATAAACATAAAAAAAAAAAGAGCATCCATTAAATTTCTCTACAAAATTTTACGAGTATTAAAACTATACTATCATCACAATCAATACTAACAAATCCTATTTAGTTTATTTTTGTGTAGTAATAACACCTACTTTATATATTACAATATAACATCTAAAAGTTAAAATTTGTTTATATAATACAAGCACATGCGTAATGAAGATTACCCAATCAAATTTAAAATATAAAAAATAACGCATGTTTTACATGCTACCACATATTGTCCTTGTAATGATAATGGAATAAAATTGCATTTTGTGCGTAAACAAAAAAAACGCGCATGAAATATCATAAAATTGCATTTTGTGCGTAAACAAACAACATTTTACTTTTTAGAGCAGGGACTTCGCTACCATGATGATATCCACATAATCCAAAAGGCACGAAAATGAATTTAGAGTTGTTCATTGATTTTATGGCATATACCATTGTACGTTATTATATGGGAAAATTATGGGGTGGATTGTCAACTAAGTGTTCATGAAGAGCTGGTGTTGGTGCCAAAGGATTCATGGGTAAGTTTCAAATACACATTAGTTTTAATTAGCGTAGTATAATTTTTAATTTTTATGTGTTTGTTAGCACTTTATCTAGTGATAATTTATCTTATATTACAAAAACGTTGTAAGCAAAGGAAGTATTAGTATTAGTATTAATACAGTATAATTTATGTCACAAAGTTTATTGAATTTAAATTCTGAGGTTTGAATTTTGGTGAATCTTAAAAAAGAATTAAAGTTTGGTGAACCTTATCGAACCTCATAGCCATTGACCAAATCCACAGAGTAAAACTCATAACCTTATGTCACAATTCAAATTTGTAATCTATCTTTGCAATTTCTATGTTCGTGATAGCATTTTTTATGTTTATCGATGTTGATACCTTACTACTTTATCATATATTTCATTTTAAAGTTAATATATGTATATATATAGAAAATCTATATAGACGAGCCTAATGGCGAACCTCATGTGAATCTCATCAAAAAACTTGAACTCAAAATAAAGGAATTATGAAAACATATTTTTTACAGATATATTTACATCCTAGTAAGTATATTTTTATTCCTATTCATTTTTTATGTAAAGACTCGTTAAAATTATGGTAGGAAATAACTTACGGTAAATATGTTATTTACGTGAGTGTGAGCTATTTTCAAAGATTTTGTTTTTTGATGGTATTTTTTGCAAAATTTAAGAATAAAAATTCACTACACAAATACATAAGAATCGTGCATGAATATTGCAACTATGTCCGTAAATTATGGCATAAAATATGTAAGGTAGTTATCCACATGTGCAAAGGTTGCAATAAAACATTCAAGTTATGGTCTATTCAAATGTTTGAAAAATAATTTTTAATAAATTGAAAAATAAATATTTATTTGTCAAAGTTAAACATCATAACTTGCATTAGTCAATACTAAGCTAATAGTGATCAACAGACAAATTGATTGCTAGAGGTCAATGCTAAACTAATAGTGATCAACACACAAATCGATTACAAGGGTCCTACCTTAGCAGAGATTAATAATGATTCGGTAATCATATTTAAATTTAATTAATACTCACATAAAATCTTAATATTTATAATAGACTTACAATGTAACAAGATTCTTAACCATAGATATTCACCCCCACTTTACCATGGATATTAATAGGTTTTGTTACAATATAATGAGCCAATACCATGGCTTACCAATACCACATGCCCAAAAACCACAACTCATTTCAGAACCAAAAATTAAAACGTAAAATGTAATGCAAAATGTAAAATGTTATGTAGTGTAATCTAAAATGTAAAATACAAAATCTAAAATGTAAGACATAGAGCTACCAATTTGATAAAGAAAATGGTTTGTCTATAAAGTATAGTTAACATATTATTGTTTCATTAATAAGTTATTTATTTAAATATTATTATTGGTATAATAATCAATAATATTGATTATTATTCCAATATATTATAAAATAATCATCTTCACTATAAGTATTATTACATTAGACCTTACATATATTTCTGATTACATAGAGTGACATTTGGGACCCAAGTGTGACTTAGGGTACATGAGGGTGAATTTGGGTTAAGAAAATTAAATGTAAAATGCACATGTAAATGAAAGGAAATTTAAATGAAATGTGAATTTTCTATGGAGGGAGAATTAGTTAGTAGATATATATTAAAATTTTCCCCTCTCATTATATAATGGAGTTTAACCTTAGGGTTGGGGGCATGGCGATTCGAGTCAGTCTTTTGTGGGGCATGTTAGGGTTTTGAGGGTTGAGAGGAATTTTGGGAGGCAACGCCACCTAGGGACCGATTGTCATGTAAATCTTGTTTATGTTAATAAAATGAATCTGGATTCTTGTAGCATGTTTGTGTTTGTAGTTGTTGATGTCATGTAGTTTGTTGGTTTGTTTTGTTGTTCGTGTATTTTTCCAGGATTATGCTTTTACAGTTGGCTTGCAGGTTGTTGTTCTTGTATTTTTTCCGAAGTTATATATGGATGTGTGCAACAATTTTGTTTTGTTTATTGTTGACCCTCTTGCCTAGAGGGTTTTTCCCACAAATTTGCACCAACCAGGAAAAGCCAGGTTCTTATCTCCAGTTGGGTGGCAGTAGCGATGGAGAGAATCCCAGGTGGATGAAATTGTGGTCAAATGGAGGTTATGGGCTTAGCCAACCTGTAACTTCAGGAAGAACATAAATCATTAAAAGTTCTTGGCTAGGTGTTTTATGGGTTCCTAGTGGTTTCCCACATCCTGGCAAGCACCAACAACTTGGAGAATGTGGAAATTAGATGATTGAAAAAAAATTGGGCCTTATTATGCTAGTGAAGATGATAGAGATGTAACTTCTTCATTTCTTATTCGACTTTGCAATTTCATTCTTTGTTCATGGTTGTCGCCAATCTCTGTAATGATTTCTTTATCTCACTGAGATATGTGTCCTTGTCAAGGCCTTTTATTATAGGTTTAACTTATGGGTTGGGTGACAAATCTCTCAGGGAAACATCCATTGAATATTGTGAAGCCAGTGGAGTAGGAACCATTCATGACCGGGAGGTTGGTTGGTCAAGAGACTTTGGTTTTAATAGTTTCATGTCTAATGAGGAGGTCGTAGCTGCCATAACAAGCATGGACAGAAAGGATCTTCATGGAACTATGTTGCTTAAAGAAATAGAGGCTTTCATTATGGTGATGGTGGCTATGCTGGTGGACCCCCTCAAACCAAGTCAACTCCAAAGACACTGAAGGGAATGAAACTCATTACCAAAGTCCCAACTCTTATCTCCCACACATAATTTCTCTTTTGGAAGCAAGAGGCTACCAAAGTGGTAGAAGTTGTTAGGAAACCTATAGAGGATATATAAGTGGGTTGAGTACAAATGAACAATCATGAGCTTTTTGAACGTGAGCCATGGGTATTTGACGATAATTGTTTTGAGTAAGGCTTTTATTGTTTGCATTGGTGTTCTTCCCAATTAACGAACTTGTAACATTTTTCACCGATTTCAATATTGATCCAAAAGGAAATATTATGGTAGATTTATTTTGATAATGGTTCAGTGTTCCAATGGATAACATGCAAGATCATATGAAAGTGGAACATCAGCAGAGGAACTTCGGTATGGTGGGCAGGATGGTTCTATTTATGTTGTTATCAATGCTCAAGTTGTGTGTAATATGGATATGGTACTAACAGTGTTCGAACTGGAGCTAGTTGATCATTTGGAAGAGGTGCACCAATTTATCTTACAATTGTATTTGAATATATTGTTGTCGAGGTGCCTCGCCACATTCAGTTAACTATTGGAAATGACATGGAACTGAAAAAACAGTTGGAGGTTATAGTTGTATCTAGCAACGGAGCCTAACGATTGTGAATGTAAGAGGAGTGTGCAGAACAACACCGAGCACGATGGTGTTACGCAAGTGCATGGACACTCACTTCATAAGATCGCGCGATGACAAGGAGTGCGACAAGGGTGGCACGGTCTCGACATGGGAAAAATTGGTTATGTAGTGCTAACATGGAAAAACCATGCACACATTTATATAGGTCCAATGATACTCGAAGTTAGACAACAACATGTACAGGTGAAGCTTTTCTA
This sequence comes from Pinus tabuliformis, assembly GCA_031772625.1. Taxonomy (NCBI): domain Eukaryota; kingdom Viridiplantae; phylum Streptophyta; class Pinopsida; order Pinales; family Pinaceae; genus Pinus; species Pinus tabuliformis. The sequence continues at coordinate 389,616,567 of CM062816.1, read as the reverse complement.
GTTGAAGACATCATAAAAATAAAAAATTCAAAGGTTTTCCAAGGTCATACTTAAAAAATTAACCCGTGTGGGCTATCCAAAGGCATCAATAGCCACGTGGGGCGACCAAAGTCTAGTCAGTAGTCTAGGACCACTCCACATGATTTGGGCTAACTAACCCTAACAAGTACTGCCTAAGGACAGATAATTTCAAGCCTACTTGGAGATATGAAACCCCAAAGGGAGTCCTCTTGTCCTTCTATCAAGTCATTTTATCATTAATGAGACAAGGTAGGGAAATATGAGTTAAAATTCTATATAAACAAGGCATTGGAAGACCAAAGAGAAGAAGAAGTTTGTGCATTGTTATGCTGGAAAAATTGCTCCAAAGCAATCCAACATTACATTGTTGAGAGAGTTCCACCACCATTGAGAGTTCTCTTGGCTTCTTTGAGAGAGAGTGAGTTTGCATAGGAGATTGAAGAAAGGAGTTCCTTGCTGAGAGCTCTTGATCACCATTGCTCAAGAAACTCTCTTCAAGTGTATTGATATCTTATTTGTAGCTCTTCTACCAACAATCAATAAAGGGGATTATGTTCCTATATCTTTGTTGATGTGTTTATGCTTCATTAAGCATTGTTTCATGTTCTTTGTTTTAGTTTTTGTTTAATCTTTCTCATGTATTTTTCTTCTCACATTCCATGCTTTGTTGGTTCTTATTTAAGCACTAACATCATCCAATTGTTTGTATGTTCTTTGTAGGTGAAAACCAAACTACAAGGAAAGGTTTTTGAGGCCCTTAATAAAAAAAATACCAAATACAAAATGGAAACCAAACTTTTTGGCTTTCTTTGATTTAATTGGTTGTGTTGCAGGTCATCTCTCTCTGCATTTTCATTGTTTTTTGCATCCATAATTCTCTAGAATTTTGCGGGTCCCACTCAAACCTGTTCACAGCCAGAAAAGTACCTCAATTCAATTTTTAGAGCCAATTGTGTGGATTTTCCCACAGACAAATGCTCGAGTAGTGTGTATGTGCAGAGAATAACCCACACAATTCACAGAAAGACCAAAAAATCATTAGAATTTCTCTTTCTTGAGTGATTTGGAAGCATCTAATGAACTACCTGCACTCCTGTATTTTTTTTTGCAGTTTAGATAGGTTGCTTAAATTACTTTTCTAACTACTATTAGTAAGGCAATTGCTTATTTTTACTTAGCGAAATTAAATCTCACATAGCTTAACTAGGAAAAAGTAAGTGGCCCTAATCCACACAATTTTTCTATCTTGTTTTTCTAAATTCAATTATCACGCATAGTTGAATTAAGAGAAGAGTAAGTGGCCCATTATCCACACATCTTTTTTACTAACCAAAGCTTTTCAATCTTTCAAATTTTATTATCGGGACTAGGACCAAGTGTTAGTAATAAAGGGAGTAGCCCCTACTTCCCTTGTGTCCTTGTGACAATTCTAGGTTTTCATCTTTAAGCTTTCTCAAATCACTTGGTTTTCCATCTATGTATACGATCACATAGTGTAATTAGGAAAGAATTAAGTGGCCCATTATCCACACATTATTTCTTTTCTTGCAAGGAATAATCATAACATAGCATAATTAGGGGAGTTGTAAAGCATCACTGCATATCCAAATTGCTTCACACTCTTGTATACCCACAAGTTCACTTGCACACACTTGCACCTCACACACTAAGCTCATCTAAACTTTGTATCAAGGGTATCCACATTTTAGAATATTAATACTTAGTTTCTTTGAAGCTTACATTTTTCACACCCTAAGTGAATAATCCTCTTTAAAAACAACTCTATGTTGGGCATAGCCCAACTTGGCCTAGATTTTGGCAAAGACTTTGCATTTTGTGGGGCGGAGCGCAAAGTGGAGTACGAAGTGGACCATGCAGCGGAGCGTGTAGTAGAGCGGCAGAACGCGAAGCAGACCGTGCAATGGAGCACTTGGAATATACCATGCAATGTAAGGGCTTCGGGGTGGGTCGAAGCCCCTCCTTCTATTTTGTAAGGGATCAGTGGTTTTGGGACCATAATCGCGTGTTTAGGGAGTCCATGGTATTTTTATGATGTAACCCTTCGATGTAATAGTATATATGGGGTAAAAATATAAGAAGAGAATCATCTATATTTGGATCCAAAACAATGTTATGGTTGTATTATTGTGATATGTATTTTTGTAGCGAAGGAGAGGCTCTACAGCTAAGTGTGCAGAGGCTTGAGTCTGCAGTTGAGTGCGCAGACAGCCTGCAGCTTAGTGCGCAGACAACCTATAGCTTAGTGCACAGAGAACCTGCAGCTTAGTGCGCAGGACAATAACTATTTGTTGTACAAAGATTCATTATATTAGCAACAGTTCTTGTGGACATAACCCCACATTGGGGTGAACCACGGTAATTTGGTGTCTTGATGTGTATATTTTCTTATTATCTGTTGTAGAGTAGAAGTTATACAATTTACTTTACTTTCAGCACAATGATGGTTTATGGTTTTATATGACATGTTTAAGTGTTTAATCTAATGCGGCGAAGTGATTTATGAATGATAAGAATAAGAAAACATAATAATACCACATCCCCTAATCCTTCAAGGCTACAGAAACCTGGTTCTGCATCCTCCCATAGTCACTTCGGGTGAGACTGCGATCTTCTTACAGGTCGTTGCTGAAAGGGCCAGTGATTGAGGGTTTTGTTGGTGCGCAATATAGACCAAACTTGGGTCAGCTCAAACCAAGCTAACAAATGGTTCTGTTGCCAGGTTAAGGCAACTGAGTTTTCATTAATAGAAAGACGTTTGTATAAGATGGGACCAGATGAAATATTGCGTAGATATGTTCCTGAACATGAAAGACAGATGATTCTAGCAGAGGCTCATGGGGGCACAGCTGGTGGACACTATGCAGGAAAAGCTACTGCGCAAAATATTTTGAGAGTAGGATTGTGGTGGCCTACACTACATAAAGATGCGAAGGAGTACTGCCGAGCATGTGATGTGTGTCAAAGAACATGGAAGCCTTCCAAAAGAGATGAGATGTCATTGGTACCACAAGTTACATTGCAGGCCTTTGATAAGTGGGCCATTGATTTTGTTGGACCCATCAACCCACCTGGAAAGAGGATTGGTGCAAGGTACATAATTACAACGACTGATTACTTGACAAGATGGGCCGAAGCACAACCAGTAAGGGACTACAACGCAAATACTACTGCAAAGTTTATTTTTGAGTACATATTGTCTAGATTTGGATGTCCAAATATTTTGATGAGTGACCAAGGTTCACATTTCCTAAATAAGAATATTGAAGCATTGACTGAGGAGTTCCAAGTTTATCATCAAAAGAGTACCCCTTATCATCCTTAGGCTAATGGAACAATAAAAGAATTTAATAAGATTCTAAAGAATGCACTTACTAAGGTATGAAATGTGAATAGAGATGACTGGGACCTTAGAATTCCAGCAATATTATGGGCTTATAGGACCACATGTAAAAAGTTGACAGGTCAGACACCCTTCAGATTAGTTTATGGGCAAGAAGATGTGATGCCCATGGAATACATCATGCCTAGCTTGAGGATTATAACTTTTACAGATATGGCATACCCTGATATAATGGAGGAAAGAATGTCGCAATTGCTTGCTTTGGAGGAAGATATATTTATAGCAAGATTTCATCAGCAGGTACAGAAAGAAAGAGAAAAGGCCTGGCATGACAGACATATTAAGCAAAAGAAGTTCCAGGTAGGAGACCTTGTTCTCCTTTATGACAATAAGTTTGTAAAATTTCCAGGAAAATTCAAGATGCATTGGTTGGGCCCATACATTATCAAGCATATTATTGATGGAGGCACAGTTCAATTAGCAAAGTTAAATGGAGAATTGGTTCAAGGAAGAGTAAATGGCAGTAGGTTGAAGTTGTACAAGGACAACCCTTCCCCTATAGCTTCGCTCTGAAAAAGAAAGGAGAAAAGTCTTAGTGCAACCTACAGTTGAAAGTGGGCATCGGACTATAAACTATAATGCAGAGATAGCTCGACATAAGAAGTTACTTTGCTACAATCTTGATTATGTCAAAGTTCGTAGGAGCCTCGACATAAGAGAGGTTGTTCGCTACATTATGGGATGCATCGAAGCTCGCCGGAAAAATATGACCGTTAAAAGGGAAAGTTAATGTTAAAACATGCAGAATGTTGCATTTATGAGGAAAGATTGGCTGAATCTAGCGATAGATATGTAATTAATGAACACAATCTGAGCTAATGATGGGGTTATAAATAACGTTTTTTATAAGAAGTCGCGTCCCGCCCAGATTTGGCACTTTTCTAAATGGAGAATTCAAATATTTTTATTCCTGCAGAAATTTTCACATGAATATCCTATCAACTGAAGAATTTATTTGTATATTTAACGAGAAGGGCTTAGCTGGAGTCATGGAAGCAGAATCTGAAGCAGCATCAGCTAATATGCTCGCAGTGGCATCATCATGCACACAACGAAGATCCCCGAGAAAGAAACCAACCAAAGAGGAGAGAACGAAGAAGAAACAAGACAAGAGACCTGTTGAGCAGCCCGAACAAGTGAGGGATAATGAAGAAGAAACAGAGCAAGTGCAAATGGAAACAGATGGTGCAACATTTCCATCGCCTCTCCCATTGTATATTCCACCAAGAAAATCAAATGAAAAACTAGTAAAAGAGTCGAAGGATGTGAAGTATGGAACCTTCACACCTTTATTGCTGGAGTCAGTGCCATTTGCTAGAGAAACCCTTGGGAAGATTCCGCAGCTGAAGTTCATGGACTATGATTTCAATGACAGAAATAAATATCCACAGTTCACACCAGACAAATACTTAAAACAAGTGCACTACCCTGAGAGTGGTGTGACGAGGTTAGAACCACAACAGTGGGCTGTTGGATTAGCGCAGTCGGGGTTGATGAACATGTTTAATATGTTGCACTTCAGCAGAAGTCTAGGGAGCACAACTTGTGTGAGACAACTGCTCGTGCTGGTGCACAATGGATGCCTATGGATGGGGAAGAGGATCCCTATCAACCCAATGTTAATATGGAGAATCACAAGAATGTCATATCAAGGGAAGAACCCTGCAAAAGAATTTTTTGGGAAAGATCAAGACACAACAATAGTCGAAAACATGAAGAAGAAGTTCAGATTGACAAAAGGGAAGTGAGGTTATGATATCAACTCGATTAGTGACTAGGGAGTTCGCTTCGCAACACACATATTGGCTGGAAAAATCATGAAGAAGGGACGAGCTAATGAAGTCCCTGCATCTGTGGTTTCATTAGCTGCACATTGCGCTAATGGGGTTCAGTACAACTAGGTCGCATATCTATGCCAAGAGTTTCTAGATGACTGTTTCGAAGCTCAGGACAAAGGTATTGCATTTCATTATGCACGGTTAATTTTGATAATTGCTATTCTTGCATGGAGAGAGCCAGAAGATTCGCAGTTCCCTCCAATACCCTCAAATGTTTGTGAAGACACGCGATATGCCTCGCTGTGGTATACAACTAAACCGTCGCAAGCACAGGAGAACAAAATGTTTTTTGTATTATACCATATGGACTTACACATGTTGGTGAACCAACACCCTCGCCTTCTAATGAGCCTATACCAGCAATATAACAATTTGGCGAATTTTAAGGCTAACTTCCATAGAATTTATATACAAGCTCGCAGGGACACAAAGAAGACATGGCATCCCCTTCCATATTTAGTGACAAAAGATGATATCCTAGCTTAGATATAGCAGTGGCCTACAGAGTGGATGATTGTGCTGGAGACACAGGCAGAGGATAATCCGACAGAGGAGGACACAACACAACATAAGGAAGCAGGTACAAAGGACAAAGATAAGGATGAGCATGAAACAGATGAAGAGGAGAAACATGACGAGGGTCTCCAGGATCCTCCATAAGGAGATGAGCAGAATAAGGAGTCTAAAAAGACAGAGATAAAACATGTTATCACATAAAAGAGGAAGGCATAGGGCGAAGCTGCCATGAATATCAAGAAGAAGCAGAAGGCAGATAAAATGAAGGATATCACACCAATTGTCCTTACTGATGGGGACCTGGAGCAGATCGGGGATAGGATTCAAGAGGCAACAACAGAGTCATGGAGTAAGTGAGAAGATCGCTAGGACACAGTTCTCACAAGTGTGTAGGGGCGGATTCAAGGACTTAAAATTTTGGCACATACAGTTAGACAACCCGCCAGATAGAGGAAAGGATTGGAGAAGAAAGCCAAATAGAGCCTACACGTGCAGCGAGGTTAGCACTAATACTAGCCAGAGCACTACAGTTTGACTCCGTTGAAGTACAACAGCAAGAAAAAGGGTGGAATCATGTCAACATGAACATCGCAGCGTGTTGTTGCAGCTACAACACCCTCCAAAATTTTGGCCTACATTAAATGTCGGAGCCTCCCTTGACTTTTTACTTCATGATTGCACGCACTCGAGCTCACCCTGTGGGCTCGTGTGAGCCTTTCCACCCACCTTGCTTGAACATTCAATTTGTTGATTTGGGATAGCATCAGATGTGCTCTAGCTACAAAAATTGGTGGAGAGGCTAAAGCACATGATATCTCCAAGACCCAAAAATGGTTTGGGCAGAATCTAACCAGTTTGGGAGATATTAAAATAATTAATATTTTTTATGGAGTCACTAAGTCTAAACTTAGGGAAAATAAAATATTAATGTGAATTAATATAAAACTGAGTTAGAATGGTCCAAAAGTTATGTATCAAGCTAGATATAATCTTAGTCGTTGATTAGGGACTTAATCTCAGTTGTTGAATTGTCAACGAGAAAAGTATAAGAGGAGGCTTGAGGGTCACTTGGAGAACACACCGAGTTGACCAAGAATTCGATTTTATGGGGCAGTGCTTGCTGAGGAAAGGAGTGATGAGAGTTGCATCTGAGGGGTAGTGAATGCAGAAGCAGAGAGGTAGAGATAGTACTAGGGCATCAGCGCAGAAGTCAGAAGACGATTGATGCAGAGCCAGCTAGAGGCCACGCAGAAGCAACCAGAGGCCACACATAGGTAGCCAGGATCTGCGCAGAGCCTGAGGAGGGCCAGCGTGGGAGACGCAGAGGCTCCAAAGGCTGACACAGATCCCAGAGAGGCTGACACTGGGCCAAAGAGACTGAGTCTAGGCAAACGCTGGGCCAGAGAGGCTGACGCGGACCCTAGAGGTTGACGTTGGGAGATTTCGTGGGGAAAATTGGGGTTGATATCTGTCTCCGACTGAGAGGTACTACTAACGAGGTAATTCTCTATTGGGTGAGCCATTTACGGCACCCAGATTGTATTTTGAAACTGCTTAATAATAAAACCCTCAGATAGCTGCACTGATTTTCCCGCATTGGGTTTTTCTGGGGAAGTTAGTCCAAAAATAACGGTGTCACTTGTGTTCTTGTTTTTCCTTCAGTTGATGATATGTATGTGTTGATATTGTACTTGTATTTATTTTCAGTATTTACACGATAAATAGCTTGTTAATTGACAAAACAAGTAGGAAGAAATAAATCAGAAAGTACAGGAAGGATTTCTAGCAATTAGACTTAGAAATTCCAACACAATGGACAACTTTTGCATGTTGGTAACAATGTCTCACTTGCAATCATGTTCTGGTCATACACAAGGTCTCCACTTTGTGTGTACATGTTGTGTTTGCTATGTAAACATTTGTCGCGCTCACACATGGAACCGTATACACAGCCACGCAAGCGTCGTCGCGATCATCCTATGATCAATCACAAACATCATGCTTGTCGATTCACACCATTGATCAGTCATGTTGATCATGTGTGTCTGGATGGTTTGAGTCATCTCAGCATCAAGTAATGTGAGTGTGTGTTTGCAAGGTCACGTATGCACATTTTCACTCACTCACACACAGTCGTTTTTGCTAAAGTTCTGACGACCATATCACCCTCTAATAGCCGGACCTTCACCCCACCATCGACTCGACTAACTATCACCTAGAACAGCACAGAAGCATGCAGAAAGCCATTTCAAATTGCACTACCTGCAAGCTGATCAATCAACCCTCTTCTTAGTCAACCGAAGAGTTTGACCAGGCAGTCACCCCGGGATTGACTCCCCTCAAAAATTGCGCAGAGGCTATAGACCATGCCCACTCTGCTAATTGAGAAAATTAAGCAGATAGGTCGGATAGACACCTAGTGCTCATCCCTATCTCCCACAGAAAATTGTGCAATTTTCCCAGCCAGTCACTAGTCAGTCGGTCAATTGTTCACCCGAAAAACTGTGTAGATTTCATCAGGAAGCTCTCTACAATCCAGCAGTCCACTCATATCAGAAACTATGCAGAAGTGGTCAACAGGTCAGACTCCCAACATTTGCGCAGTTTTTCCCGCCAGCATCCCGCTGCTAGCTCTTTCCAGGAACTGCGCAGTTTTTGGTGCCAAGCTCCCGCTGCCCGCTCACTCCAGAAATTGCACAGATTTTTCCTACCCAACCCTCTTGCAGCTTGCACTGCTTCTCCCAAAAATTGCGTAGATTTTTCCTCCAGCCGAGCCAGATCCCACGGAAATTCACTGCTGATCCAGATTGCCTGTTAACGTCTCCCAGTGACTTCTGTACAGTTTTCACCAATAGTGCCCGGAGCCCGCATCCCAGCTCGAAACACGCCTCGCGAAGTTTCGTAACCTTGTCTTCTATCCCAGTCACCCGCATCCGAAACGATCATGCATCATGGTAGACTAGGAGGTTTATGAATTTGATGTCATCTCATCATGAGTGACTGCATATACAGGTACATGAATAAAGATGGCATGACGACGGATGGGATGAATAAGGGGAGTTCATGCAAAACGACATGTTCGTGAACATACAAAAAAACAATGCACATGAAGAGATGTGTTCACATATGGATGACCATGCAAAGATGTGTTCGTGAATGGACAGATAGACGAACATGCGAAGATGTGTTCACAGACGGATGAACGAACATACACTTTTCGTGAACGGACGAACATGTCAAGCATGCCAAAGTACAAGAAAGGAGAAATGTGTGAATGCACCATCAAGCGAACCCAATGACCATCGAAGACTCCGCACACCTTGCCATGCAGAGGTAAAGTTGTGACACACCATGAGGACATCCATCACCCAACAGCACTGCAACTCGACATGCACACCAGCAACAGCACGAATGTACCAGCATTGTCATGTCGAGTCTTGTCATGAGTCATGTCGTCCACATCACTATTATGGGCCATATTGTTGATCAATGTAATGTAACGTGGAAGTCCAAGAGACCCACTTGTCATATGAAGAGTCATGTAAAGTTGAAAGGTCATGGAAGTCAAATAGTCATGAGGGAAGTTGAATATTCATGAGGGAAGTTGAACAGCCACAAGGGTCAGTGTTACCCTTATCTATAAATAGCCCTGATTTGTACATGCAAAATACTTTTTCACCTTGGCTCCTCCCACATAGCCTTGAGAGCCTGTAATCTTTTCTTTGAGGAGTAAGTAGTGGCTCCAACGCCCCGTCCACGGGGTTAGTGATGTATGGTGTATCGATGTGTCTTGGAACTTTTGCTTAATTCAGAAGCCTGCTAACAGGCCAACACATTTTCACACATGTGTGTAACTATTTGTAAGATTTGCCTTGAACACTTGTAATACATGTCGCTTTAACCTTTGTTTAACACTTGAATTCATTCAACTATTATAATACATATATTAATGAAAATGTGTTGTATAAGTTTTTAGCGTTGTCATGCCAGTGTTGGTTACCTCCCGGACACCAGACAGAACCTTTCACGTAAAATCGCTATAACGATTGTCTCACTCGCACAGATTTTCCGCTGAGTGTTGTACATGTTATCTTCCCTTGTGTGTTGTGATTGCCGCATCCGTGTGGATTTCTCCTTCGAAAGTTACGCACATCCTGTTGTGTTGTCTGTTCCTAACAGATTTGGGTTTCCTCCCATCTGATTTGGGACTCACTCCCACCCTCTCTCTCTGTAATGAAAGAACCTTGACATAAGTAACACTATCAATCACCAGGCACGCGAACCTTGCTACTCGAAGACAAAGTAGACCACTCCCTTGTGTTGACAAGAAAGAGTTAAGGCAAACAGTTAAGATAACGGAAACCAGGCCATCATATAGATGGGACTCCCACACCAAACGGTGTGAGGTCTAGTTGGGACTTCATACTAGGGTGATCCCTTGAATATTGGTAGGTATAGCACCGTCAACATTTTTGGCGCTAGAAGGAGGGCCGCCAGTTGTTTATGGCTGAAATTCCTCTCACACCCACTCATCAATCATCTGGTCAAGGTAGTAACTTGCACTCCCTCTCACCTACGCGCAACTCTGCAGTTGGTTACTCCTCACCTCCCAAGACTAAACAAGAAATTTCATATCAGCACCTTCGCTCTATCCGTCCCATCACCCGCTAGTTTGCGAAAGCAGTTGGACTGATCCCAGGAATCCAAAATCTTCCATACACATCAAGAAAGCCAAAAACCACTCCCACAGGGGTTGTTGTATCATCAGTGGAAGAAGCAGTTCTTGCCACACTTGAAGGTCTAGCAGAAGCTGTTGAAGACGGAGAGGAACCTCTAATCTTCCGACAGGGAGAAAGAGACACCCTCGTGATCTTGGGATCAGACTCCAGTATAGGAGGCAGAGGGGAAGGCAGTGGAGGAGGCGGAGGCAAAGACGAACCAACAGACTCAGAGCCAGAACCGTCAGATTCTGAAGAAGAGGAGGAGGACGAAGAAGAAGACATGGCTGACCAAAATCTGGAATGGATGACTCAGGGACCATTGGCCCTCCTGGGTGCTTTGCACAAGATGCCAAAGCGGTCGGAGAGGATGATCACAAAGTTCGACCCTAATAGCACAGTGAAGGCAGAAGATCATTTGGACAACTTCTACCTACAACTACAGACCCTTGAGGTATGGTATGACGACGTAGCATGTAGATTGTTTCCATGTACCTTGGATGGTCACGCAGCTGCATGGTATCACAACCTTCCTGCCAACTCCATACAAAACTGGGGTGCGTTCAAATGCATGTTTCTGGAAAAGTTTGTTGATGACAAGACCCCAGCCATGTTGCTCAAAGAATTGGGAAGCCTAAAGATGGAGGGGAAAGAAAAGGTAAAAGACTTCAATCAAAGGTTTCTACGCATATTTAACAAGTTTGCAACCGACAAGAAACCTCATGACTCAATCACTGTTGATTACTACATGTATGCACTGCCAACCAGCATTGCGTAGTTCGTCAAGCGAGCTGTGAAACCAATGTTATTGGAAAAATGTGAAGAGGCAATCGATGTTGAGAAATACCTGTGCGCAATTGGAGTCATCAAGGATGATGAACCAACAAAGGAATCCAAGGATGTGAGCAGGAATTCCCAGGTGGCGATGAGCAAAGGTAGAGACAAGGAAACAAGTGACATTGAAACCCTCACTCGCCTTGTCAAGAACTTGACATCAAAAGTGTCTAATCTTAAATAGAAAAACAGACACGTCTGCGAGCAACCATCCACCCAGACAGAGACAAGGAAGCATGTCATCAGGCAACAACCGTCTCCTGACGAAAACTGCGCAGATCTCTGTGTTTCATCTCAAACGGTGCGTGGACAACCAATTTTTTTCATTTCATGAAGATGGTCACTCAGAAAGGTCTTGTTCAGACTGTAAGTGAGTTGCAGACTCAATATACAGTCGTGCACTTGACGTAGACAACAGTGCACAGGAACAGTCGGGAGATACGGATAATGATGAAGATGTTGCACCAGATGAGGCATCAAGCTCTGGGCATGTGGTAAACATGTATTAGTGCTCGCAAGCAGCATTGAAGACGAACACCGAGAAACAACCCCAAAAGCAAAATGACCGTTACAATCTCAGAAGTAAGGGGGCTCCCCCTACAGTTGGGGAAGTGCAAGAAAAGTTGAAATTGTTGATGAGGAAGGTTGATCCACCAACCATCCCAAAGAAGAAAATGCAAAGCAAGCTCGGGAAGACAGCGACAGACAAGAGTACGTCCATGAGTAGTAAACTGCAGAATACTCTGCCAGACAACACGATCACCAGTCTTACCCCGGACACCTTGGTGAGTCTACCCCCTCTAGATTACAACATTGTGGATGACATGAATAAAACTCACATGAACATCAGTTTGTTCGAGTTAGCTAAGATCCAGAGTCAGCGGGACATCCTTCTACGCACACTAAGATAGACAACAACAGATAGCGCAACCTCTACCAGCAAGGGAGAAAGCACACCTCCCAAATCACTTTCAACTGTGCTAAACACACTCCGGATGGAAGAAGCGAACTCAAGTTTCCCTCCATTCCTTCTCTCATTCAAAATTTTCAATTGTAATGTTCACAACTGCTTGGTTGATTCTGGCGCGGCAACCAATGTCATGCTGCTCTCCATTGCCAAAAATATCAATGCGCAATGGAGCAAGACATCCGTGCAAATCATCCAACTTGATCAAACATCTGTACCAGCCATTGGTGAACTTCGAGATGTGATCATCTGACTATCTCATGACATTCGAGTCCACTAGTGCATCAACATTGTTGTTGTGGACATATCGAAAGTGTATGGCTTACTACTCAGCAAAGACTAGTCCAGCAAGTTGAACGGATACTTCGCTACGGACTGGTCGCACATGTGGCTTTTGTACAAGGGTAAAAGCAATCAAATCCGAGTGTTATTCGAGAGGTATAAGAGGCACAATGGCAAAAATAAATGTTAGCTTTGCAAAACTCATGTTTGGAAACTGCCTCCTGGAAACAACGTTGGGGTGTTATCCTACACGACCAACCCCAACCCCACCAGACACGCAGTTGGGTCTCCTTCCTTGCCCAACTGATGGAAATGAAGCATGTACAGTACATTGTAACAATAGTAGCAGTAGAAACAACAGTAGCAGTAGTGCAAGCACGTCGAACGGTCCATGTACAAACAAGTTGTGGACCACGTATTTCGACATGTCAAAGACACGAGACGACTCAGGAGCCGGGTGTGTTTTGATTGACCCAAACTACAGGAAACATCTGATTTCGAGTCGCTTGGAGTTCGAGTGCATGAACAACATTGTTGAGTACAAAGCACTCGTGTTGGGCTTACAGAAATCCATTAGCCTCAACGTGGTCGCACTCAAAGTGGTAGGTGATTTGGAGATAGTGGTACAGAAGGTATGTAACACCATTCACTGTTTATCACCGCATCTCAAAAGTTACCAGCAAGAGGTATGGCGAATTATCTCTAACTTCCAAGCATTTAACATCACTTTTGTACCACGTACGCGTAATGCAGCTTCCAATGCTCTAGCAAACGCAGCCTCTAGGATGTCACTGATTAGGGATAGATTTACTATTGAAATTTTATATAGACCATCTATCCCGGATAACATAACTAACTTACATGTGTTTAATGATGATCAACAGATACTACATTTCATGGCCAACACTGACACCTTCAAGGATGCAGCGATAGACGAAGACGAGCATGAGCAATCTCTGCAAGCAAAAGCTGGTAGCAAGAAAGGCCACCTCATCCCTAAGGGAGTGGCATCATTGGAAAATATTTATGACTTGCAAGAATGCTTTCAGGGGCCAAGGAACAGCAAAACCCACAGTTCCACCATGATGCATGAGCTGATCAACTTGGGAACAGAACAAGATCCGAAGTTCGTCAATCTCGGTACATGTTGCACACAGCAAGAGCGACAAGCCTTTGTCCGCTTGTTCAAACAGTACCGGGATGTGTTCGCGTGGATGTACGATGATTTGAAAACTTATGACACGCAAATAATCCAACACATCATTCCGATCAAAGAAGGGGTCAAGCCATATCAACAGAAGCTGAGGAAAGTACATCTGTCACTTGAACCCCTCATACAGAAAGAGCTCACCAAGTTGTTGGATGCACGGATCATATACAAAGTTCGTCATTCTACTTGGGTTTCAAACCTTGTTCCTGTATACAAGAAGTCTGAGGAAATCCGCTTGTGTGTTGATTTCTGGAACATGAACCGCACCTTGGACAAAGACAACTACCTCGTGCCGTCTATGGACCACATTTTGCAAACAATATCTGGGGCACAAATGTTTTCCTTACTCAACGGTTTTTCAGGATACAATCAGGTTCTGGTAGCAAAACTTGATAGACTCAAAACTACCTTCTGTACCAAGTGGGGTATGTTCGCATACAGACGAATGTCATTTGGGCAGGTGAATGCAGGCGCAAACTTTCAATGCGCCATGGACATCTCCTTCTATGGACTCATCAGACAAAGCGTAGTGGTATACCTTGATGATGTGACTGTGTTTTCAAGGAAACATGAGGACCACATACGCCATCTGGAGAAAAATTTTAAGCGATGCCGGAAATACGGGATTTCATTGAATCCCAAAAAGAGCATATTTGTAGTGTCTGAGGGGAATCTTATTAGACACATCATTTCCAAAAGCGGGATCAAGGTTAATTCAGACTATTACACAAATCCATCACCCAGCTAACAAGAGAGTGATGCAGTCCTTCTTGGGCAAGATAAGCTTCCTTCGGAAGTTCATATCAGATTATGTGCAGATAGTCAAACCCATGCAAGGCATGACTAAGAAGGATGTAGTCAACAGCTGAGGCAAGAGGAAAAGTACGCATTCACCCGTATCAAGTAGGCTATTGCAAAAGCACCTGCACTCTACAACCGAGACTTCAAAAAAGACTTCCTGCTATACACCTTCACCTCCAATAATTCGCTCACTGCAGTACTCACTCAGAAGGAAAAAATGAACGACGAACGTCCCATCTCCTTCATGAGCGCAAGCATGCAGGGACCCAAACTCAAATACCCCATCATTGACAAACAATCATATGCAGTTTACAAGGCAGTGAAACACTTCAGACACTACTTGTTAAAGAAACATTGCATAGTCTACGTCCCTCACCCAACAATGCGCACTCTGCTCATACAACAAGGACGGGGTGAACAACGTGTGAACTGGATGACAGGCTTGCAAGAATATGATCTTGACATCAAGCCAGTTCACATGGCCAAAGTTCATGGGCTCTGCAGACTCGTAGCTGAAGCAGTACACGCATAGGAAGAGGAAGAAGAGCTCGCCAACTGGGAGCAGGAAGTTAAAATGTATGATGTAGTGTGAGAAACACCCACTGAAGACAGAAACTCTTGGTACATAGATGTGCACCAGTACCTTGAGCACGACACCATACCCTCTCACTTTTCCATCAAACAGAAGAGGGCTTTGTGTCTCAAAGCTTTAGCATATCAGTCAATGCACAGAGTTCTTTGCAGGAAGCACAAGGGAGTTTTGCTCAGGTGCCTGGAGGAACATGAATCAGAGAAGGTACTACAAGATCTACATGACGGACCCGTCTAGGGTCACTTTGTGAGAAACACCACTGCACACAAATTTATGCGAGCTAGTTTCTACTGTCCCACATTATTCAAGGATGCACACGCTTACGCCTGCAAGTGTCAAGTCTGTCTGCGATGCACCGACAGAACATGAAGGTCAGCAGCCCCACTGCACCCTATTGTAGTGACCGAACCGTTCCAACAATGGGGCCTAGACATCATTGGGGAAATTTTCCCACATTCGTCAAAACAACACCACTACATTCTAACAGCAACTGATTACTTCACGCGGTGGACAGAAGCAATTCCGCTCAAGCAAGTGAACGACCAGGAGGTCATCAGCTTCCTCCAACAGAACATCATCTCACGCTTTGGCATTTCGGTATCACTTGTGTTTGATAATGCAATGTAATTTTCGTCTTTGAAACTTTATGATTTTGCATTACAAAATGGTATTGTGCTTAAACACTCATCTAACTACTACCCGCAGGGAAATGGTCTCATAGAATCCACGAACAAAAACCTTATCCGCATAATCAAAAAGACCGTTTACTCTAAGAAGCGAAATTGGGATTCCACCCTGATGAATGCATTATGGGATGACTGTATAACACCCAAACCCTCTCTAAATACCTCACCGTACTTCCTAGTCTATGGTAAAGAAACCATCCTACCACCCAATATCTACTTGTCTGCACTTCAGCTATCTCAAGAATCCCAAGGAAAGCCTTGCCAGCTAGTTCAACATAGGATGGATACACTCCACAAGCTTCAGGAAGAAAGGATGAAAGCAAAATAAAAATTTACACTCCACCAAAACCATATCAAGAGATGGTTCGATAAGAAGTCTGCAGGGAATCTTACTTCGGTGTTGGTGACTTGGTCTTGAAATGGGATAAATCCCATGAAGACAAAGGTAAGCATATGAAGTTCTAGTCCTTGTGAATTGGTATGTACACAATCCATGAGAAACTTGGCCCACACACATACCGCCTGCAATCACTTGACAGGAGGATTGACAACCTTCCCACCAATGGCCAAGATCTCAAACACTATTTTCAGTAGGCCGGGCCACGCCCCGTGCCATGTACATAGTCTGCTTATTGCTTATTGTTTTCACTTTGTTTGCTTTGCTTACTACTTTTGTTTTCGTTTTGTTTGTTTGCTTGATACCTTGTTATTTTTATTTTCTGAAAATAAGTGTTGCCATCTACTAAGTTCTAGCTTTTGAATGAGTATGTGGCTGAGATCTTAAGAGACTTGTGACACTGCAACACTTGGGTTGTCTTATGTCTGCCTTCTTTTTGCTTCGTTATAAGCTTCGGCCAATGAATTCTTGACGGAAAATAAGAGCCGCCTACATGGGGAGCTTTGGTCAAACCATGAACATGTGTCCACGCTGGAAAGCCCCATGCCTGTACTTAGCCTTCTGCTCTGTGTGTTCAAGCTCATCCAACTAGTAGAAACAGAGAAGGGGAATTTCTAAACAAGCAAACCTATATCAAAGGTCTTACATGCTTCTCTGAAGGAACAACCTATTTTTCTCTCAATAAGTCAAGATCCCTCTTCCGCCCCAAAAATATATAAGTTCCTACGCACAATCCTCTTAAAAAATACATAGGCGAAAGAAGAGAAAGGCTTCTTGCGAGAAAGGTGAAGCATGCAACTCCACCAAGGTATTGACTAGGCTTGCTGGCAGTGGAGAAATGCGTGTGTTCTTGTCTGACTCCGTTGGGGTACTATCTAGGCCTGCTGGCAGCGTAGCAACACCATAGATGAAAACTTATACTCTGAAAATTTTCAACTCGCGAGCCAAACTACCCTTCCCAATTTCGAAACAATGTGATCAAGATGAAGCTTTTGTTGTGTTTGACTGAGTTGGCAAAAAGTGAACCATGTCTATCCATGGGGTAAGTGGGGAAGCCAAAGTAACCCGCAAAACTATTCAATATTCCCGGAAAGACCAAGGCCCTGTGCCGTTAATGAACCAAAACAAAGAAGCTGGAGTTCTACCAATGTGTCGCCAAGTGTTGTAGCGGCTGCAACACCCTCCAAAATTTTGGCCTGCATCCAATTTCGAAGCCTCCCTTGAGTTTTTACTTTATGATTGCATGCACTCGGGCTCACCCTGTGGGCTCATGTGAGTCTTTGCACCCACCTTGCTTGACCGTTCAACGGGCATCTTTTGCATGTTGGTAACAATGTCTCGCTTGCGACCATGTTCTGGTCATACACAAGGTCTCTGCTTCATGTGTACATGTTGTGTTCTCTATGTAAACATTCATCGTGCTCACACACAAATTCGTATACACAGTCACGCAAGCATCGTCGTGATCGTCCAAATATCAATCACAAACGTCGCGCTTGTCGATTCGCATCGTCAGTCAGTCATGTTGAGCATGTGTGTCTAGATGGTTTGAGTCATCTCGTCGTCAAGTCATGTGAGTGTGTGTTTGCAAGGTTGCATATGCACATTTTCACTCACTCACACACTTAGTCATTTTTGTTGAAGTTCTGATGACCAGATCACCCTCTAACAGCCAGACCTTCACCCCGCCATCGACTTAACCGACTATCACCCATAACAACGCAGAAGCACCCAACAAGCCATTTCAAACTGCGCTACCCGCAAGTTGATCAATCAACCCTCCTGCTGGTCAACCAGAGAGTTTGACCGGGCAGTCACCTCGGAACTGACTCCCCTAAAAAATTGTGTAGTTTTCCCAGCCAATCACCAGTCAGCTGACTGGCTCCTCACCCAGAAAACTGTGTAGATTTTCGAGTGCAAGCCCTCTGCAACCCAGTAGTCTGTTAAACTCAAAAACTGTGTAGAAGTGGTCAGCAGGTCAGCCTCCCAGCATCTGTGCAATTTTTCCCACCAGCAGTCCATTTCCAACTCCCTCCAGGAACTGCGCAATTTTTGTTGCCAAGCTCCCGTAACTTGCTGCCAACTCCCTCTAGGAACTGCTCATTTTTTTCTTCCAAGCTCCCGCTGCCTGCTCACTCCAAAAATTGCATAGATTTTTCCTGCCCATCCCTCATGCAGCCCGCACTTCTTCTCCCAAAAATTGCATAGATTTTTCCTCCAACAGAGCCAAATCCCGTGGACAGTCACTGTTGATCCAGATCGCCCGTCACTGTCTCCTAGTGACTTCTACGCAGTTTTCACTAGCAATGCCCAGAGCCTGCGTCCTAGCTCGAAACTCACCTCATGCAGTTTCACAACCTTGTCTTCTCTCCCGGTCACCTACATCCGAAACGATCATGCATCATGGTAGACTAGGAGGTTTATGGATTTGATGTCGTCTCGTCATGAGTGATTGCAGATACAAGTACACGAATAAACATGGTGCGATGACAGATGGGATGAATAAGGGGAGTACATGCAAAAGGACATGTTCGTGAATAGACAAACAAATGATGCACATGAAGAGATGTGTTTGCAAATGGAAGACCATGCAAAGATGTGTTCACGGACGGACAGACAGATGAACATACACTTCTTCGAATGAATGAACATTTCAATCATGCCAAAGTACAAGCAAGGAGAAACGTGTGAATGCACCATCAAGCAAACCAATGACCATCGAAGAATCCGTGCACCTTGCCATGCGGAGGTAAAGCGGTGACACACCATGAGGACATCTATCACCCAGCAACATTGTAGCTCGACATGCATGCCAATAGCAACATGAATGTAACAGCACTATCATGTCGAGTCTTGTCATGAGTCATGTCATCCACATCACTATTGTGGGCCATATTTTTTATCAATGTAATGTAACGTGGAAGTCCAAGAGACCCACTTTTCATATGAAGAGTCATGTAAAGTTGAAAGGTCATGGAAGTTGAACAGTCATGAGGGAAGTTGAACAGTCACAAGGGTCAGTTTTACCCTTGGCTATAAATAGCCCTCATTTGTACATGAAAAAGACTTTTCCACCTTGGCTCCTCCCACATAGCCTTGAGAGTCTCTAATATTTTCTTTGAGGAGTAAGTAGTGGCTCCAACACCCCATCCACGTGGTTAGTGATGTATGGTGTATCGATGTGTCTTGGAATTTTCGCTTAATTGAGAGGCCTGCTAACAGGCCAGCACGTTTTGACACATGTGTTGTAATTGTTTGTAAGATTTTTCTTCAACACTTGTAATACATGTTTCTTTAACCTGCATTTAACACTTGAATTAATTCAACTATTCTAATACATATATTAATGAAAATGTGTTGTATAAGTTGTTAACGATGTCCTGCCTGTGTTGGTTACCTCCCGGACATCAGACAAAACCTTTCACGTAAACTCGCTATAGAAACCGTCGCCCTCATGCTGATTGTCCACTGAGTGTTGTATGTGCTATCTTCCCTTGTGTGTTGTGGATCCCGCATCTGTGTGGATTTTTCCTGCAGAAGCTACGCACGTCCTATTGTGTTGTGTGTTCCTAACAGAGTTGGGTTTCCTCCCATCCAACTTGGGACTCACTCCCACCCTCTCTCTCTGCGATGAAAGAATCTTGACACAAGTAACACTATCAATCACCGGGCATGCGTACCTCGCTACTCGAAGACAAATCAGACCACTCTCCTGTGCTGACAAGAAAGAGCTAAGGCAAGGCAACCGAGCCATCATACTGGATGGGACTCCCACACCAAACGGTGTGAGGTCTAGTTTGGACTTAATACCAAGGTGATCCCATTAATTTTGGCAGGTCCAACACCATCAACACAACGGTACCATTGCCAAGACTACACAAGCTACACATGGAGATAGATGAGGAGATGAAGTTGCACGAACAACACACTTCGCAGCTGAACATTTAGGTAGAAAAAGAGCGGTCTACGCTATAGAAGAAGCTCGACCAGATGATCCAGGAGAGGGATCAAGTAGTTCAACAACAACAAAAGATCAAGGAGGTGTTTGAAGAAACATGTAAATAGATTCTGAACCTTGATGTCCGCGAATAAGAATCAATGGAGGACAAGGTTGCGATGCTTGGCCTTGCAATGAAAGGATACAAGTAGAAGGTTACAAATGTATAGTTTAAGTATGAAATGCGAATCAATGAGCTACAAATAAAGTTGTAGCCAACTACGCCGCAGGAAGTAAGAGAGCAAAGGGAGACTGGCCTAAAGACTGCAATGGCCAGCATCTCCACAATAGTGACAGACTGTGGAAAACTGTTAAATGAGAGTTTACAGATTTGGACTTCATTGCAAGAAGATCCAAATGTACAAAAACTGCAGGAAGAGATTCAGAAGAAGCAACAACAATGGGAAGAGATTCGGGCATCTACGAAGACCTTACCAATCTCACAGAAGCTCGCCAAAATCAATGAGGGAAAGGCCCTCCAGAAGAATATTGAGGAACTAAAGAAGGAAGAACAGGTTTTAACAGAGAGGACTCAGCCATGGTAGGATGAGGCTCTCCAACTATCACAGGCAATAGATGAGAAGCTTCAAGAGCTTTGACAGAGGGAGACAATGATGGTGAAAAAGGCTACAGAACGTGTGATGGAAGCACTGCTGGAAGAGGTGTGCAGTGAAGAAAAGAAGTTCACAGATACCCTGCAACAGTTCAACAATACTTACAACAGTATTGCAGAAAAAATCAGAGGCAAAGCAACTGAGTGATTTGGGATGAGTCACATGTGAGTGTTGGGGGCTTGTTGGCCGCAACCCAACTTGGCTTAGTTTTCGTAAAGACTATGCATTTTGAGGAGCGGAGTGCGAAGTGGAGCGCGCAACGAAGTGAGAAGTGGATCGCGCAATGAAGCAATTGGAATATACCGCGTGGTATAAGGACGTTGTAGTGGGTCGAAGTCCCTTATTTTTTATAAAAATCATGTAATGTTGTAAAAGATGAATGGTTTTCAGACCATTGTAGATTGTTTTAGGGAGTCCATGGTATATGGACCATGGTATTTTGATGATATATCCCTCGATGTAATAGTATATATAGGGATCAATAATAAAGAAGAGAGACATCACATCTTGAATTGAATGGTTGTATTCTTGTGATCTATGGTTTGGGAAAGAAGGTGAGGCTCTGCAACTGAGTGCATAGAGGCCTGCATCTGCAACTGAGTGCATAGAGGCCTGCATCTGCAACTGAGTGGATAGACGACCTGTAGCTTAGTGCTCAGGTCAAGAACTGTTCATTGTACAAGAATTATTATTATAAGCAACAGTTCTTGTGGATGTAGTCCCACATTGGGATGAACCACAGTAAAATTGGTGTCTTCATGTGTATATTTTCTTATTATATGTTGTAGAGTAGCATTTTATTACAGTTTCATTTTATTACAATGTAGTGATGATTATGGGTTTATATGATATGTTTATGTGATTAAATGAATGCGACGAAGTAATTATGAATGTTAAGAACAAAAAGTAATATACAACACCACATCACTTCATCCTTAAAGGCTATAGAAACCTAGTTCTGCATCCTCCCATAGTCACTTCGGGTGAGACTGTGATCTTCTTGCAGGTCATTATCGAAAGGGTCAGTGATTGAGGGTTTTGTTGGTGTGCAGTATAGATCGAACCTAGGTCAGCCCAAATCATAATCAGCACCAGGACTCAGGCCTCTGCCCAAAACTCAGTGAAACTTCCAGATATCATAGATGACATAGAAACAATGCATTTAAATCAAAACTAAAACCAAGACCTAACCTAACCTTCCCCAACTAGGACTGACATTCCGTCAAACACTTGGTAAACATGCAACCTATAGGTCATGAATGCAAGTCTGAACATAAGGAGCTGAAAACTTATTTGAGGTTTAATAAGAAGGATCATTGCATTCTCACATTAGCTGTCATAACATCAATTAGGTCTTGCATTCATTATTCATTCAGTTACAAGTAAAAACATGGAAAAATCCATGACTAAGAATTATCAAATAACCATGCTTATAACCAACATATAACTAGATAAATAACAATGATAGAACAACCATTAAAGCCACATAATAACAAGTACATTTACTCATCAAAAGCAAGAGAAACTTAGCTCTTATTAAACATAGGAAAAAGCCAACCAGGTTTAGGACTTCCATGTACCACCCGACCATAGATTGGCTGAACCAAATCTTTCTTTCAACCAATCACCCCCATGCCATATTCCAAGCATGAATGTGGGATCTCATGGGATATGTTAGGTTCCTATACCAATAGGAGTCATAATTTTGAATGACTAAGGTTAAGCCTTGTAATATTGTACATACCTTTGCTTTCTGCAAATGTTTTCCATATTAAAAAATTAAAAAATGTAAAGAGGGTATGTCCCAAAAGAATAATCAAAGGACAAAAAGAATAAGGAAAGGTCAAAAAAATAAAAATATATGAACCCCAAAAAAAAAATACCATGAAAGTGTGCAAGTCAAAATGCCACTACTATTTACTTTTATGTATAATAATGATTGTGTGCAGCTTGTTATTCATGCCACAATCCATGGTAATCAAACTGTTTAATCTTGATTATACAGCGCTTTGAATTTTATGTTCATGGTTAGATAATAAAATTTGACCAAACAGCATAATCTTGGCAGATCATTAGATAGGTAGAGTAAATAAAAGGAGCTCGTCAGTTTAATCTAAGCCCTTGGATTGATATAAGGTTAGAATTAGATAGTTTGCTTTGTAAAAGAAAAGGATTGATAAGGGTTTTCTAGCCTAAATGCACCCAAATAAAATGATGAAAAATTGGTAGGGTGAGTAAATGGGTAAGTAGAAGAAAGGTTGCAGAAACATCAAATGATTACACAAAAGCACTTATGTCATGTTTTAAATGCATCTTTCAAATGTGCATAAGTAGGAAACAAAGCAAGGACAATGGTTTACAACTTGGTTTATTTAACATCCCTTCAGTCATTTCACCCCTCTACTTACTAATTTCCCATAAATAAGTTCTAGTACTTTAAATCCTACAAGTCAAAAAGGCTCGGAGCATTTCTCTAACTTTTGGAGGGATCGGACCCTCGGCTTAATTACTTATACACACAAGTGCTAGAATCCCCTTCATGAAAATTCATCTCCCTTCATTTTCCCTCATTTCCCTAATAAAAGCCCCTATTCCTAAGGTTAAACTTCATTTACCTAGGAAAAGTAAACCCCCCCCCCCCCCCCGCCCACAATTAAGCATATTTCATCCAAAAACCCACAAAAGAATTGTATCCTAAGTATTGAATGTATGTAAAGCACGCAAATGTTACACGTTACATTATGCTTAAAGAATATTATTCACTCCGCTCATTTCATATTAATTTCTAATTTTATTATATAATTCTCCCATATCCCTTTTCTTGTATATTATTAAATCCCTAGGTAAATGTCCCAACCCTTAGTTTTAATAAAAACTATATACGTTACCCCATATCCCAACAAAATTTGTTAATCTTGTCATTAACCTCACCCGATTCCTTAATCCCATGATTAAGCCCCACTCGATCACCTAACCCAGGATTAATTCCTAAGTTAATCCCAAACCGCCAAGGTTTAAAGCACTAGACCCCTCCCTAAACCCAAGCTTTATAACCCGCACGTTTCCCTTGCCCGATTGTCATCTGATCAACATCTGCTTCATCTAACGGCCTACATCCATATTGGCCGAACCCGATCACTGACCTTTACCCGCTCGATAAGGTGGTTTTCCCCGACCCCCCAAATGCTACATGTCCCGCTCTAAATCACATCAGATGACCCCTCCTGAATACCGCCTGCACCGCTTTTCGCCCGCACCACAAAAGTGGTGCGACGGCCCTCCAATACCGCTTCCCCGCTTAATCGAAAAAACCGCCAACTATTCATTTGCAAATGAGCCGGCCAAAAGCAATCGTTTTTATATAAAATCCGAAAATCCCTCTTTACGCCTTTTTCACTCATTTTCTCTGTAAAACTGTGAAAACCTTTGCGACTCCTACAAAAGCCGAATTGACCAACAAACATCCAAATTCGTTCCAGAAGACACTGCAGACAACCCAACTGACCTCCCAGTCCGTACCAAAACTATACAAACCTATGCAGTTGCCGCAAACCATCAATTTGAAGCCAAACTCACCTAAATTCCAGGTATTTCACCATATAATACCACTCCCTGTTCAAATTTGGAAGCACTTAGCCTGTTCAGTATTTTCATTAAGTCAAATTAATTGAAAATTACCTTAAATTTAAAGAAACCTACAGCCAAACCCTCTGATAAGTTTCCACTTTCCATTGAAAACCTTTGAATAAACCCCCAACGCCTAATTCAAATCCACAAGAACTGAATAATGGCTGCCCCTGTTGCCATGGACGTCCGACCTGTGACAACTCCACATTTGGACCTAGACCACCTTCCCCTGGCTAACAGGGACTTCCAAATAAAAGATACCAGTGCATCAGAGCTCCTGCTCAAAATTCATTACTTGAGCAAAGACAACTACCTAAACCATTCAGATGACATTGGCCTTTGGGAGTCCAATTTACCCAGATATCAGTTCCCCCAAGTACATGTCTTCCCAGAAATTGTCCACATGTGCCATGCATGCTACGTCCCTAGTCATAGAACTATCATGTCTCATGACCAGAAGGTTTTTTTTACCATCACAGCTGAATCCATAAATGAAATGTTACATTTTCAACCAGGACCTAATCTAACCCCACTCTCAATTGGGGATCTGATAGACCAATACACCAAGTTAAATCCATCCAGATTGGCCCAGTTACTCCAAAATTTCATTGTGGAAGAAAAACATATTCCTAAAGATCCCCCTCCATATATGTCAGCCATTTTCTCTACAAGGGGCAAACAGATTGTGACCATGATATCATGCATTTTGGGCTACACTACCAGTGAATACATTGATGAGCTTATACTTGCCTTCATGTCCATTTATACCCCAGGATAGCCTCCTGCTGTTTTGTACAATTTTGCTGAGTTTATAGCTGATAGGATGCATGAGCAGTTTACTAGAATGAGCAATGAAAGAGTGTTTAAATACTCATCTGTCCTCTATCATATGTTCCTGTATTACCAACCAGACAGATTTCCTTTCACTCTCCAGAAGCTTGATACCAAAGGCCAGCCCAAGTCTATCATTTTTCGGGCCCCATTATTCCACAAATTTGCATCACCATACACTTATTCAGATTTTATAGGCTCTTTTGTACACCCAATCATGGCTATGCTTACAGGAAATCCTCCACCTAGGATAAGTCCAGAGATAAAAAGAGTCCTCCAGTTGTCCAAGCAAACCAAAGTGGGAGATTGGTATCTTTACCAAAACCACATAGAGATAAGGATTTATGGGTGCCATCTTGCACCATATAAACTACCCAAATACCTCCCCATGAGGTTATTTGCTTTGGAGTATTATACGAAAATAATGAACTCAAATGAAGTAAATTTTGTTTTAGCCAAGAAGAAAACCCAGTTCAGAGTCAAAGATCAATTGGGCCCTTTCATCTGTAATTCAAGAGAAGCAGGGGAGGAAGCAGATCGCATATTGCAAGAAATGAAATTCCAAAAGAGTTTCATGTGGAGATATGACCCTCAGGGATTCATGACCAGACTTAGGAAAAAGGCCAAATTGGGGCCTTACATTCATCACCCCATACCTGAAATAGAAGCTTATGCCAATCAATCTGAGTGGTTGGAGAACACTCTTATAGATAGAGATAGTACAAAGGTAGAAATTGAGAATACCTTGATTGATTTAGAAAGGAAACTTGATGAGAGCTCATTTCTACAGGTGCCAGAACAACAAGAAGCCACCATGAGCACCCCTCTTATCA
Source organism: Pinus tabuliformis (assembly GCA_031772625.1). Classification (NCBI taxonomy): domain Eukaryota; kingdom Viridiplantae; phylum Streptophyta; class Pinopsida; order Pinales; family Pinaceae; genus Pinus; species Pinus tabuliformis. The sequence goes on along the minus strand of CM062816.1, from coordinate 389,590,382 downwards.
TGCAGAACCCAAAATGAAGAAAGAAATCTAAAGAGAAACAGAGATGGATCTTTTACTTCAGGCATGGATACATCAAATCGGAAACAGGAAACAAGCCAAAGCAAGAGGCCAAGGCTAAATCCTACCTCTAAACAGGAAGATACAGAAGGATCAGAACAGGTGACCAACATAGAGGTAGACAAAAGCAAACCCACAACTCCATCTGGAGACATACAAGAACCATCCACATCACAAACTCAGATGTTGGAAAGGCAGCTAAGTTTGGAAGTGTCTTCATTCAGTAGGCCTACCAACAAGGACCAATACATAAAGGACAGATATAAAGAAATCAAAATGAGGAATGAGAAGCTCAAATCTCAGACTTATGCACAATATCTAAAACTCACTCCCACAAATCAAACAAGACTGATGTCAGCTTTTGACATCAAGGAGCAAAAACTTCAATTGTCCTTTATCAAACCTACAACACAGCAGCCCAAGACATCTTCAGGTTTCAAGAGGATTGACTTTGAAGTATTGGCAAGGGATATTCATCCAATAGACTAGATAGAACTGCATAAACAGGCTGGACAGATGATATACTCCACCCTTACAGGTAAATCCATAGCTGCCCATCAGCTACAAAACTCATTGAACAACGTCTCGGCACAGTTTCAGTTGGAGACGGCCTCCTCCCAGGCCAAAAATACAAGGATTAAGTCATTGGAAGACTTAGTTATTGAGTTGGGACATGATCCCAAAGATATAAAGGCTACTGAGCAGCTGATAAAGAAGAAGAACGATGATATTGTTGCACTTAAGAAGTAATTAAAAATACCCCAGCTGCAACATCCTCAAACACTTGAAGTCATAGAGAGTTAAACCAAACATGAAGAGTTGATGGAATTGGTCCTAAAACTCAATCATCAACTAAGGGAGACAGAGAAAGAATTGGATAGCTTGATCGAATTAAAACAAACTGACATTGCCACAACTTCCACAAATGTCATCCCTACAGTATCTACAGCAGTCCCTTCCACACTGGCAACTTCACTAGCACCTACAGCTCCACCTGCCACAGCATTGCCAATCACAACAGTCTATATCAGCAACAAGTACATCAGGAGAAAAGGTAGCAGAGTTGGTTAGATCCATGGAGGAAATGTCTATTCGGGCTACAGAAATGAATAGACTGAAAGAAAAGGTGGCAAGTTTAGAAACTAACTACAAACTTGCCCAAATTATGCAAAAGGAAGAGGCACAAAAGGCCAATAGAATGAGTGAAAGAGTCAAAGCTATGGAGAAAGACCTAATATTGGAGAAACCCCTTGGACAAGCCAAGGAACTATTATGGGCCAATATCATTGACTCTGTCAAGGATATTTGGCCATCTATTCAAGTTATTTTTTAGCAGACAAAACTGATAAAGATAGCTACAGTAGCTATTCAGAAAGTCAAGGAGGAATTGGGAGACATGCCTGAGGATGCCAATAGACTCATCCACTTTCTCAAAAGCAAAAACAGGTATGAGCTTCATGAGCTAGATATAGAAGAGAGGACTGATACCATTTTGGAGATAAGGAAGTTCCTTTCCAAGAGAAACCTAATGCTGAACTTGGAAGAAAAGTGCCAGAACATGCAGGTAGCCATTGATAGATTCATGGCTAAATTCCAAATTTTGAGGGAGAAAGGATTGCCCAGTCCATTGGTCATTAATGACAAACTTATGACACAGCTGGACTATGATAATAGACTCGGGCAGTTGGCTAAAGAACAAGCTAGCACTTCAGCTATAAAAGCACTGCCAATAGGTAAAGTTTTGTATAATACATTTGAGAACTTGTTTTTTCTCCAGCATGAGATAAAACACTTGTTCATCACTAAGCCCAATTTTTCCAAATATACTAAGGCTGATGAGATATATAGGTGAATGATGAATGTCAAGTTACCTGATGCAAAATGGTGGGAGAAGATGACTGATTTACTGTAAGAAATTTACAGTAAAAAAGGTTATTGCACAGTAAAAGTAAAACAGCCAGATAAACAGATGAAAACAAGTCATCATGGTTAAAGAGTATGTTAGGTCCCTATAATATTAGTGATTCCCCCATTACTATTGTCATTATATCCCTTATTATTGTTGTTGTGCCCTTATTGTCCCCATATTGTTATTATTGTGCCCATAGAATCCCTCTATTGTTATTTTTGTGACTTTTATATGATTATTGTTAGGTCGGCTTAGTTATATTGTGACCCCTTAGACTCCTATATATAGAAAGGAGGTTTTGTCAATTGAATCATCTAAGAATTGTTCATTTGTGTAATGTAAAGGAGGTTGCCCCCTCGAAGAGGCTTATTTCTAAGGCATTGATCTATCTTTTCTACCTTCTTGTGAGCTGGTTTCATAACATTTGGTATCAGAGCTTTAGATTCTAGGGTTCCACTGTTCCAAACAGGTCATCGTAGAATTTTCACTTTAACATTTTTTCTGCAATGTTTCCGAAGCTACAAAAAAATACCCATTTGAGCCGAAATCGTTCTGAACTTCGGGTATGAATTTCAGAGCTTGTCTCGCCATATTTTCAGAGATATGATCTGAGGAAGTTAGGGTTTTTGCAGACTCCCGAATTACATTCCAAACAGGTGACCTGGGGAAAATCGTCATAACTTTTGTTTTAAGCATCAGATTGATATTTCGTAATAAGTTTCAGAAAGAGGATGGCCTTTAGTTTTCGGTGTATCAGTTTCAAGTACTAAGGTCGAAACGGTGACACACAACACGTCATACAAGTTCACTCTACTGAATTAGTCTATAATTAGGTCACTATGGGAGATTTGGCATAACTCTTCCTTGGAGAATCCAATCTTGATCAGAATTGCGGGGTTAGAAAGGGGACTCAAAGGGCTACCGCAGGACAAGATTTTAAATATTCAAGATCTGCAGTTACAGAGATACAACAGATTCAATATCGAGCTCTTACAAAGTGAAAAAAGGTGTGTAATTTTTTTTAAATTTTGCATAAGATTGGTTTGAAAAATTAGTTTGAAGGAATTCAAAGGGAATAGTGAAGAATTATTAGCATTAATTAATGCCTCGAAGAAAGAAAATGGAAACACCTAGTAAGCAACCTGAAATCTCTAGCATGACTCATGAAGAAGAGGAAGAAATGCAACATGATATATCAAAATTACAAGACCAAGTACAACAAATTTCACTCTCACTAAAGGTAAATGAAGCCAAGATGAATGGCATGGAAGCTAATATGAATGGCATGCAAGTTAAGATGAATGGCGTGGAAGCTAAGATGGATGGCATGGAAGCAAAGATGAATGGAATGAATGTTAATATGGAAGCTAAGATGAATGGCATTGACGCTAAGATGGAAGCTAAGATGAATGGCATGGACGATAAGATGGAATAATTGAAGATAAATTTGAATAAATTGCTACAAGAAATGGTCACTAATGGTGAAAGGGTAGTAAATGAAACTCATGATGAGAACAAAAGAAATGTTAATCATGATTTCATAGACTCTAATGTTGGATTGAAGACCCACCATGTTCCAAAAATTGATATGAGGAAGTTTGATGGCAAGGATCTCAGAACATGGATACTACAGATGGAGTAATTTTTCGATCTCCATAATGTGAAAAACACACAAAAGGTACGTATTGCAACTTTATATTTGGAACCAAATCAGTTTGTATGGTATCGATGGCTTTGCTCTCGTAAACAAATTGTCACTTGGACAATTTTTACGGAAGAAATGATAGCACATTATGAGGATACAAAAAGCAACACCCTTTTTAGCCAATTGATAAATCTCAAACAAAAGGGTTCAATGATGGAGCACATTGAGGACTTCCAAAAATTGAACCTAAGGGTAAAAGATATTCCAGAGGAGCATAGGATTGATGTGTTCATAGGGACTTTAAAGGATAATATCCAACATGAGGTTCGCCTTTGGGAACCTGATTCATTGGAGAAGGCATTCAGGTTAGAAAGAAAAATGGAAAGAAAAATTATGGCAACCAGGAAGCCTACCACTCACAACTATAAAGATGGAAGTGTTGTGGCCCCTAGCCTTCCACAACCTACAAGGTTGACACCACAACAATTGGAAGAAAAAAGAGCAAAAGGGCTTTGTTACAGTTGTGATAGAAAATACACTAAAGGTCATAAGTGTGCTGAGAAGAAATTATTCTACATAGATTGTGAAGAGGAGGAAGAAAAGGAACAAGAAATGTCAAAAGAAGAGGATATAGTCCAGGAACAAACCCTAGATAAAGAAGAAATGAATCTGACCATATCTTGTAATGCATTGGCTGGAATTACCACTCCTCAAACTATCAAGATAGAAGGACATATCAAGAAGAAAAAGGTAATAGTGTTGATTGATTTGGGAAGTACCTGTTAGGTTCCTATGCCAATAGGTGTCATATTTCATGATTGACTGATGAAATGCCAAAATTTTTCATCCTTTCCATGCTACAAAGATTCCATATTTTGAAAAAATAAAAAATTAAAAAATGAAAAGGGGGTATGCCCTAAAAGAAAAATCAAAGGGCAAAAAGAATGAATTGGTCAAAAAGAAAGAAAATGAACCCCAAAGAAAAGACCAGGAAAGTGTGCTAATCCAAAATGCCACTACTATTTTGTTTATTACAAAGAGTTTCATCATGTGAAGTCAGTTGGTTCTTGTTACACTTGATGGATCGCCAAACAGCCTAATCTTGGCCAGTCCATGTTTAAATTTCTTGTTTTAGAGTTAGAGAATAAAATCTGTCCAAACAATCCAAGCTTGGCAGATCAGTAGTTAGGTAGAGAAGCAAGGGTACTCAACAGTTAAATTTGAGCCCCTGGAAGAAATAAGGGCAGACTTAGATAGGAGGGCAGCTAAAAGAAAAAAAGAGAGTAAGGGTTTGCTATTTCAAATGCACCCAATCAAAAAGAAGAAAAAATGTTAGGTGTTATAGGCTGGGTAGGCAGTCTTGAGGTTGCAGAAGAGATTTGTGAGTAGTTTTGTCTATTGAAGGTAATTCATCTCTCATGGATATCTAAAGCACAATGGCAGTTGTTTGGTTACAGTTCAGGTGAAGCATGTCTAATTTCCCTCCACTTTCCTCCAAAAGAACATTTACTAACTCCCCCACAAGGACATTGAGATCTGCTCAATGCTCCTAGTTCACTTCATTCCATGAAAAAGACTAAGTGAAATTCTGGTTTTACTTAGGCAAAACAAGCCACATTTCTTGTGTAAAAACATCCTTTCATTTCCCTTTCATTTCCCTAAAACCTAAGTTTTTTACTCTATAAACTTATAGCTCTCCATTCATAAAACCATATTAACTACTAACATTACTATTTAACACCCTATGCTTATATTTTCCCATGCCCGTATTATATAACTATATAAAAAACCCAAAAATACCTAAATATCCTACCCCGGGCTTATTTATAGCCATATATTCATGTTTTAAGGGGGTCCAAGGTTTATCCGAAACCTTATGGACAACCCTCCCCGCGCGCGCATATAAACATTGGGTTTCATTTAACATTTGGTTAAATGAATAACCAACCCGCCCGACAAACCCAAAGTTGAAATACACTGCAAAACCTTACAAAACCTTGATTTATCGTGCGGGTCCCCACACCGTACTCCTCCGCCAACTCCGTCCACTCTCAACCGTCTGATCCGAGCTTTCCCATCGGACGACCCTTATCAATATCGGAACCCCTCCGATGGTCGAAGATTAGTGCTCGGGAAAATGGTGGTTTTGTCGTCGTACAACAAACACGTGGCGCCCGCCCGGTGCTATCGCAACCCCTCCGCCCAAAACAGCTTTTGACCAAAGGCGGTGCGGGATAAAACCATTTACTGCCCCCGCTTCCCCCTACTGACGTCATCACCCATGTCACCTGCCACGTCACCTCCATGTCAGCTACCACATCATCCGCCACGTCATCTCCATGTCAGCTGCCACGTCATCCGCCACGTCATCCGCCATACCCCGCTACACGACAAATATTACGTCATGCTGACGTCACCCGACCGAAGTGCGACAAAATCAAATTTTTTTCAAAAAAAGCGTAAAATGTCGTTTTTCGTTCATTTCTATTCATTTCTTTTGCGCTACTCCTGCATGCTGTTTCACATCCAAAGCAGCATTTTGACTATACAGTCCGCCACCCAGCTAATTTGACTCCACACCTCGGCCCCTCAGTTCGTTCCGCCACCTACATTTCGCACAGGGTGCGCATTGAAACAGGTATTTACCCAAATTTTTCTCCCAAACCCCGTTTTTTCTAGTTTTCTGTGTAAATTCTCCAAAAACGCCCAAATTTGAGTTAAAATCGTTGGGCTGCCTTCAAACCCGCGCACTATAACCTCTGTTTTTACCCATTTTTACTGGGAAATCCCTCAAAACTCTGTCCCCACTGCAAATTCACCCACTAAACTAAATTTAAGCTTGTTTCGGCCTAGTGTTATTTTACCTACTGTTGTTGCATCAAGCCCAAATTTCAAATTGAAAGTTCATAGAAGATTGAATAATGGAGGCTCTAGTGGCCCTCAATGTTGCCCCCCTCAATGCCCCACACAAAGAATTGGAATGGTTTCCCCTTGCTGACAGGGACTTTCAGATTAAAGACTTCATTGGTGATGTGTCTCACCTACGACCATTTTGTGAAATTAGGAATAGCTACAACATCAATACTGATGTCTATGGAATTTGGGAGTCCAACATGCCCATGTACTACCTCCCCTCAGTTAATGTTTTCCCTGATTTCATCCACTAGTGCCATGCCAACTATGAGCCTACTCAAAGGGCAGTGATGGCCCCTTCTGGAACTGTCCTCTTTTATATCACCCCTGAGTCCATCAATGAGATGCTTCACTTTAAGCCAACTCAGCCTCTGGCTCCTCTCTCCATGGGGTTCTTGCTTGACCAAGGTGCCAAATTGCCAAATTCAGAGATAACCAGAATAGCTCAATTGTTCATGAAACCAAATTTTCAGCCCCAGCAACCTCCTCCTGATATGCATTCTTGGTTCACTGAAGCTGGAAGATTCCTCGTTGATATGGTATCCTACATCCTGAGATTCAAGACTAGCGAATTTGTTGATGAAGCCATATTAGTTTTGTTGTCCATGTTTACTCCAGGACAGCCCCCTACTGCCAAATATGATTATGCCACCTTCATATCTAATAAGATCCATGAGCAATTCATGAGCCTAGACAGAGAAAGAGTGTTTAAATACACATCATACATATATCATTTGTTGTTGTACAATCAACCAGATAGTTTTCAAATTCCCCTCAGAAAACTGGATGTTAAAGGAGAGCGAAGGTCTGTAATCTTCTGGACCTCATTCTTCCACCGTGTTATTGACTCCCCTTATACTTACTCTAAATTCATTGACCTGTTCATACATCCAGCCTCTTCTCTACTAATGACAACTCCTCCTGCTAAACTCTTTGGTGAAATGCAGAAAATTTTACAGTTCTCCAAAAACTACAGTATAGGTGACTGGTACTTTTACCAGAATCACACTGAGATCAGGATATATGGCTGTGAGCTGTGCCCCTATAAACTGCCAAAATATGTGCCTATGAGACTGTTTTCTCTAGAATACTTCAGGCAATTTATTAGCTCAGATTTGAATCATTTTATTGATGCCAAGAAAAAGGCACAGCTCAAAATAAGAAATCAATTGGGCCATTTTATTTTCAATAAAAGGGAAGCTTGGGAGGAGGTTGATAAGATTTTAGGGGAGGAACTTAAGTTGAAACAAAGTTTTTATTGGGCACCATATGACCCCGATCATTTCATAAGTTATAGAAAAGTGAAAAACAATCTAACAGCATATGTTCATCACCAGATCCCTAAAATTCAACAGTATACTAACCAACAAGAATGGGTAGAAGGCACACTAATTGAAGTGATTACTGAGGAAGAGAAATTGGAAAAAGCCATGAAAGAGCCTGAAAAAATGCTTGACCTGGACTCTTTTGGACAGGTATCCTTCAAGCTGCCTCAGCACACAGGAGGTGGCACATCCTTTGCCGGGACTTCTTAGCAGCCCACACAAAAAGCCAACACAGGATCAACCAAGGGCAAGGAGGTAATAGACACGGAGCAGGAAATAATGACAGACCAGCTTGCTACATCAAAGGAACAAGGCCAAGGGCAGGTTCCTCCAGCACAAACAAAAGCACCATAAATCCATGTACTGCAAACCTCTCTAAATGAGGAAAAAGGCAGGAAAAGGGACAGGCAAGAAGACACACTGATCAGTGGTTCTGCAGAGCAAACAGGGGAGAAAAGGCAAAGATTGAACCCCCTATCAGAGGAGCAGTTTATTCAGGAGACCACAAACAGTCTAAGGGAAGAAAGAGTAGTCAGCCAGGATACATCCCCGGTCACAGAAACATCGGCCAGTTCACATAGGCAGGAGATCAGAAGACAGCATAGTGTGGAATTCTCATCCACCAGGCCACAAAGCAAGCAAGGTTCTGACATTAAGAGAACATTCACTGAAATAAAGGCAAAGAATGATCCCATAAGAATTCAGATTTATAAGCACTTGCTGAAGATGGCCCCCACAAATCAACAAAGGCTAATGTCAGCATATGACATTCAAGAGGGAAAAATGATCCTTAGTCACTTTAAACCCAAAATGCAGCAACCACAATCAGCTGCTGATTATATCAGGACCAATCTGGAAGTTTTTGCCAAAGATATCTATCCAATGGACCAGATTGAATTGCATAAACAAACCGGAGAGATGGTTTATTCCACATTGGCAGACAAGGCATTGTTGGCACACAAATTGCAGAATTCGTTGAATAACACATCTGCTCAATTGGATTTGGAAAAGGCTTCCTCTTTAGCCAAGGATAACAGGATCAAATCCTTGGAAGAAATTATTATTGAGCTGGGACATGATCCCAAGGATGCCAAGGGAATAAAGGCATTGATGAAGAAAAAGGAGGATGACATAGCTGCCCTCAAGAAACAATTGAAGCCGCCAATCACAATGCATCCACAAGTCACAAAGGTTGTGCAAGAAAAAGCAGAAGAAGATATGATGGATTTGCTGATGAGGATAAATCAAAGACTTAATGAGACAAAGCAAGCATTGGAGAAGGCATTGCATGAAAAGCAGGGAGTGTCGACCTCCCAGCCATCTCAAACAGCTCCAACAGTTACAACAGCTCCTCCCACAGATACAGTTGCTCCTCCTACAGCCACAACAGCAATCCCTCCCACTGTCCCAGCATCAACAGCAGCAGGTACTTCAACATCGACAGTAGCAGGAAGCAGCACTACCATGACCGCTGAGGAACTGGTAAAAGCTATGGATGATTTAAAACTCCATGTTTCAAAATTGAAGGATGCCAAAGAAAAATTGGAAAAATTAGAGGTAAGATATGATAAATCAAAGATGACTGTAGCAGAAAAAACAAGGGAGGTAAAAACATTGGAAAATAAAGTAAGAGCCTTAGAGAAGGATCTCTCCCTGCATAAACCCTTGGCAGAAATCAAAACAATTATGTGGACCAACATTGGCCAATCCCTCACTGATGTATGGAAATCAATACAGATAATTCATGAGCAGATTGATTTGGTAAGAGTAGCTCAAGTGGAAATTCAAAAGGTCAAGAATTTATTGGGACACATGCCCGAGCAAGCCAATAGGCTAATAAATTTTTTGAACACCCATACCAAGGAAGAGCTAGCAGCACTGGATGTCAAGGACAGGACAGACACCGTTTTAAAAGTCAAAAGAGTTATGACCATGAAGAACTTCATACAAAATCTAGAGAGAAGGTGCCAGGACATGGAAGTGGAGATAAATGCTTTCACACAGAAGTTCACAGCTTTACAGGAAAACGGTCTACCCAGTTTACTAGCCAGTGACTATAGACTGATGACACATGCAAACTATGCTCACAGGGTGAATACATATGTGGCTAATCAAATCACAGCTTCATCAAGTTCTGCAGGAGAAAAGGCACTCCCATTTGGACAGAGCCTGTATGACAATTTAGAAAATCTATTTTTTATTGAGCATGAAGTGAAACATCTTTTCACAGTCCAGCCTACTCTCTTCAGGTGCACGGAGGCTGTTGAAACTCTTGTAAAACTGCGTAGACACCAATTACCAGATAACCAGTGGTGGCAGAGTATGCTGGAAATTTTGTAGGTGGATTTCAAAGTTTTGTTTTTTCCCAGAACGCGACAGATGCCATAAAGTCGAGAAAAAGAACAGGTATAAATCGCGCTGGGCAGTGACCTATTAAAGCGCAATTAAAAGCACCCAAGAAAGCAAAACCAGCAGCGTGGAATATCAGTAAAAGTGTCCACCAACTGACTCACCGAGCAAACAGTTAATGCATCTCACCAACTGAGCGGCCAGCACAACATCATTTACTTCTGCATTTATTTCTTCCTGTTCCCAAGATCATTTATTTCTGTTTCTGAGTAGATAGAAAAAGTTATTACTAGATATTATCTCATTGAGATATTTTGTAAACTTTTTTGTGCAAATACCTCCCCAAGCTAAGTGTTAAGGGTTGGTGATACATTTCTGGAACTATGTTGTAACTCTGAGAACTCTTTTGAATAAAAGGTTGCTGGAATGCGTTGTTGCTGAATTGTCTGGTTGTGGAATTGATGACAGTGGACTATGTTGCAGAATTCTCGAATTATTTCATGGATCAATAAGTCTTTTTTAACTCATGTTTTACTATTTCTGTGTTTTTATATATCATCTGTGTTCATAATCTTAATAAAAGGGAAAAAGAATAACCCAGAATTTACTTAACGGTACTTTGTGTTCAATTTCTGTTATTATTTATGTTTTCTTCAGAATTAGCATAAGCAGGAATTCTTAATTGCTCATGTTTCCCCTGGTTCTTGCATCTTGAATACAACTAGGGAATTCTTAACTGCTCCCTGGAAATATTCATTCACTTTCCCTCTGTCAGCATGATGAAGGATTCTTAATTGCCCTTCATCCCCTGACTCCATTCCACCTGATTTCAGCTAAGAATTGTTTCATGGTTAATTATCTTGCTTTGTAGTACGTCCTCTGTTAAAGAAACCACATCCAACAGTTCATCCTCATAGACTCCATAGCCCAATGGACTGAACTTCTCATATTAACACCCCTGTTGTATTGAAAATCATCATCCAAAATCAAACAAACCCCTGTTCTTAATAACTAGCCTAATATACCCCAAAACAAAGCTAAATCATAAAGAGAGAGCCCTCTCTGGGTGCAAATAGGGTAGAATCTGCATCTAAAAGATTGGTTAGTGGTTACCTCGGCCGTATTCCCTTTTTTAGGAGCTTTGGGGAACAACCTGAGTGATAACATCATTGGCGACTCCACTGGGGACTTGAATGATTGTTTGTTATTGCTGTCTATTTTCTAAAGCTACAGATGGAGCCTGAAGTTATCCAGGTAGCCTTTGAAACTGTTTTTGCTATGCAATTACAGGAGTAAATAAAAGCTGCTTCAGTCTATCTCCAGTCTAGTTTTAGGCTTTAAACAGCTGTCTCAAAGACTTGATCAGTTTCCTTGTTTCAACATATCTGAAGGAAAATTTAAAGCTTCCTATATTTCAAAAGCTTCCTTCAAAATATTGTTAAAAGTCGTATTCTTCAAATACTTCCAGAAAATACCAAAAAAATAGACTTAGAAGCTGGCTCCAAGGAACAAAATCCGTTACACTAGATCAAATCCAGATCCGAATCCTCCAGCAATCTTTGAAAATCCTAATTTGATCCCAAAGAACCTTAGAAGCCGAGATAAGCAAGAAGATTCTGCTGATTTAAACTTTGATACACCTCAGCAGAATTCTATCCAAACTGAGCTTATTCTTGCAAAAGCATCAGTCCTCTCTGTCAATACTACAGCTTCTTCGAGCTCTTCATCCACACCTCAAAGCATCCTTTCTACTCCTCCATCCACTGCAAATATTTCCACTGTTATCCCTGTTCTTCCAGCTGTCGCATTTCTTCCTGCTGTCCCATTTATCTCTGTAAATATGGCAAACTGATATGCTCCCCTGCAGTTACCTGCAAATCCAAGGGCTATGCCCCAAGATTATCAAAGCAAAATTGCCTATTTTGATGGTGCTGGCACCTATATAGCTCAACAACACACTAAGAAAATGACAGATTATTTTGAGAACTATGAGATTGATGATAATGATGTCAGAATGAAATTTTTTTTTCAAAGTTTAACCAGTGATGTTAGGACCTGGTTTAGAGCACTCCCTGCAAATCAGATTGCTGACCCAGATGCCCTTTATCAAACCTTTTTGAATAGATGGGAAAAGAAGAAAGACCCACTACACATTCTAACAGAATATGAGAACCTAAAAAGAGGTCCACAAGAAACTGTCCAAGATTACTGTGCCAGATTTAATAATGTGTACAATGCTATTCCTCATAATCTTAGACCTCCTCCAGACTTGGCCTTGATCAAATTCCCTGATGGATTTGATTCTAACCTGGCTTACCAGCTCCGGGAAACAGCTCCTCCAAGCTTAGAAGACATGCAGAGCATAGCTGTCAGTGTAGAGGCTAATTTGATTTCCAAACGGGCTCGAGCTAGGGCTGAAAGAAGGACTCCCTTCAAAGAAGAGCCTTCTGCTTTTGAACAAAAATTAGATGCAATTATCAAAGGAATGGATAGACTGGGTGACAGAGTAGAGACAATTGAGAGAAAATCCTCTTGGGAGGGTCAACCAAGTAACACCGGAAGAAATCCAAACTTCAGGAAAAATCAGAATCCCAATGCTGGAAAGGCTGGTCCTAACCAAAACATTAGACCTCCATTCTAGGAAAACTATGCTGAAGCTTCAACTTCTAGTGATCCAACAGAGGATTCTCAAATCAACTTAATGGGTCTAAACAGTGAACAACAAATCTTTTTGACCCAGGACGATCAAGAAGCTCACACCTTTAATCAATTTCAAACCAAATCGGGAGAATCATTCGATTTTAGAGAGGGATATGATGCAGCTGTCTATGAGGTTCATAAACAATATAAGCTGAGAAGAAGAACAATAGATGTCCCTGAAACCAACAAGTAGAAAAATGCCAAGCAGCCTAAAAAGACAAAGGTTGATGACTCCCCCATACAACTTTTTGCTAAAACAGACCTCAATCCAAAGCAACCAACAGTTGAGGACATATCAGACAGCCAACCATCAAATAATCAGCCTTCCACTTCCTTTCCTCCCAAAGAAAATGCAAAGGAATCTGCTGAAATGAATTTTAAAGAAGATTCAGCTCATAACAGCACATCTGATAAAGAAAAAACCATTGAAAATCCAACAGAAAAAGAAAACCTTGCTGCCCGAAATGCAAAAGTCCAAATAGAAAAACCTTTCAATCTTGAAACCGAAATAGGCAAGTTAAAAATAGCCATTCCATTGTCCGAGTTGGCTAAGCATGATGTCTATAGAGAACAAATCAGCAGATCACTTCAAATTCCAGAAAACAGAGATGCAGTGAATGTTTTAGATGACCAGCCAGAATTAATTTTTGGCCCTGAAGTAAATGGAAAATCAGTAGATGGAGGTGTTCCTCCATTCTATGTGAGTCTGAATATTCATGAAAAAGTACTTCACAATGCAATATTTGATTCGGGAGCTTCCCATAATCTAATGCCTAAGTCGGTAATGGAAAAGTTGGACCTAGATATCACAAGGCCATACAAAGCCTGTTTTCTTTTGATTCTAGCCAGGTCAGATGTCTAGGCCTAGTCAAAGATTTATGTGTATCTCTAGTGCAATACCCTGCTAAGACAATTTTAATGGATGTAGTGGTAGCTGATATCCCACCAAAATATGGAATGCTTTTTTCCAGATCTTGGGGTGAAAAAATCCAGGGATCTTTGCAGTTGGACATGTCTTATGCTACCATCTCAGTCTTTGGCCAGCCAAAGAGACTGTACCGAGAAACGTTGATGAAATATGTGGTCAGCAATCAAGAGAAACCCCAAAACTTTCCCATTTATTCCATGCATTCTGATATGGATTATTTCATCCTGTTCAATACTTATATTTGTTCTCCAACAGATGTCCAAACTTTGGCTGTGGAGCAAAAAATTTGCATAGATGAAGAATCTATTGCTCAAGCTCCAAAAATTGCTGAAGTGATTAGCACAACAGAAACACAAGGGAAACCATATGAGTTGGAAAATCCAAATCTGCCTATTAAGCAAATCTTTAAAACTCTTGATGTTGGTTGTAATCAAGAAATCCTATGGTACCTAGAGTTTTATGGATCAGTTAACAAACTAGACGCAGGGGCAGGGATTTGGATACATAACATGCAAAATGACCATGCTGAAGGTCATGCATACAGGCTGAATTTTAGATGCACAAATAACATGGTTGAGTATGAAGCTCTCCTACTAGGACTCAAATTGATCAAAGGTCTAGGAGCAGTGAGAATATCAATCTTGGGAGACTCTGATTTGGTTATCCAACAAATGAAAGGCAAATTTGTCACAAACGATCTCAGGTTAAGAGCTTATAGAGGAGCAGCAATTGAAATACTTAACAACTTCCTAGAAGCACAGCTTGCCAAAATCCCTAGGAAACACAATTTACATGCTCACAGTTTGGCAACATTTGCCAGCACTTGTAAGCTGTCGTTTGAGCCTAACCATCATTTTACTGCTGAAATTAAACACAGACCTGTTGTTCCAGACAATGTAAAAAATTGGCAGGTGTTTGAAAATGATGCTCAAATTAACAATTTCCTGACTTTGAAAGAAGAATTCTCGACCACAAATATAGACACAAGCACCGTTTGTGAAACTGATCATGTAGACAAAATGGAAACTCACATTTCAGCTGAAACAGCAAATCAGATTTTACATCCAACAAAATTTAGCAGCCAAGAATTTCAAGAGATGAACGGAATAGACTTTGATGAAACTGTTGAAGAAGAGTCCGAAGTGATTGATCTGAAGAATAATTTTTTACCCACACGCCTGACTCCTTTGGAGGATATTTTTGACTCAAATGATATTCCAAGAAAGCCAAAAATGCAGCCATTAAACGCAGAAATTGAGGACTGCAACATAGGAACTATTGGAAATCCTAACATGATAAAACTATCCAAAGCTTTACCTCCTAATCAGAAGCTGAAATACATTGAGCTGTTCAAAGAATTTCAAGATGTTTTCGCATGGAGTTATGAAGATCTTAAGTCCTATGACACTTCTGTCATCCAACATACAATACCCTTGAAATAAAATCAAAAACCTTTTAAACAAAAACTTAGAAGGATCAATCATGTGCTTCTTGCTCTTATTGAAAAAGAAGTCAAGAGAATGTATGAAGCTGGAATTATTGCGCCCATCAAATTTTCTGAATGGGTCTCAAATCTAGTGTCCACTAGGAAGAAAACAGGAGAGATTAGACTGTGTGTTGATTTGATAAATCTGAATAAAGTCTCTTTAAAAGATCACTACCCCTTACCCAAGATGGATCACATTTTACAAAGGGTAGTGGGAGCTTCTAGAATTTCATTTCTAGATGGTTTCTCAGGCTTCAATCAGATCCTAGTTCACCTCGATGATCAAGATAAGACTGCTTTCACAACACCTTGGGGAACTTTCAAGTATGTAAAAATGCCCTTCGGACTTAAGAACGCAGGGGCAACATTTCAACGAGCAATGGACATAGCCTTTGCAAAAGAGATCCATGATTTCCTGGTCATATACCTTGATGACCTTACTGCATTTTCCAAATCAGATCAGGAACATTTAGAACATCTCAGACAAGTGTTTTTAATCTGCAGAAAATATGGTGTATCACTGAATCCAAAGAAATCATTATTTGGCCTAGAAGAAGGTAAATTGTTAAGTCACATAATCTCGAGAGATGGCATCAGAATTGACCCAGACATAATACAAGCTATTCTACAAGTTCCTCACTCTAGAAATATCAAAGAACTACAAGCCTTTCTAGGGAAAATCAATTTTTTAAGGAGGTTTATATCCAACTTGGCTGAACTGATAAGATTGCTGAACAACATGCTGAAAAATGATTCTAAAGTAAAGTGGACAATGGAAGTTAAGCAAGCCTTTGAAGAAATCAAGATAGCTTTAACCAAAACTCCAGTCCTCACAAGCCCGAAATTTGACAGAGATTTTATAATCTTTTCATTTGCCTCAGAACATACTATTGTTGTTGTCCTATTACAGAAAGATGATGAGGGATGTGAAAAACCCATTGCCTTTTTCAGCAAAGCACTTAGAGATGCACCTTTAAAATATCAAATCATGGAAAAACAAGCTTATGCTCTTGTAAAAGCTATCAAAGATTTCAGAATTTATATCTTATACTCTTATGTAATAGCTTACGTGCCAAATACTGTGGTTAAGGATATTCTAACTCAAGAAGGAATTGAAGGCAAAAAAGGCAAATGGATAGCTAACATCTTGGAATATGACATTGAAATTAAACCAACAAAGCTGATAAAAGGACAAGGATTAGCTAAACTGATGACTGAAACCAACTTTCAAGCCCTTGACATCAATGAACTGGATAACGAACAGGAGATGGCGACTCCACAGATCAATCAAGCCTTTTTACAATCACCTTGGTATGCTGATATATGTTATGTATTATTAAACTTGCAGGCTCCTCCAGGGTTATCCAGAACTAAAAAGAGATTCCTGAAAATGAAAGCTTCAAAATTTTGTATTGTAGATGATGTTTTATTTTGGAAAAATCATGAAAGCATTTTATTCAATTGCTTAACAAAGGATGAAACTGACAAAGTGCTGAAAGAATTCCATGCAGGGGACTGTGGTGGACATTTATACTGGAAATCAACTGCTGATAAAATCCTAAGGGCAGGATTTTATTGGCCTACCCTGTTTTCTGATGTGAAGAAATTTGTAACTTCTTGCCATAAATGTCAAATCTTTAAAGGCAAGAGAAAGCTTTTACCTCTACCCCTCAAACTAGTTTCCACTAAAAGACCATTTCAGCAATGGGGTTTAGATTTTATTGGGGAAATTCACCCTCCCTCCTCTGGCCAGCATAGATGGATTTTGACTGCCACAGACTATTTTACCAAGTGGATAGAAGCCATCCCTTGTAGGCAAGCCCATGATTCAGTAATCATGCAATTCCTAGAAACCAATATCTTGTCCAGATTTGGCTGTCCCGAAAAGATTATCACTGACAATGCTGCTGCCTTTAAATCCAAAAGAATGATCAATTTTTGTCACAAATACCACATTACCTTAGGTCACTCCATGGCCTATTACCCTCAAGGTAATGGTCTAGCTGAATCATCCAATAAAAGCCTGATTAATATCATCAAGAAAGTATTGGAGGAAAACAAGAAAAACTGGCATAAGAAACTTGTCAATGCACTTTGGGCAGACAGGTTGACTACAAAGACATCCATTGGAACAAGCCCCTATGAATTGGTTTATGGCATGGAGGTTGTATTCCCTTCTTTGGGAATCCCTGTAATAAAATTGTTGCAAGAAATACAAGCAGAACCCAATGATATTCAGAGGAGAATCAATCAGACAATTCATTTGCAGCAAACTAGAGAAGAAGTGTATCAGAGATCTCAGATTCTATAAAAAAAACTCAAAAAGATATTTGACAAGAGGAAAAAGGCAGAGGATTTCTTCATAGGAGACAAAGGCTGAAATGGGATTCCAGAAGGGAAGATAAAGGGAAACATGGAAAGTTTGACTTTCTATGGAAAGGACCTTATGTTGTTCAGGCTGCACAAGGAAACAACACTTACTTTTTGAAGAGCCTGGATGGTACAGAGGCAGAAGAAGGACCAGTCAATGGTAGGATGCTCAAGAATTATTTTGATCCACTTTGTTAAGATGTCAGCACTATAACTTGTACATAAGAGTGTTTATTTTCTGCAGTTTATTACAACAATAAGATAGGAGGGTTATGCAGCAAATTTTGAGAAAAAGGCAAGGAACCGTGTCACCTTTTGGTATTACATTTTTAGTTCATCAGAAGAATTGAAGAAGAAGACTTGGGAGCTGTAAATATGATAGCAAACATTCAGATAAACTATCGAAAACAGAGCTGCAATTGTTTGGATCAGCTTATGAAAATTGCATATATGTTGCAGAAATACAGTCTGTTTGTTTACAACAAAGCAGAAATTTTAGGTTGCAGAAAGAATTGAATGTAAGGCCATCTGACCTGCTGTTCTTGACTTTTCACCAGGAAAAGTCATCCCCAAGTGGAGCCACTGTTAGGTTCCTATACCAGTATGTGTCATATTTCATGATTGACTGATGAAATGCCAAAAATGTTCATCCTTTCCATGCTGCAAAGATTCCATATTTTGAAAAAATAAAAAATTAAAAAATGAAAAGGGGGTATGCCCTAAAAGAAATATCAAAGGGCAAAAAGAATGAATTGGTCAAAAAGAAAGAAAATGAACCCCAAAGAAAAGACCAAGAAAGTGTGCTAATCCAAAATGCCACTACTATTCTGTTTATTACAAAGAGTTTCATCATGTGCAGTCAGTTGGTTCTTGTTACACTTGATGGATGGCCAAACAGC
This sequence comes from Pinus tabuliformis, assembly GCA_031772625.1. NCBI lineage: Eukaryota > Viridiplantae > Streptophyta > Pinopsida > Pinales > Pinaceae > Pinus > Pinus tabuliformis. The sequence goes on along the minus strand of CM062816.1, from coordinate 389,571,801 downwards.
CTAATCTTGGCCAGTCCATGTTTAAATTTCTTGTTTTAGAGTTAGAGAATAAAATCTATCCAAACAGTTCAAGCTTGGCAGATCAGTAGTTAGGTAGAGAAGCAAGGGTGCTCAACAGTTAAATCTGAGCCCCTGGAAGAAATAAGGGCAGACTTAGATAGGAGGGCAGCTAAAAGAAAAGAAGAGAGTAAGGGTTTGCTAGTTCAAATGCACCCAATCAAAAAGAAGAAAAAATGTTAGGTGTTATAGGCTGGGTAGGCAGTCTTGAGGTTGCAGAAGAGATTTGTGAGCAGTTTTGTCTATTGAAGGTAATTCATCTCTCATGGATATCTAAAGCACAATGGCGGTTGTTTGGTTACAGTTCAGGTGAAGCATGTCTAATTTCCCTCCACTTTCCTCCAAAAGAACATTTACTAACTTCCCCACAAGGACATTGAGATCTGCTCAATATTCCTAGTTCACTTCATTCCATGAAAAAGACTAAGTGAAATTCCGGTTTTACTTAGGCAAAACAAGCCACATTTCTTGTGTAAAAATGTTATGAAACCAGCTCAAGAAAAGATAGAAAAGATAGATCAACGCCTTAGAATTCAGCCTCTTCGAGGGGGCAACCTCCTTTACATTACATAAATGAACAATTCTTGGATGATACAAATGACAAAACCTCCTTTCTATATATAGGAGTCTAAGGAGTCACAATATAATCCAGCCGACCTAACAATAATAATATAAAGCCACAAAAATAACAATAGGGGGATTTTATGGGGCACAGAAATAACAATATGGGGGTAATAGGGGCACAACAATATAAATAAGGGGTATAACTACAATAGTAATGGGTTAATCACTAGTATTATAGGGACCCAACATGCCCCTCTCCTTCAAAAAAGTGTTGTCCTCAACGCTTGAGTAGTTCTGGATACTTCTGCATAAAATTCTCATCCTCCCATGTGGAATCTTCAGCGGATAAGTTCTTCCACTTGATAAGATACTCTGAAATTGATCGATTTCGTAGCTGTCGAGTTCTTGTTTCTGTGACTGCTTCCGGTTCCAATATAATTTTTCCTTCCTCATCAAGTTCTGGCAATATTGTTTGAATTGGGAGCTTGTCACCTATAACCTTCTTTAAACATGAAACATGGAAAACTGGGTGCAATCGAGAAGCTGCAGGAAGCTCCAATTTGTATGCCATAGTACCAATCTTTTGCAACACCTTGTACGGACCATAATACTTTGGTGATAATTTATTATCCTTCTTAGCTTGCTTTAGGGACATTTGCTTATATGGTTGTAGCCGTAGGAATACCCAATCACCTACATCAAAACTTCTTTCACTGCGATGTTGATCTGCCTGTTGTTTCATTCTATTTTGTGCCAACACGAGGTTATCCTTTAAGAGTTGGAGGACTTGTTGTTGATGTTCGATGTGATGTTCCACTGCCTGAACCTTAGAATTTTCTCTTAAATATGATGTGATGGATGGTGGTTGATACCCATAAAGTGCCATAAATGGGGTCATTTTTGTTGCTGTATGGAAGGAAGTGTTATACCACCATTCAGCCAGAGGCAACCATTTGACCCATTGTGTCTGTTTATCAGATACAAAGCAACGAAGATATCCTTCCAAACATTTGTTTACTATCTCAGTTTGCCCATCAGATTGAGGATGATAAGATGAGCTATGAGCTAACTGAGTACCAAGACAAGAAAATAATTCTGTCCAAAAATTTCCAGTGAAAATGGGATCTCTGTCACTTACAATAATCTTTGGGTTTCCATGTAGCTTTTGAACTGTTTCCATAAATGCAGTAGAAACTGTACTGGCTTTAAATGGATGTGATAATGCACAAAAGTGTGCATACTTGGTAAGTCTGTCAACTACCACCATGATGACACTCTTTCCCTCAGACTTGGGTAAACCTGTGATAAAATCCATTGAAACCTCCTCCCAACGTTGGCTTGGAATGGATAAAGGTTGTAATAGACCCGGTGTCTTAATTGTTTCAACTTTATTTTGCTGGCAAACCAAACATTCTGCCACAAACTTTTGAATATCTGATTTAAGGCCATCCCAAAAAAATTCCTTCTTAACCCTGTGGTAAGTTTTTAAAAATCCTGAGTGCCCTCCTAAGGGAGAAGTGTGCAATTCCATAAGAATCTTTTGTTTTAGCTGGGAATTCTTACAGAGGTATAAGCGATCTTTGTACCATAACGAATCATTTTGCCAGCTAAATGTATCAGAAGTACTGGAATCTTGTTGTAGCTTTCGAATAAGTGCCCACACTTCTTCATCATTCTTCCATTCCTCCCTTGCTTCGTTTATCCAATCTGGTTGGATAATAGAAATGGCACACAACAATGCTTCCACATCCTCATCCTTTCTTGAGAGTGCATCTGCCACCACATTTTGCTTCCCTTTTTTGTAGATGATTTCAAAGTCATAACCCAACATCTTTGTGACCCACTTTTGTTGCTCTTCAGAGGATAATCTTTGTTCTAAAAAGTATTTAAGGCTATCATGATCCGTTTTTACCTTGAAGTGTCTTCCCATTAGGTAGGGTCGCCATTTCTTAAGTGCATGGAGTATTGCCAACATTTCCTTCTCATAAATAGCTTTGCTTAAAAACTTTCCCTTGATTGGACGACTTTCAAAAGCAATGGGTCTTTCATCTTGCATTAGAACAACACCAATTCCATTTCCTGAAGCATCACATTCCACAATAAAGGTTTTTGTGAAGTCCGGTGTAGCTAAGACCGGTGCTTGGCACATTGCCTCTTTAAGATGTTCAAAGGCCTTTGTTGCTTCCGGAGTCCATGAAAATGAATCTTTCTTCAATAATGTTGTTAGAGGTGCTGCTATTCTCCCATAATTCTTAACAAACTTGCGATAATACCCTGTCAACCCAAGAAATCCTCGCAGATGCTTTATGGATGTGGGGATTTTCCATTCCTTAATGGCTTTAATTTTGCTAGGGTCTACCTTAACTCCTTCATGAGATACAATATGACCCAAATATTCCACCTCCTGGACTCCAAAGAAACATTTGGATCTTTTTGCATATAATTGTTTCTCCTCCAATAGTTGTAGCACCTTGTCAACATGTTCAACATGATCCTTCCAAGACTTGCTGTAGATTAGTATATCATCAAAAAATACTAACACAAATTTTCTAAGGAATGGTTTGAAAATTGAATTCATCAAACCTTGAAATGTTGAAGGTGCATTGGTAAGGCCAAAAGGCATGACCAAAAATTCATAATGACCCTCATGAGTTCTAAATGCCGTTTTTGGAATGTCTTCAATCTTCATTCTGATTTGATGATATCCCGAACGAAGATCCAACTTGGTGAAGTAAATTGATCCATGCAATTCATCCAGTAATTCATCAATAACAGGAATGGGGAACTTATCTTTAATAGTGAGCTTGTTGAGCTCCCTATAATCTAGACACATGCGCCATGATCCATCCTTCTTGTGCACCAATACTACTGGAGCTGAGAAAGAACTTTGACTCGGTTGAATTATACCAGCCTCTAGCATTTCTGCAACCATACGTTCAATTTCACTTTTTTGGACATAGGGATATCTGTACGGCCTGATGTTTGGAGGAACACTTCCTGGAATCAGATGAATAGCATGATCATGATCACGCATAGGTGGGAGACCCTTGGGAGTCTCAAATACCTTGGAATGATTGTCCAAGACTTTTTGGAGATCTGGAGAAATAGATGATTCCAATGTGGAAACATCTAGCGAACATAATTGTGCAATTACACCTCTTTGCTCCTTTTTTAGAAGCTTTGTCATACCATTAGAGCTGATTATCTTTCCTGGTTTCCCTGCAATACCCCTTAATTCAACTTCCTTTCCTTCCGAAGAAAATTTGTGAAAAGTTCTTGAAAATTAAAAGCTATTGTACCCAAGGATTGTAGCCATTGGACTCCTAGTACAACATCAGCACCTCCCATTGGAATGGAAAGCATTGGGCTAGTCAATACATATTCTCCCATGGATAGCTTGATATTATGGCACTTCCAGAGCAATTTATTGTTCCTCCATTTGCAATCATCACTTGACACTCTGGTGCTGGATATAGGAAGCAATTCAATTCTTTTGCTACCCTACAATGAATAAAATTGTGGGTGCTTCCTGAATCAATCAACACTATTACCTTTTTCTTCTTGATTTGTCCTTCTATCTTGATGGTTTGAGGAGTGGTAATTCCTGCCAATGCATTACAAGATATGGTCGGATTTATTTGTTCTTCATCTAGGCTTTGTTCCTGGAGTATATCTTCTTCTTTTGACCTTTCTTGCTCCTTTTCTTCTTCCTCTTCACAATCTATGTAGAATAATTTCTTCTCAGCACACTTATGACCTTTAGTGTATTTGCTATCACAACTGTAACAAAGCCCTTTTGCTCTTTTTTCTTCCAATTGTTGTGGTGTCAACCTTATAGGTTGTGGAAGACTAGGGGCAACAACACTTCCGTCTTTATAGTTGTGAGTGGTATGCTTCCTGGTTGCCATAATTTTGCTTTCCATTTTTCTTGCTAACCTGAATGCCTTCTCTAATGAATCAGGTTCCCAAAGGCGAACATCATGTTGGATATTATCCTTTAAAGACCCTATGAACACATCAATCCTATGCTCCTCTGGAATATCTTTTACCCTTATGTTCAATTTTTGGAACTCCTCAATGTGCTCCATTACTGAACCCTTTTGTTTGAGACTTATCAATTGGCTAAAAAAAGTGTTGCTTTTTGTATCTTCATAATGTGCTATCAATTCTTCTGTAAAAATTGCCCAAGTGATAAATTGTTTACGAGAACAAAGCCATTGATACCATACAAACTGATTTGGTTCCAAATATACAGTTGCCATACGTACCTTTTGTGCATTTTGCACATTATTGAGATCGAAGAATTGCTCCATCTGTAATATCCATGTGGCGGGATCCTTGCCATCAAACTTCCTCATATCGATTTTTGGAATATGGTGATTCTTCAATCCAACATTAGCATCTATGAAATCATGATTAACATTTCTTTTGTTCTCATCATGAGTTTCCTTTACTACCTTTTCACCATTAGTGACCCTTTCTTGTAGCAACTTCTTCAATTCTTCCATATCTGTCTTCAAATCTATCTTCAAATCTGCCATGTCTCTCTTCAAATCTGTCTTCGAATCATCCATCTTAGCTTCCATGCCCTTTATCTTATATTCCACGCCACTTATCTTAGCTTCTGTTAGCTTTTGTGAGCGTGACATTTGTTGCACTTGTTCTTGTAATTTTGATATATCATGTAGCATTTCTTCTTCTTCTTCATGAGTCATGCTAGAGCTTTCAGGTTCCTTACTAGGTGTTTTCATTTTCTTTCTTCGGGGCATCAGTTACTTATAATAATGCTTTACTATGCCCTTTGAATTCCGTTAAACCAAGCTTACACAAAAATTTAAAAAAAAACTACACACCTTTTTTCACTTTATAGAAGCCTGATATTGAATCTGATGTATCTCTGTAATTTCGGATCATCCAGTTCTGAAATTGATACCTATAGTAGCCTTCTACGTCCTCTTTCCAATGCCACAAGTCTGAGCCAAATTGGATTCTCCAAGGAAGAGTTATGTGAAATCTCCCACAGTGACTTGTTTTTAGACTGGTTCAGTAGAGTGAACTTGTACGACGTGCCATGAGTCACTGTTTCAACTTTTGAATCTGAAACACACACACAAGAAACTACAGGCCGTCCTCTTTCTGTACCTTTTTACGAAATTTCAATCTGATCCTCAGAGAGAGAGTTATGACGATTTTCCCCAGGTCACCTGTTTTGAATGTAATTCAGGATTCTGCAGAAAGGCCAACTTCCTCAAATCATATCTCCGAAAATATCACGCGAAAAGCTCTGAAATTCAGACCCAAGGTTCAGTGCCAATTCTTCTCAAATGGGTTTTTTTTGCGACTTCTGAAACATCACAGAAAAAAATTTATAGCGAAAATTCCACGATGACCTGTTTGGAGCAGCGAAACCCTACAATCCAAAGCTCTGATACCAAATGTTATGAAACCAGCTCAAGAAAAGATAGAAAAGATAGATCAACGCCTTAGAATTCAGCCTCTTTGGGGGGGAAACCTCCTTTACATTACATAAATGAACAATTCTTGGATGATACAAATGACAAAACCTCCTTTCTATATATAGGAGTCTAAGGAGTCACAATATAATCCAGCCGACCTAACAATAATAATATAAAGCCACAAAAATAACAATAGGGGGATTTTATGGGGCACAGAAATAACAATATGGGGGTAATAGGGGCACAATAATATAAATAAGGGGTATAACTACAATAGTAATGGGGTAATCACTAGTATTATAGGGACCCAACAAAAAACATCCTTTCATTTCCCTAAAACCTAAGTTTTTTACTCTATAAACTTAGCGCTCTCCATTCATAAAACCATATTAACTACTAACATTACTATTTAACTCCCTATGCTTATATTTTCCCATGCCCGTATTATATAACTATATAAAAAACCAAAAAATACCTAAATATCCTACCCCGGGCTTATTTATAGCCATATATTCATGTTTTAAGGGGGTCCAAGGTTTATCCGAAACCCTATGGACAACCCTCCCCGCGCGCGCATATAAACATTGGGTTTCATTTTTCATTTGGTTAAATGAATAACCAACCCGCCCAACAAACCCAAAGTTGAAATACACTGCAAAACCTTACAAAACGTTGATTTATCGCGCGGGTCCCCACACCGTACTCCTCCGCCAACTCCGTCCACTCTCGACCGTCCGATCCGGGCTTTCCCATCGGACGACCCATATCAATATCGGAACCCCTCTGATGGCCGAAGATTAGCGCCCGAGAAAATGGCGGTTTTTTCATCGTACAAGAAACACGTGGCGCCCACCCGGTGCTATTGCGACCCCTCCGCCCAAAACAGCTTTTGACCAAAGGCGGTGCGGGATAAAACCATTTACCGCCCCCGCTTCCCCCTGCTAACGTTATCACCCACGTCACCCACCACGTCACCTCCATGTCAGCTGCCACGTCATCCACCGTGTCATCTCCATGTCAGTTGCCACGTCATCCGCCGCGTCATCCGCCGTACCCCGCTACATGACAAATATTACGTCATGCTAACGTCACCTGACCGAAGCGCGCCAAAATCAATTTTTTGTCAAAAAAGGCGTAAAATGTTGTTTTTCGTTCATTTCTATTTGTTTCTTCTGCGCTACTCCTGCATGTTGTTTCACGTCCAATGCAGCATTTTGACTATACAGTCCGCCACCCAACTAATTTGACTCCACAGCTCGGCCCCTCAGCTCGTTCCGCCACCTACATTTCACACAGGGCATGCATTGAAACAGGTATTTACCCAAATTTTTCTCCCAAATCCCATTTTTTCTAATTTTCTTTGTAAATTCGCCAAAAACGCCCAAATTTGAGTTAAAATCATTGGGCTGCCTTCAAACCCACGCACTATAACCTCTGTTTTTACCCATTTTTACCGGGAAATCCCTCAAAACTCTGTCCCCACTGCAAATTCACCCACTAAACTAAATTCAAGCTTGTTTCGACCTACAATTCCCGCAGAAAGGACCCAAAAGTGTTATTTTACCTACTGTTGTTGCATCAAGCCCAAATTTCAAATTGAAAGTTCACAGAAGATTGAATAATGGAGGCTCCAGTGGCCCTCAATGTTGCCCCCCTCAATGCCCCACACAAAGAATTGGAATGGTTGCCCCTCGCTGACAGGGATTTTTAAATTAAAGACTTCATCGGTGATGTGTCTCACCTACGAGCATTTTGTGAAATTAGGAATAGCTACAGTAGCAATACTGATGTCTATGGAATTTGGGAGTCCAACATGCCCATGTACTACCTCCCCTCAGTTAATGTTTTCCCTGATTTCATCCACCAGTGCCATGCTAACTATGAGCCTACTCAAAGGGAAGTGATGGCCCCTTCTGGAACTGTCCTCTTTTATATCACCCCTGAGTCCATCAATGAGATGCTTCACTTTAAGCCAACTCAGCCTCTGGCTCCTCTCTCCATGGGGTTCTTGCTTGACCAAGGTGCCAAACTGCCAAATTCAAAGATAACTAGAATAGCTCAATTGTTCATGAAACCAAATTGTCAGCCCCAACAACCTCCTCCTTATCTCCATTCTTGGTTCACTGAAGCTGGAAGATTCCTCGTTTATATGGTACCCTACATCCTGGGATTCAAGACTAGCGAATTTTTTGATGAAGCCATATTAGTTTTGTTGTCCATGTTTACTCGAGGACAGCCCCCTGCTGCCAAATATGATTATACCACCTTCATAGCTAATAAGATCCATGAGCAATTCATGAGCCTAGACAGAGAAAGAGTGTTTAAATACACATCATACATATATCATTTGTTGTTGTACAATCAACCAGATAGTTTTAAAATTCCCCTCAGAAAACTGGATGTTAAGGGAGAGCAAAGGTTTGTAATCTTCTGGACCTCAGTCTTCCACCATGTTATTGACTCCCCTTATGCTTACTCTGAATTCATTGACTTGTTCATACATCCAGCCTCTTCTCTACTAATTGTTAGAGCCTAGATTTGCCTCGGGCTGAAAAGACAAGGTTCTAGGTCCACATCAAACCACGCTCGACCTCGTAGCTAGCCCTATGAGGACAGGAGAGGGCTCTCTTCGAGTCGATCTCGGCAAAAGTTAATCGATGGGGCTCGAGATGACTGATTTTGCAACTAATTTTAGGCTAGGTATTAAGTGCAGGTATTTGATTTGGTTTTTTGAGGGTTTTGAGTTGGAAACAGGGAAAGGCAAATTGGGCTCGGGGATGAGGCACAGTTTCTGCAGATTTCCGATTGGGGCAAGGAAGGCGATTGTTTTGATGCTTTAAAGTGAGTGAATGGATAGATCAGACTGGTGAGGAGATAATGAGAGCAAGAGAGTCTCAAGAATTCTCCTTAAACAGATGAAAACATGGAAATTTAAACAAATTCAAAGGCAGAGCATAACAGTTAATGGATTCCACCTTAATCACTCATTTGTTCAAATTCAGAAGAAAAGAGAGAAAAATGATACAGATAACACTAATGAACTTACAATTACTTAGAGAATTACACCATCAAAACATAAAGCCACATGGATCCCAAACAGTGCTGCAAAACCCTGGTCTTTCCTTAGCCAAAAATGCAGAGATAGAATGTACAATGATATGCCAAAGCAATCCCAAGTGTCCAACCCTGAAAATGACTTAGAAATTACATAATATAGACAAGCCAACCTATTCCCTTGCTTCTATGGGTCGAGCTCATCATTCTAGGAGCTGTTTCAACCAATTCTAAGCAAGGAACTGAAAACTAGGTAGTCAAACAACCTACCCCTATATGCTAGGAAACTGATTCATTCACTCACATTTCACCTTTTGGTGAATGAATCTTCTAGAACAAGTAAAAATGTGCCAATATTACATCATGGTTGTCAAATTACATCATGAAAAGTCAAGAATAACTTCAAGAAGCAAAACTAGTCAAAACTGGGCGAATTGCTAAGCTGAACAGTGAAAAACAAGCCAAAATTCTCTGTAAGCCGCGCCAATTTCTCTGTGCGTCACGCCACATTGAGGCTGATTTTGAGGCACTTTCTGAAGTCCAAATTGATCCCAAGTGTGCTTGTTGGAAAGCCCTTCCTGTCTACTTTCCAACCCAAGTGGAATTTCTGAATTTGGTGCCCATTTGCCCCTCCAAAACTTCAATCTCCCAAGACTGCTTCCTGTGTGTCAAAATAGGGGCAGTGAGGTCATTTTTTGAGTGTTTTTGACCTCCTGAGGACTCAAAACTTGCCCAAAATTCTTGGCCATGCACCAACAGTAACGATTTTTCATGAAAAATCCAAAACTATAAACTTTTTTACATTTGGAGCCTCCTATCGTAAGCACGTGCCGCGTGGCGCGGCGCACAGGGAGAAAAACCCTATTTTTTAGTGCAAAAATTCCAAAATGTCAAAAATTGCTCCGAATTTCTTGAAATTTGGACTGAAGGTTCTTCATCAAGTGTTATGGTGGGCCAAGGATTCCCTCAGCCAATATCCAGAGTCGATCATGCTCTTTTTTCCTCTTTTTCCTTTTTGATGCCTTCTTGGTGCATGCAGTTCAGTGGTGGAAATCATTGTCTTGTTCATATGATGTTTCAGTGTCTGTCTCCATAATGTCCATGCAAGGTGTATGTTTAGCAACTTGTTGAAAAAGAGAATTTGGTACCCTTTATTTCAATGCCAAATATGTGCCAAGTAGGAAGGGACTGTGATGAATAGGGACAGTGGGTATAGTGGAGTGTGGGAAAAATGTGGTTCAATCAAGTGAAGGTGAGGACAGTCACTTGAATATGTTTGGGAATTTGGATTTGAGGATTTTACAAGTGAAATGAGAGAAGGAGAGTGATAGGGAATGGTAAGGTTTAGGAATAGGGATAATAGAACTTAGGAATAAGTGATTTGGGAATTGGGAGCATGGGCTTAGTGAATTTTGGGGGTATGTTAACTTGGGGAATAAGGGAAGTAAGGAGAGTATGGGATTAGGGAGTGATGAGGTGAGGGGATACTTAGTTGCAACACAAAACCCTAGCAGCAATCTCCTTGGCAAATTTTGAAGAGATAGGGTTTGTTTTCTTTAACACACTTCACCATTCATCAAACACCATCAACAACCATCAATCTTGGATGAAAAACCATGAGAGAAGTTCAACCTACTTGTACCAATGGCAATCCATGCATTTTGGGGCAATCTTGGAGCAAATTTTAAAAAAAAATCAGCCTTGGCAGCTCTATGCGCTGCGCCTTCCCAGTGCGCCGCGCCAGTGTAAATTTACATTGGAAATTTTCTCCCAGTGCGCCGCGCCTCCCCTGTGCGTTGCGCCTTTTTCCAGGTGACTTTTGGAGGCCTTCCCGGTGTCCAAATTGGGTTCAGGATAGCTCATTGGAAAGTTCTTTGAGTCTAATTTTCAACCCAACTGGAATTTTTCAATTTGGATTTCATTTTCTCTATCAAAAATCAAATCTCCCAAGACTGGTCAAAATGTACCAAATGAGGCTGCCTAAAGGCAGAGTGTTGTTATAGTCAACTTTTGAATGCCTTCCTCAACTCCCAATTAAGCTCATGATAGCTCATTGGAAAGATATTTGTGTCTAGTTATCATTTGACTCATCAAGCAAGTCATTTGACCAACCAAGCTAGGAGAAAACTTGATTTTCCCAAGGTCACTTCAGAGGTGCATCAATTCTCCCGAGGCAATAGTATTTTTGACATTTCTCCAAAACCATGACACCTGTGTAAAAATTGAAAGATTTGTTTCTTTCTTGGCCTATTTTGGACAAAAACCTCTCTCAGTTTTCCCAAATTCATCTTTTATTGCTCAGAAACATCATTTGAGTAAAACCTACCCCGATGTGTGGAACAAGGGATTTGTCGAAATGAAGTGAAATGAAGGGGATAGGGAGCTTTTAAATTCTTGAGGAAATTTTGAGAAGTAGGGAGGGATATTAGGACACAGGGGAAAGTCGAATTTCAAATATTAAGTGAGGGGACGGGGTCCAAAAGAGCGAAACACAGGCCTAACCTAGAAAATTGCCAAGTTGTAGCAAGAAACTAGGGTTTGTGCGAAAATGAGGAATTTGGGGAATCTCAGTGATGGGAAGTGTTTAATAAGGTACATTAAGGATAGGGGAAGGTGTATGAACATCCGGATAAAAATTTTGCTAATGATTTGACCATCCAAGAGAAATTGCCTTCAAAACCCTAGGAGAGGGAAATGAACCTACCTAGTCGCAATTGAAGCATGAACAAGGTGTAAAATGACCCAGTGGAACTTGACAAGTTGATGAAAACCTTTGAATGATGGTACACTCAGTTGAATGGTGACATGGACCGACATTTGGACAACTTTGACAAGAGTAAGAGTAAACCCTAGACCTAATGCCTAGTGACCAAATTTTGCTTGAAGACTCACTGAAATGATAAAATTTGACCTTGACACTTCAAAATCACTTTGTAAGAGCATGTTTGATCGCTGGAGGAAGGCTGGAAAGACTGGCACTAACACTAATGACAACTCCTCCTGCTAGACTATCTGGTGGAATGCAGAAAATTTTACAGCTCTCCAAAAACTACAATATAGGTGACTGGTACTTTTACTAGAATCACACTGAGATCAGGATATATGGCTGTGAGTTGTGCCCCTATAAACTGCCAAAATATGTGCCTAAGAGACTGTTTGCTCTAGAATACTTCAGGAAATTTATTAGCTCAGATTTGACTCATTTTATTGATGCCAAGAAAAAGGCACGGCTCAAAATAAGAAATCAATTAGGCTGTTTTATTTTCAATAAAAGGGAAGCTTGGGAGGAGGCAGATAAGATTTTAGGGGAGGAACTTAAGTTGAAACAAAGTTTTTATTGGGCACCATATGACCCCGATCATTTCATAAGTTATAGAAAAGTGAAAAACAAGCTAATAGCATATGTTCATCACCAGATCCCTGAAATCCAACAGTATGCTAACCAACAAGAATGGGTAGAAGGCACACTAATTGAAGTGATTACTTAGAAAGAGAAATTGGAAAAAGCCGTGAAAGAGCTTGAAAAAATGCTTGACCTGGACTCTTTTGGACAGGTATCCTTCAAGCTGCCTCAGCACATAGGAGGTGGCACATCCTTTGCTGGGACTTCTCAGCAGCCCACACAAAAAGGCAACACGGGATCAGCCAAGGGCAAGGAGGTAATAGACACGGAGCAGTAAATAATGACAGACCAGCCTGCTACATCAAAGGAACAAGGCCAAGGGCAGGTTCCTCCAGCACAAACAAAAGCACTAGAAATCCCTATACTGCAAACCCCTCTAAATGAGGAAAAAGGCAGGAAAAGGGACAGGTAAGAAGACACACCGATCAGCGGTTCTGCAGAGCAACCAGGGGAGAAAAGGCAAAGATTGAACCCCCTATCAAAGGAGGAGTTTATTCAGGAGACCACGGACAGTCTAAGGGAAGAAAGAGTAGTCAGCCAGGATACATCCCCGGTCACAGAAACATCGGCCAATTCACACAGGCAGGAGATCGGAAGACAACGTAGTGTGGAATTCTCATCCACCAGGCCACAAAGCAAGCAAGGTTCTGACATTAAGAGAACATTCACTGAAATAAAGGCAAAGAATGATCCAATAAGAATTTAGCTTTATAATCACTTCCTGAAGATGGCCCCCACAAATCAACAAAGGCTAATGTCAGCATATGACATTCAAGAGGGAAAAATGATCCTTAGTCACTTTAAGCCCAAAATGCAGCAACCACAATCAGCTGCTGATTATATCAGGACCAATCTGGAAGTTTTTGCCAAAGATATCCATCCAATGGACCAGATTGAATTTCATAAACAAACCGGAGAGATGGTTTATTCCACATTGGTAGACAAGGCATTGTTGGCACAAAAATTGCAGAATTCGTTGAATAACACATCTGCTCAATTGGATTTGGAAAAGGCTTCCTCTTTAGCAAAGGATAATAGGATCAAATCCTTGGAAGAAATTATTATTGAGCTGGGACATGATCCCAAGGATGCCAAGGGAATAAAGGCATTGATGAAGAAAAAGGAGGATGACATAGTTGCCCTCAAAAAACAATTGAAGCTGCCAATCACAATGCATCCACAAACCACAGAGGTTGTGCAAGAAAAAGCAGAAGAAGATATGATGGATTTGCTGATGAGGATGAATCAAAGACTTAATGAGACAGAGCAAGCATTGGAGAAGGCATTGCAGGAAAAGTAGGGAGTGTCGACCTCCCATCCATCTCAAACAGCTCCAACAGTTACAACAGCTCCTCCCACAGATACAGTTGCTCCTCCTATAGCCACAACAATAGTCCCTCCCACTGTCCCGACATCAACAACAGTAGGTACTTCAACATCGACAGCAGCAGGAAGCAGCACTACCATGACCGCTGAGGAACTGGTAAAAGCTATGGATGATTTAAAACTCCAAGTTTCATAATTGAAGGATTCCAAAGAAAAATTGGCAAAATTGGACGTAAGCTATGATAAATCAAAGATGACTGTAGCAGAAAAAACAAGGGAGGTAAAAACATTGGAAAATAAAGTAAGAGTCTTAGAGAAGGATCTCTCCCTGCATAAACCCTTGGCAGAAATCAAAACAATTATGTGGACCAACATTGGCCAATCCCTCACTGATGTATGGAAATCAATACAGATAATTCATGAGCAGATTGATTTGGTAAGAGCAGCTCAAGTGGAAATTCAAAAGGTCAAGAATTTATTGGGACACATGCCCAAGCAAGCCAATAGGCTAATAAATTTTTTGAACACCCATACCAAGGAAGAGCTAGCAGCACTGGATGTCAAGGACAGGACAGGCACCATTTTAACAGTCAAAAGAGTTCTGACCATGAAGAAATTCATACAAAATCTGGAGAGAAGGTGCCAGGACATGCAAGTGGAGATAAATGCTTTCACACAGAAGTTTACAGCTTTACAGGAAAAGGGTCTGCCCAGTTTACTAACCGGTGACTATAGACTGATGACACATGCAAACTATGCTCACAGGGTGAATACATATGTGGCTAATCAAATCACAGCTTCATCAAGTTCTGCAGGAGAAAAGGCACTCCCATCTGGACAAAGCCTGTATGAAAATTTAGAAAATCTATTTTTTATTGAGCATGAAGTGAAACATCTTTTCACAGTCCAACCTACTCCCCTCAGGTGCACGGAGGCTGATGAAACTCTTGTAAAACTGCGTAGACACCAATTACCAGATAACCAATGGTGGCAAAGTATGCTGGAAATTTTGTAGGCGGATTTCAAAGTTTTGTTTTTTCCCAGAACACGACAGACGCCATAAAGTCGAGAAAAAGAACAGGTATAAATCGCGCTGGGAAATGATCTATTAAAGCGCAATTAAAAGCACCAAAGAAAGCAAAACCAGCAGCGTGGAATATCAGTAAAAGCGTCCACCAGCCGACTTACCGAGAAAATAGTTAATGCATCTCACCGTCTAAGTGGCCAGCACATCATCAGTTACTTCTGCATTTATTTCTTCCTGTTCCCAAGATCATTTATTTCTGTTTCTGAGTAGGTAGAAGAAGTTATTACTAGATATTATCTCATTGAGATATTTTGTAAACTTTTTTGTACAAATACCTCCCCAAGCTAAGTGTTAGGGGTTGGTGATACATTTCTGGAACTGCGCTGTAACTCTGATAACTCTTCTGAATAAAAGGTTGCTGGAATGCATTGCTGCTTAATTGTCTGGTTGTGGAATTGATGACAGTGGACTATGTTGCAAAATTCTTGAATTATTTCATGAATCAATAAGTCTTTTTTAACTCATGTTTTACTATTTCTATGTTTTTATATATCATCTGTGTTCATAATCTTAATAACAGAGAAAAAGAATAACCCAGAACTTACTTAATGGCACTCTGTGTTCAATTTCTGTTATTATTTATGTTTTCTTCAGAATTAGCATAAGCAGGAATTCTTAATTGGTCTTGTTTCCCCTGGTTCTTGCATCTTGAATACAACTAGGGAATTCTTAACTGCTCCCAGGTAATATTCATTCACTTTCCCTCTGTCAGCATGATGAAGGATTCTTAATTTCCCTTCATCCCCTGACTCCACTCCACCCGATTTCAGCTAAAAATTGTTTCATGGTTAATTATCTTGCTCTGTAGTACGCCCTCTGTTAAAGAAACCACATCCAGCAGTTCATCCTCATAGACTCCATAGCCCAATGGACTGAAATTCTCATATTAACACCCCTGTTCTATTGAAAATCATCATCCAAAATCAAACAAACCCCTGTTCTTCATAGCTAGCCTAATATACCCCAAAACAAAGCTAAATCATAAATAGAGAGCCTTCTCTGGGTGCAGATAGGCTAGAATCTGCATCTAAAAGATTGGTTAGTGGTTACCTCGGCCGTATTCCCTTTTTTAGGAGCTTTGGGGAACAACCTGACTGATAACAGTACCCATAATTTTATTCATTGTATGATAGCAAAGGAATTGAATTGCTTCCTATATCCAACACCAGAGTCTCAAGTGATGGTTTCAAGTGGAGGAACCATAAATTGCTCTAGAAAGTGCCTTAATATCAAACTATCCATGGGAGAATATGTATTGAATAGCCCAATGCTTTCCACTCCAATGGGTGGTGCTTATGTTGTATTGGGTGTCCAATGGCTACAATCCTTAGGTACAATAACTTTTAATTTTCAAAAACTTTTCATGAAATTTTCTGTGGAAGGAAAGGAAGTTGAATTAAGGGGTATTGCAGGGAAACCGGGAAAGATAATCTGCTCTAACGGTATGAAAAAACTTCTAAAAAAGGAACAACAAGGTGTAATTGCAGAATTATGTTTGCTAGAGGTTCCCACATCGAAATCATCTATTTCTCCAGATCTCCTAAAAGTCTTGGGCAATCATTCCAAGGTATTTGAGACTCCCAAAGGTCTCTCACCTATTCGTGATCATGATCATGCTATTCATTTGATTCCAGGAAGTTTTCCTCCAAACATCAAGCCGTAAAGATATCCCTATGCCCAAAAGAGTGAAATTGAACATATGGTTGCAGAAATGCTAGAGGCTGGTATAATTCAACCTTGTCAAAGTTCTTTCTCTGCTCCAGTAGTATTGGTGCACAAGAAGGATGGATCATGGCACATGTGTCTGGATTATAGGGAGCTCAACAAGCTCACTATTAAAGATAAATTTCTCATTCCTGTCATTGATGAATTATTGGATGAATTGCATGGATCAATTTACTTCACCAAGTTGGATCTTCGTTCAGGATATCATCAAATCAGAATGAAGACAGAAGACATTCTGAAAACAGCATTTAGAACTCATGAGGGTCATTATGAATTTTTGGTCATGCCTTTTGGCCTTACCAATGCACCTTCTACATTTCAATATTTGATGAATTCCATTTTCAAACCCTTCCTTAGAAAATTTGTGTTAGTATTTTTTGATGATATACTAATCTATAGCAAGCCTTGGAAGGATCATGTTGAACATGTTGACAGGGTGCTCAAACTATTGGAGGAGAAACAATTATATGCAAAAAGCACCAAATGTTTCTTTGGAGTACAAGAGGTGGAATATTTGGGTCATATTGTATCTCATGAATGTGTTACGGTAGACCCTAGCAAAATTAAAGCCGTTATGGAATGGAAAATCACCACATCCATAAAGCATCTGCGAGGATTTCTCGGGTTGCGAGGGTATTATCACAAGTTTGTTAAGAATTATGGGAGAATAGCAGCAACTCTAACAACATTATTGAAGAAAGGTGCATTTTCATGGACTCCAGAAGCAACAAATGCCTTCGAACATCTTAAAGAGGCAATGTGCCAAGCACCGGTCTTAGCGACGCCGGACTTCACAAAAACCTTTATTGTGGAATGTGATGCTTCGGGAAATGGAATTGTTGTTGTTTTAATGCAAGATGAAAGACCCATTTCTTTCGAAAGTCGTCCAATCAAGGGAAAGTATTTACAGAAAGTTATTTATGAGTAGGAAATGTTGGCAATACTACATGCACTAAAGAAATGGCGACCCTACCTAATGGGAAGACACTTCAAGGTAAAAATGGATCATTATAGTCTTAAATACTTTTTAGAACAAATATTATCCTCTGAAGAGCAACAAAAATGGGTCACAAAGATGTTGGGTTATGACTTTGAAATCATATACAAAAAAGGGAAGCAAAATGTTGTGGCAGATGCACTCTCAAGAAAGGATGAGGATGTGGAAGCATTGTTGTGCGCCATTTCTATTATCCAACCAGATTGGATAAATGAAGCAAGGGAGGAATGGAAGAATGATGAAGAAGTGTGGACACTCATTCAAAAGTTACAACAATATTCCAGTACATCTGATACATTTAGCTAGAAAAATGATTCATTATGGTACATAGATCGCTTATACCTATGTAAGAATTCCCAACTCAAACAAAATATTCTTAGGGAATTGCACACTTCTCCCTTAGGAGGGCACTCAAGATTTTTAAAATCTTACCACAAGATTAAGAAGGAATTTTTTTGGGATGGCCTTAAATCGGATATTCAAAAGTTTCTGGCGGAATGTTTGGTTTGCCAACAAAATAAAGTTGAAACAATTAAGACCCCAGGTCTATTACAACGTTTATCCATTCCAAGCCAACGTTGGGAGGAGGTTTCAATGGATTTTATCACAGGTTTACCCAAGTCCGAAGGAAAGAATGTCATCATGGTGGTAGTTGACAGACTTACCAAATGTGCACACTTTTGTGCATTATCACATCCATTTAAAGCCAGTACAGTTTCTACTGCATTTATGGAAACAATTCAAAAGCTACATGGAAACCCAAAGATTATTGTAAGCGACAGAGATCCAATTTTCACTGGAAATTTTTGGACATAATTATTTTCTTGTCTCGATACTCAGTTAACTCATAGCTCATCTTATCATCCTCATTCTGATGGGCAAACTGAGATAGTAAATAAATGTTTGGAAGGATATCTTCGTTGCTTTGTATCTGATAAACAGACACAATGGGTCAAATGGTTGCCTCTAGCTAAATGGTGGTATAACACTTCCTTCCATACTGCAGCAAAAATGACCCCATTTATGGCACTTTATGGATATCATCCACCATCCATCACATCATATTTAAGAGAAAATTCTAAGGTTCAAGCAGTGGAACATCACATCGAGCATCAACAACAAGTTCTCCAACTCTTAAAGGATAACCTCACGTTGGCACAGAATAGAATGAAGCAACAGGCAGATCAACATCGCAGATCCTACGGCTACAACCATATAAACAAATGTCCCTCAAGCAAGCTAAGAGTGATAATAAATTATCACCAAAGTATTATGGTTCGTACAAGGTGTTGCAAAAGATTGGTACTATGGCATACAAATTGGAGCTTCTTGCAACTTCTCGAGTGCACCCAATTTTCCATGTTTCATGTTTAAAGAAGGTTATAGGCGACAAGCTCATAGTTCAAACAATATTGCCAGAACTTGATGAGGAAGGAAAAAATATATTAGAACCGGAAGCAGTCACAGAAACAAGAACTCGACAGCTACGAAATCGATCAATTTCAGAATATCTCATCAAGTGAAAGAACTTATCCGTTGAAGATTCCACATGGGAGGATGAGAATTTTATACAGAAGCATCTAGAACTACTCAAGCGTTGAGGACAACACTTTTTTGAAGGAGAGGGGCATGTTAGGTCCCTATAATATTAGTGATTCCCCCATTACCATTGTCGTTGTATCTCTTATTATTGTTGTTGTGCCCCTATTGTCCCCATATTGTTATTATTGTGCCCCATAGAATCCCTCTATTCTTATTTTTGTGCCTTTTATATGATTATTGGTAGGTCGGCTTAGTTATATTGTGACCCC
This sequence comes from Pinus tabuliformis, assembly GCA_031772625.1. NCBI lineage: Eukaryota > Viridiplantae > Streptophyta > Pinopsida > Pinales > Pinaceae > Pinus > Pinus tabuliformis. Next base: position 389,552,321 of record CM062816.1, on the reverse strand, counting down.
TTAGACTCCTATATATAGAATGGAGGTTTTGTCGTTTGAATCATCTAATAATTGTTCATTTGTGTAATGTAAAGGAGGTTGCCCCCTCTAAAAGGTTTATTTCTAAGGCATTGATCTATCTTTTCTACCTTTTTGTGAGCTGGTTTCATAACAGAGTATCACAGTCAAAGAGTATCATGTGAAAGTTAAAAGGTAAAGAATATTCCAGCGTAAAAGACCACAACAGCAAGCTAGCATAAAGGGCTACGAATCCAACCATAAAAGCCAGCAGTACCGCAATAAAACGGATAGCATGAAACAGTTCAATAGTCGTCTCTATCTTCTTGCAATAAGATATTTGTATTTCCTAGATTAAATCTCAAGTTGTTTTGAGATATTTTGTAATAATTTTTGTATAAATACTTCACAATTCGAAGTATGTAGGGTGGATTCTTAGACATTTCTATAGACCTTTTTTATCAAAAGACTATAAGCTATTGTACCACTGATTGGACCAGCAAGTTCGATTAATGAATAAAGACAAGAAATTTCACAGGATTCATGTGTAGAGCGAAGTGCAAACAAGTATTTTCTATTTGTGTTGTTATCTTTCTCAAAGTTTATTCACAATCTTTAATGTAATTCTATATCTAAATTCTATAATATGGAATGATATCTTAGAATTTGCTTCACTGCACTCTGTTTTAACTATTATGCATTTAAATGTTTTCTACTAATTATCTAAGTTAAGGAATTCTTGATTGCGCCTTAGTTTAGGTTATCCCCCTGTAATCTATAGCTAAGGATTCTTAATTTCTCTTTGTTCATGATTATCCTTGGTTCCTCATCTTAATCCCGGTTCGAGAATTCTTAATTTCTCTCTCACCCTGGTTAAGACCATTTCACCCATCTGGCCCAAAGACCTGCACTTTACTCTGCTAGCTTGCCCTTTGAACACTCCCTTTAGTGAGTTAATTCCAGTTCTGCTACCCTTCTTTGACTCCATAACCCAATGGTCCAAAAACATCATTCTATCCATCTGTTTTAAGGATTCCACCATCCAACCTTCAATACAAATCAAAAACCCCCTGAACCTTCAAAACTAGCCTAAAATCCCAGCAAACAAAGCTAAATCATATAGAGAGAGCCCTCTCTAAGCCATAGGTTGGCTAGAGCCTATGCTTAAAAGTTGGTTTGTGGTTACCTCGGTCCTTTCCTTCTTCTGAAAACTTCTAGGGAAAAGTTCTGAGTGATAACATAGTGGCGACCATACTGGGGACTTCGAATCCTCAGTCCTAATAAAGCTTTAAGAAAATCCTAAATCTTCATTCTAAGCCTCTTAAAGTCATTTGTTAGAAGTTCTCTTGAAAAATCTCACAAAAACAATTAAAAAGTTTGAAATTCTGGCTTCCAGGAAGACTCATTTTACTAGGGCTAATCCAGACCCAAACCCTGCCCCAGTAGTTGATAATCCCAACCTAATTTCAAGAAAATCCAAAAAAGAAGAAAGTTTAGTTAGCTAGATACCATTAGTTAAAGCTAATTCATGTCCTGATGAGTGGTTATTTTTAGAAGAACTTCCCTTTGATGTGCCATTTGAACAATCATTATTTAGAACAAAATCCGAAAATGCACTCAGTGAAACTGTTCTAGATCCTAATTTTATTGTAGACCTTGAAGTTCAACAGGCCAATAAATCCATTGATGAATACATTCTGAAATCTCCACAATCATCCATTAATACTTCCACAGCCCCTGAGCTTTCTGAACAATCATCCATTACCTTAAGTTCACCATTGTTCCCTTCAACTTCATCAATAATACCTTCTGAAGTCCATTCTTCACCACCATTTGTACCTACTCTTCCTCACCAACCTATCATCTCCCATTCATCACCTACTAGTCCTGGTTCTTCATCCATTCTTCATCCACATCTTAACCCCTCCCAGCCTACAACCATGGCAAATAGATATGCTCCTCTTGTTTTACCTGCCCAACTTGGTGCTATGCCAGCAGACTACCAAAGTAAAATTGTTCAATTTGATGGCACATGACATTACACTGCTCAGCAACATGTCAACAAGATAACAAATTACTTTGAGTTGCACGAAATTGACACAGATAATGTTCAAATGAGACTCTTTGCCCATACTTTAGCTGGTGATGTTAGGAAATGGTTTAGAGAATTTCCTGTTAATAGTATTGATAGTTTAGAAGCATTTCATCAGCAATTTTTGAACAGATGGGAAAAGAAAAAGAATCCCCTACAAATCCTTTCAGAATATGAGAATATTAGAAGGGGACCTAATGAAACTGTTCAAGATTACTGCACCAGATTCAATAGTATATATAACACCATCCTAGTTAATCTTAGACCCCCACCTGACTTAGCATTAATAAAGTTCCCTGATGGTTTTGACATAGATATGGCATACCAACTTAGGGAAAGAAACCCCCCAACATTAGAAGAAATGCAAAGTGTAGCTGTTAGTGTTGAAGCTAATTTGTTAGCTAAAAGGGCTAGAGTTAGAAATGAAAAAAGAGGAACTGCTAAGGATGAAGCTTCACCCTCTGACATTAAAATAGATAGTTTAGCCAAAAGTATGGAAAGACTAATGGATAGAATAGATAACATAGAAAGGAAACCCCAATGGGATAACCAACAAGCACCTCTAGTTAGAAACCCGAATTTTAGAAAAAACCAAAATCAAAACATTGGGAAAAATGGACCAGATCAGAACATTAGGCCTCCTTTTCAAGAAAATTATGCAGAAACATCCCATCCTGAAGATCCAGAACAAGACACACAAATTAACCTAATGGGAATAAATGATGAGGACACTATTTTTCTTACCCAAGATGAGCAGGAACTGCATATGTTGCAGCAATTACAAATCCAGTCTAGAGAGTCATTTGATTACAAATAGGGATATGATTCTGCCATTTTCGAAGTACATAAACAGTATAATCTAAGAAGCAGAAAGAATACTGATGTCCCTGACCAAACCAAGAAAACAGTGCAGAGTCAACCTAAGAAAATAAAAGAAGCCCCTGTTTCAAAGATCCTCCAAATTCTCCCTAGGTAGAACCCAAATCCTTCTAGCCCCACCATTGTAGATATAACCTCTGATCAACCTTCTGTTGATCAACCATCCACCTCAATTCCACTTAAGAAAACAGTGGAAAAAACTCAAAACACCAGATCTGAAAATCCACATAAAGAGATCCCCAATAAAGAAAAAGAAGACAAGTCTACTCAGATCCCTGCTTAAAAACTTCAAAGCCTTCAAACAGAAAAAGTTTCTTCACCATTCAATCTAGGAGCAAAGATAGCAAAGCTAAATATTTCAGTTCCTTTAACAGAACTAATCAAGAATTAAACTTACAAATAATAGATAAACTAGACCTTAAACATTGCTGGAAATGAGGATTTTGTCAACTTGTTTGATGACCAACCAGAACTCATATTTGGTCCAGACGTTAATGGCAAACCATTAGAATGAGAGTTCCACCTTTTTACATTAGCCTTAGTATCCATGTTAAAATTCTACAAAATGCAATGTTGGATTTTGGGGCCTCTCACAACTTAATGCCCAAATTAGTAATGGAGAAATTAAACCTAGACATTACAAGACCTTATAAAGTCTTATTCTCATTTGACTCTAGTCAAGTAAAATGTCTAGGCTTGATTAAAGACCTGTGGGTTACTTTAGTCCAATATACTACCAAAAGCATCCTTATCGATATTGTAGTTGCTAAAATCCCACCAAAGTACGCCATGTTGTTATCCAGATCATGGGGAGCCAAACTTCAGGGATCCTTACAACTAGATATGTCATATGCATCAATTTCTGTTTTTGGACAACCTAAGAAACTATACCGAGAAACCTTAATGAAATATATGGTAAGTAGTCAGGATTAGCCTCAAAACTTTCCCATCTACTCCATACACTCAGATATCGATTCCTTTATCTTGTATAATGTTGATCAAACACTAGAAGAAATTTCAGACAATATTAATACAGAACCAAAAGAAATTGTAGTTTCTACACAAAATGAAACTAACCAAACTTCAGAATTTTTCAATGAACAATATGGTCAAATTAATGTAAATGATGAAAAGTTTGTTGCACCAGATAGTGAAAATTATGAGCATGAAATATTATGGCATTTAGAATTTGATAGGTCAGTCAACAAGTTAGGAGCAAGAGCAGGAGTGTGGATATATAATTTGAAGAATAACCACTCAGAAGGCCATGCATATAGATTGAATTTTAAATGTACTAATAATATGGCCGAGTATGAAGCATTAATTTTAGGTCTTAAGTTAGTTAGGAATCTAGGAGCAAAAAGAGTTTTTGTCATGGGAGACTCTAAACTAATTATAAAACAAATAGATGTTGTATATATGACAAAGGATCCTAGATTAAGTTGTTATAGAGGAACTATTGTAGAAATACTTAACACTTTCCTAGAAACAAAGCTTGCAGTAATCCCTAGAAAACACAATATGCAAGCCCATAGTTTAGCAATGTTTGCCAGCACTTGCAAATTACCCTTCCAACCTAACCATCAATACACTGCTGAAGTTAGGCACAGACCTGCAATTCCAGATAATTTGAAGAATTGGCAAATATTTTCTAATGACAAACAGATAAATAACTTTTTACTTTTAGAAGAAGAGTTTGTAAATAACAATATAGATACTGATACATCCATAGATCTTGACTCTAAGGATGAGTTAGAAATAAACGAGATAGAAGGTGACAAACTAGATAGATTTAACCCTACTAAATTTACTAAATCAGATGTAGATAACTTAGAGCAAATCGAGATTCATGAAATAAGTGAAGAAACCGAAGTAATTAATCTCAAAGATAACTTCTTAGCAAAGGGATTAACCCCTCTGGAAGATTTATTTGATTCAAATGATGTTCCTAGGAAACCTAAAATGGAACCATTAAGGTCTGATATAGAGGAATGTAATATAGGCACCAATGAAAATCCTAAATTGATCAAACTTTCGAAATCATTAAATCACATATCCTTACTTTTCCTCAAAATTTGCTGCATGCGATTCCCTATCATATTGCTGTAATAAATTTGCGGAAAGTAAACACTATTATGTACAAACTAAAGTGTTGATTTCTTCAAAAAACCTGATCAAAATAATGCTTCAGAATTCGACCATTTACTGGCCCAGCATCTGCCTCTGTGTCATCCAAGCTTTTCAGAAAATAGGTGTTGTTTCCCTATACAGTCTGGATAACAAATGGTCCTTTCCAAAGGAAATCAAATTTGCCATGCTTCCCTTTATCCTCTCTTCTAGAATCCCACTTTAAAACTTTGTCCCCAATGAAGAAATCCTCCGCTTTGGTTCTTTTATCAAACATCTTTTTCAGTTTTTCTTGTAGAACCTGACTTCTCTGATATACTTCCTCTCTAGTCTGCTGCAAGTGAATAGTTTGATTGATCCTTCTTTGGATATCATTAGGTTCTGCTTGTATCTCTTGTAGTAGCTTTATCACTGGGATTCCCAAAGATGAAGGGAATCTTGCCTCCATGCCATAAACCAATTCATATGGGCTTGTTCCAATAGATCTTTTGGTGGTCAATCTGTCTACCCATAGTGCATTCACCAATTTTTTATGCCAATTCTTTTTATTCTCCTCCAAGACCTTTTTGATGATGTTGATGAGGCTTTTGTTGGAGGACTCAGCTAGACCATTACCTTGAGGGTAATAGGCTGTGGAGTGGCCCAAGGTAATGTGGTACTTGTGGCAAAAATTGATCATTCTTTTGGACTTAAAGGCAGCAGCATTGTCAGTAATAATCTTCTCCGGACAGCCAAATCTAGACAAGATGTTGGTTTCTAAGAATTGCATGATGATTGAGTCATTGGCTTGCCTACAAGGGATGGCTTCTATCCATTTGGTAAAGTAGTCTGTGGCTGTCAAAATCCACTTATGCTGGCCAGAGGAGGAAGGGTGGATTTCTCCAATGAAGTCTAAACCCCATTGTTGAAATGGCCTTTCAGTTGAAATGGGTTTGAGGGGCAAAGGCAGCAGCTTTTTCTTGCCTTCAAAAATTTGGCATTTGTGGCAAGAAACTACAAATTTTTTCACATCAGCAAACAGGGAGGGCCAATAAAAACCAGCCCTTAGGATTTTATCAGCTGTTGATTTCCAATAAAAGTGTCCACCACAGTCCGCTGCATGAAATTCTTTAAGTACTTTGTCAGTTTCATCCAGTGTTAGGCAATTAAGCAAAATACCTTCATGATTTTTCCAAAATAAAACATTGTCTATAATACAAAACTTTGATGCTTTCATTTTCAAGAATCTCTTTTTAGTCTTGGATAACCTTGGAGGAGCTTGTAGGTTCAGCAATATATAGCATATGTCAGCATACCAAGGTGATTGTAAAAAGGCTTGATTGATCTGTGGAGTCGCCATCTCCTGTTCGTTATCCAGTTCATTTATGTCAAGGGCTTGAAAATTGGTTTCAGTCATCAGCTTGGCTAGTCCTTGTCCTTTTATCAGTTTGGTTGGCTTAATTTCAATGTCATACTCTAAAATGTTAGCTATCCATTTGCCCCTTTTACCCTCAATTCCTTCTTGAGTCAGAATGTCCTTAACCACAACATTTGGAACATAGGCTATCACATGTGAGTACAAGATATAAACTCTGAAATCCTTGATGGCCTTTACAAGGGCATAAGCTTGTTTCTCCATAATCTGATATTTGAGTGGAGCATCTCTAAGGGCTTTGCTGAAAAAAGCAATGGGCTTCTCACACCCTTGGTCATCTTTTTGCAATAGGACAGCAGCAATAGTATGCTCAGATGCAAAGGAAAAAATCATGAAGTCTCTATCAAACTTGGGGCTTGTTAGAACAGGTGTTTTTGTTAAAGCTATTTTGATGTCCTCAAAGGCTTGTTTAGCTTCCATTGTCCATTTGACTTTAGAATCTTTCTTCAGCATATTATTCAACAGTCTTATTAGCTCGGCCAAATTGGGAATGAACCTTCTTAGGAAATTGATATTTCCTAAAAAAGCTTGCAGTTCTTTGATGTTTCTTGAGTGAGGCACTTGGAGGATAGCTTGTATTCTGTCCGGGTCAATTCTAATGCCATCTTTTGAAATATGTGACCTAGGAGTTTGCCTTCTTCTAAGCCAAACAGTGATTTCTTTGGGTTCAATGATATGCCATATTTTCTGCAAATTAGGAACACTTGCCTCAAATGCTTTAAATGTTCTTGATCTGATTTTGAAAAAGCAGTGAGATCATCAAGATATATGACTAAGAAATCATGGATCTCTTTTGCAAAGGCTATGTCCATTGCCCTTTGAAATGTGGCCCCAGCATTTTTGAGTCCAAAAGGTATTTTCACATATTTGAAGGTTCCCTAAGGTGTTGTAAAGGCAGTTTTGTCTTGATCATCCGGGTTAACCAAAATCTAATTGAATCCAGAGAATCCATCTAACAGTGAGATCCTAGAAGCCCCCACTACCCTTTGTAGGATATGATCCATTTTTGGTCAGGGGTAGTGGTCTTTGAGAGAGACTTTGTTTAAATTTCTTAAGTCAACACACAGTCTTATTTCTCCCGTTTTCTTTCTAGTAGGCACTAGATTTGAAATCCACTCTGAGAACCTGATAGGAGCAATGATTCCAGCTTCATACATTCGTTTAACTTCCTTTTCAATCAGGGGAAGAAGGACAGGATTCACCCTTCTAAGCTTTTGTTTAAAAGGTTTTTGATTCTCTTTCAAAGGTATAGTATGTTGGATGATAGAAGTATCATAGGACTTGAGGTCCTCATAACTCCAGGCAAAGACATCTTGGAACTCTTTAAACAACTCAATGTATTTCAGCTTTTGATCCGGAGGGAAGTTTTACCATTTTGGGATTTTCTGTGGTTCCAATGTTGCAGTCCTCAATTTCTGCATTCAATGGTTGCATTTTTGGCTTTCTTGGAATATCATTTGAATCAAATATATCCTCTAAAGGAGTTAATCCCGTGGGTAGAAAATTATCCTTTAGTTCAATTACTTCAGATTCTGCCTCAGCCATTTCATCAAGGTCTATTTGCTTTAGTTCTTGTAAATGTTTACAGTCAAAGGTTGTTGGATGCAAAATCAGATATTTTTTTCAGAGAAAAAAAAACTATATATATTATATGAGGAATATAAAGTAACTGAGATACATCCACAGATCAGGTCTGTATTCCAAAAGAGCAAAAAAACCTATGATCTATAGAGAAATTACATAAAGTCTATGAAACCAAACTGATAATATCTGTAACAAAGTCTCTGAATATAGTGACTATCTTGCAAGAAAGAGCATTTAAAAATCTGGTAAGGCAAAGTCATTGATCTGATAAGTGGCATCATCCGTTACTATCTCAAGATGCCAGAATCGAGAAGAGGAAGAAAGACCCTTTTTTGAAAGTGCGTCAGCTGTAGAGTTTTTGTCCCTATTGATGTGCTGAATAGAGCATTTCTCCATGTGGGTCCAATAGAAGTGTATCCTGTCTCTCCATCCAGTCAGATGCTGGGCCAAAATGGAATTTTTCCTGTTAACCGAATCTACCCATAGCTTGGAATCGCCAAAGATAGCCACCTGCTGAATGTCTAGGAAAATACAAAATTTTAAAAGATCTGAGAGGGCTATGGCTTCAGCCAGATTGTTGGAACCCTGTCCACCGTGCCAAAATGAAGAGAAATGAGATTTTTCAGATATCTTTATGTGGAATCCACATCCGCATTGGCCCTTTTGAGCTGCCCCGTCGAAAAATGCTGTCGGCTGATGAAGATGAGCAAGCAAAGACTTGGCTGGGGATATATATAAGATCTTATTATTCTTCTGTGGGAGTGATTCTAAATAAGCAGAGATTAAATCAAAAGCTTTAGCAGAAGAAAAATTCGAGTGGTTAAAGATACAGTTGTTGCGCCATTTCCAGATAAACCACATGGTTATGATGCATATTCTACGCCATAGGATCTGTCTCTTGCTACATTCTATGAGCCAAACCTAGATCGAAACTTGCATATCTAGTTTGAAACCATAGACTCTTTCTAATTTCTGCCAAATGAGATATGATTGCTTGCACTTGATAAAAATATGAAGGTTTGATTCCTCGTCTTCTCTGCATAAAGAACATATGTTAGGTCCATTCCATCCCCTCTTCAATAAGTTATCCCAGGTCAAATTCCGATTATGAAATGTGAGCCAAGAGAAGAGGATCATCTTCGGAGGACAACCATCTTTCCAGAAGGTAAGTGGAAAAATCGGGGATTGAGAAGAGTGTTGTCCTATCAATTTCTGATATATTCCTTTTACTGATATATTTTCCGCCTCATTTGGGATGTTCCAGGATAAGAAATCCGAATCTCTTGTACTAGTGAGACCCCCATTTTGTAGCCTCAGTATTATGCTAAGCCACTGCTGCTCATACTCTTTGGGAATGTTCAAAACTGATGAATCTTTCCAACGCGGAATAGGGCCATCCCAGGCAGCGATCAATTTGTCCCAATAAAAAATACCACATCTATGGAAATGCTGAAGAAGAGAATCAGGGATATCAATATCATCTGATCCGCACTTGAAGAGATCTCTGCCAATAATGATGTTGTTCCCCTTTTGAAAACGCCATATCAGATGCTCCAGACAGATTGCCTCGATTTTCCGAAAGCTACGCCATATGGGGGATCCATATGATGCGCCGATAGTGCCTCTACGATACCAGACGTGGAATTTCTTATTGGCTAGATATTTCGATTTAATCAGCTGGCTCCACGGACCATCCCCTTGTATAGCTCTCCAGAAGGATTTGCACAGGAGGGCTCTACCAAAGATTCTCAAGCTTAATAAACCCCAACCGCCCATCGACTTAGGAAGAGAGATGCCAGAGAGTTTTATAAGATGATATTTACGCTTTTCAGCATGACCCCCCCATATGAAATTTGCGGACAGACTGTTCATGTTGTTGATAATGCTCGCTGGAAGATGAAAAAGGTGTGCCCAATAAACAGAGAGTTGATTTAGTATGGATTGTACTAAAATAACTCTCCCAGCCAACGAAAGACAACGAAATTCCCATCCGGAGATTCTCCTATAGAATCTGTCCACCAACCAGGACCAATCGGCTCTCGAATAGCCATTCGCCTTGATTCGGAACCCCAAATATTTAATGCCACTGCTGATATGATAAGCTTTTATACCAAAAAGCTCAAATAGCCAAATAACATCTTCCAGTTTGAGATCAGAATGGAATATAGATGATTTTTCCAAATTTACCTGAAGTCTCGTAGCCCTTTGAAATTTATCCATTATCATATGAAAGCGCATCCAAGTGGACCTGCAAAACATGGCAAATAATAATATGTCGTCTACAAATAAGTTATGAGACAGAGATATGTTCCTGCAAATTCTGAGTGGACGCCATGCTTTCTCTTCAACTGCCTTATGGATGTGTAAGCTGAGAGAGTCAATGGCCAGAATAAATAATAAAGGGGACAGAGAACATCCTTGGCGTAGCCCCCTCTCAGCACTGAAGAAAGGAGTAGGAGAGCCATTTATGATAATAGCGTAATCCACAGGATCAACACAAGCCATGATCCAGTTGATCATGTTGCTCTTCAGCCCAATTCTAGCAAATAAACACCTGATATATGCCCAATCAATACAATCGTAAGCCTTTCTCAGGTCTACTTTAAGTAAGACCGCTTCTCTTTTCTTAGAGTGTATAGAAAATAATGCCTCCTAAGTAATAGCTACAGCGTCATGGATGCTTCGGCCTTTGAGAAAACCATACTGTTCTTTTGAAATTGATTTTGATAATACTCCTTTCAGCCTTTCTGTGATGATCTTTGACATTATTTTGAAGGTGGTATTACATAAAGAGATTGGCCGATAGTCCATAAAATTCTGAGCTTCCTTTTTTTTGGGAATGAGGGCTATATATGTGGAGCTCAACTGCCTGCTGATATTCCCCTTTATTCTGATCTCTTCTAGCATCTTTAGTAGATCCTCCTTGATATGATCATAGAAGTGTATAAAAAATTCTATAGACTAGACGTCTGGTCCGGGGCTCTAGTCCCTATTGAAAGATTTCATTGACGCCAATAATTCTTCCTCTGATATAGGCTGGAAAAGCTGGTCATTCTCTTCTTCATTAAACATCACCGAGTAAGCTTCGATGCCCCACAATATATCCTGAAAGCTTCTATGCTCCATCCTTTGATATTGTTTTACGAAATGAGTTACAGCTTGCTTTGCAATATCTTGTTGAGAGACGAGACATGCTCCATTCTCGTCTTTAATTTTCCATATAGCATTTTTAAGTCTTCTGGCATTTGCATACCTCTGGAAGAACTTTAAATTTTTATCACCTTCTTTCATCCATAAGGCTCTGCTTTTCAGGCGCCAAAATATTTCTTCCTTTTTCAAATATTGCAGCTTCCTATTATGGAGATTCTTGAAGAGACTTCTCTTTTCGAAGGATAGAGTATTATAATCTGTAGAGTTTGTCAACTTCTCTAACTTCTCTTGGATGTCTTGAAGTTCTCTTCTGTTTGCTCTTCTTTTCAGATTCTGCCATTTTTTAACCACTTTCCGGATATTAATCATCTTATTCATAAAATTTTCCTGATGAGAAACAGATCCGCTATATTCATATTTGCGCCAAGCTTTAACAACTATGTCATTAAAGTCAGGTTCATCAAGGCATTGTCTGTTAAATTTAAAAGGGATTCCTTTTCTGATGCCCAAGGACGTCCATCCCATGACAATCGGCCGATGATCAGATATGAGGGAGTTTTCAACCATCGAGAAAGGCATACCGAGGATATCAACCAGGGAGGCATGAATAAGGAATCTGTCTAGCCGCTTAGCAATGTATGCCTCCTCACATCTTCCATTGTCCCAGGTGGGAAGGATAGCGGGCGGGAGAATGTCAATGAAGTTTCTCATAAGAAATTCATTTCGAATCATAGATGCGATAGGGTCCACTTTCTTACCCTTCCCCCATATTTCATCTGAGGAGAAAGTTATATTCAGATCACCTGCAACCAACAAAGAGTCTATATCAAAAACTTCGGATGCAAATAGGTGTTCCCAGTAATCTGATCTATTCCGGAAAGGAGCATATATGTTCAGGATGTTGATACGGCATTTAAGTCCTCTAACATGTGCAGAGATAATAATACCAGCGAGGCATCTGTATGCCTTTGCATTAATCCACAGAGGGTCCCACAGTACAGCCAGACCACCGGATAGACCTATGGCATCAATAGCAGAGATGTGCCAATTAGGGAGCATTTTCCGAAAATATGAGATAGTAATATGAACCGGGTGCATAGTTTCCTGAATTAAAATAATTTTAGGACACTTAGACAAAAAAAGATTTCTTAAGGCCAAGAACTTCATGTCTGCTCCCAGGCCTCGAATATTTACAGAAAGGATAAAATTCATTTTGAAGGAAGATCGGCCTTTCCAGCTCTAAGAGGCCTGTCAACAGAGACATCAGCGATAGGAACATCCACCAGAGATAAATTCTTGAAGCAGCAATCAGATACTATACCCCTCCCCCGAAAATGCCTACTTCCCTTTTTGTTCTTCTTTCTAACAGTGATATTCATAGCAGAAGAAGGGCTTATCCGAGGAGAAGTAGGAGATGAAGGTTTATGGACAGTGAGAGGAGCAAGATCCAGAGATTTCTTAGATAACAAAAAGTCTAAGTCGCTACCAATCGAATTGATAGGCGATTTAGACGGAGAGATTACAGGAGAGGGAGCATTCAATGGGACGGAGCCTTTTTCATCCAGAGAGGAAACAACAATGAGAGGAGAATGCTTACTGCTATGGGAACGGGGATCAAACTTGACAGAAGAAAGAGGGATATCAGGCAATATAGGGACATGATGATCTCCGGAAGGTTCCGCAGGATGATTCGGAGGATGGGGTAACTCATACTCTGAGGCAGTCTCCAACTCCGGCATCGAAGGAGAAACCCGCAATAGTGGGTCAAGATCAACGGGTCGATGGGAAGAAAACTCCTGGCCTTCAATCGGGGAATCAGGACGGAGGGGGAGAGGAGAGACATCGGGAGACACAGAATCATATGAAATATTAATAGGATCATTTGAAGTAATAGGAAATTAAGAAAATTTAGTAAGTCGATGGTGTCTTCTACCCAAAGCTCGCTTTTTCGGGCAATTCAAAATGAGATGTCCAGTATGGTGACATGCAGCACACCGAAACGGCACACCCCAGAAATCCAATCTCTGTCTGATCGACAAATCTCTCCAACAGATGTCGATATGCTCCGGGAATCCACCTCTGAAGGATCTTTCAATCAGAATCCAGGCGATACGTTTGTCTTTCTCAGCCCGACACCAAGGATCAACATAAACACTTCTGCCGACAGCATTACCAATCTCTGATAGAATCTCAGGAGTCCAGAAATCAAGAGGAAGACCCGGAAGTTTCAACCAAATAAGGTTGTTAGAAGGGGTATTGCTAAGAGGATTGAATCCCAGATACCATCTATGCAGAGAAAGAAAACTACGACCACATACCCACTGGAGTTTTAAGATGGCTTCCCGATCCTCTGCATTTAAAAAATGGAAGCAAAACCATTCTTTCAACAGCTTTGCAATAATCGGGGTATACCCGATTATGGGTTTCCAGCGAGCTTCCAGCCAGTCTCGCATCTGATTATCATTCAGAACCGGGAAATACCACCTCCCAATCAAGGCCTTACCTTGGAGACTGTCAATACGCTCCGACAACTGAGAGCTGTCAATCCGAATAGCACTGGGAGGAAGAGAAGTCTTCGTCGGCTTATAACTTTTGCTAGATCGAACCCCAGATAGAGGATTGCTTTTCTGACATGTATCATCATGAGCTGTCTGAGAAGGGATCGATGGATGAACCAGCAAGTCATCCAAAGTGGAGGGCCAGTCAGAGGACGGTCTGGCATTACCGAGGCGAGATTCAGCCTGTATGGCCGCTAAGACCATAGCCTCCGTGGCTGATGAGTCAGATTTAAAGTCCAACATATTAAAGGGATAGATACATGGCGCCCAAAAAACCAAGGGGAGGTTAAAAAAGGATATAGACAGATGTCGCTATCCAAATGGAAGGAGGCTAATAAAAAGAAGGACAGGAGCAGATAGGATCAATCCTATATAATCAGCTGTCGGTACATTCAAAGTACACCTCCCATAAGGAAAGCATATACTCAGAAGGGAAGTCAGGAATAAAAAAACATTCTAGTCACCCTCATAGATAAATGCCAGATATAGGAAGATATTGAAGAAAGGGATTTCCCAAATAAATTGACGGCGCAATAGACCAAAACTTCTAAATATCGGTCCTATATCTGATAGGAGTAGCTGATGGAATTAATACAACCAGTCCCAAGGTGGTAAATTTTGAATTCCAGGTGCACTGGAAAAAACCACTAGACCAGAGAACTAAAACCAGAAACGGGAATCAGAGGAGGTCAAAATCCGATAATCTAGAGGAGAAAGCTATAGTTCAAGGGATGAAATCAAGAGAGATCAGTCTGGTAAGTGTAGCAACAGAAAAAACATAACACACATTTGCACCACCATGGACCCAGTTTATACCGGAAGTCTGAACATGGTTTAGAAATGAAACAGCTACACTGTAGTCTAAAACAATTAATCCAAGACCAGCATGAATTCTTGACTTTATACATAAAAAGAGTCCCTAGGATTTAAGAAATTCAGTGAGCCTCCACAGATAGTGAAAATGGATAATATATTAGAAGCATGCTATAAAGAACCAGAATACCGACCCTACGATGCCAATAAGCTGAGCATAAAACATCATAACGCTTATAAACCTAAAAAAAATGCAGAGTAAGAGATAGGAGTCACATGATGGCGTACCTGGTAATGCCGACAGATCGAAATTGGGGTGCATATAGGCGAAGATTGAGCCTCTAGAGCCCGTCATGCAGACATGGACGAGCAGAAAGAAGGAAGAAGGGAATGGTAATTTTCAGTCAAAGGTGATGTCGGGGGAAAATTTGCAGCAGATGGCAGGAGAATGGAGTGTTAAGCGAAGAAACTAAACCAGATGGAAGCGAGGTGAATATATTGATAAAAATTGCATGCCAGATGGAAGGAGGGCTCTCCAGGTGTCAAGAGTCATCGCAGGAGGCAGCAAGTGGAGCGAAGGATTTGAACTATATGAAAATATTTGCATGTAATATGCTAGGTTCAAACTCCAGGTGTCATGTGCTTACCTAAGAGGCTTCTGGAAAACCGACAGATGATTAGCAGATGGCCTGAAATCAGTAGCAGGCACCCCATTCGATCGTCGCGCACTACCAGGCTCCATCTTTTGGGTAATTTACCGGATGCAAAATCAGATTTGCTGTTTCATCTGATATACTTTGCTCACTTTTGTCTATTTGCTGTCGATCATCAATGGTGCTTGTGTCAATGTTTATACTTGAGAATTCCTCTTTCAAAGTCAGGAAATTATTTATTTGTGTATCATTTTCAAACACCTGCCAATTTTTTACATTATCTGGGACAGCAGACCTGTGTTTGATTTCAGCAGTGAAGTAGTGGTTGGGCTCAAATGGTAGCTTGCAAGCGCTGGCGAAAGTGGCCAAGCTATATGCATGTAAATTGTGCTTTCTTGGAATTTTGGTGAACTGAGAGTCTGAGAAGGTGTTAAGTATTTCGATGGAAGCCCCTCTGTAAGCTCTTAACCTAAGATCATTGGTAACAAAGTTTCCATTCATCTGTTGTATAATCAAATCTGAGTCCCCTAAAAATGAAATCTTGGTTGCCCCTAGACCTCTAATCAGTTTGAGACCTAACAAAAGGGCTTCATACTCGGCCATATTGTTTGTGCACCTGAAATTTAGCCTATATGCATGACCTTGAGCATGGTTATTTTGCATATTGTGTATCCAAACCCCTACCCCTGCTCCTAATTTGTTCACTGACCCATCAAATTCTAAGTACCATAAGACTTCTTGATTGTGACTAGTCTTAGGAGTTTTGGAACCTTGTTCAGTGGGCAGATTTGGATTTTGTAGCTCATATGTGATGTCTTGTTCATTGGTTGCATCAATCACATCAACAAATTTTTGATCTTGGGCACTAGATTGTTCGTTTATGCTTTTCGTCTGTGCTGTTTGTAGGAGTCTGAGATCAGTTTTGGGACACATCTCAGCATTGTATAGAATGAATGAATCCATATCGGAATGCATAGAATAGATGGGGAAGTTTTGGGGCTTCTCTTGACTGCCAACCACATATTTCATTAGTGTTTCCCAGTATAATCTCTTTGGCTGGCCAAAGACTGAAATAGTGGCATAGGACATGTCTAGCTGCAAAGATCCTTAGAGTTTTTCACCCCAAGATCTGGATAAAAGCATACCATACTTCGGTGGGATATCAGCTACCACCACATCCATCAAGATTGTTTTGGCTGGGTATTGTACCAGAGACACACAAAGGTCTTTAATTAGGCCTAGACACCTAACCTGACTGGAATCAAATGAGAACAAGTCTTTGTATGGCCTTGTGATATCTAGGTCTAGTCTTTCCATCACCAACTTAGGCATTAGTTTAAGGGAAGCTCATCAATCAAACATTGCGTTATGCAGCACTTTGTCATGGATATTCAAGCTCACATAGAATGGAGGAACCCCTCCATCTACTGTTTTACCATTGACTTCAGGACCAAAAATGAGTTCTAGTTGGTCATCTAAAACATTGACGGCATCCCTATTCTCTGATATTTGGAGTGACCTGTTGATTTGTTCCCTATACACTTCATGTTTAGCCAATTCAGACAGAGGAATGGCTATTTTCAGCTTGCCTATTTCTGTTTCTAAGTTAAAAGGTTTTTCCACTTGAATTGTATTGTGGACAGCAAGCTTTTCCTTTTCAGATGTATTTTCAGTGACCTTCTCTTCCTTATGAGCACTGTTTTGAGCTAAAACTGTTTTAAAATTATTTTCAAGAGGGAAATTTAGATTTTCTTTTGAAAGAAGGGATGTGGATGGCTGATTCTTAGAGGGTTGTTCATCTGATATGTCTTGCACAGTGGCTTCCTTTGGGTTGGGATCTATTCTAGCAGGGAGTTCTGTCAGGGCAGCCTTATCTTTTGTTTTCTTTGGCTGCTTGGTATCTTTCAACTTGGCAGGTTCAGGCACATCTATGGTTCTGCTTCTTAATTTGTATTGTTTTTGCACCTCATAGACCGCTGCATCATACCCTTCTCTGAAATCAAAGGACTCTCCGGACTTGGTTTGAAATTGATTGAATTCAGGGGCCTCTTGGTTATCTTGTGTTAGAAAGATTTGTTGCTCATTGTTTAACCCCATTAGGTTGATATGGGTGTCCTCTATAGGCTCACTAGAGGTTGAGGCTTCAGCATAATTCTCTTGAAATGGAGGTCTGATATTCTGATCAGGGCCAGCTTTCCCGGTGTTAGGATTTGAATTTTTTCTAAAGTTCGGATTCCAAGTGGTGTTACTTGGTTGGCCCTCCCAAGAAGATTTTCTTTCAATGGTTTCCACTCTATCTCCAAATCTGTCCATACCTTTAATGATTGCCTCCAATTTTTGTTCAAATGTTGAGGGCTTTTCTTTGAAAGTTGTTCTTCTTTCAGCTCTTGCCCGATTTCGTTTAGCAATCAGGTTTGCCTCCACACTAACAGCTATATTTTGCATGTCTGCTAAGCTTGGAGGGGCTCTTTCCCTCAGCTGATATGCCATGTCAGGGTCAAATCCATCAGGGAATTTGATCAAAGCCAAATCAGGTGGAGGTCTAAGGTTCTGAGGAATAGCATTATAGACATTGTTGAATCTAGCACAATAGTCTTGGACGGCTTCTTGTGGGCCTCTTTTCAAGTTGTCATATTCTGTTAAAATGTGCAAAGGGTCTTTCTTCTTTTCCCATCTGTTTAGAAAGGATTGATAAAGGGCATCTGGATTAGCTATAGAATTTGGAGCAAGTGCTCTAAACCAAGTCCTTACATCACCAGTTAGACTTTGGACAAAGATCTTCATTCTTACATCATCATCATCAATTTCATAATTCTCAAAATAATCTTGCATTTTCTTAGTGTGTTGTTGGGCTGTATAGGAGCCAGTACCATCAAAATATGTGATTTTGCTCTGATAATCCTGAGGCATAGCCCCTGGATTTCCAGGTAACTGCAGAGGAGCATATCTATTTGCCATATTTACAGGGATAAATGGGACAACAGGAAGAAATAAGACAGCTAGGGCAGTAGGGACAACAGTGGAAATATGTGCATTTGATGGGGGAGTGGAGAGGATACTTTGAGAGGTGGATGAAGAACTAGGAGAAGCAACGGTAATGTGAGGATGGACTGACGCTTTGGAAGGAGTTTGGATATAGTTCTGCTGAACTGTTTCAAGGTTTAAATCAGCAGAATTTTCTTGAGTTTCTCATTTTCTAAGGTCCTTAGAGATCAAGTTAGGATTTTCAAAAACAGCTGGAGGATCTGGATCAGGATTTGACTTGGTGTACCGAGTTTTCTTCTTTGGAGCCAGCTTCTAAGTTTGTTTTTGGTATTTTCTGGAAATGTTTTAAAGATCACAGTTTTTTAAGAATTTTCTGAAGGAAGCTCCTATGCAAAATAGGAGGTTTTGGCTTTCCTTTGAATATGTTGAAACAGGGAAACTGGTCAAATCTTTGGGACAGTTGTTTAAGGCCTAAAACTAGACTGGAGATTGACTGAAGCAGCTTTTATTTACTCCTGTAAATGCACAGCAAGAACAGTTTCAAAGGCTACCTGGCTCACTTCAGGCTCCATCTGTAGCTTTAGAAAATAGACAGCAGTAACAAACAGTCATTCAAGTCCCCAGCGGAGTCGCCAATGATGTTATCACTTAGGTTGTTCCCCAGGAAAGCTGTAATGGGGGAATACGGCCGAGGTAACCACTAACCAGTCTTTTAGCTGCAGATTCTAACCAGTCTTTTAGCTTTGTTTTGAAGTGTTTTAGGCTAGTTATGATGCACAGAGTTTGGTTTTAAGTTTGTTGGATGGTGATATCAAATAGAGCTGGGATGCAAGTCTGAACATATTATACCATTGGGCAAATGGGGTCAATGATGATGAACTGCTGAAAGTGTTTTCTTTGTTAAAGGGCAATGCTACAGAGCAAGATAATCGGTCTTAGAACAATTTTGAGATTAGGAAGTTAATGGAATGTAAGCCAGTGGATGAAGGGCAGTCAAGAATCCTTGATCATGCTGGCAAAGGGAAGGTGCTTGAATATTACCAAGGAGCAATTAAGAATTCCCAAGTAGTATTCAAAATGAAAGAATTAGTGAAAACAGGAGCAGCTAAGAATTCCTATTTATGACTAACTCTGAAGAAAACATAATTAATAGCAGAGATTGAACACAGAGTGTATTTAACAAATTCTGGTCTATTCTTTTTCTCTGTTACTAAGACTATGAAACACATATGAAATTCGCAAACACAGAAAACATAAACGCAGGTTAGAGCAACTTATTGATCCATAGAAAGACACAGGAATTCTGTAGCAGTTCCCAGAACATTAAATCCACATTCAGTCGGTCCAGCAAGAATGAATGTCAACAGCCTTTGTATTAAACAGTCTTAGAATTTATAGCGCAGTCTAGAGTGAAAATCACCAACCCCAAATACATATTATGGGGAGGTATTTATACAAAAAAGAGACACAAAATATCGTGTAGATAAGTCTTCTAGCAATAACTTCCTTCACCAACTCTTCAGAAGAAGTAAATGAGAGAAGTAAATGTTGTAATGAATGTTGGTGTGCTGGCTGTCTAATTTGTCAGAGATATTTGACTTTTGGACTGAGTGAGTCGGCTGGTAGCTGCGTCTTTACTCTGTGTTTCTTGCGTTCACTGTCTTGTTGTTTTGCTATGTTGCTGTCCCGGCCTTGTCATCAGTGCTCGGTCATTCATTAATGAGCTGTAGTCACAATTTGACTTCTTCTTTTTGCTGTTTCCACTCTTTGACAGGTGGCCCTATATTTTTGAATTTGCTGACCTGTAGCTGTTCAAAAAAGGAAAAAGAACCGAAATCACCTTGGTAAAACCTTCAGCATTCCCTGCCACCAGTCTTTTGTAGGCAACTAATGTCTTTGTATTTTTATGAGCACTTCATCAGCTTTAGTGTATCTATAGAAGTTGGGCTGAACTTCAAAAAGGTGATTTATCTCATGTTCAATGTAGAACAGATTTTCCAATTTATCATAGAGACTATGTCCAGAGGGAGGCCCTGTTTCTTCTGAGGTGCTTGAGGATGCTGTGATTTGATTGGAAACATAATTATTTACCCTGTTGGCATACTATTCATGTGATAACAGTCTTCCACTGCTGGTTAACAAGCTGGGTAATCCTTTGCTCTGCAATGTTCCAAACTTTAGTTTGAAGGCATTTATTTCTGCCTGCATTTCTTGGCACTTTCTTTCTAAATTCTGTACAAAATTTCTTAGGGTCAGCACCTTTTTCACTATCAAAATGGTCTCTGTCCTGTTCCTGATATCTAGGGTTGCCAGCTGCTCTTTGATTTTGAGTGTTCAAAAATTGAATCATTCTATTGGCTTGCTCAGGCATATTTCCCAATGATTCCCTGGCCTTTTGAGTCTCAAATTGAGCTTGGCCTATCAATTCTATTTGCTCATGTATAGTCTGAATTGATTGCCATTGGTCAGTGATAGATTGGCCAATTTTGGCCCACAGAATCTTCTTGATTTCAGCTAGAGTTTTATCTAGAGTAAGCTCTTTCTCTAAGGACTTTATTTTATTGTCCAAGGCCTTTATTTCCCTTGTTTTCTCAGCCACTGTTATCTTGGACTTGTCATAGCTTACTTCCAGTTTGGCCAACTTTTCCTTGGCCTCTTTCAGTTCTGTCATTTGAACTTCTAGCTCTTTCACTGCTTTCATCATTTCTTCCATACTCATGCTAGATTCTGGTGCTGTTGTTGTTGAAGCATCCGTTGTTGATGTACCTGTTGTTGATGCTAGAATGACAGGAGGAATCGCTGTTGTTACTGTTGGAAGGGCAGTGGGGACTGTTGGAGCTGGTACATGTGGCTGGGAGGTTGACTCTCCCTGCTTGCCTTGCAATGCTTTCTCCAATTCTTCCTCCATTTGGATTATTCTTTGGTTCATCCTCATTAGCAGATCCATCATATCTTCACCTTCCTTTTCTTGTACAAGTTCTTTAGTTTGAGGGTGCATGGTTAAAGGCAGCCCCAATTGCTTTTTAAGTGCAGCAATATCTTCTTCTTTTTTCCTCATGAGGGCCTTGATGCCCTTGGCATCTTTAGGATCATGCCCTAGTTCCATAATAATTTCCTCCAATGTCTTTATTCTGTTGTCTTTGGCCAAGGAAGACATTCTCTCCAAATCCAATTGAGTAGATGTATTTTTCAATGATTCCTTCAATTGGTGGGCCAGCATTGCCCTGTCTACTAGAGTAGCATAGACCATTTCACCTGTTTGCTTGTGTAGCTCAATTTGGTCCATTGGGTTTATGTCCTTGGCGAGGACTTCCAAGTTTGTCTTTATATAATCTGCAGCTGTCTGTGGCTGTGGTACCTTAGGCTTGAAATGAGCTAAGATCATTTTCTCCTCTTTAATGTCATAAGCTGCCATTAATCTCTGCTGTTTGGAGGGTGTTGTCTTGAAAAATTGGTCATACAATTGTATTCTCAATAACTCATTTTGGGCTTTGATCTCCATAAAGGTTCCTTTAATACCAGGCGGTTTCCTACTTTGTTGCCTTGAGGAGGACACCTCCATACCATGTTGCCTCTCTTGCTCTTGCTGGAATGAGCTAGTAGGTGTTTGCTAGCTGGTTTCCCTTTCCCTCCTTGGACTTTCTATGATTTCTTCACTAATTTCCTCTTCAATTTGAGGATCTATTCTCTGCCTTTTGGCCTCTGGCTGTTGTGTTGACCTACTTGCAGGTGCGGTCTCTTCCCTGTCCCGTTTCTTGATTTTTTCCTCATTCAGAGGAGTTTGTAATGCTGGAATTTGTGGTGCCTCTGTCTGCAGTGGAGGGGCTTGCCCTTGACTCTGTTCCTTTGAGGTAGTTGGCTGATCTGCCATTGTTTCTTGCTCTGTATCCACTACCTCCTTGCCCTTTGCTGTTCCTGTTGCTGGTGTAGACCGTTCTTGGGCAGCTTGTGGAGCTGCAATAGTTGATGTGCCTTCTCCGACTTGCAGTGGCAGTTTGAATGACACCTGCCCAAAAGAATCCAAGTCAAAAGTTTTTTCCAAATCTTTCACATTTTGCTCCATTATTTCTTCTTGGGTGAACTCTTCAACTAGTGTCCCTTCCACCCACTCATCTTGGTTGGCATATTGTTCTATCTGTGGGATTTTGCAATGTTCATAGGCTGACAGCCTATATTTTATTTTCCTTGCATTGATGAAGCCATATGGGTCATAGGGTGCCCACCAAAAGCTTCTTTTTAATCTGAGTTTCTCCCCCAATATTTGATCAGCATCTTGCCATCCTTCTTTTTTGTTCATGACAAAGGGGCCTAGTTGGTCTTTGAATTTCAACTGAGCCTTTTTCTTGGTGCTATGAAAATGAGTTAAATCTGAGTTGATAAACTACCTGTAATATTCCAAGGCAAATAGCCTCATTGGCACATATCTTGGTAGCCTGTAGGGACAGAGCTCACAGCCATATATCCTAATGACAGTGTGATTCTGGTAAAAGTACCAATCACCTATTTTGTAGTTTTTTGAAAGCTGCAATATTTTCTGCATGTCATAGGATAGCCTAGCGGGAGGATTTCTCATTAGGAGAGTAGAGACTGGATAGACAAACAGGTCAATGAACTCACAGTAAGAGTAGGGAGAGATGCAGACTTCATGAAAGACTGAGGTCCAAAAAATCACAGACCTCTCTTTTCCTTTAGAGTCCAAACTTTTGATGGGGCATTGGAAACAGTCTCACTGATAATACAGGAATAGATGATAGATGTAGGATGAATATTTGAAGACTCCCTCCCTATCCAGTTTCAGTAGTTGGTCATGTATCTTATTGGCAATAAATTTGGCATAATTGTATTTGACAGCAGGGGGCTGTCCTGGGCTAAATTCAGACAGCAAGACCAGTATAGTTTCATCAACATGTTCATATGTCTTGAAACCCAGAACATAAGATATCATTTCAACAAGCAATTTACCCACTCCATTGAAATGCACATAGAGAAAAGGAGGTGGCCCTGTAGGCTGGCGGTCTGATCTCATGAATACTTGGGCAATTCGGGCTATCTCTGAGCTGGAGAGTTTGGGACCTTCATCAAGCAGGAATTTCACGGAAAGAGGGACCAGAAGCTGAGTTTGCTCAAAGTTTAGCATTTGATTGATGGAGTCAGGAGTTATATGAAAGAGGATGCTCCCAGATGGAGACTTGACTGCCCTTTGAGTTGGCTCATAGTTTTCACAGCAGAGGCGAATTATCTCAGGGAAAATATTGACAGAGGGGAGGAAGTATATGGGCAAGTTTGATTCCCATATCCCATAAATATCACTGTTGTTTAAGTGACTGTTTCTCAGCTGACAGAATGTCTGCAGGTGGTTTCTGTCACCAACCAAGTCTTGGATCAAGTAGTCCCTATCAGCCAAAGGTAATGCAACTAATTCTTTGTGGGGTGCATTGAGTGGGGTAATGTTTAATGCTGTTGGGGTGGCCATATTTAAATTCTCTGTGCTTGAAATTTGAAATTGGGCTATGCAACAATAGAAAACTGAAAACTGGCTATGAGGCTTTTATCGGGGAATTTGCAGACTGAGCTTTGATATAGAAATGGCTTCACCAGACAGAATTCAGAGGAGAAAGACAAAGTCTGCAGGGTTAAATTGGGCAGCTGGATAAACAGAGGAAATGGTGCTCTTTTGCAGGGGATTTTAACAAATTAAGTCACTGTTTGGGCAGTTTTTTGGAGAATCTGTTGGCGGAAATGGGCTCGAAGTGTGGTTTGATGGCCGATTTGCAGAGGAGGGCAAAGTTTGCAGGTTTCTTTTGAATCAATGGCTCACACAGTGAATTAGAAGGTGGTGATTCATAGGCAGGAGTGCATTTTACTTTGAACTCCAATCCTTCAATCGATTTCACATGGAGAAATTTTGAAAAACAGGGTTTACGGGCAAACAATGGTAAATACCTGTTTCAGAGCCGACTGGTACAATTTGTAGGTACAACACTGAGCTGGGGGGCCGAGTTTGCAGGATTAACTCGTCCGGGTGGCTAATTAGAGTTCTGGAGGCGAATTCGTCGTAAATGGCATGCACATTCTCCACAGGCGCACAAATAGAAAATAGACAAAAACTATCGTTTTCACGACTTTTAACAAAATTTGGGCATTTTAGCGCTTTTTGGCGCTTTTTATGATGACGTCATCATGACGTATTTTTGTCGTGTAGCGGGTACGGAAGATGACGTGGCGGAAGACACGGTGGCTGGGTGGTGATGTCAGCAAATGACATGGCACTGGAGCAGAGCAGTGGCGGACGACGTGGATGCGATGTCATCAAGTGATGTGGGGATGACGTCAGGTGGTAGGCGGCGGGCGATAAGCGGTTTTCCCCGCACCGCCTTTGGCCCAGGGTGGTTTTGCAGGAGGGGGCTCCGATCATGCCGGGAAGCCGACGCATGGCAGGGGTACGACAGCAATACTGCCCATCCCCCGGACGCTAACTCCCGGCAGATCAGGGGCTCCTATATCACCGCCAGCCGTCAGATCTACGGCGCGGGATCGGACGGTTGACGGAGGAAGTAGCTGGCGGGTAGTTTATGACTCGGGACCCGCACATTATTTAAACGTTTTATAATTTTTCTGCGGGGTTTAAACTTTTGGTTATGGTGTGTTATGTCGTTCAAACGGGCCGGTATGATTATTAGTTTAACCAAATGTCAAACTAATTCCAACATATATGTGCGCGCGGGGGTTTTTAATGTATGGTTATGTAGGGGGGTTTACTGCGGTTATTTATTTAACCTGGTGTTAAATAAACCCCTGTGGAGCACGTGGAGGGTTCTTATTGGACCCGGGTGGACCAATAATCCCGACAGAATTTTTAAATATGCCATATTAGGCCGGGGCAGGGTATTTATAATGTTTTTGGGTTTTTATATAGTTTTTCATAGTATGGGGAGGGAAATATTACAAAGGAGCTATATAATATAGTTAATGTTAATATGATTTTTTGAATAGATAACGCTAAGTTGATAAGGTAATAACTTAGGTTTTAGGGGAAAAAAGAAAAAAAAATGGTAAGATCTTTTATAAAAGAAATGTGGCTTCTTTTCACTAAGTAAACTCAGAGTTCAACTTAGCATTTCTCAAAGGATGAAGTGAAACAGGACTATTGGGCAGATCCCAAGGTCCTTGAGGGGATGTTAGTAAATGATTTCTGAGGGAATGAAAGGGGAAGTTAGTCATGCTCCCACTGTTTTACAACCAAACAACTGCCATGGTAATTGTGTCATTGATGAGATGAGTCTTTCTTGACAAGACAAAAGTGATCACAACTTGCTTCTACAACCTCAAACTACCTACCCAGCCTAATACACCTAGCATTTTTTCTTCCTTTTAATTGGGTGCATTTGGACTAGCAAACCCTGATTTTCCTCTTTTCTTTTGAATGCCCTCCTATCTAAATCTACCCTTATCTCTTCCACGGGCCCAGATTATGCAGTTGGGCTCCTTTGTTTCTCTACCTATTCACTCATCTGCCAAGCTTGAACTGTTTGGACAGATCTTTATTCTCTATTCTAAAGACAAGTAAATTCAAACATGATCTAACCAGGATTGAACTGTCTGACTATTCATCAACTGTATGCAGAATCAACCGCCAGTACACAATGAAGTCCTGCAATCAATGGAACAGTAGTGGCATTTAAACTAGCACACTTTCTTGGTCTTTTGGTTTGGGGTTCATTTTCATCATTTTTTCTGACCAATTTACTCTTTTTGCCCGTTGATTTTTCTTTTAGGGCATACCCTCTTTTCATTTTTTAATTTTCTTCCTTTGTTTACAAAATATGGAACCTTTGCAGCATGCAAGGATGAACATATTTGGCCCTTCTACAGTCAATCATGAAAAATGAAACCTATTGGTATAGGAACCTAACATAGCCTTTGCAAAAGAAATTCATGATTTCCTTGTGATATATCTAGATGACATCACTGTATTTTCAAAATCTGACAATCAACATTTGGATCATCTAAGACAAGTTTTTATTAAATGCAGGAAATTTGGAATCTCCTTAAACCCCAAGAAGTCTTTGTTTGGGTTAGAGGAAGGAAAGTTGTTAGGTCACATAATTTCAAAATATGGTATAAGAATAGACCCTGTGAGAATTGAAGCCATCTTGCAAATACAACACCCGAGGAACATTAGATAGTTACAATATTTTTTAGGAAAAATTAACTTTCTTAGAAGATTTATATCTAATTTAGCAAAATTAATTAGATCACTAAACAATATGTTGAAAAAATATTCGACCATAAAATGGACTGTTGAGGCTAAAAAATCCTTTGAAGACATTAAACTAGCCTTAACTAAAACACCTGTGTTAATTAGTCCTAAATTTGACAGAGATTTCATCTTGTTTTCCTTTGCTTCTGAATACACAATAGTTGTAGTTCTATTGCAGAAAAATAACCAGGGCTATGAACAACCCATTGCTTTCTTTGGAAAAGCCCTGAGAGATGCCCCCTTAAAATACAATATAATGGAAAAACAAGCATTAGCTTTAGTCAAAGCCATTAAATACTTCAGGGTATACATCTTCTATTCTCATATAGTAGCCTACGTTCGAAATTCAGTAATCAAAGACATCCTAACTCAGGATGGTCCTGATGGAAAGAGGGGAAAGTGGATTTCTACTATTTTAGAGTATGATATAGAAATCAAACCCACTAAGTTAATCAAGGGCCAAGGTTTATCAAGCTCATGGTTGAATCAAACTGTCAGGCCTTGGATATAAACTTTATTGCAGCAATAGATAATGAAGAGGAGATGGCAACTCCACTAATCAGCCAGGCCTTTATTGAATCACCTTGGTATGTTGATATTATTTATGTTTTACAGAACTTACAAGCTCCTCCTGAATTATCTAGGACTAAAAGCAAGTTTTTAAAGATGAAATCCTTGAAATTTTGTATATTAGACAATGCTCTGTTTTGGAGAGATCATGAAGGTATTCTTCTTAATTGCTTATTAAAAGATGAATCTGACAGAGTTTTGCAAGAGTTTCATGCAGGTGATTGTGGAGGACACCTTTACTGGAAGACCACTGCAAATAAAATCCTTAGAGTTGGTTTCTACTGGCCTATCTTGTTTTTCGATGTCAAAAAATATGTGACCTCCTGTCACAAATGTCAAATTTTTTAGAGAAAGAAAAAGCTTTTACCTTCGCCCCTCAAGCCAATCTCTATTGAAATACCTTTTCAACAATGGGGTTTAGACTTCACTGGTGAAACTCACCCACCCTCCTCTGCCCAGCACAAATGGATCCTCACAGCGACAGATTACTTTACAAAATGGATAGAGGCCATACCTTCAAGGCAAGCCACAGACATTGCTATCATAACCTTCCTTGAAACCAATATTCTATCAAGATTTGGATGTCCAACTAAGCTCACTACTGATAATGTAGCAGCTTTTAAATACAAAACAATGATAGATTTCTGCAATAAGTATCATATCACCTTGGGCCATTCTATAGCCTATTACCCTCAAGGAAATGGACTGGCAGAATCCTCAAACAAAAGCTTGGTAAACATCATCAAGAAGTTACTAGAAGACAATAAGGAAACTTGGAATAAAAAGCTAGTCAATGCCTTATGGGCAAGCAGATTGACTACTAAGAAATCAATTGGTACTTCTCCCTATCAACTAGTTTATGGGATGGAAGTTGTCTTCCCATCCTCTTTGGGAGTACCAGTAATGAAGATGCTTCAAGAATTGCAGGTTGAACCAAATAGTATCCAAAGAAGAATCAATCAAACTATTCATCTTCAACAAACCAGAGAAGAGGTCTACATCAGGTTTCAAGTTGTGCAGGAAAGGGTTAAAAATATTTTTTATAAGAGAACCAAGGCTGAATATTTTTACCTTGGTGAAAAGGTGCTCAAGTGGGATTAAAGGAGGGAAGACAAAGGTAAACATGGAAAATTTGATTTCCTATGGAAAGGTCCCTATGTCATCTATGCTTACAGAGGAAAGAATGCTTTCTTCCTTAGAGAAATTGATGGTACAGAAGCAGAAGGTGGGCCAATGAATGGTCTAATGATAAACAATAATTTGAACCTAGTTACAAATTTTCATTTCCTATTTGTACATATTCTATTTTCAAAAGTCTAGTTTGGATTGGATGGTGATTTTGGAAGTTGAAGCCCGAAGAGAAGGCCCTAAGCTTTAAAGATTTACTGTCATAAGTATCAATAATGCAGATGCATAAAGGAACACTTTACAAGGTAACATCAAAAACAATTCAAAGGCCATTGATCTTCAAAGTTCTTGACATTTCACTAGAAAATGTCATCCCCAAGTGGAGCCACTGTTAGGTTCTTATACCAATAGGAGTCATAATTTTGAATGACTAGGTTAAGCCTTGTAATAGTGTACATACCTTTTCTTTCTGCAAATGTTTTCCATATTAAAAAATGTAAAGAGGGTATGTCCTAAAATAATAATCAAAGGACAAAAAGAATAAGAAAAGGTCAAAAAAATGAAAATATATGAACCCCAAAAACAAAAGAAACCATGAAAGTGTGCAAGTCAAAATGCCACTACTATTTACTTTTATGCATAATAATGATTGTGTGCAGCTTGTTATTCATGCCACAATCCATGGTAATCAAACTGTCTAATCTTGATTATACAGTGCTTTGAATTTTATGTTCATAGTTAGAGAATAAAATCTGACCAAACAGTATAATCTTGGCAGATCATTAGATAGGTAGAGTAAATAAAAGGAGCTCATCAGTTTAATATGAGCCCTTGGATTGATATAAGGTTAGAATTAGATAGTTTTCTTTGTAAAAGAAAAAGGATTGATAAGGGTTTGCTAGCCTAAATGCACCCAAATAAAATGATGAAAAATTGGTAGGGTGAATAAATGGGTAAGTAGAAAAAAGGTTGCAGAAACATCAAATGATTATACAAAAGCACTTACGTCATGTTTTAAATGCATCTTTCAAATGTGCATAAGCAGTAAACAAAGCAAGGACAATGGTTTACAACTTGGTTTATTTAACATCCCCTCAGTGATTTCACCCCTCTACTTACTAATTTCCCATAAATAAGTTCTAGTACTTTAAATCCTACAAGACAAAAAGGCTCGGAGCATTTCTCTCACTTTTGGAGGGACCGGACCCTTGGCTTAATGACTTATAGACACAAGTGCTAGAATCCTCTTCATGAAAATCCATCTCCCTTCATTTTCCCTCATTTCCCTAATAAAAGCCCCTTTTCCTAAGGTTAAACTTCATTTACCTGGGAAAAGTAAAACCCCCCCACAATTAAGCATATTTCATCCAAAAACCCACAAAAGAATTTTATCCTAAGTATTGAACGTATGTAAAGCACACAAATGTTACACGTTACATTATTCTTAAAGGATATTATTCACTTCGCTCATTTCATATTAATTTCTAATTTTATTATATAATTCACCCATATATTATTAAATCCCTAGGTAAATATCCCAACCATTAGTTTTAATAAAAACTATATACGTTACCTGTTATGCTCTTAACCTGCAAAATAATACCCAGATACAGAATATGCGAAGAAAAGATACCCAGAACACAGAATATGCGCAGAAAAGATACCCAGAACACAGAATAGCAATGATTTTATTCTTCAAAGAGCAATGTTCACATGCCTCTTCGAGGGGGCAACCTCCAATAGAGCAGAGCTCGATTACAAAATAAGACACGATGCTCCTCGCAGGGAGTCTCTATCCTTTATATATGACTAATACATGCAATATCACGGGCCAATACCGTGGGTTTTATTAATACCATCTATCTAATACTACAGCCCATTTGCAACTAATTGTGGTCCCGTCATTAATTGCGGGTTAACCACTTACAAATATTAATATGGGCTTTATTGACTCTTGACTATGACGTGATCCCATGACATAAATAAGGGGGTTAGGGTGGGACCCTAACATGCCCTCCCCCTTAAGACTAGCCTTGTCCTCAAGGCTGAAGCTGCTGAAACTGCTGAAGAATAGTGGTTGGTTCCCAAGTTGCATCTTCCGGAGAGGTGTCTTTCCATCTGACGAGGACTTCCTTAATCATGCGGCCGCGCAGGTGCTTGTCTCGTGTGTCTAGAACCTGTTCGGGTTGAAGCCAGATTGACCCTTCTTCGTCCAATTCAGGTAGACTGGTTTGAACTCGGCAATTGTTCCCAATCACTTTCTTGAGGCACGATACATGGAAAACTGGATGGATTTTTTCCGTAGGTGGCAAAGCCAACTTGTAAGCCACTTCTCCAATGCACTGAAGTACTTGGTATGGTCCGTATAATTTTGGAGAGAGCTTTTGACAACCCTTGTCTTTGAGTGATGTTTGCTTATATGGTTGTAGCCTCAAAAAGACCTGATCCCCTTCTTGAAATTGGCGCTCTGAGTGATGTTGGTCGGCCTGTTGCTTCATGCGGTTATGAGCTTGATGAAGATTCTCTCTAAGATGAGCGAGCATGGTTGCGCGGTGTTGTAGGAGTTGATCCACTGCTTGTACTTTGGAGCACCCCTTGAGATAAGAAGTAGGGGAAGGCGGAAGTTGACCATAGACTGCTTCATAGGGAGTCATTTTGGTGGTGGCATGATAGTTGGTGTTATACCACCATTCAGGCAGAGGTAACCATTGTACCCAAAGGTGTTGCTTTTCTGAAGTGAAACACCTAAGGTAGGTTTCTAGACATTTGTTGACGGCTTCGGTTTGACCATCTGTTTGCGGATGATATGAAGTAATAAGTTTGAGTTGAGTGCCTTGTATTCTGAAGAGTTCCTGCCAAAAATTACTGGTGAAGATCAGGTCACGGTCGGACACAATAGAAGTGGGCATGCCATGCAATTTGAAGATCTGATCCATGAAAGATTGAGCAACCAAAGTTGGTGTAAACGGGTGGGGTAGGGCGCAGAAATGAGCATACTTCGACAGTCGGTCCACAACCACCATGATGACTGACTTGTTCCCTGACTTTGGAAGACCTGTAATGAAATCCATAGAAACCTCCGTCCAAATTGATGCCGGAATGGGCAATGGTTGTAATGTGCTTGGTGTGTTGACGGTTTCCCCTTTGTGGCGTTGATAGACCTCACATTCTGCTACGAAAGTAAGGATGTCCTTTTTCATGCCTGTCCAAAAAAATGATCTTCTGGTGCGAGCATACGTCTTCTGAAAACCCGAATGTCCTGCAATGGGAGATGAGTGCAATTCTGCCAAAATGCGACTTTTGAGGGTGGATGTTGGTGATATTATGACTCTGTCCTTGTAGCGAAGAATATCATTCTGCCACAAGTAGCCCTTGCTGGAATTAGGATCTACCTGCAATTGAGAAATGAGTTGGGAGAGCCCGGGGTGTGAAAACCATTCCCTGCGAGCCTCTTCAATCCAGTCTGGAATGGGGAGGGAAATTGTGAGCAGAGTACTTTCCTCCTCAAATTGGCGAGATAATGCATCTGCTACACTGTTGTCTTTCCCTTTCTTGTAAATGATCTCATAATCATATCCCAGCATTTTGGCTAACCATTTATTTTGTTGTGGGGAGGATAGGCGTTGCTCCAAAAAATATTTAAGACTGTGATGATCTGTGCGGATTTGGAAATGTCGCCCCAATAAGTAAGGTCGCCAGGTCTCGACTGCATGTAAGATGGCCATCATTTCCTTCTCGTAGGTAGATTGGCCCAGATTCCTCCCACTGAGTTGTTGGCTTGTGAAGGCCAATGGTCGCCCTTCCTGCATTAAGACCGCCCAATACCTATACCCGAAGCATCACATTCAATGACAAAAGATTTGGTGAAGTCAGGTAGTGCTAAGACTGGAGTGGAACACATGGCTTTTTTGAGAGCGGTAAATGCATGTTGTGCTTCCTCGTTCCAGAAGAAGGAATTTTTCTTTAGGAGTTGAGTGAGGGGCTTCGCTATGCGGCCATAGTTGCGGACAAATTTACGATAATAGCCTGTGAGACCCAAAAATCCTCTCAAGATCTTCAAGGTCTTAGGTTGAGGCCATTCTTGCATTGCCTGGATCTTTTTGGGGTCCACCTTGACACCTTCACGCCCCACAATGTGGCCCAAATACTCCACTTCTTCCATGCCAAACGAACACTTAGACATCTTGATAAACAATTTATGCTTGCGGAGCAGTTGCAAGAGTAGATCTACATGCTGAAGATGTGCCGCCCAAGTGCCACTATAGATGAGGATGTCATCGAAGAAGACAAGGACAAATTTTCTGAGATATGGTTTGAGAATGTGATTCATAAGGCTCTGAAAAGTAGAGGGGGCATTACAGAGACCAAATGGCATGACCAGGAACTCATAATGGCCTTCATGAGTTCTGAAAGCCGTCTTGGGAATGTCGACTTCCTTCATGCGAATTTGGTGGTAGCCTCAGCGAAGATCCAACTTAGTGAAGAATTGAGCCCCATTGAGTTCATCCAACAAATCGTCAACCACCGGGATGGGAAATTTATCTTTGACTGTCAACTTATTGAGGGCCCTGAAGTCGGGACACATCCGCCACTCCCCATCTTTCTTGAGGACCATGACCACTGGGGATGAATAAGTACTAATGCTGGGACGAATGACACCTGCTTCCAACAATTCCTTGATGATTTTTTCTATTTCATTATTTTGGGTGAACGGATATCTATATGGCCGCACATTCGGGGGTTGGGCCCCTAGAACCAAGGTGATGCTATGATCATGTTCCCCTCGCGAGGGTGGAAGCTCATGAGGCTTGTCAAAGACCGTCCGATGGTTATTTAAAATCTGTTGCATCTCAGGATGAATTGGCAGAGACATCGTTTCGACTGCCTGGATGGCATTAAATTGAGCTACCACTCCATGATGGCCCTTTTTTAACAATTTTTCCATCCTATGCGAGCTGATGATAGAGGGGGCTCCTGCTTGGAGTCCACGGAGGGTATGTGTGGAATTGTCCTGCTTAAAACTCATATATAACTCCTGGAAATCCATTGTGATTGGCCCAAGAGTGCGGAGCCATTCAGCGCCTAGGCCAATGTCGCAACCCCCCATGTGTATGGCAAACATGTGGGTTTTCAACTGATAATCCCCCATTTGAAGTTTGACATTTTCACAGCGGCCTTCACATTTCATTGTGCCCCCATCTGCAATTTGGACTTGGAAGTTAGAAACTGCCCGTACAAAACAATGCGCTGCTTCTGCGATTTTTTTATGGATGAAATTATGGGTACTTCCACTATCAATCAAGACTACTACTGGGCGATGTTTAAGAAAACCCCTGATTTTGAGAGTTTGAGGGGAAGAAATTCTTGCCAACGCATTTAGCGAAATAACTGGTTCGTCAGATGCAATTTCCTTTTGGTTGTCTTCTTCGATCGCCTCCGGTTCCTCAAGTAGTGGATCTTCCTCGGTGGAGCTATAGTCAGTGGCATCTATTTGAAAAAACTTGGGCTCCTTGCATTTATGACCCGGGGAATATTTTTCATCACAGTAGTAACATAGTCCTTGCTTCCTTCTTTCGGCCATTTCCGCAGGTGACACCTTTTGAATCTTAAGTGTCTGAGTCGTGTTGGGAGCCTGTGGGGGACGACCTTTAGCGGGGAAATTAGGGCGGCTGTATTGGGCTGCTAATGCACGTTCCACCTTACGAGCTACCTGGCAAGCCTCTGTCCACATGGGAGGGTGGTGGAGTAGAACTTGAGCTTTGATGGCTTCTTTAAGACCGCTGATAAAACATTCCGTGTAGAACTCATCTGTGAGACCCTTAGTGCGGAAGGCTAAGGCTTCAAAAGCGGTAATATATTCATCCACTGTACCTGTCTGTCGGAGCTTAGTGAGACGCCCCAAAAAAGAGTCTTCCTGTTCAAAGCGATTTCGAAGAGCTTTGGTAAATTGGGCCCAATTCTGAAAAGGTCCATTGCAACGCTGATGCCATTCCCCCCATTGCCATCGTTCATTGTCCAAGTACATGGTCCCCACCATAAGCTTAGTCCAATCATCTAGGATATTATTCAATTTGAAATAATGCTCCATTTGTGCTAGCCATGCGGACGTGTGAGAACCGTCAAATTTATGCATATCCAACTTGGGAGGTCGCTGATTGGGTGGTGGATGGGTGTGCCAGACGTGAGGAGAGTGGCTAGACTCACCCTCATGGTATTCATGACCATTATTCGCCTCCTTGTGGGCTGGCTCCTTGCCCTTCGAGAGTGCTAGCTATATCTGGAGACTTAGTCCGTTCATCTCACGTTGGAGGGAGTTCATATTTTCTTCAAGTTTGTCCAGTCTTTCATTGGCCATCGCTTGAGCTCTAGTTTCTACCATACACCAACTTGATGAAAAATTGGGACCTCCTAAAAAATTTTTTCTAATAAATTGAATGATACCACCTTGCTCAGCTCGTCGTCCTGATGCTGATGGTCTAGATCACCAATAAGCGCCTCGGAAGATCTCAGACTTTTTTTTTTTTTTTTTTTTGGAAAACTCCTAACGGAGTTCTACTCCTTCTTGATCAATACTGCAGTCGCCAAATCCTCAAAATGTCAATGCTGCCAAAAGTCCTGCGAAAAGTATACCCCGGTATAGGAACCCTTCACAACAACTCCGATCTGGTGGATCTGAGAGATCTGAATGGTGGAACAACTGCTGCTGCGGATCTGATGGAGCTGCGGGACTGATGTCTACTGCTATGGCACGTCTTTGCACACACGGATCTGGAATAGATGATGTGTGATTCCCCTGATAGAAAAGGAAACTATGGTCTAGAGGAGTGTCAGGTGCTATAGATCGCAATATACATAAGGGTCTGACAGTAGTACTCGGCCCAATGTTTCAGGGCTCTAACTAAGGAGGATCGATCGTACCCTTAGCCGTACAACCCGACTACCCTACAGTACGGGCGAGTAATCTCTCCGAGTGTTGTTCTCGGTGTACTGTAGCGACAAGACGGCCGAAGGTTTATCTATGGCGAGGTTTCAAGGGAGCCTAGGGGGCTTCCTATATACCCAGAGGGTACGTGGAAGATAGTCCGTGCGCGGTTCTGTCTAATGCGCTACTACTCGAAGGGGTACCCACAGGGGTTACAAGGGAGTCCAACAGACGTGACCACCTCTTGTATTTCCTGCGTGCATGCCTCCCCAAATCCGCAGGTTTATGCACTCAACGACAGATCCCGTGGTTTAAAGATGCCGGAACACGTCTCTAGCCAAAAAAAAATTTGCTAAAAATTGGAGATCCCACCGAGCCCTGGAAAGTGCTCTGATACCACTTGTTATGCTCTTAACCTGCAAAATAATACCCAGATACAAAATATGCGAAGAAAAGATACCCAGAACACAGAATATGCGCAGAAAAGATACCCAAAACACAGAATAGCAATGATTTTATTATTCAAAGAGCAATGTTCACATGCCTCTTCGAGGGGGCAACCTCCAATAGAGCAGAGCTCGATTACAAAATAAGACACGATGCTCCTCGCAGGGAGTCTCTATCCTTTATATATGACTAATACATGCAATACCACGGGCCAATACCGTGGGTTTTATTAATACCATCTATCTAATACTACGACCCATTTGCAACTAACTGTGGTCCCGTCATTAATTGTGGGTTAACCACTTACAAATATTAATATGGGCTTTATTGACTCTTGACTATGACGTGATCCCATGACATAAATAAGGGGGTTAGGGTGGGACCCTAACATTACCCCATATTAATCCCGTCATTAACCTCACTCGATTCCCTAATCCCACGATTAAGCCCCACTCGATCACTTAACCCAGGATTAATTCCTAAGTTAATCCCAAATCGCCAAGGTTTAAAGTGTTGGGCCCCTCCCTAAACCCAAGCTTTATAACCCGCGTGTTTCCCTTGCCCGATTATCGTTCGATCAACTTCCGCTTCATCTAACGGCCTACATCCATATCGACTGAACCTGATCACCGACCTTTACCCGCC
This sequence comes from Pinus tabuliformis, assembly GCA_031772625.1. NCBI lineage: Eukaryota > Viridiplantae > Streptophyta > Pinopsida > Pinales > Pinaceae > Pinus > Pinus tabuliformis. The sequence continues at coordinate 389,516,097 of CM062816.1, read as the reverse complement.
AGATAAGGCGGTTTTCCTCGACCCCCTGAATGCTATGTGTCACGCTCTAAAGCACATCAAATGACCCCTCCCGAATATCGCCCTAACCACAAAAGCGGTGCGACGGCCCTCCAATACCGCTTCCCTACTTAACCGAAAAAATCGCCAACTGTTCATTTGCAAATGAACCCGCCAAAAGCAATCGTTTTTCTATAAAAGGCCGAAAAGCCCTCTTTTCTCCCTTTTCACTCATTTTCTCTGTAAAACTGTGAAAACCTTTGTGACTCTTGCAAACGCTGAATTGACCAACAGACCTCCAAATTCGCTCCAGAAGACGCTGCAGACAACCCAACTGACCTCCCAATCCATACCAAAACTGTACAAACCTCTGCAGCTACCATGAACCATCAATTTGAAGCCAAACTCACCCAAATTCCAGGTATTTCACCATAGAATACCACTCCCTGTTCAAATTTGGAAGCACTCGGCCCGTTTAATATTTTCATTAAGTCAAATTAATTGAAAATTACCTTAAATTTAAAGATACCTGCAGCAAAAACCCCTGATAAGTTTCCACTTTCCATTGAAAACCTTTGAATAAACCCCCAACGCCTAATTCAAATCCACAAGAACTGAATAACGGTTTCCCCTGTTGCCATGGACGTCCGACCTGTGACAACTCTACATTTGGACCTAGACCACTTTCCCCTAGCTGACAGGGACTTCCAAATAAAAGATACCAGTGCATCAGAGCTCCTGTTGAAAATTCATTGCTTGAGCAGAGACAACTACTTGAACCATTCAGATGACATTGGTCTTTGGGAGTCCAATTTACCCAGATATCAGTTCCCCCAAGTACATGTCTTCCCATAAATTGTCCACATGTGCCATGCATGCTACGTCCCTAGTCATAGAACTATCATGTCTCATGACCAAAAGGTTTTTTTTACCATCACAACTGAATCCATAAATGAAATGTTACATTTTCAACCAGGACCCAATCTAACCCCACTCTCAATTGGGGATCTGATAGACTAATACACCAAGTTAAATCCATCCAGATTGGCCAAGCTACTCCAAACTTTCATTGTGGAAGAAAAACATACTCCTAAAGATCCCCCTCCATATATGTCATCCATTTTCTCTACAAGGGGCAAACAGATTGTGACCATGATATCATGCATTTTGGGCTACCCAGTGAATACATTGATGAGCTTATACTTGATTTCGTGTCCATTTATACCCCAGGATAGCCTCCTGTTGTTTGTACAATTTTGTTGAGTTTATAGCTGATAGGATGCATGAGCAGTTTACTAGAATCAGAAATGAAAGAGCGTTTAAATACTCATTTGTCTTCTATCATATGTTCCTATATTACCAACCAAACAGGTTTCCTTTCACTCTCCAGAAGCTTGATACCAAAGGCCAACCCAGGTTTGTCATTTTTTGGACCCCATTATTCCACAAATTTGGATCACCATACACTTATTCAAATTTTATAGACTCTTTTGTACACCCAGTCATGGCTATGCTTACAGGAAATCCTCTACCTAGAATAAGTCCAGAGATAAAAAGAGTTGTTGGAGAGGTAAATCCCCTCTACGGATAGAGGCGATCCCTACTAGCCCAGAACGGGTCTAGCAACAATCAGTCAATGCTACTACGCAAGTTCCTAATTGCAAATAAAAGGTAGGCAAAGAAGACCTACTTGGATTCCAACGCTTATGCTTGGTGAAGAGACATTGTCCTCGCTCCTTCGCTTTGGCGGGTCACCATCCTCCACGATCCTTGTGAATAGATACCTGCACACACGAAGAGAGATACAAATACAAGCGTGAAATCTAATAAATGCAATTATACATCAGTCAGAAAGGACATAACTCACATTAACCATTGCAAAGACAAATGAGAGTGGAACCATAATAGTAGTCATCTATTATTAATAATCAACAAAACAGAATACAACCAATGTTCTGACGTTGAGTCCTCCTTTGGCTGGGTGCTTAGCTACACAAGTCTTGCAAAGCATGAGGGGATGGGGAACAAGCCTCTCTCTCTCTTTGGTAACAAGATCTCCTTACTTAGATTAAGCTTTATGGACACAAGGAAAGCTCTTGCAACTCTTCTTGATATCTTGATATCTTCCTTACAGCATCAGTATCACCAGTACTATTACCTCTACCACTAGCTTGCTCAAGGTATGGAGACAAGCCTTTATAGGTGAAGGAAAGAAGGATAAGATCAATCACATTAATCATGGATTTGGCATTATCACTTGGAAACTTCCATGGAAGGGTGGCAAACTACTTCCAATTCAAGGAGATTCGAAGCCAAACCATCCTCACTTAACATAGCTTCAGTTGGTGAATGAGTTGGATAGAACTTTCGGAAGTTGATTTGTTAAAAACCTTGCCCAAGTTGGTTGGCGCGATTGCGACTCTGGGACAGAGCGCCAATTGGCGCGCCCTCTTTAGAGGATTTCCCTCATTGGAGCGAGCAGTACACAAGGGACCCGCGCCAATGCAAAAAGGGCTATTTTTATGGGCAAGCTGTAGGAGATGTCTTCAGGGCACATGAAGCTTGTATTCAGAGGGGAACAATGCAAATGGTTTCAAGTCTTGTCACTTCTCACAAGTCCTGGAATGAGTCCTCCCAGATGCAGGAGAGGGATAATGGGGACGGTGACAAACGGTGACAAATTACTGTGTAACAGATGCCCCCTAAAGCATGAGGCCCGAGAGTGAGAGAGGGGTGAAGTGCTTTACAAGAACATGCGTGACTGAAACACGGCCGCCGGAGAACCTGCATGGAGAAGTACAACTGATATCTCATGATACATGATATAAGTGGTATGGGCGCAGCCATCCATCGCAGAGTACATAATAAGCTAGATCCAAGACATGGGCGCAGCCATCCAGTGAGGATCAGTAAAAAGACTCAGGCATGGTCACAGCCATCCAGTGAATGAGTCATGTAATGATCATAATAATCCACAAATAGCAACCTGGATCAAAACAGACTGAATCCAGGGTCTTGCGCTCCATCTCGACCCGAACAGAGTACAAGTTCAAGCATGCAAATACATGAGTTGAAGTCGAACATGCATGAACATCGTCTGATTACCAGTCAATGATGAAAACTGTTAACAGACGCGAGAGGTACCACCAATAATGACAATGGTCCTCAAGGTACTATAGCTACAATCCACAGCGTGCGAATCAATGAGCTGGCGTCGAACACCCGTAGAATCATCTGATCAGAGGCCAATGATGAAAACCTCTCGTCGAACACGAAGAACCTGCCATTGAGGCATGCAGGCTCTAAGGCACCTGAAGGGAGTCTCTAGATCAGCTTCCTGGATAATGAGCTGAAGTCGACAGGAAGTGACCTTGATCGAAGGTGGGCCATAATGTTTCCCACATCATCGACACGAGACAGAGGTAAAATATTTTGTGTGAGGTATCAGAGGAGGTTGTACAGTTGCAGAGGTCAACTTCTCTTGAACATATCGGCGGCACTATAGTGGAGTTGGCAATATTTGACAGCAATAGATCAGAGGTCATGACGACGAGGCAATGAGTAGATGAGAGGTCAAAACGGGATCACCCAAACCCACGGAGGCCAGTGAAAAGCAAGATGAGATGTTCCCACCCAGACACGAAAGCATAGAAGTGCCATGTTCAAGAGCGACATACTGCCGACTCGACAATTATTACAGTTCCATTTTCCCCACCATTTCTGGCAGGTACCCCGATTATTTTTGGATGACAAGCTTGACGGGGATAGCATATGCTTGTAGAGTGTCATTTCGACGGTGTCCGATTTCATGAAATTTTAACGAGTCTGAAAAAGGAAGAACTCGGCGTCTTTTCATGTTTAGAGAGTTTGAAAAGACAGCGGAAAAGAAAACTCCAGGGGGGTCCTTTTTCGTAAAGTTGTGTCTCCCGAGCCCGAAAAAGTATAAAACAATGCTCAAAAGAACCGCCCGACCATTACGATCGAGTACTTTTCATGAGTAGTGACATCGACCTGAAAAAGTAAAAAAGCGATCGGTATCACGTCGTTTCATAACCGTTAACGAGCCGGAAACGACAAAGGCCCGAAATCTTTTTGCGTTTATACGATCATAAAAAGAGTTTTAAAAACGACTGCCCCTTATTAACTTTTAACGAGTCAAGAAGAGTAACTCGGCAATCTTTTCGTCTTTAATCGGTCAGAAAAGAGCTAAAAGCGGACCCTTAGTAACCTTTTCATTTATTTTACCGAGCCTAAAAAAGCGGGAAAAGAGCTCATTCTGTTGTTCAAGTTGCACCAACACCTGTAAACACACCTCAAAAAGCGTAAAATCCATTTTTTGACATAAAAATATATAAAAAACACTTAAAAAACATTATTTTAATCCATTTTAGGTCAAAAAATGCTATAAAATAGTGAAATGGTAAGAAAACAAATTCACTTTTTACTTTTCACCTTGTGAGTTTACCATTGGAGGGTTTTGGGTGCAAACTTCAACTGCTGATTGTGATCAATCCAGGAAGCCAATCGAGCCGCCGTCCGGAGCAGGTAAGAGGTCTCATCCTTAGCGTCATTTTCATTCCATTTTTTCAGTTTTTAATCCACAGATGGGTCCCCTGCAAGAGGAATTGCAAAAAATTAGGGCTGCGCCATTGGCGCGAGTTTCCCGCTCGGGATCGCGCCAATGGGATTTTTCCCCCAAAGGGAACAGTCGCGCCAATTGCGCGACCTAATTTTTCTCATGAATTTCACCATTGATTTTGCAATTTTCCTTCAATTTCGGTTTCACCAGTGATCTAATGATGATATTTTCGACTTTATGGTTGCAGGGATTCATCAAAATGGCTCTTGAATGGAGAGAAAGGGAACATGATGCCATAGATGCCATGGCATTAGAGGATGAGGCTTGCATGGATGCTTTGAGGGACTGTGGCCTAAAGAAATTTTTCCTCACGTCCTATCTGCGCGCACAACCTGAGTTACTACGATTTATTGTGGATGCTTGGGATATAGAGGACCAGGTCTTCCGCCTGAAAGATCAGACATTGGAGTTGGACGTTTCCGATGTCTACTTTATTACTGGATTGTCGCGGAGGGGTGCACGACCTATCTTGACCGGAAGTAGGCCTTCCGGGGAGAAGATAGGGGAGGTGATGGAACGAGTTTGTCCTGGGGCACAGTTTGGATCAAACAGTGCCAAAGTGGATATCACGACAGTCCCAGATCTAGTGTTACGAGTGATATTGTTCACTATCACACGGGCGGCCGGAGTACAGGCGCCCCATGAGGCCAGCAAGAATCATTTGCTGCTGGCAACTGAGTGTCTCCATCCTACCCTGTTTGATTGGGCCGCGGCAGTTACTACCAACATCAAGAGGCAGCTTACAAAGTGTAAGCGAGGCAACAAACAATTCGGATATGGGTCGATCGTGGTATCTTTCTTCCTGGAGCGACTGCCGATCTTCCGGGTCCAGGGAGGTATAGTGGCAGATCCAGTGCCACGGGAGCCCAGGATGGCTCGATGGGTGGCTCTGATGCCCAGAGGAGGTGGGGGCCAACAGATGGCTTGGAGGCCCGAGTTCTTCATTTGGCTCCGTCACCAGATGATTGTCGTCGAGGACTGGCCGTATGCGGGCACTGATTTCACTGGAGACCCAGATCTCCCATTGCTAGAGGGAGAGGACTGGGACGAGGAGCTTGGTAAGAACTCTTTGTGTTTTTTGATGTTTTTATATATTTAATTTTTTTTGAAATACATGCATGTCTCTGACAACAGCTATACATATGTATGCAGATGTTGGTGGAGAACGACCAGCTGGTCTATCTCACATAGCGCGGAGGGTACGTCCCGAGGCCGATCCTCAGCCGGCAAGGGGTGCCAGAGGGGAAGAGCTGCTGATACAAAATCTCGAGGGTCTTACCGAAGGGATTCCAGACTATACTAGGCTGGCGGACGTGCCTTTCGAGTACCAGAGGCACACAGTGGGAGTACCGACTTGTGTCCACCGTCTACTGAGACGTTTGGTGCGAGCGGTGACATGCTACCATGAGCATCACCGTGATTAGACGCCTAGGTTTCATTTTTGCATATTTTGAGAGACATGTTGTCTCCGGCCGTATGAGATTCGAACATGTATTAATTTTTGGACTTATTTTTTGATGCACGCGGTGCAAACATTATGACATATATATATATATATATATATATATATATATATATATATATATACATATGCTTATCCTATGTGGATCTTTTCTTCATGTGATGATGTGTTTTATATGCTATGCAACTGTTCGACACATGTGTGATCTGATGTATCTACTGCATAACAAACGACCCATTGTGGAATGTATTTACACACACGCATATATTTTATTTTTACAAAAGCTTGAAAACACACATGACAATCACGTATGCAAACTATGCTTTGAAAATGGATTTTATTTTGATGCAAGCTTAAAGGCACATACATACATGCAAACTATGCTTGATGGGAAATTTTATTTTTATGCAAGCTTAAAAGCACATGGTACATATGCAAACTATGCTTGATGGGAAATTTTATTTTTATGCAAGCTTAAAAGCACATGGTACATATGCAAACTATGCTTGATGGTAAGGGAAACGGGCATGCCCCCCAGCATCGTGTCTCAATTCGAGGTACATGCCCCCCAAGCTTCAGTCCATTGAAAATGGAGTGAAGGTTGACATAATGGTTATTGCGCTCGAATTGAACGAGCTCATGTTTCATTGTTTTAACGAGGTTGACACAGGTAAAAGAACTATCCTCGGAACAAGTTGTTTCATTATTTTAGCGAGGTTGATACATTAGCAAAACTATCCTCGAGACTCTTTGTTTCATTATTTTAACGAGGTTCATACATTAGAAAAACTATCCTCGGGACGCCTTGTTTCATTTTTTAGCGAGCTTGACACAAGACAGGGAACTGTGCTCCATCCAGACTTCATCATAATGAATGGGAAGTGGGGGCTCCCAAGAAGGCGGCTCCGGAGGGAAGGCCAACATCTTGGAAATCAGGACCTAATGCCCCCAGGACACTATGCACGATGGTGCCATCACTGGGTACGGGCACGGGGTAGGTGGCCACGTAGTTGATCTGTGGTGGGGCAGATACAACTGGTGGACAAAGACTAGGAGGGGATGACAACGGCGCAGGAGGCATCGGGGGACTGACGAACGACAACTGATCGATAGTCACAATTCTTCCATCGTGCGGAAAGCAAACCACACGGAAAAGCGAAGAAACGAGGGCCTCCATGGCGTAAACATAGTCGCGACCAAGGAGAAGACTAAAGTCTAAAACACCTTGGGTAACCAAGACGTCGATATAGACGGTTTTTCCTCCCAAAGTAATAGGGAACTTCGGGAGAACTCCTAGAGATGGACAGGCTCCTCCGTCGAAAGCCAACAGATTCTGAGTGACTGGCCCAAGCTGCGGGGAACCTAGAGCTTGCCAAGTAGTATACGACATAAGACTGACCGATGCCCCTTCATCCAAAACAGTGCCCGGTACTGCCTTAGCACAGGCATGTACTGTGATCTGAAAAGGCATATGGGATGGGAGGCGACCGGCGATCAGGTGATGCCAATCAAAGGAAGCAACCAGTCTACTTGGTGGGGGAATCGTATGATTACCCCCCTGTGCTAAAGGGACCGAAGGGAAACCTTCGGGAGCAGCTGGGTTGAGAGAGTCATTTCGAGACTCTGGAGAATCTGAAGAGACGAAAAGAACATGGGCGTGGTTCTCTTCCGAAACAGAGTGAGCGAGTGGTGGACCCGAGTCAACACTCTTTCCGACCAATGGTTGGTCTAGAACAGGCTGGGAACAGCCTGGTTCGAGAAAAGGGGCCTGGACAAAAGAAGAAATTGAAGCAATTTCTTTGTCAGTAGGGGGACGATCTACAGTTGCCGAAAGACGCTGATAACCAGCGGGAAATTGGTTTGAAGGAGCTGTAAGGCTTTCCAAGGCAACGGAGGCTTTATCCATAAGTGGACAAAGGTGAAGGGGATGATTGCCTTCACAAAGTCTACAGGGGATTCGAATCTTCCCTTTTTCCTTACCATTCCCAACTGATGGGGTAGCATCGCCGTGAGCGTCAGAGGACGATGGTGGGCGGGCCGGATCGTGAGACCATACTTCTAATACCTTGGGAATGCCAGGACAATCGCGAAGAAGGTGGTCCTCCTTGCATAATCGACAAGGAAACTTGACCTTCCACAGAGGAGCAGAAGGTGGCCCGACTTCAGGTGTACTGGAGGGGATAGCTGGATTTGAGGGGGGGACGGCGCGTGTAAGCTCTCCCTTAGGGGACTTCTTCTTCTTGGTCTTCTTCTTCTTCTTCTTAGCCACCTGGTTACTTGCATCGAGAGTTTCACCAGGCGAAGTACAAGAGGAAGACGTAGAAGTAGGCGTCGAAGGGGAGAGATCCACCTTAGGATCAACATGATGTTGTTCAGGTGGAGGGACTGATGGATTAACAGCCAATACGGTAGGGACTAAAGAGGTTGAAAACAACCAAACAGGCAACCCAACAGTTAACCCTGGTAGGGACAACGTTGCCATATACGGAGCACCAACATTCCCAAGAGGAGGGAAATGACCTGGATTCCCATCAGGAGGGGAACCTGGGTTAGTGAACCCCGGAAAAGTTGCCATTGCAAACGAAAAGAAACCTACTCAAGCTAACGCACACGAGATCTAACCAGGTAATGTTATCGTAGCCAAATGAATTTTAAGACGCACAGACACAACTTGACCTTTTCATGTTTTAAGAGTCAAGAAAAGGACAAAAGATGACTCTAGTCTCCTTCGAATGTTTAATGAGCACGAAGTGACAAGACGCTCACTGGCACCTTTTCTTTTAAGGAGTCCGAAAAGGATCAAAAGTGACTACTCTGGAGACTCTAGGCAAAGGGTTTACCAGGCAATCCGTAAAACTGCTTATACACCTTGGCAATCGTATGAGAACCAAGGACTTCCCGTACTGCAATCAATCTTCCCGAATGCTGTGTTCGGTGCGTTACAGTTCGCAAGGCGGCCGACTCGGCTTCCTAGGGATCAAGGTCGATAACCTAGTGGGGTCTCCCCTATATACGCGACGGTACGTGGGAGCTCAAATCCGTGCCAGACCACTATCGAGTCACAAGAGGAGGAATCACCCAACCATAATGTGAAACAACAGTGACTAGGTTTAACGACGCCGGAGCACGTCTCTAGCCTAGACCTCTACAATATGAGCGTTATGTTCTAATGCGTTTTTAAGTTCATTCAGTTTATTTTATGGTTGATCTTGAGTTAAGTTTCGGTTTCAAGTCCTACCGTATGATCTCTCACAATTGCTTAGATGCAAACTACATGCCAAAGGATACCATTTCGTTCGATGAATTCTAACTATGATGGGGTTAAGAGTTTTCAATCAAACAAAATGAACGCAATCAACCAAACAACCTAATGCAGCTAATGACAATGAAATTAAACTTTTTCTTTTGAGAACACAAATCAATGAAATGCTCTTTTTCCCATTAACTATTGAATGCAAAAGGTATTAGTTTGATTTAATTTCCAATGGCACAATGCACTTAAAATGAATTTTGAGAGACAGCAACACCGAGTAAAAAGAGGTAAAACCACTCAATGAAAAGCACGACAAAATCCCCAAAACACTACAACAGTTCTCCAAATCAAAGGAAAACAAAGGCTTGTAAGGGCTATGTGATCTAAGCCCAACAAGGCAAAATGAAATCCAAGCAAAAAGAAACAAATCACTCAGAAATCAGCTCAAAATACTTCAAAAATCGCTGAGCAAGTGTGAAAAGCAATCACAAAGTTGGTTGGGCAATCGAGAAACCCAAGACTCCCGCGGAAGGCTTGACACACACGGCCACTAGATGTCCTAGGGCTAAGGTGTGAAATCAATAGAGAAAAGCAAACACCCGGAGGATAGGGGTTAAGACCAGTCAAACACGGATCAAACACACTCCAGCAACTGTAAAAAATGTGGCAAGATACAAACCAAGCAGGCAAACAAGCGTACTGGTGAGGTTTACAGGCCTGGCGCGACTGTCAGGCGGAAACTTGCGCTATAAATGAATTGGCGCGGGTTGTAAGTTAGCAACATGCGCCAATTGGCGCGACTGTTAGAGGAAAAGTCGCGCTAATAAAGTTTGCCTAATAAAAAAGGAAACAGGTGACCCTAAGCTCGGTTTGCAGTACCTGGGTGAGCCAAGAAGCAAGAGACAGCAAGAAACAAGGTCCAGAAAGCTATCTAAGCAAGCAAACAAGAAAAGCCAAAGAGACAAGACTTATCCCCAGTGGAGTCGCCAATTTGTTGGAGAGGTAAATCCCCTCTACGGATAGAGGCGATCCCTACTAGCCCAGAACGGGTCTAGCAACAATCAGTCAATGCTACTACGCAAGTTCCTAATTGCAAATAAAAGGTAGGCAAAGAAGACCTACTTGGATTCCAACGCTTATGTTTGGTGAAGAGACGTTGTCCTCGCTCCTTCGCTTTGGCGGGTCACAATCCTCCACGATCCTTGTGAATAGATACCTGCACACACGAAGAGAGATACAAATACAAGCGTGAAATCTAATAAATGCAATTATACATCAGTCAGAAAGGACATAACTCACATTAACCATTGCAAAGACAAATGAGAGTGGAACCATAATAGTAGTCATCTATTATTAATAATCAACAAAAGAGAATACAACCAATGTTCTGACGTTGAGTCCTCCTTTGGCTGGGTGCTCAGCTACACAAGTCTTGCAAAGCATGAGGGGATGGGGAACAAGCCTCTCTCTCTCTTTGGTAACAAGATCTCCTTACTTAGATTAAGCTTTATGGACACAAGGAAAGCTCTTGCAACTCTTCTTGATCTCTTGATATCTTCCTTACAACATCAGTATCACCAGTACTATTACCTCTACCACTAGCTTGCTCAAGGTATGGAGACAAGCCTTTATAGGTGAAGGAAAGAAGGATAAGATCAATCACATTAATCATGGATTTGGCATTATCACTTGGAAACTTCCATGGAAGGGTGGAAAACTACTTCCAATTCAAGGAGATTCGAAGCCAAACCATCCTCACTTAACATAGCTTCAGTTGGTGAATGAGTTGGATAGAACTTTCGGAAGTTGATTTGTTAAAAACCTTGCCCAAGTTGGTTGGCGCGATTGCGACTCTGGGACAAAGCGCCAATTGGCGCGCCCTCTTTAGAGGATTTCCCTCATTGGCGCGAGCAGTACACAAGGGACCCGCGCCAATGCAAAAAGGGCTATTTTTATGGGCAAGCTGCAGGAGATGTCTTCAGGGCACATGAAGCTTGTATTCAGAGGGGAACAATGCAAATGGTTTCAAGTCTTGTCACTTCTCACAAGTCCCGGAATGAGTCCTCCCAGATGCAGGAGAGGGATAATGGGGACGGTGACAAACGGTGACAAATTACTGTGTAACAAGAGTCCTCCAGCTATCCAAGCAAACCAAAGTGGGAGATTGGTATCTTTACCAAAACCATAAAGAGATAAGGATTTATGGGTTCTAGCTTGCACCATATAAATTACCCAAATGCCTCCTCATGAGGTTATTTGCTTTGGAGTATTATAGGCAAATAATGAAAACAAATGAAGTAAATTTTGTTTCAGCCAAGAAGAAAACCCAATTCATAGTCAAAGATCAACTGGGCCCTTTCATCTGTAATTCAAGAGAAGCAGGGAGGAAGCATATCACATATTGCAAGAAATGAAATTCCAAAAGAGTTTCATGTGGAGATATGACCCTCAGGGATTCATGACCGGACTTAAGGAAAAGGCCAAATTGGGGCCTTACATTCATCGCCCCATACCTGAAATATAAGCTTATGCCAACCAATCTGAGTGGGTGGAGAACACTCTTATAGATAGAGTTAGTACAAAGGTAGACATTGAGAATACCTTGATTGATTTAGAAAGGCAACTTGATGAGAGCTCATTTCTGCAGGTGCCAAGACAGCAAGAAGCCACCATGAGCACCCCTCTTATCATGCAGACTCCCCAAAATGAAGAAAGAAATCCCAAGAGAAACAAAGAGGGAGCTTCTACTTCAGGCATGGATACATCTAATCTACAGCAAGAAACAAGCCAAAGCAAGAGGCCAAGGCTAAATCCTGCCTCTGAACAGGAAGATACAGAAGGATCAGCACAGGTGACCAACACAGAGGTAGACAGAAGCAGGCCCACAACTCCATCTAGAGACATACAAGAGCCATCCACATCATAGACTCAGATGTTGGAAAGGCAGCTAAGTGTGGAAGTGTCTTCGTTCAGTAGGCCTGCTGACAAGGACCAAGACATAAAGGACAGATGTAAAGAAATCAAAATGAGGAATGAGAAGCTCAAAGCTCAGACTTATGCATCATATCTAAAAATCACTCCCACAAATCAAACAAGACTGATGTCAGCTTTTGACATCAAGGAGGGAAAACTTCAAATGTCCTTTATCAAACCTACAACACAACAGCCCAAGACATCTTCAGATTTCAAGAGGGTTGACTTTGAAGTATTGGCAAGGGATATTCATCCCATAGACCAGATAGAACTACAAAAACAGGCTGGAGAGATGATATACTCCACCCTTACAGGTAAATCCATATCTTCCCATCAGCTACAAAACTCATTGAACAACATCTCGGTACAGTTTCAATTGGAGAAGGCCTCCTCACAAGCCAAAGATACTAGGATTAAGTCATTGGAAGACTTAGTTATTGAGTGCAGACATGATCCCAAAGATATAAAGGCTATTGAGCAGCTGATAAAGAAGAAGAACGATGATATTGCTGCACTTAAGAAGCAATTAAAAATACCCCAGCTGCAACATCCTCAAACACTTGAAGTCATAGAGAGCCAAACCAGACATGAAGAGTTGATGGACTTGGTCCTAAAACTCAATCATCAAATAAGGGAGACAAAGAAAGAATTGGATAGCTTGATCCAATTAAAAAAAACTGACATTGCCAAAACTTCTACAAATGTCATCCCTATAGTATCTACAACAGTCCCTTCCACACTGGCAGCTTCACTAGCACCTATAGCTCCACCTGCCATAGCATTTCCAGTCACAACAGAGTCTACATCAACAACAGGTACATCAGGAGAAAAGGCAACAGAGTTGGTTAGAGCCATGGAGGAAATGTCTATTCAGGCTACAGAAATGAACAGACTGAAAGAAAAGGTGGCAAGTTTAGAAATTGACTACAAACTTGCCCAAATTATGCAAAAGGAAGAGGCACAAAAGGCCAATAGAATGAGTGAAAGAGTCAAAGCTATGGAGAAAGACCTAACATTGGAGAAACCCCTTGGACAAGCCAAGGAACTGTTATGGGCCAATATCATTAACTTCGTCAAGGATATTTGGCCATCTATTCAAGTTATTTTTTAGCAAACAGAACTGATAAAGATAGCTACAGTAGATATTCAGAAAGTCAAGGAGGAATTGGGAGACATGCCTGAGGATGCCAATAGACTCATCCACTTTCTCAACAGCAAAAACAGGTATGAGCTTCATGAGCTAGATATAGAAGATAGGACTGAAACCATTTTGGAAATAAGGAAGGTCCTTTCCAAGAGAAACCTAATGCTGAACTTGGAAGAAAAGTGCCAGAACATGTAGGTAGCCATTGATAGATTCATGGCTAAGTTCCAAATTTTGAGGGAGAAAGGATTGCCCAGTCCATTGGTCATTAATGACAAACTTATGACACAGCTGGACTATGATAATAGACTCAGGTAGTTGGCTAAAGAACAAGCTAGCACTTCAGCTATAAAAGCACTGCCAACAGGCAAAGTTTTGTATAATACATTTGAGAACTTGTTTTTTCTCCAGCATGAGATAAAACACTTGTTCATCACTAAGCCCAATTTTGCCAAATATACTGAGGCTGATGAGATATATAGGCGAATGATGAATGTCAAGTTACCTGATGCAGAATGGTGGGAAAATATGACTGATTTACTGTAAGAAATTTACAGTAAAAAAGGTTACTGCACAGTAAAAGTAAAATAACCAGATAAACAGATGAAAACAAGTCAGCATGGTTAAAGAGTATCAAGTGAAAGTTAAAAGGTAAAGAAGATTCCAGCTTAAAAGACCACAACAACAAGCCAACATAAAGGGCTACAAATCCAACCATAAAAGACAGCAGTACCGCAATAAAAGGGTAACATGAAACAATTCAATAGCTGTCTCTATCTTCTTGCAAGAAGATATTTTATTTCCTAGATTAAATCTCGAGTTGTTTTGAGATATTTTGTAATAATTTTTGTATAAATACATCACAATTCGAAGTATGTAGGGTGGATTCTTATACATTTCTATAGACCTTTTTTATCAAAAGACTGTAAGATATTGTACCATTGATTGGACCAACAAGCTGGATTAATGAATAAAGACAAGACATTTCACAGGATTCATGTGTAGAGCGAGCAGACAAGTATTTTCTCTTTGTGTTGTTATCTTTCTCAAAGTTTATTCACAATATTTAATGTATTTCTATATCTAAATGCTATAATATGGAATGATATCTCAGAATTTGCTTCACTACAGTCTGTTTTAACTATTATGCATTTAAATGTTTTCTACTGATTATCTAAGTTAAGGAATTCTTGATTGCTCCTTAGTTTAGGTTGTCCCCCTGTAATCTATAGCAAAGGATTCTTAATTGCCCTTTGTTCATGATTATCCTCTGTTCCTCATTTTAATCCCGGTCTGAGAATTCTTAATTGCTCTCTCACCCTGGTTAAGATCATTTCACCCATCTGGCCCAAAGACCTGCACTTTACTCTGCTAGCTTGCCCTTTGAACACTCCCTTTAGTGAGTTAATTCCAGTTCTACTGCCCTTCTTTGACTCCATAGCCCAATGGTCCAAAGACATCATTCTATCCATATGTTTTAAGGATTCCACCATCCAACCTTCAATACAAATAAAAAAACCCCTGAACCTTCAGAACTAGCCTAAAATCCCAGCAAACAAAGCTAAATCATATAGAGAGAGCCCTCTCTGAGCCATAGGTTGGCTAGAGACTATGTTTAAAAGTTGGTTTGTGATTACCTCGGTCCTTTCCTTCTTCTGAAAACTTCTAGGGAAAAGTTCTGAGTGATAACAGGATAAACCAATCCATAAACAACCAAGGGAATCTAGAGGTTAAACCACCTCCATCCTCACCCTATTGTGATCTCACCTAAATCGGTGTCGAGATAAAAAAACCAAACCGAGATTGGATGCCTCAGAATTTCTTCTCCAATACCTTGAGGAATTTTCCTGTCTCCACCCTTAGGCTTTACCATGTATCCCGCCATTACTGGTCAAGGGATTCCTAGGCCTTTGGGAATTTTCCTGAGACCACCTCACCCAGATCCAAAATCTTCCGGAAATCCAAAGCTCAAACTGAGAAAAGTCCCATCACACCATGGCTATCTAAAAATGGCAAGGCAAGGCTAAAATCCACTGTCGAAACCCAACAAAATCCATGCCAATGACAACAAAAGAACCAAATACCAACATGCACATACCATGCATGTCAAAACCAACTAGGAAATCATACATGAAAACTATTACCTGCAAGTATTCCTGTTGAAGCTACTTGATCCAACTTTTCCTTGCTTGATCCTTGCTTTCCTTTTCTTTCCTTGTCCTTCCTTTGCTTGCTTTCTTTCCTTCTCCTCTTAGTTCTCTTCTCCTCTCTGAAACTAATTCCAAAACTAAACTGATAAAAAGATACCAACTGATGCCCTAATGTGTTTTTATTATTGATGTCTCTAATTTCTTCATTTTTCTATTATTTTCCTTCAATTTCCCCCTCACATGCAACCTGTGACCTTTCACCTCCATTTTCTCCTAATTTCGTTTATTTTCACAAATAAAATGTCAATTAATGCATATTTTCCTTTTCAAATCTTTTTCCATTGCCTTTGCCAATCTCCCCTTAGCCATAAACACAACAAGTGATGCCCACTAGGATATTTTTCCCAACATTCAGCTTGGAATAAGTGACCCTTGACCTTGGTCTTATTTTGCCTTTATTAACTTTTATTACATTAAATTTTAACCCGGGGCTATTACAGAATGAATGGGAAACTTTGATTTACAAAAAAAAAAATATTATCTTTATTCTCTAAGATGATCTCCTCCTTTAAGCCCTAATAGTCGAGCCATGATTGTGAATCCTTGTGCCAACCATGCTTGAGCCATAGGTGGGAGTTTTGGCTATAGTTAGAAGCAATTTTAGGGAACCTATTGGTTTCTATGTTGCAGAGATTATTCTTATACATCAAATAGCGAAACATAGCCATGCTTTCAATGGGGGAAAGGCTACCTTCATTCAAGAGGATAGGATAGAGAGTATTACCTTTAATCTCGAGGTTGTAGGTTATAAATTGATTCGTGGTCAACTTGATCTTCCTCCACGATTCTCTAGATACACTGCAACCCCAAACCTCACATCCATATAAAATAACAGGGGTAACGAGCATCTCAAAGAGGAACTTTTTTTTTACTCCAAAACCATAAATCAATTGTATTCCAATTATTTTCAAGCTCATAATAAGATTTCCAACCACCAATAATCATTTTCTCAATGTTGTAATTCTAGTTGAGCTGATGATGAATGTCAATACCTAAATATTTGTATGAATAAACCTTCTCCAAGTAATTATTATCATGACTTTAGTCTTTTCAATATTAACAGTCATACCCATCTTAGAGCAATGATCATAGAGAATTTTAAATTGTTTTTCAATATCCTCATGGCTTATGACTAGAAGAGCAATATCACCAACATAAAGGAGAAGAGTAATGATCATACTATTGAGCTTAGTGCTAGTGCATCTTGCAGCTTCTAAATGCACTTCTACCTTATCAATGTAAATGCCAAAAGGGGTAGGGGATAGGGGACACCCTGCTTATCACTGATGTTGCATTTAATTTCTTTATACCGACCCTCAATGGTCTTAAGCTTGGCGACAACATTCTCATATAATTGAATCACAACAAACTTCAACTCAAGAGGAATCATTATCTCTTCAAGTCTTTGTTGTAACTTATCCCCGGGAACTATGTCGAAAGCTTTTGTAAAGTCAACAAAAAAATAAAAGAGATCATTTTTACTATTGTGACATTCCTTGACAATGATCCTAAGAGTGATAACATGGTCAATAGTTGAGGGATGTCTTCTAAAACCAACTTGTCCTTGAGCTCTTTTACCATGGCTTTTAAGCCATATTCTAATCTTCTTTTCAAAAATGAACCCATATAGTTTGACTAAGATGTGGTTAATCATAATGGTCCTATAATTAGAGGGAACATTTTTATCCCCACTTTTAAAGATAAGCACAATCAGGGTTTGTGTCCAAGGCTTAGGGAAGCCATGTTTTATAACCAAATTAAGAAGCTTGTGAATATGAGGAATGATGATAGACCTTTCCTATTTTGAGAGTATTCATTTATTTTTAGATTAAAAATAAATATTTTAATAATTAAAAATTACAATTTAAATTTTTTTATAATGGAATTCCAATAATAAAATTTTAAAAATTAAAATGCTAAACTTTTTATTAGTTGTTGGCTTGTTGGGGCCTGTCCCAGGTTCAGAGTTAATTAGCCAAACAAATCCCTGTACCACTGGCCCTTTCGGCAATAGTTCGCAGAGCGTGGATTAAGGTCTCACCCGACGTAGTATGGGGGGGGTGCTGGAACCAGGTTTCCGCACCCTTGAGATGTTTGAGAGGTTCGACTGGTCCAACTATTCGTCCCTGCGCGCTGGTTGCTTCGTACACTTCCCAGACCTTCGCACCCTAATATACTTGCCTTTGCGCAACCCTAACTGGGGGCTGTGGGGCTTCCGCATTGCTGGAGCAACGCTCTGCGCTATTCCCCTAAGTCACACCCAAGATCCTACTTATCTTCCTATACCAGTTAATTACCTTCGCGTAAATAGAAGCCTCAGGTTATATTTATTTATACAACACACATATATAAGTTTGCGTAGCAAATAAACAATACACTTGCAATTTATACCCAATCATACATTAAAACATGAAAAGATACACAGAAATATGGTAAACTTCTCTCTATTAATGCTTCCAATGGTTACAAACCCAACCCTCCATGCACACTCAGCTGCAGGGGTCTGTGCACTCATCTGCAGACTACTAGGCCTCTGCGCACTCAGCTGCAGAACCCTGGTGGTACCCTGAGAACCCATCAGTAAAAGAATATGCTTCTTGCCCACCGACATTTTCCAATACTTCATCTGTGAACGGAGTTGGGAATGGGTTGTGCACACATGCATCATTCAATTTCCTGAGGTCCACGCATATTCTTATCTCGCCCTTCTGCTTCTTTTCCTGCACTACCATAGGGCTTACCCAGTCAGATTCTTCCACTGGCTCAATGATTCTAGTTGCGAGCATTTTGTCTAGTTCTGCGTGGACCTTTTCCTTGTACTTCGGATTCAAGCGGTAAGGCCTCTGCTTAACCGGCTTTGCATCGGGTTTTAAGGTGATCTTCATCATCCCTAAATCGCCAACAATCCCTTTTAAGTCTATGATCTTGGTCAGGAATAAGTCCTGGTACTCGCGGAGTAACTCAGCGACCTTATCCACCATCGTGTCATCCCAGTAGTCGCCGAGTGTTGCATACTTAGGTTTGGCCTCCATACCAATGTTTACCTGCTTTGTCTTTACCGGCGCGGTTATGTCAGGGTCTTCAATCAATGGCCCTTGAACCTCGCGATAGCCTTCAATTTCTGGAATGTTAACTTTCCACGGATCCTCGTCATCTTCTTCAATATTCATGTTGTAACACTCCAGTGCGCAGCTCAGCTGGGTCGCCCATTCAAGCTGAAGCACTTCCATTGGCTCCTGGGGTATTTTAAAGATATCTACTTTTATTGCTTGTAGCGCATCATCAACAGTATCCCACCAACGATCCTCAAACGTGAAGGTTAACAGGAATCCTTCGCGCAAGATATCCCATTCGTTCGTTCCATGGCGGAGCTCCGTCTCTATATACCAATTCATGGGTATAATATCCAGGGTATGGCAGAACAGGTGCACCCACTCAGGTTGTGGCTCTTCTCCATAGACCTTTGTCCATTTTGCGAGGTGCGCACACGGATCATCTCGTCCGTCATACTTGTCTTTTAACTGCATCTGAGGCTTCCCAAACCGCATGCGCATCATCCTTCTGCATTCGCGCCAGTCCTCAAAACTTCTTTGGTGCGTACCCCACCACCTCGCGGGCGTAGTGCACAGTACCCATTTCAAAGCTTCGAAACGTTGTTGTTCCAACACTTCTCTTTCAAATCTGTTCAGGAAGTCATCCACCTCACTTAATCCATCATACATAGGAAGATCCCTCACCTCCGTCGATACGCAGTGCAACGATCTTGTCATCATGTTACAGTTCAGTGTGGTTACCTCGTGTAACCGGTTCTGCCATCGTTCTATTTCCTCATCTGAATCTGATGTGCATGAGCTTTCGTGCTCCCATGAGATTCGTCCATCCGCGGTCGGATTCACCCAGTCTTGCTCTTACGCGGTTATCTTGTAGATGCAGTCCAAGTCATCGTCGTTGTTGTAGGCTTCGTGTAGCGCGATCCTTCTGCAAGGTCTAAAGGTACAACCACGCGCAGAGACTTTTTCTCAAAAATCATCTTGCGCTTCTTCATATTTATCACCCCATTCATGTCAGTGGCCCAATCTATTCCTAATAGCGCGAGGTAGAGATTGTTGTCATCAATAATCTCTATCACTTCGAAATCTTCTAGTGCACTTGCTCCTTCGATATTTACTGTGATTCCTTGCAATCTCCCCATAGGTAGGATCTTTTGTTGGTTCGCTGTTCACAGTTGGATAGGAGACCATTGTAGTGTAGGCCTTCCCATGCGCTCACATGTCTTCTTCGGCAAGATGTTTGCGTCCAATCCTAGATCCAGAATCACTTGGTCCATCTCATATTCTCCAATCTGCACGATCAATGATCTCATCTCCCTTCACGTTTGCGTTGTGTGCTTTCCGAGCTTCCGGACTACGCACGGTTCTCTTGGCGCAGTCCCAACGCATATATTTATGAGTTCCTGCAGCCCCTTTACAGCCTTGTTGTCATACAGCAGCTTCATGCATGTTTCCAAGAACATGGTGAGCATCGATGGGTCCATTTCGACTCAAGTCTGTCTTTACTTCCTGAAGTGGAGGCATCAACGAAGCTCTTCTTGGCCTCCATGAAGGTTTCCTTAGCGCGCTCCAAATCAAACTTTGGTTCCTTCGTTGGAACCTTGCGAACCCAAGTACTTTCTTTAGGCTACTTACCTTTGTCATCCCCTGTCGTAATTCCACTTCGAAGCACAATATTCACGTTAGGGTCTTCCTCACGCAGCTCAGACCTCATCATTTGCAAGTTCTGAGTCGGGGGAGGTTGGAGTGCTCCTTTATCGCGCAACCTTGCTATCAGCATGGGACAATCCTCTGTCTCGTGATCAAACAATGTACAATACAAACATGATGGCCACGTTGGATTTGTACAATCGCGGGCATAATGTCCTGGCCCTCCGCAATTGTAACATATCAGTTGTCTGTGACCTCTTCCTGGTCCTCCTCCACCTCGGCCTCATCCGCGCCCCTGAAATCCGATTCGCGCCATCCCTGCGTTCTAGTCAAGGGGTTGCGTTTCGGCCTGAACTCTGTAGGTAGGAGTCTGATCCATCATCAGCTCATAACTTCTACAGGTGCGCTCATCATGTCCCACTGATCTACAGAAATTATAGAACAACTGCTGTGAATTCTGTGTATACTTCTGTAATAAATGATAGTTATCTGTAGCATGCTTTCCTCCTATTTGACAAATCGCGCACCATAATGCAGGCGTCACGCTTGGTCCTGCTTGTGCCTCCGGTCTCAATGGCATTGGTCCTCCTCCCGCGAGGTAATTCGCGAACACCGGGCAGTGGTCCATGTCGTGCCCCTGGCCCTTGTGCTTTACGCACCATACCTCATTGCGCACTTTTGGGCGAGCTGTCCTGTCCTGTTTCAAACTCTGCATCTCAAGGCACAAGTTTTTCAACTGCGCGTGAATCTGCTAAACTCCTAGGTTGGGATCTTGTATCAGGGTCTCGTGCAATCTCATCGCGACCTCCAAGGCCTCGGCCTGAGTTGTTAGCCTTTGTTGTGATAGCGTGTTCCTTAGATGTGGCGTTAACAATGCTACAAACCATTCGTGGTGTTTTCCATCCGTCAACGTCATGTTAGCTTCGCGAATTGTGCACTTCAATCTCTGATCCAGCTCCCAAGGGGTCTCGCCTGGTAGCATTGTGATTTCCTTAAACCCAATGATCGATTGTGCCTCTGAATTTGGCCTGCTAAATTCTTTGTTTAGTGCAACTTGGATATTCACGATCCCCACATTCGGATTGTCATTGGAATGCTTAATGTACCAAGTCAGCGCACGATCCTGCAGAGCGCTGACCAATGTTGCCTTCTTTATAGTGTCGTCTGTGACTCCTTGCGCTTCCCATACATCTTTTATCACGAACCAACACTGGTCTGGATCTTCATTCCCTACTCCCTTGAACACTGACAACTTTATCACGCTCGCCAAAATGCTTTGCGGTGGTGGCGGAGGTGGTATAGGTGAAGATGTGGGTGAAGGCGGTGAAACTGGAGGAGGTGTGGGTGGGGGTGGTATGCGCGGAATTCTCTGTCTTATTAAGTTGATTGCACGTCTTGGTGAGACCTTCGCAAGCTCTTCTTCGCCCCCTCGCGGAGGTGAAATCAAGAGGCTGGTTTCTAGTTTTGTACTACCTTCGTTTTTGTAGATTCTCCCACTTCGCGTAGCCCCAAACATCAATTTATTCGCATAACCCGTTTTTCACACAGTAGCATTTTAATCCAAGTGTTCAAAGATTTAACGTACTTACCTCGCGGCCCTTTGAGGAAGTGTTGTTCTGCCTCGCTATAGCTAACTGAAGTATCTACCGCGAACTCGGTGATGAATCCTCCTATGATTCGATCGAGCCAATGATCAACAACATGCGCGATCTTATCCTCTGATGCTTCCAATCTGCGCACCAATTCTCGAGTCCACACAATAGGTTTGTCGAGTTTACACCTTCCTTGGCTATCTGTTAGCTTCGCGATCCACTCGTATAGCTCAGTAGGGAAAGACGCGAAAAAAATTTCGTGGATCTTTATATATAAGTAGCAGTCTAACCACTCTTCCTTTGATAGTTGCGGATTCCTGTTTTTCTGCGCCGCGAACTCGTGAATCTTTTTATCCAACCAATCTTCAATTCCTTTCTTTGTCGGATTCCAGTGATACGACATCAGACATTTCTATGCAGATCTCGGTCCTAGCAACGAAACCATTTGTTGACTTGTTGGGGCCTGACGGACTGAGGTCTCACCTGAAGTAGTATGGGGGGTGCTGGAACTAGGTTTCTGCACCCTTGAGATGTCTGAGAGGTTCGACTGGTCCAACTATTTGTCCTTGTGCGCAAGTTGCTTCGCGCAGTTCCCAGACCTTCGCACCCTGATATACTTGCCTTCACAGTAGCCCTAACCAGGGGATGTGGGGCTTCCGCGTTGCTGGAGCAGCGCTCTATGCTATTCCCTAAGTCACACTCGAGATCCTACTTATCTTCCTATACCAGTTAATTACATTTGCGTAAATAGAAGCCTTGGGTTATATTTATTTATATAGCACACATATATAAGTTTGCTCAGCGAATAAACAATACACTTGCAATTTATACCCAATCATACATTAAAATAGGAAAAGATACACAGAAATATGGTAAACTTCTCTTTATTAATTCTTCCAACGGTTACAGACCCGACCCTCCCTACGCACTCAGTTGCAGGGGTCCGCACACTCAGCTGCGGACTACTAGGCCTCTGCGCACTCAGCTGCAGAGCCTTCTCCTACTCTACGACCCAAAGACGCACTTTACACTTTGACTCAATCGTTTAGACTCATCCTGCTTTCATTTTATTTTCTTTCCTTCTATACATTTAGAGCCTTGCTCTATTTATACAATCTCATGGTCCGCAGACCATGGGTAGGTCTATCAAGCCGACATTACATTACAAAACTAAGGACGAACAACCCTGTGACTCTATTATAACTTCACGCTCCACGCCCATAATTTGTGGAGCTTTTACAAAAGACTTGGGCAAATCTTGGGCTTTAAGCCCCAAAACATGCCTTGAGGGAGATTCCATACCCAGCATTAGTTTATTTGTAATAATTTTATTCTATTATAAAATTTATTTCTTAAAAACTAACATAACTATATAAATTAAAAAATAAACATGCTTATCAACATAATAAATTAAAAAATACAAACAATTTAATTTTAATTATAAATTTAATCCAAATAAATTATAAATTTAATTTTATAAAATTTAATGTTAATTAACTTCAATACTTTTATATTTATTTTGTATTATATTAAAAAGAACAAAAAAAAACAAATCTTTACTTTTAAATTTATAATACATTCAAATAATTTTACAATTTTAAATAAAATTTTATTAAATTTAAAATATAATTAATTTTTTAATTAAAAAAATAATAAAATCTATCATAACCTTATTAGTAATGTAACTTCAATGTAAATAACGTTTTATTAAAATTAAAATAAATTTATTTTTAATTAAAAATTAATAAAATCTATCATAACTTTATTAATAATATAACTTCAATGTAAATAACTTTATTCACAATCTAAAGAGCCAATCACTTGCTCTATACTTTGTTTTCTTTGTTTTAAAAAACCCCCTCAACCAATCCAACAAAATAAATAGCCACCCATCGCATTAAAAAGACATTAACTTGTTTTTTCAAAAGAAAAAACATAAACATAAACTCTTAACCAATATCTAAAAAATAGCCACCCATCGTATAAAAAATTGACCTAACTCGTCGTGATATCGTTTACCTTTTATTGTCCAAACTCCATCCAGCCTTTATTCTTTATTCTTTGATCCTCGCCTCTTCAACTTTAACATGGGGTGCCTACTATCGAAAAAATTGACCTAATTAATCGTGATATCTTTTATGGTCCAACTCCTTTCATCCATTCTTTATTCTTTGATCCTCGCCTCTTCAACTTTAACATGGGGCGCCTTGTATTGAGCTACTTTTTGGCGGCTACACAATCCGCGGGAAATCCCGATGACGCTGTTTACTGCAGTTTCTTCTTGATTTCTGTGTAGTTTTTAACCTTCCGCTGGAGTTACCAGACGGCTGCAGGCGCAATCAGTACACTTATGCGCCTCCTCCAAGTGGTGGCGCTTGAAACGTCTTAGCATACAACAGTTTCAGTCCAGGTAGGTTAAAACATATCTATTTCCGGCAATTTCGATTGTTTTTCCACTTGTTTTCCTGTCTTTGGCGAGTAATTTGTACTTTGGAATGTTCTTTCATCGATCTTTAAGCTCCGTTCTCTAGAGTAAATGAGTTTCAAAAATCTTTCCATATTTAATGTATTCCCGGCGATCAATTAGGCGTTTTTCTGTTTTCCAATTAGAGAGTTGAAACTTAGAAATTCTCATGCCGTTACTGCGTCTCCTTCACCTGAACTCCGAGTTTGGAATTTTTAATCAGAGAATGGCGTTCTTTATACTTATTTTGGTGATCTTTGAAGTTTGAGTTATTTCGACTTTTGTACTTTTGGCTAAATAAATGTATAGCGCAGTTTTTTTTCAAAACCCGGTTTGTGTTTGTTCTCGTGGTCAAGGATCCGTATCCACGGGTTTGACTTCAAGTTTAGGCACGTATCTGGTTTGTTCTTCTGGTTAAGGATCCCTATCTTATAAATGTCTAAGAGGTTTTAAGTTCGAGTTTTCGCTTAACGGCTTTTATGTGTGTATATCAAGACGGGTTTGATCTTGTGTTAAAAATTTATGTTTATGAATAAGATTTAGATTTATGCGCATACATCTGTTTCACCTTGTGATTAAAAAAGATTTACATCGATGTATAAGAGGGGTTTGTGATTAAAAATTTATGTTCATTTATGAGAGGATTTAAGTAGAAGTTTATTCAAATGGTTGAAGTTTAGGCATAACTTTTTTATGTGTATATAACTAGTTCGTTCTTGCGAAATACCTCTCTCCAAACAACAACTTTCTCTCCCCCTTATAACATGGTGTTGTAGCGGGAGAAAATGGAGCTGCAGAGCATGTTTGAAAAGGGTTAGGGCTTTTTCTGCAGTCGCTTGCCACGACTGCACCCTACCCACCCTAGCTGTTGTCGTCCACTTTCCTCTGGCTGCATCAACCGCGGTGGTACCCGGATCTCGTATCCCGTCGAGGCCTTCCGAAATAGCGCAACTAACCGTCCTCCTCCTCGATTACTGCATACCCACCGATTTCCGACACTCTCAACGCGACGACGGTTATGATGGTCCTGGAGGCAGCTGGCGGAGAACATCTCGAAACAGGTATGGAGCTTGACCTAGTAGACTATTCAGAGGACCCGTTGGAGAATGTCAATATCTGGCAAACCCCTCGCTCCGCCGCGGATGAACTCCTACCCTTCTGCTGCGATCTATCGGCTACCATTGCGGGTCTACCTTCGATCTCGGGACCTTCCTGCTCCACAGTGACATTCTCAGAGCCTCCTCCGATCTGACCGTTTCCTCCCTCGCCGCCACAGTCACCCTCGGCTACAACTTTCGTATCTGCCTGCCTCCACCCTAACCCTGAGGCTGCAAGCTCACAAACCCCCCTCTCATCCCACCCTGGTGGATCTTCAAGCAACCCCCCGGGACACCTCAACCTGGCCCAGGGAATCCCACAAGTTGTTGTACCTGAGGCGCCACCATCGGGTAGTTATGCGGTGGTACCCTGGCTTTCGGAGCTAATTCCAACGGTCGACCATCCCTGCCCCGATAACCCTGCTACAAACCCTAACCAATCGGAGGATAGTTTGGACGCCCCTGAAGAGCCGACGCGGTTGGGCAAAAAAAGGAAGTGCTTCAAAGCCAGAGGCGAAGACGTTATTCTCAGACTCGGGGAGGATATACAGTGGGGCGACACCATGGACACGGCGGACCGGGTGTTGGTTGGAAGGATTCGTGGCCGAAGCTACACAACGGCTAGGCTTAAGCTGTGGACCTCTGAGGTATGGGGGCAACACCTGACGGACCTCCCAATTGTACAAACCTTTGTTAGGGGCTGGTTTGCTCTGCGCTTTGCCAGAGCCAAGCACACAAATTGGGTCTTATCGTCCTTTTGGCATTTCGAGCATGCTCCAGTTCTTCTCTAGTGTTGGAACCCTCTTTTTGATCCCGAAAAAGAACAGATAGGAGTTGAGCTTATTTGGGTTCGGCTACCTAGACTACCCCTTCAATTCTGGTCGGAGGATATATTCCAACGCATCGGCAACACTTTGGGAACCTATATCGAACATGATAGATCATATCTGGCTTCTGGCATGATGGCATATGCCAGGATTCTTGTTCATCTGGATACTCGAGGCAGCCTTTAGGAGCATATCACCTTACAGTGGAAAACCTTCTCCCGAAAGCAAATCCTAGATTACGAAGGTGGGATACTTGTTCAAAGACTGTCCTCTGAATAAGAAGGTGAGGGAGGGAGCTAAGGGGAAGGAAACACCGTAGAAAAACCCACAAGCACAGGGTAGCCCTCCAGTGGCGGAAGAGGCAACAAATTTGGCACATTCAGAAGCAGTACTCGCACCTATTAAGGAGATCAGAAAGAAGCGAGGAAAGGCACCCATTGGCGCACCCTCTCCTCCTCTAACCAGAGCAAGGGCAGCTGCTGAGGTTGCATTCTCTATGGGTATGTCGAATACAAACTCCTCCTCTATTTACTCTAATGTTTCTCCACACTGCATTGATACAAGTTCTGTTCAGTTCTATTTAGTTCAGTCCCTTGCTCACACCTTCAACACCCCCTTATCCGTGGATTTCCCTATCAAGCCCTCCTCCCCCACCATCTCCTGCACTCAGCCATCCTTTCCCGATGAACCTCTTCCCAATTCCCTTAACCATGCTCCCCCCCCTCATTCCAGCCCTCCATCCTTCAAATACCCCACCCGAGCTCGGCTTCGATCACAGGCCCCTGACACCCTGGGTATCGACCTAATTACCTCTCCCCCTCCTGTAAAGATGACTATAGGCAGACCCTCCTCCCTATCCAAAGCTAAGTTACAAGCTGGGGAAGAGATTGTTGCAGGCAAGCAACACTCCATCGATTAGGTACTTAGAACAATGAATACCCATGAGCTCCCTCCTCCATGAAATTTCTCTCCTTCAATTATAAAGGGTGGGTTAGCCCTGAAGAAAAACTAGCTATGAGAAGATTGCTCTCAGCTGAACCCCTTGATATCCTATTTCTTCAAGAAACCCTAGGGCAGGGTTGTGTCATTACCCACCTCCTTGAATCATGGCTACCTGGTTGGACATTTTACACCCTAGATGCATCAGGGTGTTCTGGGGGTCTCGCTTTGGGTGTAAACAATCGTTCCATCAGAATCTGTAATACTTGGGGGAGCTCGGGCCACCTAGGAGCTGACATTTACTCCTCAGAGCTCGATTCTGAGCTTAGGGTTATCAACATATATGGCCCCTGTCACAACAGGGAAGGATATTGGAGCAGACTCTTAGACTCACACATCCTTCAAAAGGACAAGCTCATTTTGGGGGGGGGGCCTAAATTTCTCCATCGGCTTTGCAGAATCATGGGGGTACAATGCACAAAGAGATAACCTCTCAGATTTTTTCGAGACCATTCTGGAGGATCATAATCTCATAGATATCCCCTCCTCAAAAATCCTGCCTACTTGGAGAAACAACAGATCAGGGGTGGACAGTCTCTCCAGAAGACTAGATAGATTCCTCATCAAGGAGCAACTGCTAAACTTGGGGCAGGGATTTAGACAGTGGGTGGGCTCAGGGGGAATATCGGACCATAGGCCGATCTATTTGGAAATCAGAGGGGGTATGAACAAACCAAAAGGTCCCTTCAAATTTAATGTTGCATGGCTGAGAGACGCTGATTATATCCGTCTAGTAACTGATTTCTGGAGGGCTCATCCCCCTGTGGCAGAAAGGACTATCTCAAAAGGATTTGCAAAAAAACTGAAAGAACTAAAAAGCCTCTCCAAAAAATGGGCACATAAGAAGAGAACACAGGAAGATCATATACTCAAATTGACTGAAGAAGCCACAAAGGATTATGAGAATGAATATGAGGGGATCTTCTCTTCCCCGGATCACAAAGAGTAGATAACCTCTCTACTAGCTAAGAGAAACCAGATTCTAAAGGACAAGGAGGAGAGCTGGAGATTGAGAAGCAGAGCCATTTGGCTCAAGGAAGGAGATGATAACACCAAGTTCTATCACAAATTTGCGAATGGGCACAAAGCTATAAATACTATTTGGCAGCTAGCAGATGAACAAGGAGAACCTGTGAACACCTTCCCCCGACTAGCAGCTATGGCCACTGCCCACTTCAGGAACATCTATAAGACTCCCCCAAATGCCACCCTGGCTGAAATCATGAGGATAGCTCAACTATTTCCAAGGTTTGTTGAGCAAGAAGAAGGCTTGGAATTGACAAAGGAGGTCTCCCTGGGAGAACTGGAAGACACCCTTAAATGGTTTAAGCGAGACAAAAGCCCTGGCCCGGATGGCTGGAATGTGGAATTCTACTTGGATTT
The DNA here is from genome assembly GCA_031772625.1 of Pinus tabuliformis. Taxonomy (NCBI): domain Eukaryota; kingdom Viridiplantae; phylum Streptophyta; class Pinopsida; order Pinales; family Pinaceae; genus Pinus; species Pinus tabuliformis. The sequence continues at coordinate 389,487,357 of CM062816.1, read as the reverse complement.
CTTTGATACTCTGGGTGGGGACCTTTTACAAGTTATAGAGGAATTCAAATCCTCTGGAAGAATGTATGAGGCCTACAACTCAACCTTTATCGCCCTTATACCCAAATCGGACAATCCCACCTCCTTCAATGACTTCTGGCCCATCTCCTTGTGTAACTGTATCTACAAGATCATCTCCAAGATAATAGCCAATCGCCTCTGGCCGATCTTATCAAACCACATCTCAGCTGAACAATTTGCCTTCTTACAGAATAGACAAATTCATGAAGCAGTCAGAACTACTCAAGAAATTCTACATTCTATTCAGACCCAGAAGCTCAAAGGTATGGTCCTAAAAGTTGACCTCTCGAAAGCCTTTGACAGAGTAAATTGGTTATTCATTAGAATGATATTAACACACTTGGGTTTTCCATATGAATTCATAAGATGGATTATGTGCTGTATTACTAATGTAACATTCAATGTTCTTATAAATGGTGCGGCCTCTCCTTTCTTCCACTCTGAAAGAGGCCTCAGGCAAGGATGCCCACTGTCCCCGCTTCTCTTCTTACTCATCATGGAAGGACTCAGTCGTATAATAAAGGAGGAACACCGACGAGGCAGGCTTAGGGGGATCCACATCACAGAAGGATGCACATTGACACACTTGCTCTTTGTAGACGATGTGCTGCTCTTCCTAAATGGGAGTATTGGTGACGTGACTGCTCTTCTCAACTCTTTCACTATCTTTCTAGCAGCCACAGGCATGTTGGTTAATGATGAAAAGTCCACTATAACGGCTATAGGATGCTCACCATACGAGATTCAGTATGCCCTGCGAAGATTCCCTTATACCCTACAACACCTGGATGAGGGACTAAAATACTTGGGCTATAGATTAAAGCCCCTTGGATATAAGAATGTTGATTGGATCTGGCTTATAACCAAAATGGAAAAAAGGCTAAACATCTGGTACCACAAATATTTATCAAGAGCAAGAAGGTTGATACTCATAAAAGCAGTTCTGGAAGCAACCCCAGTATACTGGATGTCTTTAGCATGGATACCAAGGGGAATACTGGCCAGAATAAAAAATCTATGCTGCAGATTCCTGTGGAAAGGGAAACAACTGGGAAGGATATTTGCCTGGACCAAATGGGAATCTCTGGCACTCCCAAAGAAATGGGGAGGATAGGGAATTAAAAGCCTTGGTACTTCCCCACATCCCTAGCGGCAAAACTAGGGTGGCAGCTCATCACCTCAATTTTTGAATTCTCAAACAGGATAGGCTTCTAGCCCAAAGTACAGTATATGCCATAGGCATCTGCAAAATGTATTTTTCTTTACTAATGAAAATTACGACTTTTTTCCAGGGAAAAAAAAACTAGTTTGTTCTTGCTGTTAAGGATCAATATCTTATACATAAAAAATGTCTTTATTCGCATATATCTAGATTGTTTTTGTGGTTAAGAATTTATGTCTATGTAGAAGAGGGTGGGAGGATCAATATCTTATACATACATTGTTGTTAAGGATCAATATCTTATACATAAATAATGTCTTTATTCGCATATATCTAGATTGTTTTTGTGGTTAGGAATTTATGTCTATGTAGAAGAGGGTGGGAGGATCAATATCTTATACATACATAATGTCTTTATCCACATATATCTCGATTGTTTCTGTGGTTAAGAATTTATGTTTATGTAGAAGGGGGTGGTTTTGTTCTTGTCATTAAAGATTTCTATTTATGTCTGGTTTTGAGTGCAAGTTTGAAGTTAAGGCATACCATTTTTATGTTCATGTACCGAGTTTGTTCCTTTAAATGTGCAATAGGTTTTGATAGGGTTTGTTCCTGTAAACATGTCATAGGTTTTTAGTTCAAACCCATGCATAATGCCTAGTTTGTTCTTGTGAATTTATGTATAAGAAGTGTTTGTTCTTGGGGGTAAAGATTTATAGCTATATATGAAGTTTTGAGTTCAATTTTATCTCAATAGGTTTTCAAATGTTTATTTCCGGGTTGAATCATATACCTATTTCAAGTTGAATGTTAAAATTTTATGTTAAAAAAACTTTTGAATTTGCTTTTTAAATTTTATGTTAAAAAAACTTTCGAGTTTGCTTTGAACCAAACAGTGTTCAGAAGTTTATTTCCACCTTAATTATTGCAGCTATTTTGGGTTAAATCTTAGAAGTTTATTTCTAAGTTAATACCCGCACTTGGAGCTGCATTTCTCTCTTGAATCTAAAGCTTTTAGACTTTATCTGCTCGTTTGTTTGCCAACTTGGGGATTTTAAAAACCGTAAGAAATTTCCAGCGTAGGATGGGTTTTTAAGAAATCTGTAATTGATAAAGAATTTACTGGTAACTTGTAACTAGCCTTTTTTGTCCTATTTCAATTTTTCCTCGGAATTTTGATTTTGCAATTATGTTAATGACAAGTTAAGTCTAGCCTTATCATGGTATAAATTCATGGATTTTATCACATTCCACAAATACTTCACTGATTGATTTATCACTTTCTAATTCATCATTTCCATTTTAAAAAAATCACACCATTGAAAATAATAAATTAATGATGAAAACTATTCAATACTGTTAAAAATAAATAAATTGTAATTAGGATTTTGAATTGTAAACTTATTTGCTTAAATTTAAAGAACTTATTCTCAAAAAAAAAAAAAAAAAAAAAATTTAAACTTTAAATAATGTATTTTTTAAGATAAAAAAATTACTCTTAATTCTGAAATTTAAATAACTTATCTTATAAAGTTTTCCCTGACGGGGTGACAACTCATGGGTCAAATTGGTGGCAAAGGAGGGTAAGCGAGGTGGCATGAGGTGATCAACACATGACAAAGCAAATGGGTGCAATGGAGGTTGGTAATAACCCTAAAGGGTATTCCCTATACAGGTTCCCTTGCCTATTTATTCCTTCACATTTGCAGTATGACACCCCCTCTAAACATGAGCATGGGGCTAATGACCACTAATAGTTCATGCAAGGGAGGTAGCTCATCTAGTTGGTACCCTGAGAGGGCAAATGTCGATTTAACCTCCCACTGGAGTGAAGCCTGGATTTGGATCATGCCAAGGACTATTGTCATGAATAAAATATTATACTCGGGGAAGGTTGTTAGAGACAAGCATAATGGTATTTGGGTACTCTTCCTAATTCACTTAGTGCTGAGGTATTTTTACTAGAGGATAGTTGTTTGGGATTTATTAGTAATAGTTTTTGTGTGCTTGGCTTCATTCATCTCTGCGTTGACATCCACATGAGTTATGGTTCATGGAGAGGGAGCCTGTATGTGGCAAAACATTGGTTCAAGCACATTCTAAGGGCAGAGTGCCTTCGAACCATGACTTTGACTTGTTGCAAGCATGACAAAGGAAAGAAGTTGATGTCTGGTTCTAGGGACATGGCTCGAAGTAAAGAGACAAAATCAAGGCATGTAGTGTGAGTTAAGTAGGATATGGAGTGAACTCACAACCAGTTTCTTTATGGGTGTCCCGTGGAGAGAAAAACGACCATTAACGAGGTAGGTGTGGCAGTGTAAAGGTTCTGGGAAAACATGGACTCAAATTAGCTTTTAGCAGAGACACAAGGTTGGGTTTATGACCTTGGGAACACCCAAACCCAGGAAACAAGATTCTTCGGGCTAGCATAAATGTATTGGACCACAAAAGCCATGATAATGCAGGGCATTGCTCCAGAGAGGGATGAAATTGTAGAGCTAAAGAAACAACATTCAATTTTTGAAGGAAAGTTTGAGGCCTTCATCAAAGGGGTCCTTGGAAAGTGACCATTAACGAGGTAGGTGTGGCAGTGTAAAGGCTATGGGAAAACATAGACTTAGAGCAACCTTTAGCAGAGAGGCGAGATTGGGTTTATGACCTTGGGAACACCCAAACCCAGGAAAAAAGATTCTTCAGGCTAAGCATAAATGTATTGGACCACAAAAGCCATGGTCATGCAGGGCATTTCTCCAGAGAGGGCTGAAATTGTAGAGCTAAAGAAACAACATTCAATTTTTGAAGGAAAGTTTGAGGCCTTCATCAAAGGGGTCCTTGGGCCCAACGTATCAATCACAAGTCCAACAAGAAGTGGGGAGCGAGTAGAAGACAAAGATGGATTGCAAGGCTCAAAATGCTCCTAGGAAAATCCTATGCTAGTCCCAAAAGATCCCCTCTTGTCCTCATCCAGTCTAGCCAACACCCTAAGTTCGCAAATTCCATGTTTTGTTATAGAGGAGGTAATCCCAGGCTTTCCCTTGGAGCATTACCCCTCTTCTAATGAATTTTAGTTATCATCTTTGTTCTACTTCTTATGCCTTATCGTTGAGAGCATCACAAGATAAGAATAAGCTCTTAAAAAATGAGACAAGGGAGAGACTTCCTTTTTATCATAGAAAAATAACTAATAAGCTTTGAGATGATCGATCTCCCTTGCATGCACTAGATTTGTCGTACGACCTACGTAGATCTTGCTATCTATGACCTGTATGAATAGTATGGATGCATAAGCTTCTCTTCCTATGCACGTATGCGAACTGGAGGCTAAGTTAAGGCTTTTTGAGTTGAGGCAATTCAACCTTCACTCGATTTCTTCTACCTGATTGTTGAATGTCTGCGATGTGCTGAAACACTTAACCTTTCCTTCCCTGATTTGACACACACTGCTTGTGCTTGACTAACTTGCCACTAACTTGCTCGATCTCCTCTTATTATTTTGATCTCAACCATAATCTCCCTCTCAATGACTGAGATTAAATCGTGATCAAGGATTGAGACTAAATCATAAGTTAACTTAGAATTTTTAATTTTCCTAAGTCTAACTTTAGGAAATAGTTAAATAAATCAATATTTTGCTAAAGTGGTTGCCTTGTGGGTTCTTCTACTAGCCTTAACACCTAGGTAAGAAAAAACCTACCTTCTCTACTCCAATCAACACTCCCTCTGCACTACACCCAACTTCTCTCTGAGATATACAAATCTGGTCCCTGGCAAAGCCGTGTTCAGAATGTCTGTTGTCTACGTCTCTGTTGGTATGTACTGAAGTGTTACGATACCTCTCTGAACAATATCCCTGATGTGGTGATAACATACGTCGATGTGCTTAGAGTGATCATGGAACACTGGACTTTCAGAGAGGTTGATGCAACTTTGATTGTCATAATGTATTATAGTGGGCTCCAACTCTGTTTTGAACAAGCCCACGAGAAGCTTCCACAACCAAATAGCTTCGGACCCTGCCAAACTGGCAACCATATACTCAGACTCATTTGAGCTCAATGCAACTGATCTATGCTTCCCGCTAAACCAAGAAACAATTATTGATCCAACACTGAATGTGCATTCCTATGTGCTCTTCCTGTCTATGGAGATCCCTGCCTAATTTGAATTAGTGAAGCCCTCAAACCTCATCTCATTAACCTATCTATACCACAATCCATGCTCTACTACCCCCTTGAGATATCTTAAAACATGTTTAGCAGCAACCCAATGCACTCTGGTCGGCTTGACCAAAAACTAGCTCAGAGTTGATTGCAAAACATATATATACCCATGTGTTAACCAAATACATCAGTGATCCAATCGTCCACCGATAATGAGTGGGATCTACTTGATTCGTTATGGATGTATCCACCTTCCTCTAGTTTGTGATTAGAGGCATGGTCATGGGCCTGCAAGCTTGCATGTGGAATCTCCTTAGAATCTGCAGAGTGTACTTGCCTTGTCCCACAAAGGTCTCTTCATCACCCTGCCATACTTCTATCCTAAGGAAATAGTGTATTAGCCCCATATACTTCATCTGAAACTCGCCTGGAAGATCTCTCTTGCACACTTGGATGAGCTTATCTGCGCTTGTCAAAATGAAATCATCCACATATAGCACCAGAATGAGCTTCTCAACTCCAGCGACATTATAATAGAGGTTGGGGTCTGCTTCACTCTTCATGAAGCTTAATCCATGAAGGTAACTTTATATATGAGCATACCATGCCTGCGGAGCCTGCTTGAGCCCATACGAGGCTCTATTGAGTCTACATACCTGTGTCTCTCTGTTGCATGTCTCAAACCACTCCGGCTGCTCAATGTAAATCTCCTCCTTAACAACCCCATTGAGGAAGGTTATCTTCACATCCATCTAGTGGGTCATCCACCCCATTTGTGTTGTAATAACTTTAACAATTCTAACAGATGAATATCCAACAATTGGGGCAAAGGTCTCATCATAGTTAATTCCTTCTACTTGTAAGAACCCTTTAGCCACGAATCTTGCCTTATATTTCTCAATGCTCCCATCACTCCATGCTTGATCTTGTAGACCTAGTGAGAGCCTACCACAAACTTGTCCTCTGACCTCGACACCACTTCCCAGAGATCATTCTTCATGATGGAGGTATACTCCTCCACCAACTCCTCCACCATGGCATCTCTACACACTTGTTGAGTGGTTGCCTCTTGATAGCAGGAAGGCTCAACAATCAATAACTTTGCCATAAGTACCATATATCATGTGTACCTTTGTGGCTATTTATTTTGTCGAAATGATGTTCTTGGAGCACCAACTTGCTCGCTCACCTCCTAAATCAGTTGATCTTCCCATCTCGCTCTCCTTCTCCTAGTGTTGGGTTTCGTTCCCTGAGTGGGCTCTACTCTCTCTTCCATTAGCGTGTCCTTCTCATCCTCATGTTGTTCAATGTGCCCATGCTAAGTTGTAGTCTGAGGTACTAAATGAACCTCCTACTTGGGAGATTGCTGCTCCTCCTCCTACATATTATAGCCTACTCATGCTCTAAGGACTTCTTCAAGGTGGGCTATCCTCTTCAAACATCACATCTCTCATGATGATTTTTTTTTCTATGTGATGGAATGTACACAATGTGCAATTTAGATGCCTTGATGTAGTCCATGAAGATGCCCTTCTTTGTTGTGGGCTCCTACTTCTTCCTTTTCTCCTATGGTACATGGAAATATACAAGGCTACCGAATATGCAAAAACGAGACACATCCGATTTCTTCCCTATAAACACCTCCTTTGGTTTAACTCGTCCCGACACTCTGTGTGGGCTTTGATTCTACAAGAAAACTACAATATTGCATGCGTTGACCTAAAGAAACTTAAGCAATCCTTGATCATGCAACATGGATTTGGTCACTCTAATTATGGCTATATTCTTGCGCTCTACCACCCCATTTTGCTGAGGGCTATATGGTGTGATCAACTCCCTCCTGATGCCCTCCTTGGTACACAACTCCTTGAATGTGTTTGAGGTATACTCCTCACCATTATAAATCTCAGCACCTTGATTTCCTGCCAGTTTGATTCTCAACCAAGGCCTTAAACTCCAAAAATTTCGAGAAGATCTCATCGTTCTTTTTCATTAAGAATATCCAAGTCTTTCTCGAGTGATCATCTATGAAGGTGACATAATATTTGTACCCATTAAGGGATACTGTAGAGAATGGACCGCAAACATCTAAATGAATAAGGTCCAAGGCCCTATTGTCTTTGTTAGGAAAAGAAGACTTGGCATACTTGCCAAATGCACAACCCTAACACACCTCATGTTGATCCACACTGAACTATGGCGACCCTGTCACTATCTTCTTGAAAATCTTCGAAGCTCCATGGTGCAAATGCTCCATGCGCCTATGCCACAACTCTCCAAGCTCGCTCCCTGAGTCACAACCTCCTCATCTAGTCAATGTTGTTGTTGTCTCAAATTGTAATTTGAATAAGCTCTTGCACCTAACCCCAATCTACTTCGACACCTTGGAGTCATAGGGTTTTATAAAACCCTACCCTATGTTGAGGTCACCTCGTACCCCTTATCCTCCAAAATTGAAATTGAAATGAGGTTCTTCTTGAGCCATGATATGTAAAGAACATCTATGAGATATAGAGGGTTTTGAGACTCCCACTCAAAATGAACTGTACCAATACCCTTGGCTCGGTACATCCCATTGACTTTCATCTTAATATCCAACTACATGTCCTTTTCTGACAGTTTGCCACGGAAAGTTTTAGGGGAAAATTTTTGCTAATTGGCAAATTTTTGGACATTTTCTAAAAAAATATTCGCCCATTTCATTAAAAAAATGCCTTTTTTTTACATATAAATGGTTAAATGGATGATATTAGCAAAAAAAGAAGTTACCAATTCTAGTAGTAAATTACATGTTTTTAGTGAATATTTGCCTACATTCTATATGTATGACTTGTCAATCAGGAATAGTTGCCTACAATACTATAAATAGGCATAACTTTTCAGTCCTTAGTAAATAGCCTTTGTTGAAGTACTTCGTGTTTCTTGTCATATGGCAAGATGCACTATTGTCCACATACCATAAACTGGTAGTCACTAATCTTGACATGCAAGCGATGAGTGAAAACTTCTCAAAATGAGAAGAGAACTCATCTATCTTTGCATAGGCTGCTACTTGGTCCTTTTTGGACCCTTTCTTCTTGTTATGGCATTTAGTAGCACAATGTCCAAACTAGTGGCGCGAAAAGCACTTGATCTTGCTAAGATCATTTTTCTTCTTCTCACCCTTAGAACTCGGTTCACCACCACCACTGCTATTTTTACCCTTGGACTTGGTCACTTTGCTGGCTAGAGCAAAATCTTTTTCATCTTCCTTGCTTTTAACACAAGATCCAGCTTGAGCTTGTCTGCAAATCCCCTATCGGACACAATCACCCCATAACTTCTCCTAATCTGGAAAGTTTTCTTGGGCACATATGCCATCTGTGAAGGTTTTCCATGACATGGTGAACCTAATAGAGTAAAATTTACCAGATCCTTATCTCGAATTGTCTCACCCACATCAACCAACTCTTCCTTTACTTTTGAAAACTTGGTGAGGTAAGAAACCACATAATCTAACTTGGACATCTTAATACTTCTAAGTTTGTCCTTCAACACCAACTATTTGACCTCACTTGAACCCTGATAGAGACCAATGATGGCTGTCCACATATCTTTGGCCTTCTTCTTCCTTGTTAGGGGAGGGATAATGTGGTCTTTGACTCCTTCCAGGATGATCCTTCTTTCAACATCCATCTTATTGTGTTGATCTAGCTATTGAGGTTAGTGGGTGTTGTTGGAACATTATCAACAAAATCCCAAACCCCTTGTTCCTCTAGCACCACTACTATCCTTTCATTCCACAAACAGAAGTTGGATGTACCATCCAATTTGTCTTCAAAAATGAGACCTTGATATGCCATACTGACAAATCAAATTGCTGATTACAATTCACACTACCAGAAACAATGTGCACTGCGTTGAAACCCTAACAACCAAATCAATTTGATAGACCTACTCCCTCTGAATCACAATATCTACTCCTGAAGATAAGATTTATACTTCTTCAAAAAAAAAACTAAGATCTGATACCATGTTAGATTTACTTCAAACCCAATAATCTGATTCACAATTTTCTAAGTGTAAAAACCCATAAATACAAAAAAATGATATTATGGAAACTTAAATCACAAATACATTGAGTTTTCTAACTTAACATGCACTATAGAAAATAAATCAGAAGACAAACTCATCAACACATAGAACACAAGATATACCCATGAAACCCCAACTCCGGGGAAAACTTGCAACATTGTATCTTTTATTTCCTTCTTTAGTAAAAGGATTTTCTTCTAATAATTACAACAAGGGGGATACTTCCCTTCTATCTTAGACAAACAATTGATCAGCTATGAGATGAATTAATCTCCCTCTCACGCACTAGAGTTATTGTACAACCTATGCAAATCTGACTATGTGCGCCTTGTGTGAATAACACAAACTAGAGGTTGCACTAAGGTTGTTTGAGCTAAGGCAAATTGACCTTAACTTCATTTCTTCTTCATGGATTCTAAATCTTTGCAACATGTTGAAGCCCTCAACCTTTCTTTTGTTGTTTTGACACACACTGCTTGTGGTCAACTAACTTGCCACTAACTCGCTCTATCTCCTCTTATAATTTTGATCTCAACCCTAATCTTCCTCACAATGACTCAGATTAAATCGTGATAAAGTGCTAAGATTAAATCACAAATTAACCTATGATTTTTTAATTTTCCTAAATTTAACTTTAGAAAATAGTTAAATAACATATATTCTACTAAAGTAGTTGTCTCGTGGTTTCTTTCACTGGCCTTAGCACCTAGGAAAACAAGCCTTTTACTTCTATACTCCAATCAACATTGGGGGAAGTTGACTTCAATATGTATATTATATTTTAGAAAAATGTACGTTGGTTTTAGAGCGAGAAAGACCCAACACCATGGATATGGTTGGCTATTGCTGAGCATCTTTTGGAGTTTGCGCTCATCCCTAACCTTTTTGCATAATTGAATGAGATTTGTTATCACATCTAATGCCTTAACTCGAGCACTTCGGAATTAGTGCAAATTCTTAAACAAGTTTACATAACCCACATTGATATGGCAACTCATGCAATATTTTTACATTTTAGGGTTTTTAGGTGGCTAGTGAATTATTAAACTTCATTATTAATATTTTTACTTTTTAGGGTTTTTAAGATGGCTAGTGAATTATACAAATTCATTATTTATCCGTATATTATAAAATAATGTAATATAAAGATATTAGAATAATTTAATTCGTGGATAAATTTATTATAAAATAATGTAATATAAAGATATTAGAATAATTTAATTTGTGGATAAATTTAGTTTTTTTTTAAAGCAACTTTTTGCAATTTTTAAAGTTAAAATTACAATTTTATGTAATCAGTGAGAATTAAGAATTTTGATAGTAAAATTTTACTTTCAATTATTTAAATAAATTTTTTCTTAAATTCAATAATTTTTATTTTTTATTTTTATTTTTTTAATGAAAAAATTATAATTCTAATTAATTAAAAATAATATTTATTTTTAATTTATTTTAAAAATTTTTAGTTTATAATTTTCTAAAAAATTTAAAAAAACACTATTCATTTTTTAACTTTATTTAAACAAAAAATACATAAAAGCTAGTAACTAGGGCTTATATAACTTAATTAAACTAAAAAATAATAAAACAAAGATTTCATCATAAAAATAAAACAACTAATAAAATGTTGTATTGTTGAATACAATTAATAAATATGAATAAGTAATATTGTTCACATTAACATATATACACTTTAATATATATGTTTATTTTATATATATGTGTGTTTTATTATATATATATATATATTTAATATTATAATAAGTTATTTTAAATTGAAAATATGGGGGTGGAAAGCTTATTTTGGTTTTGAAAATAATTGTAAAACAACAAACCTCGTAATGTGGGATAAAAAGAAGTTCCTCTTTGAAACTTTAGTCACTCTTGTTATCTTATATGGCTGTGAGGTTTGGGGTTGTAGCATCTCCAGAGAATCATGGAGAAAGATTGAGCAAATCCAGAAGCGTTTTATAACTTATAACCTGAAAATTAAAAGTAATACACCCTATCCTATTCTCCTTATAGAAGCATGTCTTTCCCCTATTGAGAGCCTAGCTATGATTAGGTTTCTGCTGTACAAGCACAAACTCAATAACATAGACGATCATAGACTTCCTAAGCTAGCTTTAAATTCCAGCCAAAACCACCTAAGGCTCAATCGGGGTTGGCATAAAGACACAAGGGCCTGGTTAAACTATTGGGAGATCAACGAGAATGATGCATTGCAAGACATAAATAACATTAAAGATATTGTTACTTTTAAGTTCAAAGAAAAAATGTGGTGTGAGAAAGATTTAGCGACTAAAAGAAAATTAAGTTATTATAAGAAGGTCATCAACCCCACCCTAGAAGATCAAAAGTATCTCTCTATTTTAACTAGCTCAAAGAAGAAAATTAATATAGCAAAGATTAGAACGAATTCTCATGAGCTCCATAGTGAAACAGGTCGTTGGGCAGTTCCTAAAACGCCATGGATGGAAAGGATCTGCCATATATGTGAGAATAGGAACATCGAGGATGAAAACCACTTCCTCTTAGAGTGCCCAGCGTACAACCACATTAGATTTCAGTTTCACAATCTTTGTTACAATACTGACCTTCCTAGCCTTTTACAATGTCAAAATTATAGTGAGACCGGGAAGCTTCTCTCCAAACTTTTTGAGCATAGGAATAAAATCTTAAATCAAAATAAATAATTTGTTTCTTTAGGTCCGATAGACCAATGTTTGCTCTGGGACGTTAACCATCATCATCATCATCATCATGGAGGGAAATTTATAATTTATGAAAATGAAAAAAAATAAAAAAATCAAAATGTTAAATAAAACAAAAAACAAAAAAATAATGACTAACATAAACTAAAGTACTAAAAACCCATAATAAAATTTCAACCAATTACTTTATAAATAAATATATTTAAATAATAATAATAAATAATATAAATTAAATTTCCAATAATAAATTATAAATAAACGGTAATTTTTTTAATCAAAACAAATTAATACACAGTCAAAATAAAACTAAATACTACTACTACCGTACCTACCACAAATAAAAAATAATAATTAATAAAAAATATAAAAAAATTAATATACTAGCAAAACAAGGTTGTGTCGGCAACCTGTGGAGCCACTCAATAATCCACTCCCCCGCATATATGCAAAAGGAGAAAATATTAATAAGGCACGACATCAGATCAATAGGGATGGGAATGAGCTGGTGGAGGAGTTGACACCGCCTTCTTTATCGTATGATTCTTTTTTCTATTCTATTATTGTATCATTTCTATTACTTTAAAATTCTTCAATAAATTTCTTTGAGTTAGGTCAGTCAACACGATTTGGGTGGCAGGTAGAGTGGCGTGTTGAGTTGGTGGGTAAGATACATGTTTCCTTGTAATACCACCCAGATTTTAATATTTGTAAAGATAAGTGTTTGCTCATAGTTAGAAACACTTACTTAAAGGGGTTATTTATATAATTAAAGCAATGCAATTTTTAGGATTTTGATCAAATAAATAATTCAAAAGCATGGATAATGTTATTGTTTTCATCACAATTCATCTATAATTATAGAAATATTGGTGAGAATCTTTGTCCTTGGGTAAACTTTATTTATGATAATCGTGGTAAAGCATGATTTATTATTATTTGAAAATATATACATTTTTATTATATATTACTTAAAAAATTAAAGAAACAATAATTTTTATTGTAAAAAAAATTAATAAAATTTATATTTATCATATTTATGGTAAATATCAATATCTATTTTTTATAAATATAGAATATTTTTTATAATAGCTAAAAAATGAAAAATGAAATATATATATATATATATATATATAATTTTTATGAAATATTTTTAATACTAGTTAAAGATAGAAGTTTGAGATTTATTTTGAAGTTATTTGTAAAATTTATATTTTTTAATTTATTAAAAAAAGAGTTATTTAATAAATATAAAAAAAAATTCATTTAATAAGTATAAGATTCGAGTATTCATTTTTATTTAGTTTTTATTTATGACATTAAATTCTTATTATTTATTTTTGTTTTATTATGTTTTTCTTGTTACATATATTTTTAAATGATCTACCAAGTTCCCATAAATATCAAATTTTTTGAAGTACAAAACTTTCTTTAAGTTTTCCACTCAAAAAGAGGTTTGTATCTTGAGAGCTTTTATCCCTCTTAGCCTTTGTAGATTTGAAGATGCAAATATCTTTTTAAGTGCAAAACTTGAGGAAATGTTTGCATCTTGAGAGATTTGTTTCCTTTGGGCTCTTCGTAGATCTAGAGTTAAGATGGATCTATGCTGGTTTTGAGTAAAACACTAATAAAATGTTTTAACTAAAGTTTTTTTTTTGGTTCACTAAGGTTATATAATATATACATAATTGATTTTGGAAAAATTTATTTATGATTCACCATCCTTCGCATTAAAATGTTTATACATGTCCCTTTCATATTCATTAGTAGAATATATATATATATATATATATATATAACACGTTAAATTATTTTTGTTCTTAATATTTTTTTTAAATGTTACATGTCAATTCCATATTAAACATTGAAGGTATTACAAATCTCTTTCATAGCTTGAATTAGAAAGAAGTGAGGACTCTTTCTATTTTATATCATGGATTAATTTTCCAAGAAAGCCACATTGAAATGCAAACTAGAAGAGAAGAAGAAGTTAAAAAAGCAATGTAAATTCCATATTAATTAGTGAAATATATATATATATATATATATATATATATATATATATATATAACCAAAATCAAATCTTCAAGGAAAGCCACATTGAAATGCAAATTTGAAAAAAGGAAAGTTAAAGAAACAATGTAAACTCCATATTAATGAGTAAAAGAATTATATATATAGATATATATACTTTCAATTATTTTTGTATCTCTATATAAAGTTGATGTAAAAATATTGTGAAAATCGATTTTACTCTCAACTATTTTTATCTCTCTATATAAAATTTATGTAAAATGAATGTGAAAATTGAAATATTTTATTTATGGTTGAAATTGAATTTTTTAATTATTATTACTTTTTAATTTGTTAATGTAAATATTATTTTATTAATTTTAAATGTAAGAGAATATCTCCCTCATACAGGTTGAGAGTGTCTTTCCAAACAATTAATATTTAAAATAATAATTTAAAATAAAATTATAATGATTTTTTAACTTGGTAGTGTGAGATGTATCATGAAAAAGTGTTTTTGATATTTACTCTAAATTGATATCTATCAAAATTTACTAACCATTTAATTTTTCTAAGGGAAAGCCTATCATAACTCATTGTCAAACTAGCAATGAGTACAACCAGTTCTTGTTGCTATCTTCGAACTTGTTGCTATATCTTCTAATGCAGACCAACTCAACACGGTTATTCAAGGAAAACCAAGCCATTTGGAATGACCCACTAATAGTCCGTAAGGGAGTAGACTTTCACCCTACCTCTGGGCTTAGGTCCTTAACTCGTTAACTTATTTTCTCATATTTAAAAAAGATGAACTTTTAACCCAAAAACAGTTTTAAAAACCTAACCAACCATTTATTTTATATAATTATACTACTTTAGTTTATATCGTAAAAACTTAAACTTATTTTCTCATATTTAAAAAAAATGAATTAAACCAAACAAAAATAATTTTAAGACCCTAGACAACCATTTAATTTATATAATTATACTACTTTATATCATAATAATAATTTTATTTATTTTAAACTTTATATCAAAATTATAAAAAATATAAATAAATAAATAATATACTACCAACCTCACCCTACTCGACGGAAACAATAATTATTACTTGCCAATAATGTATCTTTATACCTTTGTCGCTAATTACGTGGCAAGTTGCCATCATATTTTATTTGAACCATTGATATGAGATTCTACCTTACACGATGGAGAGAGGTGTCTAGCCTTTTTTAGTGACCACATAAGCTTGGGGAAAACGATAACGGGGATTGCTGCATTTTGCTCTTGACTTTTTATTTCTATGTATTTCACTCTTGCTGGAGTTCTGGAGTTCTGAGCTTGCTGAAGGCATAATAACTATACCGCTGCGCCTCCTCCAGGTATTGGAGCACTAAACGCCTCCGATCGCTTTAGTTTCAATCAACCTCAGTTTCCGTGACAACTGTGATCTTGTTTGCATATCTTTAGTGAGCAATTTAGGAACGCTCGTATTTCGATCCTTCAGCTTAAAATCGATTTCAGCAGGGCAAATTTGAGTCATAAGAGATTTTCATTTTTTGTTTGGCCGTGCATATAGTGTTTTCTCGGTAATGGCGTATTCGTTTTCCCCTTTTTTTTAATTGAAGGATTTGAAACTGTATTTATGATATTTCAGCTGAACTGCGAGTTCGTTAAGGCACTACATCTTTCTTCTTGTTTTGGCGGTTTCGGTGAGTAATTTCAGAGATTCGCTTTAAGTTAATTTATATAGTTCTTTTGTCACATTCAACGGTTTGTTGTCTGGATCAATTTGTAAAAGTTTCGTGTTAGAATCTCTGAGAAACTGTTCTTTTGTCACACTCAACTGTTTGTTGTCTGGATCAATTATAAAAGGTTTCGTGTTCGAATCTCTCAGAAATTGTTTTGTTTTTCAGAGGAAAAAAAGCTATATTTGTTATATTGAGATCATATAAGCTGTCATAAGATTACAATTTTCCATGATAAATTCGTGAATGGATGGCCGGTAAGAGACCAACCGGCATTTTGGATCATCATTGTGCGATATAAGAATAGATCAAAATAGTAGAAAACATAGAGAAAATATACACAGGATCTGTGCAAAATGTAGAGAATATAAACAACATGTAGATATATGGCGATCCAAAAACTAGCGCAAACCAGAGAAAAAGAGCCAGCATCCGGAGGAGCCATCTATAGATGATGATTAGTCAGGAGGCAAGAAGCTGCAGATCATTGAAGAGATGGACTGTATATGTGGATGGAGATCCCGAAAAACGCATGCGCATCTGGACTTCCATACGTGCCAAACCGAGAGAAGGAAGATAGCCTGCCAGAGAGGTCGCTGTGATGACCACCAGAGAAAAGCATCCGAGAATCTCTCAGAAATTGTTTTGTTATTTTGTTATTTCGTTAGTTTTAAGTTGAATCTACTATTTCAATTTCCGCTTTCCCTTTTCGTGATTTTTAGGTTGAATCTAATGTTTCAAGTTTCTTTGTGATTTTTGGATGTTGACTTTATGCTCTGTCTGAGCCAATTTTGTGCATTTCGATCTTCAAACCGGAGATTTTGTTTGTAAAAATATTTTACAGAAGAGCTTTACTGTTAAATGAACTCATGTATTTGTATTTCACCATATTGGCATGAATTTGGCCAACAGATGTACTTATGAATTCGTGTACTGCAATGATGTTCAGTGTATTTTATTTTTACCTATTCTTGTTTCTTCTGCGCATCATTGAGCCAAGCGTTCGTATTCAGTAACATGCCCGAGGTTTAGATAAACTTTTCTATGGTTATTGCAGCTTTCAGAACCCAGTATCAAAATTTGGTAAAACTGCCATAAGAGCTTGTTTTGCCGGTTAAACTGAGTGGTAATATTTTAGAAGACAGTCTAATTTTTGTCTAGTAACTTGAAACTGAGGCGTCCGTTTAGGATTTGTTATTATTTATTTTGTTACGTGGGTGATTTTTTTAATAGAAAACCTTGCGAATTTCTTTTAGAAAACCTTGTGTTCTCTTTGGGCAAACAGATATGTGACCAGGAGAACTTACACCAAGGATAGATTGAAAACCTAATTAAATAAAATATAAAATTATTATTATTGAAAACCTAATTAAATAAAATATAAAATTATTATTATAAATTTATATTTAGAAAAAATTGTAATTTTTTTGTGGGTTTGTTTTTAAAAAATGTGTAATTGTGTGAAATTATTGTTTGAAAATTAAAATTTAAAAATTTAGAAATCCACATTAATGGGTAAAACAACTTTGAAAAATAAATCTTGAAGAAGGCAGGAAAACATCAACTTTAAAAATCAAAGGCAGAAGGTTTAAGATTAACATAAACCTAAAATGTATTTTAATTATATTTATATTTATTTATTTTAATACAAAAATATCTGAATTTAGTTTTTTTAATTGGAATATATATAATTTATTTTTATTTTTAACATTGCATTCATTAAATTTTTTTTTTCTAAGTAATACTAAACTATTATATTACAGCAAGAGCAGAGTTACATTGTGAAAATTACAACGGGGCCGCGGCCCTGTAAAATTTGTCCGTGGACAGACAGTAGACACTTGAGAATTCTTGCCAGAATTGCATAGGACACATGGACAGAGGACACATGGATAAAGACTTAGAGCCACATTCATGCAGCTGACACATGGACATATACACTTGCAGAACATCGACACAGAACAGAGATAACATAAAACCGACACCATTACATAGAGACAGAGTGACAGACTCATATATAACCGCATAGGAAGCTGACTGAGAAAAATTCTTGCTGTAGAACCTGGAGTGCGAGCTGGGCATGTCAATCTTCGTCAGTGGTCTGCGGCTCATCTTCTGCCTTGCAGCGTGGAGGCTGAAGGATAGCTTTGCCAAGGTTGCGCGCTCCACGGTCGCTTGGGCCAGCGCCTGAGTCACCAACAGGCTCTCTCAGGCTCGCTCCCGGGTCATGTAAGGGCCGCATCATCTCAACAGCAGGGAATTCCATATCCACCATGGGAACAATCCCAGGAACACGCGGAGGGTTGGCCCGAGGGATGTCATCCTCATCTTCCCATGGATTGCTACAATGCTCAACAGAGACAGTCACAAAGAAAGTGGAATTAGCTAAGGTGCAGGGGAGGCGGTAACGCACCATTGGGTGTTCCGTGTGCCCACAATCCATGCGCGCAGGCTGTTCCCCCATTCTGCCTCTGCCCGGGGGCCTTCCCCTCGGCCTTCTGCATTCAGAGGATTCCTCAATTGAGGAGGAAGTCGAGGGGGCTCTGCCACTATACCCACCCCTGCCGCCGCTGCCTCTTCCCCTAGTACGCTGCATGCTGGTCTTATGAGCAGAGCGCTTAATTCCACAGTGAAACAGCGGAGTCGGCCTAGAAATGCTGCCAGACCAGGTTTGAGTTTCCCAATTGCCGAGAGCAGTGGCAGCAGAGCCTTGACCCTCTTTCTTAATGTTTGATTGAGGGCTGAGACTCTGAGCCTCCACACTTTCTAACGAAGCCAGAACAGGACTTAACAATGGACGCGGATACGAGCTGAAGCTCCGAGTGCCCTCACCTTCTAACGAAGCCAGAGCAGGAGCTAACGAAAGGCGCATACAGAGAGGCGTTACCAAATTCTCAGAGGCGCAATTGGCTTGCTTGTGAGCTTGCCAATTGCCCCACTCCTCCGCAGCATCACACTCACATTCACAATCAAAGTTCAGAACCTCCGTCACCTCCGGCGAGAACGAAACAGTTGCAGCGAGAAATGGCGTAAGAATGTCTGGGAGAAGGCTGTTATGAAGCGCCATGATGCGCTTCTCAAGAATCGCCTTGATGGTCGACAGGACTTCTCTGTCAACCTTCTTAATTCCCCTCCTTAAATGCTGAAGGGTGGTAGAATGTGTGCGTGTCCTTCTGTCATGCTTGGCTCGTCCGGGCGGACACATGCCCTTTGGACGAGCCTTGTGTGTCACATGGCTAGCGATCACCCGCATCCGGGGCATTGCATTCATTAAATTGAGGATAGAAAAAGTTTAAAATTAAATTTTATCTTTATTATTTAATATTTATTTTTTAAATTTAAAAAGTTTATTATTTTATATATTTATTTTTTAAATTTAAAAAGTTTATTATTTTATATATATATATATATATAATGGGAAAATTTATTATAACTCAGTGGTCAAACCAACCATAGTGACAATCATCACTGATTACTATTCTCATTTGCAGGTTGACTCATCATCCTTATTCAAGGAAAACCACTCCGCTTGTAGTTGGTGGTATGTAAGGCTTAGGTCGTTACCCTGTTTCTTTACATCATGGGAAGATGAACTCTTGACCAAAGAGAAACAATTTTAGGGCATATATATATATAGTCTAACTTATAACTTCAATAGATTTTTTCACCAGACGCCAAAATAATTTCAAGAAAGAACGTGATTTTTTGTTGTTTAAAATGCCATTTTTAATGCATAAATGGATTAAACAACTTAAACTCAAGATTTTAAAAATATATTGAGGAATTTGGTTAAGATTAACCATTAGTGAAAAAATTTATTTTGTCTATATGTTTATTTAATCTATATGTTAGAATATATGTGTGTGTAGTCTAACTTATAAACGAAATATACTTTTTTTCGCAAAACAATTTCAAGAAAATATGTGATTTTTTGTTGTTTAGAATGCATAAATTAATTCATCGCTGCTAGAATTATATACATTAAACAACTTAAACTCAAGTTTTAAAAATCTCTATTGGATTTTTGGTTATTAAAATTAACCAGAAAACATGTCGTGAAAAAGATTATTTCGTCTATAAGTTAGAATATATATATATATATATATATAATTTTAAGCACAAAGGGATCAAATCTTTTGAAGTGCAAAGCTCTTTCAAAGTAAAATGAGATTTGATCCCTATATAAGCTTAGTAGATCAAGGGCACCTCAAGAGAATTGATTCTTCTTGGCTCTTAGTAGATTAGGAGTTTAGATGGATCTAGGTTGGTAATACATTAATCATGTTAATCATACTGTATGATTTGAGTGGTTTTAATGATTAAAAACATGTATATTTTGATAACAGGTTATAGGTTCAAATCCAAAGAGGGTAATCTATATGGCCCATCCACATCTACAAACAAAAGATCTCATATATGAATTTGAATTTTTTCCTATGAAAAAAATCATAAATTTATTCATGAAAAAGGAACAAAGTTACATTTTGCATACGTTGAAAGCATTCAAACAATACCTTTGCATATGTTGAAAGCATTCAAACAATACCGTCGGCAAAGCAACAAGGCTGAAAGGCCAAGCAAGAAAGCAAGGCAAATAGGCTCAACAAGAAACCCAAAAAAGACAACCAAAATCCAGAAAAAACCCTAAAAGGTGCAAATATTTAGAAACCAAAAAAAACTAGCCAAAGAAATTGGACACAAACAGCTCATTAGTCCCAACAAACAAGCCCAACACATGCCTTCACAAAATATCGAGCAAAAACCCAGGCAACAAAAACCCAGGCAGAGATAAGAACGTCAAAGGAGCAATGACCAACATGAAGAAGCACAAATCAGGGCAAGGAGCAAAGTGCCACAAATCCGCTCCCTCAACTCTTCATCCGCAACCGAGCACATGCAAACCACGAAACCCCCAAAACCGACCACACCAGAGAGCAACAACAAGTGATAATGTTGAGTGACGACCCACGGAGGTAGCGATAAGAAAATGGAAACGACAACGTCCAAGGAACACCATCGAATTAGAGACGACCGCAAAGAGGAAGAGAGGGCCGACAACTAGGGTTCCAATCGCTAGACCCCCTCAAAGACGATACCTATAAAAAGAAACATCAAGCGAGAGGGTTGCAAATTTAAAAAAAACTCGGCTTCATATAACAATTTGATCTCTGACTTAATAAAAATTAATTAAATATTCACTTTTATATTCTAATTTTTTCATAATATAATAATATTTTTTAATATTATTATTTAATTAATATTTATAAAATAAAGTTTTATAATTTGTATATTCGTATTTTTCATTTCAACCTAATCTGTGATCTACAACAAAAAGAGTTCATTGGAGCTAGCATTTCGTTTATAAAATAAAGTTTTATAATTTGTATATTTGTATTTTTCATTTCAACCTTACTTGTGATCTACAACAAAAAGAGTTCATTGGAGCTATCATTTAGTGGAGGGCAAAGGTTTTTATTGCTCAATTAAAGACCAACTCGCATCAACTTCCATGTGAAACAGGACAGTGGAAAAGACCTAAAAAAGTTTGGGAAGAACGGGTGTGTACATTTTGCATGTCTCAAGTAGTGGAATCAAAAAAACATTTCATTTTGGAATGTGATGCATTCAAAGACATCGAGAAAATCATGGGAATATGTTAACATTGATTTTTTGGCATTGTCTTTTTAACAAATTTTTTTTGGAAAATTGAGCCAGCTCATCATCAATTTGAATAAAAAATGATTAAATTGCAAAAAATGAAAAACATAAAACTAATAATTTTATAAACTAAAGGCTAAACACAAAATATCATTTCATTTCCTCGCTATATATTATATATTATTTATTTGATTAAGTATAAAATATTTCTTAATTAAAAGTATATTATTTATTTGATTAAGTATAAAATATTTCTTAATTAAAAGTACTTCACTTCTTTTGACGAATATCCACAATAAATCTGTTCTTCGGTTTGATTATGTTATGTGATAAGAGGACATCGAGAGAAAGGCTGTGGCCAACAAGCCTTTACGTAACGGCTCCACAGCATAACGTGCAGCCACTCAAGGAACGACCAAACAGTAAAAACACAAGTCGAGAAGGCAGCCTTCTTTGCTCTACAACTTTGGTTTGGCATTGCCCTAATAAAAAAAATAAGCTACATGAGCAATGTGGGTTCCACATATGGTTGGAAACCTAACAATATGCACAGCGCGACAATGCTTATCACCAACGAGGCAGTCTTTCTTTGGGAATCGCACTCTTATAGGCGTCGCCGACCTTGAGCAAAACGAGTGATTACTGCCGCCATACCTTGTCATTTGGACCCCCAGTTACTTGTCTTTATCCCACTTTTATTTGACCTGCAACGCTGGCTCTGCATGTATCGAGATGCTTTCGGTGTCCACAGCGAAGCTTTTGCACATGGTTATGGCAGTGATTCTCGTCGTTTCGTATTGAGCCTTTTTCTTTTCCCAGAAATATTCCATTACAGTTGTCTGGGTGTGGAAGGCGCCCTCACTACTATCCTGTGCTTGTCCACTACTATCCTGTGCTTGTCTTTACGCTTGCTCTAACGGCAGTCCCGGTAAGTTGGAACGTTCGGTTTTCTGACAATCGCTGGTTTTCCTTACTTGTTTTCATCTATTCTATGCATAATGTGGAGTTTTGAATGTTTTTTCTTCGATCTTTGAGCTTAATTTTTGTTTCTTCCGGTCCATTTGAATCGGAAAGACTCTTTTTGCGATCCTTAAGCTAAGGTTTCTTAGCGATTATTTAGGCATCTCCCGTTCATGTGAGTTTTAAGAAGATTGAAAGCTGTGTGTGCAATATTTGAGTAAAGCTGCGAGTTAGAGTACAGAGTATGCGTGGCCACTATACTTATTTTGGTGGTCTCTATGTAATCTGAACCTTAGTTGTTTTACTCTAAATTAATGTATAGAACTCGTTGCTAATTCGTTTTTTTCTTGGGAACTTTGCCGAGTGATTAAAATTTAGAAGTTTTTTCCTAGGTTTAATATCGTGTTTCAGAGCTTCATCTGCATGTTTTTGTAGTGGCTTGGAGCCTTTTTTTGAGAATCTATAACCTGCGAAGTATCGTTGTACTAAATGTTATGTTTATTCGATTACTACAAATTTTATGCATTCTTAGTGATTGTTATACTTTATATTGTAACGATCCGCCCACCAATCTGTACGCCAAATTTTTCCATAAGTACTTATGCTTCTTGAGCCTTGAGGATTTTGATCCAGAGACATGAATTCATGCTTTGGGAGCATGCCATTTCTTTTGTCATTTTTTAATGCCCGTTTAGGTTATATAATCCCGCCACGTTAGATTTTGAGATTATTTAAATCGGTTGAAACTGCCGAGCTGTTTCGATCATGGGATAATAAACTCGAGAATTGACCATATTGCCATGAATTCAGCCGATACATATGCTATATTTTTGCATATGTACTTGTGCTTGAGAATTTCAGAGAGGTGAATTCAGTGGTTTTGAACTTAAATGTGTGGTCTATACCATGTCTTTTGTGCTTTTTTAATGCTCACATTAGGCTATACTTGAGCATTTCGAACTGTTCTTGGACATTAGGTTTTGAAATTATCATAAATTGGTTGAAACTGCCGATTTCACCATATTGGCATGAATTCGGCCAATAAATAACCATAAAGACATTCGAATTCCCAAATAATATGCAAAGAAAACGTGTCCCCTGGTACAGAAACTAACCTCTGCTGAAATTGTTATATAGGATTTTTGATTCGCGATTTCAGTCCTTTTGCTTCTTGTTACAGTTCCAAATCCCCGGCAGCTTCGGCTTAATTGTGTGCACTAGCGCTCAAATTGTGTACTTGAACTCATGCTTTGCCAATGTTATTTACATTTATCTGTGGTTAATTCTTCTGCCACTCACTGGGGTCGTACGCAGTGATGTGCTTGAGGCTGAATTAAACTTATCATGTAGTTATAGTATTTTGCAGAGCCCACTGTCCAAAATCTAGTTTTGATAGTAAAAAGTTTTCCTAGTGTCTTTTAGCGGAGGAGATTAAAGATTAAGGTCGCTTTGGTGGACGAATATTAAGCATTTTTAGGTAAACATATATCAGCTGTGAAATTATTGAAGTAGATCATCAATTGAGCTCTTCAGTTACTTCCACTGATTAATTTCAAAGGCGCAGACATCAATCAAACTCAGCTTGGTTCTTCTATACAGAATTGGTTGACTGAATTTGTCTTAAAAGAATCCTGTACAAAACATCTATTATCTTAAATAAAGTTTACGTTTGAGCAGTGGGAAGTGACCCTTCAACAGATACTCTGTTACATGAATGGACTAACTATTAGCAAGAGTCTTATGAAATTAGATAACGTTAAGCATAACCACCGCAGAGACAAACGAACCAACACAATAACAACAATCCGGCTACCACTGCCTTCTGGGGTCAAATTCAAAGATTCTGCTGAAATTCTTCCTACAACACTAAGGTTGAGGGAATACCAAGACATTTCCTCTTGCCCAGCATGCCAATTGCTGTATGTAAGAGATCCCCCAAGGTGAAGAGGTTGAAGTATTTGGTGTTGTCCATCTATAGTACAACATAGAAGGCTGATATAATCCCCAAGTGCTTGTTTTAAATCACCTGCAAATGTTTAACAATTCACTCAAAATGGAAACATTTTGTACACTGCGAAGTGTGTTTTCCAACAAAGATGTCTAACGATTTAAGAATTTCTTCTTAACGAGAATATCTACAGTGTAAGTTAAGCACAACTCAAGGTAAAATCCATTCTCAGCAATTGAACCTTAGTGAATCTCTTACAGCCTAAAGGCTAAAACACGTGATTACAAAGTGGGATAGCTGCTTCACTAATAGAAAGCCACATCTACAGTTTGAACATCTCTAGTTTTACATAAACAACAAAACCACATAACTAGTATGGGCTCTATGCTTTTCTGTTGCAGTTCCCAAGGCATGTTAGAAGCACACGGAGAGGAGGAGCAATTACATATCAATAAATAATAATAATAATAATTTTCTATTTTTAAGCTTATTGCCAAGCCAGACACTAAATTAGTGTATGAGAACCTCTTATTTGTGACCCACCAAATTGGTGTATGAGAACCTCTTGTTTTGTTTGTGGAATAAGGGGGACCTGCCTCTGTGTAGTGATTTTACTACCAAATTGGTGTATGAGAACCTCTTGTTTGGGGTATAAGCGACCTGCCTCTGTGCAGTGATTTGACTGTTAAAGTTTACGGAGCTGTACATACTCTATCCGCTCTGGATTTGAAACTGTGACCTCTTATAAGGAAACACATTCTCTTAACCATTAGGCCCACTCAAGTTGTACTGTAACAATTTAAGTATCTAAAACCTCAGGGGAAACTGTGAAGTAAAATGGCACATGTACATGAATTGCTATTTAGAAAATACTTTTATGATTATATTAATAAATAATTGGATTGACCAATGTTTCTTGTACCACTTTCCCAGAGATTGCTTATGATGTACTTCAAACTCATCAAATCAACTTCTTTCTTGTCAAATTCATTCTATTTAGAAAATACTTTATGATTATATTAATAAATAATTGGATTGACCAATGGTTCTTCTACCCCTTTCCAAGAGATTGCTTCTGATGTATTTCAAACTCATCAAATCAACTTCTTCCTTGTCAAATTCATTTTAATCCATTGCTTCCGTTCTTAGATCTGTGCTAAAGTTATCAAACACAGCATGTTGTGACTTCTTTTGTTTTGCGTATTAGTATTTGAGCTAAAATACAAGAGATGTATGAGGATTTTCTAAAGCAATTTATTTCTTTTCCATATTATGTTGATACATTAATGATGATGCTATTTATTATCTGCAGACTTCTAGGTTGTATCTTTGGTTTTCTCACTCATCATTGGGGGACTAAAGGGAATTTAACAAGGCTGTGAAGGAGATAAGGAGTAAACAAAGGAGATGAGAGAGATTATAAATATTCACGTTGGGCAGGCTGGAATACAAGTGGGAAACACATGTTGGGAATTATTTTGTTTAGAGCATGGAATTCAACCAGATGGTTATCCCTCTAGGTAAACCCTCTTACTAACCATAGGAACTATGGAGCACAGTTTGAAAGTATTGTATGGCAAGGTAAATAATTTTCTCTGAAACTATTTTCTATGAGCAGTGATGGAATAATAAATGGAGGAACCTATGCGCATAGTGCCTTCTTCAGTGAAACCAGAGCTGGGAAGCATGTTCCCAGAGCTCTGTTTATTGATCTTGAACCAACAGTTATTGATGAGGTTAGGACAGGTCCATACAGGCAGCTTTTTCACCCTGAACAACTTATTTCTGGCAAGGAAGATGCAGCTAACAACTTTGCTCGGGGCCATTACACTGGTTAGATTCCTGCTTCTTTTCTTTTATATATTGCTTGCAAACATTTGTAGAGAGTTTAGGCAATGAATGAACCCTTGGGGTCAGCTCATTGGGTTGATTCGTTTCTTAGCAGCAATTAACACAAGAGGCCTGATTTTGAGTCTTCAAGTACCTTAAAGATTAATGCGGTTTTGTTTTGGTTCTTCTTCTTTTTTCTTTCCTCTAAACTTGTTATTTTTTATGAGTATCCAAACCAAAGTAGTGCAACTTTGTGAAAATGTTTGCCCCTTACATCCGAACTTCATTTAGATGTGAATTGTTTGCTTTGTCAAGCTCATTAGTTCAGAGTTACATCATGCATGTAGGTAATGCATATCCCTTTCATCCATCTTTCCTTTTATTTTGCTCGTTTTGCAGATGTACCATGTATCTCTGGGTGTAAACTATAATGACCATCAACCTACATGCCAAAGAAAGCTGGCACGAAAACGAAATACAGTCAACCTTAGCGTATTAAAATTAGTCATTACGTGCCTAATGAAAGAGTTTGTGGAGATCAGGGTAAGGCTTCAGAATTATATGAAAATCCAAATGAAAAGGATGCGTTCTTTGATCTATTGTTTAGATGACTTCGAGATTATCATTTATTTTTTTAATTGTGGAAACTCATGGAAAATCTAGATGCACTCATTTTGAAAACAAAATCAAACAACTCGGTGGCATTGTGGCACACCCCGAGTGGACCTCATTAATACTCCCTCATCAAGCGTATGGACATAACAATAGAAAAAACAAAGGTTTATCAGCATTACCGAATAAGAAGTCAAATTCTTAGATGACTTCTGCTTTATTCTTGAGGCTGACAGTGAGTTTTTGTCTCCCCATTTGTTAGTGGGCAAAGATGTATTGGAGAATTGTCTAGACAGAATAAGGAAGCTCTGTGATAATTGCACCAGTTTGCAAGGATTTTTAGTTTTTAATGCAGTTGGAGGAGGTACTGGATCTGGTTTGGGATCCTTACTCTTGGAACGCCTTTCTGTTGAATATGGACGAAAACCAAAGCTGGGATTTAATATATACCCCTCTCCTCAGGTATTGTTCCTTCCAGCATATTCACATTTCCTAGTTAAACATGCTACATTTCTATGTTAATTGAACATCAAAATTTTACCCATACAAGCCATATCGGATTGTTCCTAATGAATTTCTTGCCTACTATTTTTCTTTTCTTATCTTTTTTGTCAAACAGAAACATTTGCTCCTTCTCGGACTATTCGTACTCTGTTTATGGTGTTTAAATAATCTTTTTACCAAGCGAAGTTAAGTACATTCTATAGCCCAAGTGAATGTGGAGTTATGTGTAGATGCGCAATCTATATCCCAGATGGGGATGGAGGTGCGTAGAGATGCATTTTATAGCCCAGTTGGAGAACATGTGAAGGTGTGTGCAAGAGTGCATTGGTATGGATGGCGAGCAATGAGCACCCAGCTACAGAATATTTATTGCTCTGTATGTTGGGTTTTATACTATTGGATTTAAAGCTATTTTTATCCAACAATGTAAAACCCAGCATATTGGACATTAAATACTCTGTAGCCTGGTGCTTATTGATCGCCAGATATGGATAGCCATTTAATCCCTGGTCTAATATGCACTTTTCGGTGGCCAAGCTTCAAGCTTTTTCAAGGTGGCTAATCTCTAGTTCCACCTTGAGGTTGTGAACTTGAGATATGCATACTCATCCTTGCAACCTCAAGGTCCATGTCAAACCTGGGTTTAGATGTGTATGTGGTAGTTTTAAGAAGCATTTTGGGCGTTTTCCTTCTTTGATTTCTGTTTTACCTCTCTAATTTGTGGCATCTCTGGGTGGGGTCTCCTTTTTGTATTCACTTAATCAATTTATACAGACACACTTCGCAAGTTTTTATTGCATCAAGACTGCCACCGTTTCCTTAAATATTGTACCTTTCCTTGGATTTACAGGTTTCCACTGCAGTTGTAGAACCATATAACAGTGTATTGTCAACTCATTCTCTCTTGGAGCACACAGATGTAGCAGTTGTTCTGGACAACGAAGCTATTTATGACATATGTAAACGATGTCTAGACATCGAAAGACCTACATACAAAAACTTGAACAGACTGATCTCGCAAGTTATATCGTCATTAACAAGTTCTCTGCGATTTCAAGGAGCCTTAAATGTAGACATAAATGAGTTTCAAACGAACCTTGTTCCCTTTCCTAGAATTCATTTTATGCTTTCATCTTATGCACCGGTAGTGTCTAAAGAGAAAGCCTATCATGAAGCTTTGTCAGTGAAAGAAATAACAAATTCTGTGTTCGAGGCCAGCAACATGATGGCTAAATGTGATCCCAGACACGGAAAATACATGGCCTGCTGTCTAATGTATAGAGGAGACGTGGTGCCCAAAGATGTGAATGCAGCAGTTTCAATGATCAAAACAAAACGAGCTGTACAATTCGTAGACTGGTAAGATTATTGGCTAGCTACCTGACTAAACTCTTACAATTTTGTAACGCGTGTTTAAATAAATGCATATTAAAGTCTTCAAAATCTGAAATAGTTTCTTCTATCACTGTTGTCAGGTTTACTAATTGATATAACGTGGTTTTAGCAGGTGTCCGACAGGTTTCAAATGTGGAATAAACTATCAACCTCCCACAGTTGTGCCCGGAGGAGACTTATGTAAAGTCCCAAGAGCAGTGTGCATGATCAGCAACAACACAGCAGTTGCAGAGGTGTTCTCCCGTCTTGACCACAAATTCGATCTAATGTTTGCAAAGCGTGCATTTGTACACTGGTATGTTGGTGAAGGCATGGAAGAAGGTGAATTCTCAGAGGCCCGGGAAGACTTGGCTGCTCTTGAAAAAGACTACTACGAAGTGGCTGCAGATGATCTAGATGATGAAGAGGTGGATGAAGATGAAGTTTATTGAAGACCTTTCCAATCTCTCGTTCTTTCTTTCCTCCAATTTTATCTCTATACATTTTTATTATGTACATTTTGCATTCCTTATTAGATTCATTCCCTTCTCACTTATTTCCAATTTTCAGTTCTCTGCACTTAAAGCAGAATTCGCGAGTTTGTAGAATTGTCTGGATTTGTTGTACCTGTAACATCAGGGATCACATTATGTATCTAGCCACCTTTAGCAGAAATTTTGTTTTATAAGCAATGTCAAAACAAGAGCATCATATGTTGTATCTTTGTTCTGCACCAGAGTCAGCGAGTGTACTTTCTCCCAAATTATTTTAAATTCTAGTATTAATCTTCATCTTCTTATTGAGCACTTCTGTGAGTTGGATTTTCAACTTGTATATGAAGAGACTCGTAGGCTGATTAACTTGCTGTAAATTCTTGGCCGAACCATCTTACAGTAAACAATGTTGGAAATTCTATTCAAAAAGCCGTCTTTTTATTTTGTTTAATTCACATTCGAACAATGCAAATGCTATAAATTAAATTCTGTTGACATGCTATTGATTTTTGAAATAAATTTGTACGGTGATTTTTAAAATACTCCCATGGACCTGCCATGTTGTTTTTTTTGGTAACATGCGTGGTGCAATGGCAGAACTTGCTTAGTTGACTTTTATGTCTGGTAAATATTGTGACATGAAAAATTTAAAACATTATCCAGGAACAAGAAACAACTGCAAAAGCAAAAATAAGGCCTCTACAAAAGAGGGAAAATAATAACATTAACAGACATGCCTTACAAGGAAGTGCATAAGTTCTAATATGTAAAGTTGATGATGGACACCCTTACGGTAGTTACTATCCTGCAGAGGTGGCCCCAACTTCAACCCATCTCCATAATATCTGAACTAATTGTCTAATGGAAATAAAAGTTCCCGATCTGAAATAATTGCCTAATGGAAATAAAAGTTCCCCAGAGAAATCAACTGATGGATTCATTTATTTGCTTCTTGCTTTCATCATAATCCCTGCCACTGATTTCACAACGTTCTCACAGCCATAGGCCCATCAGCCCCAGGTGATGTTCACAGTTTTGTCATTTTCATGACAAAATTGATGGTTCATGCCCCAAAAATACTAGAATATAATAGCAACACAGATGGAAAACTGCATTTCCAATCTGCGAGATTTTATTTCGATAGCCATTTGGTGGTCATAATTTTGTCATTTTCATGACCCAGTTGATGGCCCTTGCCCCAAGAGATATTAAATATAAAAGCAACATGGATGGGAAACTGCATTTTCTATCTGTGAAAGTTTTACTTTGGCGTGCAGTGTCCAAAATGACGATGAGAAAATTTGTAATGACTTACAGTACGAGAAAAATCCCGTGCTGGTGGAACAAATAAAATACTCAACATAGAACTTTTATACAGAATAAGAAGAAACAAGAAAATCCCCAAACTAGCACTTTTTGTAAAGTATGAAACCCCTGTTGGTGGAAGAAGCAAAACCCCCAACCTGGCACTTTTACAAACACATTGTTCCAGCATCTCATTGCTTCAGATGTTGATGTCCAGGTACTCAGCTTGTGCAAATGCAAATGCAAATGGCGCGCATGAGAATGACTGTAAATTCAACAAACATGTCCATAAATCCTTCACTAACCGTTTGGATTTGATAGTACAGGCTATGCCCGTGCCTTAAATGCATATACCGCTAAAAACTTAACGATCACATCTTTCATGACCATCCGGCCTTCCAAACTCTTTAATTAGGAAGTCTAGTGAACCAATCTTGTTGAGATAGGATAATGATTATTAGGGTACCATGCACTTAAAAAATCCCCAATCCATAATCCATAATGTAAATTAAGTGTAAATTTTACTGGGAGAATATGGGTAAATCAGAGTTAGCCTTCCTGCTACTTAGTTTAATAAAATATTTTAATTGTTGAATTTAAGCCTCTGTGATTGATAAGTTTAATGAGAAGATTTTCGGTGGAGATCACATTATAGTATTTTTGTCGACGCGTTTGGAACCAACGAGTGTGGTTCATTGTTACTCATTGGTTCCCAACGCGTCTACAAAAATACTATAATGTGAAAATCTTCTCATTAAAATATTTTAATGTCATGATGTGTTGTATGTACTCCAAACAATAATAAAATTGTAAAATAAGTTATATGAATATTTATTTGACTTTTTTTTATTGATTTTTTTTATATAATTAAACATTTTTTTAGTAGATAAAAATTAGTTATATATATATATAATTGACATTGAAGAGAATGATAACAAGTTAATCATTATTTATTTAATATTAGAGGATGACAATTTTTTTATATAATGCTCATATTATTGTACACATGTCATGTCATTAGAGTATATATTGATATAATGACACTTGTACAAATTGTATACATGTTATTTTTACATTTTTTTTTTAAATTTATTTTTAAATTAAAAAATACAACTCATGAAAATTATCTATTCAATACTTTACACCAATGAGAAAATGGAATTTTTGAATTTAATTACAAACCATTTGTATTTATGGTACATAGTAATTAATATATAATGTTATTTTTCAAATTATTTATATTTATTGTACATAGTAATTAGTGATATAGTACATAGTAATTAATAATCAAGTACACAAAAGTCAATTCTTGTGATCATTACACAATAAGAGGGGAGACATTTTAACCAATCATATTTGAGATAAATAGAAATAAATTTTATTTAAAATAATAAATTTAATTTCATAATGTTAAACTTTGGATAGATTTTAATTTTTTTAGTCAAAGAAAAACTAATAACAAGTCAATGAAAAACTGAATACATTATATCTTGCCAGCTACAGACATAATAAGGTATTCAAATAATGATTTGCATTAGTAGTTAAACTAAACCAAGCTGATTTTATAGTACATTCCGAATGAGGGAGAAGGGATTTAATAAATGATAGTTTGAGATGGAACGAGGGATTAAAGTTTATTTCTTTCAAAAGAATATTGCTTTCACATTTAACATACTTTAAAGATGGAGAAATTGGATTTATATTAGAGTTGTGTGAAGATGTTTGCAATTTAATTTTTTTTGTTGAGTAAAAATCAATATTTATTTTAAAGGTGAGTATAAATGTGAAATAGAGGTGCGGTGCGGAGACATAGTAGATTTTTGACAAGTATCTCTAGTGTTAATGAACAGTGAATGCAAAAGAATGTCACAATATGAAGATTTCCAAAGAGATTGGGTCCAAAGGATCCATGAAGTAAAATATGGTAAAAATCTTTTATTGAAACAGGTTTATCTTGCAACCCTTCTTTCAAAGTTTGTAGATTATTTGAAAATACATAATGTGTTTCAAAACCCCTATGAGTCCTATACTTGGGGGGAGATATATACTATTATAACTAAAGCCCTGGTAGGCCTATGTATAAATATGAAAGTAAACAAGTCCATACAAAAACTGTCAAGGCTACTTGATAGAAAATCTATATGCAATAAATATGGTATGTCTTTAGATGAACTAGTTGTACAAAGGAAGAGTGAAAAATACCATGAAAAAAGTCTTAAAAAGAAAAGATATATTTGCAAAACCTCAAAAATAAAAAGGAACAAAGAGATATTACAAAAGAATCCCTAGATCCCATTACTATGGTTAGATGGAACACACAAGCAAGAAGCCTGTGTTGGCATTATGAGATAAGTATTGTCCTTGATGGCAAACCTCACTGATGACAAATCATAGTACAGAAGGTCAGCAGCAAGGAATTGATGATCAGACTATAAGAAGAAGAGAAAGTTCATACACGCAGGTTTGTTAAGCCCAAGTCGCGTGTACACGCAGGTTGGCTTCAGAAAAAGCGCGTGTATGTGGAAAAGTACCTTTGGTCCATGGCGGTTAGTCCTTGGAAGTTGTGCCTATGGTTTCGGACCATTGTGTCTCGACGGGCGTGTCGATCCCTAGTTTTGAAGTTGATGGTATTGGATTTCTATGGTTTTGGCTCTTGGTATTGAACAAGGCCTAAGGCTATATAAAGGGAAGGAAATCATTAGGCAAGTGGATCTGAAATGTCTTGAATATCTGATGAAGCATTAGATCCAATATACAGGGTTATGGGTTGATGATGCATTGCTTGATCTGAGCTAAGGAGAGATCTCACCTGTTGATGGAGAACTAGATCTAAGGAGAGATCGGGATCAAATGGTTTGAAATGAACTATCTTTATAATGCTTATTCTAGATCTACATACTGACGCATGTATTGTTCTATAAGTGTTATGAGTATGACTGATGTCTGGTACAACTGCAAGTTATGAGAAATTATTTTTAGATCTGTACGCGGGTTGTCTTTGATAAAAGCGCGTATACACGCGGGTTTGATTCATCGAAGTAGCGTATACATTGTAAAGCTTGATATTTGAAGTTGCAGATGGATCTGATGGTTATTACAGAGTTCTGTGTCTGCTCTGTGTTCTGATGACTGTTGTTAACAGGGTTTCAGTGATTCAGAGTTTGATGATTGTTTTGAGCTTCAATGATAGTTATGGATCCAGTATGAAAATTGGATGAAAAGTGGCCTTACAGATTATGTGTTGTGCTTCTGTGTATCTAGTCTGAAAATTGATGAAACGTGGTACCTGGAGGTGAGAATATTGTAGGCAAGCACCTACGTACTAGTATCTAAGCTAGTACAAAAGCTAAAGGAGATCTTTGGAGCATTGTAGCAGGTAGCAGCCTGCGTACTAGTAAATGGATCGGCTAGTACAAGAGCAAAGGGGGTTGTAGCTCCCGTACTGGTATAAGACTGCACCAGTACAAATATTGTAAAAGGATTTTCTTATTAAGAAGAAGATTGAGATGACTTGCAGCAGGTGGTTTTCACCCACATTGGGTTTCCACCTTATATCTTTGTGTTCATGTGTGTGGCTCTTGTGTGATGTTCTGTTCTGTTATTCTGCACCTGTTTACTGTTAATATGCTTAATAATGATCTGATGCATTTACTGAAGATTAAGCTAACTGAATTATAAGATCTCTGGATATACGCGAGTTTCATTAGACACAGTAGCGTGTACACGCGGGTTCACTTAATTGAAGTAGCGTATATGTTTCTGAGTATGAAATTGAAAAGTTTGATTGATCTGATAATACTGATTCACCCCCCCTCTCAGTATTATTTCCAACAATTGGTATCGGAGCAGGTCCTTTGATAGAAGCTTGATCGCTTGAAGGAGATCCGTGGAACAATGGGAAAGAAGCTTAAGAAGAAAGCTCATAAGAAGAAGAAGACATCTCAGAAGGACTATGACAGTGGGAGAGTCGATTGGGGATTAGGTATAAGAAGCTCTTCAGATTCAGAATCAGATTCAGAATCATTATCAGGTATGAATGTGTTATCCTCTGATGTTCCTGCTATATTTCCTTGTGAAAGTGATGGAAGTGATAGTGAAACTACTGAACATGCTTTTATGGGTGAGCAAGAAAAGTGTCAAATAGAGGCAATGTTTAGAAGGCTTACAGACAAAGTTAAAGATCAACAAGATCTATTGAACAAAAGGGAATGTGCTTTCAAAGAAGAAGTTACCAAACTAAAGGCCCAACTAGAAGAAGGAAACAAGGTGAGAAAGCTTCTCAAGGACAAGGAAGACCAATGTCAAAAATTGCAGCATGAAGTGACATCATTAAGAAAAGAAGTCAACGAAAGAAGCACAACCATCAAGAAACTCAAAGATAGATCCAGCTACTATGAAAATATTGAAGCTACAATCCCCTCACTAAAAGGAGATCTTGAAGAATCAAAGAAGCAGAATACAGATCTACTCCAAGCTATTGCAAAACAAGAAAACGAAGTCACCAGCTTAAAATCTCAGTTGGAATGTGCCTTCAGAGTTCGTCAAATTCAGCAGGATCTGTATGAAAAGCAAGAAAAGGAGATACTCAATCTAAGGCAACAAATGGAAGAAGGAAGAAAAGATGGAGAAGACATGAAGAAGCAATGTCTAGAAAAGGAGGAACAACTTCAAGTTGAGGTAAATATCTTGAAAGGTAAATTAGAAGAAAAG
This sequence comes from Pinus tabuliformis, assembly GCA_031772625.1. Lineage (NCBI taxonomy): Eukaryota > Viridiplantae > Streptophyta > Pinopsida > Pinales > Pinaceae > Pinus > Pinus tabuliformis. The sequence continues at coordinate 389,452,034 of CM062816.1, read as the reverse complement.
GATAAACTTTTGAGATTTCAAGATAGTACTAAAGCCTTGGATGATATTCTAAGTAGTCAAAGGTCTCCTGCAATCAAGACTGGTCTTGGTTTTCATGAATCTGTTGAAGGTGAATCTAGCTCACAAGGTGAGGCAAGGAACTCTAAAGAGAAAACTAAAATGATCAACAAGGAGATGAAAGGTCAATCCCATCAACAAACAAGGAAAGAGACTCCTCAAAGAAAATCCTTTACTCCTCCTATGAATAATATTGAATGTTATGTATGTCATAATCTTGGACATGTTGCAGCTAGATGTAGAAGAAGAAGAGTTCAAGACTATTATGCGGACAGGTCATCTCAATCAAGGTACTTTAATGGATATTGCTTTGCTTGCAATATGTTTGGTCACAAAGCTGCTGATTGCTACAGGAGGAATATGAAATATGTAAGATGTTATGCATGTAACACGCTTGGACATATAGCAAAGGAATGCAGGAACAAAGGATGGACATCACACCAAAAGGAGAAAACCTCATCACACTTGAAGATATGGAGGAAGAAGGAAGTACAGTCAGCACAATGTACTGAGACACAGCACAGCATAGACATATCAGACTCAGGGGGAGCTGAAAGTGTAAAACTTCAGCGTTCTGAATCTCATACGCAAGTTCCTTGAAGGGAAGTCGCGTATATACGCGAGTTAGACACTGCAAAGTCGCGTATATGTCAGTCTGAGGAAAAGCAGTGGGAACAGGATCAGAAAAAGAATCTGATATGATTCAGTCTGTTATTTGCTCTATTGGTTACAGTCTGCTGAGGATGTGTGGAAATGTTTTGTTACTTGTATGATATCTAGAAGTGTCTTTGATCCTAACTTGAGGATGATGATGTTTTGATGCTTATTGCTGATATATGCATGATCAGATCTAACAGATGGCACTGGTTGAGGGGGAGCATATGCCTTTAGTAATTCGTTGTTGGCATTATGGTTAATAATCCTTGGTGATGATTCTTATATGGCTAAATGATATATCTTGCTATGATGTGGTTGTGAGTTGTCTATGATAAACTCTCATATGATTCTTGAAGTTACATAGAAGATGTTCAGATCAGATTTATGGTTGATTCCTTGATGATGCATATATGGTGCTTACATGGTGATCTTCATAAGGACAAGGAGACGTACAAAGCTTGAATACACATCTTCCTCACTTGATGATGAGTCACTTATATACTGCTGTTGTCATATGCATAAAGATCATACAGTTATGATGCAGGCACTCTTGTGGATAAGGATTGTTGCTGTTGATGATATCAAGAAGTTTTGTCAAATGAGCTTGAGCTCAAGATACATAATGCTGATACATGGATGACTACTCAAAGTTGCTTTATTGGAGACATGGTGATGAGTTCTTATCTATATGATGATAGGTTTATACTTACATATGTTAATTGATGCAGATGTTCCCAAGTAATGATACTTGGATCATGTAGAGCTTGATGAAAGGGCTATGGTGGTTTCACACATGATACAATGTGAATGACTCTGAATTCTGTTCAAAGGGATGAATTGATGCAGACATACCTTGTTATAGGTTGATGACCTATTCTCTACAGGATATTTACAGGTTGCTGATATGGAAATTTGAGTACGCGTGTTGTTTAAAGGATATCCGCGTGCATACGCCGTTTTACAAGGGGATAGTCGCGTATATGGTGTACGCGTGTTGCGTAAGGGATATCTGCGTATATACGCTTGTTTATGTGTATACAGACGCGTATATGGAGATTTGAAGGAAATCAGCAGGGACAGATGTTGGTTGCAGAAAGTCTGATATAGGTCTGACAGAGATCATCTGGCACAGGTTCAGGGGGAGCAGATAATCTTCCAATGATGCATTGTTGGCATTATCTTAAAGCTTTTGGTTCTAGTTCACATTTGGTGTTGATTTCAGGAGGAACAAAGGCGAAAGGAGAACAGAAGGATCTCTTGGTTACTGATCTGAATGGTGATTATCAGATGCTGCTGGTGACTTTCATAAGTCTTGCTCTAGTTAGTTCGTCTCTATGTCATATATCTCTTTTGTGGTATCTCTTTCATGGTGTCAAGGTCATGTAACGGCCTATTTTGGTTTCCCCACTATGCCTGGGATGATTGATGCAATATGATTGGTTGTCATATGTAAACTTTTGATGTATCCCCACTTGGTTGGGTGGATGAGTCAATTTTTGTATATCCTCACTTAGTTGAGAGATGGATGTATGTATGAGTCTTTGGTGATAGGAAGGTCTTTTATGATGTATAGAGTCATGTTCTTCTTGAAGAACATCTTTTGCAGATCTTGCCTACAGTCAGGAAGAGCATGAACAACACACTTCAGCAGTACAGAGACTTGGCATGTACTCAGGGGGAGCATTGACAGATTGGTACACCTTGGCATATACAAAGGGGGAGATTATTCAGAGATTTCAGCAGGTACTCAGGGGGAGTATGGATAGTGGAATGATTCAGCAAAGGAAGAGAATATCTTGGTCCACCCTTTGCCCTTGATGTCAAAGGGGGAGAGTGATTTGGTGTTGTTGCCATCAAGTCCAAAGGGGGAGATTGTTGGCATTATGATGCATGTGTTGTACTTGATGGCAACCCTCTCATAGAAGAATATCTCACTTATGTATAACTGGGTGAATCTTCAGAAGAGATATCAGATGTGACTGATGGAGGATAGCTCAAAGGAATCAGATGATAGTTCTAAGTGTGACAAGTTAGCTTTGCCATCAAGTCCAAAGGGGGAGATTGTTGGCATTATGAGATAAGTATTGTCCTTGATGGCAAACCTCACTGATGACAAATCATAGTACAGAAGGTCAGCAGCAAGGAATTGATGATCAGACTATAAGAAGAAGAGAAAGTTCATACACGCAGGTTTGTTAAGCCCAAGTCGCGTGTACACGCAGGTTGGCTTCAGAAAAAGCGCGTGTATGTGGAAAAGTACCTTTGGTCCATGGCGGTTAGTCCTTGGAAGTTGTGCCTATGGTTTCGGACCATTGTGTCTCGACGGGCGTGTCGATCCCTAGTTTTGAAGTTGATGGTATTGGATTTCTATGGTTTTGGCTCTTGGTATTGAACAAGGCCTAAGGCTATATAAAGGGAAGGAAATCATTAGGCAAGTGGATCTGAAATGTCTTGAATATCTGATGAAGCATTAGATCCAATATACAGGGTTATGGGTTGATGATGCATTGCTTGATCTGAGCTAAGGAGAGATCTCACCTGTTGATGGAGAACTAGATCTAAGGAGAGATCGAGATCAAATGGTTTGAAATGAACTATCTTTATAATGCTTATTCTAGATCTACATACTGACGCATGTATTGTTCTATAAGTGTTATGAGTATGACTGATGTCTGGTACAGCTGCAAGTTATGAGAAATTATTTTTAGATCTGTACGCGGGTTGTCTTTGATAAAAGCGCGTATACACGCGGGTTTGATTCATCGAAGTAGCGTATACATTGTAAAGCTTGATATTTGAAGTTGCAGATGGATCTGATGGTTATTACAGAGTTCTGTGTCTGCTCTGTGTTCTGATGACTGTTGTTAACAGGGTTTCAGTGATTCAGAGTTTGATGATTGTTTTGAGCTTCAATGATAGTTATGGATCCAGTATGAAAATTGGATGAAAAGTGGCCTTACAGATTATGTGTTGTGCTTCTGTGTATCCAGTCTGAAAATTGATGAAACGTGGTACCTGGAGGTGAGAAGATTGTAGGCAAGCACCTACGTACTAGTATCTAAGCTAGTACAAAAGCTAAAGGAGATCTTTGGAGCATTGTAGCAGGTAGCAGCCTGCGTACTAGTAAATGGATCGGCTAGTACAAGAGCAAAGGGGGTTGTAGCTCCCGTACTGGTATAAGACTGCACCAGTACAAATATTGTAAAAGGATTTTCTTATTAAGAAGAAGATTGAGATGACTTGCAGCAGGTGGTTTTCACCCACATTGGGTTTCCACCTTATATCTTTGTGTTCATGTGTGTGGCTCTTGTGTGATGTTCTGTTCTATTATTATGCACCTGTTTACTGTTAATATGCTTAATAATGATCTGATGCATTTACTGAAGATTAAGCTAACTGAATTATAAGATCTCTGGATATACGCGAGTTTCATTAGACACAGTAGCGTGTACACGCGGGTTCACTTAATTGAAGTAGCGTATATGTTTCTGAGTATGAAATTGAAAAGTTTGATTGATCTGATAATACTGATTCACCCCCCCTCTCAGTATTATTTCCAACAGCCTGTAACAAACTTACCTATTGGTTATGTGGGAAACATGGCCATACCTCAAATAAATGTCCCAGGGGAACAATCTAAGCTACACAGAGGAAAAAGGTCACAAGAATTTGCTAAGAAATGTCAGCGAGACAAACAAAGAAGAAAAGAAGGAAAATCACTAACCTCAGTTCAATGCTATAAATGTGGGTCCAAATTCCACAAAGCATAAAATTGTCTTAACATTCATATTAAAGAAGAAATACATGTTATAGGACAAAATTGTTGCGATTCTACTGAGACTTCAAGTTTCAGCGTTTCTAACTTGGAATATTCAGAAGATCATGATGCAGTGTTTGTTGTTGATCAGTGCAAATGTATAGATTCAAACAATTTCCATTGCAGCAATTCAGAGTCAGATTCTAAATATATCTCTGAAGAGGAGCCTAATCTACAACATAAATTAAAAATCTGCATGGCTCACATTTCTGATGATGATGAAGCAAAAGCCTTAGCTAGAATAAAAATGCTTCCTGAAGGCGAAATGAAGGAGAAACTGATGGAAACATTTTTACAGACCATGCTCAAGAACCAAGGTTCTACATCAATAAATTCAGGAAAATGTATTGCACCAAAAGCCCTTTTTGTTGATGCTTCTTATGAGAAAAATACTAAATCATTTCAAAGAATACACCGGCAAGACAAACAAATAATTCTTACTATAAATGAAGTTAGTCAAGAGATAAGAAGTCTGAAAAAAGAAATTAGTGAAATCAAAGCTTAGGTCTCTAGACTAGAAATAGGTAAAATGAAAGAAGATGAAATCTTAGAACAACCACCCTCTTTAAAAAAGAATGCAAATGTAGACATATATGAAGTCAGATCATATGACTATTTACGGCTAAATAATATGAAAATTGTGACAGTACAAAATCAGAAAAATCATGTTATGCTTACATTCCAGATATAGGGAGAAGTCTTTACCTTAAAGACTTTGTTAGACACACAGGTAGATATAAATGTATTGAACAAAGAATCAATCCCTACAAAATATTGGACAAAGGCAAAAAAAGAAGTCATAGGGCTAGGAACACAAGAGTAAAAATTCTAATATGAAGTTCCTAAAGTCACTGTTTGTTTAGAAAATTATTGCATTAATGTCAAATTCACAGTAGGAAGTATCCCAATAGACTGTTGTAACAACTCTAGTGAAAAATCCATGTAATAAAAGTTAATAAAGACAAATAATAACCACGGTTGACGGGACACGTCTTCCAAGTTGAATGTTGGGCAAAAATATAGTGATGGGGATCACTGGTGATTAATTAATGGTTAAGGCAATGACAAAGACAATGGAAAAGGCTTTGGAAAGACAAAATGGAATTTTGGCACATTTATTTATGAAAATAATGGAAATTGGGAGAAAAGGGAGGTGAAAGGTCATATATTGTATGTGAAGAGGAAATTGAAGGAAAATAATGGAAAATGAAGAAAATAGAGGCTTCATTAATAAAAAAGCTTATGAGGATTAGTATGTAGACTTTTGTCAGTTCAGTTTTGGAGCTCTCTCTCTATTCTCTCTCTCATACTCTTGGACACTTAAAGTTTTCTTGGAGCACCCTTGGATGTGAAACTTTGGCAGACCCCAAATCATGTTGCAATAACTGATGTTAATTCGATTAAACAATTTACTTGTGTGCTACGAAAAATATCAAATTAAATACACTGCAACCTTCACAAAATAAATACTGCAGAAGAAATACAAATGTTGGAAGAACAGATGCACATACACAAATACATAGTTATTTTTCCACTAAGTCCCTGGAAAAACCCAACTAGGGAAAACCGGTGCAGTAGCTGAGGGTTTTATTATTATCCAATAGTAAAAATGAGTACAAAACTATGGATGCTCAAATCTAGCAATCCATATAGAGAAATGGTTGACAATAAATATAGTGAGAAAAATCTCACTCCCACTGGCGATCCGACACTAACCTTGGCTCAAGTTTAAATGCTCTTTTCCGCCTTTGCGCAGTCACTGCATCAGCCTACACAATACTGCATCCCACAACTCAGAATTGCTTCTCTCTCGCTATCTAATCAGCTGTTGTCTGGGAGATGGATCCTCCTGCTCTCTGGAATCTCTCTTCGACCTCTGGCACTGAATCACTGCTTCTCCCCAGTAAAATACAGAATCCCCTATGAAGCATTGCATTGCCTCTCTGTGGCATTCACTGTCTCTGTGCAATGCACTCACCGGAACTAGTAAATCTCCCTCTGACCTTACTATCCTTGCCCCTCTCCCACTGCTTCAAGCTCACTAGCTCTCTCTCCGGCAACTCAGCGCTGCTACTTAGGAAATTGATCCGCCAAAGAAATCGAACTGTTGGTGTGTCTCCTCCAATCCCTATCAAGTTTCTTCTTATAATTTCTCGTTGAAACATCAACAACCATGATTAAAATTGAATCGACGACTAAGATTAACAAGAACTCGATCCATGTCTTTTTCTAGAATATTCTCACCGTGACTTAATTAATACCGTTTAATTAATCATATTCCCTAAGTTTAGACTTAGGAAACATTAAAAATTGATTAATTATTTTAATTAAGTCATTTCTAGGTGGAATTTCCAGAAATGATTTCTGGGTTTTGGAGAATACACATATTCTAGCCTCTCCCAATTTCATGGCTAGAACACATCCGATGCTACAAAAACTAACACTTCCTCTTAGCGAGGAATGTGTTCTAGCGCTGCAACCTACTGAAGAAACACCCTGTCTCTGCATCATCTCATGTTACGCTGCTGATGTATGGCTACTGCTACGCACCAACTACTGCACAACTTTGATATACTCTGCATCTATGCTGTTGCTAGCCCTGCTGAATTTTTGCCAACACTGCATCTGCATTGCAACTCCCTCTCCATCTGATGCCAGTACAACTACAACTGAAAAACATCCAAAATATTGAATCAACTGTGATCAATATGATGCATCTATCTCCTGAGTCTCTGCACTGTCACTGAAGCCTCTGTGATGCTGCTGACTTTGCTCTATGCCAACTGCACTGCTGTCAACTCTACACTACGCTTCCCAGTATCTGACCGTTACTATCCACTGCATATGTCACTTCGGCATCTGATTGCACCATCTGCCACTAATCCATCCTGCTACTGCATGCTATGGGCTCCCCTAGGAAGGTATTGATTCATGAGGTGAACCTCCTCAAGAATCCTGCTAATCTTGTAGCTCTTTGGGGCTACAAAACCAAATCACCCCACCTCACTCCTGGAGGTATATCAGTGATCATGGAAAACTCTTCCTCCAATCTAGAGGACAACCTGTCGATCTTGGCATGAGCTTCCACCTGGTCCTGCTTCTCCTCCTTGTCCCTTTCCCTGAGAGGACACTGGGTACTGTAGTTGCCAATCTCACCACATCTGAAACATTTGACCTTGGAAATGTCTTTCTTCCTCATGTGGTGCTCCCGCAGCCCCTTTGATGTGAGGACCACATTCTCCTCTTCCTTCACTTGCTTCGTCCCACTGCTGTTGCTGGTGCCACTGATGGTGCTCTTCCTGTTACAGATCAACCCACATTCAATCCCAATCAGGAAACTTGTCTCTGCCCAGAATACTCCGGATGAAGCCCTGCGAGTCTTCGGAAACGTTGTTTAGAGCTAACAACACCAATTCTATAGGCTAGGGTGATAACCCTACTGTAGACAACTGGTCTCGGACATCTTGAATCTTAGGGAGGAACGGGTTTATGCACTCCCCTTTCTGCATCCTTGTACATTTCAACTTCTCCTCAAGATACATCTTCCGTTGCTTGGAAGATCCTTGGTATAGTGTAGCGAGAGCTACCCACATCTACCTAGGACTATCTTTGCCCGCTATGTGAGACACCACGTGAACTCGTACCCCATCGAGAATCAACCTCTTTGTTTTCGTCATCTCCTTCTTGTAGGTATTCATCTGATCTACATCCATGGGATAACTACCATTGCATCGAAGTAGCCTTTGAGTTCATATTCATCTAGAAGACATGAAATTATTTTCTTCCAGATCAAGTAGTTGGAGGCTTCGTCCAACCGATCCTAATCTCTTAGCCTTGCTGATGCCATCTCTGCAAAAATTCGAACTCCTTCTCTTCTCCTCTGCATAGCTGCTCATTGGCGCTACGCACTCCCTGTTGGAGTGGGAAAATATGCTCACAACTACTGCTGCTCTATAGTGAAAAAATCAAACTTCTGGACTAGAAGTTCCCTGAGGAAGGAATTCCCTGAGTGTGTGATCTTTCTTCCTCTTGACGTTATTTTGCATTAGCAAATTGATGCAAAATAACTACGTCCTAGTTGAAGATATGATCTGCAAGGAAAATATTGTTTCTCTCTCTGCCTCTCATAATCTTTGATCTCGAAAATTTATTCTCCGTTGACTCTCTCAGAGAAATAAAATTTTCCTCAAAAATTGACCCTCCTGGACAAGAATTGCACCGCGTCTAAGGGTTTCAAACTGTTGCCTATGCAGAGCTTTGAAATTCCTCTTCCCTTCTGCTACTGAACTCTCTGACTTACAATTTGTGCTCTGATACCATGTGGAAATTCAGCAAACCCCGAATCCTATTACAACAACTGATTATAATTCTTCTAATTGTTAATTCGATTAAACAAGTTACTTGATGTGTGCTGTGACAAATATCGAATTAAATACACTGCAACCTTCACAAAATAAATATTGCGGAAGAAATAAAAATGTTGGAAGAATAAATGCACACACACAAATACACAATTATTTTTGGACTAAGTCCCCGAAAACACCCAACTTGGGAAAATGGGTGCAACGGTTGAGGGTATTATTATTATGCAGTAATAAATATGAGTACAAAACTATGGATGCTCAAATCTAGCAATCCATACAGAGAAATGATTGACAATAAATCTAATGAGAAAAATCTCACTCCCACTAGCGATCTGACACAGACCTTGGCTCAAGTTGAGCTGCTCTTTGTTGCCTCTGCGCATTCACTGAGTCAGCCTACGCAGCACTGCGTCCCACAATTCAAAACTGCTTCCCTCTCGCTATGTGATCAACTGTTTTCTAGAAGATGGATCCTCCTACCCTCCAGAATCTCTCTCTGACTTATGGTACTGAATCACTGCTTCTCCCCAACAAAATACAAATTCCCCTCTGAAGCACTGCGCTGCCTATCTGTAATGCACTCACTGGAACTAGGAAATCTCCCTTCGACATTACTATCCCTGCCCCTCTCTCACTACTTCGATCTCACTAGATCTCTCTCCAACAACTCAACGCTGCTACTCAAGAAATCAACCTGCTAGTGAAATTGAACTGTTGGTGTGTCTCCTCCTAGCCCTATCGAGTTTCTTCTTATAATCTCTCATTGAGACATCAATGACCATGATTAAAACTTAATCGATGGCTAAGATTAACTAGAACTCGATCCATGTATTTTTCTAGAAGATTATCACTATGAATTAAGTAATACCCTTTAATTAATCATATTCCCTAAGTTTAGACTCAGGAAACATTACAAACTGATTAATTATTTTAATTAAGTTGTCTCTAGGTGGAATTTTCAAAAACAATTTCTGGGCTTTGGAGAATACATGTATTCTAGCCTCTCCACCAAATTTCATGGCTAGAACACATCCGATGCTGCAAAAACTAACATTGGAGAGTGTACCATACTTGGAGTTTTGGAGCAAGAAGACAAAGGAAGCGCAGGAAAGCACAAGAGGAAGTCGGGATCAGCAACTACAATGGGTTTTTCTTGTAGGTACCGAGTTGCATGTATGTTTTCCTCACTAGTTTTGGCATGCATGGCATATGCATGTGGTTTATTGGTCATGATCTGTCACTGGCATGGAGGATTGTCTAGATTAACATTAGATTTGCCTAGCCTTTCCATTTCTTGGATAGCCATGGTGTTGTGGTTTTATTTCTTTGTTTTTTGGTTGGTTCTCATGTTTCCTTTAGCTTTGGTTGAGTTAGTAGTTCCTAGAGCCTTTGTTGGAAAAACGCTTTGGAGCCCTGTAACAACTTGGGTTGAGTTACTAGTCCTGGAACCTTGGTTGAACAAATGCTCTAGAGCCCGTCGACAATTGTGGGTTGAGTTACTAGTCTTGGAGCCTTGGTTGGAACAACCGCTCTGGAACCTTGGAAGGCTTGGGTAGAGACCAATCTCGTGATGGTTTTGTGATGTCTGACCATGAGGTGGAATCGTTGTTTGATGGGTTGAGGTGGCTTGGCATTTGGAAGCCATGGATGGTTTTTATTGATGTATTTGATGAGATCCCACATTCATGCTTGGAATATGACACGGGGGTGAGTGGCTGAAGAGAGATTTGAATCACCATGTCTATGGTCGATGGTTCATGGAAGTCCCACAACTAGTTGGCCTTTGAATCATTATTATGAGGTTATTTCTCCTTGTTATTTCATGAGTATTGTACTGGTTCATATGTGGATGATATGACCATGTTTTCCTTGGTATTTTTGTTGTTATTATGCTGGTTATGAACATGTATTATGATAGTGGCTATGTATGACTCTCATGATGTTTTTACTTGTAAATGAATGAACAATGTATCTATGACCTAACAGATGAAACTGTAGCTAATGTGTTGAGGCATCAATTCTTCTTAGCGATTCTCAGATGAGCATGAGACACCTATGCTCAGATCTGTTTTTTAAACCTCTAGATTACATATTTGTGACATGTTTGATGAAATGCCCGTCATGGCTAGTAGGGGTCCAGTCAAGCCCTTGTTCAAGTGATTGCATTTGTACCATTATTCCATTGTTATCTTTCTATTTTGAAGGGTCATTTAGTTATGGGCAGTGCTCTGGGCCAGAAAAAGTGGCTCAAATCCCGAGGACGTAGGCACAACACTGGGCATAAAAGTCTCAGGATGCTGGCATACCCATGTTATGAGAGTGTCTAGAGCCTCCTTGACGCATGCATGCCCATATCAAGGGAGTGTCTAGGGGTAAAATGGTCTAAAATCTCAGTGGGACGCAGGGGTTGGTTACCTCAGAGGTTGGGATGGTCACTAATGTGGAAGGTTTGTACAATGTGTTTTCATCAGTTCCACTTTCTTAAGGTGACTTAGGAGGTCAAATCATACATGTTTACCTCGGTTTTCCGATTACTTGGAGTAGATGTGGGAGGATGGTGTCACAGAGTGGTATCAGAGCATGTTTCACCCCTCGAACTAGATGGGCTATGTGTTGGTCTTGCATTCATGTCGGTTGCATATGTGTTTCTTGGGTTGTAAGACCATGTGCTTGTTGCATTTGTATGGTATGATTCATGGTTGTAGTGAGGTCGCCATGGGAAGTTGATGGTGTTGTTGTGGAGTGTGTTGTCATGAGTGTATGGTTGATTATGCATTGTTATGCGCGTTAGTATTCACATGTGGTCAAGTGTACAATGGTATGTGTGGTTGATATAGTCATGCACTAATCACTGGACTCTGGCTAGAATGATGGTTATATGGTTATATGATTATGTGTTATATTTTATATGATGTCATGATTATGTTATACATGTATTACACTGATTTAGAGATATTGCAGATGAGGTATCTTCCCCGAATTATGCTAAGGTACGTTGGTTTATTTTTATTTGGTTTAGATGACATGATATACTTTGCAGGAAGAATATCAAAGATTACTAGTATGGTGGTATACTACAGTTCTCGAGACTCTCCCTATGGATCATATGAGCAACGTGGTGTTGGGAACTCCATTAGGGGATTTTTGAGGTCTAAAATGGGCCTCCTAAGAAAAATGTACAACCAAAATAAACTTTATAAGAGCCAATAGGATTCAAGATGATGATGTCAACCATTGGGGATGATTCACCATTTTTGGAGTAAAAATGTACAAAGATTAAAAAATAATAAATAAAACTATTTTTTCAACTCGTATTTTCAACTTATCTCTCTAAGTTTTTATTCAAATTTTGAGCGGGAGTACTTGTTGGATGAAAATTTAATTCCCCATCTAATGAGTACCCATGTTGCATACTTTTGATGGACCCTACTACATGAAAAATGAGAAATACATGAAAAACGTGATTGCAATCACATTTTTCATTATTTATCATTTTTCCTATAGAAACGTCTATCGAAAGTATGCAACTTGGGTACTCCTTGGATGAGGAAACAAATTTTGCATCCAACGAGTGTTTACGCTCAAACTTTGAATAAATCCATATGAAGATAAGTTGAAAATACGAGTTGAAAAAACAATTTTGTCTTTTTTCCCTCTAAAATTTGATGATGTAATATAATTTTATTTTATTATTTACAATATTATTTTATAATTTCTTTACGAGGCCCATTTTAGACCTCAAAAATCCCCTAATCTTCTAATTTGGAAGACACACTAAGAATTTTAAAGGCATAAATAAGGAGTTGTAAGGCAAACAATGACAAAATCATACAAGCACCGAAGAAACAAGCAAAGGTAAGTGCAGTGATACTTCAGAGTTTGTTAGAATTGCAACGATAGGGACCCCTTCGGATCAATCATGAGAAGGAGGACATAACTAATAGGCATATGGAAGTAGGTCTCATGGTGGTCATAGGTCGGATAGAGATGACACGATGAGAGATGGAAGGTTGTTGAATACTCCAGATAGGAGAGGTGACAAACACATGTACTAATCTAGTTATGGTTTAGATAGGCGCGATGATCATCATCATTATCATCCTTACAGGAGGGGTGATAGGGGATACTTTCCAGATGAATTTAAGAAAGCAAAACCACCTACATTTGATGGAGAGATGAAGAAATCACAGGATGCAGAGGCATGGTTTCTTGGTATGAGGAAGTTATTTAGGTTGCATGATTATTCAGAGAACATGAAAGCCAAAATAACTACATTCAGTCTCAAAGGTAAAATAGATATTTGGTGGGAAGATGTGAAGAATGTCAAAGGTATTCATGAGGAGGACCTGACTTGGAATGAGTTTGAGAGACTATTCAAGAAGAAGTACCTATCGGAGAGATATTTTGATGACATGGCAAAATAATTCTATGAGCTAAAGATGGGATCGATGACAGATGAGGAGTACACTAGCAGGTTTTTGGAGCTACTGAGGTATGTGCCTTACCTAAAGGAGGAGAATACCAAGACTTAGAGATTCATTAGTGGATTACTGATTGCATTCAAAGACATGATTGAATTCGATGAGCCTAGATCATTGGAGGAGGCTATCTGAAAGCTAAAGCATTGCTATGAACAATCGAAGCGCAGATCTGAGATTAAACCAAATTGGAAGGGTAATGATAAGAATAAAGGAAAATGGGACAAGAAGCAAGCAAGACCTCAGGGTATAGGTAATAAAGAGAATGCAGTGCCATCTAAGAAGTTAATGCATTTGACAGAAGATAGGTACTTCGATATGAGGAACAAAATAAAGATCCCGTGCAATGTTGGACTTGTGGAGGAGCTCATCGCAAGAGAGATTGTCCACAACATTAGGGTGGTAGACCGTAGATCTACAGTGCTCAGGAGGCACAGACAGTGGGAGATGTTGGGTAGAGTATTCCTAGGATATGTGCAATGCAGGATAACGGAAAGGAAAACCATCAGGTATCTATCAGTGAGATAGACGGTAAAATTTGTGATTAAGTTGTTTCTATTTTGATTGACATTGGATCTAATTATAGTTATGTTAATCCTAACCTAGTGGATAAGTGTGGTTTGAATAAAGAAGTGCATACAGAGTCTTGGTTAGTGCAGTTGGCTGCAGGTACAAAGAAGCGAGTTCATAATTGGGTAAGAGCTTGTACATTTGATTTGAATGGTATGCCTAGATCAACACACATGAGTGTATTACCGTTGGGATCATACAGTATGTTGTTGGGCATGGATTGGTTGCACCTTCATAGAACCAAGGTGGATTGTTACCACAAAGCCATTGAGTACTTGGATGATAATGGGAACAAATATTTTGCGCGATAAGAAGAAAGAAACATCAGTTAGGATGGTGAAAACTATGCAGGCCAAGTGTAGTCGCGGGAAAGAGTGTCTATTATTTGAAGTGCACATTTTTAGTGACAAAGGTAAATAATTTGAGGATGCATATGTTTTGAGAAGGTACCCAGTTCTATAACAGTTTTAGGATGTATTTCCTGAGGATAACTCAACATTTCCACCTCTTAGGGAAGTAGACTTTTCTATTGAGTTGGGGCTAGGGGCAAATCTGACATCAAAGGCGCCTTACAAGATGAGCACTTCAGAGTTGGTAGAGTTGAAGCTACAGTTGAAGGAAATGTTGGACAAGGGATACATTAGGCCAAGTGTATCACCATGGGGTGCACTGGTACTGTTTGTGAAGAAGAAGGATGGTACTCTCAGATTGTGCATTGACTACAGGCAGTTGAACAAAGTGACCATCAAGAACATGTATCCGTTACCAAGGATTGATGACTTGTTCAATCAATTGAAGGGAGAAACAATGTTCTCGAAGATTGATCTAAGATCCGGATATCATCAGGTACACATTAAAGAAGAGGACATCTACAAGACAACTTTCTGGACCAGGTATGGGAATTATGAGTTTGTTGTAGTTCCATTTGGTTTAACTAATGCTCCAACTATCTTTATGTGCTTGATGAATAGTGTGTTGCATTTGTACTTAGACAAGTTTGTTATTTTGTTCATTGATGATATATTGGTATATTCTAAAACTAAAGAGGAACATGCCGAGCATTTAGCAACAATGTTGATATTGGTGAGAGAGCATCAGTTGTATGTTAAGTTTAGCAAGTGCAATTTCTTTCAAATTGAGGTACACTACTTGGGACATGTGGTTTCCAAGGATGGCATAGCAGTGGACCCAGAAAAGGTAAGAGCTATCATGGAGTGGGAAACTCCCAGGAATGTGGATGAGGTGAGATCTTTCATGGGGTTATCAGGTTATTACAGGAGGTTCATCAGGAACTTCTCACAGATTGCTTATCCTATCACATCATTGCATAGGAAAGGTAAGAAGTTTGAATATATAGAGGAGTGTGTGACCAGTTTTGAGCAGCTCAAGCAATTGTTAACACATGCACCAGTGTTAAAGATTGCAGATCCAGATAAAGAGTTTGTAGTATGTACATATGCTTGCAAGAGAGGACTTGGTGGAGTCCTTATGCAGGATGGACATGTCGTATGCTATGAGTCACATAAACTGAATGACCACAAGCAAAACTACCCAACACATGATCTTGAGTTGGCAGCGATCATACATGCTTGCAGGTACCAAATTGCATGTATGTTTTCCTCACTAGTTTTGGCATGCATGGCATATGCATGTGGTTTGTTGATCATGATCTGTCATTGGCATGGAGAATTTCCTGGATTGACAATGGATTTTCCTAGCCTTTCCATTTCCTGGATAGCCATGGTGTTTTGGGTTTATTTATTTGTTTTTCTGGTTGGTTCTCATGTTTCCTTTAGCTTGGGTTGAGTTACTAGTTCCTAGAGCCTTGGTTGGACAAATACTCTGGAGCCCTGTAACAACTTGAGTTGAGTTACTAGTCCTGGAGCCTTGGTTGGAAAAATGATCTAGAGCCCTTGGTGGGTTGAGTTACTAGTCCCGGAGCCTTGATTGGACAAACGCTCTAGAGCCCTATGGTAGCTGTGGGTTGAGTTACTAGTCCTGGAGCCTTGGTTAGAACAAATGCTCTGGAGCCCTGGAAGACTTAGGTAGAGACCAATCTGGTGATGGTTTTGTGATGTCCGACCATGAGGTGGAATCACTGTTTGATGGGTTGAGGTGGCTTGTCCTCTGGAAGCCCTGAATGGTTTTATTTGATGTGTTTTATGAGACCCCACATTCATGCTTAGAATATGGCTCATGGCTGGCTGACTAAAAAGAGATTTGGCTCAGCCATGTCTATGGTCGGGTGGTATGTGGAAGTCCCACCAATGGTTGGCCTTTGCATCATTAATATGAAGTTATTTCTCCTTGTTATTTCATGAGTATTGTATTGGTTCATATGTGGATGATATGGTTGAGTTTTCCTTGGTATTTATGTTGTTATGAGGCTGGTTATGAACATGTATTATGACAATGGCTATATATGGCTCTCATCATGTTTTTACTTGTAAATGAATGAACAATGTATCTATGACCTAATGGATGAAACTGTAGCTAATGTGTTGAGGAATCAATGATCCTTAAAGATTCTCAAATGAGTATGAGACCCTTATGATCAAATCTATTGTTTAAACCTATAGATTACATATTTGTGACATGTTTGATGAAATGCCTATCATGGCTAGTAGGGGTCCAGTCAAGTACTTGTTCAAGTGATTGCATTTGTATCATTATTCCATTGTTATCTTTCTATTGTGAAGGTGTCATTTAGTTCTAGGTAGTGAACTGCGCTCTGGGCCATAAAAATTGGCTCAAATCCCAGGGAGGCAGGCATAACACTGGGCAAAAAATTCCCTGGACGCTAGCATACCCATGCCATGGGAGCATCTAGAGCCTCTTGGACACATGCATGCCCATGTCAAGGGAGCGTCCATGGGTTAAACGGTCTAAAATGTCAGTGGGACCCAAGGGTTGGTTACCTCAGAGTTTGGGATGGTTCCTGTGAGTCCTATCACTGATGTGGAAGGTATGTATGGTGTGTTTCCATCGGTTCCACTTCCTTAAGGTGACTTAGGAGGTCGAATCATATCATAGTTACTTCTCGTCACATGTTTACCCCGGTTGGCCGGTTACTTGGGGTAGATGTGGGAGGAGTGTGTTGCAACTGCATCTTGGGAAATCCATTTTTAGCCATTGTTGAACCTCATAGTTTAGCAAAATTGAATGATGGAAATGTTGGGTGTAGTGTTTAAGGATATTTTAGGCACCTTTTTCCTTATTTTTGGTCATTTCCCTTCACCGAATCCATCAATCCCTTGACATAATGTCACTCTCCCTAGTCAAGAAGAAATCTTTTTCTCTGACATATTATTATGCCATTTTCTGTTAAGTATCGAAAGAAACAATGTATTTTTGGAATGACTAACTAGGGCAATTATGGAAGAGGTCTTTTGGATGTTTTTCTTTCAGGTGTTGCTGTAATTACTAAAGACTATGGGAAAACAACTGCTATTGTTACATGTTGTTACACCACGAGTTGTTGTTACACTATGACGCTACTGCTACACTGCAAACTGTTAAAGATCGTGGCTGCTATTTTAGAGATAATTGTTGAAGACCGTGAGATGTAACTCTATGTGGAAGGTTGAAAATACCTGAGTAGTTATAGCTATAAAAAGTGGTGTAACCATAATAGTTCTTTAATTGAAAAATGGTTGTAACAACTTCTATTTTATTTCATTTCTGTTAAATCGATCAACATGAGAATCATGAGATTCTCATGACTGATTCATTCCCTAATTTTGGGGCTCTGTAAGACTTTATAAAAAGGCCTAGTCCTATGAGAAGGGGACAGAAACATCTGGAACAATACCGATATTTTGATCTTGTATCTTTCAACTATTTTAATACAACAAGTACTTGGTGATGATTTTACAATTCCTGTGTTGAATCTTTAAGTAGTTTCATTCCATTCCTGCACCCTACTAGGGAGGAAGGGCCCTCCTCTTTAGCAGGGATCACAGTATTAGTAGTATATTTATTTTCTTAGATGTTGATGTGAATTTCTTATTGTCGTTGCATATATTGTGGAATAGACACACTTCTATTTTTAGATTTATGGTATGTTGTTTTATATTATTGCTGCACTCTAGTTAATAACACATGGTGCACCTATTTCTTTTCTGAAGCTTATGAAGTGTGAATTTCTTCTTTGCTGAATGAGTTTCATTTCTGTAGTGTGTTCTTTAATTTTTGCAAGTGTGAGTTTCATTTCTGCAAGAATGTTTTAAATTCTACAAGTGTGTTCAACGACATTTTTGTGTTACCTAGTTGTTCATGTATCGACACAGACAGTGCAGACTCCTTTGAAATAAAATACCTACCCTGGTTGATAATTAATGGTTGTGATTCAACTATTTTAAGAGTGATAAAATAGCACAAACAGGCAGATCATGATATTATATTTCAGTTCCAAATCAAGATGGGTATTTACAAGCCATCACACTACCATTTGTCTCCACCCCTAGGATTTGTACAATGGTCCAAGCCATGCATGAGCTAGGAAAATAAAAAAAAAGGCTAGAAGAACTCAAAGACCTAAAATCCTACTTGAAGATAGATGAAGGACTAAAACAAGTTTCAGTCATAAGAAAAATAGAAGAATTGAAAAAACAGTTAGAGGCAGAATATTGTGTAAAGGAACCTAATGCCTTTTGGCACAAAAAATAATATTTTGTAGAACTGCCCTACAAAGATGAATACAAAGGAAAGCCATGTAAAAACAAAGCTATTCCAATGAACAAAGAATATAGAAAATTCTGCCAAAGAGAAATCCAAGATCTCCTAAAGATAACACAAATAAGAGAATATGAAAACCCATGGAACTATTATGGATTATATGTGAATAATTTGTCTGAACAAATCAAAGGAGTGCCCATACTAGTAATAAATTACAGGCCATTAAATACTGTTATGGCTGGTGACACTTATCCTATCCCTCACAAATTAGGAAAACTGATATCCAAAAGTGCAAGAGCCAAGATATTTTCAAAATTTGACATGAAATCAAGTTTCTTGCAGGTTTCTATAAAGGAATAAGACCAGTTTAAAACAACCTTCAGTGTCCCCTCTCTACATTATAAATGGAATGTCATGCCATTTAAATGAAACATGCTCCTTCCAAATTTCAAAAGGTGACGGATCAAGTGTTTAAGTCATACTTTGATTGGCTTATTGTATATATTGATGATGTTTTGATATTCTCTAGATCAATTGATGAACATTTCAAACATGTACATAAATTTAAACAAATTGTTAAAAGAAGTTGTTTAGTTTTTAGAAAAAAGAAGATGAAAATCTTCTAGACCTAGGTTAATTTCCTTAGACACATAAGTGAAAATGGTTAGATTTCTCTTCAACAACACGTAGTGCCCTTTGTAGACAAATTTCCAGACAAAATAAAGGACAAAACCCAATTACAAAGATTCTTGGGTTGTCTAAACTATGTCTGTAACTTTTATAAAGACTGTGTGCAAGATAGGAGGATTTTAAATCAAAGACTGAAAAAGAACCCAGAACCATGGAGTATGGCACACACAACTATTGTTAGAAAATAAAAGAAAAGGTAAAAATTCTCCCTATCCTCTATGTTTCAGATGAATTTTTTCCAAATATTGTTGAAACAGATGCCAATGATATAGGTTGGGGAGGAATCCTCAAATAGCTCAAGGAAGGCCAGGAACAAATTATTCAGTTTTCCTCAGGCATGTGGAATCCTGTAGAGAAAAACTATTCGACAATTGAAAAAGAAGTAAAAGTTGCCTGGAATTGCATTGATAAGTTCGATATACACCTAATAAACAAAAGGTTCCTTCTTAGAACTGATGCTTCAACCATGAAGAAGGTGTTAAGAAAATATATAAAGAAACTAGGAGAGTCAAAGTTCGCAAGGTGGCAAGCCCTCTTCACCAACTTTGATTTTGAGATAGAACACATCAAAGGTAGTAAAAATTGTATTCTTGATTTTCTCAGCAGAGAAAATCTTCAAGAACAACTACATCTCATGGTCATAGTAACTAAATGGGATCCTACTCTTAATCATGAAACTTTCAGGGAAATTCCAGACTCCATGGACTGGGAAGATTATATGAATTCCTAGAAACCAACTTGGAAGCTGAGAAACACTCAGGTATTAGATGCAAATCTTCAACCCCATGGATATTTACAACATTTAGTCCTAGAACATAATGCATATCCTAAATCCAACAAATCGATTCATGACATGGTTTTTGACCATTCTAGACATCTGAAAAATTTAACAAAGGAAGCCACGAATCTTCATTTTAAAAACATGGATATAATTTGGAGAGAGGAAAACAAAATATTTAATATATTTCACAAATATTTTGTGATAAATAGGACCGGAAATCCAGATTTCCATCAAAGACTCCGGTGGCCACAACATAACTGAGAACTTGTTTTTCCTAATTCTGTTTATGAATTCTCTGGATATTTAAAAATTACAGTGGAATTTACTCTGCACAGATACCTATTATACACTTTTAAAATTTGGATCACTATTTTTCACCCAGTTCTAAATCGGCCAGATTGGTTAAAGGAATGGTGGACATGGTTTGACATCAACAAAACTTCCATGGACCCCATTTATTTCCAATCAGATTACAGGCAGGCTTGCGAAGAATGTATGCACTTCTTTCTCCAACCTTGTAAAACTATAGCATATTTGAACATATTCACAGATGATGGGATTATTTTAGACTTCATGGCTAAACATCACCAATGGTTAGTCATGACAAAGATAAAACATCAAATAGTACTTGGAAATCCCATGATAGTTCGACGCATCTTTTTTAAAGCATGGGACACCAGTGGAAGATATGCTAGACAAATATTCCCTGACACAAATATGTTAGGAACATAATTATTGTACCTATATTCGTTTCTCGTAGGCTTTGCATGATAAAAGCATCCACTATGTAAAATAATGTAAAAGTCTAGTCACCTGACTATGAGTGTGACCGGTATCGTGGGATTCCGATAATATCTCCACTATGTAAATAAAGGCTGAGTGGGATGCCTTATATCTCCACTTTGTATACTTTTTGGACGATTCTTTGTCCCAAAGGTCATTATTATATAACTTTACTGCACGATTCTCTGAGACTCAGAGCACTTCTCTAAATTTAGGTGCGGATTGACCCACATCTCAGAGCATCTGTGGAAAATATATTAGTCAAAATTAGTAGTACCATAAGATGCCCCCTATCATCCCCAACTTCTTATAAATAAGGGGGGAGAAAACCATTTAAGGCATCGAGAGTTAGAGAGATCAGGAGTCTGAGAGTCAAGAAGTGAGAATTATCCCTGCTCTGCATCTACTTCTTTAAGATGGTCTGCTTGCATCATGGAGAAATTCTTCCGTCTGTAATCAAGTCATAGAAAGTATAAAGTCTGAGAAGCCTGTGCATCAGGATCTGTGACCCTGGTGAGAACCTAAAGTGGCCATAATTTTTAGGAAAGAGTATTTTGGTTTGAGTTCTTGAATTCATAGATAGAGTCTGCAAAAGGCCAGGAAGCCTTTGGTTTCTAGCTTTGCTTTAAGCTAGTATAACTGATAAATGCCTTAGCAGTCAATCTTTGGTAGAAACCGAGACTCTATGATTGTAATATCCAACTATTGTGAAAATTAATAAAAGAAGAAGTCATTATGTTCCAGAAATTTTGCCTGTGTTTATATCTCTGTTATATCTTTTGACTGAGTGAAGTTCATCTGAAGTTCATCAGAGGTTCGCTTAGGATCTTGGAGTGTAGTTTTGCTCGTATAGGAAGGAGGCTATCGAAAGAGTGTATTTTTCATTAGATCTATCTGAAGGTTCATGTACAAGTTCGTGTAACTTAGTCAAAGATCGTTCTGCAAGATTCATTCTCCATCGAAGGAAGTCTCTATGATCAACATGGTCCAAATTGGTATTAGAGCCAGTAACTTCTGGTTCATCGGGTAATTCTGAAACACTTTCTTCTTATTAAAAGTGGAAGAAGGAAGAAGATCGATATCTTTCCGTGACATCCAGGAAAAAGAATAACAGACTGATAGTCTTGATATACAAAATCTTTTTGATAAGGCTTCTTCTTCTATGATAAATGATGCTGAATTAGAGATTGTTGAAAACCAACCTTCTTTATGCTGGAAACTTCCTTCAATTAGTCCTTCTGAAGTCTACTCAGATTTATTTGTGTTCCATTTAAAAGCCATTACTAGAGTGTCTGTCAAAGAATGTGTCAGCCAAATTCAAGAGAATGCATAATCCATCCAAATGATTCCTTTACTAGATCCCAAAGAACTACAAAAAGAAGCCCAAAAGCATAACACATCTTATGTCCATCTTGGGTGTATAAGAGTAGGAATCTATGCCTTAACCCATAGAGGGTTGAATACTTTTGTGTTGGATACAATCAAAGATTTGACACATAATAAATACACTGACTCCTTGCTTGGTGGGATTGTTGCCCCTCTTTCAAATGGCCCAGTTTGGTTTGATTGTTATCCAAACAAACCAAACTGGGCCATTTGAAAGGGAAACAACAATACCACCATGTAGGGAGTCTGTTTATTTATTATGTGTCAAATCTATGATTGTAGCCAACACAAAAGTATTCAACACTCTATGGGTTAAGGCTTATAAGAAAAGAAAAATATTTCATTATCATGGAATAATTATATGGATCAACACAATGTATGGATGTGCAAATGATATCTGCAGAATCCTCATCTAACTCTTCCAAACACCAGTGGACATCCATAGATGGCACAAAAATTGAATCTCTCACTATCTTTCCTCCATACAAAGGAATCACTCTTGAAGAGATATGAAAAGTTGCCATAGCAGTACCTCTAGTTATGAAAGATGATTCTGCCATAGGGACGATGGAAAAAATATAGAAGGTCAGTGAACACGTAAATTGAATCAATACTACTTTAAAAGGTCTAGCAATGTATTCATCTACAACCAGTGCACAAAAAGATCAAGTAGACACTCTTCAAGTTTTTGTAAATAGTGTAAATAAAAGTTTGAATGAATTTCAATTTTCCATCTCTACTATAGAAGGATTTGTCAGAGAAGGATATAATGAAGAAAAGACATTATCTGCAAAGATGGAAAACCATTTTTAAGAAATTGGAAATGAAGTACATAAAGGATTTGTCTCAACCCATGAAAAGATTGATAACCTTTCTTCTCAATTTGCAAAAATGTCTTTGAAAAACAAAGACAAATACTCTCATTCTTCATTACTTTTTAATCCTCCTGTACAAATACAATATGTCAAAAAATGTGTAGATAAATTTCTAAGCTTGTTTCCAAAACAAAAAGAAGAAAAACCAGAGCCTTCATATGAGTCCCATCTCCTACTAGGTTTTGAACCACTTCCTAGCCAATACTCTTGATACCCTGCACCTGATCTAAGTGGTAAGGGAAAGTTTCCTGAGACTCAAACATTTTTTACTTATGCTCATAAGGAATGAAACACTAATAATCTGAGTTCATGACAAATAAGAAAATTGATAGATCATATGCTTACTAAGTATAAGCTAATGTGGATGAGAGGAAAAAGTGAAGTGGAAGCTTGTAAGACATTAATTTAGTGTTTTAGTGGTACCCTTCAAAGATGGCGGGAAGTAGAATCTTCCCCAACACTTCTAGATAAAATGGAAAAATAAATAGTGAAAGATGAAGCTGGTGATATTATACATAATGCAGATGGAATTCCACAAAGCAACATGATCAGAGCACTGTCATCCTTTATCCTTGAACACCGGTGCAATGCAAAAACACTAAAAAAATAAATTAGTGAAATCAAAGCTTAGGTCTCTACAAAAGAAAGAGGTAAAATGAAATAAGATGAAATCCTATAAGAAATTTTAAGAGTGTATAATAGGTACCATTTGGTTTGTCCCTGCAGAGTAAATTCCACCATAATTTTTTATATCCAGAGAAACCATAAACAAAATCAGGAAAAACAAGTTCTGGGTTATGTTGTGGCCACAAGAGTCTTTCATGGAAATCTGGATTTTTGGTCCTATTTATCACAAAATATTTGTGAAAGATATTAAATCTGTTATTTTCCTCTCTCCAAATTATATCCAGATCTTTAAAATGAAGATTCAGGGCATCTTATGCTAAATTTTCCAGATGTCTAGAAAGGTCAAAAACCATGTCATGAATCCATTTGCTGGATTTAGGAGATATACGTTGCATATTGGGACTAAATATTGTAAATCTCCATGGGGTTGAAGATTTGCATCTAATACCTGAGTGTTTCTCAACTGCCAATTTAGTTTCCAGGAATTCATATAATCTTCCCAGTCCACGGAGTCTGGAATTTCCCTAAAAGTTTCATGATTAAGAGTAGGATCCCATTCAATTACTATGACCATGAGATGTGGCTGTTCTTGAATATTTTCTATTCTGAGAAAATCAAGAATACAATTTTTACTACCTTTGATGTGTTCTATCTCAAAATAAAAGTTGGTGAAGAGGGTTTTCCACCTTGCGAACTTTGACTCTCCTATTTTATTTATATCCTTTCTTAACATCTTCTTCATGGATGAAACATCAGTTCTAAGAAGGAACCTTTTGTTTATTAGGTGTATATCGAACTTATCAATGCAATTCCAGGCAACTTTTACTTCCTTTTCAATTGTCGAATATTTTTTCTCTGCAGGATCCCACCTGCCTGAGGCAAACTATGTAGAAATTTTGAATAAAATAACACTTATTCACAGAGATTATCCTGATTATGCACTATTGCGGAATGCATGCATAATACATAACCTCCTCTACGTTTATCATCAATTTTGCGGAATTAAAAACAATGAAACATCAATCGCATGCGCACATTAACACAATATGTAATGGGGAAAGCATACAGCTGAAAACCCTGAACTATCTGTATATTATAATGATAGAGAACATGTAACAATACATAGTACAATACTCCTCACAAGTACTCAGTACTATCTCCACCTGTTACACACAAACTAGCTCAGATCTGAATCAAGTCACAGGTTCAAATCTCCTCCACTGTTTGCCTGCCTCCACTGCGCAATCCAAAGTGAGAATAGGAATGATCCAAGTTTGAATTCCCTTTTGTTGTACTATGCAATCCTCATTGGCAATCTCAATCATTGATTGTGCAAATCTCATGCACAGCTATAGTCACAACTGATAGCAGTCTCACTCTTTCACCCACCTCTAACACTTGTCTCCACTGAACTGTCCATGCACTGAGTTAACTGATGTATTCTTTAGTTGCTTTATGAGTTAATAATTAGTGAATTAATTAATAATTAATTCACATCACTCATCACTAGTGTATTAGACAGTTAGACTAAATACAACTAGTTCAACTAAGTCAAACTGAACACAACTCCATCAACTCCTCAATCAACTCCACCAAACTCAATCACTTGAGTTCTATCTGAAGTCCATCATGCAATAGCTCAACTAACCCATAAGAAAAGCGTATTTCCTTATGGCAGTTGCATGTGCCACATCCGTAGCTCGAATTGAAGTGCTCCAAGAGGATAAGATAATGTTTATAGTCCAAATATTATTAAGAGCTAATAATATTCGACTGTTCTATTTTTAGCCTGGCAGTATAAAAATAGACTCTTCCCATATGTCTAAAAATAGAAGTCCATCTATTTTTACCAACATGACCAATCATCCACAAATAGCATCCTGCAACTCATAGACCATGATCCATATGTCTAAAAATAGACATAGTCTAAAAATAGACTTTGCGCCAAAAATAGCCTGCGGGCCCACTTAGTGAAGGCGACTCCTTTCCACTAAGCTCCATCATCTTGTTGCATTTTCAACACTCCCTCTCAACAAGATATGGATTATCTGCAACCCCTATCCTGCAACTCTGGAATGTTCTGCATGCAACACATTTGCCCGGTCCACTTGCTCCAACAACACTTGGAACAAAAAACACTCCCAACTGACCACTCTGTTGGGCTAGGAACATACTCTGATGCTGAAGCTCTACCTGCTGCTGACAAGTGCTCCCTCTCTGAAATCTGCGCTACTGCAACATCTCCATGCATCTCGCACCATTACACACTTCTCTGTGCCACCTAGCATTGTGCAAAACACTTGTGCCTCTCGCATTGCTGCAGCTTGCTAGCTATGCGTTGTCCTGGGATTCCCTACACTGTCGCTCTCTCTGCTGCTCCATCCACATCTGTCTCTACCCAATGAGTAAGTTTCTGCTACTCCACATCGGGGCTCTCGTAGCAAGGTCTCATCCAAGAGGTTGGGTACCTCAAAGATCCTGCCTCTCCTCCTTGGGACGATCACTCTATATCGCCCCACCTCCTACCTGGAGGTATGGCTGCATGTGATCCCTCAGCCCACCTGGCTCGAATTTTTGCCCTACTGGAGGTCTCTGCATGAGTAGATGTCTCTACTCGATCTCCTCTCAGCTTCCCTTGTTGTGGCTGCTCCACAACCTCCTGAAGTTGCTGCACCAATCATGGCTCCTCCACAGTCGTCTGAGACTTCTTCTGGCTCTGCATGTTGAGAGGTAATATACCCTCCCTCTCAACCACCAAGTCTCGATCAGTTGCCTCGCTGCTCAAGGCTTTGCATGCATCTTGAACCTCAAGAGCATACAGGTTCTTGACCCATGAACCAATCTTCTTCACCTATCTAGTGATGATGTGTCTAAGGAAAACCTTTCCCTTACTGAAGACTACATAATAGCCTCTATCTTCCAGCATCGCGATCGACACCAAGTTTCTCTCCAGTCCTGGTACATACTTGACATCGGTCAAGGTAAGGCGAGCTCCATGCTCCCTCTGAAAAATAACCATGCCTACACTTGAGACACTATACTTCTCATCATTACCCATCGCTATGAGTATCTGGAGATCTTTCTCCTCCAAAGTACTGAACAAACTCTTGTCACCGGTCATGTGGAAAGAAGCTCCACTGTCAAGAAACCAATCACTTCCCCCCATGGATGAAACCATGCATGCAAAGAGTGTGAAATCCAACTCAAACTGTGAAGCAAGTGCCTCACCTTCAGATCCTTCCCCGGATCCCTTCTTGGATTTTCTCCGTGGAAAATTTGCAGCATAATGGCCCACCTCATGACAACGAAAGCATCACACTTTCGATTTGTCAACCTTCTTCCCATCATTGGAAGAACTGGATTCAGAAAGAGAACCCTTCTCCTTCCCCTTCTTTGCTTTGGCAGCCAAAGCACAATTTTCTTCATTAGATGCCTTTGATGAAGATCCGTCCCTGGTATTCTGCCTGATCTCCTCTTGCACAAGATCCGACCAAAGTCTCTCCCATCCTGGCAATTTCTCCCGACCATTGACAGAGTCCTGATAGGGATGCCAACTCTTCGGAAGACCAAGGAGAGCCAAGCTCACCAAGTCCTCATCATCGACAGTCACCCCCACACTTCCCAGCTCATCCCGGCATTGGGTGAACCTCGTGAGATACTTGGGCATACTGTCTCCATTCTCACACTTAATGTTTCTGAGTTTATCCTTGAGCGCCAACTTCCTCTAGTTTCTCTTGCTTTGGAATAGATATGTCAATGCTTTCCACATCAAGTATGGAGAAGCCTTTCCATGCAGGCTGGATACAATGTGATCCTTCACGCCCTCCAACAGAATCCTTCGACACTTTGTTGTCTTCTTTTGCCAAGCCTCAACGTGAGCAGCATCAGTAGGCTTTGGGACCTCAGCCTCTATGAAATCCTTCAACCCATTGTCATCTAACACCGCCTCCATCCTGTCTTTCCATGCAATATAATTCGAGCTGCCTTCAAGAGCATACTCCAATCGCAAACCGTTGAAAGACATTTCAACTTTGACACCAAGAAAACACTGCTGCAAATTCGAATTCCACCAGCTCAAAACTCAACCGCTTCTGATCTAAAATTCGTGAGAACAAAGTATTTCTCGTACAGAGATTGACTGTATGGGCATTCACCGGATATCTCACCTTCCAAAAGAAGGATGAATCCAGAGGCTACCTGGCCCGATTACAGACTCTGCTTGAAGAAATAAAATGTAATCACTTTCTGAATAATAGATCTGATGATCAACTTCCCTCTGATACCATGTAGAAATTTTGAATAATATAACACTTATTCACAGAGATTATCCTGATTATACACTATTGCGGAATGCATGCATAATACATAACCTCATCTACGTTGATCATCAATTTTGCGGAATTAAAAACAATGCAACATCAATCGCATGCGCACATTAACACAGTATGTAATGGGGAAAGCATACAACTGAAAACCCCGAACTATCTGTATATTATAATGATAGAAAACATGTAACGATACATAGTACAATACTCCTCACAAGTACTCAGTACTATCTCCACCTGTTACACACAAACTAGCTCAGATCTTAATCAAGTCACAGGTTCAAATCTCCTCCACTGTTTACCTGCCTCCACTGCGCAATCCAAAGTGAG
This sequence comes from Pinus tabuliformis, assembly GCA_031772625.1. NCBI lineage: Eukaryota > Viridiplantae > Streptophyta > Pinopsida > Pinales > Pinaceae > Pinus > Pinus tabuliformis. The sequence goes on along the minus strand of CM062816.1, from coordinate 389,423,617 downwards.
AATAGGAATGATCCAAGTTCGAATTCCCTTTTGTTGTACTACGCAATCCTCATTGGCAATCTCAATCATTGATTGTGCAAATCTCATGCACAGCTATAGTCACAACCGATAGCAGTCTCACTCTTTCACCCACCTCTAACACTTGTCTCCACTGAACTGTCCATGCATTGAGTTAACTGATGTATTCCTTAGTTGCTTTATGAGTTAATAATTAGTTAATTAATTAATAATTAATTCACATCACTCATCACTAGTGTATTAGGCAGTTAGACTAAATACAACTAGTTCAACTAAGTCAAACTGAACACAACTCCATCAACTCCTCAATCAACTCCACCAAACTCAATCACTTGAGTTCTAACTGAAGTCCATCATGCAATAGCTCAACTAACCCATAAGAAAAGTGTATTTACTTCTGGCAGTTGCATGTGCCACATCCGTAGCTCGAACTGAAGTGCTCCAAGAGGATAAGATAATGTTTATAGTCCAAATATTATTAAGAGATAATAATATTCGACTGTTCTATTTTTAGCCCGACGGTCTAAAAATGGACTCCACCCATATGTATAAAAATATAAGTCCATCTATTTTTACCAACATGACCAATCATCCACAAATAGAATCCTGCAACTCATAGACCATGATCCATATGTCTAAAAATAGACTTTGCGCCAAAAATAGCCTGCGGGCCCACTTAGTGAAAGAAACTCCTTTCCACTAAGCTCCATCATCTTGTTGCATTTTCAACAAACTAAATAATTTGTTCATGACCTTCCTTGAGTTGTTTGAGGATTCCTTGCCAACCTATATAACTGAAATCTCTTTCAACAATCTTTGACAAACTTTAATACGAAACAAAGAGGATAGGGAGAATTTTTACTTTTTCTTTTATTTTTATAACAACGGCTGTGTGTATCATACTCCATGGCTCTGGGTTCTTTTTGAGTATTTGATTTAAAATACTCATTTCTTGCACACAATCCTTATAAAAGTTATAGACATAGTTTAGACAATCCAAGAATCTTTGTAATTGGGTTTTGTCCTTTATTTCATCTGGAAATTTGTCTTCAAATTCCATTGCGTGCTGTTGAAGAGAAATCTAACCATTTTCAATAATGTGTCCAAGGAATTTAACCTTGGTCTAGAAGATTTCCATCTTCTTTTTGCTGATAAATAAACCACTTCTTTTGTTGATAAATAAATCTATGTACATGTTTGAAATGTTCATCAATTGATCTAGAGAATATCAAAACATCATCAATATATACAATAATCAAATGAAAGTATGGCTTAAACACTTGATCCATCACCTTTTGGAATTTGTAAGGAGCATGTTTCAATCTGAATGGCATGACATTCAATTCATAATGTACATAGGGGATACTGAAGGTTTTTAAAAACCTATCTTCTTCCTTTATAGAAACCTACTAGAAACCTGATTTCATGTCAAATTTTGAAAATATCTTGGCTCCTACAATTCTGGATATCAGATTTCCTTTGTGAGGGATAGGATAAGTGTCATCATCCAAAACAATATTTAATGGCCTATAATTTATTACTAGTCTGGGCACTCCTCTGATTTGTTCAGACAACTTATTCACATAGAATCCATAACAGTTCCATGGGCTGTCAGATTCTCTTATTAGTCTTCTTTTTAGGAGATCTTGGATTTCTCTTTGGAAGAGTTTTCTATATTCTTCGTTCATTGGAATAGCTCTTCTTTTACATGGATTTCCTGTGTATTCAACTTTGTAGGGAAGTTCTACAAAATAATGATTTATGTGCCAAAATGCATTAGGTTCCTCTGCACATCATTCTGCCTCTAATTGTTTTCTCAATTTTTCTATTTTTCTTATGGCTGAAACAATCTCAATTCTTCTATTTTTCTTATCACTAAAACTTGTTTCAGTCCTTCATTTATCTTCAAGTAGGATTTCAGGTCTTTGAGTTCTTCTAGCCTTTTTTCTGATTGTCCTAGCTCATGCATGGCTTGGACCATTGTAGAAATCCTAGGGGTGGAGACAAATGGTAGTGTGATGGCATGTAAATACCCATCTTGATTTGGAACTGAGATATAATATCATGATCTTCCATCATTCAATTTTGCTAAACCATGAGGTTCAACAACGACTAAAAATGGATTTCCCATGATGCAATCTACTGGGATACTTCCTACTGCGAATTTGACATTAATGCAGTAGTTTTCTAAACAAATAGTGGCTTTAGGAACTTCATACTGGAAGTTTTACTCTTGTGTTCCTAGCCCTATGACTTCTCTTTTTTCCTTTGTCCAATATTTTGCAAGGATTGATTTTTTGTTCAATACATTTATATCTGCCCCTGTGTCTAACAAAGTCTTTAGGGTAAATACTTCTCCCTGAATCTTGAATGTAAGCATAACATGATATTGTTGATGTTGTACTATCATAATTTTCATGTTATTTAGCCCTAAATAGTCATCTGATCTGACTTCATATATTTCTACATTTGCATTCTTTTTGAAAGAGGGTTGTTGTTCTAATATTCCATCTTCTTTCATTTTACCTTTTTCTAGGCTAGATACCTGAGCTTCGATTTCACCGATTTCTTTTTTTGGACTTCTTATCTCTTGACTAACTTCATTTATAGTAATAATTATTTTCTTGTCTTGCCAGTGTATCCTTTGAAATGATTTCATATTTTTCTCATAAGATGGATCAACAAAAAGGGATTTTGATGCAATACCTTTTCCTGAATTTACTGATGTAGAACCTAGGTTCTTGAGCATGGTCTGTAAAAATGTTTCCATCAGTTTCTCCTTCATTTCGCCTTCAGGAAGAATTTTTATTCTAGCTAAAGATTTTGCTTCTTCATCATCAAAAAATGTGAGCCATGAAGATTTTTAATTTATGTTGTAGTTCAGGCTCCTCCTCGGAGATATATTCAGAATCTGACATGAAACTACCGCAATGGAAATTTTATGAATCTATACATTTATAATGGTCAGCAACAAATACTGCATCATGATCTTCTGAAAATTCTGAGTCAAAAATACTGAAACTTGAAGTCTCAGTAGAATTACGACAATTTTGTCGTATAACATGTATTTCTTCTTTAATATGAATGCTAGGACAATTTTCTGTTTTGTGGAATTTGGACCCACATTTATAACACTGAACTAAGGTTAATGATTTTCCTTCTTCTCTCCTTTGTCTGTCTTGCTGATATTTCTTAGCAAATTATTGTGACCTTTTCCCTCTGTGTAGCTTAGATTCTTCCCCTTGTGGACATTTATTTCAGGTATGGTCCTGTTTCCCACATAACTAACAAGTAAGTTTGTTCCAGTATTATTGCTTGTTCCCAAATGGATGTCTTGTGGACCATAGTAATGGATCTAGGGATTCTTTTGTAATATCCCTTTTTTCTTTTTTATTTTTGAGGTTTTGCAGAGAAATATTTCCTTTTTGAAACTTTTTTCATGGCCTTTTTCACTCTCTTCCTTTGTACAACTAGGTCATCTAAAGACAAGCCATATTTATTGCATATAGATTTTGTATTAGGGAGCCTTGACAATTTTTGTATGGAATTGTTTACTTTCATATTTGTACATAGGCATATGAGGGCTTTAGTTATAATTCTGTATATCTCCCCTGAAGTATAGGACTCATATGGGTTTTGGAAAACATTATGTATTTTCAAATAATCTACAAAATTTGAAGGAAGGGATGCAAGATAAACCTATTTCCATAAAATATTTTTACTATATTTTACTTCATATATCCTTTGGATCTAATCTCTATGGAATTCTTCATATTGTGACATTCTTTTACATTTAAGGTTCATTAACACTAGAGAATGTTTTTAAGAAATCTTTGTTTTTGCACCGCACCAGTTGATTAGTAATGTTGTTGTTGACACCTAATCCTCTGCGATTGAGTGAATTTGGAATGTGAACAGCCATCAGAAGATGAACTGAGCAGTCACATTCTTTGTATATAACAATAGCTACCTAATGAAATAAATCGTATCAGTTTTCTGCCAAACTGGAGTTACTCCTGGCCTGACATGGTATCAGAGCCAGCTCCCTGTTTAGTCTTTATGTCTTTGTAACTCCATACCTGCGTGTCTGCCACACCTGCGCTGCCCTGACATATTCTATCTATGGACTCTGAGCGTATTCAACTGAAGAGGGCGCAGAATCTCAGAAACTGTGCATAAACGTTTCTGTCCATAACGCGCTGCCCCCGCCTGTCCATCAGTAGCATCACTATTGAACGCTGCTCTTTTCATTATACCCTTCTGTCCATTAGTATAGGCCACCTTTGAACGTTTGCATTAACACTTTCGCATAACATTGGCTGATTCTCTGTTGAGCGGTTTCGAGGCTCAGGACTATCATAGCGCAGAGATTAATGGTGAATTTGGTAACAACCCTTAATGGCACGATGACTACTATGGTCACACACAGAACCGAGACCTCATTCTAAGTGGTGGCGCCGCTCGGTCGATTTCTACGGAAGTTCCAGAAGCCGTGTCCGAAATACGCTGTTGCTGGTAGTCTATCCCCTCGCCTTCTTTCGGTCTCCATATCTTTAACACTCTAATTCACCTGTCGATATATGTTTAACACTGCGCTTGTAATTCTGAAGCTCATTTTCTTTTGAAATCCAATCTACCGAGTCTGCGATTCGAACCAACGCCTTAACGCACAGTCCATTAACCATGTGGAACCAACGCACAGTCCATTAACCATGAAATAGGCGTCCTTAACCTGTGGGTTTTGGTGTAGTGGGTGTCTCAGGATCGAATCCCGGGGACCCGCATAGAGAAGTTACCAAATATGACCTCCGGGCGATGTGAAACAATGCCTCGGCCCCAGGAAATTTGAGATGGTGGTGCGGTGCTCTTTTTTGAGATGGCTCGTAGTGGTGCGGTGCTCTTTTTATTGAAATGGCTCGTGGTAAACAGTGACTAGGTATTGGTAGCAGGCCTGCCATCAGAATTAATGCGTGTAAAAGCAATAAACGTTACTGTGGTGCTTCAAGATTTAGAAAATCAAAGGGATTTATGGTGAATTTTTAAGTCTTTTCAGTGAGCTTTAGAATATAGATGTTTAATGTTTTGTTTAAAATATTCTCAGATTACATGAGATGTCTGCCATCAGAGCTTGAAATTGTGATGCCGTTGCTGCTCCAACTTTGTAGAGCTCGCGGTTGATACCGTTGCTGCTCCAACTTTGTAGAGCTCGCGGTTGATACCGTTGCTGCTCCAACTTTGTAGAGCTCGCGGTGCTAGATTGATTATTGACTGTGATATGAATTAAACAACCAAAATCGTTTCCCACAAAATTTTTTGAGTACAATTTCACTGTATATCAGCAGAAATATTTTTCTATCAGCAGAAATAATTTTTTGTTACAGTATGCATTCAAGAGAAAGAGGAAGATATTTCAGAGGTAGGGGGGCAGACATTCTCAAGGACAAAAGGCAGACTTACATTGCATTCGCTGCAAAAGAAATGGATCACATGATGCCTCTACATGCAAGCTACCATGGGACAAAATTGAGCAGAAAAGAAACCAACAGAAAGGTAAAACTGATGATACAGACAAAGGTAAAGCACCTGAATCCACTCACTATATTGAGGCACAATGTAACATTGGAGTAAATGAAGATTTGTTTAATGCTTCACTTTCTTCTTCGAAAAATGATTGGTTGCTTGATTCAGGAGCAACCTGTCATATGACTCATAGAAAAGTTTTTTTTGAAGATTTCACTGATAATGTTGATGGAGCAGTATACTTTGCAGATCAGTCAAAAATCAAGCCATCAGGGCTTGGCACAATCAGGCTTAAACTGCCTGGTCTTCCAGACTTGCTTCTGGATCATGTTCTATATCTCCCACAGCTCAAGAGAAACTTGCGGTCCTTGGTTCACATCCGCCAGCAAGGTCACTCCATTCATATGTTTGATGGCAAGCTTGAGGTAAGAAAAGCATCTGACCACTCACTTGTCATGAGGGGAATATAAGAAGAAAGGCTTCTCAAATTGCAAGGAACCTCTGCTCATGCACAACATTTCTCATATATTTCTCATCATGAAGAAGGTACACTTCCATCAAGTTTATTATGGCATGCTAGATTTGGACATTTAAACTATGACAGTCTCCGCTTATTGAAGAAAAATGGTGTTGCTGGTTTGCCTACAATTCCTAGGAAACATAAGCAATGTGATGCTTGCATTCTAGGAAAGCATAGCGAACAGTCTTTTCATGATTCACATTCAAGAGCACATACGAAGCTTGAACTCATTCATTCAGATTTATGTGGTCCAATGCTTGTTCCTTCTGCAAATGGAAATAAATATATCATGACATTTATTGATGATTACACCAGAATGTGTTGGGTTTATTTATTGAAGAACAAATCTGATGCTTTTCAAACATTCAAGAATTTTCATAAATGGATTGAAAATGATGCACAATCTCATATTGGGTCTATTCGCACTGATAATGGAAAAGAATATACATCAAATGAATTTGAAAACTATCTTCGCCAACATGGGATCAAACATCAAACAACTGTGCCTTATAATCCCCAACAGAATGGTGTAGCTGAAAGAATGAATAGAACAATCTTGAATATGGTACGATCCATGCTTTTCTTAAAAAATGTAAAGATAATGTTTTGGGCTGATGCTATTCTATGTGCTGCATATATAAAGAATAGATGTCCATCTAATGCTATAAGAAACAAGACTCCTTATGAATTGTGGTATGGACATGTTCCTTCGGTAAAACATCTCAGGATATTTGGTTCCACCTGTTATGCTTTGATACCAAAGGTACATAGAAACAAACTTGGTGCTAGAAGTCGTAAGTGTATCTTCATGGGGTATTCAAACACCTCCAAAGCATACCGCCTCTATGATGAAGCAAATAAAAAATTTGTTGTATCTAGAGATGTCATTTTTCTTGAATCATCCAAATCTGACAATGTTGTTGAGCGGCAACTTGATTGCTTGGATAGATTCACAAAAACGAAATCATTTCAAGAATTTGATAATCAGATTCCACATCTTGAAGGGGGGATTCCTATACTAGATCAACATGTGGAATCTTCTTCTGAAGAACAATCTCCCCTGAATAAAACTCCAACAACGGATGATGCTTTAAGTGATGTAATTGATAGAATTGGGAGACTCAATCTTGATTCAGTCCCAACTCAATCAACAGAGCAGCCTGGACCATCTCAGAAAGGTCCCCCAAAGTGGCTGGCAAAGACACTTGAAAGTGTTCATCCTGATGAAATTGGAAAAACAGGAACTAGAAATTCAAACCGACAAAATGGAGGTGATGTAGATGACTCTAATTCACCTGTTGATATGGATGTTTCTTATGATTGTGAATTGAACTTGTCTACAGTTTTTGAACCAACTTCCTTCAAAGAAGCTGCTTCTCATGATGAATGGAAAGAAGCAATGCAAAAGGAGTATGATGCGCTCATAAAGAACGGCACTTGGAAGCTGGTTGATCCTCCATTTGGAACCAAACCAATTGGCTGCAAGTGGTCTACAAGAACAAGTACAAAGCTGATGGCTCACTTGACAATCACAAAGCTAGGCTTGTGGCAAAAGGTTTTGCACAGAAGGAAGGGGTCGATTATGAGGAAACTTTTGCCCCCACAGCAAAATGGGCCACCATCCAGACAGTCTTTGCACTAGCAGCTCAGAACGGTTGGAAAGTCCATCAAATGGATGTAAAAACTGCCTTCTTGAATGGAGATCTAAAAGAGAATGTTTTTATGTCCCAGCCTGAAGGATTTGCTGTGAAAGGACATGAACATAAAGTATGCAAAATTGTGAAGTCCTTGTATGGCCTCAAACAAGCACCGCGAGCCTGGTATGAAAAACTAACTAAGCATCTTCTGAAACTCAACTTCAATCATTTTGATCTTGATGATGCAACTTTATTTGTCAAGAAAGTTGGCAAAACAGTTGTATATCTTGTGGTATATGTAGATGATCTTTTAATGACAGGGAACAATGAAAGCTACATTGCATCCATAAAGAAGGAATTGGGGAAATTTTTTGAAATGACTGATTTGGGCTATGTTCATTACTATCTTGGCATTGAAGTAACCCAACATCCAAAATCCATATTTCTTTCTCAAAAGAAATACATTGGAGATTTGTTAAACAGATTTGGCATGAAAGAGTGCAATCCTCTTTCTACTCCAATGGAACAAAACTTAAAGCTCACATCTATTGAAGGAAAGGAATTTGAGGATGCAAAAAAGTATAGACAACTTGTAGGAAGTCTCATCTACCTCACTACTACCAGACCAGACATTTCATTTGCTGTTGGAATCCTCTCCAGGTTTATGCAAAAGCCTTGTGAGGGACATTGGTCTGCTGCAAAAAGAGTTCTAAGGTACTTGAAGGGAACTCAAGACCTTGGAATCAAGTATACACAGGTGGACGACTTCAGCTTGATTGGATACTCTGATTCAGACTTCGATGGAGACAAAGAAACTGGGGTATCTACTTCAGGATATGCTATGAGTCTTGGATCAGGATCTGTCCCTTGGAGATCACGAAAACAATCAGTTCCAGCAGATTCCACAACAGAAGCAGAATACGTGGCAGCAGCTGAAGCAATGAAAGAAATTTTGTGGCTCAGGAAAATTCTTGAAGATTTGCAGGTAAAACAAGTACAATCGACTCCACTCATGATTGACAACACCTCTGCAATAAAGTTGGCCAAGGACCCAAAGTTCCATGATCGTACAAAGCACATCAATACTAAATATCATCTGATCAGACATCATGTTGAGGCCAAAACAATCCATCTCCGTCATTGTTCCACAAATGAGCAAATTGTAGAGATCTTCACCAAAGCGCTTGGAAGAGAAAAGCTTGAAAGATTCAGAACGATGCTTGGACTCACCAACATCCCTTTAGATTAAGGGGGGAATGTTGACACCTAATCCTCTGCGATTGAGTGAATTTGGAATGTGAACAGTCATCAGAAGATGAACTGAGCAGTCACATTCTTTGTATATAACAATAGCTACCTAATGAAATAAATCGTATCAGTTTTCTGCCAAACTAGAGTTACTCCTGGCCTGACAGTTGTTATAATTCTCCATTCAGAATATAAAAATGTACTTGAGGTTTGTACTCCAAAATAGCAAGTAAAAACATGAATTTTATGTGTGTTTACTTAATTTAGTTTCATGAAGAAAACTTAAAACATGAAACCAAAACACTGAACGGAAGCATGCATCAGGCAGTAAGACACTAGCCATTGTTAAAGGATTTCACCCCTCCTGGGCTACATCTCCTTGGATCAGCTCTAAAGTCATGACCCCTTCTCATTATTCTCAATATCTAGAAAAGAAGAGTACATAAACTGCTGAAATGGAATGACTAGTTTCTCCTTCAAAGAAACAACTTTTTCAAAATTTCTCACTCCAAACACATGTTAACCTAGAGTGAAACATGTAAACCTCTAGCAAACACATGCATCTTACACGAAGACCCCATACTCCAACTTCCAAGAGCATAAACAATACTACAGTCCACTTGAAGTACTTAAACAAGTCTCTTTCTCCAAACACCTATAGAGAAAAGAAGAAATAAAGCTACAACACTGCTGTAATGGCTGCTGTAGAAAGAACTTGGAGGCTATAAGACCCCTACAAGATCATCTCCATCTTCATACTCCTCCATAAACTGAATCAACACTCTGGTTGATTAGGGCACCCATAGGCTTCACTTTGCAAAAATCCTATCCAGAAGTGCTCCTTTGATCCTGAAACTTGTTCCAATGAGTTTAGAATATCCAAAAAATGGCTATCTAGCCTATTTTTGCATCCCATTTGGTCGAAAATTGCCTTAGTTATGACTTCTGTCAGTTTTTCCATAATTTTCTCCTCCAAATCTGGCTTACTGCTAGTTAAATTCATTATCTGGAGTTAAATCTGGCAGTTCCACCGAAATCGGTGGTCCCGCCAACTTCCATGCCTATCTCGCAATTAAGGCCAAGTGGTCACATACAAAGTGGTCAGTCCGGCAGAAAAGGCGACAGTTCCATAGCTCTATTGCAACTTGCAATCGATAGAAAAACCCGTGGTCTTAAGGTCTGTGAACAAAACGGGTGATTTGTGCGATTGTGATATCACGGACCCAATGGGATATTAAATCACAACCTATAGTGGCATCACATCCAGGATATCCTATCGCATTTCGCATCGGTAGAGAATTGATGATAATATAATGAGGGACTTTTATGCGATTGTGATATGCGATAAATCACATCACAACCGTGCTTTTGTCGGGGCTGATTCTTATCCACTTGTAATATGTGATTGCGATCGCATCACAACCTCTCTGCATTGGGGCCGATTCTGTAACGCTGACCCTTCATTGATCTGCGATTGCGATATATCGCATCGCAACTCTGACTGCTCCGGGGGCCGATTACCTTAACTCCTCTGATATGCGATATGCGGGACCTAATGAAAACCTGCCACTTGGCACTTCCCCATTTGTTGGGACCTTTTCCATGTCATCCAATCCTGCCACGTGTCCAAGTCAAACTTGAACTTTGACTTGCTCTAACTTCTGCATGCGAGCTTGGATTTGAGTGTCGTTCGCACCTTGGATTCAGAATGACGAGCTCTTCGATTTGAAGCTAATCTTATCAATATTTTGACACTTTGATTTTTTGGAAAATTTTGAGCTCTTGATCACTCTTCCCCATTGAAAAAATTTTGGTCTCCAAAAGTTTACTTTCAATTGTTCAGCATTTGAAGGTACAGTTCCTTCATTTTTTCAAACTAGATCCAATCGATGTTTGAAGTGCCCTGACATGTACTTGTTTTAGCTTTTTCTCAAGATGAACTTAAAATATAACTTGACCAAAGAATTCAGTTTCGATGTTCTTCTCGACTTGTCCATGTCACTATGGCCATCTAAAGCAACATCCTTCCCAAGAAGAATTCCAAGGTGCTCATCTATAAAATCCTTATCGTGGATAAGATCCTAATTTTTTTTCCAAATGAACCAAAACAAGCCTCACATAGTGAATACTTGTATAACTTGAGTGCTAAACACATTTGGAACATACTAAATGTGCTTTAACTACTCATACAACAATTTTAAAATTCTTTCTCAAACTACAAATAGAAATGTGTTTTACAAAATGGAATAAACTTGATACCCAAATTTTCCATTCAAATTGACTATCAACAATCCAAAGTAGCATTGTAATACTTAAAGAAAACACTGTTGCATATAAGTGATTTATTTATGAACATCGCTTTTACAAGTTACCCAACTATGGGGATATGCAACTAGTGCAAAACAAAAATTTACAAACTTCAGCTGGACAAATAGTCCACCCATTTCTTACCCAACCAGGTAAATGAACCCTCTATTTGAACTTTCTCTTCTTCTAAAGCTGCTTCAGGGATGGTCGCATCTTGTGCCACTTTTTCTTTTGTCACTTCCTCTTCTGGTGCTTGCATGATTTGCTTGCCCTTACCAAGATGAAGTTGTGGAAACAATTTCCAACACTTCTCGACCCAATGCCCACTGATATTGCAGTGAGTACAAAAGTTCTTTTGAGCTCCTCTCGGCTCACTTGCCTTTAACCTTGGATGAGATTTTCTTTTTTCGGTCTCAATTCCATTAGACATAAACATCTTCTTGATGATTTCTTTCCTTTTATCACACTTATCTACACAATGGTTAGATGAAAGGAAAAAGGTGCATGGAAACATATTCCTCAACATGTTATTCAAATCTGCATGTTGTTTTCCATTATGAACAACATTCGAATTAACAGAACGATTATACCTCGCTTTGTTTTCCTTTGGCTTACACTTCTTGTGTGAGGAACTTGCATGACAAGAAGAACTTAGCTTCCCTTTTTCTTCAACGTTTTCATCTCTGTTTGGAGACGCTTTGCACTTCAAGTCCTTCTTACGCATCAGGAACTGAGCAGGAACCAATTCTGGATGAAACTCCCAACATCTTGCCTCCTTGTGTCTTCTCTTATGGAAAAAGGAACACGATACCCATGATTTGTCGCTAGAAGACCATTCTTATTTTTCTACATAGCCTAAGCCTTCGTATTTAGGCCTCTCCGTGGCCTGAATTGGATTTTTAATGCCTTGCTATTTTACTCCAAGGCCTCCTCCCTTGTAACCCATCTTGGTCAAGATATTGGATCCAATGCCTTTACTATGTTTTTCAAAAGCCACAAATGAATTTACGTCAACACTTTCACATAAGGAATAAGCATGTAAATTCTTACCATTTTCCGCATCTTTTGATTGACATACGAAGATGTTTTTGAACTCCCTTTTGATTCTTGATGTGTCCTCTTGGACTCTTTGGCTCTCTTCTTTCAGCTCCTCGAATTTAGGTGCTGATAGAACCTCATCTTCCACATCATGTGGAAAAAAGTTACAAACTTGTCCATCTACCTTCTCTGAAGGACTTTCTACACTAGAATCTTGCATAAGAGTTGTAGAAAAACAGGAAGATTGTGGAGAAGATGGTGGTTTATCACCATTCTTGTTACCTTCTTCCCTTGGAGAATATTCTCCTCTTGGAGGTCTAGAGCTTTCACCTTGCAATTTGGTATTCCTCTCTTCATAGAGGACTTTCACCATTTCTTCCATGTCTAAGAAAGCCTTTCTAAAATCCTTCACATCCTCTAACATTCTTGCAGGCTCTCCTCCTTGGGACATGCTTTGCTTGAAGATTCTACTGCAATTTGAGGTAGAACTTGGTGGTAGAGATTGTAACAATATTGCTCTCCTTTCCAAAACCTTCTCCTCAATGAGCTTCAAAACACATTCACTTGCAAACAATAGTCAATTCCTCCTTGCACAAAGAAAACCTAAGCTCTGATACCAACCTGATCTGAAATGGAGCAGATTAGTAATGTTGTGTTAATTCCCCATTAAAAATATAAAAACGTATTTGAGGTTTTTACTCCAAAATGGCAAGCAAAAACATGAATTTTATGTGTATTTACTTAAGTTAGTTTCATGAAGAAAACTTAAAACATGAAACTAAAATACTGAATGGAAGCATGCATCAAACAATAATACACCAACCATTTTTAAAGGAGTTCACCCCTCCTGGGTTACATCTCCTTGGATTATCTCTAAAGGCATGACCCCTTCTCATTATGCTCGATATCTAGAAAAGAAGAGTACATAAACTGTTGAAATGGAATGGCTAGTTTCTCCTTCAAAGAAACAACTTCTGCAAAAGTTCTCACTCCATACACATGTTAACCTACAGTCAAACATGTAAACCTTTAGCAAACACAGGCATCTTACACCAAGACCCCATACTCCAACTTCCAAGAGCATAAACAATACTACAATCCACTTGAAGTACTTAAACAAGTCTCTTTATCCAAACACCTATAGAGAAAAGAAGAAATAAAGCTACAACACTGTTGTAATGGCTACTGCAGAAAGAAAGTGGAGGCTGGAAGACCCCTGCAAGATCATTTCCATCTTCATACTCCTCCATAAAATGAATCAACACTCTAGTTGACCATGGCACCCATAGGCTTCTCTTTGCAAAAATCCTATCTAGAAGTGCTCCTTTGATCCTAAAACCTATTCCAATGAGTTCAAAATATCCAAAAATGGTTATCTAGCCTCTTTTTGCATCCCATTTGGTCGAAAATTGCCTTAGTTATGACTTCTAACAGTTTTTCCACATTTTTCTCCTCCAAATATGGCTTACTTCTAGTTAAATTAATTATCTGGAGTTAAATCTGGCCGTTCCGCCGAAATTGGCAGTCCTGCCAACTTCCCCGCCTATCTTGCGGTTAAGGCTGAGTGGTCACATACAAAGTGGGCAGTTTGGCGGAAAAGGCGACGGTTCCGCAACTCAGTCGCAACTCGCAATCAGCAGAAAAACTTGTGGTCTTAAGGTCCTTGAAGAAAGGATGAGTTGTGCGATTGTGATATCGCTGACCCGACAAGATATTAAATCACAACCTATAGTGGCATCGCATTCAGGATATCCTATCGCATTTCGCATCAACGGTAATATATTGTGGGACTTTTCTGCGATTATTATATGTGATAAATCGCGTCACAACCATGCTTTTTCCAGGGCCTATTCTTATCCACTTGTAATATGCAATTGCGAATGCATCGCAACTTCTCTGCGCTGGTTCTAATTTTGTAATGCTGACCCTTCGTCGATCTGCGATTGTGATATATCACATCGAAACTCTGACTGCTCCAGGGGACGATTACCTTAACTCCTCCGATATGCGATATGTGAGACCTAATGGCAACCTTCCACTTGGCGTTTCCCCATTTGCTGGGACCTTTGCCATGTCATCCAATCCTGCCACTTGTCCAAGTCAAACTTGAACTTTGACTTGCTCTAACTTCTGCATGCGAGCTCAGATTTGAGTGTCGTTTGCACTGTTGGACTCAGAATGACGAGCTCTTCGATTTGAAGCTAATATTACCAAGATTATGAGACTACTATTTTTTGGCAAATTTTGAGCTCCTGATCGCTAGTGTTTAAGGATAAAATATGTTAGTGCTTTGATCGTGTTTCTTTGTGGACTTCCATCTGCATTATGTATAGTATCACCAGCTTCATCTTTCATTGTTTTTTCTGCCATTTTATCTACAAGTGTCAGTGAATTATCTACTTCCCACCATCTTTGAAGGGTACTAACATTGAATTAATGTCTTACATGCTTCCACTTCACTTTTTCCTCTCATGCGGATTAGCTTATACTCAGTAAACATATGATCTATCAATTTTCTTATTTGTCCTAAACTCAAGTTATCAATATTCCATTCCTTATGAGCATTAGTAAAAAATGTTTGTGTCTTAAGCAACTTTCCCTTACCACATAGATCAGGTGCAGGGTATCGAGAGTATTGGCTGGGAAGTGGTTCAAAAACTGGTTGGAGATGGGAATCAAATGAAGGCTTTTGTTTTTCTTCTTTTTCTTTTGGAAACAAGTTGGGAAATTTATCTACAAATTTATGAACAGATTGTATTTGTACATGATGGCTGAAAAGTAATGAAGAAGGGATTTCTTTGTCTTTGTTTATCAAAGACATTTTTGCAAATTGAGAAGAAAGGTCAACAATATTTTCATGGGTTGAGACAAATCCTCTATGTACTTCATTTCCAATTTCTTCAAAATAGTTTTCCATCTTTGCAGATAATGTATTTGCTTCATTATATCCTTCTTTGACAAATCCTTCTATATGATTCTTCCTCGGCCTAAGTAATACCTAAATCTACGAAAAATCCCAAACCTCTGAAAGTCCGATGAGCGGGAAACTAATACATGCAAATGTGCCTTATAGATTAGAGATGGAAAATTGAAATTCATTCAAACTTTTATTTAGACTGTTTACAGAAACTTGAAGAGTGTCTACTTGATATTTTTGTGCATTGGTTGTAGATGAATGCATTGCTAGACCGTTTAAAGCAATATTGGTCCAGTTTATTTGTTCATTGGCCTTATATATTCTGGCCTCAGTCCCTATGGGAGAATCATCTTTCAGAACTAGAGGTACTGCTTTGGCAACTTTTCCTGTCTCTTTAAGAGTGATTCCTTTGTATGGAGGAAATATAGTGGGAGATTGAATTTTTGTGCCATCTATGGATGTCCAATGGTGTTTGGAAGAGGGAGATGAGGATCCTGCTTGCACATCCATGTTATCCTTTGTTCTCTTCCACTCATAGAAGAAATTCCATATGTTGTGTTGATCCATATAATCTTTCTAGGATAATGAAAGATTATGATTTTCTTCTAAATATGTGGAGATGTTGAATTCTTCTGTGTTTGGATGAGTAAATAAATCCAATAAATGTGCAATTTAATATCTTAACCATGTTGGAGCCAAGTATATTAGTGAAATAAATGTGCAACTTAATATCTTAATCATGTTGGAGTCGTTCTGACAAAATTGAAACCTCCAAGGAAGAAAAAATGCTTTGTACAAATTGATGAAAGTGACATAGGTTTCCAACTTTTGTGTAGGTGGAAAAGGATTTAAGAATAGATATTGATTTCCCATACAGTTGTGAAACATTGCAATGTGATAGATGATGGTGATGTTGACATCAAGAGTAATATGATAAAATTATGAACCAGTCTAAAAGATTAAAAAAAATGCTTTCATGCAAACCAAGAAAAAATATAAAAGATCAATAAAAATGATATCATGCAAACCAAGAACAAATGTAAAAGATAAAAAAAATGCTTTCATGCAAACCAAAAACATGTGCTCCAAACAATGCATGCCAAGTTATTGGCCCATGATAAAATGATGAAGTACAAAGGAAACAAAATATGATGTCATCATAACTTAAAAGAACATTTAGAGGATTGATGGTGAAAAGAACAAAAACATATATTTAGAAAAAGGAAAAACATGGTTGATTAATTAAGTGTTTTAATGGAGAGTGTGGTGCCAACATAAAAAAAAATGGAAGGAAATGTAATTTTTTTAAGGTGTGGAATGTAATGAAGATATGTGACAAAAAAAATATGTGATGTATATGTAAAAAAAACCAAAATATTTCAATGACTAACATATATGTTCAAAGCAAAAAAATGATGCATACATAAATGGTTAGCCAAGATATTTCATTTGGGAGAATTATTAAAAATGATTACAAAAAGTGTCCCATAAATATTATTAGTATGATTAATCAATAAACTAAGGTATCTATACAAATTAAATGGATGGTAAATGTTGATAGGAATTAAAATGACACATTTTACATTATCAAGATTTAAAAATTCATAAAAACTAGGACAACCATATAATTTAAATGATTGGTAAATGCAGATAGACATTAATCCATAATAGATATAAAAGACTTATTTGATAATATATTCTCACTTTATTATTATTATTATTGATGATAAAAAGAATTAATATATAAGTTAAACCAATATACATTTAAAAAAACAAGATTTTTAGCCATGGAGATTCACCCTCAGTTGAATGTCCTATTCCAAAATAGAAACACTGGAATTAAAATACTTACCTCATAATAGATCACATTTCCAAGATTAAAAAGATCATAAAACTAGCCCATCCATATAAATTAAATAACTGGTAAATACCAATAAACATCAATCCATAATAAACATTATAACACTTATTTTATGACACATTATAACTTTATTTTAAAGTATTACCATTATTGTTATATCTATATATATATATATATATTGAAAAAAAAAGATTTTTAAATATGGAGATCCACTCTGACTTTAACATGAAGATTTTTTATTTGTAAATAGGTTTGTTACAATACCATGGGTTATGAATACCACATGCCCAAAAACCATAACTCATTTTATATGACACTTGTTCAGATGCTTTTATTTTATTTTTATTTTTTAATTAATCAATTTAATTAAAAGGGAAAAATGGTATAAATACTTTGAAGATGAATCTCAACCTTTTGTTTAAGAATATTCTAGAATATTATTTTTAATTAAATTAAAATTATGGAGATCTTATTCCAAAATAGACGAGCCTATTCACTTAATTAACTAAATTATAAATTTATTTTAAATTATTATTATTATTAATTATACAAAGAATTAGTATATGATTTAAACATATATGCATTTAAAAAAACATGTAACAATATTTTTAACCATGGAGATTGACCTTAATTTTACCATGGAGATTCTTAATTTGTAAGGTTTGTTTCAATACCCCGAGTTATTGATACGCGCCCAAAAAACCACATCTCATGTTCATATGACATTTTTTTTTAATTAATCAATTTAATTGAAAAGACATAACTATTTTTTAGATAAATATCAACCTTTGATTTGTAACTACTATTAAAAATATTTTAGAATATTTCATGGAAGTTAAATCCCTACTATCGACCTAATAATTATTGGTAATTAAATTAAATTCTATAAAGCCATTCCAAAATAAACACATAATAATTATTGATAATTAAAATGAATGTAATAATGAAAGTTCCCCTTGTGTCAAACGGATCAAGAATCCAAATGGAATTGGTGAAAGCCACCCAAAAAATATACCCTCAAAAGCATAGGAAATTCCAAAATTGATATTGTCAAAACTGGACATGTTAACGAGTCTACAAAATTTGTAATATGGTTAATCTGCTTAATCTTCTTCAAGGTATCAAGAAGGTTTCATGATGATCTTGTATAGTCCCTCCCTTCTTAAGAAGTATTTAATGTTGGTTTCTCTAAGTACTACTATGTAAGGATTAAGCAAAATTTCATTAAAAGTAGTGAATAATGAATAAAATGAAATGATTATTGAAAACTAACTACACTGTTGCAAAACACTAAAAAATTATGCATTTTGAAAAAAAAAAAAGGGCACTTTGCAAGATGCCAACATCAACAAGGTTTACCCTTTAAAAGTTATAACTACGAAGATTAAACAAAGATGTTTGAGAAAATACTAAAATTCTAGAAACTAATCATTCCAATGCATAGAGAACAAAAGAACACACTTTGAAGATAACTACCAGCCTAGATCCATCCAACTCCAGATCTATCATGCGTTGAGAGGGATCAAATCCCTTGAGGTGCAAACCTTCTTTCTGGAGTGTAGAATTTGAGGAAAGGTTTGCACCTCAATAGAAAGAAGGTTTGCACCTCAAGGGATTTGATCACTCTCGGCACATGATAGATTTGGAGTTAGATGGATCTAGGCTAGTTCTAGTTGAGGGAAACAATGTCACATTTTTATATGATCATTATTATGTATATGTTTGAGATAGACTTCATACTTTGAAATTTAAATTGTGTTTTTTTTTACATGACCATATAATTCTCTTCTTTAATTTAGTTTGTGTTGTTTTCCTTGAATGGTTTAAAGGTCTGTGTTTGGATGCTTTGAGTGGTTTGTGTTTGGATTTGGATGATAATGTTTGTGAATGTTTCAATTGTTGTGTTAGATTTCTATGTGTATGAAATTGTCTATTACCAATTAGTTGGTGATGAAGAAGGGAGATAATCTGGTCAATCTTAAACTATTTTCTTCTACTATTATTATTGTCACCCCTATTAGTTTTGCCATATTTTCATGTCCATTATATGATAAGGGTAGTTGAAATCATAAACTATTCAAATATTTAACTCTAGCTATTGTAGTAAAGATCATACATTGTGAGCCCCACGGGGGTAGGCGAGTTGGTAATCACAATGCAGTGAAGTTTGTTAGAAAGGTGGGCTCCGTACTGAAGGTCACGATTTCAATTCCCCTGGACTAACCCGAAGATGTGGAGAGGGACGGGCGCAGTTTCCTAGGGGTTATAGTGGTAGTGGTCAGAATCGACCCCATGTAACGCGAGTTGCGAGGCTGCTCCAGTTGCCGATTCCTCTGCAAGCAAAAAAAAAGATCATACATTATGTCTCTTTCTATCCAATATTAATAGGTTGAATTACTATAACACAAAAATCAATGCACATTGCCAATATTTTTTTTGTGCTTACATTGAAATCAATGCATACTATTAATCTAGTCACTTTAAAATCAATGTACCATCATATGTCCAACGACATCAAATTAGAAATCAAAATCTACATTGAAATCAATGCATTCACTTTAAAATTAATGTACCATCATATGTCCAACCACATCAAATTAGAAATCAACATCTACATTGAAATCAATGCATCCAATGCAAACAATCAAAACATTTACACTGAAATCAATGCATCTAATGCAAGCAATCAAATAGGATTAGAAATCAACATCTACACTGAAATCAATGCATCTAGTGCAAGCAATCAAATAGGATTATAAATCACCATCTACACTAAAATCAATGAATCTAGTGCAAGCAATCAAATAGGATTAGAAATCGTCGTCTATACTGAAATCAATGCATCTAGTGCAAGAAATAAAATAAGATTAGAAATCAATGTATCTAGTGCAAGAAATCCAATAGGAATAGAAATCACCATCTACACTGAAATCAATGCATCTAGTGCAAGCAATCCAATAGGATTAGAAATCACCATCTATATTGAAATTAATGCATTTAGTGTGTCCAATCAAATATAATTATAAATCAACATCTACACTGAAATCAATGCATCTAGTGCAAGCAATCAAATAGGATTAGAAATCACCATCTACATTGAAATCAATGCATCTAGTGCAAGAAATATTCTTCCCTCTCTCCCCCCTCCATCTATATCTATATCTCTCTTTCTTTGTCTCTCTATATCACCCCCTCACCCAAACACACACACTCTCTTTCTCCATATCTATCTATCCCTACCTCCCTCCCTCTATCTCTCTCTTCTTCCCTCTCTTCACCTTCCATCTACACAAATATGGAGGGGGAGAGATGGAGGGAGATAGTGACAGGGTTGGAGGGCAGAGAGAGAAAGTGATGGGGGGAGAGAGAGGAAGGTAGGAGAGAAACCAAATAGGATTAGGAATCACCATCTCCCTCTCCCTTATCACTCCTTCCCTGTCTCTCCACCTTTCTTTCTCTTTGTCTTTCTTCTTACCTCCCTGTCTCTCCCCCTCCAACTCCATATTTCTTTCTCTCCCTCTCTCCTTCTCTCTCTCATATCCTCTCTCTCTTCCTTCCCATCATCTTTCTCTCTCTTTTTCTCTGTCACTATCTCCCTCACCCTCTCCTTTTCTTTCCTTCTCTCCTCCCTTTTCTCCATCTCTCCTTCTTTGTCTCTCTATCTCACTCCCAAACATACACACTCTCTCTCTGTCTCTCCCTTGTCACTCCCTTTCTCTCTCTCCCTTTCTCTCTGTCCTCCCTCTGTTCCCCAACCCCTCTCTACCCCCATCTTTGTGTCTCCCTCTCTCTTACCCTTCTCTCCCTCTCTCACTCCTCTCCTCTCTCTTCATTCCTCCTCTCCCTTGTCACTCCCTTTATCTCTACACCTCTATCACTCTATGTCTTTATTCTTCCCTCCATATATAATATATATTAAAATATATCAAATTTAATATTGTATTAATCTAAAGTTGTTAAATCTAATAATAAATTTTTTTCTAAGTAATACTAATTCTATTAATAAAAACAGTAAAATATAGTGAGGCTTCGGCCTCTGCGGTGCTGAAATAGAGTTATATCATGTTTAGACATTTAGAACTGAAACAGGACTGCCCACCTAGGGGAAACCAGTCCGAGTAAACCAATAAAAAAGTGTTGCCCACATAGGGGTCCCAACTCAAAAACCAACAAAGACGTTTGTGGAGTTTTACCAAAATTGAAAACATATTTTGACAAAACATAAAAAAGCCCCTAGGAGTAGGAGCGGGGATTCGAAACCTGACGTCATGGAAATCTGGCTGCAAGGACCCACTAGGTGTCGTTTGGTGGAGGCTCTTCCACAATGAAACATCTGTACTCATCCCAATCTTCCACAGCTGCTTGCGTGCCACCAGGGATGCCCCCGACTGCTTGCGTGCCACCCGAACTGCCCTCGACTGCATGCCTGCCTCCAGGGATGTCCTTACCATGCTGAGCGCTGTCATGGCCATCTTTGTGTCTAGGCAAACCAGAGCTGTTGTCTGAGTGCTTCTGTCTGCTAATGACTCACTTCTCCTGTGCCGTCTTCTACTTGCTGATATCCTCCTTCTTCTGAACTGTGTCGTGAGTCTGTACATCTTGCTCATCCTGCGGGCAGATTTCTTCACTGAATGCCACTGTGATAGTGGCAATGATATCAGGGCGGTTCATGGTGTTGTGAAAGTGGAATTGGGTCAAGTGGTGCGACTGTTGAGGGGGCGCAGGGGGATTGGTCATCTGAGATGCATCATTAACTCTTCGAGCACCAAAGGCTTGGGCCCGACTTCTTCTGCTGCAGGTGGCATGATATCTACTAGAGAATTGGCCTCTGGATGAAGCTGAGGAAGGGGAGGACGACGGGGTCGTCGGCTCAGGAGGTGGCGGCGAGGGAGGGCGGATATTTCTACCTCGACTGCTACCTCGCCTGCTACGCATCTGGTGTCGAAGACACGGCATGGTTCTGCGGGTAGGATGGAGCTGATTGGTGTGGGCTGAGATGACAAGAGTATTAGCAGTGAGTGTTGAGGGTGAGGTAGAGTCTACACGGGAGTTAATAGAGCTATTCAGGTGAGAAATAGTGGCATTCTAAGAAATGGAAACCATCCCCTAGATCAATACAACTGAGGAGCCAGTAGTGCCTCCCTGTTGTCGTGCGAGAGCTCGACTCTGCAACATCAGGGGGGCAGGAGCAATTCAGTGGGGAAGGGGTGAAAGTATGCAGGCTTGTAGAAGCCATGGCCTTAAGCTTGCAGAGAATGTCTTGACCTGTGCACTAGAGTAATGGTGCCTGCAGGTTGACGGTGGTTCACCATAAATTACCTTGGATGGGAATGCGGGTGGCCATGTGGCTTAGCCGCCTGCCGTCCCCCTGTCTAATCCTTATTAAATTCATCTTAATCACCCGCATCTGGGGTTAAATCTAATAATATTAATATTATCGTATATTAATATTAATATTGTATTTAATAATAATAATAATTGTTGGGAGGTATAAATGCTAGATTTACACCCACATTTAAATTGTGAATCTGGGGTCGTAAGACTTAGAGACTTAGCACAATATTTGCCAGAATATGACCTCACGGATTTGTAAAATAAAAAACCCTCAAAATAATTCGAAAAGGAAATAATTCAAGAAAAAAAACATTTCAAAGTAAACACATTGCAGTAAATAAAGAATGCAAAGCTTATTAAAAGACTACAGCTACGCTGCAAATATGAAAGCATGAAACAAATTCAATTTCAACTATTTTAAAATATGTACTTATGAAAGATCATTAAATTCTTCTTGTTATTAGAAAGGAATTGCAGTGTTCAATTTAAGAAATTTAAGTTTGTTGATTGAAGATATCTTCAAAAAGTTTTGCTAGAAAATTTAGGAACTTGAACTGAAAGTCTCCTCATGTTAATTATGGCATTAAATTATAATGATGAATATTTAAAATCCTAGGATTAAAAATTCTTATGAATGCCCAAATAATATTAATTAATTAAATCAGAGTTTCCAACGATCATATCATAATTATTATCTCCATTATAAATCCTTGCAATTGAAAATCTATTTCGTTAGATAATGAATTGAACACAACAAATAGTGGAAATGAGGAACACAAATAAAATAAATGTTTGCTAACTAAATATACTCAGAAATAAATTCTAGAATAACGACATCACCGAATTCATGAATCAAACCTGCATAATTAAATATCAAAACATAAAGGAGATCTAAAAAACAAAATTGTGGAATCAGAATTTAAATCACTCATGCATGAAATCAAATGCAGTAAAATAAATCACACCAATAGGAAATAAAATGCAGTGAAATGAATAAATCCTAAGTAATTTAGCTAACAAACTGGCTGATGGGCCTGAACAACCAACTCGATCTCACTGTAAAAATCAAATCAACAACCCATCTCAGAAATTCGAATTAGCCTGGAAAATATAAATTAATTGCAAAATCATATTGTTACTGAAACCAAATTACATGAATGCTAAATAATTATACGCTGGGCTCCAGTGGTCTGCTCCAAGGATCATTCCACTGGGTTCAGATTCCTCACATGGCACAATTGAAATCTAGACTCTGCAATTAATACAATGTATAGGTTTGATTTCATGTGCCATCCCATACTCCGCCTACCTCTATGCATGAACAACAATCTCTATTATATAGCACAAGTGCTGCCCCTAATTAACTGAATTGAGTGTTACATGGTGTATAAATTTAGAATTAATACAAATTGGTTAATATTACATTGAGAATATTTATTTTAGATTGGGTTTGAATTGGTGCAAATCTGGCTTCTGGAAGTAATTTGACCCCATCGAATTGCTAGCAGAGGCAACACATAGCTGGCGAGCTTCGAGTCTGCCATCATCCTTATCACAGTCCTTTGAAAAATCGTTCTTCTAGCCTGGCACATAGTTGGGACCCATATACCTGTTGCAACTCTCCTAGCAAAAACACGACCAAACCGCAAATTGATTGCCAATGTTGTTGGAGTAATAATATTTTTCTGAAGACATTGATTTTTAACCAGACCATCTGGGAATATGTTGCCCTCATACGATATTCCAACGGTGGTAACTCCACATCAAATTTTTCCTCTGATATTAACCACTTTTCAACATACTTTAAGTGGATAAACTTCACCTTAGTTGAAAGAGCATCCCTCGCACTTGGTTTGTTGATGGATATGCAATATGCCTTACGTTCATGGCAATCTGATCTTCTATTGCAATCAACGTTATCCTGCCCAATTTATAAAAGCTCCTCCCATATTGAATTTGCATACATATTACCAAGAGACTAGGAACAAATTAATAACCGAAGGCTCCCAAACCTTTACATCCAGCATTAGAGATCTAACCTTTGAAATATGAACACCGAAACATTCAATGCACAACAAAATACCCAGATTATGTACTTAACTTGTGTTGTAATATTCCCATGACCATAGCTTCCACATAATGTCAAATTTTTCCAAACCGTTTCTGGGTTATCTGAATGAGGTTGCTGTTATAGACATTTTTGTGCCTTACAACATTGAGCATGAAATTTACATAATCTAAGGGATCCAAAGTCCCTAAACATGTTGTTCCTACCCCTAGAGGAACAAGGCCAATAAACCACAGCAATTCAGAGAAGTTCTCCACCAAAAACTGATCAAAACCAAGTCAATTCAGGATCATTTCAGTGGCTACACTAGCTGTCTGCGCTGAATGTCAAAGCCAACATTGGCTACCTGCGCTGAGCGAGAAGGGACAAGTGGCAAGCTCATTTCTCAAGGTGTCAGAGTCCAGGAAGCTTCCAAAATGACACTTGCCTAAGGGAATTCGACTGGTGATGAGTAAGAGGTTCCAAATCTCCAAGTGGAAGCAAGAACCTCCAAGTGGAATCAAGAACTGAAAGAGGGAGAGGACACTAGTCACATCTCAGGCTGACTCATCCTCTCTCCAAACATCTATATATGGATCTCTCTCCCATGAGATCTGGAGGCTGGAATTTTGTGAATGCAAAGAATTGCTGTTGGTTTGAGTTTAGAGCTATTAGGTGATTTGCTTTGAAGGAGGTGAAGAGGAGATTCTTTTCTGCTGGGAAGGTGATGCTGGATTGGGCCTCTTATGGTTGTATCACTTCCTGAACTTTACTTCTTCCATCAATAAAGCCATTTCAGTTTCTTCTATATGCATGTATCTCAATGATGTTTTGTTGTATTTGCATATTTAGTTTATTCTAATCCTTAAACTAGTTATGAATGTATGCTTCTTGTAGTTTCCCTTTCTTGCCATTTTACAGGAACTTGGTGTAGCTGGGCCAGTGAAAGAGCAAGGAGCTGGGAGCAAGCAGCAAAGAGTGAGATAGGATCAACAAACTAGCGGAAGACATCGGTTAGTTAATCTCCTTCTCCTCTCTTTACATTTCATAAAGAAGAACACTTAGATAGTTTTGTCTTGTTTGTTGCTGAGGTACTATCACTCCTTAGAGTGGGATAGGGTCATTCCGTATTGGATACTTTTCCCAACAACAAATTGGCGACTCCGCTGGGGACCGTATCTTGTTGGTTTGTTTGTGTTTTTGCTATTCATTTCATAAACTCAGGGAGTACCGAATCGAACTGCATTTGGATTTTTCAAATGCAAAGTAGAGGGCAGCTACTCTAGTCCAGTCACTAGGCCTGTTTATGATCTGAAGAGCTGATCCACAAGTGCTCTAACAGCTCTTAGTGATAGATCTTCATCCTCCTTTGAATCATCCCTTAGTTTGTACTTGATTGCTAGCTTTGATTTGGCCAAAAACTGTGATTTTAACTGCAAACCGTAGCTCAAAACCCCGGAACAATTCTCGTTCTGGTATCAGCGCAGACCCAGTGAAGAGGTTCTGCATTTCAACGCAGGTCCCGTGAAGGCTACCTGCACTGAATGTCAAAACCTCTGTGTTAGACCTGCGCTGAAACAGTCCTTGCCTTGTGCAGCTGTGGTTCCCTGTGTCTTTTGCTCAGTTTTCATCCCTGTTTTTGCAGCCTGTTATCAGTCAATGTACCTATCTGAAACCACCTTTCTTTGCCTCTATTCCGCCTCGGTTGTGTAAAGAAACTGTATTTGTTCTTTGTGTATTTCTTACATCATTTGCAGTTTCCCATTACGAAATTGAACTAGTCTTACTGTGGCCTCTTAGATCTAGACCTGTCATAAGTGTCGTTCTGATCTTAGGAGTAAGATTGTTTGCTGTTCACAGTTGATTGAGCTTTTACTTTCGTCATATGGTTTGAATTTATGCATTTCTAGTGTCGAAACAAGTAAATCATAAGGTGTCTTTTGATTTTGGACAAAAAGCTTGTTTGTGTGTTCACTTGAAATCGAATTCAAAGTTATACAACAACTTTCTTTATATAAAACATCAATATTAAGAAAGAGAAAAGAAATAACTGCATTGTGCATTTGCATTTTGACAGCTTGCATGTTGATTTAGGAAAAAGTGCATTATTGTGTGTTCTATGCTCTGTGTGAAAAGATGATGTCTTTCTTTTCCCTCAGTAGTTAGGATTTTCATATGTTGAAAAGATAGAAAAAGCTTGCTTATCATCTTTAGACTGCATTTAGGAGTTGTACCATACATCTCGTGGTGATCCATAAAGGCAAACTTCTAAACAAGATCAACCTAAAATAAATTGAATGAACATAACAACGCTTTGAAACATAACGCACACATAGAGGTCCAGGCTAGAGACGTGTTCCGGCATCGTTAAACCTGATATCTTACCGTTGAGTGGTTGGGTGATTCCTCCACGGTGAAGCGATAAGTATCAGTACGGACTTGTGCTCCCACGTACCGTCGCGTATATATTGGGAGACCCCTATAGGAATAAAGCCTTTATCCATAGGAAGCCGTGTCGGCCGCCCTACTGATCGCAATGCAGTGAACACAGCATTCACGAAGATCGACCGCCCGTACCTTAAAACGTATTCTGCGGCTTTGCGAAAAGTTTGGCACACCCTCTACCTAGAACTCCAGAGCAGTTCCTTTTGGCCTTTTTCAGACTCTATAACAGAAAAAGTCCATCCGAGCATTTGTCACTTCGGGCTCGTTAAAACATCGAAGGAGACTAGAGTCATCTTTAGCTTTTTCTCGACTCTTTAAAAGTGAAAAAGCAAGTTGTGTCTAAAGCGTCGTTAAAAATTTATTTTAAACGGAACATAATCACCTCCTATTCCTACGTTGATCTTTAGGTTGAGGAAATGGAACACACCAACCAAGGAATTCCCCATGATGGAAATCCTAGTCCTTTCTCCCCTTGGGGAGATGTTGGTGTGCCCCACATGGCCACATTGTCGCTTCCAGGACTGACAATTGGCCTGCCAATCTGGATTTTCTCAAACAATGTAGTTCAGAACACCACGGTTCCTGAACAGTCGAGTCAACAGTTAGATCAGTCTAGAGCTGCCCACCAGCCTTCTACTTCCTATAACTCTTCCTCCCTTCCTTCCTCCTCGCAAGGTAGAGCCGGCAAAAGCCAAGCTCCCAAAGAGAAGAAGGAGAAGAAGAAGAGAGAGAATAAGAAGAAGGAGCCAAAGGCGACTGGGGGCAAGCAAAAGGCATCTAACAAAAATCCACACACAGCACTGACCGGGCCTAAATTGCCATGTGTCATATGTAGAGAAGACCACTTCCATAGAGATTGTCCCTGTATTCCCCGGATACTAAGGGACTGGTCTCCTCGTTTGCACAATTCAGGAGCATCAACCTCTGATAGCCATGTTGAATGCTTACCGTCAACTAGCGAAAGTGAAGGTTCAAGACAAAGAGGGGGAGCAAGATCCCCCTGCAGACTGTGTGAAGGCGATCACGCCATCCACCGTTGTCCCTTCTTAGACGAGGCGAAGAGAGTTTTGGAAGATCGTCCGGTTTCACTGTTACGACTTCCTCCTGGATATAATAAACTCGTGCCAAGTCCTTCGTTAGTTGAGAATACAGCTGGCCCACTCAAGTGGTCAGCTGAAGCGTCAATCATTGAAAATGAACCTACTGAATCCAGACCGGACGAAAGTCCAA
The DNA here is from genome assembly GCA_031772625.1 of Pinus tabuliformis. Taxonomy (NCBI): domain Eukaryota; kingdom Viridiplantae; phylum Streptophyta; class Pinopsida; order Pinales; family Pinaceae; genus Pinus; species Pinus tabuliformis. Next base: position 389,395,495 of record CM062816.1, on the reverse strand, counting down.
AGGTCGAAATGGCAGTTGACCCGGTTCTGCCTTCAGAGGTTTCATCTTCAAATGACACTGTCACTGAGGATTCATCTTCAAATGACACCGTCACTGAAGAGAATAAGGATGACACCATCCAGATTCTTTTCATCAACACAGACTCTGACGAGCATCAGGGCAATGCGCCCATTCCTTTATCGCAGGAAGGAACTTCGTCAGGGTCATATCCGGCCGTATATTCGGTCCCACCACCAAGCAACCTGGTTGTGTCCTTTGACTGGAACCAACTAGGCAGACCCCGGTTGCCAGCCAGTATACCATTCAGAATTATCGTCCAAATATATAGGATGGTAATGGCTGGCACTATCATTGATGAAGGGGCATCTGTGAGTATCCTTTCCTCTATTGCTTGGAAAGCACTGGGTTCCCCAGCGCTTTTGGCTGAGATAAGAAATCTCTCGGGCTTTGATAAAGGAACCAGTCGACCATTAGGGATCCTCCCCAATGTGCCCATTACATTGAAAGGGAAGGCCGTTCAAATGAACGTGATGGTCGTTCAAGGACCCTTGGATTATAACCTACTCCTTGGACGAGACTATATATATTGCATGGGAGCAATAGTCTCCTCACTCTTTAGAGTAATGTGTTTTCCACACGAAGGAAGAATGGTCAAGCTTGTAGACCAACTTTCATTTCCGGGATCACGCATCGCAAATAGTCACATACCAACCCTGAATGGTCTATTCAATCAAGAAATGTCTCCACCCCCAGTCCTTCTTCCCGATGAGTGCGAGTGATTCGGAAAAATAGGACTGGAACCCAGGGGGCATGCATCCTGGCCTGCTTCGGGCAGAAAAAACCTTGGGTATAAGGTAGGTTTCCGCGGGAGAATATGACTAGTCCGTACCCCGTCCGTCTAGGAAGAGGGGTTGTTCTAGAACAAGATTCTTTTGTCAAAGTTATGTGTTTGATGAAATAATGGTCATTCACCTTTGTCTATTTCGGTAGACATCGCCAAGGAATGTTCTGTTTAATCTGCTAATGGAACAATCTTTGTATAACCTGAAAGAGGTAAGCCTTTCCTGGTAGAACAAATGTTTTACTTGCAAATTGAGAGATAACCTTGAAATTGTATTTTATACCTGGGGGCATGCAAACCATTTGGAGTGCAAGCAAAGAGCGATTATTTATCTGTTTTTTGGATTAGCCGTTTCCGAACTTGCATAAAGAAAGGATGTGGGGAAAAAATCTAAAAGTTGCCGTTTTTATAGGAGACATTCTTATCTTATGACTGGTAGAATCGAGCAGTTTTAGCAAAAGTTCATGCTCGTTAAAAAATAAACGCAAGAATCGAGCAGTTTTAGCACAAGTTCATGCTCATTAAAAAATAAACGCAACTGTGAGCAAGCTTCCCCCTAGAGTTCAAGCTCATCCAGAAAAAATGAACCGGTAAATAACCATTGTGATCGTAAATTCATCAGCCATAAAAGCCTTGGTCGTGTTTGCACCGTCACCTCCACTTTTCATTTGGCCGATCGTTCACCTCCATTTGATTGTTTACCTATTTTGAGGAATAGCTGCGAAGAGTGATTTCACCTAGCCATCCTTGTGACACTGCCGTGATTGGAAAATTCCAACCTGTACCTGGAATCTGTTGCTATCCTTGTTTATCACTCGTTCCTCAAAATACGAGTCTTCTTTGAGCTCTTTTCATCTGACTCGTAAAATATGAAAAGTTTGCCGAGTTTTGGCCTTCCAGCTCGTTAAAGCGACCGGAAGAGCTATCCCTCCTCTAGATTTTAATCTTTTTGGACCTAAGGGATTATTGCACAAAAAGATCGAGCTCTTGTTTAGTTCGGCTCGTTAAAACTATTGAACATTCATCCCTTCTGTATTGTTTTATACTTTTTCAGACTTAAGGGATTAGATGACGAAAAAGGACCTTTGGAGTTAACTTTACGTACCTTTTCAGTCTCTCTAAAAATGAAAAGGACCGAGTTGTCTTTGTCGCTAGACTCGTTAAATACATTAAATAGCGACAAACTTGTCTTTAGACGAGAACGAGTTTCCCTATCGCTAGGCTCGTTAAAACATAGCGATGGGCTTGCCCGAAGGGCAGGTTATAGAACAAGCATATGTTATCCTCCTCAAGCTTGACAAAAATAAAGAGGTACTGGTCAGCAATGACTGGGGAAAAATTGGGAGAAACTCAAAGCTTTGATGGTAGCAAGTCGCTCTTGAACATGACACTTTTCTTCCGTACCACAATCGGGTTGGGTTGTTTCATTCACCGGTCACATCACCATTGTCTCGCCATACCATACATATTTGGGGTAATGCTACCGATCCATCGCATCAGTGTCGCCATATGTTCAAGAGATGTCGTTCAGAAAGAGTCAACCGTGTCCCATCCACTGCCATACATTATCCTTCATCCTTTCATGACCGCCACCCTGAATCATATGTCACAGATCGTTTTCACCTCCATCACAATCATTAGCTCCGTTCCGTGTCACTGATGTGGGATTCATTAAGGCCCTCCTTTGACGGATCGCTTCTTGTCGACATCAGCTCATTATCCAAGAAGTTGATCTAGGAACACCCCCCTCAGTACTTTGAAGCTTGCATGCCACAATGGCAAGTTTCTCACTTCCGGCGACAGGTATACATCAATGACCTTCGACCGAAAGATTTTGCGTGGTGTTCGACGCCAAGTCCTTTATTCACACCACGTGAATTGTACTGCAGTACCTTGAGGGTCATCATCCTTATCGGTGATTCCTCTCGCGCTTGTTAACAATTTACATCATTGATTGGTAATCAAGCGATGTCTTTCCATGTTCGACTCCAAAAAATTCTCACATGGATCGACTTGTACTTAGAGTGAAGATCGGACGAGATTGAAGACCTCGGATCTAGTTTCATCCATCCGGGCTGCGAAATATATTCAGGAAATAAAGACATTGACACGTGCAACAGATGATCATCCTACTCAAAGGATGATAATTTCATCAAAATTATCAGTCTACCATCAGACGATTGTCTGTTCTATGTACAGAAAAATGAATTTATAAAGCTGAGCATGGGAATGCCCACCTCAGCTAGATCATGAAAGCAGTATGAAAAATAATGTATTGTATTGTATCTTATTACAGGTCACCTCCTAGCATTGGATGAACTTCGGATCCTCCTGATAAAGCATTTCACCCGATAAACGGCCTCATACTTTAGGGGGCAACTGTTATAGACATTTTTGTGCCTTACAGCATTGAGCATGAAATGTCCATAATCTAAGGGATCCAAAGTCCCTAAACATGTTGTTCCTACCCCTAGAGGAACAAGGCCAATAAACCACAGCAATTCAGAGAAGTTCTCCACCAAAAACTGATCAAAACCAAGTCAATTCAGGATCATTTCAGTGGCTACACTAGCTGTCTGCGCTGAATGTCAAAGCCAACACTGGATACCTGCGCTGAATGTCAACTGCAACACTGGCTACCTGCGCTGAGCGAGAAGGGACAAGTGGCAAGCTCATTTCTCAAGGTGTCAGAGTCCAGGAAGCTTCCAAAATGACACTTGCCTCAGGGAATTCGACTGGTGATGAGTAAGAGGTTCCAAATCTCCAAGTGGAAGCAAGAACCTCCAAGTGGAATCAAGAACTGAAAGAGGGAGAGGACACTAGTCACATCTCAGGCTGACTCATCCTCTCTCCAAACATCTATATATGGATCTCTCTCCCATGAGATCTGGAGGCTGGAATTTTGTGAATGCAAAGAATTGATGTTGGTTTGAGTTTAGAGCTATTGGGTGATTTGCTTTGAAGGAGGTGAAGAGGAGATTCTTTTCTGCTGGGAAGGTGATGCTGGATTGGGCCTCTTATGGTTGTATCACTTCCTGAACTTTACTTCTTCCATCAATAAAGCCATTTGAGTTTCTTCTATATGCATGTATCTCAATGATGTTTTGTTGTATTTGCATATTTAGTTTATTCTAATCCTTAAAATAGTTATGAATGTATGCTTCTTGTAGTTTCCCTTTCTTGCCATTTTACAGGAACTTGGTGTAGCTGGGCCAGTGAAAGAGCAAGGAGCTGGGAGCAAGCAGCAAAGAGTGAGATAGGATCAACAAACTAGCGGAAGACATCGGTTAGTTAATCTCCTTCTCCTCTCTTTACATTTCATAAAGAAGAACACTTAGATAGTTTTGTCTTGTTTGTTGCTGAGGTACTATCACTCCTTAAAGTGGGATAGGGTCATTCCGTATTGGATACTTTTCCCAACAACAGTTGCTCTAAACAAAACCCGTGTGTCAGAATTTCAAGATGCTTCACCGTTTGATCACAAAATTCATATTTTAACCTACAGTAATCTCATTCCGTACTCAAATGCATTTTAAGAAGCATTTCTACACTGCTGGTGCTAGACTTATTCATCTGCCACCAAGAAGACATATTATTAATGAAATTTATGCACAAAACATCCTTCAAGAAGAAATTATTAATTTAATAGATATTGTCTCTAAATGCCTCTAACTATCAGCTTAATAAGATAATAATGATTAAAAACACTAGTCACAAGCATAGAATTATTTGATAAAAATTGTAAAAATCTGGGCAAAAAGGCAGCTCAACATCCCCCCACGCTGATCTTCTTGCACGTCCTTGTGCAAGCCAAACCTTTAGACTATAAAACTATGAAAGAATGTAGGGAAAATGTTTGAAGATCAAACTATGCTTCCAATAAATGTCAGCAAAAATTTCAGCAAGGATGAAGATGCTTGGTATTTTAAAGCATTCATTAGCTTGCAACATAACTATTACAATACCAGCCGAAACCATGTTACAGTTCTAATTAAAGTATCGATTGTAGTAATGTAACAAGATCAGGTACAAAAAGTAGACATTATGGAGAAAAAGTATTGCACATACATGTTATCTTGTCCCAAATGAACTCCTAGTTTTGTTTCTACCCAGAGTCTTATGATAAAAATCAAGTTTTTGCTAAAAAGGTGCAATTTCAAGAAGACTACCACAAGATTCCGCACCTACTATGGCAATCTTGTACCTTAGACTATGTAGCATGTATTTAGAGGCAACCACAATGAATACACATGGTTGTCAATCAACACCTTGTGAGTAGTCATCACTGAGTAATTCATCACTCTAATTACCATGAAAATTAAAGTGAGTTATGATACCAAAAAAAGGGAAATAAAAATTGAGCATTATGACACTTTCCTGGACCAATCAATAACCTCTTTATTGAACATTCTAAATTTCGTTGTCATCTAGATGCAAAACTGAATTTCTCCTTAACCAGCACAAAGAGTTACCTTCACTAAGGGTACCACATCATTAAAGATTCCTGATTTTTGAAAAATAGAACTCAAAGCATCATATCCAAATCATCTTAAAACCATTATCCAAGAATTAAAATGATGAGTTTCAAGGAAAGAGAAGGATAACCAAGCAAATCATAGTATATGATCAACTTTAATACCACATACATGGCCTTGCTGCCTGCAGGTGTCCATAACCTTGATTGGGATGTCTTTTAACCTAGTGAAATGTCTGTGTCCCACTTACTAGATATAGATTCAGAGTTAGATTATTTGAATTTTAGATGAAGGCCACTGTCCTGGCTTGGTAACCAGCTGATGGCAGTGCCACTCACAAAAAGTAACATGGATGAACAGGTTGGCTCGTGATGATACCTCCTGTCTTCTAGCATTTCAGCTGAAAGCCATTAATATGGCTTGGTGACAAGTAGCAGTAATGTCATGCATGTTAGGTCTTATGATCGTGGTAGGTCGACTCATCACAAGACCTCCTATCCTTCCTTAAATCATTTATAAACTCTGATTATGATTAAAATTTAAAGGTTACTAAATAAGTCGGGAGACAGATCTACTCCTTAAGATTATAGGATGGCGTGAAAAGTTTTTAATGACTAATCATTACTGGCTAGTTTCTATTCCCTAAAGACTTATTAAAAATATCCCAGATAATGACTGAAAGATTCTTTGAGTTAATAATGCTAGTGTTCTCATGAACAACTTATTATGATCTTTTACAAGAGTGGTCCACCACAAGGGGCTCTCTAACAGTACCTTCTAAGGGAAACTGAAAGTATATATCTCAGATGGCAACTCATTAGAGTGATTAATCATGAGGTATTAGAGTGAATTGTACTTAACAAGATTTGTCACAGATGTGTGTCAACAACTAATGTGGATCAAAAGTAGTTTCAATGGCAATACTTTGAAAATAAAAAACCCTAATAGTATTATTGTAACATCTTTTATTCATGGCATTAATTTATTATCCTACCCTACTCTACCCTAAAAACTAGAAGACTCCTTTTTAAGTATAGGAGTACTTCCAATGCATCCACGTGTGCAACAGAAGGACAATTATACTCATGTTCAAATTTGAAAAGTATATACGAGAAAATACTAGAACATGAGGTACTAGTTGCACTAACTGATGTGATGCTACAAATTGTTGAATGATAAAGGAGGAGTGGATACTGACAGTCATTTGGAACCAGGATTCTATGGGATCCATATACTCTTGGTTACTTGATTCATGGGCAACATCCAGCGCATCGTGCAAATCCTCCACATTTCCTTGTCTATCCTCTAAAGTGCAGGCTGGATCAGATATATGTTCTACTTCTAATGGCTTCTCCTCATCATGCATGATCCACAACTTCTCGGTCTCCTTAGGAAGATCTTCTAGATATTCATGAATCTTCTCTTCTAGAGGAATAGACCTTTCTCTGATTGATGCCAAAATGTGATCTTTCTGTGAAGCAGAGACCCCAGCTTCTGCTAGAATTTGAGATAATTCTTGGAATAGCATCACACTTCCTGACATTTCTTGCTAGTTGGAAAATCTTGTTAGCACCAAACTTGAAATCTTTGTTTATTCGGGCAACCAAACTTTGGAGTGACCCAAACAAAAGCGGATGCGTGGCTCTTCACTCACATCTTACCATCATCTCCACCCTTTAGTTGCCCTGCGATGGTAAAAGAAAACAATAAATCAACAAATCTCAATTGTAGTAAAGAAAACAACCACACTTGCAGTAAAGAAAATCACTCATTTGCGGTAAATAAAACCTCGCTTGCAAGCTTTTCGGCAATACCGTCCAGTATGCTTCAACAAGCAGGGGGAATCTCATTAATCTAAAAATTCAATTACCAAAAGAAAGCATAGCAAATCATGAGGCCTTATCCTACAACAACTCTCTGGCAATGGTGCCAAAATGTTGGGAGGTATAAATGTTAGATTTACACCCACAATTAAATTGTCAATCCGGGGGCCATGATGAAAACTAATCAAAGGGGGGGTAAGAAATATGAGCAATGGAATGAGCGGAGAGAACTAGGGTTTGATATAGAAGACTCAGGAACAAGCTGGTAACCATGGAGGGGCAAGGAGGAGGGAGCTCCACTCCCTCCTACAGTAACGTGGTTTCGAACAGAAGCAGAGGAGCGAATCGAAACAAACCTCAAAATTCTTCGGAGAATGAGACAAAAATTACTGACACCCAAAAGGCGGAAGGCAGCAAACCCCATGAAAAGGAAGGGACCCACGAGGAGGTTCAACAGGAGGAGAAAGCTGAAAACAGTGGTCAGAGAACTGTGAACAGTAAAAAAATGGGGCCCTGCAAACCCAAGTCTAACATTAAACCTCGGGTAGTCCTAAACAATCCAGCTCTGCAGGAGCACAGGGATCACATGACAACCTATGCGATCATATGCAAGTTTATGGGTATCTGGCCCACGGAGAAGGCACTATACACTTGGATAAAAAACACCTGGAAACCAAAAGGAGAACTAAATATCCATCTTGGATCTAAGGGTTTTTTTACTGTGGTATTCACGAACCTGGAGGATAAGGACAAAATTTTTGAAGGAGGACCATACTTCTTTGCGGTTGCTGGTCTCTACATGCGACCTTGGACGATGAACTTTGTTCCGGAGCGCGAGACATTCACATCGGTCCCGGTATGGATAAGACTATACTCTTTACCTTTAGATTATTGGATGCCAGAATCTTTAAAAGCTATAGGCAATAAATTAGGGCATTTCATAAAGATATCAGAGGCAACTCTGCGAGGAAAATACACCTCCTTTGCTCGCATATGTGTAGAGATGGACTTATCAGGAGCACTTCCGGATGAGGTCATCCTAGAAGTTTATGATGAGGAATGGGTTCAGATAGTTGACTATGAACACATACCATTTAGATGCCGCAAGTGTCATGAACATGGACACCTCTTCAGGGACTGCCCACTTAATAAAAGGGAGGAAAACCAGAAAACCAACAAAGGAAAAGACCCTGAAGGTTTTACCAAAGTGGGAGGAAGGGGGAAAGGAGGAGGAAAGAGGACCCAAAAGAAACCCAGTGAAAGCAAATTACCGAGTCATAATGGTTTTGAAATTTTAGAAGAGGAAGAAGAGGAAGAAGAAGGAACACAAAGAATACCAGAAAACCACCAAAGAGAGAAAGGAAAAGAGGCTAACATGGAAATCATACAGGAACAAGATGAACACAGAATGGATCCTCAAAAATCCATGGAATTAGACAGGGACCATGAGATGACCCCAAGTGAAAGCGGCACGGAGGACCAAGATCTATAGGAGATCCTTGAGTGGGAGAACCTTGAACTAGAAAAGTTTCTAGAGCAAGGAAGCAACAAAGGAATCAACTCTCTACCACAGGAGGAACTTGATAGAGTACAACAGTTATTCCTAAACAGGTCTAATCAAAAGGCTATAGGAGTAAAAAGAGGCCATGACAACCAGGAGAACAAAGGAGTTAAATCAATGGGATTAGTATCAGGAAAATCTACCAAAAACCCAGGAAAAAAAAGAGGAAGGAAGAGACAAAAAGAACTGTTGTTAGAATGTGGAAAACTCATGATTAACTCAGGCAAGATGAAAGATCTCTCCAGTTACTCCTTTAAAAACCCCACATTATGAAACTCACAACATGGAACATTAGAGGACTGGGGAGCAAAAGAAAACAGAGAAATTTAAGTAACAGAATCAAGGAAGAAAAACCTGATATGGTGTTCATACAGGAAACAAAATGCTCAGTAGAGAAAATTAGAGAAAATCATAACAAATGGTTAAGTATGAGTATCTCGAAGTCAAAGCAACTAATGCAATAGGGGGAATTCTCACTCTATGGAATCCACAAAAATTTGGTATTCTTGATGCGGAGGCATCCAGGCACCACCTCTCTTTGATTATTCAACCTGTGGGGGACAAGGAGTGCTACATGATTACCAATGTCTATGGTCCTCAAATTTTGGAAGAAAAACTCAGGCTCCTCACCTCTCTGGAGGAAATGAAAGAAAGGCACCTAGAATTACCCTGGATCCTGGGAGGAGATTTTAATATGATTAAATCTCTCACGGGAAAAAAAGGGGGAACCAGAATACTGGGTAGAGACTCAATAGCATTCAAGAACTTCCTCACTAACATGAGACTGGTAGACATGGATACTAGAAATGGCACGTTCACGTGGAATAACAAGAGAGGGGGTATAGCTCAAGTAGCCTCAAGACTTGACAGATTCATAGTCTCAGAGGAATTATTGCTCACAGGGAACAACTTGACAACTTGCATCCTCCCTTTTGGGGGATCAGACCACTGGCCCATACAACTGGAAGCTTCCATGATAGGAACTGCGAGAAACAAGCCCTTCCGGTTTGAGAATGTCTGGCTCACACACTCTGATTTCATCACAAACATTGAGAAGTGGTGGGCTGAAGAGTTACACACCCAAGGAACGAAAATGTTCATCCTTCATCTTAGACTCAAACACATCAAGAGAAAGCTCAAAGAATGGAACAAAAACGAGTTTGGAAACATCTTCAAAGCTAAAGAAGAAGTGGAAAAGAAATTACAGGAGATTAATCAAATTCTCATCTCAGAAGGATTCACAGAGGAAAGAAAAGAGCTAGCGGACTCACTTCAACAAGAATGGGATAAAAGATGTTATCAGGAGGAAATCTTCTGGAGACAAAAATCCAGAGTGCAATGGATTAAGGAAGGGGAGAGGAACACTAAGTTCTTTCACAAGTCTACCATTGCACACAGGGCTAACAATAGGATAACGAAACTTACAGATCCCCAAGGAACATAGCAAAATACTCATGAAAAAATGGAAGATGTTCTGGTCCAACACTTTCAAAGTATTGCCGAGGAGAATATGGCAGACAGATCCCAATTCACTAAAAGATTTACCCAGCACATTCCAAAGCTGGTAACCAGGGAAGACAATCATAATCTCAACAGGCCAGTGTCAGAGGAGGAGGTCAATGAGGTCATCAAAGAAATGCATAATGGGAAAGCTCCAGGACCAGACGGTTTCAATGTAGACTTCTTCAAATCTTGTTGGAAGATAGTCAAACATGACATTCTGGAAGTAGTGGAGGAATCGAGAAACTCTAAATCAGGTTTGAGAGCGATTAATGAATCCTTCATTGCCTTAATCCCCAAACAAGAAAAAGCCACCACTCCTGACAGATTCTGACCCATAGCTTTATGCAATGTGGTGTACAAAATCATTTCCAAAGTCATTGCCAATAGACTCAAACCTCTTCTACCAACACTTGTGTCAGAAGAGCAGACTGGATATGTGGAAGGGAGGCAAATTCTCAATAATATCATTCAAGCTCATGAAGTGGTGCACTCCCTCAAAACCAATAAGCAAGCAGGCATGATTATACAGCTGGATATAGCGAAAGCTTATGATAAACTAAGTTGGTCTTATATCAGGGATGTTCTCAAAGCATATGGCTTTGACCACAATTGGATAAGGTGGGTCATGGCTCTTGTCACTACTGTCAGTTGCTCAATTCTCCTTAATGGCTCTCCATCCAGAACTTTCAAGCCTTCAAGAGGCCTCAGACAAGGTGATCCTCTTTCACCATTCCTCTTCATTCTCATGATGGAAGGATTGGGCAGAGCGATCACTGCTGCCAGGGAGGAAGGAAGAATACAAGGACTGAGACTTACTCAGAATGGAGACACTTTGACCCATCAACAATTTGTGGACGACACTATGCTGCAAGGCATACCCACAGTCAAGGAAGCCAAAGCATTCAAACAAATTCTATATGAGTTTGCTTTGGCTGCTGGTACTGAAGTAAGCCTTGCAAAATCTAAGATCTTCTTTTTCAACATTGATATCTCTATTCAAAGGAATCTCTCTAGAATTCTAGGCTTTCAAAGAGATTCACTGCCCTCCAAATATCTGGGAGTACCCCTCACAGACAAACCGCTGAGAAAGGACATCTGGGAGGCTATAACAAATAAACTAAAGGACAAGGTCAACAAGTGGACTAGCAGATCCTTGAATTTAGCGGGAAGGTTAGTCCTCACCAAGGCGGTACTACAAACCATCCCAATCTTCATGTTTTCAGCCCTTCCGACACCATCAGGTATCCTTCAGCAAATCAGAAATATCCAAAGAGACTTTCTTTGGGGAAAAGGAGAAGAGAAAAAGAAATGGGCTCTGGTAGCTTGGGACAAGATTTGCAAACCCAAATCCCATGGTGGTTTAGGTCTACATGACCCAATGATTCTAAACAGAGTCTTGGGAGCAAAACTATGGTGGAGATGGCTAAAGGAAATACAAAACCCTTGGGCAAAACTCTGGAAACAAAAATATGCAATGGATTGGAAAGAAAAGGACCACATAAGAATGTCAAGAAACATAAAAGGTTCCCATATTTGGAACAAGGCCTAGGAGAATAGAGCTTTAGTACAAAAACACAGTTTCTGGGAGATCAGAAATGGAAACCTTGCCTGGTTTTGGGAGGACAACTGGCAGCAGGAAGGTAACCTTAGCAGAGAGGAACTAGATAGTATTCAGTCTGACACAAAAAATAAAGGACTGAAAAAAGTGAGTGACTATTGGGAATAGTCAAGGGAGAATTGTAAATGGAGAATTGGAAGCTACCAGAATACAATGAGGCGACCCCGCTGAAAACTCAAGCTAAAGCTCTAGAGATCCTCCTGGAAAAGAGACAACTTTTGACCTCAACTTCTGATGACCTACTAAGATGGGGTAGAAATAATGAGGGTGTCTTCAACCTCAAGGAAGCCAAAATAATAGCTATGGGACTTAACTTACCAAGCACTGACAAGACATGGAAAGATATATGGAACAACCCACACTAGAAGAAGATCAAACTGTTCAGGTGGTTGGTCCAACATGGAAGGATTCTAACTTGGGAGAATCTCAGAAAGAGAGGGTTTGCTGGACCTTCAAGATGCCATTTATGTGGTCAACATGAAGAAACCATGAATCATCTTCTCAATCTCTGCTCATACACCTCAACCTTATGGAATTGGGTAGCCGATGTCTTCAGGCAGACAGACAAGAACAAAAATGACATTATTGTTATGTTGAAAAAATGGAGAAGAGACTTCTCAGACAATGAGACAGTAAATACTGCCTGGGCCCTAATTCCAGGTTTCTTGGTTTGGAATGTCAGGAAAGAATGCAACAACAGAATCTTTAAAGATAAGACTGGCCTAACTCAAAATATCATAACAGTAATCCTAAAGCAGCTTAAGGAAACGATCAATGGCCTAGGGGGGCATTCTCCAGAAAAGCCCCCGGGCAACAGAGAAGCCCGCATTCTGAAACTGTTGGGACTCCAGTCACATAACCCTCAGAGTCCTAATGGAACTGTGAAGCATACCTCAAAAGGAAAAGCTTTCTAGCAACCTCCTCCACATGGTTTTTTAAAATTCAACATAGATGGAGCCTCAAAAGGTAACCCTGGGGACGCTGGTTATGGTGGAGTTATAAGAGATGAGGAGGGCAACTTAAAAGTCATCTTCCACAGCCACCTGGGAAGGGCCACCAATAATATGGCGGAACTCATGGCTATGGAGCTATGCTTGGAGATTCTAATAGAGTACAACATTCACAACGCCATCATCGAGGCTGACTCTGAATTAATCATCAATTCGGTCAAACGGCTAGGCTCAGGCACTTCACCAGATAAAGTCTCGAGCCACTGGAGACTTCTACAAGTCTATCACAGAATACAAGCTCACCTCAGAATTCTAAGAACTCTAAGTTTCGTTCATGTAAGAAGAGAAGCCAACAGTGTAGCAGACTGGCTAGCCAATGAAGGGGTAAGATGCACACGAGACAATAGGTGCTGCAGGTGGGAGGAGGTACCAGACAGCCAATTGCGTGAAGGCTATTCATTTAGGGCCCTCACAGACATGGAGCAGTACTAGAACAGACAGGGCAACTGACTGTCTCCTCTCGTCAATGAAGGATAGGGGTATATCAGGAAGATACACAGAGTTTGGGAACTTGTGGGTCTCGAAGGAAAACAGGCAGCGGCAGAGCAAAGGCTACAGGCCAACGAGCAGGTTGGTGGGTTCGGGAGTTAGTCAGTGGGAGTCAAAACAGTTTCTGGTTTACCACCCTTATCTAGGCGCCCTCAAAACCAAAAGTGGTTTCTACGAATCGCATGCGATGCCACTCAATTGTCAACACGTGGCTTTGGGAGGAGAGTGAATACTGCCCTCATCGGGCAGGTATTCCTCGAGCTTTTGCTCTGCCCGATATGGCCATTGGTCGTTTGATCATGGGGGAGTAGATCGACGGCTATCGGCTATCGAGCAGGTTAGTGGGTCCGGGAGAAAGTCAGAGGGAGTCAAAACAGCTTCTGGTGTACCACCCATATCGGGCGCCCTTGAAACCAAAAGTGGTTTCTATGAATTGTATGCGATGCCACTCAACAGTCTACACGTGAATTGGGGAGGTGAGTGAATACCGCCCTCATCGGGCGGGTATTCCTTGGGCTTATATTCCGCGCGATATGGCCATTGGCCATTTGATCATGGGGGAGAAAATCGACGGCTATCGGCTATCGAGCAGGTTAGTGGGTCCAGGAGAAAGTCAGAGGGAGTCAAAACAGCTTCTGGTTTACCACCCATATCGGGCGCCCTCAAAACCAAAAGTGGTTTCTATGAATTGCATGCGATGCCACTCAACAGTCTACACGTGGCTTGGGGAGGTGAGTGAATACCGCCCTCATCGGGCGGGTATTCCTCGGGCTTATGTTCCGCGCGATATGGCCATTGACCATTAGATCTTGAGGGAGCAGATCGACGACTATTGGCTGTCGAGCAGGTTGGTGGGTCCGGGAGAAAGGCAGCGGACCCAAAATCTCTTGGTTGCATTCTCTATTCCCATTTTTATGTTCGCCAAATGTTTTGTCAGGGCTTCCTTTTTAGTACGGGTACTAAGTGCTGCTAAAAATCTTCCCTTTGCTGGAGGAATTGCTTCCTCTTTACGCCGGTTGTAACTTTTGTAACATATTTTTAGACACAAGTTAATAGAAGGTCCGACTCTTGCTTTAGCAAAAAAAATTAAATAAATTGTCAATCCCGGCTCGTAAGACTTAGAGACGTATCACAATATATGCAAGAATATAACCTCAGGGATTTTTAAAATAAAAGACACTCAAAATAATTCGAAAAGGAAATCATTTAAGAAAAAACCATTTCAAAGTAAACACACTACAGTAAATAAAGAATGCAAAGCTTATTAAAAGACTACAGCTACGCTGCAAATATGAAAGCATGAAACAAATTCAATTTGAACTATTTTAAAATCTGTACTTAAGAAAAATCATTAAATGCTTCTTGCTACTCGAAAGGAATTGCAGTGTTAAATTTAAGAAATTTAAGTTTGTTGATCAGAGATATCTTCAAAAAGTTTTGCTAGACAATTCAGGAACTTGAACTGAAAGTCTCTTCATGTTAATTCTGGCATTAAATTATAATGATGAATATTTAAAATCCTAGGATGAAAAATGTTTATGAATGCCCAAATAATATTAATTAATTAAATTAGAGTTTCCAACTATCATATCATAATTATTATCTCCATTATAAATCCTTGCAATTGAAAATCTATTTCGTTAGCTAACTAATTGAACCTAGCAAATAGTGAAAATGAGGAACACAAATAAAAGAAATGTTTGCTAGCTAAATATACTTAGAAATAAATTCTAGAATAATGATATCACTGAATTCATGAATCAAACCTGCATAATTAAATATCAAAACATAAAGGAGATCTAAAAAAACGAAATTGTGGAATCAGAATTTAAATCACTCACGCATGAAATCAAATGCAGTAAAATAAATCACACTAACAAGAAATAAAATGCAGTGAAATGAATAAATCCTAAGTAATTTAGCTAACAAACAGGCTGATGGGCCCGAACAACTAGCTCGATCTCACTGTAAAAATCAAATCAACAACCCATCTCAGAAATTCGAATTAGCTTGGAAAATATAAATTAATTGCAAAATCATATTGCTACTGAAACCAAATTACATGAATGCTAAATAATTAAATGTTGGGCTCCAGTGGTCTCCTCCAGGGATCATTCCACTTGACTCAGATTCCTCACATGGCGCAATTAAAATCCAGACTCTGCAAATAATACAATGTACAAGTTTGATTTCCTGTGCGATCCCGTCCTCTGTCTACCTCTATGCGTGAACAACAATCTCTATTATATAGTAGTAGTGTTGCCCCTAATTAACCGGATTGATTGTTACATGGTGTATAAATTTAGAATTAATACAAATTGGTTAAGATTACATTGAGAATATTGATTTCAAATTGGGTTTGAATTGGTGCAAATCTGGCTTCTGGAAGTAATTTGACCCCATCGAATTGCTAGCAGAGGCAACGGACGACTGGCGAGCTTCGAGTCCGCCATCATCCTTATCACAACTCTTTGAAAAATCGTTCTTCTGGCCTGACACATAGTTGGGACCCATATACTTGTTGCAACTCTCCCAGCGAAACCATGACCAAATCGCAAATCGATTGCCAATGTTGTTGGAGTAATAATATGTTTCTGAAGACATTTATTTTTAACGAGATCATCTGGGAATATGTTACCCTCGTACGGAATTTTTCCTCTAATATTAACCGCTTTTCAACATACTTTAAGTGGATAAACTTCACCTTAGTTGAAAGAGCATCCCTCGCACTTGGTTTGTTGATGGATATCCAATATGCATTACGTTCATGGCAATTTGATCTGCTATTGCAATCAACGTTATCCTGCCCAATTTATAAAAGCTCCTCCATATTGAATTTGCATACATACTACCAAGGGATTGGAACAAATTAATAATCGAAGTCTCTGAAACCTTTACATCCAGCATTAGAGATCTAACCTTTGAAATATGAACGCCAATATTTGAGCGTGGAGTGAACGGGAGCGGTCGAGCAGTCGAGCAGCGGCCTGCCAAAGTTGGGGGTTAGGGGAGGAGCGGTCGAGCAGCAGCCTGCGAAAGGGCTGTAGCAGGGGAGGAGCGGTCGAGCAGCGACCTGCGAAAGGGCTGTAGCAGGGGAGGAGCGGCGAGCGGCGGCCTGCGAATGGGCTGTAGTAGGGGAGGAGCGGCGAGCAGTGTGGAGTGTGTTAGCACTTGAAATTTCACCTCAGGCTGAGAAAGGTAAACCTCAAGGCAACATCAAACCATTTAGCCCCGTAGCTAGCCCTACGGGGCAGGAGAAGGCTCTCTCCGGTCTATCTCGGTAAAATCTTCAATAGATGAGATGACCAATACGGTGACACTGATATTAGGCTAGTAAACTGATTAGAAAGGTTGATTTGGGGTTTTTAATTAAATGACGGGGTTTTTCTGGGCTGCATGGGAAAAATCACAGCTTGAACAGAGAAATATAATGAACAACACAGATTATCGACTGAGGCAAGGTAGGCAAGAAATTTAACACCAAATCTACATTTAAATGGGATGGCAAGACTGGTGAGGAGCTGACAAGGGCATAGGAGATGAATCCTTGTCAAACAGAGGAAAACATTAAACATGAACAAACTTATAGGCAGAGCATGGCAGGCATGAATTCTTACCTAAACACTTCATTTGTTCAGTTAGAAATGATCATGTAGTGAAATGAAACATAACAGATTATATATGAAACAAGAGAAAAACATATGCTAGATTATCATACCACAGGAATCTCAGAAGTCAGAGCTGTGAAATTTCATTAAAAATCCCTCTGTCAAAGACTGTACAATGGAGCTCATTTCTCCTCTAGCACTCAGAATTTTCTTCTAACTCTCCCCTCAAATCATTATTTTTATACATTAAATAAACTATTCTAAAAAAAAAAAAACAACAGAGCGACCCAACAATAAGGGCGTTGTTTGAACTGAAATTACAAAAAATTAGAAAAGAGAACAACCTTCTATTCTAAAATAATACAATGTCCCTCTAAAAATCCTCTGATGACTAATAAACATGGAGCGCAGATCTTTTTGATTTCTGAGGTCTTGAAATAGGAAATTGGTTCCTATTTTTCTGTTGCGGTTGATGTCTTTGTGGCGTGAATGAGGACCGGATTTAGTGCCCTGGCGGGGTTGACATCACCCGATTCCATATCTAAAGAGAAAACCTTTTTTATTGTAAATATCTGTTATTGGGGCGCCCGCATCATTCGTGAAAGTGGCGGTGGTGATAGTGAGGAGAAAACAAGCCACGACATCCAGTTTCATGGGCAAGATGTTCTAGCACTGCATGCGCAATTGCCTGTCCATCTGTTCCTTGCCCATCCATCCCTGCCTCAAATGCACCTGTAGAAGCATCCACAACTAAGACTGCGGCATCTGCTTGAGACGCACCAACAATCAAGTTTGGAACAAAATCCTTGTGCCCGGGAGAATCTAAAAGTACTACATGAAATTTGACGGTGTCAAAATGTGCTACAGCAACTGTCATAGTTACACCTCTCTCCCTTTCTTCTGGACTTTCATCTAGAACCCATGCATATGCAAAGGATTCCTTCCCTTTCTGCTTAGCCTCTCTTTGGTATTTGTGCATTTCCTTCTGCGAAACCCGACCCATGAGATGGAGAAGTCTTCCTGTTAAAGTTGACTTGCCTGCATCAACATGGCCAACAATTGCAAGATGTAGCAAGTTTTTGCCCTCTTCACTCTGTTCATGAAGCATCCAAGGTTCAGCCTTGTACTCCTCCAGAGCAACAGCATTCTTCAGGACTTTGTTACTATTATGAAAATTGTAACCCGTACTGAAGCTCTGCTTTTGCAACTCCTCTGATACTAGTCCATTTGAAGAAGATTTATCTTCCCAAAGGACTCCATTTTCTCTCTTCTCGTGTTTATCAGCTTTAATGAGTGATGAAGGAGCAGGTTCTTTTGAACTTTTTGCATTATCTTCTACTATTTCTGCCTCCACTTTAGCGGTAATATCCAAAGAAGCTTTTGTTGTAGTAGATGCTGGATTTGACATAGCGCTGATACTAATTGCACATTTTAAATGCTGCATACAACACCACGACTCCAGTTTACGGTTTGGAAAGCTTTATCCACAACTAACTATATCCCCAGAACTATGTTGCATAGCGTGTCTACAGCTGAGAATTTCATATTCTAAAATCTGCAGTTCCTGAAGCAGATGCCTGGGACTCTTCAAAGGAAGCACTTCTAATTGTTCTGCACATGCCACATGTAGAAACATGCTCTGGATTATCATACGTGCAACTCAGACAACGCCAAATCTTGGTTTTTCCATCTGATCGGTCTGCTTTAGGCATGTCTCTGGTTTCTGGAGCAGTTTCCTGGGACTCTTCAAAAGAAGCTTTTCTTGCTGTTCCACAAATTCCACACACAGAAATATGCTCTGGATTGTCATAGGTGCAACACAGACAACGCCACCCCTCTGACAGGTCTGACTTAGGCATATCTTTAATCGTTGCAGCTGCCATCTGACAACCTTTCAGAGAAGCATTTCTAATCACTCCACACATATCACATGCAGAACGATTCTCTGGATTCTCGTAAGTGCAAATTGAGCAATGCCAAACATCAGCTTGTCTATTGAGATTCTCTACTTGTGACACATCATGGCATTCAGCTGATTCTTCATTGTCATCATAATCATAGGCATAGTCCTCATCATAATCATAAGAATCATCATACACGTCCTCATAATCGCGATGCTTGATTTTCCGAGGCATCTTCCATATCATAGCCTGTATAAGCAAGCACTGCAACAATTGCATTTGCCCCTGTAGGGAATTCATCAATCATATACTTCTCATATCCAATTGTACGTGCAATCGGAGACTGAGGTGTTTGCAAACGATAGAGCTTGTTGTCACTGCGGTATTGTACAGATTGAGAAGCGAAACCCATAGTTTGTTTTGCCATCTGGCATTGATACATGTTACGTGGACTTTGATTGTGGTCAGACCAAGGGGTTAGACCAGCAACAACACTTAGTATTGCAGTCGGATGTATTTCTTCGTGGGTTGCAGGAACAACAGATTTCCTTCTCCCTCCATTTCCACCATCAATACATTTTATTTCCATATATGCCTGTCAATACTGCTCAAATGGGCCAATTATGACAATTTCCAAAACAGGTGTTCGGGATCTCCAGTGAGACTTCTCCAAATAGCTTTTTGCCTCTGATTGCTGATGATGTTTTGAATTGTGCTTGTGCAGGGATAGGAGCTTGAAGTCGCTGCTGCCTTTTGAAGAGCTGGAGAATAAATTACATAATCTAAAACAACACATTAAATGATTTCTTCTTCAAAACAGGGTTTTGAAGAAGAATCAATCTCTGACATGAGACGGAGTCTAACAGAGTGAACGGGAGCGGTCGAGCAGCGAGCAGCGGCAAGCAGTGGCGAGCAGGTAACGACAGAGAAAACGGTCTAAGAATAGTCAGGTGCGAGGAAACGGGGTGGGCTCTGAGTGATTTGGAGTTCCTGCGAAAGGGCTGTAGCGTATACCGCGTTCTCAGGCCCTGCCTCCAGTGGATAAGCACGACAGAGTCGCAGGCGAGCGCCACCATCATTTGAGCAAAGTTCTACTGCCGTGCGGGGCTGGTGAATCTTATTAGCAGCGGCCCATAGCATTTGAGACCCGGGAAGGGAACGGCGAGCAGCGGCAAGCAGGGGAGATGGGTGATTGATGCACGGCAAGCAGCGGCGAGCAGGGTAGTAGCGGCGAGCAGCGTGGAGTGAACCCTCGCGGCAAGCAGCGGCGAGCAGGGGAGGAGCGGCGAGCAGCGTGGAGAGAACCCTCGCGGCAAGCAGCGGCGAGTAGGGGAGGAGCGGCGAGCAGCAGCTAACAGGGGAGGAGTGTAGAAGCGGAAGGGGCAGAGCAGGAGCACGAGCAGGAGGGCGAGCAGGGTTTTGAGTGCAGGAGGGCGAACAACAGCGGCGAGCAGGGGAGGAGCGAGAGCAGGAGCGGCGAGCAGGGGAGGAGCGTAGTTAGTTTTGTTCTGGCTTCATCTTCTGGTCTTTTAGTTTTCTCTTAGCGGGGGCGAGGTGGCTCCCCTTGCCGCCTCTGCCCCCGGTGACGCCTCTGCTCCGGTGGGTCTTCTCCTTCTCGGCGGCAGTTAGGTTTTTTCTGGCCACGACATATCCTTTGGAGCATTGAGGGAACAGCGGTGCTTCTGCCATGTTTCGTGCCGCTTCTATGGAGGTCTCCGTTGGTCTTTTCTGCAAGTAGATGCAGATGTTTGTGGCAACGTTCTTCCTCTGTTTCTCGTCCGATTCGGGTGGAGAGTTTGAGGGGGTGGGGAAGGAGTGGTTTCTCTTGCTGCTCTCTTCCTCATTTCGTGCCTCTCCTTCCATATTGGGCGGACAGATCTTGTTGCTCTTTCTTCAGATGCTTGTCTGCTTGGTTTTCTTGTGCCTCTTCTGCACCTTATAGATGGGTTGCCTTGTCTGGGGGGCAATATTAGCCCTTCGGGGCTTTATTTGGGATCTGTTTTAACAGATTTGTGCAGATTTGCAAGTGGCTCGGTCCACGTTTCTGCATTTGCTTTATGCATTTGCTCTATGTAATCTTCTTATATGACTGCATATGCTTCTTGCATTTGCTCTATGTAATCTTCTTATATGAATATATTACGCTTTTTTTTTTTTTTTTTTTTTCTGAAAAAAATGAACACCGAAACATTCAATGCACAGCGAAATGCCTGAATTCTGTACTTTACTTGTGTTGTAATATTCCCACAACTATAGCTTCCTCGTAATGTCGAATTTTGCCAAACTATTTCTGGGTTATCTGAATGAGGGTGCTCTGAACAAAACCTGCGTGTCAGAATTTCAAGATGCTTCACCATTTGATCACAAAATTCATATTTTCACCTATAATAATCTCATTCCGTACTCAAATGCATTTTAAGAAGCATTTCTGCACTGCTGGTGCTAGACTTATTCATCTGCCACCAAAAAGACATATTATTAATGAAATTTACACACAAAACATCCTTCAAAAAGAATTTATTAATTTAATAGATATTGTCTCTAAATACTTCAAATTATCAGCTTAATAAAATAATAATGATTAAAAACACTAATCACAAGCATAGAATTATTTAATAAAAATTGTAAAAATCTGGGTAAAAAAACAACTCAAATATTAAGTAGAAATGTCTTTTCCAATCGAATACAAAGCATCACAACCTTACCAAAATAATAAAAAATAACATTAGATATTCTAGCTTAGAAACAAATCGAATCATACGCATTTTATGGTATGATGATCTTAGCTTGTGACTCATAACAATCTATAAATAAAAATCAGAGTTATTTAATGGAGCGCGTATCCCACTTCAAGCAGGAAACAAACTTAAAAATTAATACAAAACAATGTAAATAATAATGAGCTAAATTAATGTAAAACAGGATGTCCGTTTTCGTCAGTGAAAGTGTAGTGATATTCCACACACGTTCAAAAAATCATTTGGTTATCGTTTTGCTGGTGCAAAAATTCCATTATATGAATTCCACTTTCTTGTGGCGCCCGGGAATTTTAGCAGGAATGGAGAAACCCACTAAATTGACCAGAGTTAACTCTTTCTCTATTTCATCATAGTAGGTGGTTCCAAATTTTAAAATATTTAAAATGAATGCAGTATTTCCATAAATATCATAAATATCTTTGTGCAATGGAAGAAAGAAATTGTTTTAAATTTATAATTGTGGGGTGGTTGAAAATTTATTATATATATTTATATATTTATTATTTGTTTGGTTAATTTATTATTATTATTATTTTAAAATAAAAAATAAGACACATTGACAAATTTACACATTATTCTATATAGATTTTGCCTTTTGGCACAATTACTATTTGAAAATCATTTTCCAAAATTCAAAATCTAACCAAAAGTGTTCTAACTATTCAAATTATTAAGATGACATATTCACTAGGAAGGATGATGCAACATATCAGGGAGGAAATACTAACATGGTAAATTGATTCTTCACTAGTGTGACAACACTTAGTAAAATAATGTTCAAAACATGTGCATTCATAGGCTTATCAAAATTATTCTTTTTTAGACTTCACAATATCATTATTTAGTCCCTTGGTGGTAATTCAATTTAGACTTCATAATATCATTATTTAATCCCTTGGTGGTAATTCAATTTATAACAATTTAGTTCTCTTTGGAAATTTTATCAACTATTTAAAAATTGTGAACCAAATACAATTAAATTCCCTTGCCGTAATTATTTAAAGTTATACCAAAGCACATATTAAAAATTCCATATATAAACTCAATATTATTTGTTAGACAATGAAGGTATGCATGGCATAAGAGCTAATGTAGCAAGGTCCAAGTGGCATGTTGATGTTGTTGAGTTGATACTTTGTGTGGAGTGAGAAGCATGCTTAGTTTCATATTCTTACAAAATAGTTGAGATCTTAACTCAACTATATTTATTTTGTAGTTAGGTGATATTACTTAGAATCTTGTTCACCCAATATTTTCATTATATACCACAATTTTGTGGGAAATTTAATAAAGAACGAATAAAGGAGATATGACCTGTTAGAGTCGGTCTTGAAGCCCTCCATCAGTGATCAAAACTCTTTGCATTTGCATAGGTAGGTGTCTCATCAGTGTCATGTTTTGCATTCCATTAGGCATGCCATAACCCTGATGGAGGAGCTGGTGTCTTTGTACCCCTCTTGGCATTGCTGGATCAGGTCATTTCAGTCATTAAGTTCTTTCAAGCTTGTCTTGTTTTGTCTTGAAGTCAAATTCCTAGGTCTAGGGTTTTGGTCATTTATCTCTGCAAGGTCATGTCTCTGAAAGTCCATAAGTGCTCAGCAAGCCAAAGGAAGGATTGTAAAGATGTTTCTTCGATATTTTTATCTTGTACAGTTCATTTTCACCTTGGATTTAAAAACTCTGTTTTTAAAGCCAAGGTCATTTTAAATTTTTGTAAAAGTGATGAAATTCCAAAAAGACTTCAAAAGGGCAGCAGTAACCCTGGTCCCCTTGCCAAGATCCCTCAGATGATCTCCCTGCAAAAAGAATCAAGTCAAAACACTAAAAGAATCAATTTCAGGACAAAGGAAGCCAAAAAGTCGGTTTTAAAAAAAGTGTCAATGAGAAAACTTTAGAAAGTGGGTTTGAGCATGAAATTTTTTCAAATGGAGTTTATAAACACTCAATCTCCCTCCTTTTACTCTCATTGTGCATCCAAGGCATTGAGGAGTGAGAGTGAGCAAGCATCCAAGAGCTTTGGGCAAAGTCTGGTCGAATTCGGGCTCAAGACAGGCGCGCGACCCGTCAGGCCAGGCGTGCGACCCGTCAGCGCCATTCCAGCAGTGTATTTTGTAACGGGTGCGACCCGTCAAGCGCGCGCGACCCGTTGGGCGTGGCGTGCGACCCGTCAAGGTTTCCCCTGCAAACTCGAACTAAAATCGCTCAAACTCCCTCCAAATCTTCAATATTGTTTGAGGTAGGCCCTCTACACTTTAGTTTGGTTGTTGGTTATGATTGAAGGCCCTCATGCTTGTGTTTAAAAGTTAAATTGTGCAAGTGAAAGAAGCTTCATATGACTGCAATATTAATGGTTAAATGTGCTAGGGTTTGTGTTGTTTCAAGGTTTCTTTCCCTTTGTAATTATTACCCTCCTTCCCCTTTCCACTCACATGTGTATTCATATCTATTTTCCCATACTATTTCATAAATAAAATGCAAACCCTCCCCTCTCCCTAATCACTAAAAATGCAAACCCTACCCCTCTCCCAAAGCATCAAAAATTCAAACCCTAATCTTGCTGCACCATATGTATTTGTAAACACAGAATTTGTTGCTGAATATATAAAGAGTTTTGTAAACATGTTTCCCTATCTTCCCCTGTTAATACATGTATTCATATTCCCATATTTTCCCTTTCTATACATGTATTCCCATATGCAGTGATTTTTGCAAATGATTTCCCAATATTCCTGATTATAAAAATGTGTTCCTATATGCAATAATTGTTTGCATTGTTTTCCTTAAATTCCCTGTTATATTCATATATTCCCAATTCCTTGTAAAAAGGTCCGTCCCCTAACATTTCCCTCATGTCCTTGTCCCCTTGAAACAGCATAGAATTCAACACTTTTAAAGGCAGAAACAACAGTACATTTTGTCCATTCTGCTCCTCAAACATGTCAGAAACTGAAACATATGAGCAGAGTGATGACCATTCATCATCTCCAGAGATTGAGGTACAGAGGAGGCCACATAAGGGTGGAAAAGGTGGACATCACAGGCGAGAGGAGCCCACATCTTTAGCAGAAATACAGGCCTGTCCTATGGCAGTCTCTTGCTTTCAGTATATGTCATGTTATGAGTTTTGTGAGAGGATCTCTCGTATTCAGCACCACAGAGAGTTGGCTCGCCTGTTTGTTTTACACTTGCATGATAGACATGTCAACCTTGTCGGGGTAGATTTCACTTTGACACCTGAGGTGATTGCACAGGCCACAGGGATACCTAATGTTGGAGAGGTATGGAACAAACGCAAGGTGCTGGACAGTGTTCATTTTGAGCCCTTTGTCAGACCAGCACTCATGAGACACTTGACATGAGTGTTTCCTTTTAGATTTCTCAGGAGTGAGTATGCTCCCATCATGAGGCTCATTATGCATTATTTTACTTGTGAGGGCAGATTTTCACAAGTATATTCATACCACATTCGCCTCTTGATGCACTTCACTCGAGTGAGGATGATGAACATCCCTATTTTCTTCTACCAGAACATTGAGAAGATGGTGTCCATGATGCAGAGGAAGAGCCCGGCACAGCAGTACAGGAGCCTTTATCATTATGGTTTGATTCAGCTAGTGGTATTGCATCAGTTGGCTCAGCAGGGCATCTCTTGGGAGGAGTTCATCTCTCGAGAGTTTTTCACAGCACCACCTTCACCACATCATGGGGTTGTTCACGAGGAGGGAGGACCATCACAGCAGCATGACATCCCTGCCACTAGACATGTCAGCTCCTCACCTCTGGTTACTTATCAGAAAGGCCCGAGGGCCTTATTTGCAGCAGCTAGGCGAGTACTATCTCCACAGCAGGTGGAAGGGGTCTCGCCTTCATCATCGGCTCAGCGAGTGTTATCTCCACATCAGGTGGAAGGGGCCTCGCTTTCTTCACCAGCACAGGTACCAGAGAGGGGCAAACAGCCCATGATTGATGAGGGTCCATCAGGAGTTCCCGATATTGAGTTTGTTGATCTTGAGGCCAGTTCTCCTAGCCAAGAGGCAAAGGAGATCATCCAGCATCTCAGAGCTGAGAATGATGCCTTGCAGAGGAGATTAGAGGGGGCACAATGGACCATCACATACCTTGAGCAGCGCAATAAACAGTTGGAAGATGAGCAGGCACTTGATGAGTTGTGGAGGATTCGTAGTGACCGAGTCTTGAACCGAAGAAGACCCGGTGATCCATTGCCCGCTGACCGAGAGTCCATGCTCATCCAGGAGAATGCACACTTAGAGAGGCTGTTGGCTAAGGCCAACCAAGAGAAGAAATTGCTGAGGAACATGAAAAACCATTACTGGGCAAGAATGCATGTGTGCAAGGCAAAGATGAAAATGTTTCAAAGGCGGTTGTCCGAGGCCCTAAAACGGAAAAAGAAGACCAATCCACTCCGTATCTTGGCTGAGGCTTCTCTCAAAGATCAAGGCACTAATTAGCTCAGCCACAGCACAAATCCCAAGAAATTTTGAGAATTTTGGGTGAATTTTGGCATTTTTAGGCAATTTGCAGGTTTTTCCCATTAACGGGTCTCACCCCCTGCGCGACCCTTCATCATGGCAACTCAGTTTGGAAAAAACTCAGCATTTCCAGATTTGTCATGCAAAGTTACACATGCCTATGAATGGACTTGAGTTTTTATGAAGTTTTGGGCCTCCAAAAGGTCAAAAAACTAGCAAAAAATGACTTTCTGCCCCTTTTTTGAGTTGCAAAAAGCAGTCTTGGGAGAATTGATTTTTGACTGGGCAAATGAACTCCAAATTCAAAAATTCCAGTTGGGTTGGAAAGTAGACTCACAGACCTTTCCAACAAGCCCACTTTTGCTCAATTTGGACACCCGAAAGTGCCCCAAAAACAGCTCCAAAGGCGCGCGACCCGTCAAGCAGGGGCGCGCGACCTGTCAGGCAGATTTTGCCAGATTGCACTGTACAGCCCAGAAAACGCAGATTTGACTCAGTTTGACTTTTTGGGGTGAATTTTGATTCTCTTTGATGTAATTATTGTACTTTTAAGGCACTTTTACTCTTATGTATCACTTCTAGAAGATTCATTCATGTAAAGGGTAAATATTAAATGAATGAATTGGTTTCCTAGCTTATAGAGGCAAGTTGTTTTGACTGCCTAGTTTGTAGTGCTTAGTTTAGAAGTGGTTGAAACAGCTCCTAGGACAGTGAGCTCGACCCATGGAGGCAGGGAAAGAGGTTAGATCATCTATATTATGTACTTTCTTGTTCATTTTCATGGTTGGACTCTTGAGGGAGAAGCTATCATTGTATTTTTCACTTGTATCTCTGCAATTTTTGGCTAAGGAAGACCAGGGTTTTGCAGTCCTCTTTGGGATTCTTGTGGACTCATGTGTTGATGGTGTGTTTCTCAATGTACTTGTAAGTGTGTTTATGTGACTCATCTCCTTTCTTTTACTTCTTCATATTAAACAAATGAAGTGTTAAAGTAAGAATTCATGCCTGCCATGCTCTGCTTTTAAGTTTGTTTAATTTCTATGTTTTCTACTGTCTAAAGAGAATTCAAAGTCATTGTTTGCTCTCTTTAGCTCCTCATCTTTCATTCCTGATCATCCATCTCAACTAAAGGCATCAATACTGTCTCCTACCTCGCCCCAAGGAACCCCCTGCAGAAACTGTGTCCAATCCCCGCACCCAAAATTGCCCTCTCCTCAATTTGCCACCAAAAACCCTAAAAAATTCCAAATCAACCTTTCAAATCAGTTTACTAGCCTAATATCAGTGTTACCTTGTTGGTCATCTCATCCATTGAAGATCTACCGAGATTGACCGGAGAGAGCCTTCTCCTGCCCCGTAGGGCTAGCTACGAGGCTAAATGGTTTGATGTTGCCTTGAGGTTTACCTTTCTCAGCCCGAGGTGAAATTTCAAGCGTTAACATGACCTACACTATCTATGGTTGTGGGATATTGATTTTTTCCTTTACATGTGTGGAGATTGAGCCGTTCTCCCTTACAATTGTGGCTTGCCATTACCCCACTATTCGTTGGATTGAGGCCTTTGTTTTTGTCAAATTTTTGGATTTGTGTGCTTTTTTTAGAACAAATCCTTGTACACTTCCATGGACACACTAATGATTTGTAGTTGAATATGTTTGTGCTCTCATAGCCTAAGGGGAGATATGCCACAATACTCATTTGTGACTCTTAGGTTATCTTAGCTCTTGCCAGTGCATGCCATTAACATTCCAACTTTCACATGGGAGGTCATGTAGCCTTTGAGCCAGTAGATATACCCTTCATATCTATACTCAAATTTAATAGTGGTACCATATCTAGACGTGATGGATTTCTTCTTTACACATGCTATTAATCCTCTCTTTTAAATTGATTTGAAGTGGTGACTCTAGCTTTGGAAACATTTATCAACTATGAAGTAGTCATTAATGGTCTATCTCCTTGGAAATTAAAAAAATCAAACCTTTTGAACCACACTCCCACCCCCTAATCTTACCTTGAGTAGTGAAAGGTGTTACCTAGTTGCTTTAACTTGACCCCCAAGGTCTGTTATGAAGATGGGGTTATTAAATGCCTCTTCTCTCAAGTTTACGAAATTAGATTTTGACATCACCATCATAATCGACTCATTGAGAGCTTTCCAACAATATAAAATCATCCCAATCTGAGTCTCGGATAAAAAATTATGCTCAATCAAATATCAACCTATTAAAAGAGGCCATGTCATCACACTAGCCACGTAGCACCCATGTCACATCCACCATAATTTAGTGATTCTAAAAGGTCATCACAGTGGGGCCCGCCGTGCTAGGTCCATACCAAGCCAATTCAGCCGCTCATTCATATTATCGCTTGCAACATTTAACAATTGACCCAAGACTGGATGGTGGGTGGTGTGGGGCGATAGGGTTATGTTTCGAAACCACAACTAGATCAACCTAACCCTTGTTGGCACACCTGTTTTCATATTACAACGAGTAATAACTTTGAATGATGAGTGATGGGTGGTGACAGGGTTCCGCGGTGGGAACCATGGTTGGATCAACCAATTCTGTCAATGCACTCATCTTATGCTTACAGCGCGATAACCCACACACAAGCGATGAGGAGTGGGTGAAGATTGGCAGGTATATTTATGGTACTCTTGGTTCCACCCTAGTCCCACTCTCATCCCTTTTCTTCATTTGGTTTTTGGCCCAATTGTATCGACTCCCTTAACTGATTGTGCACATAGGTTTACGACTGATGGATGATGGCCTTGATGGCTCACGTGTCATAGTTTTGAGGAGGTGAGGTTCCACTCTCAGTCCTGAGGTGTTGGTACTAGTCACACACACATGATTTTTAAGTTCTACTACATGCCAATCTTAA
This sequence comes from Pinus tabuliformis, assembly GCA_031772625.1. Classification (NCBI taxonomy): domain Eukaryota; kingdom Viridiplantae; phylum Streptophyta; class Pinopsida; order Pinales; family Pinaceae; genus Pinus; species Pinus tabuliformis. The sequence goes on along the minus strand of CM062816.1, from coordinate 389,366,528 downwards.
TGACATATCCATATATAACAAAAGTAAACAAATAGTTGGGTTTATGAAACTAGAAGGGTGATCACTCTGCACCAATTACTTGAAGTTTATGGTTCAAAGGCCCAAGTCTTGAACCTCAAATTTTATGATCATGTATAACCAAAGGGGTTGATCCAAACCACCAAATTTCTGATTGTTATGGCCGAAGGGCCTGAAGCCCCGAATCCCTCAATTTTAGCATGATAACCCATACAAAGAACATGTTGAGTTGTACATTTATTCACAAGCCATAGTAGTCAAATGGATGAAAATAACCACACAATTTGTCACATCAATCATGAACATAATAGTGGAAAACATGGTCCTAGGATGCATTAGAATTCATGGGCATACAAGATATCATTATAGTCATGAGTACAATAGTGAACTTTGCGACTTAGACATTCATTTACATTCATCAACATGCAAGTTCTTACATTAGTCATAACATAACAAGGAACACTATAGGTCATAAGTCAATATGCATGAGTCATTTACACTTATCTATGTGTTTAAAGGTGGATGTAAACTATAGGAGGGACTTGAACTCTCCACCCATTCATAGGTTAGCTACATTGTAACCTTTCTTGCAGTTGACCAACCTTGAGTTGGATCCATGGTTCGAGGAAATGTTTGCTCAAGGGAATTCACACCAATGGTTTAAATAAGCACCTAGAGATGGAGTTCATTGTCCATGTGGTTTATCAACTATATTTTAATAGTAAGCACCATATTAACTCACTTACTCTCCTAATTCTGTTGATAGGGCTTCACCAGGGTCCAGATGGAGTATTGATCATTCCAAGAGATTGAATCCATTGTCTAGGTGGTTTATCAGACGTGTTTTCATAGCAAGCACCATAGGGGTTTGATTTGAATTGGATCCATGAAAATTATCATAGCATCATGACTGTATCAAATCAGGACAAAACTTCGAATTCAAGAGCACAGAGCGATCAGAAAGACCTCTGAACAGTCGCAGTTGGCAACCAGCGAGGAACGATGAGGACCTCGGTCAAAGCGCGCTGACCGAGGCCCATGGAGACTGCGCAGGAGGCGAAACTAGCACCTGGGAAGCCTGGATTGAGAAAAGGAGGCTGTTTCTGATGCGCGGTTAGCGCATCACTGGGAAAAACCCCTCGAAAAGGAAAGGACCCGAAGTGCTCGATCGCATGGAAGCTGGGAAAACCGTTGGGAAAGCACTAAAGGCTAAAGCTAGGATCCGCACTCCAAAACTAGCGGTATATCGGGGGCACCCTTGGGCAGTAAGCGGATTTGGAGAAAAAACGAGTGATTCCATTCAGCGCCCGATGCATGGCAGGCGGAAGAGAGAGAAGACCGCTGCTCATCGCACACTAATGGTCGAGCAAGTCAACTGCGCGAAATGAGCGAATGTCGTCGGATCCGGGGGCTCTGAAATCAGATTTAACAGGGGATTTAGCCACGACAGAAATAATTTTGACGTCCGATTTGACCGCCGAGTTGGCGGATGACTCATTCCACAGCGTATCGGGAAAACCGAACTGACGAGGAAAAGATGGCGCAATTCGCAAGAGGACAGGTGGCCACTCCTTGTGAGTCGTTGATGATGACGCCAAGACAGGGAACTCTAAGCGGGCAGCTGCAGGCAATCCGACGAAGGAAGGAGAGGAAGCAAACAGTCATGAGATTGATTGGCTTTAAATCCATGAATAGAGAATAGAGAAAAAAAGACACCGAGAGGAAGAACCAGAGAGAAGAAGACAAAGAGAGAGAAAAGGAAAGACAGTGAAGCAAAAAGCAAAAAGACAGAGGGCCGAGCTGACCAAAGGCAGCGTCAAGCAACAAAGAGCTTGAGAGGTTCAAGCTATCCCTGAGAGGATCTGTTGGGAATCGAGCACCATATTGGGCTCCTACCCTTAAAGACCAGAAAGGTCAAGCGCTGGTACGGGAAAGAGTCTGTGCACTCTAGTGGCTTGGGGAATCCAAGGACCACCTTGCTAAGCAATTCTGTTTCAGGAGACTCAAATTGAGCTCGTCACTGTAATTCTCTACTTTAAAGACACAATAAAAGAAGGCCACCACTGAGAGTTGGACCGCAGATGTAGCCCTGGAGGATGGGGTGAACTCCTTATTAATTGTTGTGTTCTTGTATTTGCTTACTGTGTTTCTCTTGTTGTTTTCCATTTTCCAGTGTTCGTGTATTTTGCAATCTGATCGATCCGTTGCCTAAAATAACATAGACACACACCAGCACATGAGTTTGTAATACCTTCATTCAATAATTCTTTAACTGAGATCACTCAAGGGTGATTTTCAGATCAAGTGGTATCAGAGCAAGTTGTAAGGTTAGACAAGCTTGTGTTGGTTTAGCTGTTGAATGCTCACTAGATCAAAGCTCAAATTAGGAGAAGGAGAGTTGGTTGAAACTAATCCTGAAATTGGGAGAGTCTATCCTCGGAAGACAATGTCAGAGGAAGGTCCTATGGGTCCAGACCCTCAATTCATAGAAAGTTTCCTAGCCATAAAGTCCATGGTAGAAGAAATGTATAGGGACTTTAGAAAACATAAGGATGAAGATTCATTAGGCTCTAAACAAGACAAAGGAGAAGATGAATCACATTCCCATGACCACTCAAAAGGAAAAGGGAAAGAGGAAAGCTTTCTCACACCTCCTGATAGCCCTAAAAAGAAAGCATCTTTGATCAAGCTAGATGTTAAATTTGATTTTCCTATATATGATGGAGAGTTAAATGCAGAAAAGTTGGACAATTGGATTAGACAAATTGATGTGTATTGCAGAGTGCAGAACATCGACTCAAACAAGAGCAAGATTCAGCTGGTAAGCCTACGCCTTGGAGGCACTGCCTTGGTTTGGTGGGAAGGCAGAACCCAAGCTAACATGAAAAGACATGGTAAGACTATCTCTATTTGGAGTGAATTTGTGTCTGCAATGAAAAAACAGTTCTATCCATTGGCCTACATGCAACAAGCCATGATGAGTTGGCAAACTCTTCGACAGTTGAAAGGGCAAAGTGTGCAAGGGTACACTCAGGAATTTAGAAAGAGAGCATTGATTCTAGGCATCTCATTAGACTCACCAGAGACTCTGTTGAAGTACATTGGTGGTCTACACAGCTACATGAGGCATACCATCCTCATGTTTAATCCCACTAGTATAGATGAGGTATCTGTACAAGCCACTCATTTAGAAGCTAGAGGAAAGAATGGAAATACAGAAGTTGGGGGACCATCCCAACCCACTGCAAGCAAGAACAAGGAGAAAAGAAAGCAGAAGTGGAAAGCAAGGAAGGCTAACACTGCACAGAAAAGCAAAGCTTCATGCACTCACTATAAAAAGGATGGGCATGATGATGAGCATTGTTGGATTCTACATCCAGAGCTGAAACCTAAGAAGTTCAAGGGCAAGAAGAAGAAGAATGTTGCAACTATTTAGAAAGATTTGGGGTCAGACTCAGGAGATGAAACTACCATTGCAGCCACAGGTATAAAAGGTAAGAATTCTGAAGCATCTACTAGTAATTCTGCACAATCTACCATTGATGAAGAAAATGAGAGAAAAAGACATGAGCTTTTCCATATTCGAGTTATTTCCAAACATCAAAAGATTGATACTTTGTTTGATATTGGCTCACAAGTAAATTTAATTTCTGAAGCAATAGTAAAGAAATTGGGATTAGCAACTACACCTCACAGGAAACCATACCCGTTAGGATGGTTGAATGATAAAGCAAAACTACAAGTGACTAGACAGTGCAAACTCAAGTTTTCTTTTGGGTTAGTATTTGTAGATGAGGTTGAGTTAGACATAATTCCTTTGGATATATGTGGAATTGTTTTAGGAAGTCCTTACTTGTATGATAGAAAAGATATTTTCTATAGAGCTGAGAACAAGTATCTACTTGTCAAATATGGAATCAAATACTTTGTAATAGCTCATAAGTTCAAGAATAATTATACTCTCATAAACTCAGGGCAGATGAAAAGAATGATAAATTCATGCAAAAAAATCTTACTGATGGTTGTAAAGGAAAAGAAACCTGATAAAACCAATGTATATGAGGGCTGTAATGTTAGACAACAAGCCGATTTAGAAAAGGTTGTTTCAGAGTATGATATATTGTTTCAAGAACCTAAAGGTCTGCCAACAAAAAAGGAAATAGTACATGATATTATTTTGCAGCAAGATGCTCCATTGCCTAACATTGGAATGTACAGGTTGTTTGCTTTAGAGAATGCTGAAATCAAGAAGCAGGTGCATGAGTTGCTCGAGAAGGGGTTCATCAGGCCTAGCACATCACCATGTGGGTCACCAATCGTTTTGGTGAGAAAGAAGGATGGCTCGTGGAGAATGTGCATTGATTACTGAGTACTCAATAAGATAACAATAAACAATCGTTATCCCCTTCCTCGCATAGATGATCTTTTAGGTCAATTGAAAGAAGCTGTTTATTTCACCAAGCTAGACTTGGATAGTGGATACCATCAGGTTAGAGTTGCAGAAAAATATGCATGGAAGACTGCTTTCAAAACAAAGCAGGGATTGTATGAGTGGTTGGTTATGCCTTTTAGCTTAACTAAAGCTCCTGCTACTTTCATGAGATTAATGAATGATGTACTCAAACCTTTTCTTAATGATTTTGTTATTGTGTATCTGGATGATATTCTAATTTTTAGTAAAACGTGGGAAGAACACTTAAAGCATGTTAAGCAAACACTAGATGTTTTGAAAAGAGAAAAACTTCATGTTAAACTCTCAAAATGTGAATTTGAAAAAACATCTCTAAATTATTTGGGTCATATAGTAGGGAGTGGTGAATTGAAAATAGATCCCTCTAAGGTGGCAGTCATTGTAAACTAGCCTAAACCCAAGTCTGCTACAAAAGTGAGAAGCTTCTTAGGGGCAGCACAATATTGGAGGAAGTTCATTTCTAACTTTTCCTAAATTGCAGCTCCCTTACATGCTTTAACAGGATTGAACAAGGTGTTTCAGTGGGGATGCAAACATCAGAAAGCCTTCATCACCTTGAAAGAAAGGATTAGTATAGCACATGTACTAGCACTGCCTGATCTGCAAAGACCATTTGAGATCCAAACAGATGCCAGTGACTATGCCATGGGAGCAGTGTTGACACATCACGGTAAACTCATATGTTATCATTCTGAGAATTTTAATCTTGCAGTAGTTAACTATCCTACATATGATAAAGAATTGTATGCATTAGTTCAGAGTGTGAAAAAGTGGAAACATTACTTAATGGGCAGAGAGATAGTAATACATACTGATCATCAACCACTTCAAAATCTACACTCCCAAACTAAGTTTCAGCAATCAAGACACTATAGATGGATGGGTTTTCTACAACAGTTTCATTTAGTCATCAGATATAAAAAGGGCATACACAATAAAGTTGCAGACATGTTATCTAGACCCATTATAAATGCATCTACTATACTTAAGCATAATTCTGTGCTACATGAAAGCTACATTGAACAATATGCTCAAGATGTAGACTTTAAAGATGTATATGAAACTTTGAGTCAAGGCAAATGAGTAGAAGAATTGGATTATCATGTAAAGGACCGAATCTTATACCATTGTGGGAAACTCTGCATTCCACAAACTGAGAGATTAAAGATAATTAGAGAAGCACACACTTCTCTGATATCAAGTCACTTTGGGGTAAGTAAAACAGTTGCACAGCTGCAAAGATTTTGTTATTGGCCAAAAATGAATGAGACAGTTTCTAGATATGTAAGAGGGTGTACTATGTGTGCTAAAAGCAAGCCCAACAACATAAAACTAGGCTTGTACACTACATTACCAGTACCTTCTCACCCTTGGGAAAGTGTTTCCATGGATTTTGTTGGAGGACTGCCTAAATCTAGGAAAGGTTATGATTATCTATATGTTGTTGTGGATACATTAAGCAAAATGTGTATTTTAATACCTTGTAATAAACAGATTATAGCTGAACAAACTGCAAAACTATTCTTTGAACATGTATGGGTTCATTTTGTATTACCCACTTCCATTGTATCTGATCGAGACACCTGATTTGTGGGGAAGTTTTGGTCAAGTCTGTGGGAATTGATGGACACCAAAGTAAATAAAAGCACAAATTTTCATCCACAAACTGATGGCCAGACAGAAGTAGTTAACATGACAGTGATCCAGTTACTCAGAGGATATTGTAGCAAACATCTTAAGCTTTGGGATGAAAATTTGTGTTATGTGCAGCATGAACAGAGCAAAACATTCTTCTACACAGAGATCTCCTTTTGAGACCTATTTTGGTTTCACACCAAGGTCTCCTTTGGATTTTGTCTTTGGTAAAGATACCACAGTTGATGGACACAGTGATGTGAACAGGGCAACTTGGTTCATTGAACAAATCCAAGAGATCCACCAGGCAGTATAGGAACAACTGAAAAAGAGCCAATCCAAATACAAGGCTAGGCATGACAAGCATCGGATGGAGCATAGTTTCCAAGTTGGTGACCAAGTCTGGCTATATATCAGCAAGGACAAGATGCAAGGTGAAGGTAAAAAGCTAAATCCTATCAGGTATGGACCTTTCAAAATACTTGAGAAGATTGGTGAGAATGCTTTTCGCCTTGATCTACCAGCTTACATGCACATCTACTCAGTCGTAAATGCAGATTGCTTGAGATTGTTTGAACCCTCTCTAATTGAGGATCCCGAAGAGCAGAGTCAATTGCCTTCTATTGATGACCTACTACCTGAATATCTTAATGAATTGCAGGAAGACACAGTTCTGGATAGGAAGGTGAGGACGACATGCAGAGGAGATGTTGAGTACCTCAGAGTAGGACTCAAGGGTTCAAAGCCGAGCAGTGCAAAGTGGATTGAGATTGGACAAGTGAGACAACAGTACCCTCACTTAGTCGATGCTTGAAAACCAACTTTTGGTGGTCCAAAAGCTTTTTCAATGGGAAGGCCGTGATTCGAATTGGATCCATGAAAATTATCATAGCACCATGACTGTATCAAATTAGGACAAAACTTTGAATTCAAGAGCATAGAGTGATAAGCAAGACCTTTGAATAGTGGCAATTGGCAACCAGCGAGGAACGACGAGGACCTCAGTCAAAGCGCGTTGATCAAGGTCCATGGAGACTGCGCAGGAGGCGAAAATAGCACATTGGAAGCCTAGATCGAGAAAAGGAGGCTGTTTTTGATGCACGATTAGTGCATCGCTGGGCAAAACCCCTCAAAAAGGAAAGGCCCCAAAGCGCTCGGTCGCATGGAAGCCGAGAAAACCATGGGGAAAGCACTAAAGGCTAAAGGTGGGACCCACGCTCCAAAACCGGTGGTATATCGGGGGCACCCTTGGGTGGTAAGTGGATTTGGAGAAAAATGAGCGATTCCATTGAGAGCCCAACACGTGGCAGGCAGAGGAGAGAGAAAACCACTGCTCATCGCACGCTAACGGTCAAGCAAGTCAACCGCATGAAATGAGCGAATGTCGTCAGATCTGGGGGCTCCAGATCTAACGGTGGAGATCATGCCCGATGGAGAAACCAGATTTAACAGTGGATTTAGCTGCGGCAGAAAGAGTTTTGACGTCCGATTTAACCGCCGAGTTGGCAGATGACTCATTCCACAGTGTAACAGGAAAAATGAACTGACAAGGAAAAGCTGGCACAGTTCGCAAGAGGACAAGTGGCCACTCCTTGTGAGCTGTTGATGATGATGCCAAGACAGGGAACTCCAAGCGAGCAGCAGCAGGTGATCCGACGGAGGAAGAAGAGGAAGCGAACAGTCATGAGATCGATTGGCTTTAAAGCCATGAACAAAGAACAGAGAAAAAAAGACACCGAGAGGAAGAACCAGAGAGACGAAGACAAAGACAGAGAAAAGGAAAGACAGTGAAGCAAAAAACAGAAAGACTGAGGGTTGAGCTGACCAAAGGCAGCGTCGAGCAACAGAGAGCTTGAGAGGTTCAAGCCATCCCTGAGAGGATTTGTTGGGAATCGAGCACCATATTGGGCTCCTCCCCTTAAAGACCAGAAAGGTCAAGAGCTGGTAAGGAAAAGAGTCTGTGCACTCTAGTGGCTTGGGGAATCCAAGGACCACCTTGCCAAGCAATTCTGTTTCAAGAGACTCAAATTGAGTTCCCCACTGTAATTCTCTGTTTTAAAGACATAATAAAAGAAGGCCACCACTGAGAGCTAGACCAGAGATGTAGCCCTGGAGGATGGGGTGAACTCCTTATTAATTGTTGTGTTCTTGTATTTGCTTACTGTGTTTCTCTTGTTGTTTTCCATTTTCCAGTGTTTTTGTATTTTGCAATTTGATCGATCCGTTGCCTAAAATAACATAGACACACACCAACACATGAGTCTGTAATACCTTCATTCAATAAGTTTGCAGTGCACTATCTAGGTGATTAACAACTCTCTAGAAAGCACTGAAGTGACTCAAATTTCCATTTCTAGGTGGTTTATCAGCTATAAAACAATAACCACATCCACTAAGCTTCCCACCGACCTCACATGCATATATAAACATAGTCTAGTGGCCTCAAACATAAAACACATGGATTAAGTCCCAAAATAATTAGCTCCACGATTGCCTTGGCTTCCTTCTACCATGCTCCATAGCTCCATGCTATTTTCACCAGTTTTAGATGCTCCAAAAATAAACAGCCAAACCAACAAGAAGTTGAAGGAGAATCAAATCAATAAGAAGAAAAATCTTATGCACTTCTATGCTATGCATAATTATACTTTCCTCTATGTCCCTTCATTTTCAGAAAAGGTGCAATCTCTCTTGATTTCTCAGTCTGAAGTTGAATATGTTCCCTCCACCATCTTCAATGATTCTTGTATTTCTAAAGATTCACCCTCTACCCATCTATTCCTCAAATCATCAAGGGAGATGGGAACTTAAATCGAGCTCCCTCTTCCCTTAGAACTATGGATTCATGCCATCCTCTTTCCAGTAGTGTCATTTAAGTTTACATTTAATTCTTGAGTTTACAGTCCAATTGCTTTAGTCAGTTGTGACTCTTATGCTGGTAATACATAGTTGTGCTTTCAAAATATAGGGGTAAGGAAAAAGGGTTGTTACATACCCCGCCCCCTTAAGGGAATACCATCCTTGGTGCTCTATTAACAGACACCAAAACACAAAAATTGAGATTTATATTTACAACTCTTACATTCATCTATACATTAAAAAAAATGGGTAGAGTACCCTCATTTGATCTGCAATCTCCCAAGTTGCTTCATCTCATCCAAAGTGCTTCCATTGCACCTTGATTTGCTTTATTACTCAATTTTGGAGCACAATCTATCTTTGATCTAGGATGCACAGTGGTTCTGGTTGGAATTCTCCCTTGGATTCCACCCGTATCATAGACTAATCAATGAAATTATTAGTTTCACATATATACTTCTTAAGCAAAGAAAAGTGAAATACATCATGTGCTTTCATTATGGGTAGTAAGGTGGCAGTAAGGCCAATCTGTAAGCCACTGGTCCTAGTCTTTCAAAAATATGAAATGGCTCATAACATTTGGTGCCAACTTAGCACAATACCCCACTTTCAGTGAACTCTTCCTTGGTTTTATGCAAATACATACGAGATCTCCTACTTGGAATTTTTTGTGCATTATTTTCTTATATGCATAGCTCTTTTGTACCCTAGGCTACCTTCAATGTTTTCTTGATATTGCACACTTCTTTTTACATTGATGTTAGCATGTCTAGTCTAATAACTACTTTGTTCACTGGATCATCCCAACTAAAGGGGGTGTTGCATTTTTTGCCATAAAATGCCTTAAATGGGATCATTTTCAGTGATTCTTGGTACCCATTGTTGTATGCAAATTCAAATAATGAAAAATAATATTTCTACCTCTTTGGTTGACATATTACATAAATCCTCAACATGTCCTCTAAAATTTTGTTCACTCTCTTATTTTGGCCATCTTTCTAAGAATGATATGTGGTACTAAAAGTTTGTTGGGCTTCAAAGCTAGCATACAATTCCTTCCAAAAAATTGATGAGAACTTGGCATCCTGATTTGAAATGATATTCTTAGGTATGTGATGTAATCTAAATATTTATTTCGTAAAACTCGAAGCTATGTCAATGGATTTGTGGGTGGAATTGACAACTATAAAGTGAGCTCCCTTACTCAACTTTTCCACTACCACTGTAATGACATCATGCTACTTGGATATCCTTGGAAATCATGTCATGAAGTAAATAGATATGACTTCCCACTTCCACTCAGGGATTGGAATTGGTTGTAGCAATCTTGCTAGGTTTGCATATTCCAAGCACCTAGTAATCTATTCCGAAATTTCTTTCTTCTTTCTTGGCCAATCATGCATCTTCTTTATAATTGTTATCATTGATATCCAAGATGACCTGAATAAAGACTTCTATGATACTCAGCCATTATGAGCTTATTTAAGTCGTCCAGACAAGGCACATGCCTATCCTTTAACAACAACATACCATTATCAATCAGCTTTTAATTATTGCTCAATAATCCCTTTGGATCCTGCTATAGGCATTCCTTCACATGTTGGAAGCTCCCATCATGTTATAATTATTATTTGATCCTATCTTTGGTGTCAATTTCACAAGTGCTCATGGCTGCCAAGTGAGATAAGTGTATCTGTCACTCTGTTCTCTTTACCCTTAATATGTTTGATCTCAAAATCAAACTCATTTATCAAATCCAACCACTTGAATTGTCTTTTGATTTAATTTAGACTAGTCAAACAAATGTATCAACCATCCATGATATTTACATCAACAAAAATATTATTCCAAGCAAGTAGTGTCTCCACATTTTTATTGCATGCACTATTACTGCAAAATCTAAGTCATGACTGACATAGTTCTTCTCATGTTCATTAAGTTTCCTTTACATGTGATAAATGACATGTCCTTATTACATCAATACTCCACTTATTCCTTCCTTAAAAGCATCCGTGCAAACCATAAAATCCTTCTTTGGATTTTCTATCCTCAAAATAGGTGCATGTGAGAGAAATCCCTTGAGATGCTAAAAACAACCTGCACACTCTGATATCCATTGGAATTTGATTCCTTTCTTTTGCAAGGTTGTGATTGGATTCCTAATATTTGAAAAATATAAAATGAACTGCTGATAATATCTGACCAATCCATGATGTAGGTTATAACCCCGTATAGTAATTACCTACATATGAATTCTAAAACACAGAAAATAAACAATGCAAGAGCATAACACTTAAAACACATATACACAGAGATTTTCCCCCGGATCCCAAAACTAGGACTACCAGCTTGATTTTTCATTATGTTCCTTTCAATGTCATAATACATATTTATACATGCCGAAGCATCCAATACCATGGATCGAAAAACCATCGCATCCAAAACCATGGACCGAAAACCATCACGTCCAAAAACATGTGCGAAAATCATGCACAAAACCATAGGTGGGTCCGCCCAACCTAACATAGGGTCCAAAACCAAAATTTTCCGGGGCTCTGCCCTGGACCCCATAAAGTGGGGTTACGGGTGCCCCTCAAACCCCCTGTGACCTCCCCCCCTTTAACCCCTGGTTAACTATGTGGGCTAGTGGTGGAAAGAATATAACACAGCCCAACATTCTCCCACTTGTTTTCTTTCCACAGGGGGGCATAAGAGAGCTTAGTCATTTATCTAGCCCTGTAATGCCCATTGTTTCTCTACACCAAGAGAACTTCTAAGAGCTCACAGATTTTGTCAATGCATCTGCAGTATTCTTCAAAGTGTCCACCTTACCAGCAACACCTTTTTTTCTTCTATCATATCCCTCACAAAGTGATACTGAACATCAATGTGCTTTGTCTTTGAATGATATGTAGGGTTCTTTGCCAAGAAAATTGCACTTTGGCTGTCACAGTCTATCCTTATAGCTTCTTGTACTAACCCCATACTTGAACACAATCTCTGCAACCAAACTTCTTCCTTGCTTGCATGAGTGGCTGCCATGTATTCTGCCTCTGTAGTTGATAGTGCCACTACAGATTGTTTCTTACTCATCCAACTGACTGCACCTCCAAATAGGTTAAACACATACCCACTTGTAGATCTTCTCTGATCCAAATCTCCAGCCCAGTCTACATCAACAAAGCCACGAATATCCAACACTCGGTCCAATCTTGGTCTTCCTTGGTAGCAAAAACCATAATCGCTAGTGCCACGCAAATACTTGAAAACCCGCTTCACTGCTGTCCAATGCTCCTTTTCTGGTTTTGACATAAACCTTCTCAATACTCCCACTGCATGTGCAATGTCTAGTCTAATACAGACCATTGCATACATCAGGCTACCGACTACACTTGCATATGGAACACGGGACATGTCCTCTTCCTCTTCTTGTGTCTTGGGACACTGTTCAACAGATAACCTCACACCTACAGGAATAGGAACCTTCACCAGTTTAATATCCTGCATATTAAACCTCAGCAATATTGTCTTGACATACTTCCTCTGGTTTAACCAGAGCTTCCTCTTTGCCCGATCTATTATAATTTCCATGCCCAAAATATAGTTTGCAGCACCAAGATCTTTCATGTCGAATTTGGAGGACAATTGGGTCTTCAAATCCTGGATAACTTCTTTGTCATTTCCAACCAGAAACATATCATCCACATACAAGACCAGATAAATAACACGGTCACCAATTAATTTAAAATACACACAATGATTTTCTTTACTTCTAGTGAAGCCAAGTCCCCGTATAAATGTATCAAATTTCTGATACCACATCCTTGGTGACTGTTTTAACCCATACATAGACTTCTTTAACTTTCATACCAATTATTTCTTACCCTTCACCACAAAGCCTTCAGGTTGCTTCATGTAGATTTCCTCTTCCAGATCCCCGTGAAGAAATGCTATCTTCACATCCATCTGCTCTACCTCAAAATCAAAAGCAGCAGCAACAAATAAAAGCAATCTAGTAGAAGTTACCTTGGCAATAGGAGAAAAAATATCACCAAAATCAATTCCCGGCACCTGGGAATAACCTTTTGCTACCAACCGAGCTTTGTATTTCTCCACTTTTCCTTCTGCATTTGTATTCTTTTTGAACACCCATTTGTTGCCAATGGGTTTCCTTCCAGCTGGCAACTCCACCAAATCCCAAGCCTCATTTTTGTGCAAAGATGCCATTTCATCAACCATGGCCCCTTTCCAGAGTTTTCCATCCTTTGAATCCATTGATTCCTTCACAGTTCTGGGATCATCATCAGTAACAGACAAAGAAAAATTTGAAAATAAAGCAGATGGACTATACCTTTCTGGTTGCCTGCTTTCTCGAATTGATCTTCTCACAGTCAGAGTCTGTGGCTCTTCATCTTTTGATTCCTCCTCTACTGTAGAGTCTGATTCTTCCTCCTTTAACTCAAACTCTATCTTCTTAGGTTCCTTTGGTTGGACTTCATGTTTAATAACATCTTTCACCTCTCTGAACACCACATCTCGGTTGTACACAACCTTCCTTGTTACTGGGTTCCAAAGCTTATAACCATTTAAACCATCCTTATACCCAATAAAGATGCACTTTTCAGATTTACTATCCAACTTGGTTTGTTTCTCCTTTAGAACATGTACATATGCATGACATCCAAATACCCTTAGATATGAAAGAGAGGGTTTCTTAGTACATACATCTTGTGGAGTCTTATCCTCCAACGCTGATGAAGGTGACCCGTTGACCAGGTAACATGCAGTATCCACTGACTCTGCCCAAAATTCCTGTCCTAACCTGGAACCACTGAGCATGCTTCTTGCCCTTTCCATCAACGTCTTTTTCATTCTTTCTGTAACTCCATTTTGCCGAGGTTTATATGGAGTAGTCTTCTGTCATGCTATACCACACTTCTAATGGAATTCTTCAAATTCCTTGCTGCAAAACTCTCCACCATTATCTGTCCTCAGCACCTTTATCTTCTTCTCTGTCTGTTTTTCCACAAGAGCCTTAAATTCTTTAAACCTGTCAAAGACTTCAGATTTCTTCTTAAGGAAATATATCCATTTATTCCTTGAGAAGTCATCTATAAATGATACATAGTACACAGACTTACCCAGTGATGGAACCTTCACAGGTCCAAACACATCACTATGCACAAGCTCTAATATCTATTTTGCCCTCTTACTACCATAGGGGAAACTCACCCGATTCCGCTTCCCATATAGACAATTTTCACAGAAATCAAAATCCAGAGATTTATTACTCATACCTTCTATCATACCTTTACCATGAAGTATTTAAAGGCCCTTCTCTCCAATATGTCCAAGCCTTTGATGCCACAAAATGGTCTTTTCTCCAGAGACCACTAGATTTTCTGCTCCACTTTCAGGAACCATAGAACCGTTGCACCCATCAATAACAATGCTACCTTGCAGCTTGTACAGAGTTCCAATCCGAACTCCTCGCATCAATACCAGTGCTCCCCGAACCATTTTGCAGGTATCCTTCTCGAACACTGTTTTTACACCTGCATCATCTAGCTTGCTTACAAAAATCAAATTTCTGGCTAATGCAGGAATATGTAGAACACCTGGAAGCGTTCTAACCCTTCCACCTTGCAACTTCAACTTTACTTTTCCACGACCAATGATTCTAGCCTTCCTGTCATCCCCCAAGAAGACATCACCACCATCATATTTCTCATACTCATAGAACCACTCTCTATGGGGAGTGAAGTGAAAGGATGCACCTGAGTTAATCAACCATGCCTCATGATCTACATGTGTACTTGAAGAAGCCAAGTACACATCCCCACCTTCATCTGAGGTGGTTTTCGCCTCTGCAGAAGGAGCCTCATCAGATCCCTTTCCTTTGTCAAGAGCTTTAGATTTACAGTCCCTTTTAAAGTGGCCTTCCTTTCCACATTTCTAGCACACCACCTTTACAAGTTTTCCTGGAGATTTAGATCTCCCACTATATTTAGATCTCCCACTCGATGACTTATTTTTGTTTCTATTCTTGGACCGTCCTCATACAGACAAGGCATCACCATTCTAGCTCTCCATATTTTTCCGTCTCATCTCCTCCGTCAGCAAGGCTGAGACTATTTCATCAAACTGCAAGGTAGTTGCATTGCTACCTATTGCAATAAACAGATTATCCCACAAATCTGGTAGAGAACACAACAAACTGATGCACTTATCTTCATCTGAAATTTTAATATCAACAGATGCTAACTGACTTACCACAGTATTAAATGCATTCAGATGCTCTGTCACCGAGTCTCCATCTTTCATCATCAGGTTATACAGCTTTTTCCACAGGAACAGTTTATTCACTAGAGACTTATATTGGTACAAAGTCCCTAACTTGTCCCACAAAGCCTTCGCTGTAGCTTCCCTTGATACATTAAGCAATGTTGAATCTGAGACACACAATCGTATTATGCTCTTTGCCTTCTGATCCAACTTCTTCCAGTCTTCATCGGACACTCCCGGTGGTTTAGTACCTGGATCTACCGCGATCCACTGATCTTTATCCACCAACAGATCCTCCATCTTGAGTTTCCACAACTCAAAACTTTGACCATTAAATTTCTCGATCTCTATCTTTCCACTGCTCGCCATCTTCTTTCACCACCAGAATCGATCTCACAAATCTCCCACTGAACAGGGTCTACCACAGGGCCGAGCGAAACCCCTCAGAAACAAAGGCGTCCCCTTGAAGCCAAAATAGCTCCGATACCAAATGTAAGTTTTAACCCCGTACAGTAATTACCTGCATACGAATTCTAAAACACAGAAAATAAACAATGCGAGAGCATAACACTTAAAACACATATACACAGATATTTTCCCTGGATCCCAAAACCGAGACTACCAGCTTGATTTTTCACTATGTTCCTTTCAATGTTACAATACATATTTATACATGCCGAAGCATCCAATACAATGGACTAAAAAACCATCGCGTCCAAAACCATGGACCGAAAACCATGGCGTCCAAAAACATGTGCGAAAATCATGCACAAAACCATAGGTGGGTCTGCCCAACCTAACATAGGGTCCAAAACCAAAATTTTTTGGGGCGCTGCCTCGGACCCAATAAAGTGGGGTTACAAGTGCCCCTCAAACCCCCTGTGACCTGCCCCCCTCTAACCCCTAGTTAACTACGTGGGCTAGTCATGGAAAGAATATAACATAACCCAACACATGAAAAATTTAACCTCCATGACATTTCGTCGAGTGGGCTAATCCATTATGGCCTTAACCTTTTTAGGGTCCACAACTACACCTTCCTTTGAGATGGCATGCCCCAAGTATTGAAATTTTAATTAAAATAAATCACATTTTTTGAGCTTGACATGAAACTTGTTCTTTCTCAACAACTACAAAACTACCTTCAAATGCTCTTCATGTTCTTCCCTAGTTTTCAAATAAACCATGATGTCTTCAAACTTATCCAAATATGGGTTAAGGATGTTGTTCATCAAGCACATAAATGTGGCTAGGGAATTTGTGAGCCCAAATGGCACCACCAAAAAATTGTAGTGTCCATATCTTGTCCTAAATGTTGTCTTGTGTATGTCTTCAACCTTAATTCAAACTTGATGATAACCATATCTCATGTCTATTTTATATAACACCACTACCCCTCTTAGTTAACTGAATAGGTCATTAATTCTGGGCAACAAGTACTTTTCATTCACTGTATCTTTATTTAGTTGCTAATAGTCAATGCACAAAAACATTGGATCTCCCCATGGTGATATTCTAGGTATAATATAACCCTTATCCATCATTTACTTCAACTATATCTTTAACTCTACCATCTCTAGTATGCTCATGCAACATCGAGCTTTCGAGACTAGCACTACTCGATAAATCAACTCAATGGAGAAGTCAATTTCTCTCTTGGGTGGCAATCTTGGAACCTCTTTTGGAAACACATCACAAAATTTCTTTAAGATAGGGTGGTCTTCTTTTCTAGAATTGTTTAACTCTTGAACCTTGGTCACTTGGACCATAAATAGAACACACCCATTTCTTCTACATCTCTTCAACTGTATCGCTGAGACTTGCCTAATGGAGACAAGATTCCTTAGTATTTGTGGTGTTCTTTTCTCACCTTCATCGCTAAGGCACTCCAAGGAATTATTATAACAATCCACTTTAGTTTTGTGGGTTGTTATCTAGTCCATACTGATTAAAAAATCATATGAACCCAATGGAAATAGTTTAAGGGTGATCATAATGGACATGCCACCTAGCTCCAAGGGGCAAGATTACACTAATTCCATTACTCACTTTTTGACTCCTGTGGCTAGATGTACTAGCCACAACTCTGCATTTTTCTTCCTTTGGAAAGAAAATTTCTCTACAATCTCTGGGTCAATATAACTGAAATTAGAACTTGGATCTATTAGAATTGAAATGAGTTGGTTAATGAACATACCTTCCATTCAGATCATTGAAGCTTAATGATCTACTTGATTTTTGTCTAATGCAACATAAATTCGAGGCACAACCTAAGCCACATCATTCATTGTTTCTTCCTCTTGAACATTGTACATTATATTACTATTTTTTTGTTGGTGGGGGAAATCCTTCAACATGTGGTTCCCTCCACATCCTCGATATTGCAATGGATTTCTCTTGTGATCCTTTGCCTCTTACCTTATTGATATAATGGGTTGATACCTATTGTTAGTAGGGAATGTTCACTGGAATTCACCTTTGGCAGGGGTGGTGATCCTGACATCCTTCCCCATTTGCTTGCATCCTGAAGACTTTTTCCCTTCCTTTTGAAAACAATTTTTTATTTCTTTCTCTAGTCTGATCAAAATTCAACATTATACTTAGATTGATCATAAAAATACTTGGCCTTTTAGATGACAGCCTCCAAACTTCTTGGCTCATCAAACTCAATCCTATTTTGGTAGGACTGTGGCAAGCCACCGAGGTACCTATGGATCTTCACCTTATCATCCTTGATATACAACACATATCTCAACAACTCCAAAAATAAGTTAGTATAAGCATCCCAAGTGAGTTTCCCTAGATTATGTTGATGGAACTCCTTAATTTTTTTATCATGGTATCTCTCAGAAAGGTACTTCTCATAAAAATATTTCTTGAATTTCCTTCATGATAATTCTTTTTCTCGAATGCCTTGAAATTTCTCAAGTATTCCTACCATATGTCTGATTTTCCCTTTCGACTAAAAATGACTACTATATCCTTTGTGCTTTCAAAGTAGTCATGGACTTTGAAGTATTTATTCATTCCCAACTACTAGGCTTTTGCCTCTTCAACCTTCTTAATTCCTCCATCAAAGGTAAGAGATATTTCTTTCTTGAACTCTTTTTATATTGAGATTTTCTCACTCCTCCTTTGTTGATGGTGTCTCTTGGTTGTAGCATTAGACAAATAGTCATGAATACTTCACTCCCTTTTTGGATTGCTGAGTGTGGTTTCTCCCCTCACTATCTTCACTTGCTTTCGTATGTCATTTTCTTGGCTTGCCACCTTATACACTTGTTAGAGTCGGTCTGTTCAGCCCTCCGTTAGAGATCAAAACCTCTTTTGTTGCATTTCATTTTAGGTGTCCCATTCTGTTCGATCACCTGCATTCCATTTAGGAGCATCGATCTTCTGACGGAAGGGTCTTGTCCCCATACTTCACTCATGTCATTCACCTGCTGGTTGATATCTGTTCATAAAAAAAACATATACAGTCTTTTTATTTTGAAAATTGCAAAAGTTGTCTTTAGGGTTTCAGTGTCAAGTGGGTCTAGGGTTTCATTAGGGTTTTGTCAATAAATGATTCAAAGTGTCCAATAATTACCAACAGGCCATGAGGATGTTTTATCATCAATAAATTTCATTGACAAGTGTTCGAAGATGTGTTTTTCCTCAAAACTCTGTTTTGAGGAAAAAACAAAGTATTTAGCATTTATTGTACAAAATCATCAAAGTTTTTGTTTTCCTCATTGCAAATTCTTTCATCTGCACCTTGGTTTCTTTCCTTAGCCTAAGAAGCTCTGACACCTGCAAAGACAAGCCAAGCTCAGGTCATTTCGCTCATTACAAAGTGAAAAAGCAGTGAAAAGGTCCAAAACAGAGGTTGAAATAAAAGTTATTTGCAAAACATTATGAAAATGGGTTTTGGGCAAAATTAATTTGAAAAGCCAATGTATAAAACATGTCTCCAAGTTTTGAAAATTCATTTGCATGCCAAGAACAAAGAGGATGCAACTCAAAGCAATTTTTGTGAACAAGTGAGAAATTGGGTGAAATTGGAAGAAAATTGGCCGGCGCGACGCACTGGGCAGAAGGCGTGGTGCACTGGTGAGGCGCAACACATTGGGCCTTAGAACCCAGTGCAAAATAACATGGGCGCGACGCACTGGGAAGGGACGACGCATACAGACAAAGGGTTCAAAAATTTCTAGAACTTGCCCAAATCGCTCAAATCGCCCAAAAATGCACGGATTTGTCAGGTAGAGCCTCCATTATTATTTTCTATCCAAGTTGGGTGCCTACTTCATGATGCTTGTTTCATGGTGATTGCTTAAAGAAGTTGAACCCTATCATTTTAAGTTCCTCCAACAAAAATTGTTGCCTAGGGTTTTGATGACTATTTTGCCACCAAGTTTACTCCCTTATCCCTTTTTCATTGATTCCCTTATTCCTTAAGTTCCACTACCCCCTTAAATCACTAATCCCTTATCCTAAGTTCCCTTTCTCAAAATCCCAAATGCACCAAACCCTAGTCTCATACTTAAAATTCCCAAACCCTAATGGCTGTCCCAAGAGCTTCATGTCACCATTAGGCAGAATGTACCATCATTCAGAGGGTTGTCATCACCATGCCAAGTTTCACTGGGTCATTTTATGCCTTGTTCATGCTTCAGTTGTGCTTAGGTAAAGTTCTAAGGCAATTTCTCTTGGATGGTCAAATCATGAGCAAAACTTGTATCCTGATGTTCATACACCTTCCCCTATCCTTAATGTACTTTATTAAATACTTCCCATTACTGAGATCCCCCAAATTCCTCATTTTTGCACTAACCCTAGTTTCTTGCTACAACTTGACAATTTTCTAGACTAGGTTTGTGTTTTGCCCTTTTGGACCCCTTCCCCTCACTAAATATTTGAAATTCCACTTTCCCATACTTCCTAACATCCCTCCCTACTTCTCAAAATTTTCTCAAGAATTTAGAAGCCCCTTATCCCCTTCATTTCCCTTCATTTCGACAAATCCCCTTTTCCACACATCGGGGTAAGTTTTACTAAAATGATGTTTCTAAGAAATAAAAGATGAATTTGGGAAAAATGAGAGAGGTTTTTGTCAAAAATAAGCCAAGAAAGAAAAACCTCCTTCAATTTTTACACAGGCGTCATGGTTTTAGAGAAAAGTAAAAAATACAGTTGCCTCGGGAGAATTGATGCACCTCTGACGTGACCTTGGGAAAATCAAGTTTTCTCCTAGCATGGTTGGCCAAATGAATTGCATGTAGAGTCAAATGATAACTAGACACAAAGATATTTCCAATTAACTATCATGAGCTCAATTTGGAGTTGACGAAGATCTTAAAAAGTTGACTGCAACAGCACTCTGCCTTGAGGCAGCCTCATTTGGCACATTTTGACCAGTCTTGGAATATTTGACTTTTGACAAGGAAAATGAACTCCAAATTGAAAAATTCAAGTTTTTTTGGAAATTATGCTCAAATAAATTTCCAAATAGCTATCCCGCGCCCAATTTGGACACCGGGAAGGCCTTCAAAAGTCTCCTGCAAAAAGGCGCTACGCACAGAAAGTTTTAACACAAGGTTTTCCTTAGAGGGCTCCAAATCCAAAAAACTTTGTCTTTATGGATTTTTCATGAGAATTTATGCTTGCCTATCTATGGCCAAGAAATTTTAGGAGGTTATGAGCCCTCAAAAGGTCAAAAAACACTCAAAAATGACCTCACTGCCCCTATTTTGACACACAGGAAGCAGTCTTGGGAGATTGGATATTTTGAGGGGCAAATGGACACCAAATTCAGAAATTCAACTTGGTTTGGAAAGTAGACTGCTAGGGATTCCCAACGAGCTATCTTGGGCTCAATTTGGACTTTGGGAAGTGCCTCAAAATCAGCTCCAAATTGGCGCGATGCATAGAGAATTTAGGCGCGACGCATAGAGAAATTTGGCCTCATTTTCACTCTTCAGCTTAGAAGTTCGCCCAGTTTTGACTAGTTTTACTTTTTGATGTAACTATTGATCTACCATGATGTAATTTGATGAACATGATGTAATTTTGGGCACATTTTTACTTGTTTTGGTAGATTCATTCACTAAAAAGTGAAAAAGAACTTAATGAATCAGTTCCCTTTCATATAGGGGCAAGTTGTTTCATTGCCTATTTCTCAGTTCCTTGTTTATATATGGTTGAAACATCTCCTAGAATGATGAGCTCGACCCCTAGAGGCATGGGAAAGAGTTAGGCTTGTCTATATCATGTAATTTCTCAGTCATTTTCATGGTTGGATACTTGGGATTGCTTGGCACTCTAGTGTATATTTCATTTCTGCAATTTTGGCAAAGGAAAGACCAGAGTTTTGCAGCACTTGTTGGGATCCATGTGGCTATGTGTTTTGATGGTGTGTTTCTCTAAGTAATTGTAAGTTCACTGATGTTTATGTGTATCATTTTCCCTTCTCTTTTCTTCTGAAATTAAACAAATGAGTGATTGAGGTAGAATTCATTGGACTGCTGTGCTCTGCCTTGAAATTTTGTTTAATTTTACATGTTTTCATCTATTTGAGGAGGACTCTTGAGACATTCTTTCCCTCCTTAGCCCCTCATCGGTCTGATCCATCCATTCATTTCATCTAAAGCATCAAAACTACTGCCTACCTTGCCCCAACTGGAACTCTGCAAAAATTTGGCCTCATCCCCGACCCAAATTTGCCTTTCCATTTTTCCAACAAAAAACCCCCAAAACAATCAAATCAAATCCTTGCACTTCATACCTAGCCCAAGATTAGTTGTTAAATCAGTCATCTCAAGCCCCATCCGATTATCTTTTGCGGAGATTGACCCGGAGAGAGCCCTCTCCTGTCCTCGTAGGGCTAGCTACGAGACTGAGCGTGGTTTGATGTGGACCTAAAACCTTGCCTTTTCAGCCTGAGACAAATCTAGGCTCTAACAACACTATTGATCTCCAATTTGTGTTTCTGTATTTTAGCTGGATTTTTCTTGGATTTGTGCCTGCGTAGATAATTGGCACTAAGCTTATGTTGATTTTTCTTTTGTATATTTAATAAGCTAATGATTCGCTTATCTGGAATCCTTTTTGTTCACCAAAACACCTTTCTTTCCTGATTATCCCTCATTTTTCAATCTTTGATCATTATATATATTCCACTGCTTATGTGATTACATGTTTGTTTTCAGTAACTGTATTCATGTTGGTAAAGTATCAAGGAAGAAGCCCTGATCATCAGATTGAAGATTCTTTTATTTTACTCAAAGATCGAGGCTATCTAATGGAAACCAAAAAAATTCAAGGGGTTCACTATCTTAATCAATATGAAGATTTTTTTGTAAAGTCCAAAGACCTTTTTGCAAGTGGATATAAAAATGGGCCTTACCTATTTTGCAACCAAGAGGATCGTTGCCATGGCGATAGGTTGATAGGATAGGGATGTGCACCAACACCATGTATCGTGGGCTTGTTAGATGAACTACATAAACACATGAAATTTCTAGTTATGAAGAATCTTATGAAATTGTTGGGAAATTACCTCTTAACGCATGTGGTTTCTTTTTAGCTCCAAATGAGTGTTGGCATATCGGGATTAGTTGTGCCTACATTTTCATCAATGTCCATAATTGCACCAATGTGTGGGCTAAGCACATAGGTGCTGGAAGCCATGGATAGAAATCATGATCATCACGCTACTGAAATATATTGACCGACTGTTAGCATAATTCTATTCCTGTCTTTGTTTAGATCACCAAATGTATCTCCGTTATTGTCAGTTCTAAGTTAATATTGTTGGATTTCATATATATACCAATGCCCTATAACACATAAGGACTGTCATATGAACTATGTATGTTTCTCTATTTTCATTAAATAAGTATATACTATTCTTCATATTAGCCTATGCAATTATATTATGTTGTGTTGTCATGAATGAATTTGGAGATTTGATTCTATTCCTGTGTGTTGTAGTGGCTACAACCACCCTCCAAAATTGTGGCCTGCACCCAATTTCGGAGCCTCCCTCAAGAGTTTCACTTGATGATTGCACACACTCGGGTTCACTCCATGAACTCGTGTGAGTCTTAGCATTCGCCTTTCTTGTTCATTTCACCAAGTCTTGCATGTTGATGTCAAAGTCATGCTTGCGACCATGTTCTGGTTATGCCCAAATTCCTCACTTTGTATGTACTTGTTGTGTTCGCTATGAAATCATATGTCGCACTCACACACAGAGTCACATCCACTGTTGCACAAGCGTCGTCATGGTTGATCAACGATCAATCACGAGTGTCGCACTTGTTGCTTTCACCGTTGGTCAGTCATGTTGAACATGTGTTGGGTTGGTTTGAGTCGTCTCTTCATCAAGTCATGTTGGTGTGTGTTTGGAAGACCACATTTTCATCTTTCACTCATTCACACCCTTAGTCATTTTGCTGAACTTCTGATGACCAGACTTCCCTCTGACAGCCGGACCATCACCCCACCATCGACTCGATTTACTATCACCCAAAACAATGCAGAAGCATCAAGCAAGTCTTTTCAAGATGCAGTTCCTGCAAGAAATTCAATCAACCTTCATGCTGGCCACCTGGAGAGTTGTGCTCGACATCCACCTGGGGACTGACTCCCCAAAATTGTGAAGAGGCTGCTGACCTTTCCTGCTCTGCTGACTGAGGAAATTATGCAGATATGCTGGACAGACACCTAGTGCATGTCCCTGTCTCCCTCAGAAAACTGGGTAGTTTTCCCACTTAGTCCTCCCGACTGCTCATACAAAAAATTGCGCAGTTTTCATGAGTAGGCCTTCTGCTACCTAGTAGTCCGCTCAGCTCAGAAATTTTGCAGAGATGATCAACATGCCGGCCTCCCAGCCTCAGTGCAATTTCTCTCGCCAGCATCTCCCAACATAAGACTGACAGTTCCCTCCAGGAATTGCGTAGTTTCTGCTGCCAAGCTCCCGACAGCTGACTGTCAGTTCCCCTGGGAAATTGCACAGTTTCTACTGCCAATGACCCAATAGTCAGCTGCTAGTTCCCTCCAGGAATTGTGTAGTTTTGGCTGCCATGATCCCAGCCAGTTCCCCCAAAAAGCTGAGCAATTTCTACATGATGATCCTTCATGCAGCCCGACTTGCTCCTCCATAAAATTGCGCAAATTTTGCTGTCAAGCCCTTGTTTCCCGCTCATTCTAGAAAATGCGCAGATTCTGTCTGCCCTTCCTTCTTGCAGTCCAAACCATCCCTTCCAAAATTTGCATAGTTTTTCCTTCCAGGCGAGTTAGACCTCGTGGACAGTCATTGTCGACTCGAATTGCCCATCTCCATCACCCAATGTCTATTGTGTAATTTCATCAGTAGTGCCCAGAGCCATCATCCTACCTCGCAACCTTGTTGCCTCTCCTGGTCACCTACATCCGAAATGATCATGTGTCATGGTAGAATATGAGGTTTTTGGATTTGATGTTGTCTTGTCATGAGTGAATGCAGGTACAGGTACACTAACAAACATGGCATGACAGAGAATGGGACGAATGAAGGGAGCACATGTAGAAGGATAGGTTCATGAACGAACGAACGAATGATGCATATGAAGAGATGTGCTCGTGAACAGATGATCATGCAAAAATGTGTTTGCAGACAGACGGATGAGAAATTATGCAAGATGTGCTCACAGATGAACAAACATTCACCTTTCGCGAATAGATGATCCTGTCAAGCCTTCCAACATACAAGCAAGGAGCAACGTGCCAAAGCAACATCAAGTGAACCAACGACCATCAAAGACTTCATGCACCTTGAAGTTGTGACACACCATGAAGACATCCATCACCCAGCAACACTGCAGCTTGACATGCACTCTAGCAGCAACACGAATGTACCAACATTGTCATGTCGAGTCGTGTCATGAGTCATGTCATCCACATCTCTACTTTGGGCCATGTTGTCAATCAATGGAATGTAACGTGGAAGTCCAAGAGACCCACTTGTTGTATAAAGAGTCATGTAAAGTCGAAAAGTCATGGAAGTCAAACAAACATGAGGGTAGTCGAACGTCCACAAGGGTCAGTTTCATCCTTCGCTATACATACCCCTTCATTTGTACATGCAAAGGACTTTTCACCTCAGCTCCTCCCACATAGCCAAGAGAGTCTATAATATTTCCTTTGAGGAGTAAGTAGTGGCTCCAACACCACTCACACGGGGTTAGTGATGTATGGTGTAACGCTGTGTCTTGGAAATTTTGCTTAATTCAGAAGCCTGATAATAGGCCAACACGTTTTCACACATGTATTGTAACTGTTGTAAGACTAATATATAACACTTGTGATGCATGTTGCTTTAACCTGTGTTCTGCATTTGAACTATTTCACTTGTAATACATAATCTATTAATGGAAATGTGTTGTATATGTTGTTAATGCTGTCTCGCCCGTGCAGACTACTCTCCTGGACACCAGACAAACCTTTCACATAGAACTTGCTATAACAACCATTGTACTCACGCGGTCTAATCCATTGAGTGTTATACGTGTTATCTTCCCTTGTGTGTTGTGACTGCGCATCCATGTGGACTGTTCCGCCAAAAGCTACACATGTCCCATTGTGTTATGTGTTCCTAGCAGAGTTGGGACTTCTCCCAACCGACTTAGGACTCACTCCCACCCTCTCCCTCTATGGTGAAAGAACCTTTGACACAAGTTACACTTACACTCACTAGTCACGCAAACCTCACTTCTCAAAGACAAAGCAGACCACTCTCCTGTGCTAACAAGCAAGAATTGAGGAAAATCCTTAAGATAATGGAAACCAGGCCATCATACCGGATGGGACTCCCACACCAAATGGTGTGAGGTCTAGTTGGGACTTCATACTGGGGTGATCCCCTGAATGTTGGCAGATCCAGCACCGTCAACATTGTCCTGATTTTTTAGAAGCATTGAGGCACATTCCAATCTTGAGCAAGGGCCCACTTAAGCTACGGTTATATGTCAATCTCTTTTCTTGTTTATTTTGTAAGTTGATTTAGATAATTATATTGTTTCTAAGTATTTTAAATGAATTTCATGTTAAGTTGATTTATTTCTAGTTGCAAGCAAGTGTGATGGTGTTATTTATGATTTCATAGAATTAGTGGTTTGGGGAATTAGTTAGCATGCCTTATGAGTAGATGCTTCAAAATTCAATGCCACAAAATTCCTTAAGTACAAAATCAACCTAATGACATTGAGATAGTCACCCCTAGAGAAAAATTGGGTGCTTGAGGTGCCACATAACCAAGTAGTGAAATGTCCTTAAGTAGATCCTCCCATTCAATCACAATTTACCATGAATTTCCTTGCTTAGGTAATCCAAATAGCATGAGGGACCTGTCTCTTATGTATATTGCACAAATATACTCACAAGTATACTAACCCTAGTCTCACAATTAAGATGAATTGTGCAGTCTAAACCTATGTTAAAATAATGAACATACAAATACATTGTTAGAAGATCCGCAAAATTACTGCATTTACTTCTACTTTCCTTTCTTAAGCTCTGGCAATATTTTCATTATTTGACTTGCAACTTCTCATTTCCGATTTCAAACTCCTAATGGTCTCTATCCACTAAGGGGAATTTTTCTCTAGCATTTTTCCCACTGAGTCCTCTTCTTGATAATGATAGAATCTAGGCATGTTGTACTCTACCATTCTGATACTCCTTCCTTTAGTTCATTGTTGTAAATTTATGTCTTCTTATCTCTTTTTTGTCACACACAATTTTTATCTAAGTGAAGCATAAATAAATATATTCGCTCATTATCTTGGCATATCTAAACTTAAGCATGCTACTCTGAAGTTGGTTGCAAAATAAAATCCCATGTCAATATGTAGGCTAGAAAACAATATAACAATATAACATTCTATTAAGATTAGTATTCATATAACTTGTAAGTCTAAAATAAAAACATGTCTAGAAATTAGAATAATAGTATAAATTGTTTCTACCTCTCTAATAAGTTTCGTTCCTAAAGGTCCAATATTGAACCTCTATTTTAATATCACTCTATAATAGAGTTCTAAACTTTAATCCTAAAGGTATAGTAATGAACATTTTCTTTGATACCACTCTATATCAGATCTTATAACATTCTCTTTTAAGGCCCATCCAATATGAGTGTTGAACCTGGGCTCTGATACCACTTTGTAACACACTCCAACCCCTTGATCTTACCTTAGGTAGTGGAAGGTGTTACCTTCTTGATTTAACCTAACCCTCAAGGCCTGTTATAAATACGGGGTTATAAAATGCCTCTTCTCTCAAGTTTTCGGAAGTATATTCTAACATCATTGTCACACTCAACTCATCAAGATCTTCCTAATGATACAAAATTCATCCCAATGTGAGTATCGGAATAAAATTTATGCTCGATTAGACATCAACCTATTAAAAGAGGCCATTTCATCACATTGGCCACGTGGTGCCCATGTGTTATCCACTTGATTTTAGTGATCTTGATAGGTCATCACAGTGGTTCCCAGTGTGCCAAGTCCATGGCAAGCTGATTTAATCACTCATTCATATAAATTCCCATGGCATTTAAAAATTTAACCAGGATTGAGTAGTGGGTGACAACAAAGTTTTGTTTTAGAACCACGATTGGATCAAGCTAACCCTTGTTGGCATGCCCAAGAAACAACTTATAATGATGATCAATGGGTGATGATAGGCTTATGCAGAGGGGACCATGGTTGGATCACCCAATTCCTCGAGTGCACTCATCGTATGCAGTGGGCCATGGGTGGTAGGCTAGTGGCTAGAGTTTCGATACTCTTGGTTCCACCCTGGTCCCACTTTCATCCATTTTTCTCATTTGGTCATCGATCCATTTATATCGACTCTATTATCTCCTTATGTAAACATGTTTATGAATGATTGTCGATGACCTTGTTGATGGGGCTGGAAATTCGTCAACCAAGGGGGTATCCTCGATGTGAATTCCCAATTATACCTCACACTATTTGGAGTAGGAGCACCATCCGAATATCGACCCTGCTTCCATGTATCTTTGTAGATTGTCCTTGGCTACAAAGTTCAACAAAAGAGAGCAATACATAGGTATTTTCGGATCAACAAGTGAATATGCCTTGTGAAATGTTCAATTGTTGAAAGTATCAAGGTCATTCTACCAAAAGGGAAGATAAAAGTGGGCCTTTTAAAGACAAGTAATAATACTAATCTAGAAAATGCACATGAGCATATACATAAGAATGAATAGTTGATCAACTAGAGAAATAGTTCACAAGGAGGCAACAATTTTTAAAGCAAATACAACACACCTTCAACAAGTTAACTACCAAAGCCACTGAAATAGTTCAATTTCCTTAGTACAAATAAAACAACATACATTGCAAACATTCAAAGCATAGTATTACAATATTCACGACATATGCATGAAAGCAAGTTGGCTTAATGAGATTGTAAATTAAGTAAAATTTCCAAGAAACATCAAGACAATGAACACTGCTAGCCCCAATAGTGGAGCATTAGAGCAGTCATTTGCTCCTCCAAAACAACTATCTTGCTCTCCAGTTCTTAGTAGGAGGAGCCAAGGTGAAAATTACTTTATATGAGAAATAAGGGTGTATATATAAAAAATGGGGTGATCCTTCACCTCCCTTACGACTGTTGGAATACCCTCAGGACTGTTTGACTTCTCAATGACCTTTCAACTTCCTACATGACTTTTCACATTACATGGATGACTCATGGAATTCCATTTTATATTACATTTCCAAATATAGAATTTACATATTCCACAAAATGATATGGCAAATGATGAATAATGACATGACATGACATGATGACATGGCCATGTCAAGACGCTCTTTGTTGTTGCTTTCTTTATGTCTTCTTGAGAGATGGAACATGCTCTTCTTCTTCCTCCACCTCATGGCTTGAAGATAAGGAGTCTTCAATGTGATCTTGGTCTTCAACTGCTATTTCAAATTGATGTCCCTTTGTCTTCTCTTGATTGAGAAACTTGTCTTTGCAGCTAAAACAATGTCATATAGCATGGTCTCCTTCTCGATCTCTTTCATCACCATTTTGTCATAACATGATAGAGTAACTATGACTGCAATCCACTCATGACAAGACGACATCATTCCTATAACTCCTAGTCTAAGATGCTTCATGATGATCCATTGATTGAGCTGGAACTGGGTGACACACTGAGTGAGAGGCTCTAGGATTGCTCAGTTTCACATCTTAAGTAGTCAAGGGTCAAGATTCAGCCTTGAGACTACACAATGAGAAGTTCAGGCTGGGTTGGGAATGTCAACTGCGTATTTTAGGGACTCAAGGAGGAAAGTTTAGGGATTGAGAACTAAGTTTTAGCACTATGCAGTTCTAGAAGAAGAGGAGGCCAAGTGAATGCACAGTCACGTAGTTTAGGAGCTCAAGGCTAAGGCACAGTGAAGGACTGGTTGGAGAGGAAATCTACGTAGTTCTGGAGCTCAGGGGTTATGATTAAGCATTGTGACTGCGCAATGTGTAGTTTTGGGAGGCAAAGATTGTGCATTGCATAGTGCCAAGAGACGAGGTTACTTCTTGAGGACTCATACTACGCAATGCACACTCTAGGAGGGCTGAATGAAGCTGAGTGGCATGGTCAGGGAGTTTTCCCAGTTTTTACTAAGTGTTGGATCAATGAGATCAAGTTGAATAAAATAAATACTTGAACATGATCACACACTTACTTCACTTGATGACACAACATCGAACACTTAGAACACATGAATAACATACTTTCATCAATGTGCAAACATTGCGACAAATCACTCCAAGTGCGACACTAAAGATACACTTTGCAATGATAGTGACGACACTTGTGTGACAATGCTCAAAATTTTTGAAATGAGTGCAAATAATGTTTACATGAATACAAAAACTCATGAATGAAAATATTAACCCTTGAAACAAACCAAAACTCCACTTTACACAACTCAGCCACAACTTCCCATGCCAAATGACGACATTTGCTATATGAAAAGAGAAGTACGAACAACAATGAAAGTGACACATGCCAGAGTGAAGATAACATGAAAAAAACACTAATTAAAGTGAAATCAAGAAAAATAGGCCGTCAAAAACATGAAAATGACACTTGTAAAATCAGAGGTGTACGAAAGCAACATTTTGAAAAAATTACCAAAATGGAAGTACAAACATAGCCAGAAGTGAGAAATTGTTAATGACCATTAGGGTATTTTTGAGGTCTAAAATGGGCTTCCTAAGGAAATTATAAAATAATAGTGGAAATAATAAAATAAGATTAGATTACATCACCAAATTTTAGAGGGAAAAAAGAAAAAACTATTTTTTCAACTTATCTCCCTTTGGGTTTACTCAAATTACGAGTGGAAAGACTCGTTGGATGTATAATTTAATCCTTGATCCAAGGAGTACCGATGTTACATACTTTAGATGGAACTTGCTACATGAAAAATGATAAATACATGAAAAACGTGATTGTAATCATGTTTTTTCATGTATTTGTCATTTTTCGTGTAGCAGGATCCATCGAAAGTATGCAACATAGATATTCCTTGGATGAGGAATTAAATTTTGCATCTAATTTTGGGTTGTTTTATATTATTTCCACCCATGGGGGGGGTGGCATCCCCCCGTGTATGTTGCGCCCGGGGGTAGTATCGCCTTTGCACGGGGTCCGAGGCAGCGCCCCGGGAAATTTATTTTTGGACCCTATAATAAGGTGGGAAAACCTATCTATGGTATTGTGCATGGATTTCGCACATGGTTTTGGGCATGATAGTTTACTATCCATGGTATTTTGTAGATCTGGTCAAGGAAACTACAATTATTTTCTAATCTAGGGTTAATGGATTGGGGTTTATATCTATATCTATATCTATATATATATATATATATATATATATATATATATATATATATATATATATATATACATACATACATACATACATACATACATACATACATACATATATATATATATATATATATATATATATATATATATATATATATATATATATGTATATATGTATGCATGTATTGTAACATTGAAAGGGATATAATGAAAATTCAATATGGTAGTCTCGGTTTTGGGATCTAGGGGAAAATATCTGTGTATATTTGTTTTATGTTTTATGATCTCGCTATTGTTTATTTTCTATTTTTAGAATTCGCATGTAGGTAATTTTTGTACGGGGTTAAAACCTGCATTTGGTATCAGAGTTGTTTTGGATTCAAGGAGCACCTTTGCTGCCGAGGGGTTTTGCTCGGGCCCGTGGTAGACCCTATTTAGTGGGAGATCTATGGGATCGATTCTTGTGGTGAAAGAAGATGGTGAGCAGTGGAAAGATAGAGATTGAGAAATTTAATGGTCAGAGTTTTGAGTTGTGGAAACTCAAAATGGAGGTTTGTTGGTGGATAAAGATTAGTGGATCGTGGTAGATCTAGGTACTACAGCAACAACAATGTCAGCTGAAGACTGGGCGAAGTTGGATCAAAATCCAAAGAGAAAAATACGATTATGTGTCTTAGATTCAATATTTCTGAATGTATCAAGTGAAGCTTTGATGAAGAATTTGTGGGACAAGTTAGGGACTTTGTACCAATCTAAGTCTCTGGTGAATAAAATATTCCTACGGAAAAAACTGTATAACTTGAGGATGAAAGATGCAGATTCGATGACAGAGAATCTGAACAGATTTAATAATGTGGTAAGGTAGTTATTATTTATTGATAATAAAATTTCAGATGAAGATAAGTGCACTAGTTTGTTTTGTTCTCTACCAGATTTGTGGGATAATCTGGTTGTTGCAATAGGTAGCAATGCAAATGCCTTGTAGTTTGATGAAATAGTCTCATCCTTGCTATCAGAGGAGCTGAGACGGAAAAATATGGAGGGCACGAATGATGATGCCTTGTCTGTATGAAGACGGTCCCAGAACAGAAACAAAAATAAGTCCTCGAGTGGGAGATCTAAATCTAGAGGGAGATCTAAATCTCTAGGAAAACCTATAAAGGTGTGCTGGAAATGCGGAAAGGAAGGGAACTACAAAAGGGAATGCAAATATAAACCTCCTGAGAAAGGAAAGGGATCTGATGATACTCCTTATGGAGAGGCGAAAACTACCTCAAGTACACATGTAGATCACAAGGCATGGTTGATTGACTCAGGTGCATCCTTTCACTTCACCCCCATAGAATCTCGAGATTGGTTCTGTGAGTATGAGAAATATGATGGTGGTGATTTCTTCTTAGGGGATGAATGGAGGAATAGAATCGTTGGTTGTGAAAAAATCAAGTTGAACTTGCAAGGTGGAAGGATTAAAACACTTCGAGATGTTCTGTATATTCCAGCATTGGCCAGAAATATGATTTTAGTAAACAAGCTAGATGATGTAGGTGTAAAAACAGTGTTCGAGAAAGATACCTACAAGATGGTTCGGGGAGCACTGATATTGATGCGGGGAGTTCGGATTGGAACTTTGTACAAGCTTCAAGTTAGCACTGTTATTGATGGGTGCAATAGTTTTGTTGTTCCAGAAAGTGGAGCAGAAAATCTAGTGGTCTCCAGAGAAAATACCATACTATGGCATCAAAGGCTTGGGCATATTGCAGAGAAGGGCCTTCAAATACTTCATCATAATGGTATGGTAGAAGGTATGTCTAATTTCTCTCTAGATTTTGATTTATGTGAAAATTGTGTATATGGGAAGAAAAATTGAGTGAGTTTTCCCTTTGGTTGTAAGAGGGCAAAACGAATATTAGAGCTTGTGCACAATGATGTGTTTGGACCTATGTCGGTTCCATCACTGGGTAAGTCTGCGTACTATGTATCATTTATAGATGAATTCTCAAGGAATACATGGATATATTTCGTCAGAATGAAATCTAAAGTCTTTGACTGGTTTAAAGAATTTAAGGCTCTGGTGGAAAACCATATAGGGAAGAAGATAAAGGTGTCGAGGAAAGATAACGGTGGAGATTTTTGCAAGAAGGAATTTGAAGAGTTTTGTAAGAAGTGTGGTATAGCATGACAGAATACTACTCCATATACAACTAAGAAAAATGGAGTTGCAAAAATAATGAACAAGATGTTGATGGTAAGGGCAAGAAGCATGCTTAGTGGTGCCGAGTTAGGAAAAGAATTATGGGCAGAGGTGGTGGAGACCGCATGTTACCTGGTCAACAAATCACCTTCATCAGCATTGGAGGATAAGACTCCACAAGAGGTATGGATTGGTAGGAAACCTTCTCTTTCACATATGAGGGTATTTGGATGTGATTCATATGTACATGTTCCAAAGGAGAAGAGAACAAAGATAGTAAATCTGAAAAGTGCATCTTTATTGGGTATAAGGATGGTTTAAAAGGTTATAAAATTTGGAACCTAGAAACAAGGAAGGTTTTGTACAACCAAGATGTGGTCTTTAGAGAGGTGAAATATTTTATTAAACATGAAATGCTACCAAAGGAACCCGATAAGATAGAGTTTGAGCTAAATGAGGAAGAATTCGACTCTATAATAGAAGAGGATTCAAAATATGAAGAACCACAAACTTCAACTGTGAGAAGATCATTTCAAGAAAGAAGACAACCAGAAAAGTATAGTCCATCTACTTTCTATTGAAATTTTGCTTTATCTATTACTGATGATGATCCCAAGACTGTGAGGGAAGATGTTAGGCCAGAAGGTAACTCCTCAAATGTAATTGCATTATTCATTCAGGTTGTTCACTATTATATACAAGAGGGAGAGACTGTTTAGCTCATCTCTCGATGACTCACCATTTCCTCTACTATTTATTTACACTAATTGCAGTTGTTCACCCAATCCCTGTGATTAGGCATCAACATTCCCCCCCTTAATCTGAAGGGATGTTGATGAGTCCAAGCATCATTCTGAATCTTTCAAGATTTTCTCTTCCAAGCCCTTTGGTGAAGATGTCTGTAATTTGGTCATTAGTGGAACAACGACGAAGATGGATTGTTTTGGCCTCAACATGATGTCAAATAAGATGATATTTTGTATTGATGTGCTTCATTAGATCATGGAACTTTGGGTTCTTGGCCAACCTTATTCCCGAGGTATTTTCAATCATGAGTGGAGTCAATTGTACTTGTTTTACCTGCAAATCTTCTAGAATTTTCCTGGGCAACACAATTTCTTTTGTTGCCTCAGCTGTTGCCACATATTCTGCCTCTGTTGTGGAATCTTCTGGAATTGATTGTTTGCGTGATCTTGAGGAGATAGCTCCTGATCCAAGACTCATAGCATAACTCGAAGTAGATACCCCAGTTTCTTTCTCCATTGAAGTCTAAATTAGAGTATCCAATCAAGCTGAAGTCGCCCACCTGTGTATACTTGATTCCAAAGTCTCGAGTTCCCTTCAAGTACTTTAGAACTCTTTTTGCAGCAGACCAATGTCCCTCACAAGGATTTTTCATAAACCTATAGATGATTCCAACAACGAACGAAATGTCTAGTCTGGTAGTAGTTAGGTAGTTGAGACTTCCTACAAGCTGTCTATACTTTGTTGCATCCTCAAATTCTTTTCCTTCAATGGATGTGAGCTTTAATTTTTGTTCCATTGGAGTAGTCATAGGATTTCATTCAGTCATGCCAAACCTGTTCAACAGATCTCTAGTGTACTTCTTTTGAGAAAGGAATATGGACTTCGGATGTTGAGTTACTTCAATACCAAGATAGTAATGAACATAGCCCAAATCAGCCATTTCAAAACCTTTCCTCAATTCCTTCTTTATGGATGCAATGTAGCTCTCATTGTTCCCTGTCATAAAAATATCATCTACATATACCACAAGCTATAGAACTATTTTTCCAACCTTCTTGACAAACAAAGTTGCATCATCGAGATCATAATGTTTGAAATTGAGTTTTAGAAGATACTTAGTTAGTTTTTCATGGCAGGCTCGCGGTGCTTATTTGAGGCCATAAAAGGATTTCACAAGTTTTCAGACTTTATGTTCATGTCCTTTTACAACAAATCCTACAGGCTGGGACATAAAAACATTCTCTTTTAGATCTCCATTCAAGAAAGAAATTTTTACATCCATTTGATGGAATTTCCAACCGTTCTGATCTGCTAGGGCAAAGAGTGTCCGAATGGTAGCCCATTTTGCTGTGGGGGAAAAGTCTCCTCATAATATACCCCTTCCTTCTGTGCAAAACCTTTTTCCACAAGCCTGGCTTTGTGTTTGTCAAGTGAGCCATCAACTTTAAACTTGTTCTTGTAGACCCACTTGTAGCCAATTGGTTTGGTTCCCAATGGAGGATCAACCAGCTTC
Organism: Pinus tabuliformis; assembly: GCA_031772625.1. Taxonomy (NCBI): domain Eukaryota; kingdom Viridiplantae; phylum Streptophyta; class Pinopsida; order Pinales; family Pinaceae; genus Pinus; species Pinus tabuliformis. The sequence goes on along the minus strand of CM062816.1, from coordinate 389,330,911 downwards.
CAAGTGCCATTCTTTATCAAGGCATCATACTCCTTTTGCATTGATTCTTTCCATTCATCATGGGAAGCAACTTATTTGAAGGAAGTGGGTTCAAAATCTGTAGACAAATTCAATTCACAATCATAAGAAACATCCATATCAACAGGTGAATCAAAGTCATCTACATCACCTCCACTTTTCCAGGTTGAATTTCTAGTTCCTGTCTTTCCAACCTCATCAGTATGAACACTTTCAAGTGTCTTTGTCAGCCACTTTGGGGGACCTTTCTAAGATGGTCCAAGCTACTTTGTTGATTGAGTTGGGACTGAATCAATATTAAGTCTCCCAATTCTATTAATCACATCACTCAAAGTGTCATCCATTGTTGGAGTTTCATGCGGGGGAGAGAGTGCTTCAGAAGAAGATTCCACATGTTGATCTAGGATAGGAATCTCCCCTTCAAGATGTGGAATCTGATGATCAAATTCTTGAAATTATTTTGCATTTGCGAATCTATCCAAGCGATCAAGTTTCCACTCAACAATATTGTCAATTTTGGATGATTCAAGAAAGATTACATCTCTAGATACAACAAACTTTTTATTGACTTCATCATAGAGACGATATGCTTTGGAGGTGTTTGAATACCCTAGGAAGATACACTTATGACTTCTTGCACCAAGTTTGTTTCTATGTATCTTTAGTATCAAGGCATAGCAGGTGGAACCAAAGACCCTAAGATGCTTTGCCGAAGGAATGTTCCCATACCACTTTTCATAAAGAGTCTTGTTTCTAATATCATTAGATGGACATCTATTCTTTACATATACAACACATAGAACTGCATCAACCCAAAACATCAATTTTACATTTTTGAAAAACATCATGGAGCACACCATATTTAAGATTGTCCTATTCATTATTTTAGCTACTCCATTCTGTTGGGGATTATAAGGCACATTTGTTTGATGTTTGATCCCATGTTGGCGAAGATAGTTTTCAAATTCATTTGAAGTGTATCCTTTTCCATTATCAGTGCGAATAGAGCCAATATGAGATTGTGCATCATTTTCAATCCATGTATGAAAGTTCTTGAATGTTTGAAAAGCATCAAATTTGTTCTTTAATAAATAAACCCAGTGCATTCTGGTGTAGTCATCAATAAATGTCATCATATATTTATTTCCATTTGCAGAAGGAATAGGCGTTGGACCACATAAATCTGAATGAATGAGTTCAAGTTTTCTATGTGCTTTGGAATGTGAATCATGAAAAGTATGTTTGCTATGCTTTCCTAGAATGCAAGCATCACATTACTTAAGTTTCCTAGTAATTGTAGGCAAACTAGTAACACCATTTTTCTTCAACAACCAGAGGCTGTCATAGTTTAAGTGTCCAAATCTATCATGCCATAATAAACTTGATGAAAATGTACCTTCTTCATAATGAGAACTGTATGAGAAATTTTGTGCACGAGCAGAGGTACCCTACAGCTTGAGAAGCCTTTCTTCTTCTATCCCCATCATGACAAGTGAGTGGTCTGATGCCTTTGTCACCTCAAGCTTGCCATCAAACATATGAATGGAGTGTCCTTGCTGGCGATGTGGACCAAGGAAAACAAGTTTCTCCTCAGTTATGGGAGATATAAAACATGATGCAAAAGAAAGTATGGAAGACCAGGCAATTTAAGCCTGATTGTACCATGCCTTGATGGCTTGAGTTTTGATTTGTCTGCAAAGTATACTGCTCCATCACCATTATCAGTAAATTCTTCAAAAAAATCTCTTCTAAAATTCATGTGGAAAGTTGCTCCTGAATCAATCAACCAATCATTTTTCCAAGAAGCAAGCGAAGCATTAAATAAGTCTTCATTTACTCCAATATTATAGTGTGCCACAACATAGTGAGCGGATTCAAGTGCTTTACCTTTCTTTTTGTCATTAGTTTTACCTTTCGGTTGATTTCTTTCATGCTCAATTATGTCCCAAGGCAACTTGCATGTGGATCCATCATGTGATCCATCTCTTTTGCAGCCTATGCAGTGCAAATCTAACTTTTCTCCTTGAGAGTGTTTGCCCCCCTTGCCTTTGAAATTTCTTTCTATTCCTCTTCGACCACCTCTTCCTCTGGAAGAATCCTACGCAAGATTCTTCTCTCTATGTGCAAGGCACACAGTCTCTTTAGAAGACTAAGGAGTTGTCTTCTTCCCAAAATCTTTATCTCTTTCAACAATTTTTTTCACAAGGGAGTCAAAGGTAATATCTTTGAGGTTTCCATTTGCTTGCAATGACTCAATATAATTTGAGTAAGTGGGACAAAGTGCCTTGAGAAAAGATATGAGAGGAATGTCCAGTTCAACATTAGTGAATTTGATATCATGCATAATAGATTTTACTTCTGATGCAAGAGCAAGAGGATCATCATTTTGTAATTCAAGGGTGAAAAATTTAATCATGAGTTGAACAACTTCAAGTGCAGAGTGTGAGTCATAGAGTTCCTTCAATTTTTGTAAGGCTTCGAAAGCATTTGAAAATGGTGAAATATGGTGACTCACCTCTTCATTTGTTGATGCTACAATCAATATATAAGCCTTTCTGTTCTTCTTTTCCCAAATGGCGAATTCCTTGTCTGAGGTAGGCTGTTCTAGCTCTTCGTCTCCGTTTCCAACACACACTCCTTTCCACAGCTCATTAAAAACGAGAGTGTGTTTGATTTTCCACGACCATTCTGGATAGTTCTCCTTCTCGGTGAGAACCACTTCCACAGTAGATATCAATGAATGCAATTTTTTTTAAATGTACCCTGCTGCCAATATATAAAAAATGCACTTTTGGTGGTTAAAAATTGCACTTTATATATTAAAAAATAGAGATATTATTTTGGGGAGATGGACAGCGTGGAAGCCACTGCTCCCTCATGTATGTAAACGCTGGTTCCTAAACGCTGTCAGCTCAACGTATTTCATATATGGAACAACGTATATATATATGTTGGGAGACAACACTTATATATACCAAAACAACACTTAAAACAATGCTTATATATACCAAAACAACACTTATATATATGAAAACAGCTCATAGAGGTTATGAATCCAGAATGATCATTCAACGTAGAACTGTACAAACAATCTAGGAAAACATTGGAATGAAACAACCATCAGTCAACAAACAAGCCACGTCAGGGCTTCTAGCAAAAAACAACAAACAATCATTCATCGCTTGGGCTTATATTCCATCCCACACTTCCACAATGACACTATTGGTGCAACACCACCACACTAAGTAGCCAAGTCGAGTTCCCCAACTAGCGTACAATGGAAGCTTCAATGGACTAGCGCAAAGAATGGATACATAGTCGACAATGAAACTCAGTTTTCACCAGCACCGTGGGTATCAAAGATCAACATATTAAACCTAGGTGAGCAACATTCATTCTCAATGCATATAGGACTCAACACTTGATTCAAGGTGTTCAAAAAATAGGAGTTATATGCCGAGTAGCGCTTTGAGGAGCAATGCTGTGTATGGTATATGCCAGGCCAAAAAACAAAGCGACAAGAAAAAGGAGTTATATGCAGAGCAACGCTTTGAGGAGCAATGCTGTGTATGGAAGACTGTGTATGGAGTAAAATTTATGCAGCGTTTAGAAAAAAAATGCAGAGACAGTGTCAGGCCTCAAGAGGAGGAGCAGATGTGTTAGTTCTGCAAAATAGGCAGAATATAGGCAAAAAAGGAGTAACAAGGGCAGGAATACTAAAAATAGAGCTGCCTCTGATACCATGTTAGGCCAGGAGCTAACTCCCCAAATGTAATTGCATTATTCATTCAGGTTGTTCATTATTATATACAAGAGGGAGAGACTGTTCAGTTCATCTCCCGATGACTCTCCATTTCCTCTATTATTTATTTACACTAATTACAGTTGTTCACCCAATCCCTATTATTAGATGTCAACAAAAGAAGTAGATTCAGCGGATGGAAAACTCAGGAAAGAGGCCATGGTTGATAAAATAACATCTTTGCAAAAAAATGAGGCTTGGGATTTTGTGGAGTTTCCAGCTAGAAGGAAACCCATTGGCAGCAAATGGGTGTTTAAGAAGAAGATGAATGCAAAAGGCAAAGTGGAGAAATACAAATCTCAGTTGGTAGGAAAAGGTTATTCCCGAGTGCCAGGAATTGATTTTGGTGATATTTTTTCTCATGTTGCCAAGGTAGCTTCTATTAGATTAATTTTATCTGTTGCTGCTGCTTTTGATTTTGAGGTATATTAGATGGATGTGAAGACAACATTTCTTCACGGGGATCTGGAAGAAGAGATCTACATGAAGCAACTTGAAGGCTTTGTGGTGAAGGGTAGGAAAGAACTACTATGCAAGTTAAAAAAAACTCTGTATGGGTTAAAATAGTCACCAAGGATGTGGTATCAGAAATTTGATACATTTATACAGGGACTTGGCTTCACCAGAAGTAAAGCAGATCACTGTGTGTATTTTAAATTAATTGGTGACTGTGTTATTTATCTGGTCTTGTGTGTGGATGATATGTTGCTGGTTGGAAATGACAACGAAATTATCCAATATGTGAAGACCCAATTGTCCTCCAAATTCGACATGAAAGATCTCGGTGAGATCAGGAAAAGAGAAAGCTCTGGTTAAACCAGAGGAAGTATATCAAGACAATATTATAGAGGTTTAATATGAAGGATAGTAAACTGGTGAAGGTTCCTATTCCTATAGGTGTAAAGTTATCCGCTAAACAGTGTCCTAAGGCAAAAGAAGAGGAAGAGGACATATCCCGTGTTCCATATGCAAGTGCATTCGGTAGCTTGATGTATGACATGGTCTATACTAGACCAGACATTGCACATGCAGTGGGAGTATTTAGTAGGTTTATGTCAAAACCAGGGAAGGAGCATTGGACAATGGTGAAGTGGGTCTTCAGGTATTTGCGTGGCACTAGTGATTATGGTTTGTGCTACCAAGGAAGACCAGGATTGGACAGAGTTCTGGAGATCAATGGATTTGTTGATGCAGACTGGGCTGGAGATTTAGATCAAAGAAGATCTACAAGTGGGTATGTGTTTAACCTATTTGGAGGTGCAGTCATTTGGAAGAGTAAGAGACAGTCTGTAGTGGCACTTTCAACTATAGAGGCAGAATACATGGTAGCCACTCATGTCAGCCACTTTAAGGAGCACAAGCATTGCTAAAAAACCAGCTAGCCTAGACAGTACCCCGATGGAGTTTCTTTCTTCACCTCCCTATGTAGGAATCGTTTCTCTTCTTTCACCCTTTATTTATTTATTTATTTGTGCATAGAAACTTATTCATTTCATGGGGTAAAAGAGGATCCCAAATTATTGAGAGTAGAAGAGGTTGTTCCTTTACAGAAGCATATATAAAAACTCTGATATTGGTTTGCTTATTTAGATTTCCCCCTTGTCCTTCTCTACTTAATTGGATCAGCGTGGAAAACAAAGAAACATAAAGAACTGATCGTAGGCATGAGGTTTCTAGAATAGACACAGATATCATGGTTCAACATAGATATTTCCTCACACAAGAATCGTATTTTCTGTCAGAACATCATCGACCAAAGGATAACCAAGATGAGGAAGAAGAATTGATGGTTAGCCAAATGTTGCAGTGTCACAAAGCCATCTTCTATTTTTCCACATTGTCTTCGAGCCAAAGGGAACATCCTTCATGCGAAATCTTATTAAACAAAACATGAAAGAAGAGACAAGACATAACAAGAAAACCAAAATCAAAAGGACAAAAAAAATGGAGGCTAAACCGAAAATAAAATGCAAGAAAAAAGATAGAAAACAAACGAAAGACTACGAAAGCGAGTGCAAGATGCATGTGCAAGGGATACCAATAAGAAACTAGACCTACTCCTAAACTAACTAACTAGAAGGTCAGGGTCAAGTGTAATAAAACTTCCAGTGAATCCATCATAGCTGTTCTCAAACTGATATCACAAAGATACGAAAACTAATATAAAACAACGTGCAACAGAAAAGATAAGAGCTTGAATAATTTGCACAATGAATAGAAGGTCTTTTATGTCAAAAGAAATATGTGTCACAGTCACTACTTTTACCCAACTTGCGATCTTACCTTTTCGATGAAAATTACAAACATACAAACCTAGAAAGCTTCTTGTGAATGCATTCTTCATCTGTGCCATCTTTCTTAGCAAGCATGAGAAAATACTGAAACTTGTTATTAGAAAAAGGGCTTGCTAAGTAAGATTTTTCTTGGCAATCGTAGATTGGGTCGTGAAACTTGAAGCAATCCTCTTGAAAACCCCAAAATCCTTGAAAAGATGAATTTTCATATAAAAGCGTAGAGTCAAGATTAGAATCTTATGAAGGAAAATGGATCTGATCATATCAGTTGACACATCAAGATAGTGAGGACCTAACATAACCATAAGCGAAGGCTGAAGTGCGTCAACTGCTTGGCTAGTATCTAGATATTGAGATGATAAACCGTAAAGATTAAAGGATGTAAAACAACTGTCATTGGATGTGCTGACGGGAAACCGATAAGTTAAATCATAGTCATTAGAGACGAAATGATGATTAGATGGATTGATTAAAGCACTAGATTCCCAAATTTTAATTAACAAGAATAAATCAATTTGAATAGTTCTGCGAATTCTTTGAGCAATAGAACCAACTTCCTCGCATATCGAATGTGACAAATCAACTTTCCGTAAATGGTGAAAAACTATATAATCATCGTAATCATAAAAATAAGTGAAAAGGAATGCTAGTACAACAAACACATGAGACCAATCAGGATACAATGAACAAGGAAGAATTTGATTCGCAGAATAAATCATGCATTCATTAGCACTCAATAGGATTTTAAGTGCGATGTAGAGTAAGATTCACGATATAACATTCATAAGAAAAACTAGGATCTGACTATTGTGAAATGAATTTGCTAGACATGATTCCTTCAACCAAAGATGATATTTGAAATGATCAACTTCATAGTTCCATGATTCTATGAGAGATACACATTCCAAGTTGAAGTTTGGTACAATAGATTTACATGAAGATGAATTATTTGAAATAGAATCCTTAAATTGATTAAACATCAAATATTGAAAGTTGCAAGAGTTATACCCAAAATAAAAAAAAACATCTTTGAAGAAGGAATTTACATCCAGTGAAACCATGTAAAGGAAAGAATTTTGCTAGAAATCCAAATCTGGTTCAATTCGGGGACCTCACCATAGTCACGAGAACCTAACATAATCAACAATAGAAGTTGAAGTGCCTCAACTTCCTGACAAGTCCCAGAACTCTCAAGGATTGTAAAATCACATTTTGAATATTGAACCAGATCATGCATGGCGTAAGGATAACTACTACCACTGACTTCAATAAGACCACTACTAACTGGATGACAACCATCTCTGTCACTGATTTGATTAGATTTTACAACTTCAACAACCAAATTACTCAAGCAGAAAGATTCTTCTGATCGCAAATCCGAAGTTGTATGAGTCGGGGAAATTTCATGAGCAAGTTGATTCGAAGATATGTCTTGATGCAAAACAAGAGATGATGAGGGATGGAAAGAATACTCAATGATTTGATTGTTTTCTTTTTCATCATGGATAACTTCACTACCTTGTGTCAATTGAGAAGTTAAATCATCAGGTGAATAACTTGAAGATCAAGGAGTATCCTCATTGCAAGTTGATGCATCACAAATGGTAGAACACAAGGGATAGTGAGATGAAGAGGAAGTTTCCATAAGAGCATATTCTTCGACCGAATTAGATTCTAGATCTAAATATTTCAAATCAAATTTTTCTGGAGGAATCAAAACATTAGGTGTTGCACTTGGGCATTCATCATCGCATACAAAAACAGATTCATCAACATCATAATGGTTGTTTCCCAAGACTATGGATCTAAAAAAATTGGTTTCATTTGATTCACCACTAGGATCAACAAATTGAACATCATCCAAGAATGGAAGAGCATCATATTGACGTGGAGGACTTTGAAAGAGGGGAAATAGGTCAAAATTATCCCCACTTTATTGCTCCTATACCTGTGAAATGTGACTACCTTGTACCTTATCACAATTTGAGCCAAAAACTTGCAAGTCAAAAGAGTGTGAAGAGCTAATTGGTGGAGAGGATTGATCAAGTGGATCATGGTACAAAGAGTCATGGAATTTAGATGATGTATGATGGCAGATGTCCCTTACGGAAGTAATACTTTGAGTGGAATAAGTTTCAGGATTGAGGTTAATAGTGCTAATGTCATCTTGAGGAATGAAAGGATTAGCCTTCACTGGAGGCTTCATGAGCCATTCTGGGATTTCCTCCATGGGATTTGAATCACGAAAATCAGAAGCAGAATGAGAATATGGATTAGGAATTTGATTTGCATATTTCCCAACATCGACATCCTCACAAGGAGGAACCTACATCGAGACTAAAAAAGGAGGAGGACAAGGGACAAAAGGGATGGTGGATTCCTCCTCTAAAATTAAGGGTGTCTCACGATTTAGAAGAGTTTGGGAAGTAGAAACATCACGAGTTTTAGATTCACCATGCAAAGAGATATGTACCAGACACCTTTTTTTAAAGAAATCCCAATCTGTGTCTTCTTTAGGAAACTCATAACAAAGGTGAAGGAATCGATAAGAGAAATCCTCAATTGATTGATTAGGCTTCATTATTAGTTGATTAATCATTTTATAAATGTCTTGGTAATCATACCTATCAAATGATAAATGAAGCTCCTTGATGAGGTGTTCAAGAGAATGAATGGAAGCAGGTGGTAGAGTGTGACACCATCGTCTAACTTGACCTTCAAGGGTGAGGTAGAAGAGAATACATGCAACATCTTCAAAATTAGTTTCATAGTATTTATAGAACTTAAGGAAATGATATGCATGCTCGACAATGGATGTATCAAACTCACCATCAAACTTGAATTGAGACAAGTCATGAAGAGGCTCATCAGGGTTTGAAAGTTTACCAGGGGATAGGTTAGAAAAACACCCTGAGAGTATGATTTGAGGATGAGCCATTTTAGATAAGAGGTTCGAAATAGAATCAACATGCACACCTTGTCATTTGGCCTTCCTTCTAGCGCCATTTGTTGACGGTGCTGGAAATCCATAAACCAAGGGGTTCTCCTCGATGTGAATTCCAAATTAGACCTCACACTATTTGGAGTATGAGTCCCATTCGAATATTAGCCCAACTTCCATGTATCCTTGTAGATTTTCCTTCACTACAAAGTTTAGCACAAGAGAACAATACACATGTATCTTGAGCCCAACTGCCATGTATCCTTGTAGATTTTCCTTGACTACAAAGTTTAGCACAAGATAGTAATACACATGTGTTTTTGGATCAACAAGTGAGTATGCCTTGTGAAATTTTCTACTGCGGAAAGTATCAAGGTCCTTCTACCAAAAGGGAAGAGAAAAGTGGGCCCTTTAAAGACAAGTAATAATATTAATCTAGAAAAGGCACATAAGTATATACATAAGAATGAATCGTTTATCAAACACTAAAACAGTTCATAAGGAGGCAATGGTTGTTAAAGAAAATACAACACACCTTTAATAAGATAAGTACCAAAGCCACCAAAATAGTTCATTTTCCTTAATACGGATAAAAAAACATACATAGAAAACATTCAAAGAATAGTCTAACAATATTCACGACATATGCATGAAAGTGTGCTGGATCAATGAGCTTTTGAATTAAGTAAAATTTCCAAGATACATAAAGACAATGAACACCACTAGCATCAACAGTGGAGCATTAGAGCAGTCACTTACTCCTCCAAAATAAATATCTTCCTCTCTAGTTCCTAGTAGGAGGAACTAAGGTGAAAAGTTTTTTATATGAGTAATGAGGGTGTATATATAACGAATGGGGTAATCCTTCACCTCCCTTATGGATCTTGGACTACCCTCATGCTTGTTTGGTTCTCAATGACTTTTCAACTTCCTAAATGACTTTTCACATTACATTTCCTAATATAAATTTACATATTCCACAAAATGATATGGAAAATGATGTCTCGTGACATGAAACTTCTGACATGTACTTCAAGATGACATGGCCATGTCAAGCCACTCTTTGCTGCTACTTTCTTTCTGTCTTCTTGAGAGATGGAACATGTTATTCTTCTTCCTCCTCCTCATGAATTAAAGGTAAGGAGTCTTCAATGTGATCTTGGTCTTCAGATGATGTTGCAAACTGATGTTCCTTTGTATTATATTGATTGATCAACTTGGATTTGCAACTACAATGATGTCTTCTAGCATGGTCTCCTTCTCGATCTCATTCATCACCATCCTATCATAAGATGATAGAGTACCTCTGACTGCAATCCACTCATGACAATATGACATCATTCCGATAACCCCTAGACTAAGATGCTTCATTATGATCCTTTGAATGAGCTAGAATTGGGTGAGACATTGAGAGAGAGGCTCTAGGATTGTGCAGTTGCACAAATCATGTAGTTAAGGTTCAAGACTAAGCCTTGAGACTTCATAATGCACAGTTCAAGTTGGGTTGGGCATGTCAATTACATAGTTAAGGGGCTCAAGGAGGCAGACTGAGGGCTTGAACATTGAGTTTTCCACTGCATAGTTCTAGAAGGAGAGGAGGCCAAGTGACTGTGTAGTTTCAAAATACAGGAACTCAAGGCTGAGGCTTGAGGATTGAGACTTCGCAATGCATAGTGAAGGACTTGCTGGAGAGGAAAACTGCGCAGTTCTAGAGCTAAGGTGCTGGGCTTCAGAATTGTCACTGCGTAGTGTGTAGTTATGGGAGGCAGAGTCTTCGCATTATGCAGTGCCAAGAGACAAGTTTGCCACTTGAGGACTGAGACTGCACAATGCACAATCTAGGAGGGCTAAATGAAGCTGAGTGGCCCAGTCGGGGAGTTTTCCCAGTTTTGACTAAGTGTTGGATCAGTGAGATGAAGTTGAACAAAATCAAGACTTGAACATGATCACACACTTAGTTCACATGAAGACACAATATGGAACACTTATAACACATGAACAAAATATTTTCCTCAATGCGAGAACTCACTCTAACTGCGACACTAAAGATACACTTTGCAATGATGGTGACGACACTTGTGTGACATTGCTCAAAACTTTGGAAATGAGTGCGAAGCACGTTTACATGATAAAAAAACTCATTAATGCAAATATTACCCCCTTAAACAAACCAAAACTCCACTTTACATGATACGCAGCAAATTCCCATGCCAAAAACGACATTTTCTATATGAAAAGAGAATTTTGAACAACGATGTAAGAAACAGATGCCAGAGTGAAGATAACATGAAAACGACACTAATTAAAGTGAAGGAAAAAAAAAGAGACGGTTAGAAACATGAAAATAACACTCGTGAAAGAAGAGGTGAGCGAAAGCGATAGTTTGAAAAACTTGTTGAAATGGAAATACAATCGCATCCAGAAGTGAGAAACTATCAATGACAATGCACACTGACTACTGTCATGAATTGAAAATTGCAAAGGCACTATCTTGATGGACTATGCTAGTTTTGTTCAAGATTGCGATAAAAAGCGCGCTCATGAATTCATTATGAATTGAGCATGTGTGAACATGTGACTTCGACACTTACAATCTAAGAAAGGAGCTCAAAGACTTAATAGAGAATTAACCGATCAAGAAGTGACTACAGAACGACCGATCATAAGATCCAAAGTAGGCTCGAAAATTAAAGTAAAAGCAAAATTTTGGAGGCTTGTTTGTCACAGCGACAACAAGCCCCAATTGATCATGTGTCATAGTTCCAAGGATGAGATGTTCCACCCTTAGTCCTTCGGTGTAGGCCCCCTCATACACACATATGAGTTTTCAGTTATGTTGCCTACAAATCTCGATGACATATACATATATATACAAAATAATCAAATAGACAAGTTTATGAAATGGGAAGGGTTATTTCCCGACATCGATTACCTGAAGTTATGGTTCAAGGGATGGCTTGAACCTCAAATTTTGTGATCTTGTATAACAAAACGAGTTAGGACAAACCAGCAAAATTTTGAGCATTATATCCCAAGGGCTTGAATCCCTGAATCCCTCATTTTTAGCACAATAACCAGTATAGGGAATATGTTGCGCTATATATTTATTCATAGGCCTTAGCAATCAATTGGATGAGCATAACAACACAATTTATCATATCCATTATTAACATAACAACGGAAAACATAGTCCTCGCAAGCATTAGAATGCATGGACATACAAGATATCATTCTATCATGAGTACAACAATGAACTTATCAACTCATGCATTCATTTACATTCATCAAAACACAAGTTGTTGAAGTAGTCGTAACATAATAAGGAACATTACAGTTCATAAGTCAATATGCATGATTAATTTACACTTATCTATGTGTTTAAAGATAGATAACAACTAAATGGAGGAATTATACTCTCCGCCCAATAACAGGTTAGGTACACGATGACCTTTCTTGCAGCTAACCACCTACGAGCTAGATCCATAGTGTTGAGTTACGAAATGGGTATGTATTTACTCTTAATTCCATCACCTTTTTCCTCTTTTCTTATCTCTTTCATATCTTGATACGCTAACATATTGATGGATTATGATAAGAAATAGATGAACTACTCTCGATTAAGATTTAGCCACCATAACTAACTTTTACTCCTTTTTATGCAGAGAAATGATGAAAGGAACAGTTGTTGTTCCCTAGAGACAGAACAACATAAACCAACAAAGGAAGAATGGGGCACGTCGGTTGTGGTTAGACCGGAGGATGAATCATGAGGATCAATGCCAAATATGGAGGGTGTCAGAAGATAGCATTTAATTGCGAATACCTCAGGATCGGGAGATCCTGAGGGATCGCATTTATCTTTTACCTCTTTCTGATTATAAAAGAAAAAGATTGTAGGAGGAAAGGGGATCGATCTCTGTTATTTCAAATTGTAATTTTAATTTACAGACTCGTGCTGTTAGAGAACACGACCATATTGTAATGAAACTTGAGTTCAATTATTAATATATAATTGACGTTACTGTTCATTCGCATTCTCTGAAGTAGCTCAGCAGTATTCGCTGGTGGCTAAGGGACCGACCTCTGGTGGATTAAACTGCTATCCCTTGTGTTATATATTTCCAATTCTCGCAAGTTTGATTGGTTTGATAATTTTCCCATTTTCTGTGAGTTTGTCTTATTTGCTATTTACCTCTTTCCTATATTGAAATTAGTACATTTTTTTTACATGTTTTAAAACACTATCATTTGATTATATTTATGCTTATAGTAGATTAAATTATTTAGCCGTTAAGACAGAGAATCTTATTGATTTAATCAACTGAAAGAGTTTGGTTATCGCTATTGAACTCTCAGTTGACATCATTTCCATTTGGATTGCTTAGTTGAGATTGAGTGTGATTTAGATTGAATTAGCTAAGAAGAGATTGGTTATTGGTACTATGCTCTCGGTTGATGCTATTGGCATTTGAATTGCTTGGGTGAGATTTGATTACGATTTCAGCAGAGGATTAAGTCCTGATGCTTAGATGTAATATTTCCTTTAACATTTGCAATTTGAGTTTTATAATTGCATCCATTTACTCTTGTATCCAAGGTTTATACTTCATTCTAAGAAACATTACTCTTTGGGTTCATAGCATGCACTTATTGTGTACACTCTTGGAATAAAAGGACTTGCTCGAGTTGATGATTAATGTGGGGTAATTAGGAGTTTTTAAAGACACCTTTTATCAACCAACATTTTGGCACCGTTGCTAGGGAGAGTGTCGTCATTTTACAAAGAGTGATGTATATTTGATGTTTTTCTGCTGAGAGAGAACTGGGTATTAAAAACAGAAGGTAAGAAATTACGTACGGAGCAAGTAAAATGCCTGCTCCCCTGCCTGCTTTCCAGTAGAATTGCTAGGAATTTAAGGTAGAAATAAACATTTGAATTTTTGCATGAAAGACTAAGAAGAAAAGACCAGAAAAAAACACAATCCCACACCCCAAACCTGAAAAATCTAAGGGACTGGTGACCCTTGGATGATCAACTTTATCGACGACATCTTAAGAAAAGTTGAATCTCAGCCATCAGTAGGTCCCCGAACCGTTTCTTCTAGAAAACCTACTGTCTCCCTTTGGGCCACAGGCTCACCATCTATAGCCTACACTGAGGTCCATAGTAAAATTGAAGGGACTGAGCAGAGTTTTCAAGATATTGAAAATTCGCGACTAGTTCCCTCACAAGAAGGGAATTCTTGCAACATCTGTGAAGGAGAAGGAGAAACAGGGGAATCTGAGGAAGCAAGATCCCCTCAGGTAGTAATTGAGAAGAGGACACTTAGTGTCCCAGATCAAGGAAGTGATGTTAGTATCATTCCCATCTCCTCTAGACATCCTAGGGATAACTCTCTAGCTCCAAAGATCCCAGAAGGGTACTGGCATATCTTTGATCAAATGGCCAATAATCCACAAACACCCCAGACCTCTACATTACAGTGTCCTATTGTTGACACAGCTGTCAACATCCCCATGAAAGCTATCCCTCTACAAAATATTCCCACCTTCCATGGACTCACTTCAGAAGATCTAGATGCGTTCTTCTTTGAATTCGATGCCCTATGTCGGGGTTATGATTACACCACCGACCCCTAGAAACTGAAGTTGTTTCCCTCCACTTTAAAGGGGGTAGCCCTAAGATGGTTTATGGGACTGGGTGGGGGAAAATAAATGATTAGGACCAAATGAAAACTGCCTTCCTTAAAAAATATCAAGATTATTGCAGATCTAGAGAACTAAAAGACGAGTATTCCAAATTGTAGCAAGTCCTAGTAAAACTCTGGAAGAGTATGTAGAGCATTTCCAATATAACCTCCAAAGGTCTCCCTATGCAAATCTGCCTGATAATGTGCTAAAAACCATGATTATTAAGGGGATGAAAGACCAGTGGATAGAGACATTAAATATTATGGGTAAAGGTGATATCTATCAAGAAGACTATGCTGACATTATTAATTTGTGTATCAGGTGCTCGAGGGGCAGTACAAGACTGAAACCTGCTGAACGTGATATGATCACTAGGGACAACAAAATCTCTAGCAAGAGCATTACTCATATTGAAATCGGCAACCTGCTAGAAGATTTCAAAACGGGTATCCTGGGAACCTTGAAAACACAATTAGACATCATGTAAGCCAAGCAGAAGTAGGTCGAAGCAGAACAGAACTCGGTTATTTTTTGCCCTCGATTCAGGAAGAAACATAGTCATAAAGAATGACCACTAGATATGGTGTAGACCTGTGCCATATGCACTAAAGAACATGCCCCAGAAAATTGCCCATCGCTCCCAGGATTAAAAGCGGTCTTCAAAGAGGCAGAGGAAGAAGTGGAACCCGTTTACCTGTTAAATCAGTGTTGCCAATGGCAAGCACGACAAACAAGTATGCCTACCAACCCATCTTCATTTTTTCAGCCTTCACAATATAATTCTCAGCAATACACAGGAACTACATGGCAAAACCAACAACCTTTTCCTAATTGGGCACCAGAAGCATTTTCTATGCCACCTTAGTCTAGTCAGTCAAATCCAAACAATAGTTGGCCAAATTCCTCTTACTTTCCACCATTCTGGCAGAACAATCCATATCCATCTCAATGGTCCCCCTCCACTTCACAAAACCAAAACTGGCAATCAAGTTGGCAAAGACCTACAAACCAACCAGTAGGGACAATCCCCCTGCCTCAACCTACGCTACCAACACCTTACACGTTGCAGCAGAATCCTCAACCCAATCTATGACCACAACTCCCAGCCCAGCCCAACCCAAATCCTAACAATAAACTAGTCCAATCGGTACAAATTATAGAAGGTCTGGATCCGGAAACTGAGTTGAGAGAGTGTAATGAACTCAAATTGAGGTTTGGATGAATAATCGAGTCAGAGGATGATAAAAATATACAATTGGAAGAACCACTACCTGTAGAAAAAACACCTCAAAGGGAGAATACAGTCAAACAGAAAAGCCACGAACAAACTATTACCTCTTCTCCACCATTCCCAGAAAGATTGATTATACCTCGCCCAATCAAACATCCCGATTTCGATCTCCTGGGAGAATTAAAAAATCTTTGTGTAAAAATACCCCTCCTCCTGGCTATTTAGGACATTCCAATTTATGCAAAAACCATTAAGGTGTACGAAAAAGTCTACGAGGAAAATAAAAGTAACGCCAACTGTCCACGTAGTCAGAACATTGTCTGATTTATTATTAGGTAGATAGATACTGGTGAAATATGAGGACCCAAGAAACCCTATTGTCACAGTACAAATAAATGGGTGTTCCTTTCCCAATGTGTTAGTCGATCTAGGGGCAACCATTAATATTCTCAAAACAACAACCTGTCAGAGACTTGGCATCACAGCCTTAGATCTAACTATGACCTTGCTGGAACTTGATGATCGATCAATTATTAAACCAGAAGGGACATTACAGGATGTAATGGTGTTTATAGATTCTTGGGAGTACCCAACAGATTTCTTGATTATTAATCCTAGAAACCAGCTAGATGGACATCCTCTAATATTAGGAAGACCTTGGCTAGCAACCGCAGATTCTTATATAAGCTGTTGGACAGGTAGTATGACTATGACTATAGCTAGAGGAAATAATGTGAAGAACCTAGATTTATATCCTCCAACTCAGCCAAGCCTAACTATAATAAAAACTAGGAAGCAACCTGTAACATATTTAACCGAAAATATTCGATCACCACTAACTGTAACAGATGCTCTTGAATTTAAGAATCAAACAAAAGATGACATTATTAACACTTACATTAACCACCCAACTGCTATATCTAATCTAAAATGTCACATGATTGAAGCAACCCTGGATAACGAAATTGAAGAAGATCCTTTAAAAGATATCAATGACCAAACAATACCAACAACAACTATTTATAATAGCAAACCCATTGAAATTGAGCCAGGGAAAGTCCTAAACATTAACAAAAACCTGACTGATGACCAGCAGCAGAGGCTTATCCAACTCCTTAGGAAATATAAAGGGGCTTTTGCTTGGGATTACCCAGATATGAAAGGGATTGACCCCCAATTATGTATGCACCACATCTACATTGAAAAAGATGTGAGACCCATTCGACAACCTCAACGAAGATTAAACCCTCACCTAAAGGATGTTGTTAAATACGAACTACAGAAATTGTTAGATGTAAATTTCATCTATCCTATATCTGATAGTAAATGGGTTTCTCCATTAGTTGTGGTTCCTAAAAAGAATGGGGAATGGCGTATATGTGTCAATTACAGAGAGCTTAATAAAGCGATGCAAGAAGACCATTTTCCCCTTCCGTTTATCAACCAGGTTTTAGACACATTGGAAGGTAAAAAATTCTTCTCTTTCCTAGACAGCTTCAATGGCTACAACCAAATCCAAACTGCCCCTAAAGACCAAGATAAGACTACCTTCACCTGCCCCTAGGAGACATTTGCTTACTGGGTGTTACCTTTCACATTGTGCAATGCACCTGCTACATTCCAAAGAGCCATACTCAGTATTTTTGCAGACTTGATAAACGAGGGATTAGAGGTGTACATGGACGATTTTACACCCTATGGAGATGACTTCGAGCAGGCATTACAGACACTGGAGAAATTCCTAGAAAGATGCATTTCTACTAGGCTCTGTTGAAGCCACGAGAAATGGCACATGATGATGACCGAAGGCCTGATCTTGGGTCATTACATCTCAACAGCTGGAATTTAGGTAGATCCAACAAAAATTTAGGTAATCCTCTTACTACCTACCCCTTGCACTCAAACTGAGGTACGTAGTTTTTTGGGATTTTCTGGATATTATCGAAGATTTATAAAAAAATTCTCCCAAATTTTTGCACCATTATATGCTTTGACAGGAAATATCGATTTTATATGGACTGACAAATGTGACATTGCCTTTGTAGAATTAAAATGGCTAGTATCAACAGCCCCAGTACTACGGGGCCTGAACTGGGATTTACCATTCCAGATTTCATCCGATGCATCAGATATGACCATTGGAGCAGTTCTCAGCCAAGAGGAAGACAAGAAACCCTATGCGATATACTACATCAGCAAAAATTTAACTCCTGTTGATTTGAATCACAAAGTGACTGAGAAAGAGTTTCTAGCTGTAATTTATGCTATTAACAAATTCAGGAACTATATAACAGGATACCCTGTGTTTTTGTATACTGATCACTCTGCTATCAAATATTTAGCTAATAAACCTATTATGAATGGAAGAGTGTCATGATGGTTAATCCTTTTGCAGGAATTTGACATAACGATCAAGGATCAACCAGGAAAGGAAAATCTGGTGGCAGACTTACTCTCACATGTGCCAAGAATAGACGATGCAGTAGCGATAGAAGACTAGTTCCCCGATGAGCACCTATTTGCTGTGACCGTGAAAACACCGTGGTACGCAGATCTCGCGAATTACCTAGCAGTGGGAAAACTACCCAAACACCTGACGCCCAGAGAAAGAAAATTAATAGTGCAACGCAACACTCGGTTCTCCTGGATCAGAGGATACCTCTTTCACACAGGAGTCGATATGCATATCCGCAGGTGTGTCAAGGAAGATGAAATCTACGATATCCTAAAAGCCTACCACGATGGACCTTGCGGTGGACACTTTGTAGACCGCGGGACTGGACATAAAGTCTTATAGATGGGCTATTATTGGCCCACCATTTTTAAGGACGCCAAGAAATTTGTCTAGGCATGTGATAGCTGCCAAAGAATGGGCTGTCTTGGCCAGTCTGATGAGATGCCCCTACATCCACAGCTAGTTATCAAACCTTTTGAATGCTGGGTGTTAGATTTCAATGGCTGAATAAATCCATCATCTAATCAAAAGTCATACATACTGGTTGCAACGGAATATGTGACTAAATGGGTGGAGGTAGAAGCATTAACAAGGGCAAAAAAGAATACAGTAATCCACTTCCATTTCCAAATTTTTGTGCGGTATGGCTTGCCCAGAGAAATAATTACGGATGGAGGGCCACAATTTGTAGGCCATAAGATTGCTGCTACACTAAAAAATCATCACATTTTGCACAAAATCAAATCTCCATACCACCTGCAGGCAAATGGCCAGGTAGAAAGTACCAACAAAGTAATCAAGGCCATTCTAACAAAGACAGTTGCCTCACATAGATGCAACTGGGCTACCCGATTGACAGAAGCCCTATGGGCATATCGCACGACTTGGAGGAATACCACAGGATACTCCCCATATCAGCTAGTGTTTGACAAGGAACCTATCTTCCCCATAGAATTTGAAATTCAGACATTGAGGATCGCCGAAGAAGTAGGGCTGGATTTGAATGAAGCACAGGTTAACATACTACATCAAATCAATGAATTGGATGAAATCCGGCTATCAGCTCTTCAACATACTGCACTGATTCAACAACAAAGAGAAAAATGGCATGATGCCCTCATCAAGAAAAAGATATTCGATGAAGGTGACTGGGAACTTTTGTACGATTCTAGATTCCAGGATTTCCTGGGAAAACTCTAGACTAGATGGTTAGGTCGCTACGAGATACAAGAGGTGCATGATAATGGCA
The DNA here is from genome assembly GCA_031772625.1 of Pinus tabuliformis. Lineage (NCBI taxonomy): Eukaryota > Viridiplantae > Streptophyta > Pinopsida > Pinales > Pinaceae > Pinus > Pinus tabuliformis. The sequence goes on along the minus strand of CM062816.1, from coordinate 389,311,230 downwards.
CCCTTACATTAGCCACCATTGATGGGTCTGGCTACTCTTTTAAAGCAAATAGGCATCGAGTACGCCTCTACCACAAACCGCCTACAAGGGAATCCTTTTGCCAGCAGATACGCGAAGACTCTATGACACAAGTTCTCGCTGAAGAAGGCAACTCTTCGACAACACCAGTATAGTAAAGAATTCATTTTTGAAACCTGTACATATAATTGTTTTCTATTTTCTTTCTATTTGATTGTATTTTCTTAGAACAGTAGAGATGATTGTTTGTTAGTTTTTTTCCTGTTTTCCTTTGCTGTTCCCTACAGGGAACAACTGTTGTTCCCTACGGGGAACAACACTTTTTGTGTGCATTTTTCTTTGCTGTTCCCTATAGGGAACAAATTCTGTACCCTATAGGGAACAACACTTTTCGTGTACATTTTTCTTTTATGTTCCCTACAGGGAACAGCTGCTGTTCCCTATAGGGAACAACAATTTTCGTGTGTATTTTCTTTGTTGTTCCCTACAAGGAACAACTATTGTTCCCTATAGGGAACAACACTTTTGCATGTATTTTTTTTTCCCTTGCTGTTCCCTACAGGGAACGGCTACTGTTCCCTATAGGGAACAACACTTATTGCATGTTTTTCTTGTTGTTCCCTATAGGAACAACACTTTTCAGGTGTGTTTTTCTTTGTTGTTCCCTACAGGGAACAACTGCTGTTCCTTATAGGGAACATCACTTTTTGTGTGTGTTTTCTTTCGGTTTTCCCCTCAGGGAACAACACCTTCTGAGTATTTTTGAGAACACCCTTTCTCCCCGTTGCATGATCATTCCTAGGCCATCCCAGTTCACTCTTTATGATCCTCTTTATGGCATAAAAGTACAATACATATTTAAGGACAACAAGTATGGAGTCTACTAAAATAGGAAAATATCTTGAATATTATCATCTTTAACAAGATTGCTTTGTGGTGATCGAAAAATAAAGGACACAATTATCTATATCACTTCACTACCCTCATTTCCACTATAAATCAAACTGATTGATTATCTGTACCATGCTGGTTCTCCCCTGTCCCGTATAACTCTCTCTGTTTATCATCAATCAGATTATGGGTGTATTTTTTTCTATTGATATGTTCAAACTTCTTCTGCCATCCCTAATCTTAAGGAGTACTAAGCCACCCTCTATATATAACATGGGGAGTGTATAATATATATATATATATATATATATATATATATATATATATATATATATATATATATATATATATATATATATATATATATATATATATATAGATATATTCACTAACAATTTTATGATACTTTTGCACAAATGGAGGATAGGGGGTCTCATCACGAGCCGGCCTACCATGATCATAAGGAAGGAGCGAAGTGGAATTCCCACTATGGCCACCACACCAGGGATATGATCTAATGGATACATCAAGAAACAAAGTCCTTGGAATAGGAGGTCTCATCACGAGCCGACCTGACCACTTTCGCTACTTCCTAGTGAATAGCAATGTGTTCATCTGGTTACCATGCCAGCACATTGGTCTCTACTATGGACATCAAAATGCACTTCCCAAATTATACATAGAGGACCATGGTTCCCAGGGGTTAGAAAGCAACTCTGTTGAGGCTATGGATGCCTGCAGGCAACAAAAGCTCTGCTTATGGTATTGAAGTTTTATTTTCTACATCAATAATTATTATAATGCCCTCTTCTTATGTTTCTATCTTTTCTACGGAGAGATTATGTCCCTAACTTACCTTGAACCTTTATGCATGAGTTAATCTTTTAAAATCAATCACAATAGTTTTAAGTGGAATAACGGTGGTAAAGAATTATTTCTTGCGTATGCTATCCTTTTTCTTTACCGCATCACCTCACGACATCTTATCACTTATTAATAATTCTCGTTACATGCCTTATTTTCATTACCCCAATATCCTTTATGATCCTTTCATTAATATATGTACCTTGCCACTTTCATTACCCAATCCATCACCCCTGTACTTTGCCGTCAACACATCATCCTTTCATTCATTCGGTCATAGGCGACCTATCATTTTGAGAGGGGACGAGGACCTTTAGTATACTCATGCATGCGCTGTCATCTTTTCATTTGATTTTGGAGAATAATATGACATCCCATAATCACAGAGCGTGTGGCATTATAACAATCCTCGATAACGGTATTTATATTTATAAAGCATCACTTGATAGAGCCATTACAACCATCTGTTGTCCCATCTCTCGGCCTTGCTTGTTGCTGTGCTTTCTCCACTGCACTAATCATTTGTGGAAGTCAAGCATCATGGGAGGAAGAACAATGTGCCGAGAACCTTTAGCATTGGCTATCTTTGATAAAGCCAGGGAAATTCTAGATCGTGTAGGATGGACAACATATTTTACAAGATTTTAACCCCCAATGAGGAAATCGCCATCGAATTTTTACAGCATCTACTGAATGGAGAATCCTTGGTAAGAGCCAAACAAATCACTGTAATAGATGCTGTGATAGCAGAAGTGTCTGGGTTGCCAGCAAAAGGACCAATATGGACTGGAAAGTGACTAAAGATGCATGACGCTATGGAGGTTTTTAGGGACGAAGGACAGGAGCTAATCAAGAAGGGTAAAAGCATTCAACCATCTTTTATTAGAGAGCCATGGGGAGAATTGGCATGAATTTTCCAGAACTATATTACCTGCAATGGGCGTAAAGACGTGGTAAGGCCGTGACAACTCAAACTTTTAGCAGTTTTAAAACAAAAATGCTCTGTTAATTTGCCTGCACTGTTGAATTCATTATTGCATGACACTGCCAAGAGGCTGAGACAGTCTCAACACACAGAAATAGTAGTTAGCCACCATTGTCTGATCAGGTTAATAGTTAGTCATAACCTTGCCCAACAACAATCAACCTGGGATGATCTAATATTGGCCCTTGAAAGAGGTGAAGACTTGCCAGCACCTAACCCTGTTCCAAAAAGAAAGAGGACTGCCCTTTCAGGAAGCATACCTCACAAACGCAGATGATCTACAAGGTTGAAGTCAAAACAGGGAGTGTCTGAAAATCCTCAAGGCAGCGCTAGTCAACCCATAGAATTATCCAGCCCAATAAATGAACAAGACTTGCAACTAGAGTCAGAAGGACAAGATAACCCTGAACCAGAACCTGAGGAAGGAGCAGGGCATTTTGACGATGAACAAAGAAACGAAGTGGGACCTCCTCCAACACTAAATATGAGTTCTCAAGATGATCTGTTGCACGATTTCGAGATAGGGATGGTTAAGGTCCTAGACAACATGAATGTCTACATGCAGCCTGAAGGGCCGCTTAATCTTAACTTAGGAGAAACCCAATCTCCCGAGAATTCTAGCTATACCAGAATTCTGTCTCCCTCAAAAGATACAAACTGCGAAGTGGAAATAGATACAAAGGCTATTCAGGAATTAGAGAACCAATCTGGTGACACGCTCCCAGTGGAAAACAGTCATGAAGGTCTAGACACAAAAAACATAGGCTAAGTAGAGGAAGCAGATACAGAGATTATTTGGGAATTTTATAATCAATCTGGAGACACGGTCTTATTGGAACAAAGACAATGTGAACAACCAGGCTCTTTAGAGACAGAAGCTATGAACGAGACTATCAACAGACCAGTTACTCCTTTGAAAAGGTATAGAACCAAAACAAAATTGAAGAAGCTAAGAAAAGAAGACCAGAAGCTTCACAAGATGGTCAAGAGGCTCCGAAGAAAAATAAAAGAAATCACAATGGGAAAGGTTCCAAACAATACCCCTGAGGTAGTAAATGTGGCCATGCAAACATAATTATATGAATATAGGGCTACAGGAACTCAAACTGAGCCCATACCTACTCAAACAATCATCACTCAAGAGGAATCGCATGAAGATTTAGTAGACGTAGCTACTCAGACGGAGGTTTGGACCTCCCACAACAAAGAAGTACATGCAAAAGATATACCGTCTTATAGCAAGGGCACTCAGACGGAGGTTTGGACCTCCCACAATAAAGAAATACAGACATAAGATATCCCTTCTTATAGCATAAGCACTCATACAAGCCAAAGAAATCATGACACACCATGACCTCATTCTATTGAATCTTCAGGAAGAATTGGCACAAGCTCGGCTCGCATTAGAACGACTTGAACAAGAAACCATTTCCCGGCAGAAATATCAAGAGCTGCAAAAACAGCTTCGGGAAATGAATACAACAGAGAGCGAGACTTTTGACAGATGCAGAAAGGCGAAAGAAAAAATGGAGAAGATCAAGCTCAAGCTAGACAAAGTCATAAGTCAGACAAACACCATCTGCTCATTGTATTCAGATGTCCTGGCATGCAGGTCTCCCGCCACCAATTATGCCTTGTTTTTGTTAGAACGATACCTGTTATTGAAAATTAAAGCTGTAAGAGCTGGTAAACCAATTGAATTAATAACAATTGAAGATTTTATAAATTGCTGCAAGCAACATGGTGTAAAGGTCCAAAGGCTTTTTTGTGAGATTTATCTGCACAATTTTATATTAGAGAACGAGGTGAAAAAGAACCCTAACCCTTTTATAGGAGATGTTCAATTCCAGGCTTTTATTTCATTTGAAGTTAACCAACTCAAATGGTTTGAAGCTTATAATGCATTTCAAAGACAGGAACATGGATTGGATCTTTGGGTGAGAAGTGAACCTAAGCATCCCTTACAAATGTTTGCCAACCATAAAAGTTTGATGACACGAGAAGAGGTGATTAAAACTTTAGGGTCCATACATAAGGAGATTGTGCAGAAAGGAGTATCATATTTCCTCTCCATTCAAGAAAGATCTCTGACTGCATCTAAGCTCAGATGGACGATCTCCACTAATAGTTTGAAAGATAGGGAACCATTTAATTACATAAACTTTAAAGCAGCTGCGGCCTGTTTGGTCACCTATAGCAATCTGATTTTGAGAGAAGGACCTTATTGGTTAGGATGCCGGTTTCGGAGCCCCATTATTTGGTATCCGCCTGAAGGTTATGGGGCTAACTACGAATTGCCTAAAGGAACGGAAGGGCCCGCCTTTGCGCTCCTGGCTCAACATCATGGTTTTGGACCAAATTTTGATGCTTTCTCTCCAACCTACTCTTTAACTGCACTGCATAAGAACTACTTACTTTTCATGAGGACATGAAACAGGGTAAGCAGGGGAGTATGTTGAGTTATGAAATGGGTATGTATTTACTCTTAATTCCATCACCTTTTTCCTTTTTTCTTATCTCTTTCATATCTTGATATGCTAACATATTGATGGATTATGATAAGAAATAGATGAACTACTCTCGATTAAGATTTAGCCACCATAACTAACTTTTAATCCTTTTTATGTAGAGAAACGATGAAAAGAAAAGTTGTTGTTCCCTAGTGATGGAACAACATAAACCAATAAAGGAAGAATGGGGTGCGTCAGTTGCGGTCAAATCGGAGGACGAATCAGGAGGATCAACGCCAAATATGAAGGTGTCAGAAGATAGCATTTAGTTGCGAATCCCTCAGGATCGGAAGATCCTGAGGGATCACATTTATCTTTTACCTCTTTCCGACTATAAAAGAAAAATATTGTAGGAGGAAAGGGGATAGATCTCTATTATTTCAAATTGTAATTTTAATTTACAGACTCGTTCTGTTAGAGAACATGACCGTATTGTAATGAAACTTAAGTTCAATGATTAATATATAATTGACGTTGCTGTTCATTCACATTCTCTGAAGTAGCTCAACAGTATTAGCTGGTGGCTAAGGGCCCGACCTATGGTGGATTAAGCTGCTATCCCTTGTGTTATATATTTCTGATTCTCACAAGTTTGATTGGTTTGATAATTTTCCCATTTTCTGTGAGTTTGTCTTATTTGCTATTTACCGCTTTCCTATATTGAAATTAGTACATTTTATTTACATGTTTTACAGCACTGTTATTTGATTCTATTTATGCTTATGGTAGATTAAATTATTTAGCCGTTAAGACAAAGAATATTATTGATTTAATCAACTAAAAGAGTTTGATTATCGCTATTGAACTCTCGGTTGACATCATTTCCATTTGGATTGCTTAGTTGAGATTGAGTGTGATTTAGATTGAATTAGTTAAGAAGAGATTGGTTATTGCTACTATGCTCTCGGTTGATGCTATTGGCAATTGAATTGCTTGGGTGAGATTTGATTACGATTTCAACATAGGATTAAGTCTTGATGCTTAGATGTATTATTTCCTTTAAAAGTTGCAATTTGAGTTTTATAAATGCATCCATTTACTCTTGTATCAAAGGTTTATACTTAATTCTAAGAAACATTACTCTTTGTATTCATAGCATGCACATATTGTGTACACTCTTGGAATAAAAGGACTTGCCCGGGTTGATGATTAATGTGGGGTAATTAGGAGTTTTTAAAGACACCTTTTATCAACCAACACACAATATGAGGGAAATATTGCTCAAGGGATTTCATACCATTGGATTTTATAAGCACTTAGAGATGGAGTTCACTATCCTAGTGATTTATCAACTATCCTCTAATAGTAAGCACCACAATAACTCACTTACTCTTCTGAGTCCATTCATAAGGCTTCACCCAGGGTCTAGATGGGGTATTACTTAGTCCAAGAGATTGAATCCATTATCCAGGTGGTTTATCAACTATGTTTTCATGGAAAACACCATAGATATCTACAATTCGTTGTCCAGGTGGTTGATAATTCTATATCAAGCATCAAAATGAATCATATTTCCCTATCCAAATGGTTTATCAACTATATAAAAAGCACCAAAATGATTCAGTCATCCACCAAGCCTCCCGCCAACCTCACAAGCATAGACACACATTATAGTGGCCTTAAACACAAAATACATGGATTAAATCCCAAAATAATTAGCTCTATTCTTACCTTGGCTTCCTTCTATCGTGTGTTGGGACGCAGAATTGACATCTTTTTGCACCTATTTTCCCTATATTTTATTACCATTTTGACTCTCAAAGCCATGCCTTGTCACTCTGACAACCATCATTGAATAAATTATGTTTCCTTTTTGTATGTCATATTTATTATCTAGTTTTTCTTGTAATTTGACGTACTATCTAATTGCTTTAGGATATTTTATTAATGAATTAACGAAGGGTCGTTTCGAGTTGTGTGGATTGTTAAGATTTTCTTACAGGACAATATCTCCGTGATTTTGTCTCACCAAGGATGGAACAAATAATTTTCTGACATTATTGATACACACTGAGCTTATTTTGGATACTATGTTATCTTATGCTTAGTAATGAAGATTGATTTGGACAAACACTCGGCTAGAGATAGCTCGACTTTTGAAAGAAGACATTCATGGACATCACATCTAACTCATTTGAAATTTTTAGGATTCCCGATTGATAATTATTGAAATTTAGAAAAGTTGTTACAACTCTTTTCTAACTTGGATAATTTTTTATAAGGCAGTTATTGTATACTCTCAATTTAGATCATATGAGAATCGAGAGATTCTCATGATGATCCTACTTTTTAAAAATAGGAATGTATTATGAAATTATAAAAGAATGTACTCTCTACTCGCGAGGCATGCATATATAGAGATCATAGGAGGGAGTACCAACATTGTAATCCTGTACTGCAACTTTTCATTAATGAAAATATCTACCATTCATGGCTCCATATATTTCTCCTGATTAGCTTGCGTGTTGTGTAATTCACTAGCCCTGCTAAGGAGGATGGCACTCCTTCTTAGTAGGGATCACCGGTTAGAAAGGTATTGTAGAAATGTATTTATTTTCTCTTAGTGGAGATTCACGTATGATTTACTATTACTGCTATAGATCTTGTTCATGCATTGAGTAGTTGTAGAATTATAACCTCTATCATTGTGTAACAACATAGGTCCTAGACTAGTACCTTCATTAGAGCGATAGTTATTTGATTACTGTTACAGTTATTTGGTTTGTTTATTTCATTGAATGGGTGATTCAACAATTTTTTAAATGTTGAGTGGTTTCCAGGGGTGCTAAAGAGTGATCATGTGGTAGACTGTGATTTATTCTGCAACGTGTGTCTTTTCTTTTTGAAAATGTGAGCAAGGTTTGGAGTGTGAGAAGAAGTGTGTTTTGAGTGCTGAGAGTGATATTACAATAATTGGTTTTGAGATTTCATTAGTTCTAGTTTCCATTTGTTCTTGCATATACTTTGCATGATAGCCTTGAAAAAAAAATCCTACTCGGATTGACAATTTATGTGTGAGTTGGATTGGTTGTTTTGAATTAAAAGGGAAATTGATCCACCCAACATTGTACCCCATAGCTCCACGCCATTCACACCAGTCTTAGATGCTGCAAATAACAAAAACCAACCCAATAAGAAGAGCTAAATGGGAAATTAGATCAATAAGAAGAGGAAGAATTTCACACACTTCTCTATTGTGCATAATTATACTTTCCTGTATGTAATTTCATTTTTAGAGAAGGTGCAATCTCTCTTGGCTTCTCAGTCTAATTTCGACTATGTTCCTTCCACTATCTTCAATGTTTCTTTTCTTTTTCAAGAGTCATCCTTTGCCCAGTCGTTCCTCAATTTTAGAGGGGAGATGGGAACCTCCTTGTGCCCCTCACCACTCTTGTCCAATATCATAACTACTATTAGGTGGTGGTATCCCGATTGGGTCAAAACCAAATCCAACAAAAATTTCCAAGAGATTTTCATGGATTTTCAAACAAGTGAGCTTCCTTTTCGTGAAAATGCAATAAGGAAAATCATGATTTAATTTTCCCTTGAACTAAATTAGGAGAAAAATTATAATTCCATATCACAAGACAAACTGTATGAGTTAACTAAGTTAATTTGACTTAGTTGTTCTAGTTAATTCGAATTAAGAGTCTAACTAGGGTTAAATATACTAATTGTATAGATGGTGCATGTAGTCATAGGAAGATCCTAAAGGAATTGCACAATCCAATGGAGGAAAATTCCTATTAAATAGGGGCCTAATTCCTCATTGAACATCGCAAGGAAGTAGGAGCCTGGAAGGTTAGGAAATTAGCTAAGTATTGGCCAAGGGTTTTCTAGGAAGTTGTGGGATAGATAGAGATAGTGCAGAGGTTGCTCAGGTTTGAGAAAAGCATTGTAATCTTCTCATATTTTCCTACTAATGCAATATGAGATAACAAGGGTTTTTAGTTGTGGCTTTCCCCAAGAAATAATTGTGTAATGTGTTGATTGAAGTCTTTCTCTTGTATGCTTCATGATTTATCGATCAATTAATTGTTTCCATTGATGAGTAGAGTAGATTCAAGTATTTTGTTTTAGAAAATTACAATTATAAGTTTGAATCTATACGTAATTTCTACATGGTATCGGAGAAGGATTTAAATTAGATCAGGAATTTCAAATTGCAGATTAATGGAGCTCTAGTTCAAGTAGATCGAGAAGACCCCATGTGAAAAATTCTTAATGGAGCTATAAGGAAGCTAGTGTGTAGATCAGTGAGCCAATGTTCAGTAACACAAAAAGGAGTTGTGATCATTAACATTGGTAGATTGAGGAGTAGAGATATTTCCCACAGGGAGATCGAGACTCAGAGGGAGCATCCCCATGGAAGATATTACTTCAAGATATGGGGAGATTAGACTCATTATTGCAACAAAAGTGTGTCGAGGCCTCGAAAATCGCTACAACAACATTGAAGAAAACCACCCGGTCCAGACTATAAAGAAGTTTCTTTTCCATTTGGGATAGTGGCTCCAACCGGTTCAATTAGGGCCAATTACCTTCTCCCAACTGCTATTAGCTTTAAATATGTATTTTATTGCTAATAGCTAGGGCCATCAAATCAATTCTTCGAGTTGATTAGGCAAGAAGAATGATCCTTAAGTTGTTTTTGTGGAACAACCAAGCCAATCTAAAGTTTTGCCTCAAAAGAGGACTTCTAGGAATGTAGAATTAATCTAAATGCAAACTTATTCTAAAATGTAAAATATATGATAACATATGTAAGACTAAGTCTACAATGCAATTAAAATAACCTATCCCGATTGAAGGAAAGGGTTACCCTTCTCTCAATTGAGAGCCAACTTAACTTAATGGGAAAAGAAGCTTTAAAGAATTAGAATTAAGATGGATGAATTAGATCGAGGAGATAGATGACAAGATATGGTTCCTCATTAGAATAAATACTAACAACTAAACACTTAGTAAATAGTTACATAAGTGCCTATTGAAAATATATCTGATTACTTACTTATCATATGCATAAGAACTACAAAGGTTCATGATGAATTACTGAATTAGTTCAAATAAGACATCATGTTCACAAGAAAACAATTATTATCCTAAATCAGAAGATAGCTTGCTGATCTAATATTATACCTATCTATTCCTATGAAAATTTAAGCTCTCATATTATATCTAAAATTAAGCCTGTAGAATAGTCTGAGTAGACTTTTAAATGAATTAACACTCAAGATTCAACAATAGTGCATGAATCCAATTATTAACTCATACATTCAAAATATAAATTGAAAGTTTGAACTAAGAATTTATTTTAGTTAAATCTTGTAAACAATAGTGTTAAACATCATTAACTGAAATGATCCTTTATTAATAAATGAAATCAAATTACAAATTCTCACAGAACGACAATAGTGCACAATCCTTTGGAGTCTGTAATCGATCTCTGTTTGCAGAAAATGTCTCCTCCTTTCAGCAGTAGTGCATGATAAAAAAGAGCTTCTTCACCGACATATATAGTCCAAAATTACAATATTAAAAGCTTCTCTCCCTTGATTCGGGACCTATCATTCTATTAAAAAGACTTATAGGTACAATAGTGCAAGCCTCCAAAGCTTTCCTTTCGAATTTTGGACCCTTTGTTCAATGCCAACAACCTGTTTAAATAGACGCTACTATAAATAACTTCTTTTGCTTCCTACGCTAAGGGAGTTGAATAATTTCTTTTAATCACGTCTCTGAAAAAAAAAATTTCATCATAATCTCTTGATCTTGTTGTTTTGTCAAATCAGCCTTATTGCTTGATCGGATTCTCTGGGTGTTTGTCGGTTTATCTAAACTGAAATGCCACTTATCAACATAGCTATCCTCTCATGTCATGAATCTGAACATGGAAAACAAAAATTGATAAGCTAAAAATAAATGAGGATCATAGCGAGTTTCATTTGAAACAAATGACATTTGCAGAAAATCGGGCTTAAAACTTGGAGCATAACAATCACAATCATAAATACCAAGGATGAGAAACATGAGTAGGCCTTCAATTTTATTTGAAATATCATAATTGTGGTAGAGCATATGGAAGAGGGATATGGTGGAGTTATATCGCAATCGGCTATCGGAGTGGAGACAAAGGAATGGGCATGAAGTGGAAAGCAACGTAAGGCTTGTGGCTGTTTTAATTAAATCACAATCACATCAATATATAGAAGCATAATAATCACAATTGCAATTAAATCAAAATTTTCTATGTAGCGCTATGAAATGAGCCTTTTGATTTTTTGCGATTGTGATATGCAGGGTGATGTCATTAATGACATCATGATGATGTCATAATGTGACATTGCAGATGAAGTGGCGATTATGTGGCAGATGACATGGATTATGATGTCATGGATGAAGTGGCAGAGGTGGCTTTTATCGCAAATCACAAATCGCTTTTAGAAAAGGGTTATGGTTGTTATAGACATTTTTGGGCACTGCAACCCCAAGCATAAAATGTCCATAAACCAAGGGCTCATAAGTCCATAAAAGTGTTGTTCCAACCGCTAAAGGAACAAGGTCAACTGATTATAGCTTCTCCCAGAAGTTCTCCATGAAAAACTACTCAGAACTGGTCAAAACAAGATCATTTCACCTGCTCCATAGGCAAATTGTGTTGCATCTCACCTAAGTACACTCAGTGGGTGTGTTTCATTTCAAAAATCCCTTCTATGGGGTGCGATGGGCGAGAAGAGACAAATGGCAGTGTCAATCCGCGAGGTGGAAAAGCATGGAATCTTCCATAAACTTCTCCTGTGACACTTGCCATCCTGAATTCGACCAAGGATGAGTAAGAGATCATCAATCTCCAAGTGGAAGCAAGAACTATCAGAGGGAAGACACTAATCAAATCACAAGCTGACTCATCTCCCTTACAGATATCTATATATGGATCCCTCATCCCAGAGATCCAGGGGCTGGAATTTTGCATCTTGTAAGGAATTGCTGTTGGTTTCTTGAGGCAACATCATAGTGTTGGGTGATCTAAGCTTTGCATGAGGTGAAGAAGGGCTTACTTGCTGAGAGGATGATGCTGGGTCAGAACAACTGGTTGTAACTCTCTTATCTCTTTCTTGATTATCAATAAAACTATTCAAGTTTTCCTCCATACTCTTGTGTCATTTATGTTTCATGTATTTGTATGGTCAATTTACATCTGATCCTAGATTGTTTATGATAATAGATCCATGTTCTTGTATAGTGTTATGCTACTTTGATTCTACAAGTACTCTGTGAAGCTGGGTGTACAAGGAAGTAAGTAGCAAAGGACTATCAGAAGAGAGAGGAACCGAACTAGGAACCAAGCGCAAGACAGAGGTTGGTCTCCTTTATTCTTCTCTCATCTATATTTCATAAAGGAAAACGAAAGTAGTTTTACTTTGTTTGTTTCTAAGGTAGCTACCACACCTTAGTGGGATTAGCAGTTCTGCATAGACACTTTTCCCTGTAACAAAATGGCGACTTCGCTGGGGAGCGACTAGGTTGTTTGTTAATCTACATTTGTTTATTTTATAAACTTACAGATGGAGCCTGAAGTTGAGCCAGGTAGCTTTCGAACTGCATTTGCTATGCAAATGCAAAGTAGATAAATGCCACTTCAGTCAATCTCCAGGTTTTGTTTATAAATTAAACAACTGATTTACAAACTCTTTAATTTCCCTTGTGGTGGCTCTAGTAACCTCCTTAGATCTACCCCTGTTGTTGATTTACTGATTACCACTTGCTCGGCCAAAATCCCTAAACTGAACTGCAAACTGTGACCCGGAACCCAAGCAAAGTCTCGTCCCTGGCCCAGCGCACTCTCTATTTTGTGAATCTGAAATTCAGCGCACTTCCTAAGTGTAGTAGGTGCGCTGCATTTCAAGTTCACTATGTTACAGGTGCGCTGATCAGACTAGGCATTGTTCCTGAATTTTGGTTTCTGTGTTCATTCTTTTCAGTTCTATTCATGAGTTTTGCTGCCTATGGTGAGTACACCTCTGTTTGAAACCCCTTTCCTTGCTGATATTATGCCTCCATTATGCAAAGAACTGTAAATGTTTTTGTGTATTTGCTGAGTCATTTTCAGTTCTCCTTTGCAAAAAAGTAACGTAATTGTACTGTCGTTTCTTGATTTGAAAGTGTCGCAAGTGTCGTTTTCAGTCATAGAAGAGAGTCTGATTGCTCTTGATAGTCGATTACCCTGTTACTATTGTATTTGATCTGAATTTGTGGGTTTTTCTAGTGTCGAAAGCCAGCCTTCATTTCCAAATCGCAAAGTGTTGTCATTGTCTTCATTTTTAATTTTGAAAAGAAACTTGTTAGTAATTGTCGCTTGAAAAGTAATTCAGATTTGCGCATTAGCTTTCTTTTTATCATTCACATATTAAGAAGGCTGAAAACAAATACATGCATGTGCATTTGCATTTAGACTGTTTGATTGGTTTGATTTAGGACAGTGCATATAGTGTGTGCTCTTTTCTCTTTGTTGAAAGAATTCTGTCTTTCTTTCCTTAGTAGCTAGGATTTTCATTGCACAAAGAAGATAAAAGACTGTTTATCATCTTAGATTGAATTTTAGGAATTGTACATCTACATCACGCGGTGAACCTGAAAGGCAAATTTCTTAAGCAAGATCAATTATAAAATAAATTTAATGAATCTAACAATGCTTTGGAACCTAACGCACAACATCTAGAAGTCTAGGCTAGAGATGTATTCTGGCGTCGTAAAGCCTGGTAACTGTTGTTCTCACTGTTGGTTGGGTGATTCCTCCACTTTGAGATGATAAGTGCCAGTACGGACTTGTGCTCCCATGTACCGTCGAGTATATTTTGGGAGACCACAATAGGCTTAATCCTTTATCCATAGGAAGCCGTGTCTGCCGCCCTATCGATCACAATGCATTGAACACAACATTCGGGAAGATTGACTGCCGTACCGTAAAAAGTATTCTGCAATTTTGCGATTGGTTTGGTAATCCCTCTGCCTAGATTTCCAGAGCAGTCCCTTTCATTCCTTTTCAGACTCCTTAACAGAAAAGGTCCATCTGAGCACTTGTCACTTCAGGCTCATTAAAAATCGAAGGCGACTAGAGTCATCTTTTGTTTTTTCTCGACTCTTTAAAATTGAAAAAAAAAGTTGTGTCAAAGCGTCTAAAATTTATTTTAAATAGAATAATCATCACCTTTCCTACGTTGGTCTTAGGTTGAGAGAATGGAGTCCACCAACCAAGGAATTCCCCTTGGAGGAAATCCTAGTCCCTTCTCCTCTTGGGGAGATGTTGGTGCACCCCATATGGCCACATTGTCGCTTCCAGGATTGACAATCGGCTTGCCCGTATGGCTCTTCTCAATCTCTGTCGTTCAGAACACCGCAATTCCTGAACAATCGAGTTAGCAACTAGACGATTCCAGAGTTACCCCCCAACCCTCTACTTCCTCCAATTCTTCCTCTCCTCCTTCCTCTTCGCTTGATGAGGCTGGTAAAGCCAAAAATCAAGTACCAGAGAAGAAGAAGGAAAAGAAGAAGGAGCCAAAGGCGAAAAGGGGCAACCAAGCGTCGTCTAGCGAAAATCCACACACTGCAACGACCAGGCCTAAATCGCCATGTGTCATTTGCAAAGGAGACAACTATCATAGAGATTGTCCTTGCACCCCTCGGATTTTAAGGGACTGGTCTCCTCGTTTGCACAACCTGGTGTCGTCAACCTCTGATGATCATGTTGAAAACACATCGTCGACTAGTGAAAGTGAAGCCCCAGGAAAAAGAGGAAAATATAGATTTCCTTATAAACTGTGCGAAGGCGATCATGCCGTCCACCGTTGTCCCTTCTTAGACGAGGCTAAAAGAGTTTTGGACGATCGTCCGGTTTCACTGTTACGACTTCCTCCTGGATATAAAAAACTCTTATCGAGTCCGTCACTAGTTGAAAATCCGGCTGACCCGCCCAGGTGGTCGGCCGAAGCATCTATCATTGAAGACAAACCATCTGAACCCATACCAGACGAAAGTCAAAAGGTTGAGGCGGCAGTTGACCCGGTCTTGCCTTCAGAGGTTCCATCTGCAGATGATACAATCACTGAAGAGAACAAGGATGACACCATCCAAATTCTTTTCATAAGCACAGACTCCGATGATCATGGGGGAAATTTACCCATTCCTTTACCGCAGGAAGGAAGTTCGTCAGAGTCGTACCCGACCGTCTATTCGGTCCCACCTCCAAGCAACCTAGTTGTTTCCTTTGACTGGAATCAACTAGGCAGACCCCGTTTACCAGCTAGTGTACCATTCTGAATCATTGCTCAAATATATAGAATGGTTATGGCCGGTACCATCATAGATGAAGGGGCTTCTGTGAGTATCCTTTCCTCAACTGCTTGGAAAGCGCTTGGTTCGCCATTGCTTTTGCCTAAGATGAGAAATCTAACAGGCTTTGACAAAGGAACTAGTCGACCGTTAGAGATCCTTCCCAATGTGCCCATAACATTGAGAGGGAAAACCGTTCAAATGAATGTGATGGTAGTCCAAGGATCCCTGGATTATAATCTACTCTTTGGACGAGACTATATTTATTGCATGGGAGAAATTGTCTCCTCACTCTTTAGAGTAATGTGTTTTCCGCACGAAGGAAGAGTGGTCAAGCTCGTAGACCAGCTTTCATTTCCCGGATCACACATAGCAAATAGTCATATACCAACCCTGAATGGTCTTTTCACACAAGGAATGTCTCATCAATCCCCAGTTCATCCACTTGATGAGCGCGAGTGATTTGGGGGACATGACTGAAACCCAGGGGGCATGCACCCTGGTCTGCTTCGGCAGGAAAACTTCGGGTATAGGGTAGGTTTCCGCAAGAGATATATGACTAGTCTGTACTCCCGTCTGTGATTGGAAAAGGGGGTTAGAATGGAATAAGATTCCCTCGTCAAAGTTATGTGAGTGGAGGCATCTGCGCCACTCGCCTTTTTCTATTTCGGTAGGCATTGCCGAAGAAGTGTTTTGTTTGTAGTCCAGATAAAACAATCTTTGGTAACCTGAAAGAGGTAGGCCTTTTCCGATAAAACGAATGTTTTTGTCGGTAGAATAAAAGGTGACCTTGAAGCTTTATTTTATACCTGGGGGCATGCAAACCTTTTGGCGTGCAAGCGACGAGCGACCATTTATTTTTTAAATTCGTAGGTCCTCTAACCCTTTAAACTCGTAGGATTGGTCATTTCATAACTTGCATAAAGAAAGGATGTGGGGCAAAACTCTAAAAATTGTTGTTTTCATATATGAGACATTTTTATTATACGACTGGATTAATCGAGCAGTTTTAACGTGGACTTCATGCTCGTTAAAAAATAAACATAAGCAATGAGAAAATGTTTCCCCCAGCGTTTAAGCTCAATAAAAAATGAACCAATTCCCGGTAAATAATCATTGTGAATGTAGTACTTCAGCCTTTAAAGCCTTGGTCATGTTCCCATCATCACCTCCACTCTGTATTGGCCGATCATTCACCTCCATTTGATTGTTTACCCCTTTTGAGGAATAGCTGCGAAGAGTGATCCCGCTAGCCATCCTTGTAACACTGTCGTGATTGGAAAATTCCAAACCTTACCTGGAATCAGCCGCTACCCACTTTTGTCACTCGTTCCTCAAAGAGGAGTCTCCTTTAAGCTCTTTTCAACTGACTCGTAAAATATGAAAAGATTGCTGAGCCATTGGCCTCTCCAGCTCGTTAAAGGACCGGAAGTGTTATCCCTCATTTAGATTTTAATCTTTTTGGAACTGAGGGATTATTACACAAAAAGATCGAGCGCTTGTTTTGTTCGGCTCGTTAAAAAGTATCGAAAATTCATCTCTTCTGTATTGTTTTATAATTTTTCGGACTTAAGGGATTAGATGACGAAAAAGGATTTTTGGAGTTTCCTTTACGTCCCTTTTCAGACTCTCTAAAATTGAAAAGGACCGAGTTGTCTTTGTCGTTAAACTCATTAAAACCTAATAGCGACAAACTTGTCCATAGCAGACAAGAACAAGTTTCACTATCGCTAGGCTCGTTAAAACATAGCGATGGGTTTGCCCGAAGGGCAAATTATAGAACAAGCATATGTTATCCTCCTCAAGCTTGAAAAAAATAAAGAGGTACTGGTCAGCAATGACTGGGGAAAAATTGGGAAGAAAACTTGAAGAAACTTTGTTGGTAGCAAGTCGCTCTTGAACATGACACTTTCACTCCGCATCCAAGTCGGTTTGGGTTGTTTCATTCATTGGTCACATCACCATGGTCCCATCACACCATCCATGTTTGGGGTTAATGCTACCAATCCATCACGTCAGTGTCGCCGATATGTTCAAGAGAAGTCACTCAAAGAATTCACCTGTGTCTCACCCACTGCAATACATTTACGCTCCATTCTTTCATGACCGCCACCCTGAACCTTATATCACCAGATCGTTTTCACCTCCATTAAAATCATTTGCTCCGTTCCGTGTCATTGATGTGGGATTCATTAAGGCCCTCCTATGACGGATCACTTCTTGTCGACATCAGCTCATTATCCAAGAAGTCGATCTAGGGACACCCCTTTCAGTACTTTGAAGCTTGCATGCTTCAATGGCAAGTTTCTCACTTCCAGAGACAGGTTTACATCAATGGCCTTCGACCAAAAGATTTTGAGTGGTGTTCGACGCCAAGTCCTTTATTCACACCACGTGAATTGTACTGCATTACCTTGAGGGTCATTATCATTATCGGTGATTCCTCTCGCGCCTGTTAACAACTTACATCATTGGCTAGTAATTAGGCGATGTCTTTCCATGTTCGACTCCAGAACATCTCTCACATGGATCGACTTGTACTTTGAGTGAGGATCGAACGAGATTGAAGACCCCGGATCTAGTTTCATCCATCCAGGCTGCGATATATATTTAGGGAAATAAAGACATCAAATGTACATCATTGCTACACAAATAATCATCCAATCAAAGGGATGATGGCTCTACCAGAATCATCAGTCTACACTTAGACGATTGTCTGTCCTATGTACATGAAAATGAATTTATAAAGCTGAGCATGGGAATGCCCACCTCAGCTAGATCATGAAAATATTATGAAGATAATGTATTGTATTGTATCTTATTACAGGTCTCCTCCCAGCTTGAAAGAACTTCGGACCCTCATGATAAAGCATTTCACCCGACATCAAAAAAGATTAACGACCTCATGCTTTAGGGGGCAACTGTTATAGACATTTTTGGGCACTGCAACCCCAAGCATAAAATGTCCATAAACCAAGGGCTCCTAAGTCCCTAAAAGTGTTGTTCCAACCGCTAAAGGAACAAGGTCAACTGATTACAGCTTCTCCCAGAAGTTCTCCATGAAAAACTACTCAGAACTGGTCAAAACAAGATCATTTCACCTGCTCCATAGGCAAAGTGCATTGCATCTCACCTAAGTACACTCAGTGGGTGCGTTGCATTTCAAAAAGCCCTTCTATGGGGTGTGATGGGCGAGAAGAGACAAATGGCATGTCAATCCGCGAGGTGGAAAAGCATGGAATCTTCCAGAAACTTCTCCTGTGACACTTGCCATCCTGAATTCGACCAATGATGAGTAAGAGATCATCAATCTCCAAGTGGAAGAAAGAACTATCAGAGGGAAGACACTAATCAAATCACAAGCTGACTCATCTCCCTTACAGATATCTAT
Source organism: Pinus tabuliformis (assembly GCA_031772625.1). Lineage (NCBI taxonomy): Eukaryota > Viridiplantae > Streptophyta > Pinopsida > Pinales > Pinaceae > Pinus > Pinus tabuliformis. The sequence goes on along the minus strand of CM062816.1, from coordinate 389,292,242 downwards.
ATATGGATCCGTCATCCTAGAGATCCAGGGGCTAGAATTTTGCATCTTGTAAGGAATTGATGTTGGTTTCTTGAGGCAACATCATAGTGTTGGGTGATCTAAGCTTTGCATGAGGTGAAGAAGGGCTTACTTGCTGAGAGGATGATGTTGGGTCAGAAAAACTGGTTGTAACTCTCTTGGCTTTTTCTTGATTATTAATAAAACTATTTAAGTTTTCCTCCATACTCTTGTGTTATTTATGTTTCATGTATTTGTATGGTCAATTTACATCTGATCCTAGATTGTTTATGATAATAGATCCATGTTCTTGTATAGTGTTATGCTACTTTGATTCTACAGGTACTCTGTGAAGCTGGGTGTACAAGGAAGCAAGTAGCAAAGGACTATCAAAAGAGAGAGGAACCGAACTAGGAACCAAGCGCAAGACACAGGTTGGTCTCCTTTATTATTCTCTCATCTATATTTCATAAAGGAAAACGAAAGTAGTTTTACTTTGTTTGTTTCTAAGGTAGCTACCACACCTTAGTGGGATTAGCAGTTCTGCATAGACACTTTTCCCTGTAACAATGGTATGATAGATGTTATGGAACTTGCAATGCGATGGTTGTGGGACATATTATGTAATGGAGTTAATAATCCCGTTGGGTTTGGATTACATCGTAAATCACAATCGCAATCGGTACAAGGTAGGAGGCATGACCCTTGGAACTTGTGATTGTGCAAACGTGGGAGATTTATGAACTAGAATGTATAATTCTATCGGGTTCGTCTTATATCACATATCGCAATCAGCATAAGACAATGGTTCTTGCGATTGCACGAACACAAGATTTTAATGAAGTGGAGTTGATAATCCCCGCAAGTCCGGGTTTAATTGCATATCGCAATCGGTGGTGGGGTATGGACTTAAGATTTTTTATAACTTGCGGTAGTCACGAATGCAGGGTTTTATGAATTGTAATGGATTTTCCCATCGGGTCTAGGGCCTATATCGCAATCACAATCGACAGTGTGTAGCGGGTTTTTGCCTTAAGCCTTAGGATCTTGCGACAGTTACAGATGCAAGATTTTATGGTTTGTATTGGATAATCCCCGTGGGTCCGGGTTATATCACAATCACAATGGAGTTGGCAGAGTGGTCTTGAGCCTTAAGAAACTTGCGATGTAGGGTTTTATTTTGTTTTTCAATCAAATAACCCATAATGTTCAATACTCAAACTTAAGTATAGTTTGGGTTCCAGGGGCTATTTAATTTAGTTTTTGGAGTAATTAAGGTTTAATACTTTGGTTTTAATTAAGAATCCTAATTATTAAACTTTGATTATAAGATTTTATTAATAATTTTTATGTTTTAAAATTTATCAAGGGTCCCCATTTTAATAAAATAAATTTTGTAGGAAATTTATAAAATAGAAAAATGGGGGTTGTTGAATAGCACAACACAGTGCAGAAGCAGCAAAAAAGTAGTAGCAACGACAATATGAGTAGATCAGAGTTCTCTTTGCAGGAAGTTATACCTCCTGGTGTGTGATGGGGCAAACTGAAGCAATAGTCCTAAGAGTTGCAGAAATTTGGGTAGGGTCCATTAAGGTGTTTTTGTCTCATGGATAATTACCTTACTACGGGGGCCCACAATATTCAGTAGCAGGAGGATCAATTTCAGTCAGATATTGAGGAGTGCAGAGCAGAGTTGACAATGGAGCAAGAGGCTCAGTAGTAGAATAAAAAATAACACAATTTTCCCAGTAGACAGTTGCAGATTGATTCAGTGGTTATTTTTATTTATTTCTTTATTCTCACTCGCATATGTTGTAGTAGCAGCAACAATAAAAAGAGGTGTTTCATGCAGTACATTCCAAAGGTGCTAGGTTGGGATAGATGTGAATCCATTTCTTGTTGAGAGGGAGTGTTGAAAATGCAACAAGAAAAATCATGATTTAATTTTCACTTGAATTAAATTAGGAGAAAAATTGTAACTGCACATCACAATAAAACTTGTACGAGTTAAAAGTTAATTTGAATTAGTTGGTTCAGTTAAATCAAGTTGAGGGTCTAACTTGATTTACGAATTTATGAATTTGAATTTATGTAAGAAAACTCCCTCCTTAACGCAAAAAATGTGAGGCACCCATTTATGATGGATCTCCTAATCTAAAAGTGCTCAATTGTTGGATAATTGATCTGGAAATGTGGGTTGAATACACTTTGTTGCTTGAAAGTGAGAAGGCTCCATTCACCAAGTTGAAGCTCATAAGGGTTGCCAAGATTTAGGTTACATAATGTGCAATGGATTAAAACCCGATCACCACTTGGAATAGACATATGGAAGTTCTCATTGTCACCTTTTATTCTTATAGTTATAAACATGATATGAACATAAAGTAGCTTCACCCACAACAAGGTTTCAACATTCCTTTGCAAGAGTACATCCATTAAATCAATTTATGTCAAATTCTTCTCAACATTATTGATCTAGTTGAAAATCTTGTCCTCAAATTTAAAAGTGGATTGCAAGAACATCTGTATGGTGAGATGAAGTATGTGGAAATAACCACCATTGATGCCACATATAAGAAAATATAGTTGGTTGAAAAGAAGTTTTATATTGGTTCAAAATTCAACAACCTTTACCCTCCTGTAGTGTTTTTAGATCAACACCTTCAAATCCTACACCTATTGCTAATACATGTTCATAATCTTTTTCACAATATTATTCTACTCCATATGTTAACTATTGTCAATATTGTAAAAAAACAAGGATGTTGTAGTATGAATGTTTCAATGTTAAGAATAAAACTTAGATTGTACAATATATCCATCGGAAAGAAAGATGCTCCTGTTGTGGTCTCTAGTGAATACATGGATTATGAAGTGTTAATGAGACTTAATAAAGTCACCTTATTTCAACACTTCACTACCCCCAAAATCCTAAAATAATCCATTCATAAAACATGAACATCTCTCCCATGATTTATACACTACTTGTAACCTCAACAATGGCCCACAAGAGAATTTGATTGCTAAATTCATCACTAATGAACTACACTTTCTAGTGGGCCCTAATTCTCATCCCTATGCACTTGTATGGAAGGATCATGGCTTCTTTTCTTGAATCACATACACATGCACTATCACATTTTATTGTGGTCCTAAATTGTGGATAAATTCACTTCTGATATGACCAATATTGATTGTTGTGGTTTGTTGCTTGAATAATTTATCAGTATCATCAAATGGACCAAAATGATGCATTAATCAACACTTGCATACTGCATAAATATAACATCAAGTATTTTATTCATAAACTTTCTTTTCTTTCACATCAACCTCGATTACCTTGAGACATCACCATAGGAGGATAATTTACAAACTTTCGAGTACCTCAGTTGATACAAAGTTCTCACCTTACTTGGAAGATTAGATTTGGTAGTCTCTTTTCATTGGTTCGACATTGTTCATCACCTGAAGCTTCCCTACAGGTTCAAATGTCTTCCATCATGATCTTATGAATCAATTGAGAATCCATAACATTGTCAACAAATATCATGACTTAACATTAGATACAAAGATCCTAACTAGTCATCCTATATATTTTATTTAAAGTTTTTAAAAGAAGACTTGTCATACTTGTTAGGGATCCACTACTTTGTATCTTGTTGCTAATCAAGGTTAGCTTTTGCATCAACTTTGTAGGATTCATCAATGTTAGATGCATTAAATTTTTCTCTGTCTCTCACCTAAAAGCATCAGAGGCCAATGCATTTGTGGTAGGGAGGAAATATAAGGATTATTAGTACTTAGCATATAATAATTTCTTAGTTCATGGTTTCTTTACAATATTGTTTTGTTTTCATATATGAGATTGTTATTTGTGATGAAGTCTTGTTAGTTTCTATTATTGTGGAGTAGTTGAGATCTTATCTCAGCTATATCTATTATTGTAATTAAATACTATTTCTTAGGATCTTGTTGAACATTTATCTTGTAATTCATTGAGGTCGTTTTCTGATGTACATTTATTTAAGCTTAGGGTTTCTCAATGAAAAGAACTCTATCCATGAGTGAGATTTCCACATTATATATATAGTTTTAAGATTGTCAATTAGATTTACCTTGGGTGGTTGGGAGGAATGATTAGGATCCTCCACACCTAGATTCAATTCCCACAAGTAACATGATGAACTTTGATGTAAAGGATTCAAGTCTTGTTGTTGAAAATTAATAGCCGCTCTAGGATGAAAACATGTATATTCCTCTTAGTCCCTTTTCTTGATTATGTTCTTTAGGAATATTTCCCATCATGTGTGTGTGTATTCTTGAAAATGTGCCACTAACACATTTCATGTAAATGGAAAACATTACTTAACGATAATTTTTTATTAGGGTTATAACATCTAGAATTGTTGAATATATAATGTATTTTATAACAATGGGTTATATTTAAGTTAGATTTTAGTATATTTTGGAGCTTGAAATATATATCCCTGAATTGATTGTATTTGATTAAATTATCATCCAGGTCATCTTTCTTTTAGTGTACATGATGATGATTTATATTTTCAATAGTAGATTGAAGTATAATCTTACCTTTTTAGGTTATTAATATATTGGTAAAGTTATGTTTGAAAGGAATCAAAGGAATAATGTGATATATTCACCTTTTTCCTAATATGAAAATTATATGCCAATTTTTGAAGGACAAAGATATATTTTCTTATATTAAAGGATGTTTTACAAGGTTTTATTTCATTTGTTTTTTTACAAACTATTAAATATAAGTAAAATGGGAGACTAACATGTGGCCTTTCTCTTATTGATATGAACTAACCTGTTGGGTAATGTAATTGAATGTTAAAGTACTTAACTTTGAAATGTCAATCCAGGTTCATACACTTGTGGAGTACACTACACTATATGTGCTAGGAATTCAACCTTCAAACATAGTATCAAAACTTACTCTTATGAGAACAATGAGAGTTGTTATTCTAAGAAGAAACAAAATGATATATTTTAGAGAAATAATTTAAGCTATGAAAGCATGCAAATCTATGAGAATGAAATAGTCTATTTCTAAAGAAGTAAATTGAAACCAATCTAACTAAGGAGGAAAATATTGTTCCTAGAAATCATATAAACTCATTCTATGAAAAATCATGAATATATTAATTTTTAAAAACAATTAAGATGTATTCTATAAAAACAATTGAAATGTATTTTTTTTTTTTTTGTAAGTGTAGGCAGTGCCTTTCTTTTCTATTTATGATAAACAAAACCAGATACATCGTTTTGGTGGCCTCAACCTACCCCGAAGGGAAACCAGGTCTGTTGGCCACCTCAGTTTGTTATAAGCATTCCAAAAGCAAAATTTCATGAGTCTTTCCATACTAGCTATATGCACTATACACCTGAAACTACCTATTAAGCAGCTAACATGCATAAGGCTATGAAAATAAAAGATCAGAAACCACAAAAAATGCTCAAGAGGATCATTCCTCTCTGGTGCCTGCATTCTGGTCCATTTCCATGGGAGTGTCCCTTTGTTCCTCCTGACTTGGGTTGATGCTAACCATCTTGGACAGCAGCTGCGACATCTCTTCCAGTTTGTTGTTCTGTCTAATCATTATTACCTGGAAGTTTTTCATTTCCTTCTGCAGATTCAACATACCATTTGCGATTTCCGCCATTTCTTTTGCTACCTGTTCCAGTGCTTTTGCCAGGAGGCGTTTGAGAACCCAGTAGATATGAAGAGACTGTCTATACAGAGTCAGTCTACCCCGCGTGTTCCCTGGGTCTCGAATCACTTCCGCCCATTCTTCCATCTCAGATTCCGACTGCTCCTCCAACACACTGGTCTCCATGTCTTGGATGATTCGGCGGATGTCCTCACTCGTACCTTCCCGGTATGCTCTTGCCGCTTCCTGAACTGCAGTCAGTGTGGACCGTCTTCCTCTGCTCGGGTTGCTTGGGGGTTCTGTTGGCCGACTTTCCTGGTTCTCACGCCTTGGTCGTCCTCTGCCTCCGCGTCCTCTGCCGCGACCCGAACGCACCATCCTGGTTTCTTTCCTTACCTGTTGACAATTATCAATCACCGGAATCAGATTTTCAAGTTTCCTATCATCCTCTCCCACTACCATTTTCCTTTCAGGTATTCCTCTCTTTCTGTTGCAGTCACCACCCTGTTTTTGGGTTTGACATTGTTCACCATTATCAGTATACAGGAGATGTATAAGACCCTCTGTCAGGCATATCACTTGGTAGGCTAAGGAAATAACTTTCGAATCCACTTTCTCCAGCTTCCCCTATGCTATTGTGGTGTATTTCTTGCCCTCGTTTCCTGAATTTCTTCCCAGGCTATGCTCCCGGCTACAGTTTCCCCATTCGCCACAGATCCTCCTCCAATTCTGACTCAATTGTCCCTCATAATGCAGTGCTGAGGGGAGGGCGACCTCACTCCAGCCCTTTCCTTCTACAGGGACTTCACCTGAATTTAACTTATCCATACAACCTACTGTAACGGAGTAAAGGGGTACAGGGGTCTTAGGTTTCACATACTCGTGATCGCAATCCTCCCTGAAGGCTCCTGCTGGCTGCGCTGCGCTTTGCTCCGCCTTCGTCTCGCTAGGAATACCCTTTCCGATCCCCTCTGCCACCTTCATATAATATCTCCTCACCAAAATTCTCCCTCTTCCATTACTGTCGCTACTTCTTCTAATCACCTGTAGTCCACCTCCCCCACTCCGATTTCTTGGGCCCTGCACTGACCTACTACTCATTATCTTGGTTGGAAGGGCGGCTTCAGCCCCGTGGTTATGACCGGCTATCCTTCTGTAATCATAACTACCCTTGCCACCCTCACTTAACTCATTACACATCCCGATTGGGAGACAATTGAAATGTATTCTAATTAAGACAAGAAAATATTTTTGATCTATGAAGGCAATTGAGATATATCGAAATCTATTCTAGGAAAGCAAGGCAATCTAAATATATTATAGGAAAATAGAGATGTAAGCAAGTAACTATTTTAATATATGAAAACAAATAATTCTTAATATATGATTGAAATGTAAACTAATCTCTAAAGTCTAATAGAAATTATAATCTATTCTATGGAAACTAATTAAAATTGCAAGTAGACTTAATATATCAGATTGAGAATATTCTAAACAGAGAGGATGAGAGCTCTGCAGCTAGGGTTCTGACCATACTCTGAGACGGCGCAGACTGTTCAGACGAGGCAACCATCAAGGGCCTGACCTCCAGCTTTCTTTCGACAGAGCAGTACGAGGTTTAATCGAAGGGCACATGGACTCTCCCCGGGGGGGCATCAATGCCCTCCCCCAAAGCAAATACTATGCCGCCAGGGCTTGAGGGGACTATCGTGTTCGGATCTGTTGATGAGGAGGCGATCAACAAGGAGATCCCGCAGCACAGCAAGCATAATACGACAAGCAATCAGGCAGACAAGACAGGCGATACTCCAGGAAGAAAGGACAAGCCAGAGGAAGGACCTAAGATCACTTCGAAAACCTGCAAACCAATAGCAGCCGAACGGCCCAGAATAGAGCTGCCCGGCCAGAAGATTGATGAGCGAATCCAATACATGAGGGATCATGCCCTCATTGGGAAATTTATAGGGTTCTGGCCGACAGAAAAAGCCCTATATGGATGGATCACAGCTAAATGGAAACCCAAAGGCCACGTGACACTGCAGCTAGGACCGAAAGGGTTCTTTACTGCGATTTTCTTTTGCCTAGAAGATAAGTACAGAATCCTGGACGAAGGGCCATATTTTTTCAACTCAGCTGGACTGTATCTAAGGGAGTGGGTAGCAAGATTTAACCCGGACAAGGAAGACCTCACCTGGGCTCCAGTTTGGATCAGAATGTATTCACTTCCAGATGAATATTGGGATGAAGGCATACTCAAAGACATAGGCAATGGATTAGGGGAATACATTAAAGCGGCGGAAGAAACGAAGCTGCGCAGATACACATCCTATGCCCGCATCTGCGTTTTCATGCACCTGGACAAAGCCCTGCCAGACTCGGTAAGTCTTTCTCATCGAGATAATGAATGGATCCAACCCTTGGATTACGAACATGTTCCTTTTCGCTGCCGAAAATGTCATGCTCACGGGCATTTATTTAGGGATTGTCCGCTAAATGCCAAGGCCAATGCTCCTGACCCCTCCGACTCTTTGACCCATGATGGCTTTACCAAAGCACCCAGCCGCAAACGAGCGCACAAAAAGCCTTCTACCGGAAAAAAGCCCCAGCAAGATAACGCCTCTGGCCCTGCTACAAATAACAGCTTTGAAATTCTAGCCCAAACCTCCGACGAGCAAATCCTGTTCTCCAAGCCCAGCTCCGCGCCCACCTCCTCCTCATCCCAGCCTCCTCCTTCGGGCTCCCCTCCTGATTCACAAACCCCCAAAGGTGTTAAGGCTAACCCCAAGGATAGACAAAAGGAGCCTGCTGAGAAAGCAAATGATATGGAAGTAGATGGAACTCCTGATCCCCCCCAAAGCTTAGATATATCCACAGAAGGAAAAAGTCAGGTGCAACAGATGGATGAAGAACCAGAAAGTATAGATCTGGAAGGACTAGACATTTTAGAGCTAGAGCTAGCATGCAAAAAGAAGGATTACGACAATATCCCAGAGCTTCAACTCAACAAACTGGAAGTGGTCATCTCAAGGGCTTATCAGCAGAAACAGCTAGGCATCCAGCCGGGAAGCCATTGGGATGGCGGCCTCCCCCCAAAAGACTCCAAAAAGAGGGGCAGAAGAATGGATCTCCAGCGAACAATAGCAGTAGGGAAAATCCTGGTGGACTCAGGCAGGTATGCAAAATTGACAAAGTACTACAAACCCTCTATCAATAGTGAATCATGAAGCTCATTTCATGGAACTTAAGGGGGCTCAATAGCCCAGGGAAACTTAGAATGTTAAAAAATATGATAAAGATGGAAAAGCGCAACTATGCTTTCTTCAGGAAACCAAGTGTAACAACACTACACTAGGAAGCATCCTTTCTGAAGCATGGCCCATTTGCCAATCGGTGGCAGTGGATGCCTCAGGAGCATCAGGTGGGCTTGCCATTGCATGGAACACCCAAGCGCTAACCCTCTCTGACTTCCATGCTTCTCACCACCTCATTCAGGCCACCTTCCACATTTTAGGCACCAATATACATGGAAACCTCTCCAATGTTTATTTCCCGCAGGAAGCAGGAAACAAAATAGCTCTTCTCAATACTATAGAAGCTCTGAATAACAACAGATTGCATCCTCTTTGGATCATTGGAGGGGATTTTAACATGATCACCAAGTTGGAGGAAAAGCTTGGGGGAAGAAACAGGTTGGAACAGGAAAATACCCACTTTAAAGACTTCATCCAAAATACTTCTCTAATTGACCTGCAATATTGTAATGGCACGTACACATGGAGTAATCGAAGAGCAGGGAAGCACCAAATCGCTTCTAAACTGGACAGATTTCTCATATCAGATAACTCGGTTCACTTAGGAGGAGACATAACTGCTGCAATTCTCCCCCACTCAGGCTCTGATCATTGGCCAATCTCCCTCCAGTGGCAAAGACTGGGCAACACCACCAGGAGGCCCTTCCACTTCGAAGAGTTCTGGCTCACCCACCCTGCATTCAAAGACTTCGTCAGAACCACTTGGAAAACCTTCATTCTGCCAGAAGGCTCCAAAATGTTTCAGTTCCAACAGAAACTTAAAGATTTAAAATCCCATTTAAAGCACTGGAACAATGAGACCTTTGGAAACATCTTTAAGGCGCAACAAGACTTAAACAAGAAAATGGCAGATCTCCAGCAACAAGTAATCACAGGGGGTCACACGGAGGGGACCCTGGAGTAGGAGCAACGTATCCACAATCAGCTGGAGGAGAGGAGAAAGCAGGAGGAGATTTTATGGAAGCAGAAGTCCAGGATCAGATGGCTGAAAGAGGGCGAATGGAACACTAAATTCTTTCACCGAACCACTGTTCAACGAAGAATGCACAACAATATCCCCTTCATTCAGAAGCAAGGTGGGGCAAGGGTAGAACAGCATGAAGAAATCGAGGAGGAATTCCTAAATCACTTCAAGCAAGTTCATCAAGAGCCCAATGCAGACAGGCGACCTGCAATAGAAAGAATAACCCAAAATGTGCCAAAACTTATCACTGAGGAACACAACGAACTTCTCCTTCGTCCTATACTGACTCAGGAGGTGGATACAACCATGTCCCAACTCAAGGAGGGCAAAGCCCCTGGCCTGGATGGCTTCACCACAACTTTCTTTCACACCTTCTGGGAGCTGATAAAAACTGAGGTCTGGCAAGTGGTGGAGGAATCGAGAGCTCTTCATTGGCTGCTACCTTCTCTCAACTCAAATTTCATTGCACTAATACCAAAAGAGGAGGAATCCATCACCCCGGACAAATTCCGTCCGATTGCTCTCTGCAACGTCATATACAAAGTGATCTCTAAAGTTATCGCCAACAGGTTAAAGCCCCTCTTGCCATTGCTCATCTCTCTGGAACAATCTGGTTATGTGGAAGGGAGACAGATCATGGACGGCATTATCCTCTCGCATGAGATTATACACTCCCTCAAACATTCCAATCAGGCAGGTATGATTCTAAAGCTTGATCTTTCTAAGGCCTTTGATAAGCTCAGTTGGACTTACATTCAGAAAATGTTAATTGCCTTTGGATTCTCTCCCATGTGGATTCATTGGATCATGAGTCTTATCTCCTCATCCTTCTTTTCCATTCTTGTGAACGGGATCCCATCTCGACCCTTCAGCCCCTCTCGAGGAATTAGGCAGGGTGACCCTCTTTCCCCCTTCCTCTTTGTTTTAATGGCTGAAGGCCTGGGTCGTCACATCAAACAAGCCCTCCTCTCCCAACAGCTTAAAGGTCTCTCCATTCACCACTCCCCAGCTATAACTCATCAACAGTTTGTTGATGACAACATGCTCTTTGGCTACCCATCTATCTAGGAAGCCTCCCACTTCAAAGCCCTGCTCAATGACTTCTCTGAGGCCTCAGGAACCAGCATCAATAATACCAAGTCGCAGATCTTTTTCTTTCACACCCCACCTGTTGTTAAGAATGTTGTAGCCCGAATATTGGGATTCCCCATTGCCACTCTCCCTTCCAAATACCTTGGAGCCCCCCTTATTGCTTCAGCCATCAAGCACTCCTCCTGGCGCATTCTCATTGAGAAGCTCGAATCCCGCCTCAACCTTTGGACGCACAGAACACTGAACATGGCCAGTCGTGTAGTGCTCATAAAATCAGTTCTACAGGCAATGCCACTCTACTTATTCTCAATCCTAGCGGCGCCTAAATGGGTTCTAAAAAGAATTCGGGATCTACAGCGAGGCTTCCTCTGGGGAAATTCAGCTACAAACCGCAAATGGGCCCTGGTAAAATGGACCACTGTCTGCACGCCCAAGGAAAAAGGGGGCATTGGCCTGAGGGATCCCACTCACAGTAATGCTATCATGAGCGCAAAAATTTGGTGGCAATGGCTCTCTACACCAGAAAAACCTTGGGCAGCCATTTGGACTGCCAAATACGCTAATCACAGACCTCAGGAGGAGCTCATCAGGTTCACACCCAATGTCAAAGGTTCGCTAATATGGAATGCGGCCAAACAACACTTCCAGTTGATACAGCAGCACAGTTTTTGGGAAGTAAGAAATGGAAGAACAACACGATTCTGGACGGATGCCTGGAACCAAATGCCACAGCTTAGCCGCATTCTAAATCCGCTTCCAAACTACATAGGAGAGGAACAGCAACAAGAAAATATTTGGCAGTATTGGACTCAGGAGACAGAGCAAGGCTTCAGGAAATGGAAACAAGGTGACCAGCTCATCAGAAATGAGGAACACCTATTCATAGAGGATCTGGAAAGGGAGCTACGCAAAAGGAGCATTAGATATGCCGAAGGCAGAGACATTCTACGATGGGGATACCAGCCTAAAGGCGCTTTTACTACTTCTGAGGCTTACAAAATTATGGGCACTGACCTTACGCCCCCTGACCCAATTTGGAGCAAAATCTGGGGGTTAGGTTCTTGGCCTAAAGTCTCCTTCTTCCTTTGGCTGGTCGGACATCAGAAAATCCTCACCTGGGATAAACTTAGATGAAGAAACTATCATGGCCCCTCTATCTGTGTTAATTGTAAATCCCAAGAGGAAACACTTCAACACCTCTTGGACTCTTGCCCCTTAGCCAATCAGTTGTGGGAGAAGGCAAGCTTCAGATGTCAAAGAAGATGCAGACTTGCGGACGACATCACCAACTCATTGCGTCATTGGCAACAGAATCCATATAAAAGTGAAATTCTCAACCATTTATGGAAAATAATCCCCGGGCTCCTCTTATGGAGCGTATGGAAAGAAAGGAACAAACGCATATTCAAAGATCAATGCTCCCTGCTAGAAAGTATCTGGAGCACGCTCTGTGTGAATCTCAAAGAGATGTTGATGCTCCACTCATGGACAAAGGAGGACCTTCCGACTCTAGACAATGAGAAAGCCATTTGGGAGAACTGGCACATGCAACTCCCTCAGGAATCTCACAACAAAGTCCCTCCTAAAAGCAACAACATAAAAAAGGTCTCCTGGACTGCCCCTCCAAAGCATACCTTCAAGCTTAACTTTGATGGAGCCTCAAAGGGCAATCCTGGAAATGCAGGCTTTGGCGGAATTTTTAGAAATCATGAAGGCACGCCCCTTCTGATCTACTATGGAAACATTGGGTGGGACACCAATAACTCGGCTGAGTTAGAGGGTCTATGGCAAGGTCTCCTTCTTTCATGGAAACACAACTTCCACCCCCTAGAGGTGGAAGGAGATTCCCAAATCCTAATTAATATGGCCAAGCAACTCCTAAATGGATCTCATGCAAGGAAAATAGCCACCAGTTGGAGGCTCGAAGCAAGACTGGAAGCCATCGAACAAGCGCTTCACAGAAACAGGGCCATCACCTTCAATCACATAAAGAGGGAAGGCAACAAGGTCGCAGACCTTATGGCCAATTTAGGAGTGGAAAATGAGAATACTCTACTCACAGGGACTCTAGACATTATATCGAATCATGATCAGGCACAGGAATGCACTCGTCTGGTTCAAAACGATGCTGCCCCCCGGATGCGGGTGCTTGAGGAGATGGGACGGGCGATCACCCGCGGCCACCTGCCCGCCATGCGCAGAGGAGCTGTTTACACATGGGAGAAGGGACACTCTCAGCTGCACGGGATCAGAATTAAAGGCATACAGCAGAGGAGCATAAATGCTCCGTTCACCTCCGCACACGAAGCAGGGTCAGGCTCCTCGGCTCCCATGAATGCCATAGTAATGGCGGGAGAGCCTCGAGGCAAAGGCAGATGTGTTATATATGGCTGCGGTATGGGACTCACAATGCAAATTCAGGGTCCGTTCCATTTGTTTCTGCAGCCTCTGGTGCTGCTAGTCGCTCCAAGATTTTGTCTTTCTGTTTAGGCCACTCCCCCGCTTGCATATGGTCTTTCCTTGGCTGTTCTGGGATTCAATTCTGCTGTGAGCTCTATCTAGGCCTCAGGCATAGAGACTCTGTTGGGCCCTGCAATCATGGTTCAGCCTTGACAGAGAATGCTCAGCGGTCGAGGCACCTCGCGAGGTGGGTCCTCGCGCCCTCTAGTCGACGAAGACTCTTTCCATCACTGCCATTTCCATTGCCCTCACACTCAAGGAGCAAGCCTCCTTTGGTCTAGCCAATTTTTGGATGCCAACGCTCCTGGGTCCTCTTCCTCGCCCTCCTTTGGCTCAACAATCTTCAATTTCAACAGTTCTTTGAACCGTCCCCGGATCAACGCCCATGTTTCGGTGCTTTTCATTGAGGAAACCCAAGATGAGGGAGATTCCAGAGCCCATCGGGGGATGATGCCAACCGATGGCTCCGCAAGAGCCATGGAGACACCCCCTGCAGATCCTGTGAATGTTTCGGATAGGCCATTTGTTGGTCCCACGAGCGCTAGGGAGACGATGATCAGCCAAAACGAGGATGTCAAGATGGAGCCCGTTCCGACAGCTACGGAGGAGGCTCAGGACATGGCGGAATTCGGGTGGTGCAGGGTAGTGGAGGAGGATCTGGAAGACTAGCTGCGACTTCTTATCAGGTCTCTGCGGCCCAATAGTGAGGGCATTTGGTAACTCTTGTTGTTTTTGGATATGCTCTTGTGTCAAAGCTGTGGTGTTACTGTCTGTGTCAATGCTGTTGAGAAATTGTTTGTGTTTAGGTTCTGGGACTTTTTTTCTCTGTGGTTGGGAAAGTTTTTGGCTCCCCTGCGCGGGATTAGTTTGCTGTTCCACTGGCGCCCCTGCGTGGGATTGCTTTTTGGTCTGGTTCGTCCTCTGAGACTGTGGACTCTGCTGTTCCAAGCTGCCACCACCTCCAGACAACTGGTTCTTCTTGTCATGTAATGATGTAATTGTTCTCTGATAATGTAAATAATAGAATAGTTTTAACAAGAAAAAAATATATATATCAGATTGAGAAATGAATGACTTTATTTTGAGATGACTGATACATGAAACTATGTATGTAAATTATGAGTGACAATGAATGAAATGAATTATGCTGAATGTGAGCATGAAAACATGAAAATGCACGAAATGAAACAAATCTTCTTCTAATTTTATTTACGTTTTCAAGTGCTTGACTATGAGAAGGCTATGAGAAATTAATATAATGAAAGTAGAGTGTAAAAATAGAGTAAAAATAGTGGGATATAAAGAAATTATTCTACAATCTCGTACACCACATGGGGGCCCTCCCTGTGAGCATGAGATCAAGAAACACAAAGGACTTATACTTCAACAAATGCAGTCTTCTCATTTAGAACTTAGATAGTAGAAAGTGTGATTAATATTAAAAGGGAAGTGTATACATCAACTTAGAATTCTCCACAAATTGTCTATATCTCTCGCTTGATGAGTGAGTCAATTTATAATGGATTTAAAAAATAAAAAAATCAAAGTAATGTTGCTAAAAATCAGAGAGCGTGGATGATTATTAAATATCCATTTACAAATTGAATTTTGACTCTTTTGATTTCCTTGATACACTGCATCCACTACAATTTTTGACCATATCATTTGTTGAATGGGTGTTGAACGATTAATCTGTTTGTCCAGACAATCTGTAAAAGTCATCTCTAGAAAAAAATATTTTCTTCCAATTCATGATGAATTCA
The DNA here is from genome assembly GCA_031772625.1 of Pinus tabuliformis. Classification (NCBI taxonomy): domain Eukaryota; kingdom Viridiplantae; phylum Streptophyta; class Pinopsida; order Pinales; family Pinaceae; genus Pinus; species Pinus tabuliformis. The sequence continues at coordinate 389,276,980 of CM062816.1, read as the reverse complement.
GAAAATATACTTATGTACCACCTAAATGGGCTCATTATGCAAAAAAACGATGTTTACATTTTACAAGATCTGTTTTCAATGCTCAGGAAGTGTATCCAAAGTTGACTGGTCAAAATTACTACTTGTTGGGCTTTGACCAAAAGATGGGTGAGCTTTGTTTGAACAACACAAATCTATATTGAGGGATTTAGAAACAAAACCCATTTGCCCGATTTCCTTCTAGAACAGTGCTACTACTTTGATCACAGACATGGTTATTGAAACTTAAACTGAGTTGCTGAAACTTGAACTGTTAAACTATCATTAGTAAAATCAAGCAAAATCCTAATTAATTTATTAAAAGTAAAGAAAATGTATGGAAATTAACTACTTGATGCTTATGAACTTATCAAGGCTTATTACGAAGGATTATGGTGAAAATGACAATGAATAACTGAAATGATGATCACAAAAGAATGACTTTAATAGTGAAAAGAATGTCAAATTGGCAACCCAACATCTCCCCCGCATTGAGATATTTTCATGTCTACTTGCAAACAAAGTAGGAATATGAAGCAATAACGAAATTTTAAGCCTTGAACTGTTTCAAAGAGTATCTTGATGTTGGCATTTTAGTCTTCAAATTTATAACTTTGCCTCACTTGTGTAAAATAGGGGACTATTCAACTGCTAAATAACCTGCTTTGATCTGTTTGGTCAATTAGTTTTGCATCCATGAGAACTAGGTAGTTTTTCTGCAGTCCATTTCACAATTTGTGAAGTACTTTTTTCAACATTTAGTAGGTTTTGATGGCATTTAGAGGACATTTGAGTGGAAGTAACATCTCTACCATCATATACCATTGTTGAAGTATATTTCATAGCAAAAATTAGAAGAGGCTATTCTAAAATATTCTAAACTAGGAGTAGCCTAAGCACAAACTTTGAATAACAATGAGAAAGTCTCACACCCGCAAATTTGTAGGTAATAATTATGAAGGTTATATGTTAGATGGTAGTATCACTTAATTTTTCTAAACCTTGCCTCCATAAGGTATATAATTTAACAAGTGTAATGGTGTTCTATAATAATAAAACCTTCCTTTTCCTAGTAGTTTTTGAGCATGAAGTAAGACCATACAACAATAATCCTTTGACAACGTTTTGGTGTGGACTTTGAGTGCAAATAATAGCATTATAGTGTGTCATAAAAGTAGTATAAAAACTCCAAGAAATAAAATCGACACTCTGACTAATAAAACCAATATTTGAACCATCCTTGTATTAATGGTGATTAAGGAAGGATGTCCTGCAACAAACTTAAGCAACATTTATTTGTCATATTACAAGGGTTTTTCCCAACAATTTAGGAAACAAAGGAAAAGAGTGTAAAATACTCCTTTCCCTTAAGTAGGTTTTAACATATGATGGAAACCTTATAACCGAACTCTTGGGTAATATTTTGGGGTGGAAAAATAATTTGGTTCTAGTACGAGGCATAATTTTAGTAGCAAATATGGAAATCCTATAACATGACATTATACCATGTTTTTTTAAATATCTAAGACATTAAAACTTAGATGGATAAAGTGAATTTTAGGGTTTATTAAGGCCTTCCTAAAGGTGAAATTCCGAAACAAATTCAAACCAGCAACATACCCATCAGTTGGAACTATAGTTTGAAGACATTTATTGGAGAATCATACCAACAAAATGTGGAATATCAACAACAATTTTCATTGGCAAAAAATTATGGCAGCCATGGGAATAAATGCGACAACATTACTTAATCTTGTATCAGGATTATCCTTATTATTATGATTGAAATTACTTCAGATTTCTAAAGCCTCAACATTGTGAAAGCCTTCAAAGTTGCAATTTTTTTCTTATAGAAATTCTCACCATAAGATCAATTAAAACGACTTCCAAACCAATTTCAAAAAGATGTCTTTCCCAACAATAAACTATAAATTTCTCAAATTTTAGTGAAACACATTTATCATGCTTGAATAATTTTGCACTTTTAGGTGGAAACTCAACACCTCGGGGAAAAAGAAGTACCAAAAACAAAAGATGAATAAAAATGTAGAAAGTATGACGCAAAAGGCATGGAAATCGGAAAAGCTAATAGAGTGAAAGAAAATATGAGTGAATAATATGCTTGAGTAATCATTTGTCACACTTCTCTAAACTTTTAACAACTTAATTTTTTTTATAGATGATTTTACCTCAAGTTTACTTTTGAAAATGATTGGAATGGTATTTTTCTAAAGCAGGGTTGTAGGAATCTTTTGATATTTGAATGGCTGACAACTCTTTTACCATAACAAGTCTTCAAAATCCCATTCTATATGAAGAAAAGAGGCTACTGTGAAAAAAGTATCGAATTCTTTCTTGATTTGTGCTCACTGATAAAAAGTGAAAGTTGGCCTTAAAAACCTACCCAAATATCCTTTAAGATTTCATTTTTTTTTCCAGAATTCTACTTGCTCCATACTCAATTTACTAAAAAAAAACCCATGTCTCATAATTTTTATTTTAGCTTCATCTGCTCACAATATCAATATAAAAACTTCCTTGAAACAAGCTATTACAACCATAAATAGGCTACTACAACAACTTTCTGTAGCTACTGAAAACTTTTTGTTGCTATAGAAACTCTCAATTTCCGTAGTCGTTTGTGTTTTTATTTTGAAATTTGTCTTCTCTTAGTTTGATATCATGATTTGGACTGTGTGTTGAAGTAGAAACCATGAAAAATGAAGATTGATCTAATTTTATTTGAATGACAACCTTTATTGGAACAAAAAACAAACATGTCGCTACAAGAAACTGTTAGAACAAGAAAATGAATTGCTGCAAAATGTTGTTAATTCCATTAAACCATATAGTCTTCATAAAAAAAATTCCATGGTACAATTCTTACCATGCGAATGAATGTGACAAAGTCGAGCATGGAAAGAAATGATTACATTATCAATCACTAATGATAATCATTAACCAACGTGAGACAACTCACCAATAATGTAAATGAGTGCGAAGCTACTTGAGTGAATCTTGACATGTATGAATGAATGCGTTGAAGTCGAGTCACCTATAAGATCTAACAATCAAGATAAATTGTTGTATTCCAATTGTTGTAAACGAGGAGCCTTGCCATTGATGTATGCAAGCTCCAAGGCATTCAAAAAAGTCTTTGATCTTGGTCCCAGATAAGGTGTTTAATCGATAGGAGAAGATATATTGGAAGGTAGGCCTTGAGGAATCCCACTTTAACCAAATCAAGCATAAAAAAAAAAATTGATTTGAAGAACCATAGTGCAATATTGGAAACAACATGAAGTTATAGGACTTATTGTAAATCGTGCTTTCCAGAAGTTTGTGTCTAATTGTGCCAGTAAATTGGTTTTCACAATAGGACCTATTTTTTCTCTTTACTTTTTTTCAATATACTTTTTATTTATCCTACTCTACTTGAAAAATAAAATCTCTTTTAAGTATATGAATACTTCCAATGGATCCATGTACATAACAGGATGAAAAATAAAATCACATGGATCTTTGAAAGATATGCTTTGATATATATCGGAATATGAGACACCAACTACTTTGATTGAGATGATGTCAAGAACCATTGAAGAAGAGAGTGGTGCTTCAAATTAATGATTGTATGGAACCAAAGTTAAATATAACTATGATGCCCTTGGTTCACTTGCTCATTTGAATTGTTTTGTATATCTTCTTCTATCATTCCATTCAAATCTTCTACTATTTTTTGATTAGTCTCTTGAACACATAAAGGATATAATGATATGTATAATAGAAATTCCTCGATCTCAGGTTCCAACGGATACTCCCCATCAGATGTGGTCCATGATTCTTTATTCTTCGCTAGAACTCTTCTTATGGACGTTGTTCTTTAATGATAATAGGATAATATTTTTTTTGCAATACTCTTTCCGATATAAGATGAATACAATTTAGATCAAGAAGAGTTGTTTGGAAATTTTATACCTCAACATTGTAAGTGGGCTAAGGTATTTTATTGTTGGGGTTTGAAAATGGTTGTGCGGGTAGTGGAGTGGGAATGGGTATTTGGAGTGGTTGAGTAGGTCGTAATGGGATAGATTGACTAGAATTCATCTGGGGGTGTAATTAAGGTTGTGGTGGAGGTGGATGGTATGGATAACATTGAGTTTGGTATGGAGGATATTGAGGATATTGAGGATATTGTGGATTTATTCGATAAGGTCCTTTCCAACCTTGTTTCCAAGATTTGTTTTGGGGTTAAGATGTCCAAGTTTACCAAGGAAAGGGTGTGTTCCAATTAATTTGAGATTGTTGTGCATAACCTTGAAATTGTGAATTAGGATCTTTCATCATACCGGGTTAACAAAGTTGCCAAGTTCTTCTTGGAGTTTCATAACATAGTTGTTCCAGTGTTTTATTTGCTCCACTATCCTCGTAGTAAACTACTTCAATGCTGCTAATGATGGGAATTATTTAGTAGCATGTGATTAGACATTGATAACACACATTTGAATGTTATCAAGTGGAGATTCACACAAAGCATATTTCTTTCTACATTTAGGGAAAATGTAGAAAAATAAACATTATGATCTTTTTACTTGTTTTGTATTCTTAGCATATCAATCCATTCATTTAAATTACCAAGAATATCCGTTTTAAAATTATCAAGAAAATTTCAAGTTTAGCTAGACTTACAAACCCTGATGTTGACTTACTTACTCTTTGCATAATTGGATCTCGAGGGGATATGCCATACCTTTTTTTTCCTCTTGATATGTGCTTACATAATTTGCAAATATATTTAATTGATAATTGATAAATGTCTTCTTGACCCATGAGATTAAGGGGATCAATCAACTTGTATCTAATATCTCTAAGCAAGAGGGTTTTTAATGTATCAAATACTAAATTATGCAATTTTCCCCTCTTAAATTTTTTCTAATAGATCGTCAAGGATATCATCTTCTTTTTGAGTCATTTTAAAGATTTTAACTTTAAGATCATGATGTATACAATAGTTTTTTATATTTTTCTAGTAACATCCATTTCATATCATCCCATGATCTTATTGAATTAGTCCCTAAACTCATGAACCATATAAGATATCTATCCTTCAATGTTTTTGGAAAAAATTTCAATTTTTGAGCATCAATAATTATAAGATCTACAAAGTATTTAAAATTCAAGAAGAAAGCCTTTCCAGTTTTTTGATCTCATACCATAGAAGCCGAGAAATAAAAATGGAAATATGTTCTTCATATTAACATTTATATCAATATTTTGAATGGGAAATTGAAAAGGATCTCCTACAATTGTCATCATTTCCACCCATTTCTTCTACCTCCTCTTCCACCTCTAGGAGGCGGTCTTCTTCTACCTGCAAAAGTAGGAATTCATGACATGGATGGTGATGCAGTTGTCACTACACTACATGATTTAGTGAGTGTGGTAGGTGATTGTGGAATTGAAATTATTGAAGTTTGTCCTATAATGAATCTACCTCTGGAATGCACTCTAAAATGAATGAAATTAAACTTATGCAACTAAACTGAATGCAACTAATAGTGAGATGAAATTCAACAGATTTAGTTAGGAAGATCCTCATGATCATGATGCACAGATTCATAGTGCTCATCTTACCATTCCTCCTATCCAAATTTGTGTAAATAAAAAAAATATTCTAAATTGAAAGCTAATTCCTATGCATATGTCCCAAAAAACGACGAATTTTTTTATAGGTAATTTAATTGAATGTTAAATTAATTAACATTAAAATGTCAATACAGATTCATACACTTGTGAAGTACACTACATTATATCTGCCAAGAATTCAACCTTCAAACTTGGTATAAAAACCTACTCTTATGAGAACACCAGAGTTTTTATTCTAAGTAGGAATAATGTGATCTATTTTAGAGAAGTAATTTAAGAAATGAAAGCATGGGAATCTATGAGAACGAAATAACATATTTCTAAAGAAATAATTTGAAACTAAACTAACAAAGCATGAAACTCTTATTTCTAAAAAGCATATAAACTTATTATATGAAAAAGCATGAAAATTATTAATCTATGAAAAAAATTAAGATGTATTCTATAAAAGCAATTGAAATATATTCAAAAAAAGAAAAGAAGTATTTTTAATCTACGAAAGAAATCGATATCTATCAAAATCAATTCTAAAAAAGAAAGGAAATATAAATATAGTATAGGAAAACAAATATGTAAGAAATTAACTCTTTTAATCTATGAAAACAAACAATTCTTAAACTATTTTGTGAAGTTCAATTGAAATTACAATTTATTCTATAGAACCCCATTACAATTTCAAGTAAACTTAATCTATTATACTGATAAGGAAATGAATTTATTTTGTGATGACCGATACATGAAACTGTTTATGTATATTATGAGTGATGATGAATTAAATGAATTGCGCTAAATGTGAGCTATCAAAACATGTAAATGCACCAAACAAAAAAAAATTCTTCTTGTATTTTTATTTATTTTTTCTAAGTGCTTGACTATGAGAAGGCAATGAGTGACTATCCTTATGAAAAGCAGAGTATAAAAACAGAGGATAGAAAAATTGCACTACAATCTCGTATGGCACAAGTGAGCCCTCCAACTGACCACAAGATCAAGAAAACACAAAGGACTTCTACCTTAATGAATGCAGTCTTCTCATTTAGATCTCAGATAGTATAAAGCGAGGTTAATATTAAAATGGAAATGTATAACCAAATTAGAATTATCCAAATATTGTCTATATCTCTCGCTTGATTTGTGAGTCAATTTATAATGGATTTCAAAAATAACAAATTCAAATTAATGTTGCTAAAAATCAAAGAGTACAAATGATAATTAAATGTCCATTTACAACTTGATTTCTAACTCCTCTGATTTCCTTGATACACAATCTTTGACCATATCCTTTGTTGACTGGGCATTGAATGATCAAACTGTTTGTCCATGTAATATGCAAAAGTCGTCTCTAGAAAAATGACATTTTCTCCCAAAACGTTATAATATGCTCCCGAGTCACCTAAATGGGCTCATTCAGCAAAAAAAAGTCATGTTTTTCGCTTTCTGATATCCATTTTCATTTGCTCAGAAAACACATCCGAAGTTAACTGGTCAAAATGGCTACTTATTAAGATTGATCAAATGTTGGAGGTTCACGTGTGTGAGCTATGTGAGCTTTGAAAAACACAAACCCATATTGTGGGTTTTATAAAAAAAATCCATGTGCCTGGTTTCTTTCTAGAAGGATGCTACTACAAGGATCACGAAGATGGCTACTGAAACATAAATTGAGTTGCTAAAACTTGAACTATCAAATTGTCATTAGTAAAACCTAGAAAAATGCTAATTAATTCATTAAAATCAAAGAAAATGTATGCCCATTTACTACTTTATGTTTATCAACTTAACGAGGCTTATTATGAATGATTATGGTGAAAATGACCATGAATAATTGAAAGGATGATCACAAAACAATGACTTTGATGGTGAAAAGAATGTCAAATTGGTAACCTAACATAACCTGCTAAGAAAAATTGAATTATGCTTATATTGTGATGTAGGAGCATCTAGACCTAGCCAGCAATGTGATGGAGTGGTCACATGTTGTGGCTAATACAAGTTTGGAGGAAGACTTGGTTGTTAAATTTGTATTAATTTCAAATAAATGTAAGTAGTTAAGGGTGGCCTAATCCTAAACAGAACTGGGAATAAAATGGAAAATGATCCTCCCTGCATGGAGATTAAGCCAAGTAGTCTAGTTTGTTTAGATTAGGATAGGATTTAAATTTTAAATGTATAATTTATTCCTCCAATTGTGGAGGAGATGGTTAGCTTAGCATATATATGGGTTTCCTTTGCTTTCTGAAAAGGGATGCGAGAGGAGAGACAGAGAGTGGAATTGAGGCATTTGTAAGCCTACGGGCTGTGTAGAAGGAAGAGGCCATTAATTAGATTAATCAGGCTAGAGGAGGGAGAGAACCCCAAATTTATTTTTGTAATTATGTTTGTACAGAGAATTGATTTGAGTGTGGAACTGTGTAATTGATGCATTCCTTTGAGACAAAGGGTTTTTTCTATGTGATCAGGCCTAAGGCCGAAACCTCTGTTATCGTTTATTGTGGAAAAACCAGTGTTGCATGCATAGTTATATAACCGGCCTGTGGAGGCCTTGAATGTTTGTTTTTTTCCTGTATTCCGATGAATTTGGTGTTGGCCTGCGTTTTTCATATGTTTTAATGGATATCTGGTGTTAAAGGAGCATTTGGTGAGCGAAATCCATCGTTCTGGTTTTGCAGGCGTAAAAACCCAAATACACTAAGTATTGGGCTCAACCTATGTTTAACAAAGAATCCGGACTTAAAAATTCATATGTAGGAGTTTTATTGTTATTGGGTCCATAGAACCCCAAATCGCTTCAATCCTATGTATTTCCTTATCGCATCGCCGAATGCCATTTACACAGAAAACCCACGCTAAAACACTTAGCATAACCATACAGCAGACGTGAAAATTTATGCAGGGGAGCTTTGGGACTTATCGGGTCTGGCACATATGTCGCATTGGCATTTCGGAGCGGGAGTATGAAGTGTTAAGCGCCATTGCTATTGCCGATAGTGATTACGATATCGCATCGGACCTCCGATAAGGGAAGCGCCGATATATGGGACCATTGAGACTGCGATCACCGATATTGTGATCTAATCTGAGCCGTCCGATTGGCCAGATCTAGATCTGCGGCGTTAACACATATAACTGTGTAAAAGGGGCGGAAAAGCTTTGTTTCAGAATTTTAAAGGGTATGTGGTCCTGAAAGGGAAAAACACAGTTTTTAAGCTTTTTAAAAGGCTTTTCACTTCCGATAGGTCAAGGCTTAGTTTATAAAGGAAAAGGGGTGTTCGGCGGGGTGATTATTGGGTCATTTTCGATCCATTTGAGGTTTTAAGGCTGAATGCATATCAACGCTTCCGATATATATATAAATGTGGGCATGAAGCTTTAAGGGGCTATTAAGGGGAAATTAAGTCCCGATAAGGTATTTTAGTTGTGGCAGCCTTAGGGTTGCATCATATTGGAAGGGAAACTAGCCCAAAAACAATGATATGCACATGCAATTCTTCAATGAATGAATCACAAATCTACTAGAATTTATCGTAATTGAATCAAATGATCATTGTCACTTTTGTTTATTAAAAAGGATAAGTTCAGTATTTATTTCTCAAATTCATTCTAAGGTTAATTTTAATGTTTATGTTATTCCAAGCAATAATTTAACAAGAAGAAGAATGGAACCATGTAGAATTCTTAATATTTTGTCAATATAATAGGTGAATAAAGTGTTTGGAATACCGAGTGAAATTTATAATATTTAACACTCTAAACATAATTGCAGAGTTAACTCTACATGTAAACCAATATAGAAGCTTAAACATAAACCATTCAATAAATATTATAGAACATAATATAAATAATGACACAATTTAAAAGTTCACATATACATTGAAATTTTACCTTGGAAACACTTAATCAAGCAAACCAACTAACATTTGAGCCTCACCACTATTATATTATTGAATAAATAGTTAGCCATATTATAATGAACATTGACCTTCATGCAAACTTAAGACTAATGCACTCACATATCACCCAATATTTATTGATTGTGAATGTATTATTATTATTCATTAACCTTACATATTGATCTATTTATAGGAACAAAAAATTGCAATTCATAGCTTCTGAATTAGATACATATGGTTGAATCATATTGGTCAACATCTTGAGAATGTTTAGATTCTTTACCATTTCTAACACAAATTGATTGTAGCTAATTTACCTTTTACCATTAGTCTTGGTTAATTAAGCTCACACCCAATTGTGATTACTCTTGAATGCTCTAGTAAATTATTAGGTTCCATTTGATGCTTGACTACATATCCATTTCAATTACAATTCATATCCTTGATTTGACCATTTATTTATTATCAACTTCACTAAACAATTAAGTTGATTCTTCACCTAGTTGATTTTTCCTTGACTAGATTGTTGAGGCTCATCCCTAATTGATCCACCCTACTAGCTAGTTGATCAACTAAACTCTAGTCGAATGAGTTTTCAATATAAAGAATGTTGGCATTATGATTCAGGTGTTGTCCTTGATGGCAACCCATTCAGGTGATAGATCACTATTCTTGATGATCAGCTCTCTATTTTTAAGAAGGACGCAGGCAATCTGTTCAGAAAGTGCGTCCCCGCAGGTATACCATGCAGAACCCGCGTCCAGGGACGCAGTCCAGCCGTTCAGGGGGTGCGTCCACCCAGTGCACACATTTCAAGACAGAGAAAAGCACGTAGGGGTTTCTTGTGTGGTTTCTAGCCGACGGTTTTGTTCCCCACCTTTGTCGGATCTAAGGCACTTAATTTTGTGACCTGATTCATTTTCAACCAAGGCTTTGAAGGATTTGAATTTTTCGAATGCTTCATCTTTGTGCTTCATAAGTCCTAACCAAACAAACCTGGAGAAATCGTCAATAAATAATATCAAGTATTCCTCTCCTCTAGGTGTTCTTTTCCTGAATGGTCCACATACATCTGTATGTACTAGCTCAAGAGGCATGCTAGCTGAATGTTGGGTGAAAGCAATGGATGAAGAACTTGAGCAAATCGAAAAGAAAAACACTTGGGAACTGGTTCCTAGACCAAAGGATAAGAATGTTATCGGAACAAAATGGGTCTTCAAAAATAAATTGAATGAAAATGGAGAAGTAATTAGAAACAAAGCCAGACTTGTTTGTAAAGGGTATGCACAGCAAGAAGGAATAGACTTTGAAGAAACTTTTGCTCCTGTTGCAAGACTTGAGGCCATCCGAATGTTCCTTGCTCTCTCAAGTTTTCAGAACTTCAAAGTATCTGCAATAGAAGAAAAAGAAAATCTCCGTGTTCTCACTATGTCTCAGCTACATGGAATTCTAACTGCTTATGAAATGAGAAAGGGAGGTCCATCAGACAGAAGGGAGGCTGCTTTTAAGGCATCAGGCAAAGAAGATCACTATGAAGCAAGCCATGTTCCAGAAGAAGAGGAAGAAGAATCAAATTTTGTCAGAAATCTTCAAAGGGGTTCTGGAAGGTTCAGAGGTAAGCTACCTTTCAAATGCTTTGCTTGTGGAAGAGTAGGTCATTATGCTGCAAAATGTCCTTATAAGGATAAAGGAAAGGAACCAGCTAGATGGAACAAGAAACAAAGTGCAAATAAGAAAAGCTACTACACCCATGAAGATAGTGATGGCTTATCAAACAGTGATGAAGATGAACAAGGTAATAAATATAGGTTGTTAATGGCATTTGAAGATGATGATTATGAGGATGCTGTAGATGTGGATAACCTTTATGATGAAATTACTAGACTCAAGAGATGTATAGAAGAAAAGAACATGATCATTGATACTCTACAATTTCAAATTGATGAAAAGGAAAAACATCTTGAAAAATTAGAAGGTGAAATTGTTGGTCTTAGAAAAGAATTTGAGAAAACAAAAGCTATTAATCTCAAGTTTGTCAAAGGATCTGAAACTTTGGATGAGATTATCAGTGTGCAGCGGTCTCCACTAAATAAGACAGGTCTGGGCTATAATGGAGAAACTTCTCAAGCATCCACTTCAAAAAGTTATCTTGATGCAGCAAGAAGAAATGAGCAAAAGCACAATGAAGATCATCAGGTAAAGCAGGGACAAACTTCAAACAGAAACTATCAGGGGCAATCCAGCTTAAGGGTGAACAAAAGCCACAACCAACCACAGGTAAAATCTTCCCAGTTTGGTTCAAAAATAGATGAAAATAGAAATTACAATCAGTTGGCCGGTAGATTCAATAACCGCAGAAGCTTCTTCAATGGACAATGCTTTTCTTGTCATAACTTTGGTCACAAAGCAGCTCAATGTGTTGCGTATAAAACAATCATGACTAGGGAAGCTCAAAAACAAAGAAGTATGACAGGGATTACAAAAAGGACCTATAACAGCTTTTCGGCTCTTGAAAATGAAGTTGAATGTTCTATTTGCAATAATTTTGGTCATGAAGACTTGGTATCAGAGCAGGTCCTTCAGAAAAGCTTGATCGCTTGAAGGTAGATCGTTCATCATGAGCAACTACGAGAAAGAAGCATCAATCAGGCCACCGGTTTTTGATGGGACAAACTTCAATTATTGGAAGGTAAGAGTTACTGCATATCTTCAATCTCTTGGTACAGAAGTTTGGGACATTGTAGAAACAGGCTATGCTTTTCCTTCAGCTACTCCTACAGATCCAGCTGAGAAAAAGAAGTATGAAACAAATGCAAAAGCAGTCAGTACTCTATTAGGAAGTATATCCCAAACAGAATTCATGAAGGTAATGCACTTCAAATCAGCAAAAGAAATATGGGACAAAATGATCACGAGCTATGAAGGAGATGAACAGGTAAAACAAGCTAAACTTCAAACTCTCAGGATTCAATATGAGACTCTCAAGATGTATAATGATGAAAGTGTGGCTAATTATTTTCTTCGGGTAGATGAGATTGTTAATTGTATGAAAAATTTGGGTGAAGAAATAAAAGAGTCTATAGTAGTTCAAAAGATTCTAAGATCATTATCCCCCAAGTTTGAATCTAAAGTATCTCAAGCAGATTTTGAAGAAATATGGCATGGAAGATGCAAAACCAGTATGTACACCCATGGTCATAGGATGTAGTCTCAGTGCAAATGATGAATCTGCAGCAGTACATCAACCAACCTACAGATCTATGATTGGAAGTTTACTATATTTGACAGGTACCCGACCGGACATCATGCATGCAGTTGGAATAGTTGGAAGATTTCAGGCAAATCCGAAGGAAACTCATCTTCAGGCAGTGAAGAGAATTTTCAAATATCTTCAAGGGACTCAAAATTATGGCTTATGGTATCCTAGAGATACAGATCTCACTCTTCATGCTTATACAGATGCAGATTGGGCCGGAAGCGTGGATGACAGGAAAAGCACAAGTGGTGGTGCGTTCTTTATGGGTTCCAGACTGGTATCTTGGTTCAGCAAGAAACAGAGTTCAATTGCCTTGTCTACAGCTGAAGCAGAATATGTTGCTGCTGCATCTTGTTGCACCCAACTCCTTTGGATGATGCAGACTTTGCAGGATTATCAAATCACTTGTACACCTCCAATCCCTATCTTATGTGACAACACAAGTGCAATCAGCATCTCAAAGAATCCGGTTATGCATTCAAAAACCAAGCACATACCAATCAAGTACCATTTTCTCCGGGAACAAGTACTTGAACAGAAGGTCAAGTTGGAGTATGTTCCTTCTAAGGAACAAGTTGCTGATATTTTCACCAAACCGTTGCCCAGGGACACTTTTGAATACCTCAGGCAAAAGCTGGGGGTTGTTGATGCATCATCTTATTGTTGAACATCTTCTTATTGGTGGTATAGGCTCAGGGGGAGCACATAATGCATTGTTGGCATTATGGAGAAGGAGATCTTGGAAATAGCTGCAATATGTCTCTATCTCTTTCATGGTGGTACGTTGCTGCAGATCAGGTTCATAGGGGGAGCATGAGCATAGGGGGAGCATACCCTTTGCCCTTGATGTCAAAGGGGGAGAATGAAGCTGAAGATCATGAGGTTGCCATCAAGTCCAAAGGGGGAGATTGTTGGCATTATGATTCAGGTGTTGTCCTTGATGGCAATCCATTCAGGTGATAGATCACTATTCTTGATGATCAACTCTCTATTTTTAAGAAGGACGCAGGCAATCTGTTCAGAAAGTGTGTCCCCGCAGGTATACCATGCAGAACCCGCGTCCAGGGACGCAGTCCAGCCGTTCAGGGGGTGCGTCCACCCAGTGCACACATTTCAAGACAGAGAAAAGCACGTAGGGGTTTCTTGTGTGGTTTCTAGCCGACGGTTTTGTGTTTCTATGGTGTCGGCTCGTGGTATTGTTCCATGTTTTGGGGAGGAGCTTGCCTATATAAAGCAAAGGAGTTCATTTGGATTAATCATGTTTTTGGTTGAACATCTTATGAGGATAAGATCTGGTCTAGATCTAAACAAGGCGAATCTGATGGACCGAGATCTCTTCGGCTCTTGCTCGGATCTGTAGATCTGATTGTCTGGGTTACTTCTAAAGTCTTGAAATCATCTTTGCCCAGAGGGACGCAGGTGCAGTAAGGGTTCAGGTGCGTCCGGGACGCAGGAGCGAAGCGTTTCAGGAGCGCCGGACGCAGGTGCAGGAAGGGTTCTGGTGTGCCGGGACGCAGGCAGTTCAATAGACTCAGTGCGAGGGACGCAGGCTAGCAGTTGAGCAAGGTGCGTCCGGGACGCAGGCTAGCAGTTGAGCAGGGTGAGTCCCGAGACTCAGGCTGGCAGTTGAGCAGGGTGCTTCCTTCTCTTAAAATCCTTGTTTCTCATTGTTGTGTTCTGGGTTTTGGTCCTATTATTGTTGATCTGGTTACTACAGTTGATTGGGTGATTCTCTTACACTTGATGATCAATTAATGCTTATGGATCCAGTTTGAAAATTTATGAAAAGTGGTCCTTGTATGAAAAGAAGTAGGGGGTTGTAGCTCCCTTCCAGGAGAGACTGGAAAACGAGAGAGAGTTGTAGCTCTCTGCAGGTTGCAGCCTGCGTACTGGTAAAGGACTGCACCAGTACAAAATCATTGTAAAAGAATTTCTAAATTGAAAGAAGATAGAGACATATTGCAGCAAGTGGTTTTCTCCCGCATTGGGTTTCCACCTTACATCTTGTGTTCTTTGGTGTGACTGTCTATTTTCTTTGTTCATGCTCATTATTTTATGGTACTGATATGCAAGAATAATTCAAAAGATCAAATAAGGAAGATTTGTTAAATTGCTAGATAATACTGATTCACCCCCCCTCTCAGTATTATTTCCAACAAAGAATATAACACCTCAACCTTTTACCAATTGTTATATTCTTTGTAGGTTTAGACAATATCGTGCTTTAGTGAACCAGTGCACCAATGACCACCACCACTCTGCACCAAGAGAACTTCACAAATGTCTTAGACTTTGTTATAAATTATATGACATTCTTCGTTGTGTCTATTTTAACAAAGAACCCCCTATTTTTTTCCACCATATCTCTAGTGAAGTGGAATTATACATAAATGCATTTTTTTCTTGAATGGTAAGCAATATTCTTTGCTAGGAAGATTGCACTCTAGCTATAACAACCTATCCTTGCTACTGCTTGAGCAGACTTGATCTATGAACATAATTTCCATAACCAAATTGTTTTCTTGCTTGCATGATTTTCTACCATGTATTTAGCTTCCAATGTCAATAGTTCCTTGACCAACTTCTTCTCACTCATCTAGTTAATAGCTCTGCTAACAACTTGAATACATATTCACTAGTTGATGTACTTCTATCAAGATCACCATCCTAGTTAGCATTGAGAAGTCCATGTATAAATTGCTTCATTGTCATTGTTAGGCCTTCCATATTAAGTAGATCATATGATCACCATGCCATGAAAAATTCTAAATACTCTTTTTGATATTGATCCAATCCCCTTTATCGGGTGTTGTCATGTACTTGCTAAAAAGTCCCACTGCATGAGAAATGTCTAGTCAAGTGTAGACACGTGTAGACCATAACATACACTAGACTATATATATATATATATATATATATATATATATATATATCACTTGCATATGGAATACATGCCATTTCCTCTATATCCTCCTATGTCTTTGGACACTAATTTACAATTATCCTTACTCCAAGAAGAATTGTTACCTTTATTGGCTTGTTGTCATACATGTTGAAATTATTTAGAATTATCACAATGTAATTATTCATCTAATTCACCTAAAGTTTCCTAATTTCCCAGACTCTCTTGATTTCCACTCCAATAATGAAATGTGTAGCATTGAGATATTTCATGTTGAATTTTGAGGACAACTGCATCTTCATGTTCTTGATTATTCCCATGTCATTTCTAACCAACAACATGTCATTGACATACAACACTACGTATATGAAACATCTACCTTTTGACTTGAGATATACATAGTGATAAGCTCAAATTCTCACTACACATTGGAATTCTAGTACAACATCATCAGTGATTGCTTCAGACCATACAAATATTTCCTTGGCTTGCAGACTAGCATCTCCTTTACCTTTACTACAAATATTTATGGTTCTTTCACGTATATTTCTTCTTTGAGGTCACCATCCATAAATGTTTTCTTCACATAATTTTTTCTATATTTCCAAATGAAATGTTGCAATTAAAGACATTAGTAATCCAATGGAAGTTAATTTTTCAACAAGGGAAAATATCTCATTGTAGTCAACTCCCTCGACTTGGGAATGAACTTTCACCACTAGTAAAGCTTTGTACTTCTCAACTTGAATTGTTACATTTAGTTTCATCTTGAATACCCACCTGAAACTAATGAGCTTCCTCCCATAAGGTAGTTGTACCAAGTCCCATGTCTCATCATTGTGAAAATATTCCATTTCTTTAATGATGGATTTCAACGAAATTTTACCCTCTATTGAGTTGACTTCCTCCTTGATTAACCCAACTTCATCATGACTGGGAGATAACAAAAAATTAGACTAGAAATTTGGTTGAGTATACCTGTTAAGTTCTTTCCTTACTTGACAATACCTCCACAATGTTGGAGCCCAGCATTCCACCTCTTTATTACGATTCAGTTGAATCATCTAATTCATTTTCCTAAATTTTTAAGTTGGACACCAACATTTGTTGTTCCTTCTCCTTCAAAGCTTCTTTAGTCCTGGAAGTACACATAACTTCCCCAAATATCACATCTTAACTATAAACTATTTTCCTTGTCACCAAATCCCACAACTTATATCCTTTCATGCCATCATTGTAACCAATGAAAATACACTTGACTATGTTGTTATATATATTTTTGGTCTTCTATTTTGTAACATGGACAAAAACGCCACAAAATAAGATCCTAAGATGGATGAGTGATGTCCTTTTACCAAACCATACTTCATGTGGAATCCTGTTGACTAGTGCTAATGAAGGAGATGCATTTTCCATGTAATATACAACATGGACTGCCTCCACCCAAAATTTTTCTTCCAGTCCTAGACCATTGAGCATGTTAGTTTCCTTATACATCAACATGCTATTCATTCTCTCAGTGGGTCAATTATATGAAGGGGTGTATGTGGTATGTTTTTCAAACTATCCCATGTTGTTTGCAGAATTGCTTGACTCTTTATCATATAATTCACCTTTGTTGTTAATGCTAAATACCTTTATCTTCTTATTTGTCTGGTTTTCCATAAGAGATTTAGACTCTTAAAATTCTCCGAAAAATATTACCCTTCTTCCTGGGGAAATACAACCATGTCATCTAGAAAAATCATCAAAGAAGGAAACAAAATACAAAGATCCACCTAATGGTTGTACCAATACTGTTCCAAATATATTACTATGAACTATCTCTAGGAACACCTTTGCCCTCATAGAACCAAATGGGAATCATGCATAATTTTGCTTCCCACAGGTACAATGTTCATAGAAATCAACTTCCATAGAATTACCAGGAAAATATTTGACCATATATTTACATAGTTTCATGTCCTTTCTCCCCAATATGACCCATCCTTTGATGCCACATCATGGTCTTGTCGAGTAGACAAGATGCTAATTTTTTAGTTTTAGGAACAAATGCACTCATTATGGGAATTTTGAGGTGTAAAACGGGCTTTCTAAGGAAAATACTAATATAATAGTTAAAATAATAAAATAAGAGCTATGAATTTTTAAAGGAAAAGAAAGAAAACTACTTTTTAATCTCATTTTCAACTTATCTCCTTATAGGTTAACTCAAATGTCAAGTGTAGGAACCCGTTGGATGCCAAAGTTAATTCAAATCTAACACATACCCACTTTGTATATTTTTGAGCAGACCCACATTGAAATAATTGAAAATACATTAAAAAACACTATCATGTATTTTCAAAATCTTCTAGTGTGGATCTACTCAAGGATACAAAAGTGGGAACTTGTTGTACGCATAAGTAAATTTTACATCCAACGAGTGCCTATACCTGGTTGAGTAATAAGATGAAAATACATTTTCTTCAAAAAATATTTATCCCAAGCAATTACATCATCAACTTGACTCCTATTGGTTCTTTTAAAGTCAATTTTCTTAGTACATTTTTTGTTTTGATGCCCATTTTATACCTCAAAATCCCCCTAATCACTACATCCACCTAGGCCGACATGTCCCAAATTCTTGTACAATGTCCCAATCCCAAATCCTGTCATCAAATCCATCACAACATGAACCATATTACATGAATCCTCCTCAAATATGGTATGCACACTCACCATGACCCATTTTATTGATATATATCAAGTTATTGGAAAATCATGGAATATGTAGCACACTCAGTAATACTCTCCCTCGAACGTCCTTGAGCATCAATAAAGCTATAAATCAACAGATTATCTTGGTTTATAAGTTGTACCCTAGATAAACATCTCCTACATCATATTTTTCATACTCATGGAACCACTCCTTATGGAGTGTCACATGACATGATCCTTCCAACTCAATCAAGCATGATTTGTGATCTGACTATGTACTCAACAAATCTAGGTAAAAATCCTCTCCTTTATGAATAAGACTTCCTTTAGTTGGCTGCTCATCGAATCCCTTGCTATACTCATTAACCTTTGACTTGTAATATATTTTTTGATGCCATGATTTACCACATTTCTAGCATCTTTGCATTGATTGACCAAGAGAATTAGATATTCCTTTCGACCTAGATCTTCCTTAACATAATTTACCTTGACATCTATCAACTAGTCGACCACTCATTGACAATGCATTCTTGGTTCATCCTTTTATCATTTCTTTCTACTCATCTCCCCTCACAATAGATTTTTTAACACAACATCAACCATCACCATTGTAAAATTACTAGAAACAACCACAACTAGACTATTGTATGAGTTTGGCAAAGAACATAATAGACTGATACATTTCTCCTCCTTTGTTGTAAATATAACCACACTCGATAATTGGTTGATCATAGTATTGAATGCACTTTTGTGTTCTATGAAGAAATCTCCCTCTCTAACCCTTAGAAGATAAAATTCTTCCTGAAAGAAACAACCTATTAACTAGGGTTTTTGACTAGTACAAGTTCCCCAACAATTCCCATAATTTCTTGAAAATGTCTTCCCCAGAGACATTCAACAACACCAAATTTGCAAGACAAATGCTTATCATGCTTCTTTCTTTTATTTCAAATTTCCCCTAATCCTCTATCAATATTCTAGTCAAAGTTGTTCCTAGTTACATAGTGATTCACTACTCTTAATCAATCGGGAGATCTTCCATTTTAAGCTTTTAGAGCTCAAAATTCTTGCTATTAAAATCCTTAATCTCAATTCCTATATTACTATCCATCCTTTTTGAATTGAATTTTTATCTTAAAGTTCCTACTTGAACAAGCGCATTGCAGATCTAACCAAGAAATCATGTCCAAGTGCAAGATCATGCAACCCTTGATGTAAAAGGTTTGCCCATATAGTGAAACTATTCTTTGATACTAGATATTTGGAATACCAAGTGAATTTCAAACTATTTAACATTCTAATGCCAATTTCATAATGACTCAAATAGACATGTAAACCATTATATAAACTCAAATACAAACCATTCAAGAAAAAATAAACAATAGAAAACAAAAATTGGCACACACCAAATATTCACACCATACACAAATATATTACCCTATACCCCATTAACCAAGAAAATCAACCAACTTTTAAGTTTTATCATTCATATATTCTCACCCAAATATTACCCATATTACAGTGAACATCGACCTTGGTCCACACCTAAGAACAATGTGCTCAAAAATCACCCAATATTTATCAATTATGAATTTCTCATTGTTATTCATCAATATTACATCATGATTTATTTATAGGTACAAAATACCCTAATTTGTAGCTCCGAAATTAGCTATAGGTGGTTCAGTCCTATTGGCAAAGATCTTAAGAATCTTAGGGTTCCTAGCCATTTCTGACAAAGTTAGATTGTATTTGATTTTGCTTTGACCATTGGTCTCAGTAGACTAAGCTCACACCTAACTTAAGATTTCTCTCAAAATCTCTAGTAGACTATCAATTTCCATCCACTGATTGATTTCAAATGGACTTTGACGAGAATAATAGTCCTCGAATCAACCATTAATTATTTATTTATTTGCTATGAATATTGAGTCGATTCTTTACCTACATAATTTTTCGTAACTACACTATTAAGGCTCATTCCTAATCAAGCCACCTAACTAGCTTATTAATCAATTGAAATTAGTCAACTAAGTTTTCACTACAAATAATATAAAACTTCGAGATAAATATTCCCACAAAGCTTATGATTATTGTGAACTACATAGCATGGAATTCACATGTCTTATATTCAAGGGTTGAAGGGGTATTTATTCCCCTTGCACCCAACCATAGCTTACATCAAACTATATGTATATCACTTTCAAATGGAACACAGGCCATATCCTCTATATCCTCCTATATCTTTGGGCACTAATTGACAATTATCCTTACTCGAAGAGGAATTGTTACCTTTAGTGGCCTACAATCATACATGTTGAAATTATTTAGAATTATCACAATGTAATTATTCCTCTAATTCACCAAAAGTTTCCTAATTGTTTAGACCCTCTTTATGTCCACTCCAATAATGAAATGTGTAGCATTGAGAGATTTCATGTTGAATTTTGAGGAAAATTGCATCTTCATGTTCTTGATTATGCCCATGTCATTTCTAACCGACAACATGTCATTGACACACAACACTACATATATGAAACATCTACCTTTCGACTTGAGATATACATAGTGATAAGCTTAGATTCTCACAAATCCCAATCCCTATATGTACATGTTGGAATTCTAGTACAACATCCTTGGTGGTTGCTTCAGACCATACAAATATTTCCTTGGCTTGTGGACTAGCCTCTACTTTACCTTTACTACGAATATTTTAGGTTGTTTCATGTATATTTCTTCTTCCAAGTGACCATGCATAAACATTTTCTTCACATAAATTTTTCTCTATTTCCAAAACAAATGTTGTAGTCAGAGACATTAGTAATCCAATAGAAGGTAAATTTGGAACAGGTGAAGATATCTCATTGAAGTCAACTCCCTTGACTTGGGAATGACTTTTCACCATTAATAAAGCCTTGTACTTCTCAAATTGACTTGTTAAATTTAGTTCCATATTGAATACCCATTTGCAAATAATGAGCTTCCTCCCATAAGGTAACTGAACCAAGTACCATGTCTCATTATTGCGCAAATATTCCATTTCTTTAATGATGGATTTCAACCCAAGTTTACCCTCTATTGAGTTAACTTCCTCCTTGATTAACCTGATTTCATCATCACTGGGAGATAACACAAAAGTAGACTAGAAATTTGGTTGAGTATACCTATTAGGTTCTTACCTTACTTGACCATACCTACTCAATGTTGGAGCCCACTGTTCCCCCTCTTTATTATGATTCAATCAACTGATATGATTCATTTTCCTCATTTTTTAAGTTGAACATCAACATTTGTTGTTCCTTCTCCTTCAAAGCCACTTTAGTCTTGGAAGTACACCTAGCTTCCCCAAAGATCACATATGAACTACAAAATATTTTCCTTGTAACCAAATCCCACAACTTATATCCTTTCATTCCATAATTGTAACCAATGATAATAACTTGACTATCTTTCTAGCCATATTTTTTTCTCTTCTATTTTGGAACATGGACAAAAGTTTCACAAAAGAAGATCCTAAGATGTGTGAGTGATTTCCTTTTACCAAACCATACTTCATGTGGATTCCTGTTGACTAGTGCTAATGAAGGAAATGTATTTTCTAGGTAACACACACCATGGACTACTTACACCATTGAGCATGCTAGTTTCCTAGTACATCAACATCCTATACATTCTCTCATTGGCTCAATTCTACGAAGGGGTCTACGTGGTATTTGTTTGGCATACTATCCCATGTTGTTCGCATAATTTCTTAAATATTTATGATAGAATTCACCTTTCTTGTCAATTCTCAATACCTTTATCTTCTTATTTGTCTAGTTTTCCATAAGAGATTTAAACTCTTAAAATTTTCCAAAAACTCTTACCCTTCTTCCTCAGGAAATACAACCATATAATCTAGAAAAATAATCAAATAAGGAAACATAATACAAAGATCCACCTAATGCCTATACCAATACTAGCCGAAATATAGTACTATGAACTGTCTCTAGGATCACCTTAACCCTCATAGAACCAAATGGGAACCTAACATAATTTTGCTACCCATAGATACAATGTTCATAGAAATCAACTTCCAAAGAGTTACCAGGAAAATATTTGACCATATATTTACATAGTTTCATGTCCTTTCTCCCCAATATATCCCATCCTTTGATGCCACATCATGGTCTTGTCAACTAGACAAGAGGCTAATTTGTTAGTTTTAGGAAAGAATGCACTCATTACGGGAATTTTGAGGTGTAAAATGAGCCTTCTTAGGAAAATAATAAAATAAAGTTAAAATAATAAAATAAGAGCTATGAATTTTTAAAGGAAAAGAAAGAAAACTACTTTTTATTGCATTTTCAGCTTATCACCTCATAGGTCAACTCAAATGTCAAGTGTAGGAACCTATTGGATACCAAAGTTAATTTCATATCCAACGCATACACACTTTGCATATTTTTGAGCAGATCCACACTGAAAAAATTGAAAAGACATGAAAAAACACTTTCATGTATTTTCTAAATTGTCTTGTGTGGATCTACTCAAGGATACACATAGTGGGAACTTGTTGTATGAAGAAATAAATTTTGTATCCAACAGGTGCCTATACCTAGTTGAGTAATAAAATGAAATACAATTTCCTCCATAAATATTTACCCTTGGTGATGACATCATCAACTTGACTCCTACTGGTTATTTTAAAATCAATTTTGTTAGTACTTTTTTTGTTTTGATGTCCATTTTCTACCTCAAAATCCCCCTAATCACAACATCCACCTGGGCCGACATGTCCCAAATTCTTATAAAATGTCCCAATCCCAACTCCTCTCATCAAATCCATCAAAACATGAATCATCTTACATGAATCCTCCTCAAATATGGTATGTACACCCTACATGACCCATTTTATTGATATATATCAAGTTATTGGAAAATCATGGAATATGTAGCACACTCAGTAATTTTCTCCTTCAACCTTCCTTGAGCATCAATAAAAGTCTACCTTGGATGATTATCTTGGTTTCTAAGTCGTACCCTAGATAAACATCTCCTCCATCATATTCTTCATATCCATGGAACCACTCCTTATGGGGTGTCACATGGTATGATCCTTCCAAGTTAATCATGCATGATTTGTGATTTGAGTATGTACTCATCAAAGCTAAGTAAACATCCTCTGCTTAATTAGAAGAAGACTTCATTTAGTTGGTCTCTCATCGAATCCCTCACTCTACTCATTAAACTTTGACTTGTAATCTCTTTTGTGATGCCATGCTTTACCACATTTCTAGCATCTTCTCATTGATTGACACAAAGAATTAGATATTACTTTCAACCTAACTCTTCCTTAAGAGAATTTACCTTGACCTTTATCAACTAGTCGACCTCCCATTGACAATGTATTCTTGGTTGATCCTTTCATCATTTCATTCTACTCATATCCCCTCACAATGTATTTTTTAACACAACATCAACCATCGCTATGTTCAAATTCATCCAAATAGCCACAACTAGACCATCCTATGAGTTTGGAAAAGAACATAATAGACTAATACATTTCTCCTCCTCTGTTGCAAACATAACCACACTTAATAATTGGGTGATCACAATATTGAATGCACTTGTGTGTTCTATGAAGAAATCAACCTCTCACACCCTTAGAAGATAAACCTCTTCCTGAAAGAAGCAACCTATTAACTATGGTTTTTCACTGGTACAAGTTCCCCAACAATTCCCATAATTTCTTGAAAATGACTTCCCTAGAGAGATTCAACAACACCAAATCTGCAAGATGAAGGCTTATCATTCTTCTTGCTTTTATTTCAAGTTTGTCGCAATCCTCTATAAATATGCTAGTTGAAGGTGTTTTGGGTTTCATAGTGATTCACTACTCTTAATCCACGAGGAAATCTTCCATTTGAAGCTTTAGAGAACAAAATTCTTGCTATTAAACTCCTTAATCTCAATTCCTATATTACTAGCCATCCTTATTTATTTAATTTTTATCTTAAAGCTCTCACTTGAACAAGATTATTCCAGATCTTACCAAGAAATCATGTCCAAGTCCAAGATCATGCAACCCATGATGTAAAAGGTGTGACCTTATAGAGAAACTATTCTTTCAAACTATATATTGGGAATACCAAGTGAACTTCAAACTATTTAACATTCTAATCCCAATTGCATAGTGACTCAAATATACATGCAAACCATTATATACACTTAAAAAAAAAACCATTCAAGAAAGAATAAACAATAGAAAATAAACATTAACATACCATAAAGATTCACCATACACAAAGATATTACCCTATACACCACTAACCAAGAAAACCAACCAACTTTTAAGTTTTACCATTCATACATTCTCAACCAAATATTACCCATATTTTAATGAGCATCAATCTTGGTCCACACCTAAGACCAATGCACCCAAAAATCACCCTATCTTTATCAATTATGAATTTATCTTTTTTATTGATCAATATTACATCATGATTTATTTATAGGCACAAAATACCCTAATTTGTAGCTCCCAAATTAGCTATAGGTGGTTCAGTCCTATTGGCCAAGATCTCAAGAATCTTAGGATTCCTAGCCATTTCTGACAAATTTCGACTGTATTTGATTTTGCTAAGACCATCGATCTCAGTCGACTAAGCTCACACATAATTGTGATTTCTCTCAAATGCTCCCATAGACTATTGACTTCCATTGAATGATTGATTTCGAATTGACTTTGATGAGAATAATAGTCCTCGAATCAACCATCAACTTTTTCTTTATTTGATATGACTATTGAGTCAATTATTTACCTACTTAGTTTTCCGTAGCTACACTATTGAGGCTCATTCCTAATCAATCCACCTAACAAGCTAATTGATCAAATGGACTTAGTTAACTAAGTTGTCATTGCAAAGAGTATAAATCCTCGATATAAAGTTTCTCACAAAGATTTTTATTATTGTGAACCACATAGCATGGAATTCACATGTCTTATATTCAAGGGTTGAAGGGGTATTTATACTCTTTGCACCCAACCATAGCATACATCAGACTATATATATATATATATATATATATATATATATATATATATATATATATATATATATATATATATATATATCACTTGCATATGGAACATAGGCCATGTCATTTTTATCCTGCTATGTCTTTGGAAACTAATTGACAATTATCCTTACTCCAAGAAGAATTGTTACCCTTAGTGGCTTGCAGTCATACATGTTGAAATTATTTTGAATTATCACAATGTAATTATTCCTCTAATTCACATAAGTTTCTTAATTGTTCGGACTCTCTTGATATCCACTCAAATAATGAAATGTGTAGCACTGAGATATTTCATGTTGAATTTTGAGGACAATTGCATCTTCGTGTTCTTGATTATGGCCATGTCATTTCCAACCAACAACATGTCATTGACATACTGTTAAAACTACATATATGAAACATCTACCTTTTGACTTGAGATATACATAGTGATAAGATCAGATTCTCACAAATCCCAATCCCTGTATGTACACGTTGGAATTCTAGTACAACATCCTTAGTGATTCTTCAAGACCATATAAATATTTCCTTGGTTTTCATACTAGCCTATCCTTTACCTTTACTACAAATATTTTAGGTTGTTTCATGTATATTTCTTCTTCCAAGTCACCATGCATAAATGTTTTCTTCATATAATATTTTCTCTATTTCCAAATCGAATGTTGCAATTAGAGATATTAGTAGTCCAATGGAAGTTGATTTTTTACCAAGGGAAAATATCTCATTGTAGTCAAATCCCTTAACTTGGGAATGGATTTCACCACTAGTCAAGCCTTATACTTCTCAATTTGACTTGTTAAATTTAGTTTCATCTCGAACACCCACTTGTAACTAATGAGCTTCCTACCATAAAGTGATTGAACCAAGTCCCATTTCTCATTATTGTGCAAATATTCCATTTCTTTAATGATGGATTTCACCCAATGTTTACCCTCTATTGAGTTGGCTTCATCCTTGATTAACCTGAATTCATCATCACTAGGAGATAACACAAAAGTAGACTATAAATTTGGTGGAGTATACCTATAAGGTGATTTCCTTAGTTGACCAAACCTCCTCAATGTTGGAGCCCATAATTCCACCTCTTTATTATGATTCAGTCGACTCATCTGATTCATTTTACTCATTTTTTAAGTTAAACACCAACATTTTTTGTTCCTTCTCCTTCAAAGCCCCTTTAGTTCTGGAAGTACACTAAATTTCCCAACGATCACATCTTAACTATAAACTAAATTCCTTGTCACCAAATCCCACAAATTATATCCTTTCATGCCATCATTGTAACCAATGAAGATAAACTTGACTATCTTGTTACCCATATTTGTGCTCTTCTATTTTGGAACATGGACAAAAGTGTCACAAAAGAATATCCTAAGATGTGTGAGTGATGTACTTTTACCAAACCATACTTCATGTAGATTCTCGTTGACTAGTGCTAATGAAGGAGATGTATTTGTCGGGTAACTCACAACATGGACTACCTCCACCCAGAATTCTTGTGCCAATCCTACACAATTGAGCATGCTAGTTGCCTTGTATAGCAACATCCTATTCATTCTCTTAGTGGCTCAATTCTATGAAGGGGTATATGTGGTATTTGTTTTGCATACTATCCCATGGTTTTTGCAGAATTTCTTAACTCTTTATGATAGAATTCACCTTTGTTGTCAATGCTCAATACATTTATCTTCTTATTCTTTTGGTTTTCCATAAGAGATTTAAACTCTTAAAATTTTCCAAAAAAACTTACCCTTCTTCCTCAGGAAATACAACCATGTCATCTAAAAAAATCATGAAAGAAGGAAACATAATACAAAGATCCACCTAATGACTATACCAATACTGGCCCAAATATATTACTACGAACTATCTCTAGGATCACGTTTGCCATCGTAGAATGAAATGGGAATCTACCGTAGTTTTTCTTCCCATAGATACAATGTTCACAGAAATAAACTTCCACAGAGTTACCATGAAAATATTTGATGATATATTTACATGGTTTCATGTCATTTCTCCCTAATATGGTCCTTTGATGCCACAACACAGTCTTATCGACTAGACACGAGGCGAATTTGTTGTTTTAGGAAAAAATGTATTCATTATGGGAATTTTGAGGTGTAAAATGGGCCTTTTGAGGAAAATAAAAATATAATAGTTAAAATAATAAAATAATAGCTATGAATTTAAGGAAAAGAAAGAAAACTATTTTTTTCTTTCATTTTCATCTTATCTCCTTATAGGTCAACTCAAATGTCAAGTGTAGGAACCCGTTGGATGCCAAAGTTACTTTCACATCCAACGCATACCCACTTCACATATTTTTGAGTAGACCCATATTGGAAAAGATGAAAATACATGAAAAAACACTTTCATGTATTTTCAACTTTTTCTAGTGTGGATCTACTCAACGATACACAGAGTGGGCACTTGTTGTATGAAGAAGTAAATTTTGTATCCAATGGGTGCCTATACCTGGTTGAGTAATAAGATGAAAATAAAATTTCCTCCAAAAATATTTACCCCTGGAGATGACATCATCAAATTTACTCCTATTGGTTATTTTAAAGTCAATTTTCTTAGTATATTTTTTGTTTTGATGCCCATTTTCTACCTTAAAATCTCCCTAATCACTACATCCACCTAGGGCGACATGTCCCAAATGATTATAGAATGTCCCAATCCCATCAAATACATCACAACATGAACCATCTTACATTCATCCTCCTCAAATATGGTATGCACAACCTGCATGACCCATTTTATTGATAGATATCAAGTTATTGGAAAAGCATGGAATATGTAGCACAATCAGTAATGTTCTCCTTTGATCGTCCTTGAGCATCAATAAAACTCTACCTCAACTGATTATCTTGGTTTCTAAGTCATACATTAGATAAAAATATCCTCCATTATATTCTTCATACTCATGGAACCACTCCTTATGGGGTGCCACATGATACGATCCTTTTAAGTCAATTAAGCATGATTTTTTATATAACTATGTAGTCATTAAAGCTAAGTAAACATCATCTCTTTCATTAGAAGAATACTTCCTTTAGTTGGCCGCTCGTCGAATCCCTTGCTCTAATCATTAACCTTTGACTTGTAATCTCTTTTTTGATGCCATGATTTACCACATTTCTATCATCTTCTCATTGATTGACCAAGAGAATTAGATATTCTTTTCAGCCTAGATCTTCCTTAAGAGAATTTACCTTTACCTCTATCAACTAGTTTACCTCTCATTGATAATGTATTCTTGGTTGATCCTTTCATCATTTCCTTCTACTCATATCCCCTCACAATATATTTTTTAACACAGCATCAACCATCACTATGGTCAAATTACTCCAAATAGCCACAACTAGACTATCCTATGAGTTTGGCAAAGAACCTAATAAACTAGTACATTTCTCCTCCTCTATTGCAAAGATAACCACACTCAATAATTGGTTGATCACAGTATTGAATGCACTACAAGTGTGTTTTATGAAGAAATCAACCTCTCTCATCCTTAGAAGATAAATATTATTCATGAAAGAAACAACCTATTAACTAGGGTTTTTGACTAGTACAAGTTCCCCAAAAATTTAATTTCTTGAAAATGACTTCCTGAGATACATTCAATAGCAACAAATCTGCAAGACAAAGGGTTATCATGCTTCTTGCTTTTATTTCAATTCCCCCCTAATATTCTATCAATATGCTAGTCGAAGGTGTTACGATTTTCATAATGATTCACTACTCTTAATCCATGAGGAGATCTTCCATTTTAAGATTTTAGAGCTCAAAATTCTTGCTATTAAACTCCTTAATCTAATTCCTATATTACTAGCCGTCCTTTTTTAATTTAATTTTATCTTAAAGCTCCCAATTGAATAATATTATTCCATATATAGCCAAGAAATCATATCCAAGTCCAAGATCATGCAACCCTTGATGTAAAAGGTTTGCCCTTATAGCAAAACTATTCTTTGATACTAGATATTGGGAATACCAAGTGAACTTTAAACTATTTAACATTCTAATCCCAATTGCATAGTGACTCAAATGGACATGTAAACCTATATATAAACTCAAACATAAACCATTCAAGAAAGAATAAACTATAGAAAATAAACATTGGCACACCATAAAGCTTCGCACCATACACAAAGATATTACCCTATACATCATTAACCAAGAAAACAAACAAAGTTTTGAGTTTTACCATTTATATATTCTCAAGCAAATATTACCCATATTACAATGAACATCAACCCTGGTCCACACCTAAGACCAGTGCACTCAAAAATCACCCAATCTTTATCAATTATGAATTTATCATTGTTATTCATCAATATTACATCATGCTTTATTTATAAGCACAAAATACGCTATTTTGTAGTCCCAAATTAGCTATAGGTAGTTGAATCCTATTGGACAAGATCTCAAGAATCTTAGGATTCCTAGCCATTTCTAACAATGTTCAACTGTATTTGATTTTTATTTGACCATTGATCTCATTCAACTAAGCTCACACTTAACTATGATTTCTCTCAATTGCTCTAGTAGACTATAAACTTCCATCAATTGATTGATTTCAAATTTAATTTGACAAGAATAATAGTCCTCGAATCAACCATCAATTTTTTCTTTATTTTATATGACTATTGAGTTGATTCTTTACCTACTCATATTTCCCTAACTACACTATTAAGGGTCATTCCTAATCAATCCACTCGACTAG
The DNA here is from genome assembly GCA_031772625.1 of Pinus tabuliformis. Lineage (NCBI taxonomy): Eukaryota > Viridiplantae > Streptophyta > Pinopsida > Pinales > Pinaceae > Pinus > Pinus tabuliformis. The sequence continues at coordinate 389,246,777 of CM062816.1, read as the reverse complement.
CTAATTGATCAATTGAACTTAGTCAACTAGCTTTTCATTGCAAAGAATATAAAACCTCGACATAAAGTTTCCCAAAAATCTTATTCTTATTGTGAACCACAAAGAATTTAATTCACATGTCTTATATTTAAGGGTTGAAGGGGTATTTATCCTCCTTGCACCGAACCAGATCCATTTTCTATGTATCATTCTTATGAGGAAAATTACTAGTGAGAAATAACCCTCACGAACAACTTGAAACATTACATTTTTTTCACCTTGGAAAAAATTGTAATTTTATTCATAAGACAAAATTACATGTTGTAGATGCTAATATAGCATATGAAAAATGAGCTGATTCTGTTAACACATAATGCATAAAAATAACTAGAAATTACAGCAACCTATTCTTTTCTACCTTTATTCCTTTCCACTTTTCTCCAGCCTCCAGTGTTGGGAGTGGATGTTACAATGGAAATTTGATTTTCATCCGTGTGTATTTAATATTCTTTGTTAGAATCAGAGCCCTCAGATCCATGAGTTCGTTTGCTGCTGTGTACTTCATTTCCTGTTGTCTGGGGCTCCTGTTGCGACAAGGGGTTGTTGGGCCTCAAGATACAAGTAGTGGTGTTGTCTGTCTCCTCCTTTTGTGTGATGTTCTGGTCCTTTTGTATATTCTTTTCTGCATTATTTTCTCTTGCTTCTGCTTATCCTACTTCATCTTCCAAAATGTCTGTGAACTGCCAGCCCTTTGGTTTTTTGGGTTTCTTTTTGTTCCTTTTGGGATCTTTTTTATCTTGTGGGCATGCATTGTGAAGGTGTCCTATCTGCAAACATCCACGGCACCGAAAAGCTGCATTTTTGTAATCCAGAGGTTGTATCCAGTGCGTGTCATTGAAGATCAATGTAACGCTATCAGGTAGTCCTTGACTGAGGTTTACTTCGACACATATCCTGGAAAAAGTGAATATGCCCCTTGCGAATATGTCCTGATCAATCTTTAGGAACTTCCCCAGGGAGTTCCCGATACCTTCTAGCACTTGATGATGCCAGAAATGTAATGGGAGGTTGTGTAATCTGACCCAAACTGGCATTTTTGATACCACCATTGTGTTGGTGTCAAATTCTGGGAACCAAGGGGTCATGAAGAGCCCTGCGTTGCCCCAAAACCATGGTCCTTTATTAATTATATCTTCCTTTTCTTGAACTATGGTGAATCTGACAAGAAAAAACCCTTTGGAACATAAAAGGATTTCACAGGTTGGTGAGCAGGCAGAAAAAATCCATTGGTTTAAAAGATCAGATTTGGGCCAGAACCCATTAAATCTGCATATGACTGCTTTGGTAAGAAAATCAAAGTACAATTCATTTACCTCAGGTATTGCAACTGTGTAGGCGGGATTTTGAGATTTTTGCTCCACTATGTAGGGCCCTGGTAGATTCGGGGATAATGCTAGATTGGTTTGGGATTTTTCCTTTCCTTTGACTGCATCTTTAAACATGCTTGTGCCCTTTGAACTGGTGCCAAAGAATCCTCCTCGCAGCCACAGATTGACTATGATATTCAAGTGTATGTCAATACCATAATCCTGTAGTGCGTGGTTATCTTGTAGGCTGTCTCTCGAGTAAATCAGGTTTTGCATGCTTACTGGTATGCCTAAATGTGTCTGGATTTCACGTCTTGAATCTTGGATCCATCTCTCTTTGGTGATTTTCTTGTAGATACTCTTTCCTTTTGGCGATTTTATGAAGATTTGGATCAGATCTAGGTCAGGATTGACTGGATCTGCCTGAGGTAGGGCTCGATCTAAGGCTCGATCTAGCATTTTCTTTGTAGGCCCATGAGCACTTGAATCCCCTTGTAGAGTCTGACAGGGAGGGGAGAATCAATTTTAGCGACAAAGAACAGGCTCGTCTTTGGTGCCCGAGACCCGAGTCCCTCTTCTCCATTTCCCCGATACCCTTGTCATACAAACCCTCGAGATCTTGTGAAACTAGCCGCGTGGGATCAATGGTACTCTCCTGCACTGATGGTAGCTTGATCTTGAGAGCTGAAGTGACTTTTTTGCTTTCCACAATGAATATCCAGAGACCCTCGGCATCCATTGTCTCACAGAGGAGCTTGTCGGCCAGATCAAACCCTTTGGGAGCAGTGGCACATATTTACTGGTTAGGGCATCCCCTGCACGTGTCGACTTTGCCCACCGTTTCTGCCTCTGACCCTGGATAATGTTCATTGGCGATCTCCCAGATTTCTCCCATGGGCAGGGACTCTCCCTTGGCATACTGCGGAACCATGCCAACCTCTATAGCGTGGTTGCAGAGTCCATTTCTCAGCTTCCAACTTGAAACATTACTATTAAAGAAAAATTCTCTTTTTTTGAAAAAATAGTGTGAGATTATTGTTGGGTATGTATTATAATCTTTGCATGACTACTCCCACATTTTGTAGTTTGAACTGGGCACAAAGCCTCTGGAATTGTTTTTAGGGTGGTTTTTACACCCATTTTTTGGCAATTTTCAATAGATGATTTATGCTTTAGTGGCTTTGCAACACATGATGGTTTAAACCATGGTTTTGTAATTCCAATTAAGGAACTAAAATTGTATTCTAATCTAGGGTAAATCAATTATTATGACAAAATAAAATGATGAGTAATCCAAATACAAAGATATAGAAATTAAATGGGTATAGTGTTGAGCGATGGAACCTCAAAATGGAAGATATGACAAAATACTGGATCAAGTGAGATAAAAAGAATAATAACACAATGCATTTGTGTCTCTCATATTAAAAAATACTAATTTTTTTAGGAGAAGTTACAATAAAGCCATTGTGGAATGAGGTAGTGGATTTATATCAATCTAAGTCCCTGGTGAACAAATTGTTCTTGCAGAAAAAGTTGTATAACCTAAGGATTAAGGATGGAGATTTGGTATTAGAACATTAGAACACATTCAATACTATGGTAAGTCAAATATTATCTATTGGTATCAACATTTCAAATGAGCATAATTGAATCAATTTGTTGTTTGTTTATTTGACTTATGGGATAGTTTAGTTGTTTCCACAAGTAGTAATGCAACTGCTTTAAGTTGCAATGAAATAGTCTCATTCTTGTTATTAGAAGAGATGAAACATAAAAATATGGAAATTTAGGGAATAACTTCCTTGATTGTGAGAATACACTCTAAAAATTTAAATATAAATAAGTCCTCAAGTGGGAGATCTAAATCTAGAGGAAGAGCTAAATCTTCGAGGAATTCATAAAGGTGTGTTGGAGATGTGGAAACTAGTAAAGAAATCACAACAAATATTATAGATCCAAAATTTCCGAGAAAGAGGAGGGGTTTGATGATTCTCCTTCTATAAAAGAAATAACCTCCTCAGATGAAGGAGGGTATGTGTACTTGGTTTCTTCAAGTACACATGTAGATTATGAGGCATGGTTGGGCAACTCTTGTGTATCCTTTCATATGACTCCTCACAATGAGTGGTGTTGCAAGTCTGAAATATATGATGGAAATGATGTATTCCTAGGAGATGAATCGACAACCAAAATCATAGGACAAGGAAAATTCAAGAGGAAAATTCAAGTTTAATCTCATGGATGGAAGGATTAGAAAACTCCATGGATTGGATAAAAATTTGATTTATGTGACCAAAATGAGTGATGCAGGTGTAATTTTTTTTTTTTTTTTGAAAAGGTTGCTTGTAGTTGTTGAATATAGCAACAAGAAATGTTAAAAATAGCATCAAGAAAAATTCTAATTTAATTTTGTCCTTGAATTAAATTAGGAATTAAATTGTAATTCTAATTCTCATAGCAACTTGTAATAGCTAACTACATTAATTTTTCTTTGTTGGCTTAGTTAATTTGAGTTGGGAGTCTATCTAGAGTCATGTAGAGTGGTTCCTAAATTTTAGGGTCCCAGGTTGAGTTCTTTTGAGTTGTAATTATTTAATTCAATATAATTGAGTTAAATTCAATTAAACTAGTTCTGATGGAGGAATTAGTGGGAGATCCAGTAGTGGGGTGTAACCAACACTACTCAACCAATAAACTGAATATTCACTCATAATTGACTCATGCATGTTAGATCAGAGAAATACCCAGTTGCTATTGGAGTTTAGGGATAGTTTTCTATCAGTTGTATAATCATCCGAATTGTACATATATTGCATGCAATTAGATGAAGGCCTATGATGGATTACACAGTTATGGATGTGGAATTTCCCTATTAAATATGGGCTAATTCCCTAGGCAACTACGTAAGGAAATAGGATCTTGGCAGACAACAAATTTGGCTTAGTATTGGCTTGAGATGGTTTGTGTAGCAGTGAGATAGATTGTACTTGTGCAAAGATTGTTTGGATTCAACACACATTGTATTTTCTTCTCAAATATTCTCATTAATGCAATATAAAGATAGAAGGGTTTTTAGCAGTGGATTTCCCCATAAAATTATTGTGTTATGTGTGATTAAAATTATTCCTTTTTTTATGCTTCTTTATTTCATCGATCAATTATTATTTCCGCTATTGAGTAGAGTAGATTCAAGTCAATTGTTTTAGCATATTACAATTTGCAGTTTGAATCTACAAGAAAATTCTATAGTAGGATGGTTCAAGGAGAAATGGTATTACTAATGGGAGTTTAGATTGGAACTCTATATAAGTTGCTAGGAAGCACTATTAGTGGTGGGTGCAATAGTTCCAATTTCCTTGAGTGTGGAGCACAAGAAGGAAAAAAACCTATATTATTTGGAGAAAATACTATGTTGTGGCATAAAATATTGGGACATACTAGAGAAGTGTCTTCAAGTACTACATGGTGATGGTATGGTATAAAGTACGTCTAATTTTTGTTTGGATTTTGATTTTTGTGAGCACTGTTTGTGTGGGAAGTAGAATCAAGGGAGATTCTCCTATAGTGATATGAGGTGAGAGGAAATATTACAATTGGTGCATAATGACGTGTTTGGACCTGTGTCAATTCCATTTATAGGTAAATATCTATACCATGTCACACTTATAAATGACTTCTCAAGGAATACATGGATTTATTTCCTTCATAAGAAATATGAATTCTTTGAAAATTTAAAGAGTTTAAGGATCTTGTGGAAAATCATACTAAAAATAAAATTAAGGTGTCGCGGAAAAATAATGGTGGAGAATTCTATGGGATGAATTCAAACAATTCTATAAGAAGTGCAATATAGTAAGGCAAAAGACTACTACATACACACCTCAACAAAATGGAGTTGTAGAAAGGATGAACAAGATGTTGTTGTGGAAATAAAGGAGCATGCTCTTTAGAGGAAGTGGATAATACCTATTACCTAGCAAATATATCACTCTCATCAACATTGGGTGACAAGACTCAACATGAGTTATGGATTGGTAAGAAACCCTCTCTTACACATCTTAGGCTATTTTGTTGTGATTCTTATGTACATGTTCCAAAGGAGAATAATATCATGCTAGATAAAGTTGAAAAGTGTATATATATTGGATGTATAGATGGCGTAAAAGGTTATAAGATTTGGAAAAGAAAAAATAAGAAGTCATGTATAGTGAAGATGTGGCATTTAGAGAAATCAGAGATGTTGTCAAACAAGAACTGTTACCAAGGGTGAAACAACCATAGAAGGTAGAGTTTGAATTGAAGAATAATGAATTAGACTCTACAAAAGAACATGAATTAAAATAAGAAGAACCAAATACTCTAGTATTGAAGAGATCAGTTAGAAAAACAAGGAAACCAAATTTCCATTTAAAATTTTCTTTGTTTATTACTAATGATGATCCTAGAATTGTTAGGGAGGCAGTGGATTTAGAGAATGGAAAGCTTTAGAAAAAGTCATAGTTGAAGACATTGTAGCCTATGACAAAAATAAGGCTTGGGATTTAGTGGAGTTTACGGCTAGAAGGAATACCATTGGTAACAACTGGATGTTTTTGAAGAATTTTAATGCATAAGGAAAAAATAAGAAATACAAAGCTCAATTAGAAGTTGAGGGAATCGAATTTGGTGAGATTTTTTTTGTCCTATTTCCAAGTTAACTTATATCATATTTCTGTTAAATGTTGTTGTTTCTACTTAATTTGAAATGAAAAGGATGGATGTGAAGATAACATTCCTACATGAGGATCTTGAAGAAGAAATATGCATGGAGATGCCAAAAGGATTTGCAGTGAAGGGACATAAAGAGCTAGTATGCAAGTTGAAAAAGTCCTCACATGGGTTAAAACAATTACTAACTATGTGATAAAGAATATTTGATACTTATATGTTGGGACTTGGCTTCACAAGGAAAAGAGTGGATCACTATGAGTATTTCAAATTAGTTTTTGATCACCTCAATTATTTCGTCCTACATGTGGATGATATGTTGTTGATTGGAAATGACATGGAAATCATCTAGGAAGTCAAAACTAAATTTTCCTCTAAATTCACTTATGTGGACAACAATTCACTTTTGCGGACAAAAATGGACTCCCTAGATCTATTGGTCTGATCTAGAAACAACAAAGGGAAAAAAGAAATATGTTTTCTTTAGAGAGATTAGGATACAAAAAAGAGACCTACTTGGAATCTATAGAATGTCCTCCTCTTCTCCTTGCTTGTAAGCTCCAACTCTAGCTCCACATGCTATAAATGGAACCTGCAACAATGACTAAAACAAGCAAGATAACTACAATATCCACATAGCATAAAATAATGTCTCTAATCAATGAGTCAATTGGAATTGAAATACATAAGCATCAACATGACAAAAGTATAGGAAAACAAAGTGATTTTTTTATTAATAAATGGAAAGAGTTACAATCATTTATAGATGCTGACTTCTAGATGTCTCCCTGATTGTATTTTCCTTCCTTGCCACTTAGAAAAACTTCAAACTCAACCCTAATGCATAAATGGATGATAATTCCTTAAGCTCAAAGTAGCAACATGAGGTCACTAGTAATCTCCAAAAGCCAACTCAAACTTCATGAGAGGTAGTAGATTTATAGGGTAAAAGTGGTAGTTTCATATTTAGCAATCTAGGCTTGAGATCCACATATGAAGGAGGATAAGTTCTAAGGACAAGAGATAATACCTCTAGAGTAGGAATTTGAGATATCTATCCATGGTAAATGGATAAAACCACCTTAGAAGCTTATGGAAGGAGAATATTTGAAAATATTTTTTAATTTTCTAGAAATTATAGAACCATCACACTTGCAAGGTAGAGAAACGTGTGCTGGTCAGTGCAGGTGCTCAATTATGAAACTTACAACCCTTGCAGGTGGACAAACATGCAGGGTGCACTAGGGCTAAAAACATGGTTTTTGAGTTGTTGATTGACCAAGAAACCCATAATTTTTGGAGAGGTGATGCTTAGGTCTTTGCAAAGGGATAATGAAAAAGTGTTCAAGGATGTTTATTGATACGGTTTTCAACCATTTTGAGTGGATGTGACAAAATGGTATGTCATAGATTCCCCCCTAAAGTACGAAGTAAGAAGCAGTGGCTGAGGACTGAAGTGATTTACCTTGAGACAAGTCCAGATCAAGAAAAAATTGGTTGATATAATCATCTGTTACAATGCATAATATCATCATGATATCATTGCTGAGGGAGGCATACCCATTCTCAACATATAAGCCAATATTACATGTACAATTATCAAGAAGTATCATCCACTGATGATAAAGAGTGGACCCACACTTGGATGATTGTCAGAATGATCATAGCCATCATACTTTGAAATGTTGTATGAATCCTGAAATCACACCCCATATGGATGGAACTAGATGTGGGGTCTTCTACCTCATCACTCAATAGTACAAGTCTATCCATGTGAATAAATGCACTAGAGTCAAACATGGTAGACACCATTTCATTACTAGCCAACATTAGAGGAAATTTCTAAAAGTGATCTCCTAAGGAAAAATAATAAAATAATGGTTAAAATAATAAAGTAAGAGCTATGAATTTTTCGCTTATCACCTTATAGGTTTACTCAAATTTCAAGTGTAGACATTCATTGGATGTAGAATTAAATTCCATATCCAACAAGTACCCATTATGCACGCTTTTGAGAAGACACACTTTGATAAAAATTGAAGATACATTAAAAAAACATGTTCAACATGCTTTTTTAATGTATCTTCATTTTTTATGAATGTGAATCTTCTCAAAAGTATGCATAATGAGTAATTGTTGGATAGGGAATTTAATTATTCATCCAACGAGTATCTACACTTGAAATTTGAGTAAACCTATAAGGAGATAAGCCAAAAATACAATTAAAAGAAGTAGTTTTTCTTCTTTTCCCTCCAAAATATTTACAGGTACCTCTTTTTAAATTTAAAGGTTTTTGGTTGATTTACATATTATGACATCAATTTGGCGTGAAAATTTCAAGGGTACTTTTAAACTAAAATTTCCTCTAATATGATGTAATCTGTTAACAGATGCAAGAAAAATCACCGATAATGATAATGGCTCTCAAGGCAATATAGTACAATCTTTTTGGTATGAATGAATGAGCTGAAGTCGAACACCACATATAATATTCTGGTTGATGGCTGATGACGAGGACCTATTGTCAAGAATGAGGAAACTTTCTGTTGAGGTATGCAAGCTCCAAGGTACTAAAGGGAGTTTCTAAGTCAACTTCCTAGCTAATGAGCGGATGTCGATAGGAAGCAACCCGTTGCAGGAGGGCCTTGATGTATTCCCCATCAATGAAATGAAATGAGTATCAAGATTTGGGACAAAAGGATGCTATTGTAGAGTTGGTTTAGGGGTGACATACATGAATGAGGGCTTAAAAGTGTTGTAGCGAATGTCAATTGAAGGAATTCTCTTGAACATATCAACAACACTTTATGGAGTTGGCAGCGTTGACTCAAAACTGATTATGAAGGATTTTGATATGGTGTGATTAACCAAAGAGGAAAGTAGATTTCCCAGCCCAATGGTCATGGAGATGAAGTGAAATAATGTCATGTTCAAGAGTGACTAAGTTAAGTACCCTTTTTCCTAATATCCACAACCATGTTTGGTCAGTACCTCCTTATTTTTGACAAGCTTGAGGAGGATAACATATGCTTGATCTATAATTTCATCCTTCAGATTAATCCTTGTAAGTATTTTTAATGAACCTTGAGAAGGACTAGTTCGTTCTTGTCATATTCGACGAGTCCAACGCTGTTTGATGATTTTACGAGTCTAGTGGAGGTGTAAGTTGACTTCTTTTTCATGTTTAGAGAGTTTGAAAAAGAGGCGAAAAAGGAAAATCCAAAGGTTCCTTTTTGTAAATTTATTTTCTTGAGTCCGAAAGGCAGAAAAAAATACTCAGGAGAACTTTTTAGTCATGTTTGGCTAAAGTATTCCTTTTTCATAAATAATCTATCCAAGTCCAGAAAAGGGTTGAACTTCTACTGTGAAGACATATTTTCATTTACTTTAACAAGTTTGAAAAGACAAGTGCTCGACAATATTTTCATGTTTTGGGAGTTTGAAAAGAGCTAAAAGAGGACTCTGGGGGGTTCCTTTTTCATAAGTTTACAAAGCCCAAAAAATTGAAGAGCAGACCAACACAGTTTCCAAGAAGGTAAAGTGCGTTTGGTCCCTATGTCCTTTGAAAGTAGGTGTGATGGGCACAATTGGAGATTTTTTATTTTTTATTTTTTATTTTTTATTTTTGAGTTAGATTTCTCTCAAAGTTTTGCATAAGGTTGATTCTAAATGTTTTTCTCGTGTTTTGGTAGCTATTCACGAGAGAAAAATGGTTTTAATATGGAGAGAAATAGAACATTAATCTCAATATTTGGATGCTCCAAATGACCCGGAAATAATACGAGCGTTACAAAATTGTGGACTCCTTTAGTTTTTGTGGATTCCAAGCATGAGAGCTTAGCTTGATTTACTAGAATATTTGGTTAGGGCATGGGATATTCAAGGATAGTTCTTTAGTATTGGAGCACATACTATCTCAATAGAGGTAGTGGATATTTATTTTCTAACAAGGTTATCTTGGAGAGGAGATTCTATCTTACTATCTAGCATGATAAGAGGCAGTGAAACTACTAAGGACTACATAATTGTGAATTGTAGGCCCCATTCTCAAGAAACAAGGATGGAAAGATAGATCTCGAGGATGTGATTCAACTGCCTCTTAGGACAATCCTCTTCACCATCACTTGATTGGCTGGTAGTGCCGCTTTGCATTTGGCTACCAAGTCTCAAATGTAATATGAATTGGAATGCATAAAACCTATCGTCTTCAACTGGAGTAAAGGGTATTAGAAAATTTGAAGGATTAGCTCAACATAGAAGGATGGGAAATTGAGTAACTTTGAATATGGTTCTATTCTAATATTTTTTTCTCTCGATAGGATACCATTACTTCATCCTCAATGGATTTCTTGCGACCTTTCAGGAGCTAGGGTTCCACAGATGAGGTAATGGGTAGATCTCATGTCTCGTCATGGGTGTTGACCTGCGATGAGATTTACTCCTACCGTAGTTTGATGGATGTGGGTACAACTTATAATGATCAAGGACTATCCATATGCTAGAGTTAATTTCCGAGGAGACACAAAGCTCATTTTACTTGAAGTGATATAGGTAAAACAATGTCATTTTGAATGTTTTTTTATTTTTGGATTTTACAATTTTTTTTCTAATGTTTTTAATGTATCATAGACTAATTATTGGTTTCACATGTAGATATTGCACCTATATGACTTGTAGGCTCGTCGTATCTTCAGCAATAGGGACAACCACAACTTGCACTTATTGGAGTTTCTGAAGGGGAAACGATGGGCATGTAGGATCTAAACATAGTTGATACTCTCGCTAATTTTGAGCGCCATGTTGATTGTTTGACCCATAATGTTCCATAGAATAGGGTCAATGAGACCCCTATGTGGTTTGACTGATCAGTCGATTGTTGTGTAAAGTTTCCCATGTGATTGTGTGTTATCGCAATCATCATCAGGACTAGTTGATTAGGAGGCCTTTGATCCATATTTTGTCTACATGTATTTTGAGATTACAAGCCATGTGGCCATATGTGTCTCGAACATAGTTTTTAGTGAAACCAAACTCTATATACAGTTATCTATTGATGTTTCCTATTTTCTCTATTTTCTTGTTAAATGTGTGATGTTGATTGAAATATTTACATGTGTTGAAAATGTCTGTCTAAAACATAATTGGCTAATGCATCAATTAATGTATCTTGAATTCTAGGAATATGTTGATATTGAATGTAGTCAAAATGTCATCCTACAAGGCGATCCCTTAAAAACATGCGTAGCATAGTTGGACTTCGTACTGAATAAATGTTGTTCAAATGTAGTACTATGAGTTGTGAATTAGTCCTGACCATCAAATGGAAAATACCATGTGAATTAAAGTAAGATAACAATTCTATCACTGCGCTATATGTTGGGTGTGGAGCCTGATTATCTTCTTTATACTGAGGTATCACCGCATTGGACCCTAGTTTGTAATGTGGTGACAACACTTATTTGGAGGCCCCCCCCGGGGCGAGGGATCGGGGGAAGTGCCCCCGAAGCTAAAAAATAGCTGTAAAATTCCTTGTAAAATGTTGTAATTTTGTAGTCAATCTGGGCCATTCATTAGGTAGAAATTTGACAGTAGAAGCTATGTTTAATTTATGGTTTTTTGCCCTAGAAGGAAACCCCTCTCTATATATGAGGGAATTGTATTGTAGCTAAGTAGATCTATACTCTAAGCGAGAAACAGAGAGGAGATTGTGTGAGAAAGAAGAGGGAATTACAATGGATATGCTGTAAGTTGTATATCTTTAGTTTGTTGGAATATATAAAAGGAAGGACCGGCTGTTTCTCCGTGGATGTAGCCCAAATTGGGTGAACCACGTATATCTGTGTCTCTCTTGTTTTATGCATTTTCTATGTTTATATTTCTGCAATATATTTTATGTGTTCCATTGCTCTGTAATATATAATTTTATAACACTATAGTCATTGATATTATTAGTTAAGTGACTGATACAAATCCCTTGTAGACTCACTAACTCACCTTTTGGAGCATAAATAGTCCAGACTGCGGAGGAAAGGCTCTGAGTACTACGACTAGAACCATCAACATAACCAACATATGGCTGAAGGAATAACAACATATGAAATTCCAATCTAACTCAAGATTAACAGAGACAGTAGGAAACTCCAAAGGAAAAACACTGCAAACAAACTATCACACCTATACAGTATGTACACAAAAACTATGAAAAGGTAATCTAGGCATAGTATTTTTCAAGTACAACCCATTTCTAGGTTATGTCAAAGATATTCCATTAAAATCAATGAGCTCATAATCCCCTTTCGCAAGTACACATTTGACTATATATGGGCCTAGCCACATCGGTTTGAGCTTCCTAGCCTCTAATTTAATGGCTTCCTGATCATATAAAAGGACCAGATCACCTTCTAAGAAGGAACAAGGTTTATCATTTTTTTCATACTATGCTTTGATGCATTTTTTGTGGGCCTCATTGGGCATTGCTGCATCGCGTCAGGTCTCATCTAAGCAGGGTAAATATAAAAGATGCTCTTATTTTGCAAAAGTTACATGAAGAAGCTCTATGGCAAGCTTTAAAGATTGAATCTCACATTCAATGGGAAGGAGTGCTTTAAGAACATACACCAACTAAAAGTATGTAAATCCAGTCATAGTTTGGACAAATGTATGCCCACAAAGTAGAAAAAGAAAGAGGTGCCAATTCATATTATGAATCCCTATCATGCGTTGCAACATTGTTTTCAAAAACTTGTTAATGGATTCCACTTGCCCATTGGATTATGGGTAATATAGAGTCAAGCTATCATGATGAAGGCTCAATTTGGTGGTAAGCTCAAACATCATGCAATTTCTAAAATGTTTACTATGGTCTGTAACGATAGCTTATGACACACAAAATATAACAATGACATGGTTGAAAAGAAATAATGTATGTTGACTTGATGGGGCATGACCCAAGTTCAGCGTTAGCTGCACCAACCAACAAAACTCTAAAATACTGACCCTTTCAGCAACAACCCACGTAGTGCAGGCTGTAGTCTCACCGAAAGCAGTATTTGGGGATGACAGAACCAGGTTTCTATATCCAGAGGCTTGTGTGATGGGTTCTTTTGTCTTCTAGGGCTTAGTTTTGTCTTCACAAATCCTAACCCTTCTGGAACAGTTAATAACAACAAATATTATATACAATAATTATAACTTTGCAAAGGTCATTAACTAGTCATAACATGCATTATTTATAATGATCTACCACTTTTGCTCATTAGAGAAACATTATTCATTTACTTTCAGATACAGAGCAAAGACACATAAATTGCAGAAATAAATACAGATAAGTAGATACACAAAGTATGGATCAAACTATCTTTTATTAGATGTGATCATCAAAATACAAACTCTTTTTCCCTATGCACTCAGTTGTAGGGGCCCTTGCACTCAGCTACATGAGCCTTCCCCTTCGCCTAAGTATAGGAAACAGACTTTCCTGCCTTAGCTTACTTTCCCAAACAATGATATTCTATCTTATGATATCCTCTTAGACTCGCTATGACTCTTCTATTTATAGCCTTTCCTTTTACAATACCATGGTCCGTGGACCATGGGCGGGTCTCAAAACCTTATTAACTCCTAACAACCTAAGGGACTAAAGCACCTTTGACTCTTACTATCTTCACACTCCGCTTTCACAAATCATGGAGACTTTACATTTTTACACAAAGGAAATACACAATTGAACCCCAGGGACCCCATCCCAACAAGCCCCTAACACAATTTGGTTACTTGTCCAAGAGTCACACAGCAGGCGCTTCAATCTTCACTTGGATTTCATGGAACTCCAACTTCAAAACATGTAGATCAGTTGTGCCCTGCGTAGCTTCCTACTATACCTCCACGACCAAGTTTTCTATAGTGGGGCCTTCCACGGCGAGGCCCATGGTACTTTGAGTTTGCTACATGGCCTTAAGCTCGCTCTACACCGACAGAGTTAGCTAGCTAGCCTCCTTTGTCCAAGGTTGTGTTCTTGCCATAAGAATGGCCTCTTTCTGGTGCATCTCGTCAATGCCATTCTGAAGCTGCTCCCTTCCTGTAATTTTGCAAACCACTGAACTGGCACCGAAGTGCACGTAGTCGATCTAATCTCATCTAAATACCGTTGTTTTTCTCTAAGGTCTGCGCCAATCTTCTACAGAGTGGGGTCCTCCTGTACAGATTTCCATAGATCCATAGGTTGATTGAACAACTCTGTGTAGTCCTTGGTTACTGCATCTAGTGTGGCCTTTCCATCCTTTATAGTAGCTTTGCGCTTCTCTCAAACCTCTAGTGGAGATGTCAGCTGCAACTTCAATTGCAACTGTGATATCTGCAGCAGCAATTCAAAGAGGACTCGATCGATTTCATCTTTGGACTCTTTGACCACTGCGGCCAAATTTTGGATCTTCTCTGTTGTTGTTTCATCAACTGCAATGTTAAAATTAGGGATCTCATTACAAGCCAGTGTAATCACTGCTTCTAAGTGCTGGCTGTCTGTAGAAATCTCTTCCTTTTCCTTTAAGGCCTGTGCCTTTTCTTCAAAGATATATGCATTGTTTGTTTTGACTTCAGTAATCAACAATAGTGTGCGCTGCTCCCTAGCCATCAGCTCATCCGATACTCCTTGCTATAGCTCATGCAGGGTTTGGATAGGGAGTGCTGCGAGGTTGATGCCCAGACTCTTGATTTGTGAAAGTTGGGTGTTGGTCTCTTCTGAATCGACGCGCAGGGTCCCATTCGAAAAATGAATCACACAGAGATCCAAAGTCTGATCCATGTCCAATACTGTCATGCTCGCTTGATGCAGGCTCGCCTGAATCCTTCTTGCTTGACCTACGCTCGCTTATAGTTGATTTGTCTGGATTTACAAATTGCGCAGATCCTTCTCTACATTTCCCAGCGCCATCAGTACTACTTCTCAAACTGGGTCCACAGTTTTGTTGTAGTGTCCTAGAACTTTTCGCCAATTTTTCTAAGTCCCCTTCAGTGAGAACTAACGGATCCACTAGGAGAATCTAGTCGACTTATGCTTCTTCTGTGGCCCCGTGGTTGTTTGCTTTGTTCTTTTTATGACCACAAAGGGGATTCCCTGCACTGTGCCCCTGCCCCTTCTTCCTTGGATCCTTCTTGGTCCTATGTGTGCTCAGAGTCAGATTCCTCGACCTCAATTGTGGTATTCTATGCCGCTCGATCTTTGTCAGCAACTGCCTTGGAAACATCTTCCTTAGCAGAAGCTTCCTTAACATCAACTTCCTTAGTTGCAGCCTCTTTCTATTGTGCAACTTTCTCCCGTGTTGCAACCTTCTAGGCTTCCTTTTGTGTCTCTGCTGCTAATGTCTACGCGGTGGCACCTTCTTCTACCTTACTCATTCCTATGCCTGGATCAAATGGGTAAAGCCACTCACCTAGCCATTTACCTACAACCCTTGCGAGATTCGCTTTGCCAACCAGATAAGGCAACTTGTGCCATATCTTCTTTAGATCCCTTCTAGTGTGAATAGATACATTATGAAATTCAGCCTTGAAGTAAACATAAGGCTCATACTACTCATATAAGGTAGGTGACAACCTCGGCCTTTGGTTGATCATCGTGCGCAGATCCATCTCCACCAGCACCCAAAACATCTTGGTCTCTGTGACCCATGTAGGGTCCTTCGTTGCCCAGAGTGAAGCAAACTTCGCTGCTTTAGGGAGGCTAGGTTCTTGGGGGAAAACTGGATGTCCTTCGACGTCCTCCATGCGACTAATGCAATAAAAAGTAGTAGCCATGCATAATGAAATGCCTTTCCCTCATCTTGAGCCTCCCAAAATCTCTCCAATAACTCTTTGCAAAGGTACTAAGCCCAATTGTACTGGACTCCTTTGGTGCACTATGCAACCAAAGAGATCACAGGCACTAGAACCTCGTCTGCATGACACTTCCACATGATCTTGCATGCCAATATTTGCATGACGTACTACACCACAAGGTCTGTAATGGAGTAGATGGAATATCCACGTGACTTTTTAATTAATCCAAACTCACTCTTCATCTGATTTGTGAGTTGCTTCTCCTTCGTTTTCCCTCCAAATGCTTCTATTGGATCCACACCTCGATAGGGTAGAAAGGTGATTCGTAGATGAACATATCTATAATTGGAATGAGTTCTCCCAGCCGGAGACACCCATCATGCACCAAAGTGAGTAACTACTAGAAACATACAATGTTAATGATGGTGCGACTAAAGTGCGACACCCATAGCATGTTCAGGAGGCCCACTTTCTCAACACCCGCAACCCACTTCATAGGTTCCAATCGCGTAACCCCGGTTTCCTCATAATATATTTTTGATAGGTATTTGGCTAGTGCAAGTTGAGGGAATTTCTCATGATCTCCTAAATCCCAATCCTCCAGCTTGAGTGTCGGAATGCGGCCCAATAGCACACCCTCAAACACCATCTTCTCCAGAAGCAGTGGTGTCGAGACCATAAATTTGTCACTGTACAGGTCCTTATGCACCTTAGTTGTGCCCTTGCATGGTATGATATACTTTGGGAGCCGATTCATAGGCTCATCCTCATCAGAATCAATCTCCTTGATGACTTCACACAACTCTTCTTCACTTAAATCCCTTGGTTCAGTCAATTGTTGTGATTGATCCATCTTCCCTTTCTAGCAGACCTCTGTGGGATTTTTCTGTGGTGACTGCCTCATCGGAACCTATTTTGGTTTCTTCTATTTCTTTTTAGTTGCAGATGGATTAGGCCAAGGAGATCTTGGCACCGTAGTCAAAATTCCCATAGGAACAGAGGGTGATGCTTCATCTAAGGGTGCGGCTTTAGAGGAGGCTAATTCTATTGTAGGGGGAGTGGTAGTCATTCTCTCAAAGATGATCTCATGGTGCAGATTAGGAAGATTGGTGAACTTAGGCTATGCTAGAATGTCCTCCCAAACCTTTACAGACATACTACAATCATCCCGGAAGAAAATTTGAAGGAAAACTTGTTGGAAGCAAAGTGTTCGAATGTGGGGCGCATGCTAGATTTATAAGTGAATTCGAATTTGGATCCAACCGTTCCCTCCAAATTTCTATCATTAATGCATCTTTGGTGATATATTTGAAAAGATTTTCCCCATAAATGCACCTTCCCCGCTCCTCTTAATAGAAATTTTTCCATCCAATCATCTACAGTGCTTCCAATGGCTACTTTTTGACCAGGCTGTGTGGCACCAACCTTTGTGTCGTATCTCCCCTCGGCACCCTACTTTCTTCCATCGTGCAGCCCTCTTACTTCGTCGTTCCCATTTTTGGGTAGTGTAGTTTATAGTCCCGTACTTCCTTGTATCGCTCAGATTTTCCTAGAAGTTGTAAGAAGAGGAAAGGGGTCCGAGGTAACCACAAACCAACTTTTAAGTACAGAATCTAGCCAATATGTACTCAGAGAGGGCTATCTCTTTAAGTTTTAGCTTTGTTTTATAAGGTTTTAGGCTAGTTATGAAAGCTTTGGGATTTTTATTGGGTTTGGTGGTGAAATTCAATAGAAGAGGGGTAGAACTGAATATTTCAGGCCATTGGGCTAATGGAGTCAAAGAAGATGGCTAAACTGGATTTGGTTTCTCAGCAAGGAATTGCTTCAATGGGCAAGATAGCTAAACAGGGAGCAAATGACAACTTGAAAGGATGGAATGGACTCAAAAGGGAAGAAGGGAAATTAAGGATCCTTCCACATATCTTGAGATGAGGGAATTTAGATGATCATCAGTAAAAAGCGATTAAGGATTTTTTACTAAATTATTTAAATGATAAACTACTTGAGGCAGAAGCAATTAAGAATTTCTTGCCTATCATAGTTTAGAGGAAAACATTAAGAATAAAAACGATTGAAAATAGTTTGCACTTAAGAACTTTTTGAATTATGCTTTTTCATTTTAATATTCAGATATGGAACATAATTGAGATATTTAAACAAGAAAACAATAACACATGAGTTATAAAATACTTATTTGTCCGATGTATTGCACTTGAATTTTGTGAAAAATCCTTTGTATCAATTCCATGTCCAGCCATCCATGCAAGATTTGGTCCAACAACACTTTATTCCAAAGTAATCAGTTTTACAGCAATGTCTAAGAATCCACCCTCAATACTCTGAATGAGGGAGTATTTATACAAAAAGTTTTACAACAAAATATCTCATAACAAAGAGAGATATATTCTAGGGTGACTAACTATAAGTTACATGAAAATAGAGACAGATCGTCTCATAGATAGAAGGTAAAAAAAACCGATGGCTTGTTGTCCCTGTTTTTGTGAATGAGCTGGAGGCAGGCCCTAAGATGACGCATCTTGCTGTCTTCTTTGTAAATTGTGCTGGCTATTCTTCTTTTCACTTTCTCACCGATACACTTTGACCTGTTCCAATACTCTTTACCTGTTTGACCCTTGTTCATCCTCATTTACCATCTTTGACTGTAGTAAATAATCAAAATTTTCTTTTTGCCAAGGATAAATTACAAAATGTTTAGCATCTCTTCCCACCATTTTTCTTGTGGTATCCCGGTCCTTTGAAGTTTTCTGAGGATTTCATCAGTCTCGATGTACTTGAAAAAAGTAGGTTGAACTCGAAACAAATGCTTTAACTCGTGCTCAACATAGAATAGGTTCTCTAGACTGTCATAGACAACTCAGCTTGTGGGCAGTGCCTTTGGTACTGATGTGTTGGTTGATGAACTTGCCTGGTTAACTGCATATTGACCCAATTTGTCCACATAATCTATATTCCTCATTAATTTATCATTGATAACTAAAGGACTGGGGAGCCCTTTGTTATGCAAAATATTAAATTTCTCCATAAAAGCATTAATTTCCTCCTGCATGTTTTGGCATCTTCTTTCCAAGTTTTGCATGAGAGACCTTTTAGTTAATACCTTCTTGACTTCCATAATAGTTCCTATTTTGTTTTCAATGCCAATTTCTTCCAGCTAATGCTTGTTCTTGCTATTCAAAAAATTTATAAGCTTGAGGGCTTCCTCAGGCATCCTTCCTAATTCTTGCTTTGTCCTCTGAATTTCTTCCAGGGCTACCCTCGCTAAATCAACCTATTCAGCTATTATTTGTATTGATGGCCAAACATCATTTATTGACTGAGTGATGTTGGTCCAAATAATCTTCTTGATGTCTGCCAAGGGCTTGTCAAATGTAAGGTCTTTTTCTAATGATTTCACCTTTTGTTCTAACCCTTTATTCTCCCTCACCTTTTCTGCAAAATTTATCTTTGAAAGGTCATATTTCTGTTCTAAGGTACCATATGGTTCTTTAACCTTTTGCAACTCTGAAACTTGGAGCTTCATCTCCTCTATTGATTTTATCAATTCTTCTGTACTTATGCTTGAAGTTCTTGCTGGTGTTGTTCCTATACCTGTGACTGCTTCAACTATGGCCAAAGTAATATTGGGTGCTAGGGTTGTTGCCAGTGTTGAAGGGACTGTAGTGGAGACTAGTGGTATCACATTTGGTGGCTGGGAGGTCGACTCTCCTTGCTTGCTTTTGAGTGACCTTTCTAATTCTTGCCCGGTCTCCTTCAGTTGTTCATTAAGCTATAGGAGCAAGTCCATAAGCTCCTCTTTAGATTTGTTCTTAATAATTTCTGCGGTTTGTGGATGTCTGGATGGGAGAAATTTAGCTGTTTTCTTAGGGCAGCTATATCTTCATCTTTTTTCCTTATTAATGCTTCTGCAGCCTTCACATCCTTTGGATTATGTCCCAATCTAATCACTAATTCTTCCAAAGATTTAATTCTATTATCTTTAGCCTATGAGGAGGCTCTCTCCAGTTGTAATTGGGCAGTGGTATTACTTAAAGAATTTTCTAATCTTTGGGCCATCATGGCCTTACCAGTCAAAGTAGAATATATCATTTCTCCTGTTTGCCTGTGTAGTTCAATTTGATCCAAGGGATGAATATATTTTGCCATAACCTCAAAATTTGTTTGAAGGTAATCTGCAGCTATTTTAGGTTTCTGCACTTTAGGCTTGAATAGGCTCATTTCCATTTTGCTCTCATTGATGTCATAGGCTAATATCAACCTATTCTGATTGGTGGGAGCCATTTTCAAATATTAATTGTAAACTTGAATTCTTAATGGCTCATTCCTGGATTTTATTTCCTTGAATTTCTTTTTAAAATTGAGGTTCTCACCTCCTGGAGGCTTAAAGGATGATACTTCAGTGCTCTATTGTCTTTCTAGCTCCTGTCTCTATGAGCTAGAAGGTGTGCCAACTACCGGGAAAGTCTTGTGACTGTCTGCACCTTATTTTCTTTGGCTCTCTGTAGTTTCCTCAAAAATTTCCTCTTCTGAATGAGAATTTCGTCTGTTCCTTTTAGCACCAGGCTGGTCTGATAAGCCAGTGGCAGGGGTAGCTACTTACCTATCTCTCTTTTTGTTCTTTTCCTCATTCAAAGGAGTCTACGAAATTGGGGGCTCTTCTACATCAACCTGAATTTGGTGAGCTTGTGTCTGAATATGCTCCTGAGAAGTTTCAGGTTGCTTTGACATGGTGGATTGTTTTGTGGCTTGAGTGCTAGTCTCTGGTCCCTTTCCCTTGGATATCCCTGTAAGTGGTGTGCTGGTATCCTGCGAGTGCTGCTGAGAGGTTTCAACTGTAGAGGCACTGATCCCTGATGCTGATCTTTGAGAAGTTTTAAACTGTACCTGCCCAAAAGAATCCAAGTCAAGTGTTTTTTCAATATTCCTCATTACATTTTCTATGTTGACTTGCTCA
Source organism: Pinus tabuliformis (assembly GCA_031772625.1). Classification (NCBI taxonomy): domain Eukaryota; kingdom Viridiplantae; phylum Streptophyta; class Pinopsida; order Pinales; family Pinaceae; genus Pinus; species Pinus tabuliformis. The sequence continues at coordinate 389,225,936 of CM062816.1, read as the reverse complement.
CTATTAGTTTCTACTAAGGTCCCCTCCCTCCATTCATCCATATTGGCAAATTATTCAATCTCTGGAATTGTGTGATGTATGTAAGGTGATAGTTTGTTTTTCATCCTTCTATCACATATGAAGCTATAAGGGTCATATAGAATCCAACCAAAAATTTTGTGCAATTTAAGATGATCTTCTAGAATTATCTCTGCTTCTTTCCATGCTTCCTTAGTGTTGTAGACGAACGGGCCTAACTGACTCTTGATTCTGATTTGTGCTTTCTTTTTAGCTTTATAAAAATGAATTAAGTCTGAATTAATCATTTGTCTGTAATATTCCAATGCAAATAGTCTCATTGGAACATATTTGGGTAGCTTGAATGGGGAAAGATCACATCCATATAATCTGATTCCTGTATGGTTCTGGTATAGATACCGGTCACCCAATCTGTATTGTTTATAAAGCTGGAGGATCTTCTTAATGTCACCACTGATCCTGGGAGGGGAAACCCCTATCAATAAGGTAGTTGCTGGATGAACAAACTGATCAATGAACTCATTATATGCGTAAGGGGAATCAAAGGACGCATGGAAAATGGAATTCCAAAAGATAACAGACCTTGGATTACCCTTGGTATCAAGTTTCATGACAGGGAATGGGAAATTATCTGATTGATAATACAACATGAGGTGATATATGAAAGTGGTATACTTGGAAACCATTTCATTTTCCAGTCTCATGAACTGGTCATGAATTTTATCAGCAATAACGGAGGCATAATCATATTTGATAGCAGGGGGCTGTCTAGGAGTGAAGATGGACATCAACACTAGGGTTAGTTCATCTACATACTCACTAGTGTTGAATCCCATAACTGTAGATATCATATCAACTATGATTCTTCCCATATCTGTGAAGAAAACTGACATATAGGGAGGTGGATCTTTAGTTTGATATCTTTGTTCTATGAAGGTTTGATAGAGGTGATTAAGTTTGGATTGGGATAATTTAGTTGATTTCTCAAGTAAATTTCCAATGGAAATGGGAGTGAGAGCTTGAATGGGGTGAAATTGCACCATCTCATTGATTGATTCAGTAGTTATTGGGAAGAGGACTGTTTGGTTGGGAGACATAACTGCTCTACGGTTAGGGTCATCATTGGCATGGCAATGATGGATTAGTTCAGAGAAAACATGGACAGAGGGAAGAAAGTATATGGGAATATTGGATTCCCACAGTCCTAAGATATCACAACCATTGAAGTAGTTATCCCTACATTGGCAAAAGACTTTGAGGTGATTTTTATCAGTGGTTAAGTCTGTTATCTAAAAGTCTTTACCTACGAGAGGTAGATAGTCTAAATCTCGATGAGGAGCATTAATGGGTGCAACATTCAGATCTACCGGGGTTTTCATTGCTGGTTCTTGTGGATTCAGAAAAGGAATCTATATTTTCTTTGTAAGATGGGCAACACAGAGGCTATGGGGGACTTAAATGAAAAAAATGAGAATTGAATTATAATGAATTTGGGCTATTTTTCGTCAATTTACAGTGGAAAAAAAGTATTTGCAGGGTTTTTCTCAGGGAATTGGATAAATACCTATCTTTGGGGGGCTGGTGACGAAATGCAGGTACTGGGTATTGCTGGGAGCTCTGGGCTGTGTCGGCTGTGAAATTTGGAGTAGGTTGGCGGATGGAAGCTCAAACTAGTTGACCTCAACGTTCTTGCATGGTTGTACAGGTTTTCAGAATAATACAACAAAAATGACTTGTTTGTTTTATTTACAAAGTCAGAGTTGGCGGGATTTAGGATTTCGGATGGGTGGCGTCACTGGGAAAACGACATGATGTTTTTTTTCATTTTGTGAGGAGAGCGGTAAGTGGTTTCTATCGCATTGCTCATTGGGGGAAAGTGGTATTTAGCCTTGGGCCAGTGATTCCATAGAGTGGTGGACGCGTGGCAGAGGCACTGTACAGAAAACCGCTTTGTGATCGCACGCTAACATGTGGTCACAAAGGGTCGTGTGATATGCATTGTGGCCGTTGGATGTCGGGAGCCAGATCGCATGATTGACAGGAGATATGAGATGGCGGGGGGTTAACAAAGGCGGGCCTGATGTATTTAAGTATTATTTAATCACATCGGGAGCGGCGAGATTGGCTGGTGAGATTATTATTTAACCATGAGGGTTAATTAAGCTCGTTTAATGTAGCGGAGGGTAGGGGCTGTTAATTAGTTACTAATTAGCTAATTAATTCCGTTTTAAAATGTATTACGGTTATAATTAACTAGGGGCGGGATATCTAAGAATTTCGGGATTATTTACATAATTAAAGTAATACGGGAGAGGGTAACTTTTACAAGGGATTTATATAATATTAGTTAGTAGTTAATATGACATAATGAAAAACTGCTAAGTCTAAAAACATTTAAAGTGTGTACTTTAAACTTAGGCTAAAGTTAAAACAAGGGTTTTTAAAGAAAATTTTGTAATTTTCCTAAGTAAAACAGGATTTTACTTAGGAAAAGCTTATGAAAGTGAATGAATGATTTTTATGAATGGTTTAAGTACTTAGGCTTTATAAATTATTGGGCCGAGGGTCCGACCCCTCCAGAAGTCAGAGAAATGCTCTGAGCCCCTTTAACTTTGTAAATGCCTTTAGTACTTAGGGGAAGTTAGTGAAACTTAAGGGGAAAATGGATAAGGAAATTAATTATTTTGACTTTGTTTCTTTGATGTGCTGTATCCAATGTAAGTTGTGCTTTTGTCCAAGTGATGAAAGCAAAATATTTAAGCATTAAACTTAACATTCACCACACATTTATTCTTCATCCATCATCTACTTACCCTACCTACTTTTTCCTAACATTTTCACTTCTTTATTAGGGTGCACTTAGACTGGCAAACCCTTTTCACACTTTTTCTTTTACATAATGGTATCTATCTAAATCTACACTTATTACATCCAAGGGCTCAAATTAAACTGTTGAGCTCCTTTTATTCACTCTACCTATCTACTTATCTGCCAAGATTAAATAGTTTGGTCAGATTTTATTATCTATCTCTATAGCATGAAATTGAAAAATGAATTAGCCAAGTTTAAACTGTTTGACTATTCATGAATTGTGGCAAAGGTGACAAACTGCACACAATTGTTTATTATACAAAAATAAAAAGTAGTGGCATTTAGACTTGCACACTTTCCTGGTCTTTCTTTTTTGTTGGGGTTCATTTTCTCTCATTTTTTGACCATCTTTTATTCTTTGTACCCTTTGATTTTTCTTTTAGGGTATACCCTCTTTACATTTTTTACATTTTTTTGGTTTTTTTGAAAATATGGAAAAGCTTTGCAACAAGAAAAGGTAGGAACATATTAAATAGCTCATCAAGTCAATCATGACATATGACACCTATTGGTATAGGGGCCTAACTTGGCTCCACTTGGGGATGGATTTCCCTGGTGGAAAGTCAAGAACAGTAGATCAGATGGCCTTTGAATGATTTTGACTGTGCTCTGCAATTTTCTTCTGCTTGCTACTTTATTGTATGTATGACAATGATACTTTTGAAGCTTAGGGCCTTCTCTTCGAGCTTCAACTCCAAAAGTTATTGTCCAATCAAAACTTTGACATTAACCCCTTGGTTTTATGCTGATTACAGTGTTTCCGTTAGAGTCAAAAGAATGCAAATTCCTTCAATGAACCAGGTCGAAGGATATAGTATGTATATGTTAATCATCATGATACATCTTAATAAGTAGGATCAAAGTAATGTTTTAACTTTCGACCATTGACTAGTCCTTCTTCTGCTTCTGTACCATCCAAGTTTTTGAGAAAATATGTATTGTTTCCTTGTAGGGCATGGATAATGTATGGTCCTTTCCATAGGAAGTCAAACGTCCCATGTTTCCCCTTATCTTCTTTTCTGGAATCCCATCTTAGCACTTTATCTCCAAGGTGGAAATCTTTTGCCTTGGTTGTTCTGTCAAATATCTTTTTGAGCTTTTCCCGCCATATTTGGGATCTTTGGTATACCTCCTCTCTAGTCTACTGTAAATTGATGGTCTGGTTTATACTTCTTTGAATATCATTTGGTTCCACTTGAGCTTCTTGGAGTAGTTTCATAACAGGAACTCCTAATGATGAAGGAAATACAACCTCCATACCGTATACTAATTCATAGGGATTGGTGCCAATTGAATTTTTGGTTGTAAGCCTGTCTGCCCATAGTGCATTTATCAGTTTCTTATGCCAAGTCTTTTTATTTTCTTCCAACAGTTTTTTAATAATATTGATGAGGCTCTTGTTGGAAGATTTAGCTAGTCCATTTCCTTGTGGATAATAGGCTGTGGAATGGCCTAAGGTAATGTGGTACTTATTGCAAAAACTGATCATCTTCCTTGATTTGAAAGCTGCAGCATTATCAGTTATGATTTTAGTAGGGCAACCAAATCTGGACAATATATTGGTTTCTAGGAAACCTATGATCACTGTGTCATTGGCCGGTCTGAAGGGGATAGCTTCTATCAATTTGGTAAAATAGTCAGTGGCAGTGAGAATCCATTTATGCTGGCCAGAGGAGGGAGGATGGATTTCTCTAATGAAGTCAAGGCCTCATTGTTGGAAAGGCTTTTAAGTAGAAGTGGGTTTCAGGGGTAAAGGTAATAGTTTTCTCTTGCCCTAAAAAATTTCGCATTTATGGCAAGAAGTGACAAATTTCTTCACATCAACAAACAAGGTTGGCCAATAGAAACCAGCCCTTAAGATTTTATCTGCAGTTGATTTCCAGTAGAGGTGTCCACCACAGTCTCCTGCATGAAATTCTTGGAGAGCCTTGTCAGCTTCATTTTTTAACAAACAATTTAATAAAATTCCTTCATGATTTTTCCAAAAAAGAGCATTATCTAAAATACAAAACTTTGAAACTTTCATCTTTAAAAACCTACTTTTTGTTCTAGATAACCCTGGAGGAGCCTGCAGGTTTTGTAACACATAAATTATATCAGCATACCAAGGTGAGTTTGAAAAGGCCTGGCTGATTTGTGGAGTCGCCATCTCCTGTTCGACATCCAGTTCATTTACGTCCAGGACTTGATAATTTGTTTCTACCATGAGTTTAGCCAACCCTTGTCCTTTTATCAATTTTGTAGGTTTTATTTCAATATCATACTCTAAGATGGTAGCAATCCATTTGCCCCTTTTTCCCTCAATTCCATCTTGAGTCAGGATGTCCTTGACAATAGCATTTGGTACATAGGCTATCACATGAGAGTATAATATGTAAACTCTGAAGTCTTTAATGGCTTTAACAAGTGCAAAAGCTTGTTTTTCCATGATCTTGTATTTCAGTGATGCATCTCTGAGTGCTTTACTAAAAAAGGCTATAGGTTTTTCACATCCTTGGTCATCCTTTTGTAATAAAACAACTGCTATAGTGTGCTCTGAGGCAAAAGAAAAAATTATGAAGTCTCTATCAAATTGGGGACTTGTAAGGACTGGTGTTCTAGTTAAAGCCATTTTGATTTCTTCAAATGCTTGTTTGGCTTCTACTGTCCATTTTATAATTGAATTATTTTTTAACATATTATTAAGTAACCTAATTAGTTCTACTAAGTTAGATATGAATCTTCTCAAAAAGTTTATCTTCCCTAAGAAAGCTTGAAGTTCTTTGACATTTCTCGGATGAGGAATCTACAAAATTGCTTCTATTTTGGCAGGGTCAATTCGAATGCCATCCTTTGAAATGATATGACCTAAGAGTTTACCTTCTTCTAGGCCAAACAAGGATTTCTTTGGATTTAAAGAAATACCATATTTTCTGCATTTTAAGAATACTTGTCTGAGATGGTCCAAATGTTGCTGATCTGATTTAGAAAAAACAATTACGTCATCCAGATATATAACAAGAAAATCATGAATCTATTTAGAAAATGCAATATCCATTGCTCTTTGGAAAGTAGCTCCTGTGTTTTTAAGTCCAAATGGCATTTTGATATACATAAATGTGCCCCATGGTGTTGTGAAGGAAGTTTTTTCTTGGTCATCAGGATGAACCAGAATCTGGTTATACCCTGAAAATCCATCTAACAAAGAAATTCTAGAAGAACCTACTACCCTTTGCAAAATATGGTCCATCTTGGGTAAAGGGTAATTATCCTTGAGAGAAACCTTATTCACATTTCTCAGATCTACACATAATATTATTTCCCCAGTTTTCTTCCTAGTAGGTACTAAGTTAGATACCCACTCTGAAAATCTTATGGGTGCGATAATCCCTGCATCATACATACGTTTAATTTCTTTTTCAATCAGTGGTAGTAATATAGGGTTGATTCTCTGGAGTTTTTGTTTGAAGGGCTTCTGGTTTTATTTCAGAGGTATAATATGTTGTTTTATTGAGGTGTCATAAGATTTCAAATCCTCATAAATCCAGGCAAAAACATCCTGGAATTCTCTCATACGTTTAACATATTTTATCTTCTGATCATGTGGTAAAGACTTTGATAGTTTTATCATCTTTTGATTGTCTTCTGTTCCTAAATTATATTCTTCAATGTCTGCCTTCAATGGTTCCATCTTTGGTTTCTTAGGAATGTCATTAGAATCGAAGAGGTCTTCTAGCGGAGTTAATCCTTTAGGAAGATGATTGTCTTTTAGATGTATGACCTCTGATTCTTCTTCAATTATCTCATCATGGTCGATTAGTTTTAAATCTTGAACTTCTTTTCTAGTGAATTTCGTGGGATGAAGCATTTGAATTGAACTTTCTTCCAAAATATTGGTATCAACCTCATCTAATTGTTTAGAGTTACTGTCTGTATCAAGATCTATGTAACTATGAGAAAATTCTTTGTCTAAAGTTAAAAAGTTATTAATTTGTTCATCACTTTCTTTAACTTTTCTGTTCTTTAGATTTTCATGGATAGCTGGTCTGTGCCTAATTTCAGCTATAAACTGATGATTAGGTTCGAAAGGTAATTTACAGGTGCTGGCAAACATGGCCAGACTGTGAGCATGTAAGTTGTGTTTCCTAGGCACTACAACAAGCTTAGTTTCCAGAAAAGTATTAAGAATCTCTATCACTGTTCCTCTATAGTATCCTAATCTAGGAGCCCTAGTCATATACTTCCCTTTGATCTGTTTAATGATTAGTTCTAAATCACATATGATAGAAACCCTAATTACTCCTAATCTTTTGACAAGTTTTTGTCCTAGCAAGAGAGCTTCATACTCTGCCATATTATTAGTGCACTTAAAATTTAACTTGTAGGCATGGCCTTTAGCATGATCATTTTGTAAGTTGTGCACCCAAACTCCTACCCCTGCCCCTAATTTATTGACTGAACCATCAAATTCTAAGTGCCAAAGAACTTCATGCACATAATCAGTGTCAAGGGTGGTGGGAATTTTTTTAACAAGGGGATTTTGTTTTTTGTTCTCATCTGATTTTCCTTTGCTGTCAGAATCATCATTGGTATCTGAGATTTCCTGAATCTGAACATTTGTTTTTCATTTTTTAATTTCTTTTGGTTCTTCTGCTAAAACTTGTTCAATGTTGGTGGGATTGGTTTTCGCATTGTAAAGAATGAATGAATCCATATTAGAGTGTACTGAGTAGATAAGGAAATTTTGTGGTTTTTCCTAACTACTTACTACATATTTCATTGATGTTTCTATATATAACTTCTTGGGTTGGCCAAAAATAGAGATAGTAGCATAAGACATGTCCAATTGAAGCGATCCCTAAAGCTTAGCACCCTAGGACCTGGATAATAACATTCCATATTTCAGTGGAATATCTGCTACTACTATATCCATTAGGATTGTTTTTGTAGGGTATTGAACTAAAGAAACACACACATCTTTTATTAGCCCTAAACATCTCACCTAACTAGAATCAAAAGAAAAAAGGTCTTTGTATGGTTGAGTGATGTCTAGGTCTAATTTCTCCATAACAGACTTGGGCATTAGGTTATGAGATGCCCCAGAGTCAAACATGGCATTGTGAAGGATTTTATCATGTATATTCAGGCTCACATAGAAGGGAGGAACACTTCCTTCTAAATGTTTCCCATTCACTTCAGGGCCAAAGATTAATTCTGGTTGGTCATCAAAAACATTCACAGAGTCTTCATTTCTAGTGATTTTAAGTGATCTGTTGATTTGACTTCGGTAGGCATCATGTTTGGCTAGTTCAGACAATGGAACAACAATCTTTAATTTGCCTACTTCAGTTTCCAGATTGAAAGGTTTTTCTATTTGGGCTTTTATGTTTCGAACAGTGGGATTCTCTCTATTTTCTGTGTTTTCTGTATTTTTCTCCTTTTCAGGAGTAGGGTTAAGATTTACAGTTTCTCCTACATCAACTTTTGGAGGTTCTTCCACATTTCCTTGGAATGAAGGGGAGTGGAAGAGTCTCTATTAGTTGGTTGATTATCAAAAACATCTACTATTATTGGATTAGGGGGGTTATTGTTTGATCTAGACAAAATTTGTACAAGGGTAGTAGCTACTTTACCTTTGATAGGCTGTTTTGGAGCTTTCTGTTTATTGGCTTCAGGAACATCAATTCTTCTACTCCTTAAGTTATACTGCTTGTGCACTTCGTAGATAGTTGTGTCATATCCCTCCCTAAAGTCAAATGATTCTCCTGACTGAGTTTGAAATTGTTTGAGAATGTGAGCCTCTTGATCATCTTGAGTTAGGAAAACTTCTCCTTCATTGTTAAGTCCCATCAGATTTATCTGAGTATCTTCTTGGGGACCTTCAGAGCTGGAAGCTTCTACATAATTTTCCTGAAAAGGAGGTCTAATGTTTTGATCTGGGCCAGTCTTTCCAGGGTTCTGGTTTTGGTTTTTTCGGAAATTAGGATTCATTCTTGTGTTGGTTGGCTGACCATCCCAACAGGATTTTCTTTCTATTGTTTCCACTCTATCTCCTAGTCTTTCCATCCCTTTAATTATAGCATCCAGTTTTTGTTCAATAGGTGAAGCTTCTTCTTTCACTAGTATCCTTCTTTCACTCCTAACCTTGGCTCATTTAGACATCAGTTTGGCTTCAACACTGACAGCTATACTTTGCATCTCTTCCAAAGTTCTAGGGGCATGTTCCCTTAACTGAAAAGCCATATCCGAATCAAATCCATCTAGGAATTTGATTAGGGCCAAATCAGGTGGGGGTTTGAGGTTTTGAGGAATGGCATTGTAAACAGTGTTGAACCTAGTGCAGTAATCCTACATAGTTTCTTGCGTTCCTCTCTTGAGGTTTTCATACTCGAATAGGATCTGCAGAGGATCTTTATTTTTCTCCCAACAATTCAAGAATTTTGTATAAAGGGTTTCTAGGCTATCTATGCTATTTTCTCTTAGATCCCTAAACTAGGTTCTAACCTCCCCAGTTAGACTCTGAACAAATATCCTCATTCTTACATCATCAACATCTATCTCATATATTTCAAAGTAGTCAGTTATTTTTTTGGTATGTCGCTGAGCTGTGCAGGTACCAGTACCATTGAATGGAGTGATTTTACTTTGGTAGTCTTGAGGCATGGCACCTAAATTGGCTGGTAAAACCAGAGGGGTATACCTGTTTGCCATGGCTGTAGGTAATGATGGAACAACAACTGGGGTAGGGGTAACAATGGGAATTTGAGTTGTTGATGGAGGGGTAGAAGGAGGGGTCTGTGGTGGGGTGATTTGGGGTTGAGATGTATGAGGTAATGGTGAGGAACTTGTAAAGGTAGCTGTATTGTAGAGGGATTAGGTGTTCCTTCAGAGGTAAGCTCAGATTGTATTGAATTCTGCAAATGTCTGTCAATTGAGGAACTGATAGCTTCAAACTGTAACTCTTCAATAAACACTAGGTCTGGGACCAAGTCAATCAATTCAGAGTCAGAAGATGTTCTAAATAAAGAGGTCTCAAATTGCTCATCAAAGGGTTCGTCCTCAAGATAAATCCACCTAATAGGGTAGGATCTTGATCTGTAGATGGGCCGAGAACTAGCAGTACTTTCTTGACTTTCCTGTCTCCTAAGAATTCTGGGGATCAGATTGGGGTTCTCAAACATAGGTGGTGGATTTGGATCGGGATTTGATCTAGTGTAACGAGTCCTTTCTGAAGCCAGATTTCTTCATTTTGATTTTCTGAATTAATATCAACAACAACTTCTGTGATTTCTTTAAGATGCTTTAGATTTGAATTTAAACATTCCTAAAGATTTATTTGACTAAGGAACTGGTTCATGTTCAATTCATAAACTAAACCAGAGATAGAGTGAAGCAACATTCATCTACTTATGCACTTGCAAAGCAAGAGAAGTTTGAAGGCGACCTGGCTAACTTCAGGCTCCGTCTGTAGTTTATAAAGTAAACGGAAATAACAACAAATTTTTCTTCCCCAGTGGAGTCGCCACTATGTTATCACTCATATTTTCCTAGAAGTTGTAAGAAGAGGAAAGGGGTCTGAGGTAACCACAAACCAAGTTTTAAGTACAGAATCTAGCCAATCTATACTCAGAGAGGGCTCTGTCTTTAAGTTTTAGCTTTGTTTTATAAGGTTTGAGGCTAGTTATGAAAGCTTTGGGATTTTGATTGGGTTTGGTGGTGAAATTCAATAGAAGAGGGGTAGAACTGAATATTTTAGGCCATTGAGCTAATGGAGTCAAAGAAGATGGCTAAACTGGATTTGGTTTATCAGCAAGGAATGGCTTCACCGGGCAAAATAGCTAAATAGGGAGCAAATGACAACTTGAAAGGATGGAATGGACTCAAAAGGGAAGAAGGGCAATTAAGGATCCTTCCACATATCTTGAGAGGAGGGAATTTAGATGATCATCAGTAAAAAGAAATTAAGGATTTTTTACTAAATGATTTAAATGATAAACTAAGAGGCAAAAGCAATTAAGAATTTCTTGCCTATCATAGTTTAGAGGAAAACATTAAGAATAAAAACGATTGAAAACAGATTGCACTTAAGAACTTTCTGAATTATGCTTTTTCATTTTAATATTCAGATATGGAACATAATTGAGATATTTAAACAAGAAAACAATAACACATGAGTTATAAAATACTTATTTGTTCTATGTATTGCACTTGAATCCTGTGAAAAATCCTTTGTATCAATTCCACGTCCAACCAGCCATGCAATATTTGGTCCAACAATACTTTATTCCAAAGTAATCAGTTTTACAGCAATGTCTAAGAATCCACCCTCAATACTCTGAATGAGGGAGTATTTATACAAAAAGTTTTACAACAAAATATCTCTTAACAAAGAGAGATATATTCTAGGGTGACTAACTATAAGTTACATGAAAATAGAGACAGATGGTCTCATAGATAGAAGGTAAAGAAAACTGATGGCTTGTTGTCCTTATTTTTGTGACTGAGCTGGAGGCAGGCCCTAAGATGAGGCATCTTGCTGTCTTCTTTGTAAATTTGTGCTGGCTGTTCTGCTTTTCACTTTCTCAGTGATACACTTTGACCTGTTTTGATTCTCTTTACCTGTTTGACCATTGTTCATCCTCATTTACCATCTTTGATTGTAGTAAATAATCAAAATTTACTTTTTACCAAGGATAAATTACAAAATGTCTAGCATCTCTTCCCACCATTTTTCTTATGGTATCCTGGTCCTTTGAAGTTTTCTAAGGATTTCATCAGTCTCGGTGTACTTGAAAAAATTAGGCTGAACTGGAAACAAATGATTTAACTCGTGCTCAACATAGAATAGGCTCTCTAGACTCTCATAGATAACTCGGCCTGTGGGTAGTGCCTTTGGTACTGATGTGCTGGTTGATGAACTTGTCTGGTTATCTGCATATTGACCCAATTTGTCCACATAATCTATATGCTTCGTTAATTTATCATTGATAACTAAAGGACTGGGTAGCCCTTTGTTCTGTAAAATATTAAATTTCTCCATAAAGGCATTAATTTCCTCCTGCATGTTTTGGCATCTTCTTTCCAAGTTTTGCATAAGAGACGTTTTAGTTAATACCTTCTTGACTTTCAGAATAGTCCCTGTTCTGTCTTCAATGCCAATTTCTTCCAGCTGATGCTTATTCTTGCTATTCAAAAAATTTATAAGCCTGAGGGCTTCCTCAGGCATCTTTCCTAATTCTTGCTTTGTCCTCTGAATTTCTTCCAGGGCTACCTTCACTAAATCAACCTGTTCAAATATTATTTGTATTGATGGCCAAACATCATTTATTGACTGAGTGATGTTGGTCCAAAGAATCTTCTTGATGTCTACTAAGGGCTTGTCAAATGTAAGGTCTTTTTCTAATGATTTCACCTTTTGTTCTAACCCTTTATTCTCCCTCACCTTTTCTGCAAAATTTATCTTTGAAAGGTCATATTTATGTTCTAAGGTACCATATTATTCTTTGACCTTTTGCAACTCTGAAACTTGGAGCTTCATCTCCTCCATTGATTTTATCAATTCTTCTATACTTAGGCTTGAAGTTCCTGCTGGTGTTGTTCCTGTACCTGTGACTGCTTCAGCTGTGGCCAAAGGAATATTGGGTGCCAGGGCTGTAGCCAGTGTTGAAGGCATTGCAGTGGAGACTAGTGGTATCACATTTGGTGGCTGGGAGGTCGACTCTTCCTGCTTGCTTTTGAGTGACCTTTCTAATTCTTGCTTGGTCTCCTTCAGTTGTTCATTAAGTTGTAGGAGCAAGTCCATAGGCTCCTCTTCATATTTCTTCTTAATAATTTCTGCGGTTTGTGGATGTCTGGATGGGGGCAATTTTAGCTGTTTTCTTAGGGCAACTATATCTTCATCTTTTTCCTTATTAAGGCTTCTACAGCATTCACATCCTTTGGATTATGTCCCAATCCAATCACTAATTCTTCCAAAGATTTAATTTTGTTATCTTTAGCCTGTGAGGAGGCTCTCTCCAGTTGTAATTGGGCAGTGGTATTACTTAAAGAATTTTCTAAGCTTTGGGCCATCATGGCCTTACCAGTCAAAGTAGAATATATCATTTCTCCTATTTGCCTGTGTAGCTCAATTTGATCCAAGGGATGAATATCTTTTGCCATAACCTCAAAATTTGTTTGAAGGTAATCTGCAGCTGTTTGAGGTTTTTGCACTTTAGGCTTGAATAGGCTCATTTCCATTTTGCCCTCCTTGATGTCATAGGTTGACATCAACCTATTTTTATTGGTGGGAGCCATTTTTAAATATTGATTGTAAACCTGAATTCTTAATGGCTCATTCCTGGCTTTTATTTCCTTGAATTTCTTTTTAAAATCCAGGTTCTCACTTCCTGGAGGCTTAAAGGATGATACTTCAATGCTCTGTTGTCTTTCTAGCTCCTGTCTCTATGAGCTAGAAGGTGTCCCAACTGCCGGGAAAGTTTGGTGACTGTCTGCACCTTCTTTTCTTTGGCTCTCTGTAGTTTCCTAAAAAATTTCCTCTTCTGAATGAGGATTTAGTCTGTGCCTTTTAGAACCAGGTTGGTCTGATAAGCTAGTGGCAGGGGTAGCTACTTCCCTACCTCTCTTTTTGTTATTTTCCTCATTCAGAGGAGTCTGCAAAATTGGGGGCTCTTCTACATTAACCTGAGTTTGGTGAGCTTGTGTCTGAATCTGCTCCTGAGAAGTTTTAGGCTGCTTTGACATGGTGGATTGTTCTGTGGCTTGAGTGCTAGTCTCTGGTCCCTTTCCCTTGGATATCCCTGTAAGTGGTGTGCTGGTATCTTGCAAGTGCTGCTGAGAGCTTTCAGCTGTAGAGGCACTGATCCCTGATGCTGATCTTTGAAAAATTTTAAACTGTACCTGCCCAAAAGAATCCAGGTCAAGTGTTTTTTCAATATCCCTCATTACATTTTCTATGTGGACTTGCTCACTATCAGTTTCTACTAAGGTCCCCTCCCTCCATTCATCCATATTGGCAAATTGTTCAATCTCTAGAATTCTGTGATGTATGTAAGGTGATAGTCTGTTTTTCATCCTTCTATCACATATGAAGCTATGAGGGTCATATGGAATCCAACCAAAACTTTTGTGTAATTTAAGATGATCTTCTAGAATTATATCTGCTTCTTTCCATGCTTCCCTAGTGTTGCAGACAAAAGGGCCTAACTGACTCTTGATTCTGAGTTGTGCTTTCTTTTTGGCTTTATAAAAATGAATCAAGTCTGAATTAATCATTTGTCTGTAATATTCCAATGCAAGCAGTCTCATTGGAACATATTTGGGCAGCTTGAATGGGGAAAGCTCACATCCATATACTCTGATTTCTGTATGGTTCTGGTATAGATACCAGTCACCCAATCTGTATTGTTTAGAAAGCTGGAGGATCTTCTTAATGTCACCACTGATCCTGGGAGGGGAAACCCCTGTCAATAAGGTAGTTGCTGGATGAACAAATTGATCAATGAACTCATTATATGAGTAAGGGGAATCAAAGGATGCATGGAAAATGGAAGTCCAAAAGATAACAGACCTTGGATTACCCTTGGTATCAAGTTTCATGATAGGGAATGGGAAATTATTTGATTGATAATATAGCATGAGGTGATATATGAAGGTGGTATACTTGAAAACCCTTTCATTTTCCAGTCTCATGAAATAGTCATGAATTTTATCAGCAATAAAGGAGGCATAATCATATTTGATAGCAGGGGGCTGTCCAGGAGTGAAGATGGACATCAACACTAGGGTCAGTTCATCTACATACTCACTAGTGTTGAATCTCATAACTATAGATATCATATCAACAATGATTTTTCCCATATCTGTGAAGAAAACTGACATATAGGGAGGTGGATCTTTAGTTTGATATATTTGTTCTATGAAGGTCTCATAGAGGTGATTAAGTTCGGATTGGGATAATTTAGTTGATTTCTCAAGTAAATTTCTAATGGAAATGGGAGTGAGAGCTTGACTGGGGTGAAATTGCAACATCTCATTGATTGATTCAGTAGTTATTGGGAAGAGGACTGTTTGGCTGGGAGACATAACTGCTCTGCGGTTAGGGTCATAATTGGCATGGCAATGATGGATTAGTTCAGAGAAAACATGGACAGAGGGAAGAAAGTATATGGGAAGATTGGATTCCCACAGTCCTAAGATATCACGACCATTCAAGTAGTTATCCCTACATTGGCAAAAGACTTTGAGGTGATTTTTATCAGTGGTTAAGTATTTTATCTGAAAGTCCTTATCTGCGAGAGGCAGATAGTCTAAATCTCGATGAGGAGCATTAATGGGTGCAACATTCAAAGCTACCGGGGTTTCCATTTTTGGTTCTTGTGGATTCAGAAAAGGAACCTAGGTTTTCTTTGTAAGATGGGCAGCACAGAGGCTATGGGGGACTTAAATGATGAAAATAAGAATTGAATTATAATGAATTTGGGCTATTTTTCATCAATTTACAGTGGAAAACAAGTATTTGCAATGTTTTTCTTGGGGAATTGGATAAATACCTGTCTTTGGGGGGCTGATGACGAAATGCAGGTACTGGGTATTGCTGGGAGCTCTGGGCTGCATCGGCTGTGAAATTTGGAGCAGGTTGGCGGATGGAAGCTCAAACTGGTTGACCTCGACGTTCTTGCATGGGCATACAGGTTTTCAGAATAATACAACAAAAATGACTTGTTTGTTTTATTTACAAAGTCAGAGTTGGCGGGATTTAGGATTTCGGACGGGTGGCATCAGCGGGAAAATGACATGATGTTTTGTCATTTTGCGAGGGGAGCGGTAAGTGGTTTCTATCACACCGCTCATTGGGGGAAGGTGGTATTTAGCCTTGGGCCAGCAATTCCATAGAGCAGCGGACGCGTGGCAAAGGCACTGTATAGAAAATCGCTTTGTGATTGCATGCTAACATGTGGTCACAAAGGGTCCTGTGATATGCATTGTGGCCGTTGGATGTTGGGAGCCTGATCGGACAATTGACGGGAGATATGAGATGACGGGGGGTTAACAAAGGCGGGCCTGATGTATTTAAGTATTATTTAATCACATTGGGAGCAGCGGGATTGGCTAGTGAGGTTATTAATTAACCATTAGGGTTAATTAATCCCGTTTAATGTAGCGGAGGGTAGGGGCTGTTAATTAGTTACTAATTAACTAATTAATCCTGTTTTAAAATGTATTACGGTTATAATTAACCAGGGGCGGGATATCTAAGAATTTCAGGATTATTTACATAATTAAAGTAATACGGGAGAGGGTAACTTTTACAAGGGATTTATATAATATAAGTTAGTAGTTAATATGACATAATGAAAAAGCGCTAAGTCTAAAAATGTTTAAAGTGTGTACTTTAAACTTAGGCTAAAGTGAAAACAAGGGTTTTTAAAGAAAAGTTTGTAATTTTCTTAAGTAAAACAAGATTTTACTTAGGAAAAGCTTATGAAAGTGAATGAATGATTTTTATGAATGGTTTAAGTACTTAGGCTTTATAAATTATTGGGCCGAGGGCCCGGTCCCTCCAGAAGTCAGAGGAATGCTCTGAGCCCCTTTAACTTTGTAAATGCCTTTAGTACTTAGGGGAAGTTAGTGAAACTTAACGGAAAATGGATAAGGAAATTAATTATTTTGACTTTGTTTCCTTGATGTGTTATATCCAATGTAAGTTGTGCTTTTGTCCAAGTGATGAAAACAAAAGATTTAAGCATTAAACTTAACATTCACCACACATTTATTTTGCATCCATCATCTATGTACCCTACCTACTTTATCCTAGCATTTTCACTTCTTTATTAGGGTGCACTTAGACTGGAAAACCCTTTTCACACTTTTTATTTTACATAATGGTATCTATCTAAATCTACACTTATTACATCCAAGGGCTCAGATTAAAATGTTGAGCTCTTATTCACTCTACCTATCTACTTATCTATCAAGATTAAACATTTTGGTCAGATTTTATTCTCTATCTCTATAGCATGAAATTGAAAAATGAATTAGCCAAGTTTAAACTGTTTGACTATTCATGAATTGTGGCAAAGGTGACAAACTACACACAATTGTTTATTATATAAAATAAAAAGTAGTGGCATTTAGACTTGCACACTTTCCTGGTCTTTCTTTTTTGTTGGGGTTCATTTTCTCTCATTTTTTGACCATCTTTTATTCTTTTTACCCTTTGATTTTTCTTTTAGGGTATACCCTCTTTACGTTTTTAATTTTTTTTTTTTTTTTTTTTGAAAATATGGAAAACCTTTGCAACAAGAAAAGGTAGGAACATATTACATAGCTCATCAAGTCAATCATGACATATGACACCTATTGGTATAGGGGTGTCATGCAGAAAGAGTCAAATTTGCGGACAAAACCGACCTCCCTAGAAGCTAAGGCTTTCTAGTGACAAACAAAACAATCAAGCACTATCTTTCCCTAAATATGCATTTAAAATAAAAGCAACCAGGTGTTTAAGGCATACCTTTAGTCCAACGCTGTTTGTAGCAGCCAAGCCTCTTCGATCCAGATGAGCTCCTTCTCCTTGAAGCCTGCATTCACTAACAAGCAAATGATTACATAGCACCTGAATAACTCATATAATAAAACATATTCATCATAAAGACCAAGGAGTTTATGAAACAAATTATATATAACAACTTGTTGAGAAAAATGAACTTAATTGTATTAATTGGAAACAAAAGAAACCTTACAACCAGTGCCTTGGTGTTGTGCAGGTCCCTCCCAGGGTCCAGCAAGAGTTATCCTCTACTTTGATCAGCTCACCCACTTCCAAATGAAGCTAAGAAAGGATTGGAATCTCTCCTCTCAAGCTCTATAAGGGAGTCCTAATTTCAGCAGCATCTACCCTTAGGAATGTTCAGCTTTTAACCTCCTTTGCCTCTGGCTCAATGCCTGTATTTATAATGCTTTGGAGGAAGTTAAACAGGTCCACCATCAATGGGATAAGCCCCTCTTTCAAAGGGATAGTTCCCCTCTTCATGGGATAAGTTCCTCTTTCATTGGGATGCATGAACCATTTGGAGGCGCTCAATCCACGTCAAACCATCTTCTAGAATGCTCTAGAATCGACCGCAAGTAAGTTTTTTGAAGTAAAACTTGCGCCTTTTGACCTTTACAGGAGTACGCACCCACCCCTTTACAGACAGAGCGTACAAGTACGCAGGTATTATGTACTTGAGGTGCGCACACGCAAGTAAGAGTAAGAGAAACTGCGTAACCAGAGTTATATTGACTTTTAAAGGCTTTATCTCTTTTTTGGAGTTTGACATGAGGAGCAGAGGTATAAGACTTGCCAAGGAGGACAATATGGTTATTGATGGAGCCATACTGACTGCAAATAGTCATGGTGACAAATTTTAGTGTAACAGATTGCCCCCTAAACTGCGAGGTCTGTAGTAGATTAGGGTTTTATATCATCTAGGAAGGGTGAAGCACTTTATCATTTCGAGGATTATCTTGTGGAGAGCCCAGTCGGAACCTGCAAATATTCATCTGCAAAATATCTGTCATCCATCTTGACCATCCCTGAGTCAGTCCTTACAGCTACATTTCTTCAACTTCCTGTTTGTAATTGAACAGGTCCTTTACTGTGAAATTTTAACGAGTCCAGTATAGGAGAAACTCGGCGTTTTTCAATTTTAGAGAGTCTGAAAAACTTAAGAAGACTCCAAGGTTGATCTTTTTCGTAAATTTGTGTCTCCCAAGCCGGAAAAGGTATAAAATAATACTTGAGAGAACCGCTTGATCTTTACGACCAAGGAGTAAATTCATGATTAGTGTCTCTGACCTGAAAAGTAAAAAGTGATCAAGGACACGTCGTTTTATTTCCAATATCGAATTTGAAACGACAAAAATCCGGCAATATTTTCATGTTTTTACGGTCAGAAAAGGGCTGTAAGAGGACCGTCTTTTAATTCCGTTTTAACGAGTGTAAAAGAAACGCTCGGCAATCTTTTCATGTTTTAGGAGTCAGAAAAGGGCTTAAAGATGACTCTGATGTTTTTGTTTGTAAAAAATGACAATTTTCCCTAAAAATCCTTTATCCTGCACAAAAACAAACACATTACTCATACCTGTTGAAGATAGATAAAAATACTTTGAAAAATACCTTTTCATGGTGAAAAATAAACAAATTTACCATTTATTTACCCAAAAAACCTATAAAAAGGGCTTTTACCAATTCATTTTTACCATTTTACTGTTGAGGAGAGAAAAAAGGGCTTTTGGCAAGAAACTTCCCGTGGACACTGCGGAGAATCCGACCGTCGAAACTGAACGCCGTCTCTTCCAGGTCATTTTCAACACCCTCCTCTTCAATTTCATCCGTTTAGAATTCTTTTTAAGGCCCCAGATTTCATTTTTGGGAGGTTTTGGGGTTTCAAATACCGCCTCTCGGCGTATGCAGGCACCACACTAGGGACCCGCGTACCCCGACATTTTCTCAGGGACCCTGCATACCCACGCTCTGTTCCTAAAGGCGGGGGTGCGTACTCCGCGCAACAAGTTTTTAAACCCTAAATTCTCCAAAATGGACCAATTTTTTTTGATTTCATGGAATCTAATGGATGGTTTTTGGCATGTAGATTGTTCACCATGCTTGATTGGCGCGAGAGAGAGCACGAAGATGTTGATCTGGCTGCCATTAATCATCAACCGTCAATTGATGCTTTGAAGGCATGCAGCCTTTATAAATACTGGGCCATACCTGGCATGAGGGCCAAAGTGAGCTTTCTAGAGTGGCTGGTAGAAAGATGGAACGTTCAGGACCAGTGTTTTTATATTGGAGGGCACCAGCTCAAGATGGAGCCCGCAGATATCTACTTTCTCACTGGTTTGCCCAAGAGAAGCGAACACTTGACTCTTTTCGGGACTAGGCCGGGTG
Organism: Pinus tabuliformis; assembly: GCA_031772625.1. Classification (NCBI taxonomy): domain Eukaryota; kingdom Viridiplantae; phylum Streptophyta; class Pinopsida; order Pinales; family Pinaceae; genus Pinus; species Pinus tabuliformis. The sequence continues at coordinate 389,206,132 of CM062816.1, read as the reverse complement.
GCCAGTCCATCGCTAGTCTCCGACAAGAGTGGTGTAACACTCAGTCTCAGGAGAAAGGGATAGAGATCAAAACTATATCCCTTCCTGAACTTATGGTGATTTCCTTTACAGTTACTAGACTTTGCGAGGTTGCCGCTTTACACATTGCCACTGGATCCCAGATGCGGATGGCGATTGATTGCTATCGAGGTACCATTTTCAACTGGTGTGATGCTGTGTTGGCCAATGTAAAAGGCCAACTGACTAGAGCCAAAAACAAACAGATAAAGACCTTTGGTTATGGGGCTTTAGTTGTGAGTTTTGGCTTAGAGAGGGTTCCAATGCTGATCCCACAGCAGCTCACTGTTGAGCCTGGGCTTCCCCGAGAGCCCAAATTGATGCGATGGGTTGCGGTTATGGCCCGTCATCCTGATGAGGGGACGGAGGTTGTCTGATTTACTCCGGAGTACTTTCACTAGTTAGAGGACCAGGTCTTTGCTTTACAGGATTTTCCTTATGCCGGAGTTGATTTTCGTGGAGATCCGGACATGGTTCTTCCACCGGGAGGACAATGGGATGATACAGGTAACTTCATTTTTCACAAGTTTTTTAAACTATCTATTATTTTTGTTTGTTTTATATCGTCTCAAAACTGATAGTAATAATTTTCAAAATGCAGATGTAGGCCCACGACGTCCAGCCAATCTCCGGCCTTACGAGAGGAGACTACCAGTTGCAGTGGCACCGGCCCCACAGGACGAGGCCACAGAGACTTTGGCCGAGTTGGAAAGTGACCTGGAGCGTCTTACAGCAGATATACCAGAGACTACCATAGATGACATTCCTATCAGGCTTCAGCGCTATGTAGTCGGGGTCCCAGGACCTTTTAGAAGGTTCTTGTGTAGGGTGGCCCGTGCAATGGTGTCATATAGAGATCATCACCAGTGATTGGATGGTTGTTTTGTAGACACATGTGACATTTTGGTTTTTTGTACTTATCATTTTTGCCGATCATAAGGTGTTTTTCAACCTATGATCGAAGACGATGTATTTTTTGACACACTCCTATATATATATATCATTATTACCGGCTTATCTTGTTAAACATGTGTGATGAAATGTTTTTAAATTTACATGTATGATTATTGCAAATGTCTATTTAACATTCGAGAAGCAATTGCATCTGCTAATGTATTTAAAGACCTTGGAATATGCTGATATTCAATGTAATCAAATTCACGTTCCAAGAGACGCACTCTCAAAAATAACCTTAATAACACTGGATTTCTAATGGCATACACTCTATTAAGCTGTAATACAACGAGTTCAGAATCTAACCTTACTATCAAACTCCGAATCCCAAATGAAATAGATTCAGGCAATAACTCAATCACTGCACTGTATTCGGCAATGTTGTTCGTTGTTTGACCGAGGCTTACCCCATGCATAGAAACTAACTCGTCAGAGGGCGAATAGATAACCCAAGCTGCGGAAGTGATATTCCGTGTACTACGACAAGCACCATCAGTGAAACCAATGTATGTTTGGAGAGGCATCAACATCTGCAATATCAAGAGTAAAACCAAGATAAGCCAGAATAACGACGAAAAACACACTCTCTAAGCTAAGCACACTGTCTAAACTAACAAACACACCAGATAGAAAGAAAAACTAACCTAACTAAAAATCTCCATACCCATCTTTTAAGCATAATACCTCTTTAGGTAAAGTCCATTTCTGGGTTTACCCAAAGAGTCCCCGTCAAAGTCTACCAACTCATAGGCCCCTTTTGCTAGCTTTCGCTTGACAATATAGGGCCCATGCCACATAGGAACGAATTTTCCAGCACCTAATTTATCATTAGCTTGATCATATAATAACACTAGGTCTCCTTCCGAAAAATTTCGGGGGGTCACATTTCAATCATACTGAGCTTTCATACGTTTTGCGTGAGTCTCGATCGCCAATGCAGCATCACGTCGATTCTCATATAATTGAGCTAAGTATAATAAACGCTTTTCCTCTTCGGAAGTAGCTGGAAGTAACTCGATGGCCATTTGCAGTGACAGGATTTCGCATTCAATGGGTAGCACAGCTTCCAAACCATAAACTAGTTGGAAAGGAGTGAACCCTGTTGATGTTTTCACTGAGGTTCGGTATGCCCAAAGCACTGAAAGTAACATGTTGTGCCAATTCGACCGATGAATACCAATTATTCGTCGGATCATGATAACTAAAACTTTGTTGATGGACTCAACCAGACCATTCGCTTGTGGATAATAAGGAGTTGAACTATCGTGACGCAAACCAAGCTGGTCTGTAAGTTATGTCATCATAATGTTTCGAAAATGGCGCCCATGGTCAGTGATTATCGCTTGTGGGACACCAAACCTAGCAATTATATGATTGAACACGAAAATTGCAGCTGTCTTGCCATCTGCCTCAAAAGTAGGCATCGCCTCGGCCCACTTAGTAAAATAATCTACCGCAAGTATGATATACGCATGCCCCCCGACCGAGTGAGGGTTACATGTAATAAAATCGATACCCCATTTGGCAAAAGGACCAACGGAAATTATAGGGTGGAGAGGAGCAGGTGGAGCGCACATCTTTCAATCAAACACTTGACATTTGTGGCATTTTCGGACCGCAGTAATACAATCTTTAAACAAGGACGGCCAAAAGTAGCCAGCATGCAATATCTTTTGGGCTGTGGCATACCCAGACATATGACTGCCACACGCTCCAGAGTGGCAGTCATTTAAAACCCTTTCAGCCTCTGCAAGAGTTAAGCAACGTCGAAAAATAGAGTCCGCCCCACGACGATAAAGAGTATCTCCGATAATTTTGTATTGTTGGGACTGGAATCGAATTTTCCGACGTTCCGACTTTGAAACTTCGAGCCGAAAGGATTGGGTCTGGAGATAGACAATGATATCCCCATACCACGGATCTAAAGTGCTGATTAGAAACAAAGATTCGTTTGCAATGGGCTCCTCTGCCACAGTTTCCGTGTTAGCACGCGGGAAGTCACACATTAACTCTGCAAAAACTAAAGATTTCTTAGACTTAGATTTTTCAAACTCCAAGTCGAACTCCTGCAGGATAACAATCCATTTAGAGTACTTTCCCCCTAGCAATTGTTTAGTCAAAATGTAGATCATAGGGTTGCAATCCGAAATGACTGTAGTTTTACGGAGTAAAATGTAGTGACGAAAACGTTGGACAGCTTGAACGGCTGCCAATGCCAATTTCTCCACATGTGAATATTTGAGCTCAGTCGGATTTAACGTCCGACTAAGGTAATATATCACATGTTCCATTCCAAATTCATCTTCCTGAACTAAGACCATTCCAATGGTGGAATGGGAGGCGGCGAGATACAAAAATTAATCCTGGTTGTAGTTGGGAGGATGCAGCAACGGTGCATGGGTCAACGCGTGCTTGAGTGCATCAAAAGATTTCTGAGCTATCTCATCCCAAGAAAATTGAGTATTTTGTCTTAACAACCGTGTAAAACCTTTTGTAACCTCGGCATAGTTAGGAATGAATCATCGTAAAAAGTTTGCTTTCCCCTGCAAACTTTGGAGTTGGCGAAGACTCGAAGGAGCAGGCAGTTTGATGATAGCTTCGACCTTCGAGGGATCAACGCGAATGCCAGCTTTTGAAACTACAAACCCCAGCAATCGACCTGTTTCTATACAGAAGACACATTTGTGTGGGTTCAACCGAATTCGATAATGCCTACACCTCATAAATATTGCTCGTAAATGGACGAGGTGATCAGCTCGATGTAATGAATGAGCAGGTAAATCATCGAGATACGGTTGCACAATGTGCTTGATGTCATGAAACGCATAAGACATCGCCCTTTGAAAAGTTGCTCCGGCATTCTTAAGCCCAAAAGGTAATTTGCAATAAGCAAATGTCCCCCATGGACAAATGAAAGCCGATTTCGGTTGATCGGCAGGTAGAATATTGATTTGATTGTAACCGGAAAAACCGTCCATAAAGGAAAATATTTCACTGTCGGCACAATCATCAATTATTTGATCGATATAGGGTGTTGGGTAGTTTCCCTTTGGACAAGCTCGATTAATGTCCCTATAATCGATGCATATTCTTATTGTTCCATGTTTTTTGTTAACCGGAACAATATTCGATACCCAATCCGTTAACGGGATCGAATAAATGAAACCTGCTTTCAACAATTTTTCAACTTCTGCTTTAATTGCAGCCGCTTTTCGTGGGTGAATCTGATGCAAACGTTGCCGGACGGGTTTAGCATCCGGGTAAGTCTTGATCTCATGAACAACAATCGCGGGATCAATTCCTGGCATTTCCTCATAGGACCAGGCAAACACGTCGTGGAATTCTTGAAATAGGGCCTTGTATGTCTGAATTTCGTCATCTGTACACGAGGCACCTATATGAATGTTCTCAACAATTCCAGGCTTAACCAAAATGTCAATGGGAATAGTTCGAGAGATATTTCCCAAATTCAACTTTGAATCAGGATGTTTCATTGGATTCTGAGCTTCCTTGACATATTCAGCTGTAAAGATTGATGAGAAATCATTTTCAAAACGATCATCCTCAGGTAAAAACGAAGATCTTCCCATGGTAAATCATCTACACATAGGATTTCACGAAGTTGCTCGTCAGATGAAACAACTTCGGGAAACGCTATTAACTCCGAGGTTGATGTGAAAAGTGATTCCTCACAGACCACATTCATTAAGTCTTTTTTGGTTGAACGCGGGTCGGTAAAAGACTGCACGGCTTCATAGGAAATTTCATATGGACTCAAAGGCATAGCATCACCAAATGAGTCTATCTCAGATTCAGAAGGAACGATCCAAGGATCATCATAAACAATGGTGTCTGATGTAATCATATGAATGGATGCAAATGAAGACAATGCGTTGATTGGAGGAAAAGGAAAAGTTCCCAGTAAACCGACATCTTTAACTAATCCTACTCCAACATCCTTATATGGGATAGTTGTTTTACCGACATGCTGAATACTCTCTGAAGAGGCTGGGTCGGATGAAAAGTAAGCCAGCTGGTCTATTGTTACGATCTTGCCATTATGTGGAAACTTTATTACTTGGAAGACCGATGAAACGACCGCTGTCATAGCGTAAGACCAACTTCGACCCAAGAGAAGGTTGTAGTCTAGAGGGGCATTAACCACTTCCACATCTAGACTAACGGTTTTTCCTTCAACCCCTATAGGCAAATACTGTAGAATGCCAAAAGGATGAAACCCACGGCCATCAAAGGCCTTAAGAATTGTCTGGGATTGATTTAGTGAAGGAGAACCAAGCGATCTCCAACACTATATCGACATAATACACGTGGAAGCTCCCTCATCAATTACAGTTCGATGAATAGGCCTGTTTTTTACTATCACTGGGATCTGGAAAGCCATTTGATGAGGCAAACGCAGTGTACTATTTTCTAGATCAAAGATTATTAGGTTCGGGTCCTGAACATCAACAGATCCTATAGCCGACAAAAGTAATTTATGTTGTGCTGGGCATGATTGCAGCACTTCCAAAGCCGACATTGCTGAGGGTGAAACAACTAAGTCCTCAACAATGTTATAATTCTGGGCCACTCTTGCATGTGGATTGAAAGCAGACTTTTGAAGTATACCCTTGGCGGGCGGTTTGATTACTAAGTCTGGATTAGGTTTCTCGATCTGTAGCGGATCGGAACCGGGAGCTGAGGTTGATGGATTAGAATGAGAAGATTCTACTTCTTTGCCATCAACAGGACTTTTACTACCATAATCTTGCAATCGAGTCGCAATCCTTACATGGGACATCATCAATATGGGTTCTTCACTGGCACTCGAGGAAGAACCTATCATCTTACTATCCTGCTTTGGAAATGGATCTTTCAAAACAGCAGGAGTTTGGGAACCTTTGACAATCTTTGCAACCTCTGCTCGATGAGGGCAGTCTCTTGTAAAGTGTTCCTCTTCACAAATAAGACAAGGATATCGAGGTTTGCGTTTTTCGTCATTGGTTTCCAATTTTTCAGTTTTCTCCTTTGGAGTTTTATCTGCTTTATTCTTCTTCTTTCCTTTCTTCTTTCCACCGGATTTTGATTTAGCTGTAGATGATTCTACAACGTGAACATCGGCGGAAACCTCTGCAGAAGAATATCCTATCGGGGAATCAGGCAAGGTTATGATAGGAGAAGAATTCTTGGAGGATTTCTTCTTGCTTTTAGTGTTCACCGTACCAATCATGCCATCAGCAGCATGAGACCCTGACGGAGCAGCAGCTATTTGATTTGACTTGGGAAGATCAGGGATCTTTTCGTGTAACGTACCTGACTGAGTATAAACTAAGTCAAGGTACTGTGCTTGAGCAATCACTTGCTCCTCAGTAACTACTCCGGCCTTAGCTACGTCTTCAGTAATCTTCGGTAACAATGATTTAACAAACCATTCAGCTAAGATCTGGTCCGGGATAAAAACTTTCACTAACCGCCTTCGACGTCTCCATTCATGAATATGATCGGAAATATAAGTGGACGTCGATTGCTTTAATGAAGTTAGTAACTCCGTGCCATTATCATATCTGACCGGCAACTGAAAATGAGTTAAAAACGAGGTAGCTAACTGGCTAAAATTATAAAAAGAGGCCCGTGGTAACTCAATGTACCACTTGGCCGCAAGACCAATGGGAGTGCGCTAGAAAAGACGTAAGCGGATTGAATCATCCGAGATGGAATTAGAGGCACACCAGAGGTGGTAAGTCATCACATGATTCGACGGGTCCTCTCCAAATTTACCTTCGAACTTGGGAATGTCACTGGGCAACTTATTCGGCATGGGTGGCCAAAACAGAAGATAATTAATTGGATCGTTCGTTAGGTGCAACAAATCAGGCAAGTCTAAAGTTGCGATAAACGGTAACTGCCGATTAGGATCCCTAAAACTCTGGGTCACGAGACCAGCCCCAGGAGGAGGATATCCGGGATAACTTGGAATAGGAATCGCATTCGGGATATTGTATCCTCCCGGAAAACCAGGATTAATCGGACCGTACTGGGGTTGCTGTGGTTGTTGATAAGTGTACCTAGGATATAGTTGATACTGGTAAACTGGCTGTTGGACAGCAGGACCGAATTGGTACTGTCCCTGGTACGGTTGATAAGTGAATTGTGGTTGACTTGTGACAACCGTACTTAAACCAGGTTTTCCTACAGGCATCTGAACCGTAGTTTGAATCGTGGATCCAGATGATGGTAAAGATGTTTGAGGAGTAGATACAGAGACAGTAGAAACTGGAGTTTTCGATACTCCAGAAGTAGGTGGGGTAGATTGAACAGATGTTGCGGCAGTTGCAGCAGTCGTTTGAGATGGAGTACGAGGCGAAACAGGCCCAGACTGAGAAACTACCGAAGGTACAGAAGTTTGAATATTAGACTGGACTGGTTGCTGGGGTGAACCAGAAACTAAGGGTTTTCCATTTTGAGATGACAACTGTAAACTTGGCTGCAACACCTGTTGAGCTTACGATGGATCCCACACTATGTTCATTCCGGGGTACTGACCCATAACAGGTTGAGGATATTGAGATCCGTAACCGAGTTGAGGGTAGGATTGATAATTGAAAGGTACATTTCCCATTCCTTGAACATAAGATTGACCTTGGGGTGGTTGGAAACCTTGGTTCGAGTACTGACCTTGGGGTAGATACCCTTGAGGCATGTACTGATACTGGGGTTGACCTTGAGGTATAAATTGATACTGAGGTTGACCTTGGGGTACATATTGAGGCTGGGGTTGACCTTGAGGGATGTACTGCACCATGGGTACATACTGTCCTTGAGGTTGCCCCCCAAACACAATTTGTGTACCTTGAGGTTGCCCCCCAGGCGTTAATTGAGGCTGCCCCCTAGGCAGTAACTGGCCACCTTGAGGTTGAGAATTGGGAATAGAACCTGACATCATAAGAATGTTTTCTACGCTCAACGGTTTATTACCATTGTTTCCAGTTAATAACCCATGTTCAATGGGTTGAGGAGATGCTCCCGCAAAAGTACCAGAAAGTGACTGATACCCAGAGGGAACAGAAGGACCGCCGTACAAAAAGGATTCAGGCGATTGAGTAAACATGGACGACTGACCAGACATATTTACAGGAGTATAAAGACCTCTAGATGGATAAGGAGCACAAGGTGGTGAAAAACTTAACCCTAAGTTGTCCAAATAATTAGTTAAAGAAAGATACCAAGTAGTACTTCTAGGTGGAATGTAAAAAATGGATTCACGCTCCCTTAGATCAATAACAGGTTGATTTTCAGGGATAGGGATGCCTATTTCTTCTTTTGGAGCAAGTTCTTCAATAGCTATCAAACCAGAAGGAAGATTTTCGGTGATGACTCTTTCTACCCTAGGTGAATTAGGAGCACTAGAAGTTGGAGAGACTAACCCCGATGTTGGAGTAACAGGTTCAGATATCTCAGGTTCTTCGCCTATATCACTAGTAGATGAAAAACTACCAGCAAGTTCGGAAACCGAAATAGCTTCAGGATTATAACCTGTTTCTAGAGTTTGGTAATCAGGATGAACAACCAACGAAGACTCTCCTTCTTCAGGTGACCCTACTTTACTGCCACTAGGAGTTACGAGGACTTTCAAACCTTCGTAATGACCCAGGACGTCTTCAAGAGGTTGGCCCCAAAGTCTACGGGACTTCCTCAACAAATCGGCCACGGTTACAACCTCAGGAGACTGGCCCCGAAGTCTATGGGACTGTCTCGGTAATTCAGCCACAGTTAAAACTTTTAACTACTGCACACACAAACAAAGTAAAATCTCAAAGTAAACCGCCTAAAGTCTCTAAAGAACCAAACAAATTCGAATCAAACGCCTAAAGAATCTAGGGCGTCAAACCACACACAAACAGTAACCTTCCGGACCGAAAACACTAGTTGGTGATGAAATCCAACATCGCAGAATTCAGTACAGAAGTGGCGGGTGGAACAGTTACCCCGGCAACCTGCTTAATGAATAGACTGGCACAAGTTCCTCCACTTTAACTGTCTCGAGTGAAGTGGACCCCCCAAAAAATCCAAGTGAGTCTAGCCAACGTCTGCTCCAGGTGTTAGCGCTTGGAATTCACCTAGGCTGAGATAGACAAACTCTCAAGGCTACATCAAACCATTTCACCTCGTAGCTAGCCCTACGAGGTATGAGAAGGCTCTCTCGGGTCAGATTCGGTAGATCTTTCAATATGATAAGCTGACCAATTAGGAAAAAATATTTTAGGCTAGTAAATTGATAAGGGGGGTTGATTTAAAGATTTTTGGGGTTTTTGGTGGCAATTGGAGGGAGTGCAATTCAGGGTGCGGGGATTTGGGCTCAGTTTTTGCAGGGGGATCTTTGGGGCAAGGTAGGAGTGAGTGCTGATGCCTTAATCTGAGATGGATGATCAGGAATGATAGAGGAGGATCTAAAGAGGGCAAAAAACAACTTTGAATCCTCTTTAGACAGTGGAAAACATAGATATTGAACAAAATTAAAAGCTGAGCATGGCATGCATGAATTCAAACTTTATCACTTCATCTGTTCAATTAGCAGCAAAGAAAGAGATGGAACACATAAACACACTTACAATAACATGTAGAGAACACGCCATCAACACAACAATCCACAAGAATCCACAATGATGTCTGCAAAACCCTGGCCTTCCTTTTCCTTAAATTGCAGTAATAGATGTACAATATACAATAATGCATCTCCCACAAGAGTCCAACCATGAAAATGAGAAAGAGAGAGCATAATATAGACCATCTAACTCCTTTCCCCACCTCTAGGGGTCGAGCTCAGCTTCCTAGGAGCAGTTTGAACTAATTCTAAAGTAAGCACTAGATAATAGGCAGTCCAACAACTTGCCTCTATTACTTAGCTAACTCATCCATGCATTAATTATTCACTTTTTACATCAAGGAAGCTTCTAGAAGGGTAAAGAGAGATAAAATCTATCAATGTGCCATGAAAATTATACATTCATCCATCATCTACAAGTAAAAATCATCAACCAAGGTGAAAATAGTGTTTTCTGGCCTGAAAAGTCAAAACTGCCAAATTCATCTCGAGTGGTCGCGTCCCCTGCTCGAGTGGTCGCGCCCCTTTGCAGCAACTTTTGAGTGGGTTCCAGTTGTCCAAATCAAGTGCAAGATGGCTCATTGGAAAGCTCTGTGTGTCTACTTTCCATCCCAAGTGGAATTTCTGGATTTGGAGTTGATTTGACCCCTCAAAAGTCAATTCTCCCAAGGTCACTTTCTGCAACTCAAAAAGTGGGCAGAAAGTCAACATTTTGATGTATTTTGAGCTTTTGGAGGCTCAAATCTCAAAATCAGGCTTCTCCCAAGTATAGGTAATTTTAGTCTTTGCATGCCCTTTCCAAGAATGTCAACTTTTTGCAATTCCGAGCAATCCTCACGAGTGGTCGCGCGGGGGGTGAGACCACTCCACAAGCAAAAACCTGTAAATTTCCAAAAAATTTCCAAAATGCTCCAAAACTCTCAAATTTTTTTGATTTTGCTGCTGAATGAAGGCTAATGAGTACCATGGTGAGTGAGGGATGCCTCAGCCAAGATACGGAGTGGGTTTGTCCTTTTCTTCTTCTTCTGGGCCTCTGACAGCTTCCTTTGGAGAATTTTCATTTTTGCCTTGCAAACATGTAACCTCTATGATGACCACCTTTGCCACCCTTACGAGGCCTCTGCTGTGTCTCAATCTCAGTGGATGAAGATCGGTCATCACCTTGCTCATTAGTCTCAGTGGTTGACATGGTGTTATTGAGCAAGGTGGAACAAATAAGCCAAGATGACTGCTGCCCTGCCTGCAAAAATGCTGAGAAGTATGCTGTTTTCAAGGGGAAAAATCATGAGGGAAATGTTAGGGGAGGGAATTTACATAAGGAAAGGGAAAATATATATAAACAATAGGGAATTTTGAAGGAAATAATCACATAATGTCAAATATGTCATTCCATCTCTCATCATTTGCAAATAAATACTTTATTAGGGAAAATAGGTGTTATGATCACCAAGGGAAAGGACAATATAAATTTTCATCATGGAGAGAATGAGGGCATGAGCATAGGGGAATAGGGAGATGTATCATGCCCTTGTGCAAACCCTAGCACAGCAAACTGTTCATTTTGACCACTAGTACATTGATAAACTTTGTCATGGACACTTCTCACAGCTATCTAACCTCTGATTTTTATACAGCAACATGTCTTTTTTGCTCATGTCTTTTACTAGGCTATGCATAATTACATTACTCTGTTTTTTATGGTATTCATGTGCATGCCTTTGCTATCATTTTTCTTTCTTCTTTTCACAATGTTTCTTTTCATTTTGCTGTGTTTTTTACATATATTTTGCTGTGTGTAATAGTGTAGGGTTTGGGTAGGACACATGGTAGAATTTAGGGTTTGTATAGGGTTTTAGGGTTTCATGGAATTGGGCTGGGGTTTTAGCATTAATTTTGCAAATGAGATTGATAAAAACAACATTCTAACATTTGTGAATTTATAATGGGAAAAAAAAATGGAGGGAAACAAAGGAATAATTAACCTTGAAAAGCAAACAATACTCTAACATAAGCTTGCAAAACAACAAGTCACTTAACCTATCTTTTGATAATTTTTGCATGATAAAATGAGCACAAACCAATCATTGAATCCATGGCACCATCATAAAAGTTGTTTGGGAGGCCTACCTTGGAGAAACCACAAGCAATTTGGAAGAAATTTGAAGTTTTGATGAGTTTCTGGGCTTGCTGGACGAGTGGTCGCGCACCAGCCTCGAGTGGTCGCGCCCCCCTCGAGTGGTCGCGCGCGACCAAAATAACAAAGGAATTTTGCGCTGGAGTGGTCGCGCCCCTCCCAGGTGGTCGCGCACCCTGGTGGAGTGGTCGCGCACCCTCAGAAAGCCCAGAATTTGCTGCAAATTGCCAATTTGCCTTCTCACCTCTCTCTCTTGCGTTTTCTTGCCTTCAAATGCACAATGAGTCTCTTTTGAGAGGGAATTGGCCTTTATATGCTCACATTTGAAAAAATTAACTTGAAAAACCCACTTTATAATGTTTTCACTTTTGCATTCTCTTTAACACTGTTTTTGAGTTGATTTTGTCCTGAAATTAGCTTTTTGAGGCGTTTGACTCCGTTCTTTTTGCAGGTTGACCATCTGATGGACTGTGGCGAATGAACCAGGGTTGTTGCCGGCACTTTTGAAAACTTTTGAAAATTTCTTTATTTTTACAAATTTCTCATGACCTTGGACTTAAAAACAGGGTTTTTAAATCCAAGGCATTAAATGACCTGTAGCTAATGAAAATAACAATGAAACATATGTACATACCTCCTTCTGGCTTGCTGGGCACTCACTGAACTTGAACTCATGACCTTGCAGTGATTTTGACTCAAAACCCTAGACCTAAGACCTGGGACCTCAAGACAAAAATAAAAACAAACATGACTCAATTTCATTGTGGTATGATCTGATCCAGCAAAGCCAAGAAGGGAACAAAGACCAGCCCTCCATTCAGTTTTATGGCATGCCTAGCGGGATGCAAAACTGACACTAATGAGACACCTACCTATGCATATGCAAAGAGCTATTGATCACTGATGGAGGGCTCAAGACCGACACTAACACCAGGTACAGTGGGATCTTCCCTCCACCGTCACCTTAGGAAGAATCCTAAAGATAATAGCCACTAAGGTTACCAACAACAAAAAATATACCTGGGGGAACAGTCTACGATCCGATACTCACGCAAGGGAAGAGTAACAAGCTCAATCCCCTTACCGGCTCCTTGACAATAATCCAAGGTTTACCGACAAGTGACCCCAGGCTCCTCGACAATGGTTAATCCGAGGTTTACTGTTTGTAGTACGTGCATATCTGGTGTCGTTCCCAATGAAGTAGGATTGATCCCCTCACTGGTTCGGACACGATCTCGTGCTTCTCCTTTAAGAGGAGCTTTCCCAGAGCATAAATGTAACAATTGGATTTATCCTACCGCAAGATAAGCTACTTGTTTGTTTTTACTGTCTTGGAGAGTTAATTACTCTCCTACTCCAAGACACTAGTCTGATCTATGTTGGTGTATCAGAGCCCTAGTAAATAAAAAGTTACTAAGTTAATTTTACTTTAAGCGTTAATTTTTATGGCTTTTCTTTAGGACAATAGGTAGCAGAGATGAAACTGATGATGTGTAGACTCGACTCAAATCCACTAAAAGATGCACCTAGGATGAAAAAACAATCTTTCCTTTTCAATGAATTCCCTAGCTAAGAGAGTTGGAGAATGCAAAATTTATAAAGACAACTTATTTAACAATGAAAATCAAAGAAAAACTCTCTTTATCTTTTCCAAAGCACAGAACACAAGACCACTAATTATTTCATGAAAACTTCCTTTCTCTTTTCAAAGACTTCAAACGCTACTAAACAAACTTTCTCCAAAAGAGATTTTGTTTTTTTTTTTTTTTCTATTTTAACAAAGCATGTAAAACTTACTTAACAAAAATCAATTTTAAGATCTATGAAAATCTAAGAGAAATTTACCTAAAAGCAAATCTAAGAGAAATTTACCTAAAAGCAAATCTAATGAGGTAAAAGCCTACAAAATATAATTCCAGGTTGTTTTACTCGGTTACAATTCAACCAAGGACTAATTCATGCAAAATCATAAATCAGTCAAAAACAAAAACAAAAAGCTTTTGTTCTTTTTCTTAAGAATGAAATTCACAGCTTAACAAACAAGCCTTCTCGAAATTCCGCAAAGAGACAACACAAAGGTAGGTTTCTCACAAAGGTGGATTTTACGAATGGTCTGACTCCTAAGAAGACTGAAAAGACCAGGGATATCCAAGGTTTCTACAACTTCTAAATCCAGAGTCACTACAAGACCAATACAAAAATCAAACCTAGGGCTAGAATTTCTATGAACTTCACTAAAACCCTTGATGCTATTGAAACAAGCTTAGATGAAAACTTCGGACAGGTATCCAGTGGATCTGGGCAGCAATAAACAAACTATAAACAAAATCTAATAGGTAAAAAGGAAAAAATGGAAATTTTCTAAACTTTTGACAGGGTACGCAGGCAACCTGTTTGCACAGGTGCGGCCACGCTCTGTGTACAAAGCAGAAGTGCGTACAGGTACGCACTGTGCTTAACGCAGAGGGTGCGTACTACTCTCAAAAACAAGAAAAATAAAAAACTAGCTCAATCCTAAGCTATTCCACCCAAATTCACAGTCAATTAGTCAAAAACTAGAAAGAAATCAAGGTTTCTCAAATCAAAGTATCAATCAAAAGAGAAATCAATCAAATCCATGGATTCCCCAGCGGAGTCGCCATTTTGTCATGCGGAAAATACCGACCTCCCTAGAAGCTAAGGCTTTCTAGTGACAAACAAAACAATCAAGCACTATCTTTCCCTAAATATGCATTTAAAATAAAATCAACCAGGTGTTTAAGGCATACCTTTAGTCCAATGCTGTTTGTAGCAGCCAAGCCTCTTCGATCCAGATGAGCTCCTTCTCCTTGAAGCCTGCATTCACTAACAAGCAAACGATTACATAGCACCTGAATAACTCATATAATAAAACATATTCATCATAAAGACCAAGGAGTTTATGAAACAAATTATATATAACAACTTGTTGAGAAAAATGAACTTAATTGTATTAATTGGAAACAAAAGAAACCTTACAACCAGTGCCTTGGTGTTGTGCAGGTCCCTCCCAGGGTCCAGCAAGAGTTCTCCTCTACTTTGATCAGCTCACCCACTTCCAAATGAAGCTAAGAAAGGATTGGAATCTCTCCTCTCAAGCTCTATAAGGGAGTCCTAATTTCAGCAGCATCTACCCTTAGGAATGTTCAGCTTTCAACCTCCTTTGCCTCTGGCCCAATGCCTGTATTTATAATGCTTTGGAGGAAGTTAAACAGGTCCACCATCAATGGGATAAGCCCCTCTTTCAAAGGGATAGTTCCCCTCTTCATGGGATAAGTTCCTCTTTCATTGGGATGCATGAACCATCTGGAGGCGCTCAATCCACGTCAAACCATCTTCTAGAATGCTCTAGAATCGACCGCAAGTAAGTTTTTTGAAGTAAAACTTGCACCTTTTGACCTTTACAGGAGTACGCACCCACCCGTTTACAGATAGAGCGTACAAGTACGCAGGTATTATGTACTTGAGGTGCACACACGCAAGTAAAAGTAAGAGAAACTGCGTAACCAGAGTTATATTGACTTTTAAAGGCTTTCTCTCTTTTTTGGAGTTTGACATGAGGAGCAGAGGTATAAGACTTGCCAAGGAGGACAGTATGGTTATTGATGGAGCCATACTGACTGCAAATAGTCATGGTGACAAATTTTAGTGTAACAAGGGGCGTAACACTTCCTTGTAGTTGTCTAGAGTACTAAGACTATCCCGCCATCATATAGTCATTATGCAGGGGCATGATCACCCTTGTATAACTTCAATCGATTTCCATTGACTCTGCCTAGAAAATATTCTCCATTCAGCCTTGTGAGCCAAACTACGCCACCATGTGTAATTTATTTTACCACATAGGGTCCAAGCCAATGCATTTGAAACTTTCCAAGAAATTTCGTAAATTTTCTGTCATATAGTAATACCAAATCATTAGCCTGGAAGGTGTGCTACTTTATATGTCGATCGTGCCATACCTTTTCGTGCTCTTTTCGTACCATTGGTGGAATCCTGCTAAGAATTGATCCTCCTCCAATTCCGTCAGTTGCACGAGACGTTCCTCCATAGTATCACGATCAACCATATCAGTTAGTTTTTCAATCCATAGACTTGACACAATATATTCCATGGGCATCATAGCCTCCTGCCCATAGACCAACCTGAAAGGGGTTTGGCCTGTCAACTTTTTACAAGTGGTTCTATACGCCCACAAGACTATTGGTATGCGCACATCCCAGTCATTCTGCTTTGTGTTGCAAACCTTCGTTAAAGCATTTTCCAGGATTTTATTGAAAGCTTCTACTGTACCATTAGCTTGAGGGTGGTAGGGCATACTTTTCTAATGATAAACCTGGAATTCTTCAAGCATCGCGACAATTGTCTCGTTTAAGAAGTGCGTGCCCCTATCACTCATTAATATCTTAGGGTAGCCAAATCAAGACAAGATAAACTCAAAAATAAACTTCGCAGTGGTAGTTGTGCTACAGTCCTTTACTAGTTGCACTTCTGCCCATCGCATCAAGTATTCAGTTGCTGTAATAATATATCGCGCTTCTGTCTTTTTCCCTGGTGGCTGGATCAGTCCCACAAAATAAATCGCCCATTTATCGAATACCTGCAAAGTTATCTATGGAGTTAAGGGAAATTAATCCCTTCGTGATGGTCTTCCCATCCTTTGGCAAGCATCACATGCCCTACAATATGATTTAGAATCCATATGCACCATTGGCCACCAAATTCATGCACGTGGGATCTTATGCATGGGCTCTCTACCCGCGTAGTGTCCTCTCGCCACTCCTCCATGTGATTCTACGAGGATGCTTGGTCATTCAAAATATGAAACATATCGGCACAATATTTCATCAGAGCCCATTTTATATAAGTGTCTAGTGATCACAGAAAAATCAGCCGCGCGAATCACCAATTCCTTCTTCTGCTGTGTAGAATATCCTTCTGGGGCTGTACCAATTGTCAAAAACTGGATTATGTCTGCAAAGTGATCATCTGCAACACGAACCGCAAAGAGTTGTGCATCAGGAAACCCTTCTTCCAAACTAGTAGGCTCATCATGAGTCTCAATCTAGGATAGATGATCAGGACCAACATTCAATCATCTAGGCTTCATAATCACCTAAAAATTGTACTCCTCAAAGAGCAACAACCATCTACAAATATTCCCCCCAACATAGGCTTATTGACTAGGTATTTTAGAGAAGAATGGTCTGTATACATCTTGAAGTGCACACTGAATAGATAGTGCAAGAATTTTTGTAGCACGTACACCATTTCCAGTCCTTCTCATTTTGTAGTTGAGTAGTTCTTCTCCACCTTTGATAATTTGTGACTTGCAAATGCTATAGGATGATCAATATCGCCTTCACTTGGTTGGGTCAGCACCATACCTAGCGCAATACAAGAAGTGTACACATGAACGTGAAACTCCTTTTTCCAATTCGGGAACATCAGAATGGGCATAGTGATCATTTTCTCCTTTAAAATGTCTAAACTGTTTTGACATTCTTCATCACAGTAGAATGTCGCATCCTTCTTCAACAATTTCTCCATTGGCACGGTGATTTACGCATATCCCTTGATAAAATTTCTATAATACCCCGTATGGCCCAGTGCCACGCGCATCTGTTTTACATTCTTTGGGGCCTCCAAATTGATAATAACAATGATATTTGCAATTTCTATCATCAATCCCTACTTGCAAACCACATGACCCAAAAATATTCCATAAGGAATACAGAAGATGCATTTTTTTAGATTCAGGATGATTTGATGTCTGCGACAGGTATCCAACATAAGGCGCAGACTTGCAGCATGGTGCTTTACCAACCCAAATACAATCCAATAATCAAAGTAGACTTCTAAGAACTTATGGATAAATTCCTTAAAATCTACAATTACTACTCTTGAGAAGATTGCAGGTGCATTCTTCAATCCAAATGGCATTATTGTGTACTGAAAACACCCTCATTCCATCGCGAAGGTGGCCTTGTTGTGATCCTTCGACGCGATCTTGATCTGATGGTACCCCGAGAACCCAACAATGAATGAGTAGGCTTCCTGCCCTCCAACATTCTCCAGGACTTCATCTGTAAATGATGTTGGAAACAGGTCGTGGACGCATGCGTCATTGAGCTTCCTCAGATCTACGCATATCCGGATTACATCCTCTTGCTTCTTTTCCTGGACTACCATAGGACTTACAGAGTCTAGTTCCTCCATAGGCTCAATGATCCAAAATTTTATCATTTTTTCCAACTCTTTGTGCACCATTTCCTTGTATTTTGCATTCAAACAGTAGGGTCGTTGTTTTACAGGCGTCGCATCTAGCTTCAAAGTAATATTCATCATTCCTAGTTCGCCTACTACGCCATTCAGATCTAATAAACTAGTGGGAAACAAGTCATGGTATTCGCACAACAGTTATGTGACCTTATCAACTGTATCCTCATCCCAATAGTCACCTATTTTCGTAAACTTCAGCTATAAGTTCGATCCAATGTTTACCTATCTAGTCTTCAAAGGCTCTTCTATGTCAGGGATTGCTGCTTTGGGTCCTTCAACTTCGCTTTGTCCGTTAGACTCTAGAATGTTGATATTTCTAAGGTAATCTTCTTCTTCTTCTGTGGTCACGTTATAGCATTCAAGTGTATGGCACAACTGCGTATTCAATTTTGGTTGAACCCATTCTACTGGTTCCTTAGGAATTCAAAAGATTGCAACCTTGATTTCTTGGAGCGCCTCATCAATACATTCAAATCCATCCTCAAAGTGAAAGGTCAATAGGAAATTCAGTTTCCAGGTACGAGTTCATCAGAATGGTATCCAAAGTATGACAAAATATGTGCACCCATTCAGGTTGAGGTTCCTCTCCCCAAGATTTAGTCCACCATGCCAAATGCTCACGCAGATCATCTTTTCCTGTGTATTTCTCTGTCATACGGGTATTGGCGTACCCGAACCTCAGCTTCATCATTCGCCTGTATTCTTTCCAATCAACAAAGTTGTCCTTATGTGTACCCCACCAATGGGTAGGTGTAGCACGTAGCGCCAGATCTAGTGCCTAGAACCGATGCTCTTCTGGCACCTCCCTTTCAAACTTATCCAAAAACAAGTTAACATCATCTAAACCATCATAATGAGGTAGATTTCGTACCTCCGTGGATATGCAGCGAAGCGATTTTTCAACATGTTGCAGCGCAGCGAGGAGACTTCATGTAATCTGTTATGCCAATGCTCAAGTTCTTCATCAGAATTTGAGGTGCATGAGCTATCTCTATCCCAGGTAATTCATCCATCTGCCATAGGATTGATCCAGTCCTCATCATGTGTAGTGATCTTATATATTTGATCCAGATCATCCTCTTCTTCGTAATTGTAGACTAGTTCCATGTATCGTGCACCTTTAGTTGGATCTAATGGAACAATTACTCAGAGCGCCTTCCTTTCAAATTCCATTCTACATTTCTTAAGATTAATGACCATATCCATATTGAAGGCCTAATCAATGCCTAATAGTGTAGGGCAAGGATTACTATCATCCACTATCTCGATCACTATCCTCCATGACCCTATACAGGCGCCCCATAGGAATGATCTTTTTTTGATTTTCCATGCGTAGCTGGATAGGAGACCATTGCAGTGTAGGTCTTCCCATTCTTTCCCAAGTCTGTTTTGGTAGCACATTCACATCAGATCCTAGATCGAGAATTACCTGATCCATTTCGTATTCTCTGATCTACGCAATTAGCCTCGTTTTGCAACCTGTTTGTTTCTTTCTTTTGCCCACTTTCCATACAACGCGCTGTTCTAGAGGCATCTTAACCTTACCTGTACAATTATTAATCATATCTTGGAGCCATTCTACCTCCTTTTTATCCCACAATATATTCATACAAGTCTTCAAAAAGGTAGCTAATAGCGAAGGATCTATGTCACATGCTTTGTTGTTTCCACCATACTTCTCTTGACTTCCTGAGGTAGAGGCTTCAATGAAGCTCTTTTTGACTTCCATAAAGGTTTCCTTAGCCCACCTTAGGTTAAAACCTACTTCCTTCTCAACAGCCTTGCATACCCATCCTTCAATCTATGGCTTCTTTCCTTTATCTTCTCGAATGGCAATACCACTTCGTGTCACCATCTTAACACTAGGATATTCTTTGCGAGGCTCCACCCTCATCATCGGAATATTTTGCATAGGTGTTTGAGACTTTTTCTCTTGCATATTGGTTATGAGTACCGGACAATATTTTATAACATGATCAAATTGTTGACAATACTGACAGGAGGGATGTGTTGGGTTTTGATAGTTTGGCGCAAAATGACACACTTCACCACAATTGTAACAAATGACTTGCTCGTGACACCTTCCAACCCCTCCCCCTCATCCTCTTCCCTGGCCCTAGAATCCTCCACACACTGCACCCACGCCCTGATCCTAAGGCCGATTTTCCACCTGCATTTGATAAGTATGGGTTTGCTCCATCATCAGTTCGTAGCTCTGGAAATTGTGCTTATCATGCCCAACCGATTTACAAAAAATACAAAATAATTGTTGTGGAGTTTTCACAAACTTTTGTAGGAGATGACAATTGTTAGTCATGTGCTTCCCAGCTACTTGACAGATAGTGCACCATAAGGCTACCCCTGCGCTTGGTCCAATGATATTTTCTAGCTTTAGCGGAACATGACCTCCCCCAATGAGGTAGTTTTGATAGACTGGACAATGGTCCTTATCATGACCATGGCCTTTACACTTCAGGCACCAAACCTCTGTGCGCACCTCGGGCTAGACTTCCTTTCCCTTCTTAAGGCTTTGCAACTCCATGTGAAAACTCACCAGCTGCGACTAAATCTTTTGTACCCCTACATTCGTGTCTTGCACTAGTGAAGCTTCTAATCTCATGGAAATCTCCACTGCTTCTGCTTGCGTCCCTATTTTATACTGTGAAAATGGTAATTTGAAGCGAGGTAGGAGGGAAGTAATGTACCAGTCCCTATGTTGAGTATCTGTAATGTTCATGTTAGCCTGCTGAATCAGACATTTTAGTCTTTGATCAAAGCCCCACGCAAATTTGTTTGCCATTTTCTAAATCTCCTTAAGCTCTATCATAGACTAGGCTTGAGACTTGGGCTTCTTAAACTCACTGTTCAGTGCTTACTGGTTTTCTAGCATAGCCATGTTGGGTTTATCTGTGCAGAACTTGATGTACCAACTCAGTGCTCTATCCTGTAGCGCTGTGACTAGCTGTGCTTTCTTCATATTATCATCAATGATCTGTTGTTCCTTCCATACAACATCTGCGATGAACCAAAATTGTTCGGGGTCTTCAGTTCCCACACCCTTAAACACAAGAATCTTCATTGTATTCACCATGTTAACTGATGGAGGTGGAGGTGGAGGTGTAGGTGTGTGAGGCAAAGGTGGAGGTGGAGGTGGAGTGGATGGATGAGGTATTCTTGCGATACCTTGACTTACTATTTGTAGCGTGCTTCACGGTGTTCTCAGAATATTACCTTCGTCATCACTATCAGATGATCCTAACAACGGACTGTATTCAGACCCTGATTCTTCGTTCCTTCTGAATTCTCTCCCACTTCGCGTAGTCCCAAACATCAATTTAAAGGCATAACCTTCTTTTCACACAATAACATCTTAATCCAGGTCTTCAGAGATTTCAGGTACTTACCTCTTGGTCCCTTGAAGAACCTACACTCTGCTTCACTATAGCTAGAGGACGTATGAATCACGAACTCAGTGATGAATCCTCCCATAATACGATCAACCTAGTGGTCGACGACCCGCACAATGTTATTTTCTGAAGCCTCAAAGAGCTTCACCAATTTGGGGGTCCACACAATAGGTCCGTCAAGTCTCCACCTACCCTGACTATCTGCTAATTTGGATAGCTGCTCATGCAATTCACAAGGGAAAGAGAAGAAGAATATTTTGAGTTCATTTGTAAATAGGTATCTATTCAGCCACTCTTCCTTAGACAATCGCAGATTTCTATTCTCTTGGGCTGCAAACACGTGTAACTTTCAATCGATCCACTTTTCAATATCTTTCTTAGTGAGGAACCACTTACCACACATTCCTCAGTGGGATTCTGGTCCGAAAAAAGGAACCATTTGTTGGCTTGATGGGGCTTGACCCAGGTTCAACATTAGTTGCGCTAACCAAGAAAACCCTAAACTGCTGGCCCTTTCGGTAACAACCCGCGTAGCATAGGCTGCAGTCTCATCCGAAGCGGTATTAGGGGATGAGAAAACCAGGTTTCTGTATCCAGAGGCCTGTGTGATGGGTTCTTGTGGCTTCTAGGGCTTAGTTTTGTCTTCATAAACCCTAACCCTTCTGGAACAGCTGATAACATTAAATCTTGTATACAACGATTATATCTTCACGAAGGTCATTAGCTAGTCATAACATGCATAATTTATATTGATCTACCACTTTCACACATTAGAGAAACATTATTCACTTACTTTCCAATACAAAGCAAAGACAAATAAATTGCAGAAATAAATACACATAAGTGGATACACAATGTATGGATTAAACTGTCTTTTATTAGATGTGATTTTCAAAATACAAACTCTTCTTCCTTGAGCACTCAGCTGCAGGAGCCTTCCCCTTCGCCTAAGTACAGGAAACATACTTTCATGCCTTAGCTTATTTTCCCAAATAATGATTTTCTATCTTATAAAATCCTCTTAGACTCGCTATGGCTCTTCTATTTATAGCCTTTTCCTTTTAAAATACCATGGTCCACGAACCATGGGCGAGTCTCAAAACCTTCTTAACTCCTAACAACATAAGGGAATAGAACCCCTTTGATTCTTACTATCTTCGGGCCCTACTTCCACAAATCATGAAGAATTTACATTTTTACACAAAGGAAATACAAAATTGAACCCCAGGGATCCCATCCCAACAATGTAGTTGTTTCACCGTTTTTGTTGTATGTAGGCATCGCTTCGGTCCATTTGGTAAAATAATCTACAACCAAAATAATGTTGCCATGCCCCCCCGGCCGAATGAGGGTTACAGGTCATGAAGTCAATGCTCCATTTTGTAAAGGGTCCAACAATGATAACATGATGTATAGGAGTAGGTGGAGCATGAGCTTTACGATTATAAATCTAGCAATCGTGACACTTTTGGACTACAAGGATGCAATTTTGAAACATGATGGGCCAAAAGTAACCAAATTGCAAAATCTTTTGGGTTGTGGCATAACTAGACATATGTCCACCACATGCTCCAATGTGATATTCATTCAAATCTTTCTCAACCTCCTCATGAGTGAGGCATCATCTAAATATCATATCAACACCACGGTGATAGAGAGTGTCACCAAGTATAATGTAATTTCGAGCTTGGTATTGAATGCGTCGCTGTGGAATGAGAGGTGTTGGGCCAGAAAGTATAGGTTTGGAGATATATAATGACATATCTGTACCAAGGATTAGATGAATCAATCAGAAACAAAGACTCATCGAGAATAGAGTCATCAGATGTGGACACAGTTTCAGGAGAGGGAAGGTCACATATCAGTTCAACGAAGACTAAGGACTTCTTAGATTTGGATTTGATGAATTCCAAATCAAACGCGTGGAGAATAATAATCCATTTAGAGTATTCCTCCCAACAATTGACGTGACAAAATGTATGTCATCAAATTTTCATCATAAACTACCATAGTTTTCCGAAGCAGTGTATAGTTGTGAAATCTCTGGACAAATTGCATAGCTACGAAAGTTAACTTTTCGACATGAGTATATTTGATTTCAATGTCTTTTAAATTTTGAGTCAAATAATTCGTCCCCCGTATCATCTTCTTGGACCAATACCATCGCAATGGTGGTAACAACTACATCAAGATACATAAAATAGTCTTGTTGATAGACATGGGGATACAATAATGATGCTTGAACTAGGAAATATTTCAAAGCATCAAAAGCCTTATGGGTTGCATCATCCCAATGGAAGGGAATCCATTTTTTTATTAGGCAAGTAAATCCCTTCGTAAGTTCTGCATAGTTTAGGACAAATATTTGTAGAAATTTAGCATTTCCTTAGAGGTGTTGTAACTGAACTGGTGAGGAAGGTGTAGATACATCAAGAATTGTTTGTACTTTGAGTGGATCGATGTGGATTCCTTGCTTTGACACAATGGATCTGAGAACTCTACCATATTGGACACAAGACACACACTTTTGCATATTTAATCTGACATTGCATGCCAAAAACATAGGAAAATTTCCCTAAGATGCATCGGGTGATCCTCACGACATTTGGTGTGGGAAAGTAAATAATCCAAATAAGGTTATACAATGTGCTTGATACCATGGAAGGAATAATTCATGGCCCTATGGAAAGTTGCACTAGAATTCTTCAAATTGAAGGGGAGTTAACAATAGGAAAACGTGCCCCATGGACAAATAAATGTAGTCTTATGTTGGTCTGATGGGAGTATGTTGGTTTGATTGTAACCAAAAAAGCCATCCATAAAGGCTTTTTTTTGCTTCCAACATAGTCATAAAAAATTTGTTCGATGAACAAGGTTGGGTAGTTGTCTTTGGGAAAAGCACAATTAATATCCCAATAATCGATGCATACTCGAATCGTTCTTGGTTTTTTCATCATAGGGAATATGTTTGAGAACTAAACAGTGATAGGAACTAGGTAAACAAAACCAACACACAAAAGTTTTTCGACTTCTACCTTGATCGCAACAACTTTATTCTGGTGGAATGAACATAGGCATTGTTGAATTGGCTTAACATCTAGATAAGTTTTAATCTCATGTGCCATGATATTCAGATCAAACCTAGCATCTCTTCGTATGTCCAAGTGAAAACTTCACAAAATTATTTAAAATGGGCTTTATAAATCTTGACCTCATTAGGAGAACAAGATGAACCAATATGGACATTTTTTATAACTCTGAGTTTAATTGAAATATCGAGAGGAATGGACTTTTCAAGATTTGATAAAAAATTTCTCGAAAACGATGTCATGAATGAATACAAAATCCCTAAACGTATTGGTAATATTAGGTGAGTAAACATCTCCAAGATTATTCTCAAGGGCTTCAAGTAATGAGGAACAATGATGATTATCGTCCCATGGTGCTTCATCTAACATCATGATTTTTGTGATGCTTTTGTCAGTAGAGAGTGTACCAGTGAAAGGATTAGAAGATGAACCAAAATATTGGGAATGATCGACCAATTTTATTGAGGAATTAAAATCCGAATTCGCTGAACATGCTAAATAAATTGCTTTATGTTCAAGCTCAAAGGGACTGAGTGGCATACAGTCACCAAACGTATCAACATTATAAATTTATTATACTAATGAGGGATCATATGGAATATTACAAGAGGAAATCATATTAACAAACTTAAATGGATTGAGAATGTCAAGATGTAGAAATTAATTTTTAGATTCAATACTGCTAATGAAATTTTTGAAATCACAAGATTTGATGCTACTCTACTGATTTGCAGAAGTTAATTCACCATCTAAAAAAAGAACCATATACATGAAAAAGGAAACATCACACATGCACAACTATTTATCTCTGGGAAAGAAACTTCTCAAAACCTCTTACTATCTATATTATGTTAATCAAAGCATAGAGAAGAAATGCAATGCTTGCTCAAGCCTGAGCACACCCTACAAATGTATAGTCTATCCCTCTACCCAAATGACTGAACCTGGCCCAACACTTAGACAATTTCAAGCCTTCACAGGATCCTATTTCCTTGTGTTGTTCCCTTGGGAAATTTCCCCTATTATTTAGGTATTTCACACCAAGGAATTATGCAACAACCTTAGGTCAATCTCTGACTGCACGCACCACATGTACACATGGGAATATGCTACAACCAATAGTACACTTCCTTGGAATCTCCATCTTAATTGGGTAACTCGAATTCTCTGCATGCAACAATTATTTTTGGATGATTGATTAGTTAACTGGTTGATCACTTAGTGTGGTTGAAGTTCCACTTCCACAACTTGACCTCCACTATTCTTCTGATAGTTAGAACTGGTTAAACTGACAATAACTCAAGTTAATTGAAATAGATTGCTACAAATTAGAAATAAATCATGTATAACTAAAATAAAGCTTATCCCAATTGAATTTACAAAGTTAACTGAGTGACAAGAGCCATGTCGTCTCAGTTAACTACCTCCAAGTATTCCGCTAAAATAGAAATTCGAATTTTATTCTAGCTTTACCAAGGCAAAGTCAAAAATGGATTTTCTTGCTGAATTTTCAACACTCCCTCTCAGCAAGAAAGGATTATCAACCACCCCTATCTTGCACCTATGGAACTAGAAATTTCCTCTTGACAAAGCATTTGTCAACATATTTGCATCTTGTATCTCTGTCGGAATGTATTGTAACAACATAATCCTCCTTTGCACACAATCTCATAGATTGTGATACCGGATATAAATATGTTTGGATCAATCATGAAATACAAGATTCTCAGAGAGTTTGATACAACTCTGATTATCACAGTAAATCACAGTAGGATCCATCATCTGACCAAATAACCCAACACGAATATTTCTCATCTAGATAGCCTCACATGATGCTTGCCTGTAGCCATGTACTCTTCTTTTGTTGAGCTGAGTGCCAAAGATCTCTGATTCCTCTTGTACCAAGACACTGCTGCTGACCCAACACTAAAAATTCTACATGATGTACTCTTCCAGTTTGATGGACTTCTATCCATCTATTCCAAAGTCCAAAATGTGTAGTACCTATTAGGTATCCCAACACATGATTTGATTCCTTCCAATACAATTTGTTTGGCTTAACAATTTCTTGAATAAGCTAGTTAAATGCATAACACATGTCTATTCATGTTTTCACCAAATACATGAGTGAACCCACACTTCCTATAAATGGTAGCGTCCACTACTTCTCTTGAAGTAACATCCTCTTTCCTCTAGTTTCCTACTAGAGGAGTCTCCATGGGTTTGCACCTGTCCAGGTGGAACCTCTAAATTATCTCATTGGCATACTTGCCCTAAGAGACAAAAAATTCCCATTCACCTTTCCATACTTCCAAACCAAGGAAGTAGTGCATTAGGCCCGTTTCCTTCATCTGAAATTCTCTTGCAAGGTCCTCCTTGCAAGATTTGATCAATATCTCATCACCAGTAAGGATCAAGTCATCAACATATAACATAATAAGCAATAATTTACCTTCTACTAAAATATGATAGATGTTTTCATATTCTTCACTTTTGGTGAAGCCCAAACCAGTGAGATAACTATCGATCTCAGTGTACCAAGCACGAGGTGCTTACTTGAGTCCATACAATGATCGCTTGAGTCTGCACACATGTGACTCTCATTCAAAGGTATCAATCCCCTATGGCTACTTAATATACACCTCCTCCTCAATAAACCCATTGATGAATTCTGTCTTCACATCCATCTGGTGGGTCTTCCACCCCATCTGCGATGACAGTGCTAGAATTGAACTTATGGATGAGTACCTTGCTACTGGAGCAAAGGTGTCCTCATAGTCAATTTCCTCAACCTGAAAGAACCCCTTAGCCATAAATCTCGCCTTGTGATTCTCTATGATTCCATATGCTACATGATTTACCTTGTAAATCCATATCAAACCATCCATTGATTTTTTTGTTGGTCCTGGGACCAATTCCCAAACACTGTTTTTGACAATGGAATAATACTCCTCTACCATAGCATCAACCCATATTGGTTTCTCTACAACTTCCTCGAATGAGGATGACTCATTCTCTACTAGCTCACTCATCTGATCCATGTAGCAAGTGTACTGATCTGATGACCTCCTCTACTTGTGTTGTGATGTGGGTACTCCCACATTCTCTCTAGCATCCAACAATAGTATTTTAGCTTCCCTAGTTTGCTTCCTTCCTTCTCTGGATATCTCTACTTGAGTGGATGTCTCCTCTCTCTTCTTGTCTACTTGTGGTGGATCCACAACTTCCTCGGGTTCTTCCTTTGGAGCGAAAAGCTCCTGATTAGGCTGAAACTGCAGCTCCCTCTCAAGAGAACACCTCATTGCCTTCTCCTAATCCAATTTCACATCCCTTATAACCACTGTCACACTGAGGGATGGAAAGTACACACAATAGTTGTGAGGTGTTTTTGTGTACCCCACAAATATGCCCAACTTTTTTGTCAGCTCTCACTTTTTCCTTGTGAGGTTCCTCTTCTGCAAATAGACCATTGTGTTGCATGCTTTAGCCCACAAGTGTAGAGGCAGGCTTTGGTCATGCAACATCACCCATGTTACTCCTAAAATACTTCTATTCTTCCTATGAGCCACCCCATTCTATTTTGGGTTATGGGTTGTTGTCAATTCCTATCAAATGCCTTCCTTTGCACATAAATTTTTAAACTCATTTGATAGGTACTGGCCTCCGTTATTGCTCCTTAGAGCCTTTAGTTTCTTGCAAGTTTCTTTCTCAACAAGTGCTTTAAATTCAACAAATTTGGAGAATATTTGGTCTTTCTTCTGCATGAAGTCGATCCAACACTTCCATGAGAAATCACCTACAAATATAACATAATACCTATGCTTGGCAGTGGAGGCTGTCGAGAAATGTCCACAGACATCAAAATGGATCCTTTCAAGGATTGCATGCGCCTTTCTGTCAAGATCATTGAAGGTGGATTTTGTGTACTTTCCCAGCATACACCCTTTACATGTATCTCACTGCTCTAGTGATCCTTTTGGTAGGCCTGTAGAAATATGCTGCATGATCTTCAAAGAGCCATGATGCAAATAGCCAAGTATTCTATGCCATAATTCTCCGACATCTCAGCTCTACACCTTCTCTTCTTTTAAGCTCAATGTTGCACAATCTTCCACATCTAATTTGTAGAGGTTATTCACTCGAACCCATATATGCTTCACTTGTACCATGGTGATGTGTCTCAGGAAATCATTCCCATTGCTAAATATCACAACATAGCCACAATCTTCCAACACAACAATGGAAACTAGATTCTTCTTCAAACCCGGTACAAACATCACATCCTTGAGCCTAATAGGGGAGCTAGAATCCATCTTAAAAGTAACTATAATAATACTGGTCATTCTATAACTTCCATCATATTCAATCTCAATGTGCATCTAGAGATTGTTCTCATCCAAGTCACTGAAAAATTCCTTGTTCCCTATCATGTGGAATGAGGTACCGTTGTCAGGATACCACACACTACCCATCACTATTATTTCCATGCATGCAATGAGGGTAAAATTAAGTTCAAACTGTGAATCCAAGACTTCACCCAATGCTCCTCCTACCATCTTCTTTCTTTCCTTCTTGTGTGGACACTTCGTTTCATAGTGCCCAAATTCATTACAGTGAAAGAACTTGATTCTAGACAAGTATTTCTTCTTTTCCCCTTCACTCAAATCTACTTTGGATTGGGATTTATTCCCTTTCCCTTCATTTTTCTTTTAATCCAAGGCCCAATTCTCCTCATCCTCACCCTTGGATGAGGTCCCATCTCTAGTGTTCTTCCTTATCTCCTCTTGTATCAAATTGGACCACAAGCGTTCCCAATTTGGTAGCTTCTCCCTCTCGTTCATCGAATCTTGGTAGTTGTACCAGCTCTAGGGAAGGCCTAGAAGGGCTAGGCTCACTAAACATCCTTTGATAAAATAACACCAACTTGACTGAGTTCATCATGAACTGTGTGAACCTGCTTAGGTATTGTGGAATGGTCTCGTTCCTCTGCATCTTGATATTTCGAAACTTGTCCTTGAGTGCCAATTTCCCATGGTCACTAGTATTCCGGAACAAATCTCTAAGTGTTTGCCACATTGTATACAAATTCTCTTCCATGTGGATATTGGAGACAATATGGGCTCGTTCCCTCCAATATGACCCTCCTCACCTTAGAAATACACTTCTTCCATTCTGCTAGATTCTGAGCATCAACTGTTGTTGGTTTCAGAATATCATTATCAATGAACTACTTTAACCCATTATCTTGCAGTATTGTCTCCATGCAGTCCTTCCCTTCAACATAATTCAAGCTTCCCTCAAGGGCATGCTCAAGCTTTAGTCCATTGAAGTCCATCTTCTCAGTCCTGAAGAAAACCTGCAACCTAATCTGCAACCTCGAACCTCCTATAATGACAACTTTGAAATCTTTGATCTATAGTGATTCTAGTTTTGATACCATGTAGAAATTAATGTGTATATTCAATACTACTCATGAAATTTTCTAAATCACAAGACTTGAAGCTACTCTACTGATCCGCGGAAGTTAATTCACCATCTAAAAAAAAAATCAAAGACATGCAAAAGGAAACATCACACATGCACACATATTTATCTAGGGGAAAGAAACTGCTCAAAACCCCTTAGTATCTATATTGTATTAATCAAATAATAGAGAAGAAAAATAATGCTTGCTCAAGCCTAAGCACACCCTGCAAGTTTATAGTCTATCCGTCTGCCTAACTGACTAAACTAGGCCCAACACTTAGCCAATTTCAAGCCTTCCCAAGCTTCTATTTCCTTGCACCGTTCCCTTCAAAAATTGCCCCTATTTTTTAGAAATTTCACACCAAGGAATTTCATAATAGCCTTAGGTCAATCTTTGACTGCATGCACCACCTGTACACATGGGAATATGCTACAACTAACAACTAATAGTACTCTACCTTGGAATCTCCATCTTAACTGGGTAACTCAAATTCTCTGCATGCAACAATGATTTTGGGTTGATTGATCAGTTAACTGGTTGATCACTGAGTGTGGTTTAAGTTCCATTTCCACAACTTGACCTCCACTAGTTCTTCTGATAGTGAGAGATAGTTAAACTGATAGTAACTCAAATAAACTAAAATAGATTGCTACAAATTATCAATAAATCATGTAGAAATAAACTCAAGCTTCTCCAACCCGAATTTAATAAGTTAACTGAGTGACAAGGGCCATGTCAACTCAGTTAACTACCTCAAAGTATTCAACTGAAATAGAAATTCGAATTTTAATCTAGTTAAAACTAGATTTTCTTGTTGCATTTTCAACAAAGGAGGAGGGAGTGGAAATTTTCCCATTAAAGAGGAATCTTTAAGCAATCCTACTTTGACATGTTTATAAGGCTATGGTGATTCACCCACAAGTGGAATGCTTCAAACAGTTTGAGAATTACTAGCAAAAAGGGTAACTTGGTTGATGGCCATGATGCCCCCTTGGTGAGGGAAATAAATCATCCTAAAATAGGTCAAGACCACAACTACCATGGCATAAATCCATGTTCAACCTAGTAATAGGTTATAATCCAAAGGTCCATATGTGACTTCAACTTCTACTGAGACCGTTTTTCCAGCTAATTCTACGTGCAATGAATTCGAAATCTTGTAAAGTGGTGGGTGACTTATTATGTTGTGGATAACCAATATGTTTCCAAAATCAAAGTGACATGATATAATTTGAAGCACCTTTGTCCATAATTGTTCGATGGATATTTTATTTCTAATAACAACTTGGATCATGAATGCTAGTTGGGGCAGAAGTTTAGGAGTATGGTTCTCGTGATTAAAAATGACAATATTTGAATATGAAGGATCTATCCCTCCAATTGCTGCGAGTAAGGACTTATTTTGGTTAGGAAAATTATACAAGACCTTGAGACTTAACATAGCAGAAGGAGCTTGGGCTAAGTCCTCAATTATATTGTAATTTTGTGCAACTCTCACATGAGGATTGAATGATGACTAGTGAATAACGAATTTAGGAGGTTTAATGATTAATAAAGCCAGTGTTACATTTGGAGAAGGATCTGAGGTAGATTGAGTGGAGCTAGGTTAATCATTAATCTTATGATTCAAAGGATTCAAGTTACCATATTCTTTATTCCTGGTAGCCATGATGACATCATATTTATGTTTGGTGGAAGATAACATCATTAACTCGGAAGGGGAAGCTTGATCTTGTGAAACCTTTTTCGTCTCCTAGTTGGGAAAGGGATTTGTTAATACAACCGGTGCGCTAGATGATGACTTTAGGAATTGATTAACTTCTTCCCAATACAAATAGTTCCTAGTAAATTTTTCCTCATTACAAAAAAGGCATGGATAACGAGGATTTCGTTTGTCATCAGGGGATTGATTTTTCTTTTCTTGCGATGAATTTTATTTCTTCTTCTTACCTTTATCTTTCTTCTTACTTCAAGGTTACTGAGATTTGCATTTCGTAGATTGAATGAAATTAATGTAAGAAGTAGTCACAGGAGTAGTAGAGGATGGGTTTTGAGTAGTCACAATAGGAGGTGAACCATAGTTTACTCACTGTCTGTTGACTAGCAGAACCAATCACACCATCAATGACACATGATTCTTTAGTGCGAGGTGGTGGAAAAATATGTTAAGGTCACAAAGGATTGGGTATATTGTAATGGAGCATGTTATATTGAATATAAATCAAATCAAGGCATTGGGCATAGTCAATTACTTTATTTTTAGTGACAACACTACCTTTAGAAACATATTCAATTATGGATGGTAACAAAGATTTAATAAACCATTCTACTAATAACTAATCGAGAATGAAATTTTTGACCAATCAATGTTGACACATCCATTCATGAATATGATTAGAGATATGAGTGGAATCTGACTATTTCAAAGAGGTAAAAAGATTGGTTACTGTTTCATATCAAATAGGTAATTGAAAATGGGTCAAAAATGTAGTTGCTAAGGCATTGAAGTTGTTAAATGAAGCTCGTGGAAATTCAACATACCACTTAGCTATCGTACCAGTAAGAGTTTTCTAGAAAAATTGTCAACGAATTGAATCATCATTTAAGGAGTTGGATGAACACCATAAATGATAGGTCATAGCATGAGTGGATGGGTCTTCTCCAAGATTTTCGTTGGAATTTGGAATGTTGCTAGGAAATTTTGTAGGAATGGCCGAACACTAAGGAGAATGACATATAAGATCATTCGTTAGATGGGTTAAATATGGTAACTCAAGGGTCACAAAAAATGGAAACTGTCTATTAAATTCCAATGCAGGATATCCTGGGTATGACGAAATGGGTTGAGCAACCAATATTTGCATTTTAGGATAAGGAGGATTTTGATAACCAGGATAAATTTAGCCACGTTGTCTCATTCCATTGAACCTTGAAAAGGCTGAAATGGTTTTGTTTGTATATGTTGGCCTTGATAAGGCAATTTTAGAATAGTAGTTTGATCAAGAGGTATTTTTGGGATACCTTGGAACTATTTCCAAGAGGGATTTTGCGTCATCCCTACATTAGGTTGATTGGATGGTACCTGTGTTATACCATGCACAGGTTGATTTACTTGCATCCAAGGTATAGATTTACCAAGTGGTGAAGTTTGTAACAAAATCTGAAGAGGCTGGGTAGATGATATTTGATAGATTCCAGATACCGGTGGAATAGGTTGTGTTCATAAAACCTAGACAGGTTGACTTACTTGAGGGAAAACTTGGGAAAATTGAGGTATAGATTGAATAGGTTCGTAAGTAGGAATCTAGGGTGTTCCCGAGGTAGGTTGATAAGTTGAGAGGTGATTCAAAATAAAACCAGGTTGAACAGGAAATGTGGGATGCCAAGGATTAGAAGCCATCCTTAGAAATGGAGGAATCATAGGAAGAGGACTCGAATAGAATGGAGCACAAACTTGTGGAATTTTTTTATCACATGGAAAAAGTTCAACGATGAGTTTCCCCCATATTGGGGGATAAGGAAAATATGGAGGTAACTACCCCCGAGGAGGAGAGTACCCAGTATAGGATGGAGTAGGTTGTTGTAGATGTCCCAATCCACTAACAAATGAGCCATACTACTGATTCAAAGAAGGTTGGGGCACAATAGGTGGGATAGGTTGTGAGGTACTCATCAAAGAGGTATTAGATAACATTCCAGATGAAGATGACAAGGGAGAAGTCCATGGACTAGTCAACGCACCATAAAAGGTTCCAGATAGTGACTGGTAGCCAGGTGGAACCAACGAACTACCATAGAAATGGGTTTCTAGTGAAATAAAAAACATAGACGTAGATACAACTTTGGTTGACCCACTCATGATAACAGATATAGGTTGAGAAACTGTCATTGACTTAGTCTTGGTTAAACTTCCCAAAGGAGTTTTTTGAGGGAATCTCAAAGGTGAGTTGAAATGAGGGGTTCTAGGAGAAGGAGCTTGTACTGGAGTATGAAGAGTTAGCACTCTATAATTTTCTGAGGTTGCAGAAGAAAATCACAAAGGTAACCCCAAACCTACTTTGGAAGTTGGGATCTAGCCATACCAGCTTCAGAGAGGGCTCTCTCTGTAAGATTTAACTTTGTTGTATTAAATATTAGGCTAGTTATGATTTTTCAAAGTTTTTTTTTAAATTCATTGGTTGATTAAGTGCCTGAACCTTCCATTGGGATATGGATTCTATTGTTTAAAGGGGGTCTGTGTCAACTTTTAGAAATGAGTTTCACATCGCAAGGTAGTTAAGCTAATCGGATCCTTTATATTTAAGTGAAATGGAATGGAAGAAAAGATATAAGTTCAATAGAAGTTAAAGAGAAATTAAGAATTCCTTAACATGATATCAGAAGAAAACATAGAAATTATTTTCAGCCAAAAGCAGAGTGTATTTTTCAACAAATTATGTTCGTCAATTTTCTGTAAAATAATTTAGATTCAGAAAACACAAGTATGGAAACAAAGTAGTAAAACATTAACAGTGTAAGAAGCACATCACCAGATAATCTAACACATGAATCCTATGAAGAATGTCCTCTTTATTACTGATCATCCCATCAAATAGAAAATAGTACAATAGCATTCTGGAATGCAAAAATCCACACAGTAATC
Organism: Pinus tabuliformis; assembly: GCA_031772625.1. Lineage (NCBI taxonomy): Eukaryota > Viridiplantae > Streptophyta > Pinopsida > Pinales > Pinaceae > Pinus > Pinus tabuliformis. The sequence goes on along the minus strand of CM062816.1, from coordinate 389,171,480 downwards.
AACCCTTGATACTTCTAAAAGAGAAGTATTTATAAGATATTTACAAAATATCCTATCAAAACCGACTAGGATGTATTTAGGAATTCCTAAACTGAATCTATCTAATTTATTACAAATATTTAGGAAAATTCGAATTGTCTATAGTGCTGGCACTAAATTCGTGGAACTATTGTCTGTCTGGCCCTTTGAATTCTTCTATGCTGTTGACGCTGAGTTGCATGATCGAATTTGCTGCTTACTCCAGTAATTCACATAATTTATTCCGATGCTTCTCACTTGGGATAGTTGTCTTCAACAAATTTCTGGAAGCTTCGTCGACCTCACTATATTTAGCAAATGTCGGTTTGGAAATGAATATGTGTTTCATTTCATACTGAATGTCCAGGTCATATGATAACGCTTCCAAGAACGCTTTTCCTGTCATGCTGATTCTTCCACCTATAACCTTCGAACTATCTTTGGCCTTGGTCATTAGTTTCTCATTGTAATCAGACCATGTGCTGAGCTTATCATTTATTACCAATAAATTAGGAAGTCCCTTTTTGTAGAGAGGCTCTAGCTTTTTAAAGAATATTTGTACACTAGTGTCCAGATCTGACATTTTTCTTCAAGCCACCTCACCAAATTTCTCTTAGTCAACATCTTCTTGAATTCTAGTATTTTTTCCGTTATATCTTCAATCTCTAGCTCTTCTAATTCCTTTTTCCTTTTATAGTTGACGAACTTGATGAGCTGAGTAGCTTCATTGGGTTTGTCACCCAATTGTTTTATGACTTGTTCAATGGCTTCATTAGACCTTTCGATCAGTTCCTGTTGCTCAAATATGATTTGTATTGAAGGCCAGATGTCTATCATATCTTCATTGATCTGTTTCCAAATATTTTCTTTGACCTGGGCCAAGGTATTACCCATGGCAGTATCTTTTTCCATCTGCTGCAATCTTTGGGACAATGTCTAGGATTTGTGTACTTCTGTTAGGAGAGAATTCTCAAATCTTGTTTTCTGCTCCTATAAGGTCTTCACCTCCTATCTTAGTTTCTTTATTTCTTCTCCCTGTATAGACATGTTCTCCAGGGATTGGGCCAATTTAATTGGATCATCTGCAGTTGAAGAAGGAGGTACTGCAGAAGAGGATGCTCCTACTACTGTAGTTGTTGTAGGAATACCTATTTGAAGTAGGGATGCAATTGGCACTGCACCAAGAGGAACCACTGCAAGTTGAGAGCCTTCTCCTTCTCTTTGACTATCTTATCCATATCTTCTTCCATCTCCTTGATTTGTGCGCTCTGCTCCACCAGTAGCTTAAGCATTTCTTCTTTATGTAACTTTGTCTCTCCTAGCTCCTTTGCTTGGGGATCTTTAGTCGTAGGTAGCTTCAAAACTTGCTTTAATCACCATTTCCTCCAAATATTTAATTCTATTGTCTTTAGAAAGAGAGGAAACTTTATCTAGTTTAAGTTGAGATTGAACATTATTTACAGAAAGCTGTAAATTGGAAGCAGTGAGGGCATTCTATGTGAAGGTTGACTAGACCATTTCTCCTATTTGCCTGTGCATGTCCATTTGATCCAAAGGATGAACATACTTTGCCTCAAACTTGAAGGTAGTTTGCTTGAAGTCAGCTGTTGATTTTGGTTGGGGAACCTGGGCGTGTAAGAATTCCATGTGCATTCTTCCCTTCTCTATGTCGTAGACTGAGATGAGCATGTGTTGGATTGAGGAAGACTGCTTCCTGAATTTAGCAGAGATGTTGTTAGGAATGACTTCATTCCTCGATTTAATCTCTTTGTATGTCTAGAAAATATCCAACTGCCTTTGTTCTGTGGATGAATCTGGTGTGTGAGGTATTTTAGGTGAAATCTCTTTAGTATTTGAGGATGATGGAGAATCAGTGGTACTATCAAACTTAAAAGTTTGAAGGCCATAGAATACAATGGTACCCCGTGTTTCCTCCAGTGCTGGAAAGTCTATCTTAGGGCCTGTCTTAACCTTCTTTGTATATATCTTAAATTATTTGGCTAAGACTTCTATAACTGAAGAGGAGTCCTCCTCTCTCAGTCTCTTTTTGGTCTTTTCTCTGGGTATAGGAGTCTCTGAGGTAGTCTTGGAAAGCACCTGCTCTTCAACCTCTTGCAATGTGTTCTCTACCTAATTTTTCTAATTCATGTACTTCTCTATTTATGGTCTTTGGGTATACACATAGGGAGTTTCCATATGTTCCACTCTTAGATTAGAGATTACCCCAAAGGGGTCATAAGACCATGTAAAGCTAAGGGGGAAATGCATTTGTTTCAGCAGGAGGTTTGCTTCCTCTCCTGTTGCTCTGCTGTTACAAATAAAAGGTCATATCTATGTCTTGATTTTGAATTGAGACTTCTTTTTGGCTGCCACAAAATGGATATTGTCTGAGTGGATTATTTTCCTGATGTACTCCAAGGAAAATATCCTCATTGGAAGGTACTTGGGCAGCTTATATGGTGGCAGCTCTAAGCCATAAACTCTGATCTCTGTAAATGACTGGTATAGGTACCAATTGCCTGTCTTCACCTGTTCACTGAGCTGTAACACTTTTTGAATATCTTCATTAATTCTTGGAACCTGTTGGCCACTCAACAAACAAGTTGCTGGATACACAAACTGATCAATAAAATCTTTAAAGTTGAATTCCTGTGATTGTTTTTTAATCATGGAGGTCTAGAAAATAACGGACTGAGGCTCTCCTTATTGATCGAGCTTCTATACTACAAAGGGAAACCTATATGTCTAGAATAAAATGAACATATACATAATAATTGAAGAATATATGAACATTCCTTCAGTTAAAAACTGAAGGAATTGTTCATGAATTACATTAGCAAGGAAGTGACCATAGTCAAAGGTGACTGATAACCCTTCCTTTGTAGAAAGAGTGGATAGAAAGCCTAAAATAGGCTCATCTACCCATTCATCTGAATAGTAACCAAGTAGGTAGGACAAGACAAAGATAATCTGTCTAGTTCTTTGAGGGAAAATAGAAGAGGGATAAGGGGGATTCTTCTTGGGGAGTTGAGAATATTCTGGTAGGAAGACCTCAAAGATTTTAGCTCTCTGGGGAAAGGTAAGTTTCTGATAGATTTATTTGAGAGCTTCAAGGGAAAAGGGAGTGAGGGAATCACTATAGGGGACCTGCAACATTTGGTTTATACTTTCAGAGGTGATGGTGAAAAGGATTTCACCATTGGGGGAGATGATATCCCTCTTACTTGAAAGGTAAGAGGCATGACACTTGAGGAAGAATTCAGGGAAATAGTAAGACTGGGGGAAAATGAATAGGGGGAGTCTAGACTGCCAAAGGATGATTTCGTCAAACTGGTCAAGGTAATTGTCATGGAACCAACAATGTAATTCGAACAGATCAAATTCACACTGTGTCTCAGAAATCTTGTAATCTCGGTCAGCAAGGGGGATGTGGTCTAAATCCACAGAGGGGGTGAGCATAGGATTCACCACAGTGGAAGTTTTGGGGGCCATAGTGGTAACAAAATGAAAGTGAGAGAAAGTGATAGAGGGAATTTGCAGATGGTCACAATAAATTTCGCGGGAAAAATTTGGAGGGAATATCTATGTAAACAATTGTCGATAGGCGAGAACGCAGAGGGCAGGAGCAATGTAATAGTAGGAAAATGAGAAAGGGATGTGAGGCACGGGAGGAATGGAGCTTTATAGACTCATAACTGGAGTGGGACCATTGGATAAATGGCTGTTGGGAGCTGCATTTACTCAGGAAACGGGAAGGATGCAATGGGAGGGAGTTGCAACAGAAGTGGCGTAACGATCGTCGATGTGGCGGCTTAGGATATGCGAACAGAGGTGTGAGGCCATTGGCGGGAAGTGACATGAAGAAGGAATACATGGCAATAGTGGAGTGGCAGTTGAGTAGGTTCGTGGCAAATGAACATTGGCAGGAATGAAAGAAACAATTGGATAGAGGAAACCTCTTTTGGAGGGGGGGGATAGTTGTTTGTGGTATTGGAAGGGGGGAGGGGTCCGATATCACAAGGGGAAGACATGTAGCAGTGAGGAAACCACTGTTCGCCCCCCAATACCATCATTTGATCCTATAAATTATAAGACCCTAACAATGGCTCCAGTTGGTGATGACACTCTCCTTGTGAGGTGTCAAGAACAATAAACTAGTAGCATTGAATCCTTATCTTCAGTGTTTGACTGCATATGATATTTTCGTTTGCAGATTACTGTGGTGTGATTTTTGAATGGAGTTCGGATTTTCCACAGTGTTCATGTTTTTTAGTCATGAACACTGTGGAAAATAATAACTGCATATGATATTTTTGTGTTTGTTGTAGTTATGGTGGAAAAATGACTAAAATCTTAGGGCCTTCTCCACAGGCTTCAAATTTCAGACATAAGCTACCCAATCATGATAGTACAAAGTAAATTGTATTTATAATGGGAGTGGTAAAAAATGTTTTTAGTCTTGAAACACATAATGCTTTAGCATCCTGTCATTGACAGGTCCTCTAGGTAGCTATGTTCCATCCATGTATTTTAGAAAAAATGCAATATTATTTATGTAAGCATGAATAATGTACGGTCCCATCCATAGATTTGCAAACTTACCATGCTTGCCTTTCTCTTCTCTTCTGGAATCCCAGTATAGAACATGATTGCCGATCTGAAAATTGTTAGCCTTAGTTCTTCTGTCAAATATCTTCTTGATGCTTTCCTAGATCAATTGATTTCTTTTGTGGACTCCCTCTCTTAACTACTACAAGTGAATAGTTTGGCTTATTATCCTCTGTAAATCATTTGGTTCAACCTCCAATTCTTGAAGCATTTTCAAAACAGGAATTCCCAATGAGGTTGGAAAGACAACATCTATTCCATAAACTAGCTGGTATGGAGACATTCCTATTGACTTCTTGGTAGTAAGCTTGTCTTCCCATAATGCATTCACAAGTTTATTGTGCCGTGATTTTTTGTTCTCATGCAACAACTTTTTAATAATATTAACCAAGCTTTTATTGGAAGATTCTTCCAGTCCATTTCCTTGAGGGTAATAGGTTGTAGAATGTCCCAAAGTTATCTAATATTGGTTGCAAAAATATACCATCCTCTTTGACTTGAATGCTACAACATTATCTGAGATAATTTTCCTAGGGCATCCAAACCTTGAAAGGATATTGTTTTCTAGGAATTTAATGATGACTACATCAGAGGCTTGTCTAGTGGGTATGGCTTCTATCCGTTTTGTAAAGTAATCAATGGCTGCAAGAATCCACGCAAAAGAGGATGGGTGAATTTATCCTACAAAGTCAAGGCCCCATTGTTGGAAAGGAGTTTTAGTAGATATGGGCTTTAAGGGTGAAGGCAATAATTTCCTTTTCCCTTTGAATATTTGTCATTGTGGCAAGAGGTGACTCTTTTTTGGACATCAGAAAATAAAGTGGGCCAATAATGACCTACTCTCAAGATTTAGTTGGCAATAGTCTTCCAATACAGGAGTCCACCACTGTCTCCTTCATGAAATTCCTACATCATTTTATCTGCTTCATATTTCAACAAAGAATTAAGTAAAACACCACCAACATCTTTCCAATACATATTTTTAGGTAGAATACAAAATTTGACAGCTTTGAGTTTAATAAATCTAGCTTTCATTTTAATCAAACTAGGAGAAGCTTGTAAATTATGTAGAACATAAATAATGTCTGCATACCAGGGAGAGGTAGAAAAAGCTTCTGATACATGTGGAGTCGCCAGCTCATCTAGTTCATTGAATATTGCTAGAAAATTTATATCCAAAGCATTTAAATTTGATTCAACCATTAATTTTTATAACCCCTGACCCTTAATGAGTTTGGTGGGTCGGATTTCAATATCATATTCTAATATAACAACAATCCACTTACCCCTTTTCCCATCAGGATCATTTTGGGTCAGTATATCTTTTACTACTACATTTGGGACAAAGGAAATTATATGTGAATGGAGAATATACACTCTAAAGTCTTTTATTGCTTTTACCAGGGAAAAATATTGTTTTTCCATGATTTCATATTTTAATGTTGCATCTCTCAAAGCTTTGCTAAAGAAAGAAATAGGTTGTTCATGGCCTTCATTATTTTTCTGCAAGAGAACTGCAACAATCGTGTGCTCAGAAGCAAATGAGAAAATCAGAGTCTTTTGTAAAATCTGGACTAATTAATATAGGAGCCTGAGTTAAAGCCTATTTTACCTTGTCAAATGACTGCTTAGCTTCAATGTTCCATTTCACCTCAGTGTCTTTCCTCAACATGTTGGTTATATTCTTTAAAAGTTCTTCTAGATTAGGAATGAATCTCCTCATAAAATTTATCTATCCAATGAAAGATTGAACTTCCTATACATTTCTAGGAGGATTTACTTTTAATATAGCCTCGATTCTGCTGGGATCTATTTTGATTCCTTCCTTTGAATTTATATGTCCCAACATTTTTCCTTCTTGTAAACCAAATAGTGTTTTCTTCGGGTTGAGGAAGATACCAAATCTCCTACATTTTTCAAAAAATCTTCTTAGGTGATTTAAGTGTTCCTCATCTGTTTTCGAAAAAATAGTGACGTCATCAAGTTATATGACTATAAAATAACCCATTTCATCGGCAAAGGTGAAATCCATTGCTCTCTGGAAAGTTGCACTAGCATTCATTAGACCAAAAGGCATTTTCACATACATGAAAGTGCCCCATGGTGTAGTAAATGATGTATCTTCTTGGTCGTCTGGGTGTACTAAGACTTAGTTATAGCCCGAAAATCCATCTAACAGGGAAATTCTGCTAGATCCAACCACCTTATGTAGAATGTGGTCCATCTTGGGCAGAGGGTAATTGTCTTTCAAAGAGGATTTTTTCAGATTCCAGAAATCAATACAGAGTTTGATTTCCCCAGTCTTTTTTCTAATCGGAACTAAATTAAACATCGACTTGAAATATCTTAAGGGTACTATGATCTTTGCATCATACATTCTTTTAACCTCTTTTAAATAAGAGACATAAGCATTGGGTTGATTCTCCTTAATTTTTGTTTAAAAGGTCTATGATCTTATTTTAAGGGAATTTTATGTTGTATAATGCTGGTGTCATAGGACTTTAGATCCTCATAACTCCAGACGAAGACATCAATGAATTCTTTGAACAATTTAATGTACTTCAACTTTTCTACTGGGGGTAAGGATTTGGACAGTTTGATTATCTTAGGTTCTTGTTGAGTTCCAATATTATGTTCCTCAACTCCAGCTCCAGTGGGTTCAATTTTGGGTTTCTTAGCTACATCATTAAAGTCAAACAAGTCTTCTAATGGAACTAGTCCTCTAGGCAAGATATTGTCTTTCAGCTGTAAAATTTATGTTTCTTGTTTCTCTTCATCTATTTCATTCAATTATAATTTATTCACACTATTATGTACAATATCTTCAAAATCAATTTCAGAATCTATATAAGCATCTTCAAATTCATCCTTAGACTGCAAAAAATTCTCAATCTGGGCATCATTTCCAAAAACCTGCCAGTATCTAATGTTATTAGGTACAATAGGTCTATTTTTCACTTCGACGTATATTGGCGAGTAGGACAAAATGGTAATTTACAAGTACTTGCCGAAGTAGCAAGACCATCAGGCAGAATGTTTTGATCTCTTGAAACCACAAACAAACTATATTCAATAAAAGAATCCAGAAAATCCAACACAACATTTCTATAAGCTCTCATCCTAGGATGTTTTGCAGAATATTCTCCTTTGATTTGTTTAATTACCAATTCAGAATCTCCATGAATGGAAATTCGTTTAGCACCCAACTTTTTTAAAAGATGTAACCCTAATATTAAGGCTTCGTACTCTGCTACATTATTAGAACACTGGAAATTCAATTTATAGAAATGACCCTTTGAGTAATGAGTTCTTGAATTGCAAACCCATATGCCAGCTCTGGCCCCTTCTTTGCTAACATATCCATCAAAACTCAAATTCCATAAAGTTTCATCCAAGTTATCCTATTCACTGACTAATGTTTGGCATTCCTTAGTGTGACATACTGTATTGTTTTGATCGGGAACTTGCTCCTGTGCATTTCCATCATTATACATAATAAATGTGTCAAGAGCAGAATGAACAGAATATGAGGGATAATTATTAGGTCTCTCTTGAGTTGTGACCATGAATTTCATGAGTTTTTCCCTATAAAGTCTCCTATTCTGGCCAAATATTGGAATTCTAGTGTAGGTTATATCCATATGAAGGGTTCCATGTAGTTTAGCTCCCCATGAATGAGAAAGAAACATGCCATATTTAGGAGGTATGTCAGAAACAACTATATCCATTACCACACTTTTGGATGGTATTTGGACTAAGTTGACACATAAATCCTTAATAAGTCCAAGGCACTTTACTTGACTGGAATCAAATGAATACAGGTATTTGTATCTTCTTGTATTATCTAATCCCAATTTTTCCATGATTACCTTAGGCATGAGATTATGAGAGGCCCCTAAGTCAAGCATAACATTGTGTAAGATTTTATCATGAATGGTTAAGCTAACATAAAATGGAGGAACATCTCAATATTGAAGTTTACCCTTGACTTCCGGGCCAAACAATATTTCAGGTTGATCATCTGATATATTAACTATATCAATATTTTCTCCTATGCTTAAAGCTTTCATTACCTGGGATCTGTATGTCGTTTTTTTCATCAATTCTATTAGGGGAATGGGTATTTTGAGCTTTTCCAATTCATGTTCTATATTAAATGATGTCTGAGTTTTGTTTAAATTGGCAGCATCTTTTTTATTAGCCAAATCCTTTTGGGATATGTCTCTTGGTTGGCTAGTGGAGGGATCATTTATTTGAATTGATTTGGATGCAATATTAGGTCTTTTCTAGATTGGAACATTAATATTCTTTCTAGCAAGAAGCTCAATGTTATTCTTAGTAGGTGTATCAGCTGAATTTTTAGTTGGAGGATTAAGTGGTTTCCTACTCCTCAGATTGTATTGTTTATGGACTTCCATAATGGAATTTTCAAAACCATTTTTATAATCTTCTGATTCTTCAGGCTCCATTTCATCTTGGGATAGTAGAAAAAGGTCTTGTTCTTCTTGAGTAAGAAAAGTTGAATCATTATCATTAACTCCCATTAAATTTATTTGAGTATCATCTATGTCATCAGCTATCTCTGCCTCCTCATATGTATATTTTTCTTGGAAAGGAGGTATTGCCTGCTTTTAGGTCTCTTTGTTTGATCTGGGGTCGGTTTCTCCTAAAGTTTGGATTTCTGATTTGACAAGTTTGGTTTTCTCTAGAAGGAGTCCTATCAGATATGCTTATTCTATTCATCATTTTCTCCACAGTTCCTAGTAGAATTTCTATTTTATAATCAGTGGTAGAAGAATATGAAGGCTCCTCTTTGATAGTCACCCTTTTGTCAGCGTTCAATTTAGCTTTTTTGGCTAATAAATTAGCCTCAACTTTGAGCGCCCCAAAATTGCATTGTAAACCTTATTAAATCTATCACAATATTCCTCTACATTTTCATTTGGTCCTCTCTTAAGGTTCTTGTATTCATTAAGGATTTGTAGAGGGATCTTTTTAGTTTCCCACATATTTAGGAAATATTGGTGAAAATAGCAAGGTCAGCTATACTTCATGCTGCTAAGTTTTTGAACCATTTTCTTACCTCTCCACCTAAGCTCTGGGAAAAAAGTCTTAGTTTCACATCATTATCATATACTTCATGAAGATCAAAGAATTCATTCATTTTATCTATATGCTGTTGTGAATTGATAGCACCGGTGCTATTGAATTGGGGAATCCTAGTTTGATAGTCTTGGGGCATATCATGCAACTAGGTAGGAAAAACCAGGGGGCATAACGAGCATCCATGATGGGTGTAACAATGTGTGATCTTAATGGAAGTGTAGATATAGGATTTGTGGGAATAGGTTGGGTGACTATTAGTGTTACTACTGGTGAGTAGTAGAAATTATAGAAGAGGTAGGGCCAACTGATGTTGGATGAACTGATTGGGAAGAGTAAGATGATGTTGCAATAATAAGAGAAGAAAGTTCAATAAATTTCTGAATATATGCTTGGTGCACAACTTGATCAAGTGACGACACAAGCTTTTGCAATTCGTCAAAGTCTTGCAGGGCTTGCTGGCCCAAATCAAGTTCAACAAATGGTTCTATGGCTTATAAGGTTGACGAATAGATTCATCAATCACTATCTGATCAAAAAAACTTTTAGACTTGGTCCTGAATAGATTGTGTTCAAAAGGTAAGTCAAACTGAATATCTTGTATGGTATCGAGGTTTTCAGGAAGGGAATTTTCCCTAGAAAGGGGGCTATTGCTTCCTTGGCTTTCAGCTAAACTTCTTTTTCTTAGAATTTTTTCAGGATCATCTAAAATTTCAGGTGGTTCTGGATCAGGATTAGATCTGGTATAAATTCTTTTCGGAGCCATATCTTAAAAGTGAGGAACAACCTCTAATCCTTTATTTCTTAAATTTGAATAATTGTTCTTCTTGAAATAAATTTTTAGGAACTAGGGAAATTAACCTTATGAAAATGAAATGAAAGATTGTTTTAAGTCCCCAGTATGGTCGCTAGAATTTTAGCACTCTGTAATTTTCCGAGGCTGTAGAAGAAAATCACAAAGGTAACCAAAAACCTACTTTGGAAGCTGGGATCTAGCCCTGCCAGCTTCAGAGAGGGTTCTCTTTGCAAGATTTAACTTTGTTGCATTAAAAATTAGGCTAGTTATGATTGTTCAAAGTTTGGTTTTAAATTGATTGTTTGATTAAGTGCCTGAACCTTCCATTGGGATATGGACTCTATAGTTTAAAGGGGGTTTGTTTCAGCTTTTAGAAAGGAGTTTCACAGGGCAAGGTAGCTAAGCTAATTCGATCCTTTATATTTAAGTGAAATGGAATGGAAGAAAATATATAAGTTTAATAGAAGTTAAAGAGCAATTAATAATTCCTTAACATGATATTAGAAGAAAACATAGAAATTATTTTCAGCCAGAAGTAGAGTGTATTTTTCAACAAATTATGTTCATCAATTTTCTATAAAATAATTCAGATTCAAAAAACACAACTATGGAAACAAAGTAGTAAAACATTAATAGTGTAAGAAGCACATCACCAGATAATCTAACACATGAATCTTGTGAAGATTGTCCTCTTTATTACTGATAAGCCCATCAAATAAACAATAGTACAATAGCATTCTGGAATGAAAAAATCCACACAGTAATCAACCCTTGATACTTATAAAAGAGAAATATTTATAAAGTATTTACAAAATATCCTGTCAAAATTGACTAGGATGTATTCAGGAATTCCTAAACTGAATCTATCTAATTTATTACCAATATTTAGGAAAATTCGATATGTCTGTAGTGCTGGCACTAAATTCGTGGAACCGATGTTTGTCTGGCCCTTTGAATTCTGCTATGATGTTGACGCTAAGCTGCACGATCGAATCTGCTGCTTACTCTAGTAATTCACATAGTTTATCTCAACGCTACTCACTTGGGATAGTCGTATTCAGTAACTTTCGATAAAAAATTTCAACCTCACTGTATTTAGCAAATGTCAGTTTGGAAATTAATATGTGTTTCATTTCATACTGAATGTCCAGGTCATATGATAATGCTTCGAAGCACACTTTTCCTATCATGTTGATTCTTCCACCTGTAACCTTTGAACTGTATTTGGCCTTGGTCATTAGTTTCTCATTGTCATCAAACCATGTGCTGAGCTTATCATTTATTATCAATAAATTAGGAAGTCCCTTTTTGTAGAGAGGCTCCATCTTTTTAAAGAATCTATGTACACCAGTGTCCATAATCTGACATTTTTCTTCAAGCTTCCTCACCAAATTTCTCTTAGTCAACACCTTCTTAACTTCCACTATTTTTTCTGTTCTATCTTCAGTCTCCAGCTCTTCTAATTCCTATTTTTTTTAGAGTTTAGGAACTTGATGAGCTTAGTAGCTTCACTGGGTTTGTCACCCAACTATTTTCTGACTTGTTCAATGGCTTCATTAGACCTTTTGATCAGTTCCAGTTGCTCAAATATGATTTGTACTAAAGGCCATATGTCTATCATATCTTCATTGATCTGTTTCCAAATATTTTCTTTGAACTAGGCCATCCGCTGCAATCTCTGGGACAGTGTCTGGGATTTGTGTACTTCTGTTAGGAGAGAGTTCTCAAATCTTGCTTTCTGCTCCAGTAAGGTCTTCACTTCCTTTCTTAGTTTCTTTATTTCTTCTCCATGTATAGAAATTTTTTATAAGGATTGGGCCAATTTAATTGGATCATCTATAGTTGAAGAAGGAGGTACTATAGAAGACAATTCTCCTACTTTTGTAGCTGCTGCAGGAGTACCTGTTTGAAGTAGGGATGAAATTGGTACTGCATCAAGAGGAATGACTGAAAGTTGAGAGTTTTGCTTGTTCTATTTGATTATTTTATCCATCTCTGCTTCCATCTCCTTGATTTGTGTGGTTTGCTCCACCAGTAGCTTTAGAATTTCTTCTTTCTGTAATTCTATCTCTCCTAACTCCTTTTCTTGGGGATCTTCAGTCGTAGACAACTTGAATTGCTTCTTCAGGGCTACTATGCTAGAATTATTCTTCTTTATAATTTATTCCATGGACTTTGAATTACTAGGATCAAAACCTGCGTTAATCACCATTTCCTCCAAATATTTAATTTTGTTATCTTTAGCAAGAGAGGAAACTTTCTCCAGTTTAAGTTGAGATTGAAAATTATTTAAAGAAATCTGTAATTTGGAAGCAGTGAGGGAAGTCTGTGTGAAGGTTAAGTAGACCATTTATCCTGTTTACCTGTGCATGTCCATTTGATCCAAAGGATGAACATCCTTTGCCTAAAACTCAAAGGTAGTCTACTTGAAGTCAGCTGTTGATTTTGGTTGTGGAACCTGGGCCTGTAAGAATGCCATGTGCATTCTTCCCTTCTTTGTGTCGTAGGCTAAGACGAGCTTGTGTTGGGTTGAGGAAGGCTGCTTCTTGAATTGAACAGAGATGTTGTCATGAATGGCTTCATTCCTCTGTTTAATCTCTTTGTATCTCTGGAAAATATCCAATTGCCTTTGTTCTGTGGATGACTCTGGTGTGTGAGGTATTGTAGTTGGAATCTCTTTAGTAGTCGAGGATGATGGAGAATCGGTGTTACTGCTATCAAAATTAAAAGTTTGAAGGCCAGAGAGCACAATGGTACCCTGTGTTTTCTCCAATGGTGGGAAGTTTATCTTAGAGCCTGTCTTAACCTTCTTTGTATATATCTTAAATTCTTTTGCTGAGACTTCTGTAACTGAAGGGGAGTCCTCCTCTCTCGGTCTTTTATCTGGGTATAGGATTGTCTGAGGAAGTCCTGGAAAGCACTTGCTCTTCAGCCTCCTGCAATGTCTTCTCTACCCAATTTTGCTAATTCATGTACTTATCTATTTCTAGTCTTTGGGTATGCACATAAAGAGTTTCCTTCTGTTCCACTCTTAGATTAGAGATTTGTAGGTTTTAACCCCGTACAAAGATTACCTGCATACGAATTCTAAAACACATAAAATAAACAATGCGAGAGCATAACACATAAAACACATATACACAAAGATTTTCCCCTGGATCCCAAAACTGGGACTCCCAACTTGATTTTTTCATTATGTTCCTTTCAATGTTACAATACATATTTATACATGCCGAAGCATCCAATACCATGGACCGAAAAACCATCACGTCCAAAACCATGGACCTAAAACCATTGTGTCCAAAAAACATGTGCGAAAATCGTGCACAAAACCATAGGTGGGTCCGCCCAACCTAACATAGGTTCCAAAACCAAAATTTTCCGGGGTGCTGCCCTGAACCCCATAAAGTGGGGTTATGGGTACACCTCAAACCCTCTGTGACCCCCCCCGCTACATAATCGGCACAACGAAGGGGGGGCTCCGGCCCCTCTCTAACCCCCTGATTAACTATGTGGGCTAGTCCTAGAAAGAATATAACACAAACCAACAAGATTACCCCAACGGGGTCATAAGACCATGTAAAGCTAATATAGAAATGCATTTTTTTTAGCAGGAGGTCTGCTTCCTCTCCTATTGCTCTACTGTTACAAATAAAAGGTCCTATCTGTGTGTTGATTCTCAATTGAGACTTTTTTTGGCTGACACAAAATGGATATTGTCTGAGTGGATTATTTGCCTGATGTACTCCAGGGAAAATATTCTCATTGGAAGGTACTTGGTCATCTTATATGGTGGCAACTCTGAGCCATAAACTCTAATCTCTGTAAATGACTGGTATAGGTACCAATCACCTGTCTTCACCTTGTTAACTGAGCTGTAACACTTTCTAAATATCTTCACTGATTCTTGGAACCTACTAGCCACTCAACAAACAAGTTACTAGATACACAAACTGATCAATAAAACATGTAAATCTGAATTCCTGTGATTTGTTTCTAATCATGGAGGTCCATAAAATAACAGACTAAGGCTCTCCTTATTGATCGATCGTCTGTACTAAAAAGGGAAACCTATCTGTCTGGAAGAAAATGAACATATACATGATAATTAAAGAATATCTGAACATTCCTTCAGTTAAAAACTGAAGGAATTGTTCATGAATTACATTAGCAAGGAAGTCACCATATTCAAAGGTAACTGATAGCCCTTCCTTTGTAGAAAGAGTGGATAGAAAGCCTAAAATAGGCTCATCTACCCATTCATTTCAATAGTAACCAAGTAGGTAGGACAAGACAGAAATAATCTTTCTAGTTTGTTGAGGGAAAATAGAAGAGGGATAAGGGGGATTCTTCTTGGGGAGTTGAGAATCTTCTGGTATGAAGACCTCAAAGATTTTAGCTCTCTGGGGAAATGAAGGTTTATGAAATATTTCTTTGAGAGCTTCAAGGGAAAAGGGAGTGAGGGAATCATTGTAGGGTACCTACAACATTTGGTTTATACTTTCAGAGGTGATGGTGAAAATGATTTCACTATTAGGAGAGATCATAGCCCTCTTACTTGAAAGGTAAGAGGTATGACACGAGGAAGAATTTGGGGAAATAGTAAGACTATGGGAAATGAACAAGGGGAGTCTAGATTGCCAAAGGCTGATTTCATGAGACTGATGAAGGTAATTGTCACAAAACCAACAACGTAATTCGAACAAATCGAATTCACACTCCGTCTCAGCAATCTTATAATCTCGATCAGCAAGGGGGATGTGGTTTAAATCCACAGAAGGGGTAAGAATAGGATTCATCACAGTGGTAGTTATGGGGGCCATAGTGGTAACAAAATGAAAGTGAGAGAAATTGGCAGAGAGAATTTGCAGATGGCCGCAATAAATTTTGAGGGAAAAACTTGGAGGGAATATCTATGTAAACAGTTGTCTATAGGTGAGAATGTAGAGGGAAGGAGAAATGTAATAGTAGGAAAATGAGAAAGGAATGGGGCTTTATATACTCTTAACTGAAGCAGGACCGTTGGATAAACGACTGTCGGGAGTTGCAATGGAAGTGGCGTAATGGTCGTCGACGTGGCGACTTAGGATAATCGGACGGAGGAATGGGTTCGTTGGTGGGAAGTGATAGGAGGAGGGAATACATGGCAGTTGAGCAAGGTAGTGGCAGATGAACGTTGGCAAAAATGCAAGAAACAATTAAATAGAGGAAACCACTTTCGGAGGAGGGGATAGTTGTTGTGGTATTTGATGGGGGGGGGGGGGGGTTCCGAAATCACAAGGGGAAGACAATTGGACAATTAGCTACGGGGAAACTGCTTTTCGCCCCCCCCCCCCCCCCCCCTCGCCCTTAAAGAGAATCACAACGGGGGGGTCTAAAAAGGCTAAAGGCTCATTAGATGTGAAATCAATTGCGATGGGGTGGGGGAGGTAAGGTGAGCGGAGTTTAATGCCGGTGGTCCCACAACATTTGATGTGCACATATCTTTTTACAATAAGGTCAGACTTTGGACAAGTCACAATATTTACAAATAGCTTTTTATAACAAGAGTTTGATTTTTCCTAAACTAGTCTAACTTAACCAATTAGGGTGCATTTGAGAGTGAAAACCCTATTTATTTTTCCATTTTTAAAGGACTAAGAGTATCCATTCAAATCACTAAACTAATCTACCAACTACATTAATCTAGATTAAGTTGTTGGATTAATTTACTCACCTATTCTACCTATCTAATCTCAGTGAAATTTTGCTTGAACATTATTAAACAACATGTTTCAAACAATAGAAGTATTGTGGCATTTTAAACAAGCTGCACACAATTTCATGAATTTATTCACTATAAAAGTATTGGACAATTAGTGGCACTTCAACTAGCATCACTTTCACATTTATTCTTTTTTTGTGGGGTTCTTTTATCATTTCTTTTCTTTTTCTATTTTTTCTATTTATACCCTCTTTTCATTTTCCTATCTTTTTGGAAATAATTTGCAGTATGCAATATTATCTAAAAACTGAAATAATGAAAGAAATCATTCAATCATCATTTGATCCTATAAATTATAGGACCCTAACATCAGGAGTAAGAAAATGATGAGATTGATAAATAGGAGTCCCTCTTAAATGGACAAGAGATGAATTTCGAGACTCTCCTTCAATAATTTCCTCAATAATAAAAATATCAGGTTGGAGTTGGTCTCCGTGAGAACCAAAATATACAGGTTGTGGTTGAGACAAAGACAAAGGAAGAGAGGAAGAAGGCCTTGAAGTAATGGATTTGGTTAAATAAGGTTCCTCAAGTTATAATGTATTTGAATCTAGAATTCAGGTTCAATGACCTTAGGTTGTGAAGTTTCAAGGGCTTTAGTTTCAACTGCGTTAGACTCACCAACTGGAAAATATGTAATTTCAGGTTTAGTACTTATGGGAAGTGATGATTCTGGTTGATTGATTTCAGATGTAGTTCTAGAAGGAAAAGATTCTAAAGTACTAGTTTCATTCATTTATGTATTTTTATTCTTACGACGACCAAGTGTTTTCTTTGGAGGTAAAGGAGGAAATATTTGCATTCTATGTGAACAACAGGGTTGTTGAGGGTGTTCTTCCATGATGGATTAATCAATTTTTAGAAATTAAAGACAAAATATAACAAAAGGGTAACTAGGCAGATAAGGATAACCAAGTCACTATGAACTGCATAATATTGTTTCTAGTACGTGTAGGAAATATCCCCAAATGTTGTGTTTGGTGTATCACAGTGGATAGGGTGGTCGACTGAGTTGCCTATGGAAGGATGGAAACTTATAGAGGACTTCCAAAATATACCTAATGGTATGTGGAAGCACAGTCCATGCCAATGTTTTTTAATGCATCCTGTACGAAAAGAAGTATTTCGATATACTTTTCATACATGGTGCACCATTTGATACACCCAAGGTTACGTGGAGAACGATCTGATATACTTACGTATGTGGAATACTGACTACCCCCATAATGTAATGCAAACAAGTAATGGCATTTCTTACATTTAAAGACACCATAACACGTATCTATCCTAGATCTCTATGTGTGTCATTAATGTTCCAAATTCTCCTTAGATTAATTGAGTAAATTTTAGAAGTTGATCTTAAATTATCTTTCAGTTTCAAGGCTCATGATACGTGTTCACCTGAATTCCCTATGATGTAACTAGTATGATAACAATAATTCTTTTACTTTTCGATGAAGATCTATCCATGAGAGGGAAAATACAAAGAGTAATGCAACAATCAATGATGAAACAACCAAACTTCCTAAACAAATATTTCAATGCAACTATTCCAATTCAAATTCAAAACCCTATATGTAATGCAAATAATTAAAAATTTTCTTTTCCCTTTTAATTTTCAAATGTGATGAAAAAAATGCAACTAGATCATTGATGAAAGAAATCACACAGAATGAGACTGTAATATAAAAATTTCTTTAGCTAATAAAAAATCAAGCCAAATGTTTACAAAAACCTAATTGATAAGAAGAAAGAAAAAATCAAAGAAACTCTCATCAAAGGCTAACAAAATCAAATGTAAACACAATGATGGCTTTATAGAGACATAAAAAAATTCAGAGACTCAAGAAAAACTTCTAAATCAAAGAAGAATGGAGAATGTTATAGTATATTCTTATCGAGAGTGTATGAAAAGAGAACACGTTAATCTATGGATGATAAACAACCCTAACAACAGAAATGATTATAGAACCATTTAGATCTGCAACATATATAAGAAATAAAACCTGAAAAATTCCAGATCTATGCAGAAAAAGCGATTATATAGTAGAAATAAATAAGAACTATAGAGAATCACAACTCCAAAATGACCAATGGACAAGACAAGAAATATGAAATTGTAATTTTATTATGTAACACTTGGTGAAAGGAATAGGTGAAATGTCATCAGTCCCCCTCAAATGGGATGGGTTCTTGGCTCTCCTCAACGCTTCAACCTGGTAGAGTCTCTCCTCCCTACAATGCATAAACCCAACAAAATGTGTGCGTAGAGCTCAAATGGGAACTCAAGGATAAAAAGAAATGGAAATCGATAGTGATAATAATCAGAGCTCTAACAATGAGTGTAAAAATGAAAATAAGCGAAAGTGAAGAATGAATGTAAAACCCTTGATTTTATAACAAAATATTAGGTTATTCTCAAATAATGGAAAATAATAAAATATTATTAACCAAATTCTAGAACTAACCACTTGATCCGAATTGGATCCATGAAAATTATCAGAGTTCTATGATTGTATCAAATCATGACAGACTTCAAACACTTGTGAAAAATGAGCTATCAGGAAGACCTCTGGACAGTGGCAGTTTGTAGCTAGCAAGGAACGATGAGAACCTCAGCCAAAGCACGCTAACTGAGGCCCATGGAGATTGCGCAGGACGCAAACTAGCAATTGGGAGATCCAGATCAGAAAACAAAGGCCATTTTTTATGCGCGATAAGAGCGAACACCGTAGGATCTAGGGGCTCCAGATCTAATGGCGGAGATTGCACCCAATGGGAGATCGGATTTGACGGAGAAAATAAGCTTCGGCACATAAAGGTTGAAGTCCGATTTGACCACTAAGCTGGTGGATGAATCATTACACCGAGTAACCGAAGTAATGAACCGTTTGAGGAAGAGATGGTGCAGTTCATGAAGGGACAAGTGGCCACCTCCCTGTGAGACGTTACACAGTGGCGATGACACAGAGGCAGGGAATTCTAAGCGAACAACAATAGGCGATCCAAAGAGGCAGAAGAGGAAGCGAATAGTCATGAGACGAATTGGCTTTAAGCCACGAACTGATAAAGACAAAAGACGAGTGAGAAAGGAAGAAGGAGACAGTGAGACATAACAGAAAGTGAAGTAGACGCAGAGAGCTGAGCTGACCTGCAGAGCTAAGGTAGCATCGAGCAGATATAAGGATTGAGAGGTTCAAGTAATCCCTATGAGGATATTTGTCGGGAACTGAGTACCAAATTGGACTCATCCCATTCAGACCAGTGGAGGTCAAGACTTGGTAAGGGGGGAGTCTGTGCACTCTAGTGGCTTGGGGAATCCAAGAACCACCATACTAAGCATCATCTATTTCAGGAGACTCAAATTGAGCTCCTCATTGTAAAAACTCTACCTAAAGACACAATAAAAAAGGCCACCACTAAAAGCTGGACCGGAGACGTAGCCCACGAGGATTGGGTGAACTCCTTATTAATTTGTTGTGTTTGGTCTTTGCTTGTTGTGTTTCTCTTACTGTTTTCCATTGCCTGTGTATTTCGCAATCTTATCGATTCGTTGCATAAAATAACATAGGCACACTAGCACATGAGTCTGTAATACCTACCTTCATTAAATTAATTAACTGAGATCACTCACAAGTGATTTTCAGATCAAGTGGTATCAGAGGTTTAGGTTGTTAAGGTTAGACAAGCTTGTGTTGGATTTAGTTGTTGAATGCTAACTAGATCAAAGCTCAAATTAGGAGATA
The DNA here is from genome assembly GCA_031772625.1 of Pinus tabuliformis. Classification (NCBI taxonomy): domain Eukaryota; kingdom Viridiplantae; phylum Streptophyta; class Pinopsida; order Pinales; family Pinaceae; genus Pinus; species Pinus tabuliformis. The sequence goes on along the minus strand of CM062816.1, from coordinate 389,151,445 downwards.
GAGAGTTGGTCAAAGCTAATCCTAAAATTGGGAGAGTCTATCCTCGGAAGACAATGTCAGAGGAAGATTCTATGGGGCCAAACCCTCAATTCATAGATAGTTTCCTAGCCATAAGGTCCATGGTAGAGGAAATGTATAAGGACTTTAGAAAACACAAGGATGAAGATTCATCAGGTTCCAAACAAGACAAAGGAGAAGATGAATCTCTCCATCATGACCACTCAAAAGGCAAAGGGAAAGAATAAGGCTTTCTCACACCTCCTAATAGCCCTGAACATAAAAAGAAGGCATCTTTGGTTAAACTAGATGTTAAATTTGTTTTACCTATATATGACGAGAGTTGAATGTAGAAAAGCTGGACAATTGGATTAGACAAATTGATGTTTATTGCAGACTGCAGAGTATTGATTCAGACAAGAGCAAGATTCACCTGGCGAGCCTACGCCTTGGAGGCATTGCCTTAGTTTGGTGGGAAGGCAGGACCCAAATTGACAAGAAGAGACACGGTAAGACTATTTCTGTCTGGAGTGAATTTGTTTCTGCAATCAAAAAGTAGTTCTATCCATTGGCCTACATGCAGCAAGCCATGATGAGCTGGCAAACTCTTCGATAGTTGAAAGGGCAAAGTGTACAAGGTTACACCCAAGAATTTAGGAAGAGAGCTTTGATTCTAGGAATCTCATTAGACTCACCTCGGACTTTGTTGAAGTACATCGGTGGTCTACACAGCTACATGAGGCACACTATCCTCATGTTTAATCCCACTAGTATAGATGAGGTATCTGTACAAGCTACTCATCTAGAAGGTAGAGGAAAGAATGGAAATCCAGAAGTTGGGGGATCATCCCAACCCACTTCAAGCAAGAATAAGGAGAAAAGAAAACAAAAATGGAAAGCAAGGAAGGCTAACACTGCAAAAAAAAGCAAGGCTTCATGCACTCACTATAAGAAGGATGGGCATGATGATGAGCATTGTTGGATTCTGCATCCGGAGCTGAGACCTAAGAAGTTCAGGGGCAAGAAGAAGAAAAATACTACAGCTATTCAGAAAGATTTGGGGTCAGACTTAGGAGATGAAACAACCATTGCATCCACAGGTATAAAAGGTAAGAATTCTAAATCATCTACTAGTAATTCTACACAATCTACTATTAATGAAGAAAATGAGAGAAAAAGCCACGAGCTTTTCCATATTCAAGTTGTTTCCAAACATCAAAAGATTGATACTTTGTTTGATAGTGGCTCACAAGTAAATTTAATTTTTGAAGCAATTGTAAAGAAGTTGGGATTAGTGACTACACCTCACAAGAAACCATACCCATTAGGATGGTTAAATGATAAAGCACAACCACAAGTGACTAGAAAATGCAAACTCAAGTTTTCTTTTGGGTCAGTATTTGTAGATGAGGTTGAGTTAGACATAATTCCTTTGGATATATGTGGAATTGTTTTAGGAAGTCCTTACTTGTATGACCGAAAATCTATTTTCTATAGAGCTGAGAACAAGTATCTACTTGTTAAAGATGGAATCAAATACTTTGTAAGAGCTCATAAGCTCAAGAATAATTATACTCTCATAAACTTAGGATACATGAAAAGAATGATAAATTCATGTAAACAATTCTTACTGATGGTTGTAAAGGAAAAGAAACCTAATAAAACCAATGTATTTGAGGGTTGTGATGCTAAACAACAAGCTGATTTAAAAAAAGTTGTTTCAGAGTATGATATTTTGTTTCAAGAACCTAAAGGTCTGCCACCCAAAAAGGAAATAGTGCATGATATTATTTTGCAGCAAGATGCTCCATTGCCTAACATTGGAATGTACAAGTTGTCCACTTTAGAGAACATAGAAATCAAGAAGCACGTGCAAGAGTTGCTTGAGAAGGGGTTCATCAGACCTAGCACATCACCATGTGGGTCACCAATTGTTTCGGTGAGAAAGAAAGATAGCTTGTGGAGAATGTGTATTTATTACCGAGCACTGAATAAGATAACAATAAAAAATTGTTAGCTTCTTCCTCGCATAGATGATCTGTTAGAGAAATTGAAAGAAGCTGTTTATTTTTCCAAGTTAGACTTGCATAGTGGATATCACCAGGTTAGAGTTGCAGAACAAGATGCATGGAAGACTACTTTCAAAACAAAGCAGGGATTGTATGAGTGGCTGGTTATGCCTTTTGGCTTAACTAATGCTCCCGCTACTTTCATGAGATTAATGAATGATGTACTAAGACCTTTTCTTGATGATTTTGTTATTGTGTATTTGGATGACATTCTGATATTTAGCAAAACATGGGAAGAACATTTAAAGCATGTTAAGTAGACACTAGATGTTTTGAAAAGAGAAAAACTTTATGTTAAACTCTCAAAATGTGAATTTGGCAATACATATTTGAATTATTTGGGACATATAGTAGGGGGTGGTGAATTGAAGATAGATCCCTCTAAAGTGGCAATCATTGTAAACTAGCCTAAACCCAAATCTGCTACAGAAGTTAGGAGCTTCTTAGGAGCAGCACAATATTGGAGAAAGTTCATTTCTAACTTTTCCTTAATTGCAACTCCCTTACATGCTTTAACAGGATTGAACAAGGTGTTTCAGTGGGGAGGCAAACAGCAGAAAGCCTTTGACACCTTGAAAGAAAATATTAGTACAACACCTGTACTAGCATTGCCTGATCTTCAAAGACCATTTGATATCCAAATGGATGCTAGTGACTATGCCATGGGAGTAGTGTCGACACAGTACGGTAAACCCATATGTTATCATTCTGAGACATTTAATTCTGCAGTAGTTAACTATCCTACATATGATAAAGAATTGTATGCATTAGTACAGAGTGTGAAAAAGTGGAAACATTACTTAATGGGCAAAGAGACAGTAATACATACTGATCATCAACCACTTCAATATCTACACTCCCAAACTAAGTTGCAGCAATCAAGACACTATAGATGGATGGGTTTTCTACAACAATTTCATTTAGTCATCATATATAAAAAGGGCATACACAATAAAGTTGCAGATATGTTATCTAGACCCATTATAAATGCATCTACTATACTTAAGCATAATTCTGTGTTACATGAGAGCCACATTGAATAGTATGCTCGAGATATAGATTTCAAAGATGTATATGCAACTTTAAGTCAAGGCAAATGAGTAGAAGAATTGGATTATCATGTAAAGGACCGACTCCTATATCATTTTGGGAAGCTATGCATTCCACAAACTGAAAGAGTAAAGATAATTCGAGAAGCACACACTTCTCTGATATCAGGTCACTTTGGGGTAAGTAAAACAGTTGCAAAGCTGCAAAGATTTTGCTATTGGCAAAAAAATGAATGAGACAGTTTCTAGATATGTAAGAGGGTGTACACTGTGTGCTAAAAGCAAGCCCAGCAATAGAAAACTAGGCTTGTACACTCCATTACCAATTCCTTCTCACCCTTGGGAAAGTGTTTCCATGGATTTTGTTGGAGGACTACCTAAATCTAGGAAAGGTCATGATTATCTGTATGTTGTTATGGATAGGTTTAGCAAAATGTGTATTTTAATACCTTGTAATAAGCAAATTACAATTGAACAAACTGCAAAACTGTTCTTTCAACATGTATGAGTTCATTTTGGACTACCCACTTCCATTGTATCTGATCGAGACACCCGATTTGTGGGAAAGTTTTGGTCGAGTCTGTGGGAATTGATGGACACCAAACTGAAGAAAAGCACATCTTTTCATCCACAAACTAATGGCCAGACAAAAGTAGTCAATAGGACAGTGATCTAGTTGCTCAGAAGATATTGCAATAAGCATCCTAAACTTTGGGATGAACATTTGTATTATGTGCAGCATGCTTACAACCGAGCAAAACATACTTCTACATAGAGATCTCCTTTTGAGACCTGTTTTGGTTTCACACCAAGGTCTCCATTGGATTTTGTCTTTGGTAAAGATACCACAGTTGATGGACACAGTGATGTGGACAGGGCAACTAGGTTCATTGAAAAAATCCAAGAGATCCACCAGGCAGTATAGGATCAGCTAGAAAAGAGCCAAGCCAAATACAAGGCAAGGCATGACAAGCATCGGATGGAGCATAGTTTCCAAGTTGGTGACCAAGTCTGGCTATATATAAGCAAGGACATGATGCAAGGTGAAGGTAAAAAGCTAAAGCCTATCAGGTATGGACCCTTCAAGATACTTGAGAAAATTGGTGAGAATTCTTTTTGCCTTGATCTACTAGCTTACATGCACATCTACTTAGTCGTGAATGCAGATTGCTTGAGATTATTTGAACCTTCGCTAATTGAGGATCCCGAAGAGCAGAGTCAATTACCTTCTATTGATGACCTGTTACCTGAATATCTTAATGAATTGCAGGAAGACAGTTCTGGACAAGAAGGTGAGAACGACGTGTAGGGGAGATGTTGAGTACCTCAGAGTTGGGCTCAAGGGTTCAAAGCCGAGCAGTGCAAAATGGATAGAGATTGGACAAGTGAGACAGTTGTATCCTCACTTAGTTGATGCTTGAAAACTAATTTTTTTTTGTCCAAAATCTTTTTCAGTGGGAAGGCCATGATCTGAATTAGATCCATGAAAATTATCAGAGTTCTATGACTGTATCAAATCATGACAGACTTCAAAAACTTGTGAACAATGAGCTATCAGGAAGACCTCTCAACAGTGGTAGTTTGTAGCCAGCAAGGAACGACGAGGACCTCAGTCAAAGTGCGCTGAACGAGGCCCATGGAGACCGTGCAGGACACAAACTAGCAATTGGGAGATCCAGATCAGAAAATGGAGGCCGTTTCTAATGCGCGATTAGCACTTTGCGCTAATCGCGTGTTAGTAGGCAAAACCCCTCGAGAAGGAATAGCCCCGAGTGCTCGATCACAAGGGAAGTTGAAAACCATGGGAAAAGCGCTGAAGTGATAGGCGGGTCCCGCACTCCAAAATCGATGGAATATCGAAGGCGTTTTGGGTGGTAAGCAGAATTGTTAGGATACCCAGCGATGCCATACAGTGAATGACGCGTGTCCGGCGGATGAGAGAGAAAACTTCCTCTCATCACGGGCTAACGTTCAAGCAAGTCAACCGCACAATAAGAGTGAACACCGTAGGATCTGGGGGCTCCAGATCTAACAGCGGAGATTGCACCCGATGGGAGACCAGATTTGACAGAGAAAATAAGCTTCGGCACATAAAGGTTGAAGTTCGATTTGACTACTGAGATGGCAGATGAATCATTACACAGAGTAACCAAAGTAACGAACTATTTGAGTAAGAGCTAGCACAGTTTGTGAAGGGACAAGTGGCCACCTCCCTGTGAGACGTTACACAGTGGCGATGATGCAGAGGTAGGGAATTCCAAGCGAACAGTAGCAGGTGATCTAAAGAGGCGGAAGAGGAAGTGAACAATCATGAGATGAATTGGCTTTAAGCCACGAACAGACAAAGATAGAAGACGAGTGAGAAAGGAAGAAGGAGACAGTGAGACAAAGATACAGAATAGAAAGTGAAGCAGACGCAGAGAGCCGAGCTGATCTGTAGAGCTAAGGCAACATCGAGCAGACAGAAGGCTTGAGAGGTTCAAGCAATCCCTGTGAGGATATTTGTCGGGAACTGAGTACCAAATTAGACTCATCCCATTCAGACCAATTGAGGTCGAGACTTGGTAAGGGGGAAGTCTGTGCGCTCTAGTGGCTTGGGGAATCCAAGAACCACCCTACTAAGCATCATCTGTTTTAGGAGACTCAAATTGAGATCCTCATTATAAAAACTCTACTTAAAGACATAATAAAGAAGGCCACCATTGAAAGCTAGACCAGAGACGTAGCCTAGGAGGATTGGGTGAACTCCTTATTAATTTGTTGTGTTTGGTCTTTTCTTGCTGTGTTTCTCTTACTGTTTTCCATTGCCTGTGTATTTCACAATCTTATCAATCCGTTACATGAAATAACATAGGCACACTAGCACATGAGTTTGTAATACCTACCTTCATTAAATTAATTAACTGAGATCACTCACAAGTGATTTTCAGATCACCACTTGGAATATTTTATTATATTTTGTTGGAGGGAAAAAGTATTTAATTTGGTCAAATACTTTTTTTTTTTTTTTTTTTTAACAATATCGTCTACTTGTCTATTATAAAACTTGTGATTCAAATTTCTATTACAATAAGAGGGGAGTTCCGAGAGATGCTATTCAAAATTGGGTACGCAGACCCGTAGTTCTCTTGGCTCCTCTTATCTATATTTAAAGCTGAACATAAACGGCTATATTGCCTTACATAGGATCCTCCTATCCAACTGTATTTGCAGTGCATGAGGGCTAAGGGGAATGTTGGGTGACCGAGTCCTCGGGGAGAGGTCCCCTACGGCTCGCTCGAGTTGAAGCTTCTCCTTGCTGGCTTTCTGTTAAGGTGCGGAGATGATCTATTACTGCTTCCATGTGTATGCAGCGATCTTTGAGGTCTTCAATGTCTTTTTTCCTCTTCTCCAACTTCTTACGTTTGGAGTTTCTGTCCGCATGATAATCCTCCGTTAGTTCATCCACCTGTTTCTTCAGGGCGTTAATCATAACAACATGAGCCTTACACATATGACAGTCTCTGTTATTGAAGATGTTGTCCATTGGGTTCCTTGGTTGCTGCGGATTTGCTTGCTGGTTACGCTGATCCGCCATCTTGCTGGGAGTACTGTTTCCTTTGTCGAGGGCGAGGAAAGTGGGAGGCTTGCCAATGTTAAGGTTGATCTGCTTGTCTAGAGCACAGTGGAGGTAGGAGCCCTGTTGCTGACCGCGCACGCTGCTTGAAACAAAAGCCCAAAGGTTAGTCTTACAATAACCACAGATGGGGAAAAGATTGTTTACCCTGCGCAAAGAGGAACCAGTTGAGTCTCCCCTCGACAAGCAGTGCCAAAAACAATGCCGGCTGTCACAGTGAGCGGAGGGATGTCGACGGTTGCTATGAGCTGAGAGGGTCTCAATGCTTCTTTGGGCCTCAGTGCAGGCCTTGCTGCTATGAAGGAGACCGCCTAAGCCTTTCCTCTGATACGAAGGAGCTATCCGATTCTCTCTGGGATGGATTGAGGGAACCGTGGTAGGCTTACTGAGATTTAAAAGGCTGAGGCAGGCATTCTCCCACTCGTGCTTGGGAGTGGAGGATCTGATCTTATCTGTCAAAGAAGGATTTGAGATGATGTGTCGCTGTCCTTGAAGTCTGAAGCAGGTATGGGCGCTGTCACGCCTTCTATCACTTCCTGAAGTGTGTCGAAGAGGACCCCTGATGAAAGCTTCATTGCTCGGATCCTGGAGTCGATTTACCGTCCTGTTTGCCCCGTTTTGGCAGTCGAGAGGGATTTGGAGAGCAGAGGATCGTTGATGCTCTGCATTATTATCTCGAGTTGGATGCCTGAGGTGACCACTCGTCAGATACATGGAGATCACGAGTTGACTAAGGGATGTCTTGTTCATAGATTTCCTCATTCTCCCTCACCTGTCCCGTGGGTCTTCTTATGGCCTTGTTGGCCAACTCATCAGCGGTCGTGTTGTGTAATCTGAGGATGTGTTTGTAGGTTACATTGCCCATACCCCTGGCTTGTTCCGAAATTCTGTCTTTTATTCTATTCAGAGCACATTGTTTGAAGTTGTTCCCTGTGTTCATTGCAGCAATAAGGATAGCTGAGTCCCCCAACACAAGGAGGTTTTGGATGCCCATTTTCCATGCTATGGAGACCCCCAGCAGGAGACTATAGGCCTCAGCTTTATTGTTTGACAAATTCCCCAAGCTCCATTCATAAGTGGCCATCGTTCTACCTTGGGGGTCCCTTATTACTCCCCCTGCTCCAGCTATGCCTGGATTGTTTTTAGAGGCCCCATCGAAGTGAAGCGTGTGCTTCTTTTGCCTTTGTATCCATTTGTTTACTTCCTCTTTTGACCCCCTGATCTTCCAGTCCTTCTGTCCATAGCCTTTGATTGGGGTGCATTTTGGTATTATCCTGTAGTTGAATCTTTGTATCCATTCTTTCACCTGCTTGTCTGTGTAGTCCTGATCAGCATGGTGGATCCCATTTGCTTCAATGGTTTCCGTTATGAGCGCAGTAGCTTTAGCCAGGATACTTGGAACACTAGGTTTTTTATCTTTAAAAATGCTTGCGTTTCTGGCAAGCCATAACTGCCAGCATAGGTTGGAAGGAATGCTGGACCAGATTCTCTTTGCGAGGGTCATGTTTTTGTTTGCGGAAGGGAAGAGCCTTCCCCATCCTTTCTGAAGGAGAGTGACCTGGTTGGGGAGATCCCCGATCTCAAGAGGATGGGTTATGAGTTTCCAGCAGGACGAAGCAATTGGGCATTCTATGAATAAATGGTTGAGATTTTCTTCCTCTTTCTTGCACATGAAGCAAATGGAGGGCCCCTGGATCCCCTTTTTTCTAAGGTTTTCTGCTGTAAGGAGCTTGCCATGGAGCAAGGTCCAATTGAAGAATTTAATCTTCGGAAGGCTCTCAACTTTCCAGGCATTCTTGTGATATTGCCAGTTGTTTATCCCTGCTTGGTTTTGGAGCGCTTTATACCCTTCCTTGACCGAATAATTGCCTCCATTAGGGTCCCATATGTAGCTGTCATCTTTTCCTATGCTTGAGGGAGCTGCTCCTGCCAATGAGAGTTTGAGGTTGTTCCAAAGATCCTTTAGTCCATCCGGGAGGTGCCTTAATTGCCATCCTTTCCATCTGCCTTGATCCCACTTAGAGATGTCAAAGAGAGTAGTGAGATTTGTGGCTAACATCCACTGATGCAGCGGTCTCAGATGGGGGAGTTTTTCCTTGGCTTCCTGGCCCATAATTCTGTCCCCCCATATGCTGGTTTGTTTCCCGTTGCCAGGGGCTTTAGAGATGTGAGACTTGAGGAGAGGCAAAGTCTTCTTGATCAGCTTCCAGACCGGAGTGCACTGCCTTTCTATGATTGTGTCTGAGAGTATGTTGCTGTTGCTCCCGCTCAAGTACTTCTTTTTGAGAACCTCCGTCCACCATAAGCCCTTCTCGGTTAAAATTCTCCATATTAACTTGAATCCCATTGCCAAGTTTGCAAGTCTAGGGACTCTAATTCCCAGGCCTCCTTTTTCAATGGGAAGGATGACCTTTTCCCACTTAACAAGGCTGAACTTTTTTGATTCTTGCTTTCCGCCCTTCCAAAGGAAGCTTCTGAGGATCAGCTCCATATGTTTGTGGATGCTTGAGGGGGCAAGCGTTATGGCGAATTGATAGATAGGGAGGGCTGAAAGGATGGATTTGATAAGGGTAGTTCTGCCAGCTAGATTGAGCCATTGCATCCCCCAACCTTGAAGTTTCCCTCTCATCTTCTCTACTAGTTTGACCCATACTTCACTTTTGATTGACTCTCTCGCAAGCGGGAGTCCTAAATACATAAAGTGTGACCAACTTGATTGGGCTGGGATTTCCAAAATCAAAGAGATCCTTTGAGTTATATATCTTGGAACGTTCCATGTATATATCTTGCATTTGTTGTTGTTTAATTTGCCCCCCGAGGCTTGTAGGAATAGGTCCAGGATGGCCTTGAATCTTCTTGCCATAAGGCTTGAGGCTCCACCTATTAGCAGTGTGTCGTCTGCAAATAGGGAATGATTGATCCCTTTAGCTCCTCTTATTATTTCCACTCCAGTTATTTCCTTCGCCCTTCTCTTGTTTTCCAAATGCAGACTTAGAGTTTCCGCCATGATAATATAGAGGAAGGGGGACAGAGGGCAGCCTTGCCTCAATCCTCTAGAGCTTTTGAAAGCTCTGCACGGCCTCCCATTGATTAGTGGAGCTGTCCAATTCTGAGAAACACATTCCATGACCCTTTCGATGAAGAGCCTTGAGACCCCAAATTTTGCCAGCACTTTCTCCAAAAAGGAGTGATTTACCCTGTCAAAAGCGCTGGCCATGTCCAGCTTTATTATCATGCCTTTCTCCTTTCTAGCTATGCTGCTGTGTATTGCCTCTTGTATCAAAATTACATTATCAGTAATGTGTCTCTTGGGGAGGAACCCTCCTTGGTTGTCCGAGATAATTGAGGGTAGAATTTGTTTCAGCCTATTTGCCAGGATCTTTGAAATAATTTTGTAAGAGACATTGCATAAAGAGATAGGTCTGAACCTATCAAAGGATTGGGGGCTTGGCTCTTTTGGGATGAGAGCGAGAAATGAGGATTTAACACTGCTGCCCAATTTGTTCTTTAGGTGGAAGTTTCTCACCATTCTGAGAAAATCTTTTTTAATGGTTTCCCAATGAGTTTTGTAGAAACTTACCGTGAAACCGTCTGGCCCTGGGGCTTTGTCAAGGGGCATACTGTTAATGGACCATTCCACCTCTTCAATGGATATTTCTTTGTCCAAATCGCTGTTTTGAGCTTCTGTAACCTTCTTTTCGATGATGTTGATGAAGTTTGAGTTGTCTTCATACTGCGGGTCAGCTGAGAGCAGCGAGTGGAAATGATTTGTGGCAGCCTCCTTAATTTCCTCTCTGTCTGTTATCTCTTTCTCATTGAAGGTTATCTTGTCTATATTATTTCCAGCTCTGCGTACCTTGAGACAGTTGTGAAAAAACGAAGTGTTTTTGTCCCCCGAGTTGAGCCAGAGGCATCTGGACTTTTGCCTTAACTCCTCCTCTTCTTTCCGGTGCTGGTTGTACATTGCTTTGTGCAGCTCAGCTTCTATCTTTTGATCTTCCTCTGTTTCTTGAACTGACTCCTTGTCCTGGTTCCATTTCTCCAAGGCTCTTTGCAGCTCGAGCTTTGCCTTCCTATCCTCATTTGCGTGGTTTCTAACCCAGTTTTTTATGGCAATTCTTAAGTGTTTGATCTTTGATTCCCAGACAAAATGAGGAGATCCTATTATCTCTGTCCTCCATGTTTCTTTCACCAGGGCTTTGAAATCCTCGTTGTTGTCCCAATCCTTGCTGTATTTGAATGGTAACGGGCCCAGGTCCTCTTCTTTCTCTAGATGCAATGCCACGGGCTTGTGATCCGAAGTGTATCCCTGAATGATTGTACTGTGGATCCTTTGGAAGTTTACTGCTGCACTCTCCTGAACAAGAATTCTATCAAGTCTCTCCTTGATATTATTCCTTCCTGTCCTCTTGTTTGACCACGTGTAGCGTCCATTTTGTGGAGGGATATCTATGAATTTATGAGCTTGGATGATTTCCTCTAGTTTATCTCTGAATGGATCTGTGAAGTATTTCCCTCCTAATTTTTCCTCTGCGTTCCTGATTAGGTTCAAGTCTCCTCCAAGGAAGATCTTCTTCCCTTGAGAGGCCTCAATGTCCATTTTCAGAGAGTCCCAACATGTGGCTTTGTCTCTGAAGTGGGGAGGTGCGTATACATTGTAAATTGTGAATTCCTCCTTCTGATCTGAACTTTGCATGTCAATTCTGATCCACCACCTGTTTTGGTTGTTTCTTATAAGGGTCCAATTGCTTTTTTTCCATAATATTCCTATGCCTCCTGATGCTCCTGAGGCGCTCGTGGCTATTCCTTCATACCTTCTGTTCTTTGATATGCTTTGTTGATATTCTTGGTCGCTGATTTTGGTCTCCTGGAGTAGGAGGAAGTCTGGTTGTTCTGATTTGATTAGATCTCGGACTGCGTTTGCCTTAAGGGAGGAGCCCATCCCCCTACAGTTCCAGGAGACCAAAATCATCATTTACCTGATTTGTTGTGAGTCCCACTTTTCTCCTTCAGCTTCTCGCCACTTCCCTTGTTCTTGTCCAGATATGTATCTATTGGTTGTTGAGTTCCGGTGGTCATCTCTCTTGCTGCATTCTCGTCTCTTATTTCCTTGTTCGATTTTCTTCCTACTTTCCTTGGGGGATCCGTGGCTGCGATGTTTTCCTTTGTCTTGTTTCTTGTCAAGATTCTTTCCACTGTCTGAGGAGGGGAAGCCTGAGTGGGGGAGGAAGGGGGGGTTCTTTTGCCCTTGGGGGATGGAGGGGGAGATGAGGGTTCCTCTGAGGCTAGGGTTTCGAAGGGATTGGAGGATGAGGGGATGGAATGGTCTAAGCTTGCAGGGACAGAGGAGGGGAGAGGGGTTTCGGAAAGAGGAGCCTCTGGTTCGGGGGGAGGGTTTGATTTCTTTTTCTTCCTGACGACTTCCCATGCTTCCTCTGGGGATTCAGGGTTGGTATTATTTTCTGATCTGGCTTTAGAGCACCTATTTGCAAAATGACCATATTCATGACATACCTTACATTTGAAGGGAAGTTGCTCGTAGTCCACCTGCTGGATATGCGTCCACTGATCCACTCTGAGCTTGACTGCCTCTGGTAGCCCTTTGCCCAAGTCCACTTCTACACAGATCCTCGCACATGCATGCATGTTTTCTTTTGGCTCCGATCTATCCACGTATTTTCCTATTGCGTTACCAATGGCTCTGACTGATTCGTCTGCCCAGCAGTGGAGCGGCAGGTGTGGAAGACGAACCCAAACCGGGACTGCGTTGGGGACATCCATTTCTGGGTCGAAGTCCGGGGTCCAGCGATTGAGGTACAGACCTCTAGTGTCCATGAAATATGGACCATTCCTGAAGATTAAGTTTCGGTCCTCCACTGATTCGAAGAGGAATGTGAAGAAGCCTCTTCCACAAAACCTTATCGCTATTTTCCCCTGGACCATAGCGTTCCAGTTTCTTTCCACCCAGCGCTGGACCGTTCTGGGGGAGGGCCATAGTCCCGTGAACTGACCAACCAGACCCCTTTCTGCCAAGGCTACAGCGGATCTCCTTGGGAGAGATGGGGGGAGAGGGATTTCCGGGATTTCATCGAGCTTCTTGATGAATTTTGAGGCGGAAGGTCGGATTCGTTCCGTAATGTTCTCTGGGATTAGTGATGCAAAAGCCTTCTCCATGTCGGCCTGTCCCGGATCTAGAGAGCCCATCGCGCCTGTGGAGCTCCTCAGAAGACGGAAAGAAGGATGAAAGGGCGGGAGGCCCAGCTGAGAGGGAGCGGTCGAAAGCTGCCCGCGGGGGCAGCGCGAGCTGAGAGAGGCAGGGCAAGAGGCCCAGGTTGTAGGGGGTGCGAACAGCGGAGGGGAAGGCACGCAGCAGAGGCTGCGGCCCGGCAGGGCCTGCCAAGCGCAGTCAGAGGATCAGGGTTTCCAACTGCGGGGGGGCACCATCGCTCCAGTCTTCGCTCCTTTCACTCTATCACTCAATTTGGTCAAATACTTTTATTTAGAAATAATAAATAAATAAACGATTTATTTATTATTTCGAAAATGTAGTTAAAGAATAATAAAAAACAATGGGTCGTTTAATTTTTCTTGGGTGATTTAGTCAAATTTAATATGGAATAATAACTAAATAATGATTAATTATTCCTAGAGAAAAATAAGAAAAATAAGAAAAATAATGATTTATCTAAATATTTCTCGTGATTAGGTCAAATATGACAAGGAGTATTAGTGAAACAATGGTTTAATTAATTATTCCTAGAGGAAAATTAAATAAATAATGATTTATTTAATTATTCCTCATGGGTTTAACCAGAAAAAACTTAATAAACGTGGTTTATCAAGTAATTTCTTACGGTGAAAGCAATTTTACTATGGTATAATTGGTCTTACATGGTGTATTTCGATCCATCTAGTTAGATATGGTTAGATGACCATTTTTTGGTGATAACAGAGAGAAAGGTAAAGAAATGCATTTTTTGCATTCTACAAGACCATAAAATGTGAAGATTTGGCACTAGTGTGAACCATCACACTTTCATAGAAGAGAGATTTCTCTGGGTCATTCAGTCTCAAAACAAAGAGTGCACTAGGGCTAATTTTCTCAAAACATGATAGAAAAAACCCTCGAAAGCTCGTAATTGTGTTTTCTTAAGGTCAATTAATTTCTAAATAAGTGAACTAAGGTCACTTAAAAAGGCTAAAAATGTCTAGGCCAAGGGAACTTCTATGGGAAATCTCAATCCCCAGTGCACCAAGTCATTATATGGAAAATTCACTTCTGCGGGCAAAAATGAACTCCCTATATATTCTAGTGGTTTGATCTAGAAACAACAGAGGGAAAAAATATCCATGTTTTCCTTAGAGAGATTAGAATAAGGAAAAGAGACCTACTCAGAATTCGTAGTAAGTCCTCCTTTTATCCTTTCTTGTAAGCTTCAACTCTAGCTCCACGCACTATAAATGAAACCTGCAACAATGACTAAAACAAGAAAGAGAACTACAATATCCACATAGAATAAACTAATGTCTCTAATCAATGAGTCAAATGGCATTGAAATACATAAGCATGAACATAACACAAGTATAGGAAAACATAGTCCTTTCTATATTAAAAAATGGAGAGAGTTACAACCATTTAGAGAAGATGACTTTGTAGATGTCTACCCAATTGTCTTGTCCTTCCTTGCCACAAAGAAAACATTAAAAATCAACACTAATGCATAAATGGATGATAATTCCTTAAGCTCAAAGTAGCAACATGAGTGCACTAGTAATCTCTAAAATTCAACCCAGACTCTATGGGAGGTAGTAGATTTATAGGGTAAAAGTGGTAGCTTAGGTTTTACCAACCTAGGCTTGAGATCCACATATGAAGGAGAATAATCTCTAAGGATAAGAGATAAGACCTATAGAGTAGAAATTTGAGATATCTATCCATGGTAAATGGTTAAAACCACCTTACAATCTTCTGGAAGGAGAATTTTTTAAAATACTTTTTAATGTTCCCAAAATTCTAGAACCATCGCACCTGCAAAGTAGAGCAACGTGCACTTGTTAGTGCAGGTGCTCAGTTATGCAACTTGACATCATTGTAGGTGGAGAAACATGAAGGGTTCATTGGGGATAAAAACATGGTTTTTGAGCTGATTGACCTAGAAACTTAGACTTTTTGGAGATGTGATGCTTAGGGCTTTGCAAAGGGATAATGATAAAGTGTTCAAGGATGTTGATTAATCTGGTTTTTATTCCTTTTGAGCGGAAGTGACAAATGAATTGTAACAAGAACTTGGCTTCACAATGAGAAAAGTGGATCACTGTGAGTATTTAAAGGTAGTTTTTGATCATCTTATTTATTTGGTCCTATATGTGGATGATATGTTGTTTATTGGAAATGACATGGAAATCATCCAGGAAGTCAAAACTTAGTTTTCCTCTAAATGTCAAATGAAGGATATTGGTGTCGCAAATTTCATTTTTGGCATGGAAATTAAAAAATATCTGAATACTATGAAACTTTTGTCAAACGAAGGAAGTATGTTGAGATAATATTATAGAGGTTTAATATGTAGGAATTTAAATCAGTATAGGTCCCAATTCCTGTAGGTGTAAAGTTATCTACAGATTAGTGTCCCAAGATACAGGAAGAGGAAGAGGACATGTTGTGTGTTCCATATGCTAGAGCAATTGGAAGTTTGATGTATGAAATGGGATGTACTAGACCAAACGTTGCACATGTAGTGGTAGTATTGAACATGAATAAAGTTTTCAAGTATTTGTGTGGCACTAATGGTTATGGTTTGTGCTATATATATCACGATACTATTTATGGATTGTGACATATTGGATATCACAATACTAGTTATGAATATATAACCAATAGTGCCACAAAAATAAGGGAAAACCATCTTTACTGTTGTCTAATTCTCCTTCCCTGGTTTTAACATATACATGTTCAATACTCCAACTACATGTGCAATGTTTGGTCTACTACAAACCATTGCATATGTCAAACTTCCAACTATGTTGGAATATGGAACATGGAGCATGTCCTTTTCCTCTTTTTATTTTTTGGGATACTAATTTGTTTATAACTTTACACCTACATGAATAGGGACCTTTATTGATTTACATTGCTACATATTAAACTCATACAATAATGTCTCAACATACTTCGCTGATTTAACCAAAGTTTCATTTTTTTGTATGTGGTTTACATACCCCAGGGATTGGTGACTGCTACATCCATGGAACATTTTTACCATGCATATACACTCTACGGGATCACTTTCTATCAGCTAAACTACGAATCGCGACCCCAAGGGTGTTGAGAGAATTGATCTTATGACCTCTCAATAACAAAGGTGATTTAATGACGGGGACTCAAAAAATTGAGCTAAACGTCAAGGATAATTTAAGTAAAGTTTCAGATTAGCCCAATCTATTTTAATTTCCATGCCCAAAATAAAATTTTTAACACTAAGATCCTTCATTTCAAATTTAGATGAGAATTGAGTTTTCACTTCTTGGATGATTTCCGTGTCATTTCCAATAAACAACATATCATCCACACACAAGACCAAATAAATAAGATGATCACCAGCTACTTTGAAATACACAAAATGATCCATTTTTCTCCTTTTGAATCCATGTCCCAATATGTAAGTATCCATAGTAAATGGATTGATGATTTAGGGATGTCGTGACACACACACACATACACTTCTAATGAAAGCATGAGAAACCCCTACGTACTTCAACACATTTTGTGGATGGTAAACTGGGTAAACCATTGGGCCACCTCGCCTTTAGGGAATCAAAGAGAGTCCAACCCATGATCAACAAAAACTAGCAACAATATCGAAGAACTTTAGATCCGGTTCTAGATCACTTGATCTAAGTATTGGGGCTATATATTATGGTTTTCCTAGTTTGGGTTTGCAGGGTAAAATATTTGTGTTAATGTGTATGTGTATGCAATTTCATATTTTCTATTTTCAATTAAGAATCTATTTGCAACAATTATTTGTACAGGGTTAAAAATATAATTATAACAATTTTTATTGCAAGGTCCCATAAGAGGTTATCATGTGAGCACATAGAAAAAAGGGCTACAATATTAACACAATGTTTAGTTCAAGTACTACATGTTCAATATGAAATATGACCCTATAGTATATTCTACAAAGGATGCTATAACAATAAGTCATGCAATATAAATCATTTTCAACAAACCAATATATTGAGGACCAAATAAAAAACTAATTGTGCTCTTGGAAAATAATTTTATAAATTATATTTCAAGTAGCTCTATTTCCATATCTAATTTAAAGACATATATATATATAATACTTCCATTATCAATTAAGTATGATCCATGATGCTAATCACATTATGTTAAAATTTGTAACTAAGGCAAAACTTCATGTGGGTCATCTTATTCATGGCTGATAATATTTTTATTAGATTCCTCTCATCGAGAGGTGTAGGATTGATATAATGATCATCCAATTCTGATAAGTATTCATGGAGATATGAATTTATTTTGATTATGGAATTATTATCAAGCCGACCTACAACTCATGTAGGCTTAGAATCCCAATAGTCACATCTATTCAAACACCAACATTGTGTATAAATATAGGATGACTTTTCCTCATTTGGACTCACTCAACTCATCACATCTCTCTCTCTCTCTCTACTGCGTAGAAAAGAGCCTCTTCTCTATTGCGCAGAAAAGGGTCTCTCCCTCACACATCTGAAGTCAGAAGCTGCTGAAACTGAAGTTGCAACTGCAGAAGTAAATTTTGACTTGCATGGACTAGAAGATCTCCTCATATGAACTGTGCTATAGGTTCATCTGAACCTCCTCTGAAAACCACAACTTTTGGTGGTGGAATCAAGTCAATCCGACGAATGGTTTGCAAGATATCGACTGCCCTAGTTTGAAGGAAGCTACTGAAACTAAAGCTACAATTGTAGAAGTAAAGTTTGACCTGCATGGACTAGAATATCTCCTCATCTGAACTGTGCTATAGGTTCATTTGAACCTCCTCTGGAAGCCATAACTTTTGGTGGTGGAATCAAGCCGATCCGACGATCGGTTTGTGAGATATTGTCTGCCCTAGTTTGATGATGAAGCCGCTAATGTTGATGCTGCAGATCTAGGGTTTGCTACTACTGATATAAATCAGATTTATTGTACTGTTTCTCTCTGCTGAATTGTTGAAGATAAAAGAAGATTTGATCAAAGGGTTTCCCCACACATTGTGGAGTTTGTCCCTGGCTAGTCGCCACATCTTGTGTCTCTTATCTTGGCTTGTTTTCTGTTGATCGTTTAATGTTCTATCTACACTTTACTTTATGTACATGTGATTGCTAATCTGTGGAATATCATAAGAAAAAGAAGTAAACTGCTATAAGCATAGAACATACCATAACTTAACACATTATTCTTGTGATCTAGGTAGAACCGTGTTTCTGAAATTTGGCATTCCTGTAGTTTCAAGTCACCATGTGAACCTATTGTAGCATCTACAACCACCCTCCAAAATTTTGCATACCCTTCGTTTTGGAGCCTCCCTACTAAAATCCTAGCAACTTATCTCACACTGACCTAGGTACTTGCTTTGTTGTCTAACCACAAGTTGATCTCTTGACTTGGTTTCAACCTGGTTCCAGGCTTGCCTTAGTGAACTGCACAATCCTTGAGGGCAACAAACCTTGCTCTCGAGAATTATGCAGTCTAAACTAGCAGTGAGATTTTAGCTCCATAATTGCACAGAGCCAGTTGAAAGCCAACCTTCAGCTGGGAAATTGATCAAAGCATGAGAGGCATCCCATAGTCACTAAACCCAAAAATTGTGCATAAGTGTTTATACTCAGAAGTTACTCAGTGCATAAGCTAGAGGATTTCACAATCCTTCCAAAAACTGTGCAATCTCTTTAGGGAATGCATGGAAACTTTTCCCAGAAAAGAAAAAAACATCCCTAGAAGTAGGGATCTATTATTAGTTTTCCAAAGGTGGAACAATGCTATCTTTATAATTTTCCACCAAGTGTCGCTTTTGTCCTTGATCTCAGGCATGCACGTCATGAATTCCAATTGTTCTCCATTCAATGTAATAGATGCCTCTAGAGATCATTTGTATACTTGATCATTAAGCTCTAGCATGCCTGAGAAGAACAAGGAACCTTCGGAGCATCGTTGTCACTTTTCCAGGTGTATTTTGCTTTTATCGTCTTTTGTCACCTTTTCTATCACTTTTTGCTTGTTTAGCTTGTGTGAGTGTTGTTTCACTTCTTTTGTTGAGCGAGTGCTGGTGTTTTAACATGTTTTATCTTGTTGAAGTGTTGTTTCATTTTTTCATTGCCTTTCCCGAGTGTCACATGCATTACCTTGTTTTTGCACTAATGGTTGTTGTTGCAGAGACTCTCTCCACATGCTTCATTCTCCTTTTGTTTGATTGATCCCTACACTTTTTTTTACTTGCATGCATCGTCAATCAATAAGATTTTCACTTATCATCACACCATTCTTCATATCTTCTTTATTGCGCACTCCCCTTAGGTAGATCTAGGCTCTCCTTGCCTAGATCTCACATTCACTTGCATGCACTGCACAATTTGGTAGCTCAAGGCCTTTGCCTTGGCTTCTAGAATTTCACGGAGGTTGTCCTGGCCTCGCTCCAACTATGCACTACGCAGTTCTAGGATCCAGTCTCCCAACTTGGTCACGGAGACTGCACAATGCGCAATATCTCCCAGGCACTATCCCAGACTAAACTATGCATTGCGTAGTTCCATTATCAAGATTCCACACTGACTGCTGGGACTGCACAGTTTTCAATTCCCACAGTCAGTCAGTCACCCCTATCAATCAAAATTGTGTAATCACCCTTATTAGATGCTCTAATTGCTGCTTGAACATGGTGTGAAGTTATATTTGTAAGAGCTAATGTTTGCTTGCCATGAGTGTTCTTTTTGTTGCACAGGTACCACATTTGTCAACACTTCTCTATAGCAGTCATTGTACCATGTCACCAAAGAGGTTTGCTTCAAGAGATACCACTATAAGCGGTACTGGGGAAGCAGTTGAGAAAGTGCTAGTTAACTTGCAAATATATGCAGACACTCAATTGTCCATAAAAAATGAGTTGACACTAACATGGAAGCAAGTAAAACAATAGTAATGAAAGGCAACAATCTAGTACGAGATCATGGAAAGAGGAATTTATTGAAAGAATACATGGAGAAAAAAGATACAAAGTAAAGTTGCATTCAATTTTCATGCAGTTAACTTTGGCAACAGGAGAAAAAGGAAGCAGAGGACACCAACAACAGAGTGGAGGAAGAGGAAAAGCAGAGCTTGCAGATAGCATAACTAAAGTTGCAAGATATGGAGAAGAAGTTGAAGGAGGAAAAAGAGCTGAGAAGAAGAGAAAGAGAAGAAAAGAAGAAACAAGAGTAAGAAGAAAGGCAAGGTGCAATGACAGAGAAAACAACGCCCATATAGGTTGAGGAGTCAGAACAACTAGTAGCTGAGGTAGACAATGAAAATATGTAGGATCAGGAAATGGCTCAGCTAATTGAGCAGTTGATATAGTAGATGAACATGCAGTTCAAGAAAGAGCCAAGAAATGAAGACACTGACCTCATGTCGAGAGCACCTGAGGCCACCTCTCCGTCTCCACCACCTCGAGCGTTAGAACCAGTCCTGAGCGAGCAAGGAAAGGCTGCACTCCTTGATGATGATCTGGTGATGGATGTGTACAATCTATCATTCGATGAGTTGTAGAAGAAGATTGTATAGGTGTGAAGGAAGCACTTTCTAGATGATCACACATCACCTACATTTATGAAGGAAAGGGTGATAGTGCCGGACACCAAGAAGCATCCAACCGCCCTTGCCAAAGCCACCTTGGCCTATGCCAGAGCAACAAGGTCCAATGTCACATAATTGTTGGCCTAGAGTAAAAGATTGATAAAGAACTTATAGGCAGCCAAACAAGAGGCAGAAAAATCTCGAGAGCAGAGTGCAGTTTCCGTAATGGTAGAGATGAGGAAAGTGTTACTCGTTGTAGTATCAACACTTGAGACCACCAAGCGAAAACTCTATGATGAATTTGTCACCGTGCACAAAGCGGTTGTCCATGCGCCTGGCTTGAAACAATGAAACAAGTAGTTTTTCCAAACTCTTAGGGACATACATGCTACCATCACCCATGTGTAAGAGTGGACAATGCGGTTCAAAGGAGCCTCACTTCAATTGCCAAAGATGATGAAGCCATGAGAAAAGCTAGAGAAAGAAAATGTTTAGATGTTGATACAAAACTATGACTAGCTCGCCCAGTTTATCAACAACATACATGCTTCATATGCATAGTTGTACAAGTGCTTGGATGTCATGGTGAGAACGCACATGATCCCATCAATCGGTTCCCATAGCAAAGCTAAACACCAGAACCAGGTCCGACTAGATATTGATGAGTACATGGAGTAGCTAAGGTAAGAGACCACTAGGGACGACTTAGAGCTTAGCACACATAACATGGATAAGTACATTGGTCGTCCAGTCATGGTCAACAACATGCTACATATGCTTCAGGATGAGTTGGACATAGGTTGCAAGACCATGTACCCGGAGGCTATGGAGGCAAGAGTCTTCTATCAGAAAGACACCATTAAGTAGTTTGGGGACATCATCATGCAATACCAAGTTTGGAATCAGTACGTGACAAAGGAGCATCAAGTGGAGGCTGTCGAGTTGGTCCTCCCCCAAAATTTAGAGTCACAATGTTTTTTCTTGTTAGGCTGTCCAACCTATTTTGTCTCACATGGTTACATGTGGAAAATGTATATTATTTGTAAAAATGTTGTAAGTGAAATTCCAAGTGTCACAATTGGAATGTGAACAATCACTATTTAATGTAATGAATATTTGTAAAGAAGTTGAAAAGTCATGAGGGTAGTCAAAGAGTCACAAAGGGGAATGTCAAGGGTCACCCCACCCTTTGTTATAAATAGAACCTCATAACTCATAGAACATGCTTTTGGGAGCCAAGCTTTTGGCTAGGCTTAGGCTTAGAGAAGGCTTGGGAGTATTGTGACAAGCCTTGGCTTCTCCACAACGTAGAGCAAGTACACTTCTTTGGAGGAGCAGGCAGTGTTGACTGTAATGTTCCACTATTGGGGCTAGTGGTTGTCAATGGTGTATGTATGGATGGAACTTTCACTTAATAATAATATAACTGAGCCAACATGTTTTCATGCATATGTTGTTATTGTAGTTCAACTATTCTAGTTACTTTAGCAATGTATGTTGTTTAACTTACGCATTTTATTATGAACTATTTTGTTTGCAATTGTATGAATCTTGTTGAAGACATGTTGTTGGATTAACCTGTCACTTTGGTTTGTGGACTATTTCACTTCCATCTTGTGATGTCATTCTACTTGTGTGTTCCTTTCAGGCTGCATACTATTACATGATTCTAAGGGACACAATTAGTTTTCCCCTTCAAGTGTTAGAACCCCCATGCATCTCACTTGACTTGCTGCAAGGTCACACACTTGCTTCCGACCAAATTCATCATACTTACCTCTACACACTACCATGGTTAAGGCACTACATTACCAACCACTACTGGGACTCCTACTCCAAACGGTCTGAGCCTAGTTTGGACTTCTTACCATAGCGATCCCCTTGAATGTTGGTGGGTCCAACACCATCAATAGAAACCTATAGAAAAGTGCAAGGAAATGTTAGTACAATTTATATTTTATAATATTCAACCTGACCTATTCTCACCTCCAACAACTACTACTAAAATGGCATCTTGCAATGTATGAAGATATTAGAAGACATTTCTCTCATCCAAAATATTATTACTTTCAACATAAAATATTAAATACTTCAAGACAAAATTTAATCAAACTTACTTTGAAACAAAACTTATATGACATTACATGTAGCTATGGTAATAAACTAGTTGATGGTTCGTTGAATTGTATGCTTAAATGCCCATCAAAAACCTCTACCACCTTGATAAACATGCATTATTGAACTTTTTCACTATGCATTTTTATAATTTATATGTTATTCCCTATTTTGAGTGAATACTTGAGTGATTTAATCATACTAATTGTTAACACCAAAAAATCATACACATGTTTGTACAATCCAGAAGATGCTTAAAATCATCCAACAGAATGCACAAGTGATTATTTTCGAGCTAAAGACATTATAGAGTTCAAAAAAATTAATTTCTCCTAAGGTCCAAAGTATATGGAGTTAACAAATTGAAGTTTGTATGACTATTTCTTTGATAGCCACGCAGCATGTGATTGAGAAAATGACCAACTCAACAAATTCAAGACCACTTCCCACACTTGGAGACGATTCCCTGATAGGATCTCAGTCAAGGAAAATCAAACTCGAGTCAACCTAAAGATATAAAACCCTCAATGGAATCATATTTTCCTACTCATAAGTCAGTATCATTCATGAACCAATAGAGGGGAGATGGATTCAAAAATTCTATATAAACAGGCCATGGGAGAACCAAAACATGTAACAATGTTATGCAAGCCAAATTGCTATTAGAGTAACCCAACATTTCATTGTTGAAGCAAAGAAAGTAAGAGCACTAACATGTTGGCCATATTGGTTTTAAGAAATCCATCATCTTAATGAGAGGAGAAGAGTCCACAATTGAGAGAGTTTCATACTTCTTTGAGAGAGAGGAGAAGCTTAGAAAGAGATTGAGGAAAGGAAACTCCTTGCTACTGATTTTTGAGCACCATAGCTCAAAGAATTCTCTTTAAGTGTTTAATACTCATCTATTGTATTCATACTCTACCACCAGCAGTCAATAAAAGGAGTTTTTTCCCATTATTTTGTTGACTTGTTTGCTTCATTAAGAATTATTTCTGTATTTATATCTTTGTTTTATTTTATTTTGTATATGCATTATTTTCACTATTTGAAATTATTTGTTTATCTCAGTCTGTTCACTAACAACACCAACTTTGTCTGTATTCCTTTGTAGGGAACAACTAACTGTTAAGGAGGTGCCTTTTGGTACACCATTGCTACAAAAACATTACTACAGAAATGGAAAACATATTGTTGTCTTTTCTTTAATCTAAAGGTTGTGTTTGTAGGACCCTCTCTATGCATAATTGACTTAGAAGGCATTCAATACCTCTATGGAATTTTTGCAGGATCATGTGGACCTATTATTGGCCAAGAAGCTTGCTAATGTATAGTTTCTTGTTGACTGCGCAACTTCTTATCAGACAGAAGCACATTTCGTGGCTTTTCCTTTCACAGACGCACCACCACATCTGTGCATAGTGAAACCCACGCGATTTCCAGAAAGAGAAAAATATCTTATAATTTCTGATTTTTTAGGTGATTGGAAGCCTTTAGTGAATTGCCTTCACCTCTGTAATTTTTTTTCCAGTTAGTTAAGATTACTTAATTTCTCTACTAATCATTATTAGATGGGTAATTAAATTATATTTAATATTCAATTCCCATATAGCTTAATTAGAGGGAAAAGTAAGCGGCCAAATTACACACATATTTTTCAATCTATTTTTCTAGTTTTTCACATAGCTTAATTAGTAAAGGTGTAAGTGCCCCATCATCCATATATCTTGTTACTAACCAAAGAATTCATTTTTGTGGGACTAGGAGCAATTGTTATTATATAAAGTAAGTAATCCATGCTTTCCTTACGTATCTTAGACGAACCTGGGTTTGCATATGAAAAATTTCTTAAAGCACTTGAATTTCCATCTCCCTATTTTGAAATTTACATAGTGTAATAGGAAAAAGAGTAAGCGACCCATTATCCACATATCATTTATTTTTCATGCAAGGAACAATTGAAATCTAGTGTAATTAGGAGGATATTGGAACGGATCACCGAATATCCACATCTTCTCACACTTTACATGCTCACTTGATCACTTGCACACAATTACACATCACACACTAAGCTTCTATAAAATTCGTATTAGAAGGCATCCAGTTTCCAGAGATTTTGATACTTAGTTTATTTTATCTTACATATCACACCCTAAAGAAAAGTAAGACCCTTAAAAGAAACCATAACTTGAACCAACTAAATTCCCCATAAGGGCCACCAAATAATTTATAGTTCAGGTTAGGACCATTGGCAGTAGGCATCCCATAAGACACCATGGTCATGTTACATCTTTGAGACATATCAGTTGAATTTTTAGGGAGCTTAAAATCCTTCAATCATCCCACAGAAAATAATACCCGAGCATGGTAGAGACCCAATTCAGAGGGGGTTCAACTTAGGTCTAGTGCGTACGATATTATTTAGGGCTATCTAACCCATCTAGTGTTTGGTACTAGTAACTGACTACCAAGAAGCTAAAGACTCGAATGCTCATGTGGGACGAAGGTACTTTAGTGGCCAAAATATAGGGCATCCTTTCCCTATAGGTGATGATGCAAGCAACACTTGAGCCTCATTTAATTACCTTGGTTGATTCTTTGGCTACTGGAAGACATCACCAGTGATTTCAGGATGTTTCCCCAATGCCCATTAGAAGACATCTCCGCAAGACCTAGTTACTTTGAGAGTGGTAAGGATGATTAGGTCTTCTTATGATATGTTTTCATACACAAAAGAAAATTAAAACATTTTTTCTTTGATTGATCACATAGGATAAAGTTAAAGGGAAAGTAATCTTTTTATTTTCGCTTTATTTTATGTATGTGATTTATTTTCTTTAATAATCATATCCTTCCCTCACAATACACAAAGTAGCACACACTCTAATTGACACCATAGGGGACCCCATGACTCCCCATCGATCTAGATGTTTCTTAAACCTCCCCCCATTACCGAGAGGTGTGCTAGACCTCCCGCCATTTAAGCATAGAGGATGTCACACAAGCACTCTTATAGGATCTTCCTTTATCAGTGCAACTTTTCTCGGGACACCTTCTCATAAATGCACACCTTTTACAACCCAACAAGGGTCCCCACATGCTACCCCTTTGGGGATCCCGCATAACTCTCCTCCAGAAAGTCCATGAGACACTCATCAAGGTAGTTCTCTTAACACTTCCCCACATAGGACCCCCTTACATATAGCCATCCAAAATCATTTTGCGATGGAGATGTTAAGAGTTTTAATTAGTGATTAAATATCCTAGTATTTAATTGTCAACCAAGACTCGTAAGCACAAGTTATACTATGTTTTTTGTTCAAGATTAAATTTAGAGTATGTAATTTTGTTGGGTTGTGTTATATTCTTTCCAAGACTAGCCCACGTAGTTAACCAGGGGGTTGGAGTGGGGGTGAAGCCCCCCCTTTGTTGCGCTGATTGTGTAGTGGGGGGGTCACAGGGGTTTGAGGGGTGCAGGTAACACCCCTCTATGGGGTCTGGGGCAGTGCCTCAGATTTTTATTTTTTTTGGACCCTATATTAGGTTGGGTAGACCTACCTATGGTTTTGTGCATGATTTTCGCACATGGTTTTGGACACGATGGTTTTCGGTCCATCATTTTGGACGTGATGGTTTTCGGTCCATGGTATTGGATGCTTTGGCTTGTATAAATATGTATTTTAACATTGAAAGTAACATAATCAAAAATCAAGTTGGTAGTCCCAATTTTTGGAATCCAGGGGAAAATCTCTCTATATATGTGTTTTATGTGTTATTCTCTTGCATTGTTTATTTTCTGTGTTTCAAAATTCGTATGCAGGTAATTTCTATATGGGGTTAAAACCTACATTTGGTATCAGAGCTATTTTTGGCTTCAAGGGGACGCCTTTGTTGCTGAAGGGTTTCTCTTGGGCCTGTGGTAGACCCTGTTTAGAGGGAGATCTACGAGATCGATTCTAGTGGTGAAAGAAGATGGCGAGCAGTGGAAAGCTAGAGATCGAGAAATTTAATGGTCAGAGTTTTGAGTTGTGGAAACTCAAGATGGAGGATATGTGTGTGGATAAAGATCAGTGGATCGCGGTAGATCCGGGTACTAAACCAATGGGAGTGTCTTATGAAGAATGGAAGAAGTTGGATTGGAAGGCAAAGAGCACAATACGATTATGTGTCTTACATTTAGTATTGTTGAATGTATCAGGGGAAGCTACGATGAAGGATTTGTGGGACAAGTTAGGGACTTTGTACCAATCTAAGTCTCTAGTGAATAAACTATTCCTATGGAAAAAGTTGTATAACCTAAGGATGAAAGATGGAGACTCAGTGACAAATCATCTGAACGCATTTAATACTGTGGTAAGTCAGTTATTATCTGTTGATATTAAAAATTCAGATGAAGATAAGTGCATCAGTTTGTTGTGTTCTCTACCAGATTCGTGGGATAGTCTAGTTATTGCAATAGGTAGCAATACAACTGCCTTGCAATTTGATGAAATAGTCTCATCCTTGTTGATGGAGGAGATGAGATGGAAAAATATGGAGAGCCAGGATGGTGATGCCTTGTCTATACGAGGACAGTCCCAGAACATAAACAAAAATAAGTCATCAAGTGGGAGGTCTAAATCTAGAGGGAGATCTAAATCTCTAGGAAAACCTGTAAAGGTGGTGTGCTGGAAATGTGGAAAGGAAGGGCATTACAAAAAGGACTGTAAATCTAAAGCTCTTGATAAAGCAAAGGGATTTGATGATGCTCCTTATGCAGAGGTGATGAGGACCTCAAATCCTATGACACCAGCATCATACAACACATAATCCCTATAAAAGAAAATAAAAAACATTTCAAACTAAAACTTAGAAGGATAAATCCTGTCCTATTACCTTCAATTGAAAGGGAAATCCAGAGAATGTATGATGCTAAGATAATTGCACCAATCAGATTTTCTAATTGGGTTTCAAACCTGGTGCCAACTAGTAATAAAACTAGTGAGATTAGACTCTGTGTAGACCTTAGAAACCTCAACAAATTATCCCTTAAAGACAATTATCCCCTCCCCAAAATGGACCATATTTTGTAAAGGGTAGTTGGATCAACCAGGATCTCATTATTGGATGGGTTTTCTGGTTACAATCAAATTTTAGTTCATCCTGATGACCAAGCCAAGACTGCCTTCACTATTCCTTGGGGTACATTCATATATGTGAAAATGCCTTTTGGACTAATGAATGCAGGAGCCACTTTTGAAAGGGCTATGGACATATCCTTTGCCAAATAAATTCATGATTTCCTAGTGATATACCTAGATGACATTACTGTATTTTCAAAATCTGACAACCAGCATTTGGATCATCTAAGGAAGGTTTTTGTTAAACATAGGAAATATGGAATTTATTTGAACCTTAAGAAGTCATTGTTTGGATTAGAAGAAGGAAAGTTACTAGGTCATATAATTTCAAAAGATGGTATCTGAATAGACCCTACAAGAATAGAAGCCATTTTACAGATACAACATCCAAGGAACATCAAATAATTACAAGATTTCTTAGGGAAAATTAACTTTCTTAGGAAATTTATTTCTAATCTAGCAAAATTAATGAGATCACTGAACAATATGTTGAAAAACGATTCGACCATAAAATGAACTGTTGAGGCTAAGAAATCCTTTGAAGACATTAAACTGGCCTTAACAAGAACACCAGTTTTGATCAGTCCAAAATTTCACAGGGATTTCATCTTATTTTCCTTTGCTTCTGAGCACACAATTGCTGCAGTTTTACTGCAGAAAAATGACTAGGGCTATGAACAAACTATTGCTTTATTTAGCAAGGCCCTTAGAGATGCCCCCCTAAAATATAACATAATGGAAAAGCAAGCTTTTTCTTTGGTCAAAGTTATCAAGGACTTTAGAGTATATATTTTATATTCTCATATAGTAGCCTATGTTCCCAATTCAGTTGTCAAAGACATCCTAACTCAGGGTGGTCCAGATGGAAAGAGGGGAAAATGGATTGCTACTATTTTAGAATATGATATAGAAATCATACCAACTAAGTTAATCAAGGGCCAAGGTTTAGCCAAGCTTATGGCTGAGTCAAACTGTCAGGCCCTGCACAAATAGATAATGAAGAGGAGATGGTGACTCCACTAATCATCCAGGCCTTTATTGAATCACCATGTTATGCTGATATCATTTATGTTTTACAAAATTTACAAGCTCCTCCTAGATTATCTAAGACCAAAAGTAGATTTTTGAAGATGAAGTCCTTAAAATTTTGCATATTAGACAATGCTTTGTTTTGGAGGAATCATGAAGGTATTCTTCTCAACTGTTTATTAAAAGATGAGTCTGACAAAGTATTACAAGAGTTTCATGCAGGTGACTGTGGATGACACCTTTACTGAAAAACCACTATAGATAAAATTCTTAGAGCTAGTTTCTACTGGCCAACTTTGTTTTCCGATGTAAAGAAATATGTGACCTCCTGTCACAAATGTCAAAATTTTTGAGGGAAAGAAAAAGCGTCTACCTTTACCCCTAAAACCAATCTCTGCTGAAACACCTTTTCAACAATGGGGGTTAGACTTCGTTGGTGAGATTCACCCACCTTCTTCTGCCCAACACAAATAGATCCTCACTGCCACAGGCTATTTCACCAAATGGATAGAGGCCATACCTTCAAGGCAAGCTACTAACACTGTTATCATAACCTTCCTTGAAACCAACATTATATCAAGCTTTGGATGTACAACTAAGCTCATTACTGATAATGCAACAGCCTTTAAATCCAAAAAGATGATAGATTTCTGCAACAAGTATCATATAACCCTAGGCCATTCCACCGCCTATTATCCTCAAGGAAATGGACTGGCATAATCCTCAAACAAGAGCCTGGTGAACATCATAAAAAAGTTGTTGGAGGAAAATAAGAAAACATGGAATAAAAAGCTAGTCAATGCCCTATGAGTAGATAGACTAACCACAAATAAATCAATTGGTACCTATCCCTACCAACTAGTTTATGGGATGGAAGTTGTTTTTCCATCTTCCTTGGGAACACCAGTGATGAAGCTGCTCCAAGAATTGCAGGTTGAACCAAATAACATCCAAAGAAGAATCAACCAAACAATTCATTTACAGAAAACTAGGGATGAAGTGTACATCAAATCTCAAGTTGTGCAGGAAAGGATCAAGAAGATTTTTGATAAAAGGATCAAGGCTGAGGATTTCTACCTTGGTGACAAATTCCTAAGATGGGATTCAAGGAGGGAAGATAAAGGTAAACATGGGAAACTTGATTTCCTATGGAAAGGCCCATATGTCATTTATGCTTTCAGAGGTAATAATGCTTTCTTCCTCAGAGAAATGGATTGTACAGAAGCAGAAGATGGACCAGTGAATGGTCGAATGCTCAAACACTATTATGAAACTAACTACTAATTTTTACTTTCCATTGTACTTTTTTTAAATTTTTCAAAACATTTAGTTTGGATTGGATGGTGGTCACTGAAGTTGAAGCCCGGAGAGAAGACCCTAAGCTTCGAAGGATTCAATATCATAACTATCAATAATGCAGAGGCATAAAGGATAATTTTGCAAGGTAACATCAACAACAATTCAAAGGCTACTGATTTACAAAGTTCTTGACATTTCACCAGGAAATGCCATCCCCAAGTGGAGCCACTGTTAGGTTCCTATACCAATAGGAGTCATAATTTTGATTGACTAAGGTTAAGCCTTGTAATATTGTACATACCTCTACTTTCTGCAAATGTTTTCCATATTAAAAATTAAAAAATGTAAAGAGGGTATGTCTTAAAAGAATAATCAAAGGACAAAAAGAATGAAAATAGGTCACAAATAATGAAAAATATGAACCCCAAGAAAACAAAAAGACCATGAAAGTGTGCAAGTAAAAATGCCACTACTATTTACTTTTTTAAGTTTAATGAATGATTGTGTGCAGCTTGTCACTACAATCCATGAATAATCAAAATGTTTAAACTTGGCTATTTCATGTTTTCAGTTTCATGTCTATAGATAGAGAATAAAATCTAACCAAACAGTGTAATTTTGGCAGATAATTAGATAGGTAGAGTAAATAAAGGAGCTCAATTGTTTAAACTGAGCCCATGGATGAAATAAGGTTTGATTTAGATAGTTTTCTATTTAAAGAAAAGAAAATATTGATAAGGGTTTGCTAGCTTAAATACACCCTAATAAAGTGAAGAAAAAATGGTAGAATGAGTAGATGGGTAAGTAGAAGAAAGGTTGCAGAAGTATGGTGATTAATCAGAGAAAAAGCATATTTATCATTTTTCGTCATATGTTCCAAATATGAATGGAAAATCAAGCATGCAAATGGATTTCAAAGTCAATTAATTAACCTCCCCCATTCATTTCACCTCTTTACTTAACTAACCTCCCATAATAAAGTTCAAAGTACTTAAAACCTTAAAGTCAAAGAGGCTCAGAGCATTTCTCTAACTTTTGGAGGGACCGGACCCTCGGCTCAAAGACTTATGGATATCAAATACTAGACTCCCCTCATAAAAGTTCACCCCCCCCCCCTTTAGTTCATTCATTTTCCTAATAATACTCCTTTTCCTAAGGTTAAAACACTTTTCGCCTAGGAAAAAGAAATTCTCCGCCCATATAAAACATGTAATTCACGAACAGTCATTTTGCTTAGTGTTTTTCCGTTTTCCGCCCATTTTTCATATTAATGACTAACTTTATCGTAGTAAATCCCGATAAAACCCCAATTTCCTATATATATTTTACTCCTATGTATTAATTAACCCTCCACCCTAGTTTAATTATAAACTAATATTTTCATCTAAAACCCGACCAAAACCTTTAACTGGTTGATCTGCGATCAAGTTAATTAAGCCCCCTTTTAATCCTCCGTTAATTACCCCGATGGCCTAATCTCACTTTAAGCCATTATTAACCCTGATACCGCCATAATTAAGTGCCCGCCAGGCCCCCCACTAGCCTCCACACAGCTTCTCCACCTGATCAGCGTGCGATCATCCCCCCTCCTCATCTGACGACCCTTATCCATATCGGGCCAACCTGATGTCTGTCCTTTACCCACCCGATAAAGTGGTTTCCCCCTGGCCCCCAATGCTACATGTCATCTGATGAGTGGAATCAGGCGGCCCCTCCCAAATACCACCAAGCACCCAAAAGCAGTGCAAAATAAACTGCTTACCGCCCTCCCGCTATGCGACAAATTAACCACTATTCACCCCGTACCCGCCAAAAAATAGCTTTTTGCATATAAAAGCCAAAAGCCCCAAAATTATTTTTTCGTGTTGAAATTTCATCTACAAGCCTCTATATGCATGCACAACACCTGCAAATGTCGAAGTCATTAATCCACGTACAATTTCACTCCAAAGACGCCGCAAACAACCCAGTCGGCCTTGCAGCCTATACGAAACCCATTCAACCACTTGTACTCACCAGCCACCCTGCTCATAACCAATTCACCCCAGTTCCAGGTATTTAAACTAGAATTCACCAAATACCCTGTCAATTTCAAAGTAACCAGTTGCTGACTATTTTTAGTTAAGTTAAAAATTAATTAAAAATACTCAAGAGCTTGAACCATAAACCACTACGGAACACCGTTGCCCTAAAAACTCTATGTATCTCCCCACACTCAAATCCACAAGAATTGAGTATGGTTTCCCCAATTTCAATGGATGTGAGGCCCATCATGACACCTCATTTAGACCTAGACCACCTTCCCCTAGCTGATAGTTCCAGATAAAAGATACCACTGTCATAGAGCTCCTGCTCAAAATTCATTGCAAAAGTAGGGACATGTTCCTGAACCATGCTGATGAAATTGGCCTTTGGGAATCAAATTTTCCCAACTACCAGTTCCCCCAAGTCCACTTTTTTACTGAAATTGTGCATATGTGCTATTCTTGCTACATCCCCAGTCACAGAACCATCATGTCTCATGACCAGAAGGTCATTTTTACCATTACTGCCAAATCCATCAATGAAATGTTGCAGCTCCAACCAGGACAAAACCTAACTCCTCTGCCAATTGGAGACCTATTGGACTTATACCCCAAGCTCAGCTCTGCCAAATTGGCCCAACTGCTCCAAACCTTCATCGTAGAAGAAAAGCACATCCCTAACAACCCCCCTCCATATGTAGGAACTATTTTTTACCCTTGGGGCTGAAATATTGTAGCCATGATATCTTGTGTTTTGGGTTACTCCAAAAGTGAGTATATTGATGAAATTATCCTGGCTTTCATGTCCATCTATACCCCAGGAGAGCCTCCTGCAACCATTTATGACTTTGCCACATTCATAGCTAACAATATGCATGAGAAGTTCACAAGAATGGGAAATGAAAGGGTCTTCAAATACTCTTCATTGTTATACCATATGTTCCTATATTATCAGTCTGATAAGTTCCCATTCACCCTCCAAAAAAATTGGACACCAAGGGTCAACCAAGGTCAGTCATTTTTTGGACCCCATTAATCCATGAGTACCAGTCTCCATACTCTTATTCAGAATTTATTGAATTATTTGTACATCTAGTTATGACAATGTTGACTGGAAACCCTCCTCCAAGAGTCAGTCTAGAAATAAAGAGAGTCCTTCAACTATCAAAGCAAACCAAAGTGGGTGACTGGTACCTTTACTAGAACCACACGAAGATCAGGATATATGGTTTCATGCTTGCACCATACAAATTTCCAAGATACCTCCTATGAGATTGTTTGCATTAGAATAATACAGACAAATTATTGATGCAGATGAGATAAACTTTGTAAATGCCAAGAAGAAGGCTAATTTCAAAATAAAAGACCAACTAGGCCCCTTCATATGTAACTCTAGGGAGGCTGGGACAGAGGCAGAGTTGATACTACAGAAGATGAAGTTCCAGAGAAGTTTTGTTTGGAGATATGACCCTTTGGAATTCATCACTAAGAAGAGGCAAAAGGTCAAGAAGGGACCTTTTATTTACCATCCCATACCTGAGATTGAAGCCTATGCTAACAAATCAAAATGGATGGAAGGAACCCTAGTTGATCAAGACAACCCCAGAATAGACATAGAGAACACTCTAATCGATCTTGAAAAACAACTTGACGAGGGTTCTTTCTTGCAGGTGCCAAAGCAGTCAGATAGGCCAGAACAGTCAGACAGACCAGAGAAATTAAGCAAACCAGAGAGAGCCATGAGTACCCCCTTAGTTGTGCAGACTCCTCTAAATGAGGAGAAGAGCCTAAAAAGAAGTAGGGAATAGGCCACGACATCAGCAAGGGCCACTTCACAGACTTATGCAGAGACAAGCCAAGCAAAAAGACAAAGAGTGAATCCTATCTCTGAAGAGGAATACATAGAGGAGACAACAAAAGTCACCAGCATAGAAGGAAACAGGAATAGGCCCATCACCCCATTGGAAAGCACAACTTCCACATCACAAACTCAAGGGTTGGAAAGGTAGCTCATCCTTGAGGTATCTTCCTTCAGAATGCCTGCTGGCAAAGACCAAGACATCAAGGAAAGATACAGGGAAATAAAAGGAAGGAATGAGAAGCTTAAGGTCCAAACTTATGCCCAGTAAATGAAGATGACCCCTACCAATCAAACAAGGCTAATGTCAGCCTTTGATATCAAAGAGGGGAAAATGCAGATGACTTTTATCAAGCCTACAATTCAACAGCCAAAAATAGCCTTAGATTTTAAGAAAGTAGAGTTTGAAGTGTTGGCTAGGGATATCCATCCCATAGACCAGATTGAGCTACACAAGAAAACAAGGGAGATGATATACTTCACTTTGACTGGAAAGGCCATAGTTTTCCACCAACTATAGAATTCCCTAAACAACATATCTGCACAATTCTAGTTGGAAAAGGCCTCCCCACAGGCCAAGGACACAAGAATCAAGTCTTTAGAGGACTTATAATTGAATTGGGACGCGATCCCAAGGATTTAAAAGCCACAAAGCAGCTAATTAAGAAGAAAAACAATAATATTTCTGCACTCAAGAAGCAACTAAAGATACCCCAGCTGCATCATCCACAAACATTAGAGGTCCTGGAAGTCCAGCAAGGACATGAAGAGCTCATGGACTTGGTCCTGAAGCTGAATGATCAACTCAAAGAGACAGAAAAGGAGTTTTACACTTTAATTCAATCGAAGCAAAGTGACTTGGCCACAACTTCCAGAACTGTTATCCCCATGGTATCCACAACAGTTTCTTCTACATTGGCAGCATCACTAGCACCCACAGCTCCACCTACAACAGCATTGCCAGTAACAGCAGAATCTACTATAGCAGCAGGAGCACTAGGGAAGAAAGTAGCAGAACTTGTGAAAGCCATGGAAGATATGTCTATCCAGGCTACAAAGATGAAAAGATTGAAGGAAAAGGTGGCAAGTTTGGAAACTGACTGCAAACTTTCCCAACTCAAGCAGAAAGAGGAAACACAAAGGGCCCAGAGAATGGGTGAGAGGATCAAAATCCTGGAAAAGGATTTGACACTTGAGAATCCACTTGGACAAACCAAGGAAATGTTGTGGGCCAATATCATTGACTCTGTTAATGATATTTGGCCATCAATCCAAGTTATTTTTTAGCAAACAGAGCTAGTAAAGATAGCTACTGAAGCTATCCAGAAAGTGAAGGAGGAATTGGGAAATAAGCCTGAGGATGCAAATAGACACATCCATTTCCTTAATATCAAAAATAGATATGAGCTACATGAGCTGAACATTGGAGACAGAATTGCCACCATTCTAGAAATAAGGAAGGTCCTTTCTAAAAGGAACCTTATGCTTAATTTGGAAGAAAAGTGCCACAATATGTAGGTAGCCATTGATAGGTTCATGGCTAAATTTCAGATTTTGAGGGAAAAGGGTTTGCCCAGTCCTATGGTCATCAATGATAAACTCATGACACAATTGGACTATGGCAATAGACTCAAACAGTTGGCTAAGGAACAAGCCAGCTCTTCATCCATTAAAGCCTTGTCAACGGGCAAAGTATTATATGACACATTTGAGAACTTGTTTTTCCTTGAGCATGAGGTAAAACATTTGTTCCTCACCAAGCCAAATTTTGCTAAATATACCGAGGCTGATGAGATTTACAGGAGAATGGTAAATGTGAAATTAGCAAGTGTAGATTGGTGGGACACAATGACAGGTTTACAATGAGAAATAAACAGCTGAAAGTTACTGTGCAATAAAAATGAAGGCAGCAGATTAAAATAAGTAAAAACAGCACAACAGGGTCAAAGAGTATCAGATGAAATATCAAAGTAAAGAAGACTCCAGCGTAAAAATGCCACAACTATCAGCCAGCATAAAGGGCTACACCTCAACCATAAAGGCCAGCACAACCATAATTAAAGGGACAACAAGAAACAATTCATTAGCTGTCTCTATCTTCTTGCTAGAAGATATTTGTATTTCGTAGAATAAATCTCAAGTCGTTTTGAGATATTTTGTAATAAGTTTTTTGTATAAATACTTTACAATTCGAAGTATGTAGTGTGGATTCCAAAACATTTCTATAGACTTTTTCTCTCGAATAAGAAATTCTATTGTATCAATGACTAGATTGGCTTACCGAAGCAAGTAATAAAGATCGGATATCTTACAGGATTCTCGTGTAAAGCGAAATACAAATAAGTATTCTCTCATGTTGAATGTTGTTTTCCTTCATTTTTTTCATAATCTTTATGTATGTCTAAAATCTAAATGTTATAACTTGGAATGATATTTTAGAAATTGCTTAAATGTACTCTGACTTGACCGTTATGCATTATTATATGTTTTCTTCACAAATCTAAGTTAAGGAATTCTTGGTTGCCCCTTAGTTTAGGTGACATCTTGTGATCTGTAGCAAAGGATTCTTAGTTGCCCTTTGTTCATGATTATCCTCTATTCTCCATTCTGATCCTGGTCTAAGCATTCTTGAGTGCCCTTTCACCCTGGTTGGAGTTACTTCCCCCATTATGCCTAAAGATTTGCATTTTGCTCTACTAACCTGCCCTATGAACATTCCCTCTAATGATTTGGTCCAGTCCTGCTATCCATTTGTTGAATCCATAGTCCAATGGCTTGAAGACCTAGCTCTATCCATCTGCTCTAAGAATTCCACCACCCAACCTTCAAATCAAAACCAAAAACCCAAAGAACACAAAGAACTAGCCTAAAATCCCATAAGAAACATAGCTAAATTATATAGAGAGAGCCCTCTCTGAGTCATAGGTTGGCTAGAACCTATACTTAAAAGATTGGTTTGTGGCTACCTCAGTTTCATCCTTCTTCTGGTAACTTTTAAGGAAAATTCTGAGTGATAACACATGGCTTGCTCAAGCCATTTTACTCACATGGGCACATGTGCATTGTAATGTAACGTCTTGTCAAGTGGAAGTTCAAGTGTCGATAGTTGGATGTAACAGTCATAGTTAAGATAAAGAGTCATGAGGGTAGATGAACTATCACAAAGGGGAATGTTAAGGGTCACCCCACCCTTTTCTATAAATAGAACCTCATAACTCATTGTAAAGACTTTTGGTTAGCCAAGATTTCGATAGGACTATCTTAGAGAGAGCTTGGATAGTATCGTAATGAGCCTTGGCTTCTCCACTACGCAGAGCTAGTACATCTCTTTAGAGGAGCAGGCGGTTGTAGCTGTAATGTTCCGCTATTGGAACTAGTGGTTGGACATGGACGTATTGTCTGAATTGAACTTACACTTCTTAATATAACAAGAGACAACACGTTTCATGCATATGTTGTATTTATTTTAGCTATCTATTTACTCTATATGATATATGTATATGTTTTCCTATGCATGCATGTATAGCTATTTTTGTGTATGTATTAATGAATCTTTCTGACATGTGTTGTTGGTTTAACCGTCACTTTGGATTGCTAGTTAACTTGCCTTCCATGTTTTGATGCATCTTTGCTTATGTGTTCCTTCTTAACTCTCTGCTATCACAAGTTTCCAAGGGGCGCACTCCTCTCAACCTCTGTGTGTTAGAACCTCTCATGCACCTTCCTTGGCTTGTTGCATATGTCACACCTTTTCTACCAAAAGAGACATCTTACTTGCCGCTATGTGAAATCACGGTCAAGGCATTATCGTACGACCCATTGTTGGGACTCCTACACCAAACGATCTGAGGTCTAATTGGGACTTCTTACCAGGGAGATCCCCTGACATGTTGGCGGGTCCAGCACCATCAACATTTCTGGCGCTAGAAGGAGGGCCAGATGACAAGATGAGCCCTCATCACCTGTTTTGAACCTTTGCATATCTATCATGGAGTCTTGCACTCTCCTCCCTCCAAGATGTTTTTCACATGCCGAATTTGTTACCATCACGAGGGAGTTTTTTGATATCTTGTCTACATACATGTATGATGGTGAAGATGAAGTGGCCTAGCCTAAGTTCTCACATGACTCCCTTGCCTTGCTTCACGAGGACGAAGAATGTTTTGATGAACAGGCTAGCCTGCTGTTTGAATACACACTTCACGAATCTCCACATCAGTGGCTATGCATACTAATGGCTATTAGAATGCACTCACTTGAGAAATTTTGTGATCTCATTGAAGATAATTTCTATCATTTTGATCCAAAAAATCTTGACCAAAACTTGTTACAACAACGGAAGGCTCTGCATGAATCACCTATGGATTTTTGGCAGCGCTTCCGTGATTTTCAATTTCAAGCTTCAAAAACCCAGATGAAATTTCCATATCTTTGGGATAGATTCAAGTACTATCTTAAGGAATCTTCACATCCCAAGAAGAAGTTCAAGCTCACGCCCCACTCAACATACTTCGGTGATGGAGATGCACAATCACAGATGGACACGATCACTGTCACAAGTGACTGTCCGTCATCCTCTTGTCAAACAACTCCACCATCGCAGAATGATGTGGGATGGCATGAACACACATTTGTTGAACCATCACTTCCTCCCGACATCGCTCCTTTTGATTTTTGCACAAACTTGGTTGTGAGTCCTGTTGTAGCATCCATTGTCATTTTAATTTTATTTTCAAGTTTTTCGCCAAAATGAAAAAAAATCAAATATTATGTTATAAGGGAAATAAAAGGAAATTTGGAAATTTGAAAGAAATGACTTATTTTATATTATTAATGGCTTTCGAACGTGAGAAACCCGCGAGAAGATCTAAGCCATCCACCTGGAAGGCAATAGATCCAATGGTAAGCGCATGGTTAACAAGGGCAAGGTTTACTCCAAAATCAGATGCGAGAAGTTATAAAATTGAGTTAAAACCTTAGTTGATGAGGGTCGTCTTCTTGAAGAATGCAAATCTGACGGTAATCACATGGTTAATAAGGATGATGTTTAATTCGGAAAATAGGCGCGATGGTTTATAGAATGTGGTTTAATCTGTTGAAGTCCAGATCAATCACAGCCCCTCATCAAGAAGGGACGAGAATTGACGGATATCATGTCGAAATGTGCTCGAGTTTTATTATAAATTTCAGACCCGAGAAGTATTTTAATTGCAGTTTTGTTTCCTATTGGGTCCGTGGGGAAGGAAAAGGTCTGTGGAAAAGGCATACGCGATAATATTATGAACTAGAGTCTAAATTATTTTCAGTTCCATGGTAAGCCATATTCCGCATAAATCAAGCAATTCCATTGTTTTAGCACAATAACTAGAATTAGAGGTAGATGACCGAAACTACAAAGGAAAGGTGATTGGTCGGGTTTCTTTGTGTTTCCACTAATCAGATCACTTCATATATGTGGGCCATAAGGGTTTCTTTGCGTTTCTACCAATCATAACATTTCTGATACATACATGGGCCCATAACCCACAGCCACGCATGAAATCTTGTAAAGATGCAGTTTCGTTGTGTTAAAACAATCTAGCTATTATCAGAACATTTACAGAGAAACTTCATCAGCAGTCAAGCCACAGATCTGAACAGCGAGCAACCATCATCAGTTATATTCTAATTTCTATTACTTCCTGTTATTTTGTTTTCTTGAGAATGAGGTGTCTTTTACCCCCCAATGTAATTTTCTGTAATGACTTTTACTTTAGACAGTTAGGAGATAGTTAAGAAGTTTAACAGTTTTGGTGATTATCAACTGTCACATGATGTATAAAAAGAGGAAAAATTATAGAAAAAGGGTTCGAATTTTGAAGAACCTGGAGACTAGGCTACTATATTTTTGACAAATTGTTGATTAATGAAAGAATCAGAAGTTTTACACATTATTCGGTATGATTTTGTAACTTCTCTATTATGTGCCATCATATGTCTTCTTTTCTTTAAGTATAGTAATGAAGTTGCAAGTCTTTGTTTACTTATGTGAATGAAGTTAAAATTCCTTAAAAGAGCGCTCATATACTTAAAACCCCTACTTCTACATTTCTTCTAAGTTCCATATAATAGTTTCTGTGAAAAATAGAAGATTGTCTCTAACTTCTCACAATGTTATAGATAATAGTTTCTGTGAAAAACAACATATTGTCTCTAACTCTTCAAAGCATTGTTCATTCAGCATTTATATCCAACATCATATGGCATTCTAAGACTTTCATATCACCTAAGTATTAAGGGTTAAGAACCTTCATTTGAGGATATATCATACAAATAAGTGACAAGAATAATAAGCATTAATGTCTTAAGCACAATTTCTACACATCCAAGAAAATGGTTTCTTAAGGGACAAGATTAATTGGTGTCATTGCTGGGGAGAGAAGTCAATAACACTTTTCCCTGGGTTTTTAATATTTTCCTCTGGTTTTTCAGTGAGGAGGAAATATTTGGCTTTATTGAATATAAATCAATAACTTTGGCTTCAAAGAGGCCTCATACGAGGTCAGATACCTCACAGCAAAAATTTCAAGCCCTTTCAGACCCTGAGAGGCTAGTTTCCAAGAGGGTTGGAAGGCCAAAAACTCCATTTACACCAAGTCCTACACTGTCTGCACCTGGCAGCAGTTCAACACATCTTTCATCCAAAAATTCACCTTTTATTGACCAAGAGTCACCTTTTACATCTACTTCATTTCAAGAACCCAACTGTCAAGAACAGTCTTTAGAGTTTGTTTCTTTCTTAGTATCTGCTATAGTTATTCAACCTGAACCTATAACTACCTTGCCACCTTTTCATACTCCATTTACTCCTCAGTCAGGTTCTACATCTGCTAGTAATCAAGGTTTAGTAAGTTCAGGAGCAAACATGGCAGCACCTGCATTCTTGTTGAATAGGTATGCACCTATTCAGTTGCCACAACAGTTGAATCAAATGCCTCAAGACTAGAAGATTCTTCCTTGTTTCTCAGGGGAGGATGAACAAACAGCTGAGAAGCATATAGAAGTGTTCTGTAATTTTGCAGAAAATCTAAATGTTGAACACTTGGATGTTGTTTTAAGACTTTTTGTGAAATCCTTGGATGGAGAAGCAAGAAAGTGGTTTAAAGGGCTTCCTAATAAATCTATTCCTACATGGGAGGAGATGGAGCGCTTGTTCACCCATAGATGGGGAAAGAAAATAGACCATGGGTATTCACTCATAGAATTTAATTCTATTAAGAAGAAATCTGATGAAAGTGTTGCTAAGCTCATCAGAAGGTTTAATAAACTGTACAATAGTCTTCCAGTGGAGATTAAGCCCCCTCCTGTTGGTGAAAAAATAACTTTTGCAGGGGCTTTTGAATCATATTTTGGATTCACATTGAGGGAGAGAATATCCACAGCCCT
Organism: Pinus tabuliformis; assembly: GCA_031772625.1. Lineage (NCBI taxonomy): Eukaryota > Viridiplantae > Streptophyta > Pinopsida > Pinales > Pinaceae > Pinus > Pinus tabuliformis. The sequence goes on along the minus strand of CM062816.1, from coordinate 389,110,025 downwards.
TGATCAGATCCAAACTGATGCCTTAGAAATAGAAGCAAATCTGGTGGCTGTAGGTAAAACACCAAAGACATAGCCTATCCAAGATAAGGGAAAGGCTAAAGTGGAATCCTCTCAAAGTCAAACATTAGAGGATATGAATAATGTAATTAAAAATTTGTCAAATAAATTGATTAAATTAGAATTGGAGAGTAAGAATTCTCAGAGGAAAGCACAATAGAACAGAAACTTTAGTCCTCAATATAGAAGACAACCTCTGCAAATTTTGCAGAAGGAGAGAAAAGACCAAGATCAGGTTCAAGCACCACTTTACTTAGAGGCAGATCCTGATGAAGTACCAGAGCATTCCAGGGACCATGATGATCATATTTCCACACTATATGCAGTAGATGAAGATGAACTAGGTGTTGAGGGAGAAGAATATGAATATATTGAAACAGATGCCATTTATGATGAGAATGAAATTGATGAATATTGGAAGCAGTTTTCTGATTTTATGCAAGCATAATTACATAAGAAATATGACTTGAGATCAAGGAAAAGATCTAGAGTTCAAGAAAATGAAGGTGAGCAGCAAGTTCCAGCTCCCCTACAAAAGGCAACTCCATAAGAACCACATCTTAGAAAACAATTGAATAAAGGAAAGCAATAGCAGAATACAAATAGCAAGACTCAAATACTTCAAGGTGAGTCTTCTCAAGATAGAAGTGAAAAAATTCCTTTAGAAAAACTTGTTTCCATTCCACAAGAGGTTTCAGTGATGAAGAGAAGTGAAGATGAGAATGAAAGGAATACTAAACAGGTTCATGTGTTTAGTCTTACTAAAGAATTAGAAAAAATCAGAATTCAGGTGCCCCTCACAGAGTTGGTCAAAACACCAGTTTATCAAAGAGAGATTGCTAAGTTTATCAATCTAAAAGAGAATGTAAATATAAATGACACTGTGAATCTACAAGAAGATAAACTAGTAGTGGTTTTTGGTCCACATGTGGAGCAGTTAGATTCTTCAACACCTCTTTTCTACATTTCTTTATTGATTCATGATTTCCTCTTGCATAATTGTATGTTTGATTCAGGAGCTTCACATAACCTTATGCCACTATCAGTGATGAAACAACTAAACCCACAAGTTGCTAAACCTTACAAAGACCTGTATTCTTTTGATTCAAATAAAGTTAAGTGCCTGGGGGTCATTAAAGATATGGTGGTGTCAGTAGCCCAGATCCCAGCTAGAAGCTTGGCAATGGATGTAGTGGTAGCATATATCCCTGCTAGGTTTGGAATGTTGCTATCTAGGTCATGGGGGGCTAAATTGGGTGGTGTTTTGAAACTAGATTTTACTTATGCTATCATACCAATTTTTGGTGGAGAAGAAAGGAGTTTGTATAGAGAAATAATATTTTTAAAAACAATCACAAAAAATGGAGCAAATAATTCACTTTTATATAGCCAAGAAAAAGATGACTTTTCTTGCTTCATTCTGCATGACAATGTAGAGTTGGCTGAAGATAACCAGAGGCAGCTTACTTCAGCCAGTGTAAATACAGAGCTGCAAATAGAAGGGGTGTGGAAGTGCTTCTTTGATGGAGCCTATTCTAAAGAAGGAACAGGTGTTGGTTTCCTTTTAATTACACCCGGAGGTAATATGATCCCTTTTTCTTTTAAATTGGAGTTCGAGGAAACAAATAATGTGGCAAAAAATGAATCCTTGATAATTGCTCTACAAATAGCAAAACAAATGGGAGTCCAGTCAATTTCTTTTTTTGGAGATTCAAAGATGATTATAAAGAAAATAAAGAACCATTTTCAAACAAAACACCCTAGGCTTAGGGCATACAAAAATGAAGTGTGGGATTTGGTTGAGAGCTTCTTTGAGGCTTTCAACATATAGTTCATTCCAAGAGATGGAAACAGATTGGCAGAATCCTTGGCTGTGGATGCCAGTACTTTTAGGCCTCCCATAAATCCAAAGCTAAGATATGAGGTTGAAATGAGCCACAAGCCTTCTATTCCGGATAATATAAAACATTGGCCAATTTTTTAGGATGATTAGCAGATTAAGAAATTCTTGACTACGATTGAATATTTTCAGGGCACAAAGATTGATCAGGGTGAAGATGAAACAATAGAAGGTGCAGAAGTAAGTGATTTGAAAAATTCTATAGTTAATCAAAAATTTATTCAATTGAAAGATAATATTCTACCAAGGGGGCTTGTTCCCCTTAAAATACTTTTTAACTCTAATGTTGTAGCTGTTAGTTCAGAGAAAATTCCACAGGATGAGCAGATTCAAGATCACAATATTGGAACCCAGGAAGAGTCCAGGTTAGTCAAATTATTTAATGGAGTTCCACTTAATTATAAGGAGATATATATTAAGCTTTTCAAGGACTATATTGATGTTTTTTCTTGGTCCTATGGGGATCTCAAAACATATGATGTAAGTATTATTTAGCACAAAATTCCCTTGAAAGAGGGGATTAAACCATTTAAGAAGAAACTCATGCAGATAAGCCCTCTACTTTTACCATTGATTGAGAAAGAAGTCAAAAATATGCTTGATGCCAAGATAATAGTTCCACTCAGGTACTTTGACTGGGTGGCCAATTTAGTGCCCATGAGGAATAAAAATTGAGAAATAAGGCTATGTGTGGACTTTAGATATCTCAATAGAGCTTCCTTAAAAGATAACTATCCGTTACCTAAAATGGATCATGTGTTGTAGAAGGTAACATGATCATTCAGAATGTCAATTTTGGATGGGTTCTTTGGGTATAACCAGGTGGCTATTGATAAAGAATATCAGAAAAAAACTACATTCACAACTCCTTGGGGCACCTTTATGTATGCTCGAATGCCTTTTGGGTTGATGAATGCAGGTGCAACATTTTAGAGAGCAATGGAAATTGCATTTGTGGGAGATAAGTTTGTAGTGATATACTTGGATGACATCACTGTTTTCTCTAATTCTGATGAGGAGCATCTGGACCATCTTAAAAAGACTTTTGAGAAATGTAGAAAATTTGGGTTTTCCTTGAATCCTAAGAAGTCTATTTTTTCTCTAGAAGAGGGCAAACTGCTGGGGCACATTGTTTCTAGAGATGGAGTGAATATAGATCCAGCAAGGGTGCAAGATGTGCAAAAAATACCCCTGCCCAGGAGTAAGAAAGACATTAAAAAAATTCTAGGAAAAATAAACTTGTTAAGGAGATTTGTGTCCAATCATGCTGAAATTGTAAAAGAAATTACTAATATGTTGAAGAAGGAAAATGAAGTGCATTGGACCAAGGAAGCGAGAGAGTCATTCTCCGGGATTAAAGAAGCATTACAAGCAACTCCAATTTTAATTAGCTCTGGTTTTCAAAATCCTTTTCAATTTTTTTCATTTTCATCACCTAATTCAATAGTTGTTGTTTTGTTACAGAAAAATGATGAAGTAAAGGAGCAGCCAGTTGGTTTCTTTAGCAAGATTCTCAGAGATGTTGAACTAAAGTACAATATTCTTGAAAAACAGGTATATGCTCTAGTAAAATCCCTATAGGCCTTCAAGACTTATGTGTTACAGTCACAAATCATTGCTTATGTTCCAAATGATGTAGTAAAGGATGTCTTAGTCCAAAGTGATGTGGAAGGAAAAAGAGGGAAATGGATAGCCAAGATTCAAGAGTATGACCTGGACATAAAGCCCACAAAGCTGGTGAAAGGGTAGGGATTAGCAAAGATGCTGACAGAGTCAAATTTTCAGGCATTGGGAATCAACTTGCTAACACCTGCAAATGAGGAAATAATTGAAGATGGTGAAGAAAAATCAAATCCAGGTATGAAGATTAGATATAAGTTTTTATGTTCAGAATGGTACAAGCACATAGTCCATTATTTATGTTTTCTCTCTTGTTCTCAATCTTTGGATAGAATAAAATATAGAGCATTAAAGATAAAAGCACATCCATATGTGATTGTTAAGGGTAGATTGCATTGGAAGGATCCTGTGGGAATTTTATTGTTATGTTTAACAGCAGATGAATTTACAGAAACCATTAAAGATTATCATGATAAGTTATGTGGTGGACATTATAGTTGGAATGCTGCTGCACATGAAATCCTCCAGGCAGGGATTTATTGGCCCACCCTATTTGGTGATACATATAAGTTTGTCAAAATCTGTCAGAACTGTGAGCTTTTTGCTAAGAAGAAGATGTTAACTCCCTTGCCTTTGATCCCAGTCTTCATAGAAGAACAATTCAGACAATGGGGACTAGATTTTGTTTGAGAAATTAACCCACCTTCAAGTGAACAGCACAAGTGGGTTCTCACAACTACTGATTATTTCACCAAGTGGGTAGAAGCTATACCTACTAAAAGGGAAAATGACCAGGTGGTGATGAAGTTCTTAGAGGAAAATATTTTCACCGGATGTGGATGCCCTGTCAAAATCATAACAGACAATGCTCAAGTGTTCAGTTCAACTAAGTTTGTTGCTTTTTGTCAGAAGTATAATGTTATTTTATCTCATTCAACAGCTTATCATCCACAGGGAAATGGATTGGCTGAATCCACTAACAAAACATTGATGAAGATCCTTAAGAAAATTATTGTAGAGAATTAGAAAGACTAGGATTCAAAGTTAAAGTTTTCTCTATGGGCTGTTCGAGTGATTACAAGAAGGTCTACAGGAAAATCACCTTTTGAGTTAGTGTATGGAACTCAAGCTCTATTCCCAAGTTAGCTTGTGAAGCCTGTAATTGCAATGATTCAGGAGGAAAAAGAAGAGCCCAATGCTCTGATAAGAAGAATGCATAAGGTAGTGGAGTTGAGTGAAAGAAGGGATAAGGTAAGAGATAATTTGATTATGTATCAATCAAAGATGAAGGGTATTTTTGACAAAAATGCCAAAGAAATTGATTTTAAAGTTGGAGACCTGGTATTAAGGTGGGATACTAGAAGAGAAGATAAGGGAAAACATGGGAAGTTTGATCCTCTCTGGTATGGCCCATTTAGAATTATAGAAGCAAGGGAAAATAATACATTCTTCCTGGAGAATCTTGATGGTGAATCTTTACAACTGCCTGTCAATGGGCAGTACCTCAAACATTACTTCCAGTTCTGAAGCACAAGCATCCTGTCATTGTAGATATCGGAGTGAATTCATTGTACAAATTCCATAGAATTTAAATTGGCTAAGCAATATGTGACTCCATGCCCGAGGTGAAGGCACTGATCTGTGGTTCTTAGTGCTTCTGTGGAAAAAGCACTATCCCCAGGTGGAGCCAGATGTTGTAGCATCCATTGTCATTTTAATTTTATTTTCAGTTTTATCACAAAAATGTAAAAAAAATCAAATATTATGTTATAACGGAAATAAAAGGAAATGCGGAAATTTGAAAGAAATGACTTATTTTATATTATTAATGGATTTTGAACGTGAGAAACCCACGAGAAGATCTGAGCCATATTCTTGGAAGGCAACAGACCTGACGGTAATTGCGCAGTTAACAAGGGTGAGGCTTAGTCCAAAATCGGACGTGAGAAGTTATAGAATCGAGTTAAAACCTTAGTGGATCAGGGTCGTCTGCTTGAAGAATGCAAATATGACGGTAATCGCATGGTTAACAAGGATGATGTTTAATTAGGAAAACGAACGTGATGGTTTATAAAAGGTGGTTTAATCTATTGAAGTCTGGATCAATCATAGCCGCTCATCAAGAAGGGATGAGATCCGATGGATATCGCGTTGAAAAGTGCTCGGGTTTTATTATAAATTTTGGACCCGAGAAGTCTTTTAACTGCAATTTTGTTTCCTATTGGGTCCATGGGGAAGGAAAAGGTCCGTGGAAAAGGCAGATGTGATAAGATTATGAATCGGAGTATAAATCCTTTTCAATTCCGTGTAAGCCATATTCCACGTAAATCAACCAATTCCGTTGTTTTAGCAGAATAACTAGAATTAGAGGCAGATGACCAAAACTCCAAAGGAACGGTGATTGGTTGGGTTTCTTTGTGTTTATGCCAATCAGAGCACTTTCAATATATATGTGGGCCATAAGGGTTTCTTTTTGTTTCCGCCAACTAGAGCATTTCCGATACATAAGTGGGCTCATAACCCACAGCCACGCACGAAATCTTATAAAGATGTAGTTTCGCTATGTTAAAACAATCTAGTTATTATTAGAACATTTACAGAGAAGCTTCATCAACAGTCAAGCCACAAATCTGAACAGCGAGCAACCATCATCAGTTATATTCTAATTTCTATTGCTTCTTGTTATTTTGTTTTCTTGAGAATGAGGTGTCTTTTACACCGCAATGTAATTTTCTGTAATGACTTTTACTTTAGATAGTTAGGAGATAGTTAAGAAGTTTAGCGGTTTTGGTAATTATCAACTATCACATGATGTATAAAAAAAGGAAAAATTATAGAAAAAGGGTTCGAATTTTGAAGAACCTGGAGACTAGGCTACTGTATTTTTGATAAATTGTTGATTAATGAAAGAATCAGAAGTTTTCCACACATTGTTGGGTATGATTTTGTAACTTCTCTGTTATGTGTCATCATATGTCTTCTTTTCTTTAAGTATAGTAATGAAGCTGCAGGTCTTTGTTTACTTATGTGAATGAAGTTAAAATTCCTTAAAAGAGCACTCCTATACTTAAAACCCCTACTTCTACATTTCTTCTAAGTTACAGATAATAGTTTCTGTGAAAAACAACATATCGTATCTAACTTCTCAAAGTGTTACACATAATAGTTTCTGTGAAGAAAAACATATTGTATTTAACCATTCAAAGCATTCTTTATTCAGCATTTATATCTAACATCATATGGAATTCTGAGACTTTCATATCACCTAAGTGTTAAGGGTTAAGAACCAGGTCTTTTAGGCCCTTCATTTGAGGATATATCATACAAATAAGTGACAAGACTAATAAATATTAATGCCTTAAGCACAATTTCTATAAAGCCAAGAAATTGGTTTCTTAAGGGACAACAAGTCCCATACCTCGTCACATGTATTTAGTACCTCAACCTCCATCTTCATATTCTTATCATCCTCCGGATGACACTATCTTGTGTTCTTCCATTCCGGACTCTACACTTGTTTTGAACGAGGATCGATTTATCGACGAAGTTGGTGTTGCACAACCAACATGTGCTGGCATTCATGAAGAGCATGATGGAGATATTGAACATCCACCAACAGTAGGGAACCATCCTTGTCTATCCATACCTCCTCTGTTTATTCCTGACATCCTTGATGATCCTGCCATCCCCGATTTTTCAAGTGTATCTCAATCCACGGATGTACCCATTGTTGATCATTCGCAGGACACATTGGATGTTAGACCACCATCCAACAACGGAGAGGAAAAATCATCCATTGAAAACCCACTTGATATTTCATCTGCTTTTTCCAGAAACATAGAGGGTGAACATCCTGTCTTCTCATCTACACCTCTGTGTGATTCATCAAATCATGAGGATGCCGACCAACATCCTGAATTTTCTGATCTTGGTTGTCATGATCTCTTTACCTCATCATCCGATCACGATGTTGATTCACTTGTTGTTAATCCATCTAAGCCACTAGCCTATGAAAATCCATCTGTCAACAAAGTCAAAAACCCACAGACTGTCGAGGCACTTCACCCTAAGCTTATGGTTATGTCAGGCCCTTGCTGTCCTGAGGTTGGTTTCACTTCTAATCAAGAAATTGTTCAAACACTCAAGGCTCTTCATCACTCATCTGTATGCACTCAAGATCAATCTAACACTCATATTTTACTTCCTCCTCTTGAACTACACAATCCCATCACTCATGCATTGGATGAATCTTACATAGCAAGCACACTTGTGCAACGTAAGTGGCCTACTTTTCTCACGTTTTCTTGCATGTCACGGTCAAGGGAATGCATACACTCAACATTTGCATGTAGTGTAGCACAGCACCATGGCAAGTCCACAGAGTGCATGTCATGCGCTTTCACTCATTTTTGTTTTGTGGACATTTGTAAGCTCAGAGTGTGTCTGTTTCATTGTTGTATCTTTCACATTTGTTGGTTCGCACAACTAGGTTGCTCATGGACCAAGCCTTAACCAACATGGCTCAACCAATGCGTCCGTGGGTGCATTGGAAATATCACTTCACTTGATCAGGCCCATGCATCATTAGCTTAGGAGTAGGAGTAGTGCTTGCTTTCGGTTTGCTTGCTTGAATCCTGGTTTTCTTTATTGCTTTACATGTTTGTTTGCTTGCTTGCTTGTTTGCTTAATCACTTTGCTTTCACATTCATTTCTATTTCTGCTTTTCTTTGATTGTTTTCTTGTTTTTTTCATAGGTTAGTTTCGCATGAAACCATGCATGACTATTGAAACAAGCTGGGTAAAGTAGAAGAGGCCTTGTGAAGCTATCACTACTTGGTTATCTATCATCCTACCTCTGTATGAAGAACTTGTTAATTTCAGTCCATGATATGTCGATGGAAAATACATACTGTTCAAACTAAATCTTGGTGAAAACACATCGCTTGCATGCTAACTAGTGTAACCTACTCTAGTTGGTTATTTTTGGGTTAGCCCTTGTCATCCGAGTCAAGTAGAGTAAGGTGAGGAGGAAAAATTTAATAGGCACGTCAGATGTATATAATAAAATACTTCTCTAAAGGAACAACCTCTTCTTCTCTCAATAAGTCGAGATCGCTCTTCCCCCTCTGAAATGAATAAGTGTTATGCACAGTTATAAAAAATGAAAAGTGAAAAATTAAAAAATGGAAAATGAATAAGGTGAAAGAAGAGAAAGGCTTCCTACACAGAGAGGTGATGCAAGTAACTCCACCGGGGTACTAACCAAGCTCAATGGCAGTGGAGCGATACTTGTGTTCCTTTGTGACTCTGCCAGGGTACTGTCCAGGTCTGCTGGTAGTGTAGTAACACTAGAGATGAAACTAAGACTCTGACGACTACACTTCTTATGCATCAATATACCCCTCAACCCCAATCAAAACAATTGTGTTTACTTGGCTTGGAATGTGTGTCAACCGACCAAGAGCTTGGCAGATGCTACATCTTACAATCAAGCAAGTGTGGAAACCAAGACGAACTGAGAACTGAAAAATACTTCCAGAGGTGTTAGACTTGCTTTTAACAAACAAGGTCCAATCAGAGAACTGGAGTTCTACCAGTGTGTCACCAAGTGTTGTAGCGGCTACAACCACGCTCCAAAAATTTTCCTTAGCTTCGTTTTGGAGCCTCCCTACCAATATTTCACAGCAACATGTCTTGTCTTGTCAAGTACACAAGCTTCAGTGATTTTCTTGCAGAATGAAAGCCTGTCCATCAAAGCTTGTTGCATCCCCCTCACATGTTGTTTCATCAGACTTAGTCCAGCTACAAGCTTAGCAGCTCGCTCAAGAAATTGCGCAATTATGGAGGGAAACTAGCCTTCCCTCCAGAAATTGCGCAATTTTGTTTGGTAGCCTATTGGGCTCCAGAATTGCGCAAATCTGCCTGTCACTGTTCACTGGAAAAATTGCACAATTCCTCCCAACAGGACTGCTCAGCCCAAAAATTGCACAATTCTGGGTAGCAATCAGCTGCTCTGCCTAGGAATTGTGCAATCCCTCTGGGAATCCAACCCAGCTCCCTCCCAGGAATGTGCATTTTTTCCCCTCAGCTAAGAAAACTAATGCATGTGCGTTTAGGTTGACCAATTCCCTCCAGGACCAAGCAAAACTGATTTTCATGCATGGACTGCTTCTCCTAAGGTAGCATGCAAAGGCATCCCTTTTTTCAGGGATCTAATTTTAGCAGCTGCAGGTTACATGCAAGGATCATTTTAGAAACCTCCCACCAAGTGTCGCTTTTCCTAGATTTGTGGCATTAGCGTCGCAACCTCAATTTTATCAAAACTCATCAACTGGACATCGACCTTGCAGCTCTTACATCCCACATTGCTCAGTTGTTTTGGGGTAAGCCTGCTTTTCATGTCTAGCGTTGTGTTTCTGTCGCTTTTTATGTTTCGCTTCATATGAGTTTTGTCTGCTTGATTTCAGTGAGCGGTTGTTGTCATTTTTATATATGTTAGCTTTTAGAAGCATCATTTCAGTTTTTGTTCACATCTCACTGTTGTAGCATGCATGACATTGTTTTTGCATGGACAATCATCATTGCAGCGACTCACTTCACACACATGCATGCTTTCCCTTATTCTAAATACTGCACTTGTTGTTTACATGAATGATCATACACTATTTTTTGCACTCATCTCACCATGCATTCACACTTCTCATGTTTTCAGTCGCTCATTGGCCAGACTGGGCTGCCTAGGCTCGAGCCGTGCCTTGCCCGACTAGCACTGCACATTTTCGGAAGCGAAGGTTCTTCCTTCCCTCCAGAAATTGCACAAGTCTAGCCAAGCATTGACCTCCAGGCTTGCATTGCACAATTCTTGGAGGAAGTGTCATGTTGGCCCCAGAAATTGCGCAATGCAGTTTGTTGGTTTCATGTCACTGCTGACTGAAATTACGCATTGCATAGTTCCAGTCCTTAGCAGGTCAGGCTGGACTGTGCATTACATAGTTCCAGCATTCAGTCAGCCTCCCAACAACCTAGACTCCGCCTTGCGCAGTTTTGGCAGTCAGTCTCCCGACCTCCCAGCAGAAATTGTGCAACCTTTATGATCAGTCACACAGGTATGTTGCAAGTCAGTTCTCAAGTTTTTTTCTGGTTTTTGACTGATAGATTTCTTGCCATGAGTGTTGCCATGTCTCTAGGTATCATAGGTGTTCATCTGCCTCTCAACAGCATAGGTACAATGATTTCCAAGAGGGAAGAATAGAAGACACCATTCATAGCACACTTGGGGATGCATTCGAACAAGTGTCTATGAACTTACCTACCCATGAAGACACCAAGTTTTTTGTAGACAAGGACATCAAGATATGAAATAAACTGCATCACAGCAAGTAGCACCATCAACAACAGCTGAAGGAAGCATACTAGATGCAACGAATGCAAGAGGAAGGTTGTTGACAACATGGAGGCGGAACAAAGTTGCAAGCCCAAGCAGATCCACTTGTGATGAAAGCAACTGTTGAGATTCATGCTATGAGGTGACGGCATGACATGAAGATCGCGCGAAGGTAGAGAATGGGATAGAGAAGGAGTTTCATGTGCTGAGGCAGCAACTCAAGGAATAACAGGAGCTGCATAGACAAGAGAATGAGTTGAAGCAGGAATAGGTACAGCAGGGGGCGCAACATGAACTCACGGCTGAAACTGTGCCCATACAAGTTATAGATCCATCCCATCAGCTCACACAGAGCAGACAAGGTGAGAAATGTTGTTGATCACATGCAAGGGAATGCATCAGCATACATGTCATTGTGTGCACGCATGTAATCTAACCCATTTGGCACACTCACTTAGGCAAAGACAAGAAGAATAGTTCAATTGGAGCTAAACATGCAGTTGACAGTTATTGCGCATGACCACCAGCACACACTGGAAGATCAACACAAACACTATGCATCAGTGTGTTTACAGTTCAGCCACACCCAAGAAAACCATGCGCATGATAGCAGACGAGTTCGATGAAGAAGCCATACCAATGCACCCGGATGCAACGGAGGCAAGAGTTCACTTCAGAAAGATGTCACCATGGAGCACATGCATACCATCACAGATGACCAAGCTTGGCATCAGCTCACCACCTTCATCATCAGAAGCATGTCAAAGAGTTGGTCTCACCACAATGGACCGAGTGTCAGTGATTTCTTACATGGCTTTATCAAGCCATTTTTTTTCACATGGGCACATGTGCATTGTAATGTAACATCTTGTCAAGTGGAAGTTCAAGTGTCAATGGTTGGATGTAACAGTCATAGAGTAGATGAAGAATCATGAGGGTAGATAAACTATCATAAAAGGGAATGTCAAGGGTCACCCCACCCATTGTTATAAATAGAAGCTCATAACTCGTTGTAAAGGCTTTTAGTCAGCCAAGCTTCCAATAGGACTATCTTAGAGAGAGCTCGGACAATATTTTAATGAGCCTTGGCTTCTCCACTACATAGAGCTAGTACATCTCTTTGGAGGAGCAGGCGTTTGTGGCTGTAACGTTCCGCTATCGGAACTAGTGGTTGGACATGGATCTATTGTATGACTGGAACTTACACTTCTTAATATAACAAGAGCCAACACGTTTCATGCATATGTTGTATTGTATTTCAACTATCTGTTTACTCTAAATGATACATGTATCTATTTTCCTACGCATGCATGTATAGCTATTTTTGTGTATGTATTAATGAATCTTTTTGAAATGTGTTGTTGGTTTAACCATCACTTTGGATTGCTAGCTAAATTTCCTTCCATGTTGTGATGCATCTTTTCTCATGTGTTCCATTCTTAACTTCATGCTATCAGAGGTTTCCAAGGGTCGCACTCATCTCAACTCCCATGTGTTAGAACCTCTTATGCACCTTCCTTGGCTTGCTGCATATGTCACACCCTTCCTACCAATAGAGACATCTTACGTGCCTCTGTGTGAAATCGCGGTCAAGGCATTACCGTATGACCCACTGCTGGTAATCCTACACCAAACAGTCTGAGGTCTAATTGGGGCTTCTTACCGGGGAGATCCCCTGACATGTTGGCAGGTCTAGCACCATTAATAGGGCCATATGTGGCATAAATGTGCTATGATAATGGCTCTACAAAAGTTATTACTATTGATGAAGAATATATCCCCCTCCTAGTGAATGGTTTTAGACTCCATGTCTACAAGGGACCTCTATCAAAACATGAATTCGTAAATATAGTCAAAATAGAGGACCTAGATGTGATTGAGATTAAGAATGCTTCTAATCCATCCAGTCCCTAGGAGAAATGAAAAATAGGTGAAAAAGGAAGAAAATATAAAATTCTTAGGTGAAAACCTCCTTTGAGGCACCTGAGATAAGCTTCCAGATTGAAAACCTCTCTAAGGTGGTTTTGAGTTTTCAAAATAAAGGTCTCTTTTCTATGAAAACCCTTACATGTCAAGTAGGGTACGGTAATCGTAAAAACTATAAATGGAACCATTAGCTTGTAGAAAAAAAAAAAAGGAAGAAAAGGAAGGAAGAAGAAGAAGAAAAAAATAAAAAGCATATTCTTTTATATTTTACTTTTATATTATGAGGTGTAGATAAAAAGGGCCTACCTACAACATAAAATACATTAGAATGAGAAACAAAAAGCTTAAGGAGTAAAATCAAAAAGATATAATAGATAAAAAACAAACCTGGACTTATCTGTCACACTTTACAACAAGTAAAATATGTCTTACCTATTTACAATCTCTGTCTAATAGTGACCCTTTTTACTTCCTTATCAACCATCATTCTCCCTACACAGTTCATGTTCATCCATATTTAATCACTTTCAATTATTCCAATCCCATTTGCAAACTCTTTTTCCCACCATATGAGCTTTTACATGAAAGCTACATCCAATCATGTAATTCTATAGGAGAGGTACAAACATCCTTGTAATTATACATGAAGGAAAAAAATCATAAAAATATATAGTTGAATTGAATTTTTATGATATAGCTCTGAAATTTCAAAGATATACTTATCAAAGTACTTACCACACCCATTAAAGAGAAAGAATCATAAAACACATTTTTTATAGGATTCCCTATTCTCCTACAAGATCCTCTGCAATCAATGATACATTGTAGAAACCTTCATCATTACAGTTGTTCATTCTCCACAACACCTTCATCTAATCTAGTAATGTTACCCTATATGTAGCTATGAAATACTTAAGTTAATGTATAATGCAAGATTAGAACATCAAAATGTTTATACAAGGTGGTAACGATGAGATAATTCCAAAACAAATAATGTGTTAAAGAGTAACAATACCATAACCCATGGATTTTAGAAAATCCTCCATGTGCATGAATGACCACAGGCTGAAATCAGGAAATTTGGTGGTCATGTCCAATGATTAATGGATTGTTACTTGCCTAACATTATAATCATTACTTGCATTGGGGAAACCCAAAATGCCACCACTTAACAACCTAGAAAGGTTGAAATTCAACACACCATTTTCATGCAAACAAAAGGTACTCCAATGCATCAAACTTCTCTTTGCTACATGGTCTGTGCACTATAGGGTTTCAACTATAGAGTTTTCACACTATAGATTTTTCTATAGGATCTATGAGTTATATAGGAGCTAAGTATCTGAGTTCCACATGAGAGATAGTACATAAATTTTTTAGACAAACACACTATAAGAGCATGCAAACGGTCTTAATGTCATTGTCTATAGTGTGAAGGTTGCTCGTTTCAATTACTATCTCATTTTCTTTAATTGTGTTGCACATTTCTACATTTCAATCACAAGAAACAATTCCAATCACTACAATAGAGACACTACATGCCTACTTAGAAACATAGGCTTTCTCACTAAAATAGTCAAACTCCACTATGTTAACAACAACTCTTCCTGGTGTATGTTCATGAGACATAATTTTCCTTCAAGATTCTATAAAGCTCTTATAAATTTCCACAATTGGAGATGGTTTTAATAAAAGATAACCCATTGACACCACCAAGCTACATTGGAACCTTGGGGTAGTGAATATATTCTAGAGAAGTTAGTGGTGGGATTTATTTGAGATATTAAGAGGATATGATGATTTCGAAACCTTAGAATTTTCCTTAAACTTCCAAAGATACAAAGAAATAGAGTATATTACAATAGTGAGAGAATTGGAAATCCACATTAATGAGGGGATGATTAGTAGAGTCACTAACATACCTATAGGCTTACCCTAGGAGAAATAAGAGTGGGAGGAACCAACCCTTTCTACAAAAAACTCCTTTCTCCTTTCTGTGAAATGCATATTTTGTGGAGGATAAAAATGAAATTAAAAGAGAAATCCTACCACCTTCTTGGAATGAAGTTGCATACCAAATATTGAATTATATTTCATTTGATGGGAGGCTCAATGTAGTATATGCTTATCAGTTCAAGCAAATTTACTAGCTCATACATAAAGCACATCTACTACCATCTCAAAGACTTATCACCCTTTATTTCTATTACAATTGTTGAATGAGATAAGTGGTAAGGTGAAACCAAGGAAACAAGAAACTTTCTCCCACCATGGGTTGATCAAGTTAATAGTATTCGATGCACTAGAAAAAGCACCTTGTCCTATGGGAATATTTCATAGATACAAATAAATAATCCTTATTAGAAACCCAATGGATGTTGAAACATCAAATATATGCCATAGCGGATAAATGAAAATAAATGCTACTACTAGCCCTAGGCCTTCTAAGAAGAAGCCCAAACATAAAATTACTAAGAAAGAGATTGTAGCTAACTTGGTGAAAATGGGGAGGGCATCCTAAACTAAATACATTACCTAAGCGAAATAAATTAGTAATCACATGGGAACTTTATACCTTTAGGAGGCACAAACCAAGGACGAAGATACCCACAAACTAGAAATAAGTCTCTTAGATA
This sequence comes from Pinus tabuliformis, assembly GCA_031772625.1. Lineage (NCBI taxonomy): Eukaryota > Viridiplantae > Streptophyta > Pinopsida > Pinales > Pinaceae > Pinus > Pinus tabuliformis. Next base: position 389,094,502 of record CM062816.1, on the reverse strand, counting down.
GTGATCCAAATAGAAGAAAAACCTAGCTATGAAGAGTAGCATGGAAAATCTCCTGTAAAGCATGCAGAGCTATAAGAACAGGAGGAAACATCTCAGGGATAGCTATAATGATAATAATATACCTCTAAATAAGAGGAAGGGACACTTAGGTAAGACTATAAGAATAAACACCACAAGCAAAGTTATAGGAAGAAACACCATAGAAAGAACCATAAGAAGAGACACCATAGGAAAAATTATAGGAAGAAACACCAAAATTAGAACTACAGGAAGAGAGAAAGGAACCTCATACATAGAATGAGAAAGAAAAAAAAGAAACTTTTCATATATATCCTAAGCATGATAAAGAAACAACATCTCCCACTAATAAGCAAGCTACACAACCTGAATATGTAGGGATAGTTGGACCTTCCATAGGAAGATGACTGCAACCATAATCTATAATACCTATTGGGCTCCATACTACAAGATGGTTACTACCTACTCATATCATGCCTCATGTATTAATGTTGGAGATAGAGAAAGCCAAAATTTAATCGTATCAGCAGAAAATGATCATAGTTGAGATAGGAGTTGGAGATGTAGCTAAGTTAGAAGTTGAAGCCGATAAAATTAGAGAGAAGTTGATGATATTAAGACTCCAAGAGGCTAACAGAAGAGAATATCTAGAGAAAAAAACAAGAAACTCAAACAATAGTTAAATTAGGTTGATTCAATGAGAACAATTATTAGGGATCAACTCACAAGGATAGAGATCAACTTATGAGTCATGGCCCACCTATGCTTGGATATGCCTAGCTATAGGTAGCCAACAAGGACCTATAACCTATTTATGAAAGAACAATGGTTTGTATTCTATATAACATGTTCGGCACAAGGGGATCTCTACATTAAAGCTCCCAAGGATTTCATCAGACTATGCCAAAACTACAATATAGAAGAGAATGAAAATTTGTGTAAGTTCTATTTACACAATCTAATATTACTTGACTCACCATCTTGGTACCCAAAAATATGAAGGCCAAGAAGGTAAAAATAACATTGGAGAAAGAAATGAATGCCCCATTATGGATAAGGGAAGAGGACCCTAACCCTCAAACCATCATACAACCCTTAACATCCTCATGGAATACCAACATGTAACACATATTTGGAAGCAAAGACATGAAGAGAATATCCTCCACTTTGAGGATATTTCAGATTTTTAGGTGATGAGGTGATAAAGCATGCCAAAGCAGATGGAATGTCTTTCCTTACTAACATAATTTTAGGGATTTTTGGAGGGAAAGAAACCCTCCTATTGAGGATACTACTCCCTCAACACTTTTTATAAAAGGAAAAAATGAGGCTAGTTGAAAGACAACTTTTGAGAGGAAAAATGAAAATATTTTGATATTACAGCTTTAGAACTCGTTTATTTTGAGTTTATGTATTACCTATTTGAATTAATGAAGAAACAATTTCCCTTTTCGAACAACTAGTGTTGTTTTTTGTAAGTTCCTCTGGATATCGTATTTTACTTTTTTGTACCTCATTTTCATGCTTATTTCTTAGACTATTCATGTCTTTCTTTGTTGTCACAATTAGTGAAATGACCCTAGAATATGAATCCCAAGGGTTACCATTCTATGTGTCTATATTGGAAATTATCTTAATGGATAAATCAATTTTGAGGAGTTATCTTCCTGGCTTGAAATGGTATGAGAGCATAGGTCTCAATTTGGCATTCCTCTACCCTTGTAACTCCTATGTGTGTATAAATATTATCCCTCTAACATCTTCTATACATTTTCCCTTTATAATTCTTCTGCATTCTATCCCTTTTATTGTTGCACACTCATCTGATGCATTATTGTATCCATTGTAATGTTTATCATCATTGTATCATAGTTTGTGTGATTGGATTGACCTTCTGCTTTGTTATTACCTCTAACCATTAATGCATATGTCCATGACTTGTAACATATAGTAACACATAAATGATGTCCTCCATCACCTATAACACACAATGGTGTCATTTGTGACTTGTACTACGCAATGCTATCACATTTTCCCCACTGTAATCCATTACGAGTGCTATCAACCTTGAGGGGAGAGTAAGGGGATCCTTGTGTATGAGTTAATGTTGCAACATGTGATGCCTTCTAGTTTATATAATGAACATGTTCTGGTTCTTGATTGGGTTATGAAAATCACCCTTAAAAGTTCACAGAAGAAAATTCCAGGCAAATCCCCTGCTCAAAGGTACCTTCACTAGCCAAATCCATGTGACACAAAAGTTGTAAATTGTTAACTCTATTAGCAAGCTATTAACATTTATATCAACTGCATATGAGTGCTCCAGTGAGTTGGTCTATATACAATTTTCTTCAGCATGATATATATATATATATACATCCATGACCTATAACGTAGAGTAACACATAAATGATGTCCTCCAACACCTATAACATACAATGGTGTCATTTGTGACTTGTACTGCTTGATGTTATCACATTTCCCGTATTGTAATACATTACGAGTGTTATTAGCCTCGAGGGGAGAGCAAGGGGAGCCTTGTGGATGAGTTTATGTTGTAACATGTGATGCCTTCTAGTTTATATAATGAACATGTTATGGATCTGGATTGGGTTAGGAAAATCAGCCTTAAAAGTGCACTGAAGAAAAATCCAGGGAAATCCCCTACCTCAAAGGTAACTTCACTATTCGACTCCATGTGACACAACATTTTTCCATCGTTAACTCTATTAGCAAGATATTAGCATTGCTATCAACTACATACAAGTGATCCAATGAGTTGGTCTATATACAAGTGATTTATATGAGTTGCTTTGGCGTGATATGTAATAATGTTGAGGCAAATCATATATAAACCAATTTGCATATATAAATGACGTTGGAGAAACTTGTATATATATATATATATATATATATATATATATATATATATATATATATATATATATATAGATATAGATATAGATATTGGTTTATATATAGAATTTGATCCAACATCGTTTATATATGGGAATTGGTTTTGTTATCACTCCAAAATTTCCCTAGAGTTGTTATGTTGTGTTTAAGAAATATTAGAGGTAACCACAAACCTCAAGATCTAGATTTCCTAATGCTTAGAGAGGGCTCTCTCTTTATGATTTAACTTTTTTTAGTTAATTGATTTTAGGCTAGTTGATTAAGCTTTGATTTGGTTTGGTGGTGGAATCATTGACTTAGATGGATAGAGGGATGTCTTTTACCATTGGGCTATGGGGTCAAGTGTCAAGAAAATAGGACTGGATCAAGTTTTAAAGATAGTGTTTATAGGGAAAGGTAGCTGAGTAAATTCAAATCTTTTAGGCTGGATGGTGAAGTGGTTTTCAATTGGGGTCAAGGAGAAATTAAGGGTTCCTCAAACCGGATAATGAGGGAAATGGTAGGGGTCAATCAAAACTAGGAGAAATGAAGGATTCCCTAATCTAGATATCAGAAGAAAACATTAAAATGATTAACTGTTCAACACAGAGTGTACTTGAAAAAAAATTGTAATAAAATTCCAGTTATTTCATTCAATTTAGATAACATGCAAGTTTGTGAAACAATTAAGAAAATAACAATTTGACAAAACAAAAATACTTCACTGAAGTGGACCAACACATGAATCCTATAATGCAATTTCTTTATTACTCAGTCCAGTTTGGTGACTTGAAAAATTTGTACAATGAACCCTCAGGTTATAGATCAATACAACCATAGAAATGTCAAGCAATCCACACTCTATACTTCGAATTATGAAGTATTTATACAAAAACTTATTACAAAATATCCCAAACTATTTTGGGTATTATTCTAGGAAAAAGAAATATCTTCATGCAAGAAGATAGAGATAGATATTCAACTACTATAAGCTGTCCCTGTTTATTTGGTTGTGTTGTCTTATATTTTGATCTTTTGTTGTTTTTCTCCTTTGTTGTCGGTCTTCCACGCTGACTGTTCTTTTTACTTTTACTTTTAACTAATACTCTTTCATCTGATACTCTTTGACTAGGTTGACCTATTCCTTTTCTTTCACTGTTCTGTATCTACTATTTACCTTGCAATTTCACAGTAAGTCATTTAACTTTTCCCAAGTCTATGAATTTGGTAATTTAATATTTACCATTCTTTTGTAGACTTCATCTGCTTCTGAGTATTTTTCAAAGGTGGGCTTGTTCACAAAAAGGTGTTTTACCTCATGCTGGAGGTAAAATAGGTTCTCAAAAGTTTGGTATAGAACCTTCCCTGTAGGTATCCCCTTCATAGAAGAATTATTGGCTTGATCTCTTGCCACTTCTCTAATTTTCCTATTATAGTCTTCATGTGGCATTAATCTGTCATTTATTACCAAGGGATTTGGCAGACCTTTCTGACTTAAAGCATCAAACTTAACCATGAACCTGCCTATAGCCAGCTCCATGGTTTGGCATTTTTCCTCAAGGTTCATCATTAAGTTCCTCTTAGTGAGCACTTTCTTCACCTCTAGTATGGTGCTAGTCTTTTCAGCTATGCCCAGCTCTTGCAATTCACATTTATTTTTAGAGTTAAGGAATGGGATTATTCTAGTGGCTTCTTCTTGCATGTCTCCAAGTTCGGCCTTAACTCTTTGAATTGCTTCAGTAGCCTCTTTGACTAAATCATTTTGTTAAAAGATGACTTGTATAGATGGCCAAATATCATTAACAAAGTCAATGATATTGGCCCATATCTCTTCTTTAGCTTGGGAAAGTGACTCCTTCAATGTTAACTATTTTTCTAAGTTCTTCATCCTCTTAGTCAACCTGTTTGACTTTTGTACTTCATTTTTGTGCATAATTTGGGCAAGTTTCTTCTCATCCTCTAGACTTCTTATCTGTTCTTTGAGTTTATTTCTTTCAGTGGTCTGAATGGACATGTCTTCCATGGCTTTTACCAATTTACTTGCCTCATCACTTGGCTGAGTTGTTGTTGTTGTTGAACCTATTCCTGATGTAGATGTTGTTGCAGTTGGAAGTGTTCTAGCTAGTGGAGCTATGGGGGCCAATGAAGCTACCAAAGTTGATGGAACTGTTGTAGTGACTGTAGGAATAGCAATGGCAGTGGCTATCTCAAGGTTGGCTTGTTTCAACTGTATTAAACTGTCCAATTCATTCTCCATTTCTTTCATTTGAGCATTTAATTGGAGAATAAGATCCATCATCTCCTCCTGTTGGGTTTGGCTCTCTAGGACATCCTTGGTCTGTGGATGTTCTGAATGAGACAGCTTCAGTTGCTTCTTCAAAGCATCAATATCCTCATTTTTCTTTCTTATCAGTTTTTCTGCAGCTTTGACATCATTGGGATTATATCCAAGCTCAATCACCAAGTCTTCTAGTGACTTGATTATGTTATCCTTCGCATATGAGGATGCCTTCTCTAACTTATATTGTGTTGTGATGTTATCCAGTGAACTTTGAAGTTTGTGCACATTTATTGCTTTATTAGCCATGGTGGAATAAATCATTTCATCGACCTGTTTGTGGAATTCACTTTGGTCAATAGGGTGAATATCCCTAGCCAAAACTTTCAATTCATTTTTCTTGTAGTCTGCTGATGATCTAGGCTATTGGACTGTAAGTTGCATAAAGGTCATTTGCATCTTACCAATCTTAATGTCAAAGGCGGACATTAATCTATTCTGATTTGCAGGTGTTTGCTTGAAGTACTGGGCATATGTTTCAGCCTTTAATGCCTCATTCCTTAACTTAATTTCCTTGTACTTCTCTTTTATATCTTTCTCCTTATCCACTGGCTTGTTGGATGAAGAGACTTCAATGATAAGTTGTTTTTAAATGATTTGAGTGTTTGAGGTGGAGGGCTAATGAGTTTCCTCTGAAACTGTTGGACCTTTACTCTTTCCCACCATTGTGTCAGTATCAATGATTTCAACTGTCTCAATGGTGTCTTCATGCTCAGTTATTGGATTAAGCTTGGACCTCTTCCTATAATTGATCTCAAACATGTCATTTGTAGTGTCCATCCCATAGCTAGAACCTTCTATCCTAGTTCTTTTTACATTTATATCCTCATTGGCTAGAGTCTGTTGGATGAGAGTAATAGTCATTTGTTCTTGTAGGGTTGCAACCTGCAGAAAGGAACCAATATCAATCTTCTTTTCCACATCTATTAAAGTACTCTCCACATCTATTAAAGTATTCTCCAACCATCCTGACTAGTTGGCATATCTTTCAATATCTGGTCTGGGCTCATGTATGGAAGGACTCAATTTGAATTTGAGCCTTAGTTTGTTTATGACTCCTGTTAATGTCAGCCTTTGCAGCCTTCCTCCAGTTATCAAACATGCTCTTACAAAGTGATTTTATGGTGTCAAGGTCAAATTTTGTCATTTCAGTGAGTCTTCAAGCAAAATTTGGTCACTAGGTATTAAGTCTAGGGTTTGTTTTCACTCCTTTCAAAGTTGTCCAAATGTCAGTCCATGTCACCAATAGTTGAGTCTACCATCATTCAGAGGGTTGTCATGATCATGTCAGGTTCCACTGGGTCATTTTACACCTTGTTCATGCTTCAGTTGTGCCTAGGCAAGGTTCATTTCCCTCTCCTAAGGTTTTGAAGGTAATTTCTCTTGGATGGTCAAATCATCAGCAAAACTTATATCCTGATGTTCATACACCTTCTTCTATCCTTAATGTACCTTATTAAACACTTCCCATCACTGAGATCCCCCAAATTCCTCATTTTTCCACAAACCCTAGTTTCTTGCTACAACTTGACAATTTTCTAGGCTAAACTTGTGTTTTTCCCTTTTGGAACCCTTCCCCTCACTCAATCTTTGAAATTCGACTTTCCCCTACTTCCTAATATCCCTCCCTACTTCCCAAAATTTTCTCAAAAATTTAGAAGCCCCTTATCTCCTTCATTTCACTTCATTTCGACAAATCCCCTATTCCACACATCGGGATAGGTTTTACTCCAATGATGTTTCTGAGCAAGAAAAGATGAATTTAGGAAAACTGAGAGAGGTTTTTGTCCAAAATAGGCCAAGGAAGAAAAATTTCCTTCACTTTTTACACATGTGTCTTGTTTCTAGAGAAATGTCAAAACTACAGTTGCCTCGGGAGAATTGATGCACCTCTGAAGTGACCTTGGGAAAATCAAGTTTTCTCCTAGCTTGGTTGGCCAAATGACTTTCTTGATGAGTCAAATGATAACTAGACACAAAGATCTCTCCAATGAGCTATCATGAGCTCAATTTGGAGTTGAATAAGACCTTCAAAATTTGACTGCAACAGCACTCTGCCTTGAGGCAGCCTCATTTGGCACATTTTGACCAGTCTTGGGAGATTTGATTTTTGACAGGGCAAATGAACTCCAAATTGAAAAATTCTTGTTGGGTTGGAAAGTAGACTCAATAAAATTTCCAACGAGCTATCCCGTGCCTAATTTGAATGTAGGGAAGGCCTCCAAAAGTCTCCTGCAAAAATCACGACGCATTGGGCAACTGGCGCGGTGCACATAATTGGCGTGGTGCATTGGGCTGCGATTTCCAGTGCAAATTTACACTGGCGCAACGCACATAACTGGCACGGCGCGTTGGGTTTGATGTGCGGCGCATACAGCCAGCAAGCCCGAAATCTTCCACAGCTCACTCCAAATTTCCAACATGCTTGGATCTTCACTTGTACAAGTAGGTTGAGCCTTTATCACTGCTAGTGAATCAATTTTTTGTGCAATGTATGGTGGTTGTATGGTGAGTGTTTAAAAGAAACCAAACCCTATTTCTTGAAATTTCTTAAAGTAAATTGCTGCCTAGGGTTGGTATTGACTGTTTTGCTACCAATTCCATCCTTCTATTCCTCAATCACTCCCTTACTCCATTTTTCCCTTGATTTTCCTATTCCCTACATTCACATACCCCTAAATTCACTAATCCCATACCCCAATTCCCATTTCCCAAAATCTCAAACACAAATTCCCAAACCCTAGTCCTATATCAAAAACTCCTAAATCATTCCCTAATTCCCTATTTCCCTAATTAAACCCTACCCCAACAGTCCCTAAATCCCTCACTATTTTCTCCCTCCACAGTCCCTCATATCACTATTTCCCTTGGTGGCAAAAGTCAAAACACATCACAGCTCACCTATTTCTCATCAAGACAGCTCCAAAACAGTCCATCCACTAGCAGACATGGCATCTGATCCCTCATATGATTATGAAGAGGAGACACACAGTGATTCACCTACAGAGGTACATGCACCCAGGAGACCTCATGGAGTTCAAAAACATAAAGAAAAACCGCCAAGCTGCCCAAAGGAGGAAGGTGGAGCTCACTTCACTTGAGCAAGAGATCAATGCCGATCGGGAGTCATGGCTTGAAAGAGCCAATATCCACTTAGAGAGGTTGTTGGAAAAGGCCGACAAGGAGAAGGCATTGCTGAGACATATGGCATATCATTATATGGCGAGGAACAAGGTTTGCAAGGCGAGAATCAGGAGCTTAAAGGCAAAATTGAAGAAGGCACCAAAGAGGCGAAAGGAGCATGAAGGACTTCAGATATTGGCTGAGGCTTCCTTGGCCCAACACCATGTTTGATGGAGGATACTTAGCCCAAATTTCAAAAAAATTGGAGCACTTTTTGCATTTTTGAAATTTTTGGCACAAAAAACAGGATTTTCTGCCCTATACGCCGCTCCACGTGGCTCTCGCTTTTGCTAGGAGCCTCCAATGCACAAAAGCTTAGCATTTTTTAATTTGGCATGAAAAAATATGTTTTCCTACCAATGGCCAAGAAATTTGGACAGGTTTTGAGCCCTCAAAAAGGTCAAAAACACTTAAAAAATGACCTCACTGCCCCTATTTTGACACACAGGAAGTAGTGTTGGGAGAACTGACTTTTGGAGGGGAAAATTGAGGCCAAATTAAAAAATTCCACTTGGGTTGGAAAGTAGACAAGCAGACCCTTCCAAAAAGAATACTTGGAGCTCATTTGGACACCGGGAAGGCCTCCAAAAGTAGGTCCAAACAGGTGCTATGCATAGAGAATCAGGCGCGGTGCATAGAGGAAAAATTGCCAGTTTGACCAAGTTTTGCTTTGTTTTTCGCCCAGCTTTGGCTAGTTTGACTTTTTCACTTTCCTAATGGAAAATTTGTGATGTAATTTGATTTACATTGATGGATCATGATGTAAATATGTTAAATTTTCACTTGTAGAGGTAGATTCATCAGTTTAAAGGTTGTTTGAAACTGAATGAATCAGTTCCCTTATTTCTAGAGGCATGCTGTTCTGTTGCCTAATTTCTAGTTCTCAGTTTAGAATTAGTTGAAACAGCTCCTAAACATGTGTGCTCGACCCCTAGAGGCAAGGATGAGCTATGTTTGTCTATATTATGTTGTTTTTCAGTCATTAGCATGGTTGGACTTTTGAGAAAGCAAAGAGCTTCATTGTACATTCATATCAGCATTTTGGCTAAGGAATTGAGACCAGGATTTGCAGCACTCTTTGGGATCCATGTGGCAATTTGTCTTGGTATAGTGCTTTTCTTTGTAATTGTGAATTTGCTTATATGTCATGTATGCCATTCTCTATCTTGTTTCTTCTGAACTAAACAAACAAGAGTGTAAGTAGAATCCATTGAAATTGCAGTGCTCTACTTGAGGTTTGCTTTAGTTTCTTGATGTTTTCAGCTGTTTGGGGAGGATCCATGATTTCTCTTGCCCTCTTCAACACCTCACCTATCTATTCCTTCCATCTCATTTAATTTTAAGTGCCAAAAACAATTGCCTACCTTGCCCCATTGAGATCTCTGCAGGACTGAGCCTCAATCCCCGCACCCAAAATCTATCTTTCCATCTGAGCCAACAAAGCATTATTTTATTCAATCAAACTCTCTTGCACATATACCTAGCCTAATATCAGTAGATATTTCAGTCATCTCAAGCCCGCATTGATCATAATTTTCTAAGATTTACCCGGAGAGAGCCCTCTCCTGACCTAGTAGGGCTAGCTACCAGGCTGAGCGTGGTTTGATGTTGGCCCTGGATCCTACCTTTTCAACCTGAGGTAAATCTAGGCACTAACAACTCCATTAGGGTCATACTGCCACATGAAACTACGTTTGAAGTTCATCTACTGTAATATTTCGTCTACCTCTTGTCCAGATTCCCTATTATTACAAATAAAAGGGCCCAATTGGTTTTTCACTTTAAACTGAGTCTTCTTCCTAGCTAACAGGAAATTAACTTCATCAGAGTTGATGATTTTCCTCAAATACTCTAATGCAAATATCCTCATGGGGAGGTATTTGGGCAACTTGTAGGGAGTGAGTTGGCATCCATATATCCTGATTTATGTGTGGTCCTGGTATAGATACCAGTCTCCCACTCTACTGTTCTTCGCCAACTGTAAAACTCTCTTAATCTCATTGTTGATCCTAGGATGATAGCTATTGGTGCACATGTTTATAACTGGATGAACAAATGAATCAATGAACTCTTTCTAAGAAAAAACAGTGGAATATATTTGGATAAATGATATCCAAAAGATGACATATCTTGGATTGCCCTTGGTGTCGAACTTTTGGATGTTGACTGGAAACTTGTCTGGCTGACAGTATAAGAACACGTGAAACAATACTGATGAATATTTGAACACTCTCTCATTTGGTAATCTGATAAACTGTTGATGGATTCTGTATGCTATGAACTGAGAAAAGTTGTAAACTATAGCAGGAGGCTTGCCTGGGCAAAAGATAGAAAGGAAAGCAAAAACAACCTCATCCACATGTTCATCAGTGGTGTACCCTAGAATGAAAGAGAGCGTGGTTATAATTTGTCTGCCTCTCTCAGAGAAAATGGTGGTAGCATATGGAGTACTATCTATTGGAGTATGAGACTCTTCAATGATGAAAGTCTGAAAGATCTGAGCTTTCTTGGGAAGGTCTAGCTTGGTGTGGAGTTCAAGTAAGCCTTCAATGGAAAGTGGGGTCTCATTTGGGCCTGGCTGGATCTGCAGCATTTGATTTATTGACTGTTTGGCTGGGAACATAGCAAGCTTGGCAGAAGTGGATGATTTATGGGAATAGGTGTACTTGTGGGAACAATTATTTTGGCAAATTTGATTGCCATAGGTGAATGTCATCATTCTGGTTCAAAAACATGTCTTTACTCCAGCAGTGGAGTTTCAGTAGGTGGTTATGGGAAGCAGTGTCCTCGATTTGAAATTCTCTTTTGGCTATGGGAAGGTGGTCAATACCCAGGTGAGGGTTTTGCAAAGGTCTTACATCTAGAGAGGTTTGGGAAGCCATAATTTGGTTTTTTCAATGGAATTACTTTTTATGTGGCTTTAGGAGTAAGGTCAGAAGCTCTAGAACAGTTGGGAGGGTAATTACAATCTGTAGAAAAGGGGTTTAGATGCACAATAAGTTTTTCTTTATTCTAGCAAGGCTTTTTAATTAATTTAATTAATTAACCTTTTGAATATTACTATGCATAGATTAAATTGCAGGGCCGTTCTGGTTCTTTCAAGAATACCTGGAAATTGATGGTTTTTGGTGCGCAGACGGGGTTTTGTGGTAGCAGTAGAGGTTTCTGAGGCTTCAGTTGTCAATTTTTTGCTTCAACTTGGTGTCTACAACATCTTTTGGTTGCAAAAGGTGGCTAAATTAGTTACATAGAGGTTTAGGGTGTCAGAATTCGTTAACAGAGGTTTGCAGCGAAAATGAGCGAAAAGAGAAAAATGGGGCTTTCAGCCTTTTAACCAATAATGGCTACATTTTGGCGCGAGAATCAGCCAATGAACGATGGGTAGTTTTGGTTTATGCGGGGAGGTGGTTTTAGGCCATATCGCACCGCTTTTGGGTGGAGGTGGTATTTTTCATGAGCACGCAATATAACCTGGTGCCACCATGTAGCAAAATAGTGTCCGGCAAAAACCACAAATTTTGTGTGCTCTTGGACTGTTAACTGTCGGATTGTGAATCTGCGCGATATTGATATGCATTGTTGGATCTAGGGGTGGGAGATCAGAGGGATATCGCATGGTGAAGTTGCACGGACAGAGTTGGGATGTGGTTGGTGGGGCTCGGGGTTTAATTACAATGAATTGTAATTAATTAAAAGGTAATGACAACATTTTTAATATAAGCAATGGGTTAATAAAAGTGGGGACCATGGGTTTATATGGTGGAGGGTTTTAAATATACACCAAGGTTTGGTGAGTTAAAAGGGTGTCGAGAATTATAACGTGGGGAATTATAAAGTGAGACTTTAGGAAATAACTTAGGATAAAGGGGTTTAGTGGGTTTTTAAGTGGAAAGGTGGAATTTAATAGGGGGGAATGTATTATTTGTGATGGGAATGTGTTTCACACTAGGGAAAGGGGTTTTGGGAAGGGGTGATGATTTTTGAAGGGTAATGTGTAGGGAAATGTGTGAAACAAAGGGATATAAGGTCGAAATGAGGGGAAAGAGTTTTTACAAGTAATGAAGGGATGATGAGGGGAAATTAATAAACAAAGTATGTGGGGGTCTAGTGAAGTGAGGGGAAATTAGTAAATAAGCTTTAGTGAATATCCTTTCTCTTTCACAATTCCTACTGCATATGAAACATAGGATTAAGCATGATGAATGTGCTTTTTGACTTAGCAACCTTGCGCACTTGCAAAACTTCTTCTACCTACCCTTTATTTACCCTAGTATTTTTTCTTCATTCATTGGGTGAATTTGAGGTTGTTGACCCTTCATTTATTTTTCTTTTGATAAGCAAACTATCTAATTATAACCTTACAACTTCCAATGGCTCAGATTGAACTGGTGAGCTCATTATTATTCTCTACTTATCTACTGATCTCCCAAGATTAAACAGTTTGGCTAGATCTTTATTCTCTATCTATCAACATGAAATTTAAAGCATGAATGAATCAAGCTTAAACTTTTTGACCATCATGGATTGTGGCATTTTTGACAAGTTGCACACAATCTTATTTTGCAAAGTAAAGTAAAAGAGTGGAATTTGAATTTTCACACTTTCATGATCTATTTTTATCTCTTGGTTTAGAAACAGACTTAGCACTTCAAGCTCAATAATAGGTTCATGCTTCTTTTTTGGCTCTGCAACTCTCTAACCTAGGGTTTTGGATCGCAGTTTGTGCACTGTTACCCACTCTAGCAGGGGGCAGTGCCCTTTTCACTGATCTAAGGCAACGGGGGCATGCCCTGGCCCAACGGATGAAGCAAGCGGGGGCCAATGGGGCCCCTTCCTACAAACAGATAATGATGGACAAAGGTAAAATCCCATTGGAAGGAGTGCAGATCATGGGTTCATACACTACAGGGAAAATTGAGCTCAGCAAAAAGACAAAGATGGATGGAAATACAAAAGACAAACCAGATCCCACTCGAGAGCAGGTACCTCAAGGAGCAAGAAAGAAAAATAAAGAAGTGAAGGCAGCTGAAACCTTCCCCCTGAATAGCTCTGATCCAGAAGGACTGGCCACTAAAGACAAACAACATAGAGACCAAGGGCGTTGCAAGCCAAAAACCACAAAAATCCTAAGGGTTATCATTACCGACCCGGAACTGCAAGCCTATAGGGATCATATGGCTATTCATGCAGTGATCTGCAATTTTATGGGCTTTTGGACCACAAAAAAAGCCTTATGTCAATGGACCAAGCTAACTTGGAAGCCAAAACGAGATGTGAAACTCCACCTGGGGGCCAAAGGTTTTTTCACGATTGTCTTTGCAAACCTCGAAGACAGAGACCACATCTTTGATGGAGGCCCTTATTTCTATTCCTCTGCAGGTCTCTACATGAGAGCCTAGAAACCAAATTTTGCACCAGAATAGGAAACATTCAAGCATGTTCTTATTTGGATTCGACTATTTTCCCTCCCCATCGACTACTGGAGACTGGCAGCATTGGAACAAATTGACAACAAGCTGGGCACCTTCATCCAAGCTTCCGAAGCTACCCTCCAAAAAAGGTACACCTCTTGCGCTAGAATCTGTGTTGAAATGGATGTTTCAGGTGCTCTTCATGAAGGTCTATGGTTGGAATATAGAGATGAAGTCTTCTTCCAAGCCATAGACTATGAACAAATACCCTTCAGATGCAGAAAATGCCATGAACATGACCATCTGATCCGGGAATGTCCCCTGCACAGACTCATAGAGAAGGCTAAGGATCTCCCGAGCAAGAATCAGGGTGTTTTCGTCTGACCCATGGGTAGACACCGAACCAACAAAAGGAACCAACCGAAGACAAGAAACACCAAAAAAGGTTCCATGAACTCATTGGAGGTTCTTGGAGAGGAAAATGATGTAGATGAGGATACCCAAACACCAGCATCAAAGCAAAATGACCCAGAAACAACCAATCAAAATGCCCAGATTCCAACTCCAATCTCAACTGATGACTTTCTCCTAGATCCAGGATTGAGGAAAGACGTAGAAGGGGATGAGGAAATGACATTAAGTGAAGTCGCCACAAAGGATCAGGACCTAAATGACACTCTAGAAAAAGAAGGAATGGACCTTAACACCATAGTTGAGCAATGGAGACAAAAAGGAGTGGATCACATTCCAGAGGAAGATATTGACAAAGTCAACTTCCTCTTCCTATCAAGGCAAGACGCAGCACTGAGAGGGCAGAAAAGGGTTCTGGGCACGAGAAATGGACTGGGCATCAAGGCACAAAAGCTACACCAAACACATTCTACTACAAAACACAAAAAGAAATGGTGTAGAAGAACAAACAATGAAGCACTCCATGAGCTCAGCCAAATGCTCATCAACTTGGGCAAGATGAAAGCCCTTGAGGCTTTCCCATTCTCCTCATAATACCTATTTAAATATGAAGATACTCTCATGGAATGCAAGAGGGCTAAACAGCCAAACCAAACAAAGATTATTGAAAAAGAAAGTCACAAAGGAAAATCCGGATATTGTTTTCCTGCAGGAAACCAAATGCTCCAAGCTAAAGCTGGAAGGGATAGGCAGGAGCCTGGGAAAGAGAATGGAGCACACGGAGGTAGAAGGTAATGGTCTGGAAGGGGGCTTAGCCATCTTCTGGAACCCCCACTCCCTACTCCTCCTAAACGCCGAGGCCTCTAGATCTTTCATTTCCCTAGAAATGCAGATCCTGGGAGAAGCTGGCACATACTTATTCACAAATGTTTACAACCCCCAAAGGCTGGAGGATAAGCTACATCTGCTGGACAAACTATCCAAGCTGTATCAAAGACACTCTAATGCTAAGGCCATTTATGGCGGTGATTTCAACATGATTACCTCTCTAGAGGAAAAGAAGGGAGGGATTCGTACCCTAAACAGAGATGCTGAAGCCTTCATTTCTTTCATCAAAACAACTAACATGGTGGACATCCAACCCAAAAATGGAATTTTCACTTGGAATAATAAGATAGGAGGGGACAGGCTTATCGCATCTAGGCTTGATCGGTTTCTGATCTTGGATACCATTCTTCTTGAGGAAGTCACAGTGGAATCTGATATTATTCAATCTGGAGGATCGGATCACTTGCCCATCTCTTTGAATGCAACTATCTTTGGCACTCCTAGAAACAGACCTTTTCACTTTGAAAAATTCTGGCTCAGTCATCCGGCTTTCACCACAAACATCCAACTATGGTGGAACGAGCACTTAGATGTTAAAGGCACCAAAATGTTTAGGCTCCAAGCTAGATTGAAGCACCTAAAGGCAAAGCCACAAACATGGAACCAAGAGTTTTTTGGCAACATTTTTTAGGAAAAACAAGCCCTAGCAGATCAAATGGATCTAATACACAATAATTGGATCAAGGGGGACATCTTCCAGAACTCCATGAACACAGAGTGTGACCTACTGCAAAAGTGGAATGAGAGATGTCACCGGGAAGAGATATTATGGAGACAAAAATCCCGCATACAATCGCTGAAAGAAGGGGAGAAAAACACAAATTTTTTCCATCAATCAGCCATGGATTATAGATGCACTAATAAGATAACCAAGCTTAAGGATGAACAGGGGACCTCCTTTCAGTCTCATCAAGAGATTGCCTCCATCCTCAGGAACCACTTCACTCTTATTGCCATAGAACCAGACATCAACAGACAAGAGGCCATCAATGCAGTCATAACCTCTATTCCCCAGCTGATCATAGAGGAGAAGACAGATCCTTAGACCGCTTGGTTACCCTTCTGGAGGTAGAAGAGGCAGTCAAAGACATGGCCAATGGCAAGGCTTTGGGACTAGATGGTTTCACCATTGACTTCTTCAAAGCGTGTTGGTACATTGTGAGGCAGGACATATGGGCAGTGGTCGAGGACTTTAGAAGATCCTTCTCCATACTCAAATCCATAAACTCCACTTTTATTGCCCTCATCCCCAAGGAAGAGGCTGCTTGCACGCCATCTAAATTTTGACCAATAGCTCTCTACAATGTGTTGTACAAGATCATCTCCAAGGTCATGGCCAATAGGTTAAAACCTATTCTCCCCTTGATCATCTAAGAAGAGCAGCCAGGTTATGTGGAAGGCCGACAAATCATGGAAAATGTCTTATTAGCACAAGAAATGATCCACACCTTTCAATCTTAGAAAAATGCTAGAATAATCCTTCAACTGGACCTCTCAAAAGCTTATGATAAGGTCAATTGGAATTATCTTGAAGCTGTTTTGAAATCTTTTGGTTTTGCACAGCGTTGGATCAGATGGATTTTGGCCATGGTCAAATCTCCCAGCTTCTCTATCTTGGTCAATGGTGCCCCTTCGGACCCTTTCTTCCCATCCAGAGGCATTCGTCAGGGTGATCCTATCTCCCCTTTCCTTTTTGTTATCTTAATGGAAGGCCTAGGTCACATCATTAAAATGGATAAGCATAGGAAAGTCATCAAAGGTCTCCAACCCCTGAGTCATAATCCTGCAACCACTCATCAACAATTCATGGATGACACCATGCTACATGGTACCCCTACAGTCAAGGAAGCCCAAGGTTTCAAAGCCATTTTGAACCTGTTCAGCCAAGCATCTGGTATGGATATTAACCTAGATAAATCCTCTATTTTTTTCTTCCATACGCACTTGGCGGTCTAGAGGCACCTCACTAATATCCTAGGGTTCAAAAGACGCAGCCTTCCATCTAAATATCTTGGCATTCCTCTCACTGGCAAGCCTTGGAAGAAACTCCACTAGGAGCATTTGCTCTCCAAGCTAGAGGACAGGGGAAATTATTGGACCAACAGAGTCTTGAATCTTGCAGGAAGACTTGTAATGACTAAGGCGGTTCTTCAAGCCATTCCTCACTATATGCTTTCTATTCTCCCAGCTCCAAAAATGGTGCTCCAGAAAATCAGGAATATTCAAAGGGCCTTCCTTTGGTCGGGCAAAGCGGATAAACACAAATGGGCTCTTATAGCCTGGGCTAAGATATGCAAACCCAAAAACCTTGGGGGTTTAGGGCTGCAAGACCTGGACACTGTTAACAAAGCTTGTGGAGCCAAGCTTTGGTGGCACTGGATCAAGAAACCCCATACACCTTGGGCAAAATTGTGGAAGGCCAAATATGCCAAGAATTGGAGAACTGAGGATTTGATCAGAATGACAGATGCTGCTGAAGGTTCCCCTATTTGGAATTTGGTTAGAGCTAACAAAAACCTCATTCAGGATCACTGCTTTTGGGAAATTTGCAATAGCAACAACGCTTTATTCTGGGAGGATGCATGGTAATAGCTACCTAAACTAGAAAACCCCAATTATCTCACGCTACAGAGATGGTTTCAAGAAACAGGAAAGATAAAAGTCCATTAGCATTGGTTTGGCGATAACGCGAACCAGCACTAGAGGAATTGGAGCTTAGAGCCTCCCCCCCCCCCCGGAGGATGACATGATAAACCTCCTCAGCAACCTAATCTCCACTTTGAGTAAGAGAATGATCTGGTCCACTCAGGTGGGGTAAAATTGATGGGGGAACCTTCAACCTCAAGGAGGCCAGAATGTATCTCAAGCACAGGGACCTCGAAGACAAAGTAGCTTGGTATGCTAATGTCTGGGGAAACACACTCTGTCCAAAAATAAATTCTTTTCTATGGCTTCTCATGCATCGCAAAATCCTCACCTGGGAAAATTTAGTGAAAAGTGGTTTTATTGGGCCTTCTGGATTCCCCCTCTGTGAAAAGGACGAGGAAACAATGAACCATCTCCTTAACGAATGTGACTGGACTAATAATCTTTGGTAATGGATGAAGGAAATATTCAAACAAACAGACAGACACATGGATTCTATTCAAAACTCCATTGCAAATTGGTGCACCAAGTATTCTAGTTGTAATACGGTTAACACCATTTGGAGGCTCTGCCCCGATTTTATAGTTTCGACCACTTGGAAAAACAAGAATAGACGAATTTTTGAAAAAGAATCCAAGCAGCTTGAATCCATCAAAACATTAATAATGCAAAGTTTAAAAGAGACTGCCCTTACCAACTGCAAAGCTGGGCAGGCCAATTTTCTCACCCCTAATGATTCACGCATCTTGCTGTTGTTTGGCATGCAAGGTCTGTCGGGTCACTGGGCTCAAGAAAACCACCCTCAGCCAGCTCCCTCTCCGTCAACCTGGCTGCCCCCCATCCCGGGGTTCTGCAAATTGAATTTTGACAGAGCCTCCAGGGGTAACCCTGGTCCTGCAGGGCTTGGAGGCATCATCTGTAATGACAAAGGAGAAATCCTTCACATTTTCTGTAGAGCACTTGGGGAGGCCACCAACAATGAGGCAGAATTCGCAGCTCTGGAACAGGGGTTGCGCATCCTCATTTGTCTGGATAAAGGCTCTGCAATAGTGGAAGGAGATTCCCTCTTGGCCATCACTACGATAAGAAGAATGCAAAATGGCACATGGCCGGATAAAGTCACAAAGCACTGGAGATTAACCATGGTCATAGTGCTCATTGCGAAACATCTCTCCTCTCTTAGCAACATAGTTCTACAAGCAGTTAGGCGAAAGGAAAATGTCTTAGCGGACAGCCTTGCCAACCACACAGTCGATCATCCGATGGAGACCATTGACACTTGTTGGCAAGACGTCACAGGAGACGATCTTAGGAATCAGTGCTCTCTCATCTCGAGGCAAGACATTACAGGAGGATCGAGAGTGGAGGACGGGCTGCAGGATACGGCTCATCAGTAACTTATGCGGACTAACCATACACTTAATGCCAATCGAAGGTACCAATGGCGATAGTCCAATGGGGTACCTGGGGCAGGGTGGAAGATCACCCAAAAGGACGAAGGATATCAGACGAGGAGTACAATTTACAAAAGGAATGATCGGCACAGTCAGCAAGAAGTAGATGAGGACACATGGCATTCTACCAGCAACCACAAGCGTGGTAGAGTAATGGCTTTGGACCGAAATCATGAGAAGGCGCTAGGAAATCCAAACAAGATTTATTATGACAAGAACAGCGGGTCTCAGAAGGCGAAGCGGGAGATATCAATCCAGAACTTTCGACCTCCAGCTATAACTAAGGCAATCCACCAGGATACCAAGACATCGCATTCTCATCGCTCGATTCTTGGCAATCTTAACTCTGTCAGGAAGCCCGCAGTCTCCTCGCACGCCAACACCTGCAACAACACAATGGAAAAGGAGGGCAGTCGCAATAAGTCTGCTAACCGGGACCTAGAAAAAGCCCGAGGGGCTTATGAGACCTCGGTCTCAAGGAAAGAGAAATGGAAAATTGCAGAGCTTGAAGCTGCGGTCAACGAGGAAGAAGAAAAGCTGGATATACAAGCAATGGAGAAGGAAATAGACTGGATCATGGACCCAGGCACCACAACCACCAGAGCAATGCAATTTTTAAGAACTCAAAGCGAAATGTGGCGCATGAAAAGCATGCTGGCCAAAGTGCTCAGCATGCAAGCAGAAGCAATAAAGGATGCACACCAGGCCACTTTTCTCGTTTCAGCTGGAAACTCAGCAAGGTTAGACACCATGGAGTTCAGCATTAGTGCTTTGACTCAGGAACTCAAAATGTTGTCACATAATCTGGGAGCCTTCACCAGACTCTTCAAGCTCTCCATCCAATAGGAGACGAATATTGCAGTTGGCATCTCGGCGGAGGAAACCGACACCAGCACGGTGAAGCACCCCATTCCTCAAAGAATTTCGAAGCCAGATATAGTCACTGCAACGGCCGGCCCAAGTAACACCAACAAGGATTATGTGGAATTGGAGCTGTAATGGCTTCAAGGCTCTTTGTTTTTCTCTTATGTCTCTGTCTGTCTTGGTTATGAGGTCCTCCAAACCCTCTCTCATTTTGTGTCCTATGTTAGGCAGCCTTGCATGGTTAGCCTCGTTTCTGAAGTTGCAAGATCAGGTTCTGCTAGTCATTTTGGTCGAACATGCTGGAAGTGCTTTCTATGTTTGTTCATATAGACTTTTGTATCTTATGTAACTTTGTGATATAATATACTTCTGTTGATTTACACAAAAAAAGATCTATTTTTATCTCTTTTTGTGGGGTTCATATTTTTTACTTTTTTGATCTTTTCCTTTCTTTTAGTCCTTTGATTATTCTTTTAGTACATACCCTCCCAATTTTTTAATTTTAATATGGGTAAACATTTTGCAGTAAGAAAAAGTATGTAGAATATTACAAGACTAACCATAGCCAATTCAAAATTATGAATCCTATTATTATAGGACCCTAACAGTGGCTTCACATGGGGGAAGCATTCCCTAGTGAAATGTCAAGAACTTTAAGATCAGTAGCCTTTGAAACTTTGATTGTAGTTGCCTTGTAACTGCTCCTCTATGATCTACTTTATTCATACATATGATGGTACACCTTTCAAAGCTTAGGGCATTCTCTTCGGACTTCAACGTCAAAATATTATCATCCAATCCAATCTAAACTTTGCAATGTTATATACAATGAGAAAAGTAAACAAATGAACTAATGTTAATCTGTGGATAAGTAATGCTTCAACATTCTACCATTGACTAGTCCTCCTGGTAGATTTGTTCCATCTAGCTGTCTTAAGAAAAATGCATTGTTACCTTTGTAACCATAAATGATATAAGGGCCTTGCCATAGGAAATCAAATTTACCATGTTTTCCCTTTTCTTCTCTTATAGAATCCCATTTGAGTACTTTATCACCTATGTAAAAAACATCAACTTTGGTTTTCTTGTCAAAAATCTTTTTGATTTTATCCTGGATCACTTGTGATTTGACATAGACTTCTTCCATGGTTTGTTGCAAGTGTATTGTTTGATTTATCCTCCTTTGGATATCATTTGGTTCTACTTGCAACTCTTGAATCATTTTCATCACTGGTACTCCTAAAGAGGATGGAAAAACAACATCCATTCCATATACTAGCTAGTAAGGAATGTACCAATATAATTTTTGGTAGTTACTATGTATGCCCATAAGGCATTAACCAACTTTTTGTTCCAGGTCTTCTTATTTTCTTCTAGCAGTTTCTTGATGATATTAACAGGGCTTTTTCTTATGATTATGCAAATACATTCCTTGAGGGTAATAGGTAGTGGAATGACCAAGGGTAATGTGATATCTGTTACAAAAGTCTACCATTTTCTTGGATTTGAAAGCAGTTGCATTATCAGTAATGAGCTTTTCGGGGCATCCAAATCTAGAAAGGATGTTGTTCTCAAGGAATGAAATGATGACATAGTCTTTTTCTGATCTAGAAGGGATGGCTTCTATCCATTTAGTAAAGTAATCAGTGGCTGTCGAAATCCATTTATGGTGGGCTGAGAAGGATGGGTGAATTTCCCCAATGAAGTCCAAAACCCATTGTTGAAAAGGCATGTCTGTAGAGATGGGTTTAAGAGGTAATGGTAAGAGTTTCTTTTTTCCTTCAAATATTTGGCACTTGTGACAAGAGGTCACATATTTCTTGACATCTGAAAAGAGGGTGGGCCAGTTAAAACCTGCCCTCAAAATCTTATCAGCAATTGTTTTCCAGTATAGGTGTCCTCCACAATCTCCTGCATGAAATTCTTGCATAAGTTTGTCAGCTTCATCTTTTAATAAACAATTCAATAAAATACCACCATTATCTTTCCAAAATAAAGCATTGTCTATGATACAATATTTCATTAATTTCATTTTCAAAAATATACCTTTAGTTCTAGATAAACCAGGAGGAGCTTGTAGGTTTAGTAAAACAAATATGATATCTACATACCAAGGTGAATCTATGAAAGCTTCACTGATCTATGGAGTCGCCATCTCTTCCTGATCATCCATTTGCCTCTCTTTCCTTCAGGCCCATTCTATGTTAAAATGTCCTTTACTACTAAATTTGGAACATATGCAATGATGTGTGAGTAAAAGATGTATACTTTGAAACCTTTAATAGCTTTCACTAAAGCAAGTGCTTGTTTTTCCATTATGTTGTACTTTAGTGTAGCATCTCTCAAAGATTCGCTGAAAAATGCAATAGGCTACTCATAACCTTGATCATTATTTTGCAACAAGACTGTTGCAATAATATGTTCTGAAGCAAAAGAAAAAATTATAAATATTTTTTGAAATCAAGACTTATGAGGACTGGTGTTTTAGTAAGGGCTTCTTTGATTGCCTCAAAAGACTGTGTAGCCTCTACTATCCACTTAAGTGCTGAATCTTTCTTTCACATGTTATTTAATTCTCTGATTAATTCTACTAAGTTAGAAATGAATCTCCTAAGAAAATTTATTTTGCCTAAGAATGATTGTAATTCCTTGATGTTTCTGGAATGAGTGATGTTTAGGATTGCCTCTATTCTAGCTGGATCTATTCTAATTCTATATTTTGATGGTATGTGTCCCAATAGTTTACCTTCTTCTAGGCCAAAGACTTTTTTTGGGGGATTCAAGGAAGTACTAAATTTTCTAAATTTAATAAAAATTCTTCTTAGGTGATCTAGATGTTCATTATCTGATTTGGAAAATATTGTGATATCATCTTGGTAAACAACTAGAAAGTCATGGATTTATTTTGCAAAATCTATGTCAATTGCTTTTTGGAATGTCACTCCAGCATTCATCAATCCAAAAGGCATCTTTAAATACATGAAAGTACCCCAAAGAGTGGTAAATGCAGTCTTTGCTTGATCCTCTGGTTGAACTAAGATTTGGTTGTATCCAGAGAATCCATCAAGCAATGAAATTATGGATGACTTTACTACCCTCTGGAAAATGTGGTCCATTTTTGGGAGAGGATAGTTGTCTTTTAGTGATACTTTGTTCAAGTTTCTGAAATCAACACAGAGTCTGATTTCTCCTGTTTTCTTTCTAGTAGTGACCAAATTAGAGACCCTATCTGAATATCTAATTGGTGCTATGATTTGTGTAGCATACATCCTTTTCACTTCTTTTTCAAATAATGGCATAAGAAATGGATTAATTATCCTCAAAAAAAAAATTAAATGGTTTCTGATCTTCTTTGATGGGTATCTTATGTTGAATAATGCTGGTATCATAAGACTTAAGGTCTTCATAACTCCACGCAAAGACATCTTGAAACTCTTTGAATAGATTTATGTATTTCATCTTATCATCTCGAGGTAATGCTTTGGCTATTTTGATAGACTTGGGTTTTTCTTCTGTTCCTATGTTACATTCTTCTATGTCTTCTCTTAAAGGCTCCATTTTTGGCTTTCTAGCTACATCATTTGAATCAAACAAATCTTCTAATGGGACTAATCCCTTAGGTAAAAAATTATTTTTAAGGTTTAAAATCCCAAAATCATCATTGATTATTCTTCTATTTTTACTTTTCTAAGTTATCTATTTCTACTTTAGTGAATTTAATTGGTTTATCTACATCTAAAGAATTTATATCTATCTCACTATCTATGATATTATCTACTGTACAATCAGTATATATGTTACAGTTTTGAAACTCTCCTTCAGCATTCATGAAATCATAGATTTGAGAATCTTGTGAAAAAATCTGTCAATATTTCAAATTGTCAGGTATAACAGGTCCGTGTCTTACTTCTGATGTGTATTGGTGGTTGAGCTAAAAACGTAATTTGCAAGTGCTAAAAAAAGTAGCCAAACTATGAGCTTGCATGTTTTTGTTTCTTAGGAATAGCAGCAAAATCAGTTTCAAGAAGTTCCTTAATCAGATCTAGAATAGTTTCTTTGTATTGGCCAAGTCTAGGATTATTCACAGAATATTCTCCTTTAATTTGTTTTATAATCAATTTTGAGTCTCCCATGATAGAAACACTCTTGGCTCCAAGTTTTCTTACAATTTGCAGTCCTAAGATTAAGGCTTCATATTCTGCCATGTTGTTTGTGCATTTAAATTTTAATCTAAAGGCATGACCTTCAAAATGATTATTTTCCATGTTATGAATCCAAACTCCTGCACCTGCTCCTAATCTATTTACAGAGCCATCAAAATCTAAATGCCATAGAGACTCATGAAATATGTTTTCACTATCAAATGCTATGTATTTTTCTTCCACAACTATGATTTCATTTTCACCATTGTCTGAATTATACAATATAAATGAGTCCATATCAGAATGCATTGAGTATATAGGGAAAATCTGTGGCTTTTTTGAACTACTTACCATGTACTTCATCAATGTTTCTCTGTAAAGTTTTCTTTGCTGACCAAAAACAGAGATGGTAGCATATGACATGTCTAACTGTAGAGATCCCTGTAATTTTGCTCTCCATGAGCGATATAATAACATTCCATACTTGGGTGGGATATCAGAAACTGCTATGTCCATAACAATACTCTTTGTTGGGCACTGGGCTAGAGTCACACACAAATATTTAATTAGGCCAAGGCATTTGACTTGGATAGAATCAAAGGAAAAGAGGTAGTTGTAGGGTCTGGTGATATCTAAATTCAATCTTTCCATGACTGCTTTAGGCATTAAGTTATGGGATGCCCCTGAATCTAGCATAGCATTATGTAATATTTTATCATGAACATTTAAGCTAATGTAGAATGGAGGGATACCCCCTTGTTTATGTTTGCCATTTACTTCTGGACCAAACAATAACTCAGGTTGATCATCATTAAGGTTTACAGCATCTTCTCCTTCACCTATGTTAAGTGTTTCAGTGATTTGTGCTTTGTATGATTCATTTTTCACTAGCTCTGTCAAAGGAACTGATATTTTAAATTTGTCTATCTCAGTCTTAATGTTGAATGGAAATTGAGTTTTTCCTGACTGTATGAGATATTCCTTAGCAGTTATGGTCTGTGTACTTTTATCTTATTTATTAACACTTGGTAATTTAGTTTGAGTACCAACAGTTTTGTTTTGAATTTTCTTATTTGGAATAGTTTGAGTGACAGTTGAAGTTTGAGTGACAGTTGAAGTTTGAGTTTCAGCTGAAGTTATATCTACAATTTTTGGGGTAGAAGTCTCCTGAGTTCCTCTAGGGAGAATTTGTAGGACTTTGGTCACAGGAGCTTCTGTTATTTTTTTAGTTTGTGTTTGGACTGATTTCTTAGTGGAAATTTCAGTATTCGTTTTGCTTCTAAGGCTATACTGCTTGTGAACTTCATAGATAGCAGATTCATAGCCTTGTTTGTAGTCAAAGGACTCCCCAGATTCTAATTTCAATTGTTTTAACTTGTATAATTCTTGTTCATCCTGAGTAAGAAAAACAATATCTTCGTTTTTAATCCCTAATAGGTTTATCTGGGTGTCCTCCTCTTCTTCATGGTTTTGTGAACCCTCAGCATAATTTTCCTGGAAAGGAGGTCTAATCTATTGATCAGGTATAGCATCTCTTTTTTCCCAGTACTAGGATTTTTCCTAAAGTTGGGGTTTCTAATTGGGGGTGCTTGTTGATTTTCCCACTAAGTTTCTCTTTCCATATTTTCTAATCTATCCATTATCCTTTCTACACTTTTAGCTAAACTATCTATTTTACCATCTGAAGTGGATGGTTCCTCTTTAATGGAAACTATTTCGTCATTTCTCATCCTAGCATTTTTAGCTAATAAATTGGCTTCTACACTAATAGCATTACTTTGCATCTGTTCCAATCTTTCAGGGTTCTTTCCCTTAATTGGTATGACATATCAATGTCAAAACCATCAGGAGACTTGATTAGTGCTATGTCTGGTGGAGGTTTAATATTTGCAGGGATTGCATTGTAGATACTATTGAACCTAGTACAATAAACCTGAACTGATTCATTAGGATCTCTTCTAATGTTTTCATATTAAGATAATATTGTAAAGGGTTTTTCTTTCTTTCCCATCTATCAACAAATAATCTATGGAAAGAAGCTAAATCAGCAATATGATTAGCAGGTAAACCTTTAAACCATTGTTTTACATCACCTGCCAATGTTTGGGAAAATAACTTCATTTGCACATCAGACTCATCAATCTCATGTAACTCAAAGTAATCAGTCATTTTATTCACATGTTGTTGGGCGGTATACTGACCAGTAGCATCAAACAGAAAGATTTTACTTTGGTAATCTTGGGGCATGGCATGTAGTTGAGCTAGTAAGACCAAAGGTGCATATCTGTCTACCATGGCTAAGATTTTGGTTTGATTTGGGGGGAAAGTAGTGGTGCTTGAAAAAGAACTTGAGATGGTTGTAGATGAACTAGATGAACTTGAGATGATCGGTTGAAGAGGAAGTTGAGGAATAATTGGTTTAGGGGAATGAACTATGGTGGATATTATAGGTGAGGTGGTAGTAAATGGAGTTGTATTTAGATTTTTTGAAGACTCTGTAGAAATTTCAGGGGTAGCAGCAGTGAGGGCAGCTAATTCAACTAATTGTTGAAGATAGGCCTCGTCTATATGCCTTATCAAAGTAGAGGTTAGAGCTTCTAGTTTATCAAAAGTATCTAAAACATGTTGATCTAAATCTCAATGTATAGGAACCTTTTTTTATTCAATAAATTGAATAAAATTAGGGTCTATTACAGTATCATGAATTGAATTTTCTTATTTGGTTATAAACAAAGAAAGCTCCAATGATCAATCAAACTGAATATCCTCTAAACTTGATAACTCCTTAGGGAGTGAATTTGCTTTAATTAATTGACTACTACTTCCTTGAGTTTCTACCTTTTTTGGTTTTCTTAAAATTATGTCAGGATCATCAACTATTGTAGCAGGGTTTGGATCTGGATTTGCCCTATTATAGTGTGTTCTTTTGGGAGCCAGAATTTTAATTTTTTAATTGTTTTATGAAATTTTTTAACAACTCTAAAATGACCTTAAGGTGCAAAAGATGAGATTTAAGATTTCCTTAAAGTTTTATTAAACTAAGGACTAGTCCCCAGTATGGTCGCCAATATGTTATCACTCCAAAATTTCCCTAGAGTTGTTATGTTGTGTTTAAGAAATATTAGAGGTAACCACAAACCTACTTTTGAGATCACGATAGCCTTCCTAATGCTCAGAGAGGGTTCTCTCTTTATGATTTAACTTTGTTTAGTTAATTGATTTTAGGCTAGTTATTTAAGCTTTGATTGGGTTTTGATTTTGGTTTGGTGGTGGAATCACTGAATTAGATGGGTAGAGGGATGTCTTTGACCATTGGGCTATGGGGTCAACTGTCAAGAAAATAGGACTGGATCAAGTTCTAAAGTTAGTGTTTACAGGGCAAGGTAGTTGAGTAAATTCAAATCTTTTAGGATGGATAGTGAAGTGGTTTTCCATCGGGGTCAAGGAGAAATTAAGGGTTCCTCAAACCGGATAATGAGGGAAATGGTAGGGGTAAATCGAAACTAGGGAGAAATGAAGGATTCCCTACTCTAGATATCAGAAGAAAACATTAAAATGATTAACTGTTCAAGACAGAGTGTACTTAAACAAATTCTATAATAAAATTCCAGTTATTTCATTCAATTTAGATAACATGCAAGTTTTTGAAACACTTACGAAAATAAAAATTTGACAAAAAGAAAATATTTCACTGAAGTGGCCCAACACATGAATCCTGTAATGCAATTTCTTTATTACTCAATCCAATCTGCTGACTTGAAAAATTGGTACAATGAACTCTAAGGTTATAGATCAATACAACTATAGAAATGTCAAGCAATCCACACTCTATACTTCAAATTATAAAGTATTTATACAAAAACTTATTACAAAATATCCCAAACTATTTTGGGAATTAATCTGCGAAAAAAAATTATCTTCATGCAAGAAGATAGAGACAAATATTCAACTGATGTAAGTTGTCCCTATTTATTTGGTTGTGTTGTCTTATGTTTTGATCTTTTGTTGTTTTTTCTCCTTTTTTTTTGGTCTTCCACGCTGACTGTTCTTTTTATTTTTCCTTTTAACTGATACTCTTTCATCTCATACTCTTTGACTAGGCTGACTTGTTGCTTTTCTTTCATTGTTCTGTATCTACTATTTACCTGGCAATTTCATAGTAAGTCATTTAACTTTTCCCAAGTCTCTGAGTCTGATAATTTAATATTTACCATTATTCTATAGACTTCATCTACTTCTGTGTATTTTTCAAAGGTGGGCTTGTTCACAAAAAGGTGTTATACCTCATGCTGGAGGTAAAATGGGTTCTCAAAAGTATGGTAAAAAACCTTTCCTGTAGGCATCCCCTTCATAGAAGAATTATTGGCTTGATCTCTTGCCACTTCTCTGATTTTCCTATTATAGTCTTCATGTGGCATTAATCTGTCATTTATTACCAAGGGATTTGGCAAACCTTTCTGCCTTAAAGCATTAAACTTAACCATGAACCTGCCTATAGCTAGCTCCATGGTTAGGCATTTGTCCTCAAGGTTCATCATTAAGTTCTTCTTAGTGAGCACTTTCTTCACCTCTAGTATGGTGCTAGTCCTGTTAGCTATGACCAGCTCCTGCAATTCATATTTATTTTTAGAGTTGAGGAATTGGATTATTCTGGTGGCTTCTTCTAGCCTGTCTCCAATTGCAGCCTTAACTCTTTGGATTGCTTCAATAGCCTCTTTGACTAAATCATTTTGTTCAAAGATGACTTGTATACATGGCCAAATATCATTGACAAAGTCAATGATATTGGCCCATAGCTATTCTTTATCTTGGGCAAGTGACTCCTTCAATGTTAATTCTTTTTCTAAGTTCTTCATCCTCTTAGTCAACCTGTTTGACTTATGTACTTCATTTTTGTGCATAATTTGGGCAAGTTTCTTCTCATACTCCAGACTTCTTATCTGTTCTTTGAGTCTATTTATTGATGTGGTCTGAATGGACATGTCTTCCATGGATTTGACCAGTTTACTTGCCTCATCACTTGGCTAAGCTGCTACTATTGTTGAACATGTTACTGATGTAGATGTTTTGTAGCTGGAAGTGTTGTAGCTAGTGGAGCTGTGGGGGCCAATGAAGCTGTCAAAGTTGATGGAACTGTTTTAGTGACTGTAGCAATAGTAGTGGCAGTGGATGTCTCAAGGCTGGCTTGTTTCAACTGTATTGAACTGCCCAATTCATTCTCCATTTCTTTCATTTGAGCATTTAATTGGAGAATGAGATCCATCATCTCCTCTTGCTAGTTTTGGCTCTCTAGGACCTCCTTGGTCTATGGATGTTCTGAATAAGGCAGCTTCAATTGCTTCATAAAGCAGCAATATCCTCTTTTTTCCTTTTTATCAATTTTTTGCAGCTTTGACATCATTGAGATTATATCCATGCTCAATCACCAAGTCTTCCAGTGACTTGATTCTATTATCCTTCGGCTGTGAGGATGCCTTCTCTAACTTATACTATGTTGTGATGTTATCCAGTGATCTTTGAAGTTTGTGCACAGTCATTGCTTTATTGGTCATGGTGGAATAAATCATTTCATCGGCCTGTTTGTGGAATTCAATTTGGGAAATAGGGTGAACATCCCTAGCCAAAACTTCAAATTCAATATTCCTGTAGTCTGTTGATGATCTGGGTTGCTGGACTATAGGTTGCATAAAGGTCATTTGCATCTTACCAGTCTTAATGTCAAAGGCTAACATTCATCTATTCTGATTTGTAGGTCTTTGCTTGAAGTACTGGGAATATGTTTCAGCCTTTAATGCCTCATTACTTAACTTAATTTCCTTTTACTTCTCTTTTATATATTTCTCCTTATCCACTGGCTTTCTGGATGAAGAGACTTGAATGTTAAGTTTTTTTTCATTGATTTGAGTGTTTAAGGTGGAGGGCTGATGAGTTTCCTCTGAAACTGTTGGACCTTTACTGCTTCCCACCATTGTGTCAGTATCAGTGATTTCAATTATCTTAATGGTGTCTTCATGCTTAGTTATAGGATTAAGCTTGGGCCTCTTCCTGTAACGGATCTCAAACCTGTCAGTTGTAGTGTCCATCCTAGAGCTAGAACCTTCTTCCATGGTTCTTTTTACATTTCTGTCCTCATTGGCTGGAGTCTATAGGATGGGAGTAATATTCATCTATTCCTGTAGGGCTGGAACCTGCAGAAAGGGACTAGTATCAATATGATTTTCCACATCTATTAAAGTATTCTCCACATCTATTAAAGCATTCTCCAACCATTCTGACTGGTTGGCATATCTTTCAATATCTGGCCCGGGCTCATGTATGAAAGGACTCAATTTGAATTTGAGCCTTAGTTTGTTTATGACTCCATTAGGGTCAAACTGCCATGTGAAACTGCTTTTGAAGTTCATATGTTGTAATATTTTGTTTGCCTCTTGTCCAGCTTCCCTATTATTACAAATAAAAGGGCTCAATTGGTTTTTCACTTTAAACTATTCTTCCTAGCTAACAGGAAATTAACTTCATCAGAGTTTATGATTTGCCTAAAATACTCTAATGCAAATATCCTCATGGGCATCTTGTAGGGAGTGAGTTGGCAACCATATATCCTAATTTCTGTGTGGTCCTGGTATAGATACCAGTCTCCCACTCTAGCCAACTGTTAAACTCTCTTAATCTCATTGATCCTAGGTTGATATCTATTGGTTAGCATGTTTACAACTGGATGAACAAATGAACCAATGAACTCTTTATAAGAAAAAACAGTGGAATATATTTGGACCAATGGTGTCCAAAAGATGACAGATCTTAGATTGCCCTTGGTGTCTAACTTTTGGATGTTGGCTGGAAACTTGTCTGAATAAAGTATAAGAACATGTGAAACAATACTGATGAATATTTGAACACTCTCTCATTTGGTAATCTGATAAACTGTTCATGGATTCTATTTGCTATGAACTGAGAAAAGTTGTAAACTGTAGCAGGAGGCTTGCCTGGGCAAAAGATAGAAAGGAAAGAAAGAACAACCTCATCCACATGTTCATCAGTGGTGTACCCTAGAATGCAAGAGAGCATGGTTATAATTTGTTTGCCTCTCTCAGAGAAAATGGTGGCAGCATATGGAGGACTATCTGTTGGAGTATGAGACTCTTCAATGATGAAAGTCTGAAAGATCTGAGCTTTCTTGGGAAGGTCTAGCTTGGTGTAGAGTTCAAGTAAGCCTTCAATGGAAAGTGGGGTCTCATTTGGGCCTAGCTAGATCTGCAGCATTTGATTTATTGACTCTACAATAATAGTGAATAAAACCTGTTGGTCAGGGGAGACTATGGCTCTTTGGTTGGAAACATATGAAAAGCTTGGAAGAAGTGGATGATTTCTGGGAATAAGCGTACCTATGGGAACAAGTACTTGGGAAAATTTGATTCCCATAGGTGAATGTCATCATTCTGGTTCAAAAACTTGTCTTTACTCCAGTGGTGGAGTTTCATTAGGTGGCTAGGGGAAGCAGTGTCCTTGATTTCAAATTCTCTGTCGGATAATGGAAGGAGGTCAATATCCAGGTGAGGGATTTGCAGATGTCTTACATCCAGAGAGGTTTGGGAAGCCATATTTTGGTTTATTCAATGGAATTACTTTTTCTATGGCTTTAGGAGTAAGGTCAGAAGCTCTGGAACAGTGGGGAGGGTAATTACAATCTGTAGAAAAGGGATTTAGATGCACAGTAAGTTTTTATTCAGTCTAGCAAGGTTTTTTAATTAATTTAATTAATTAACCTTTTTGAATATTACTATGCATAGATTAAATTGCAGGATCGTTCTGGCTCTTTCAAGAATACCTAGAAATTGACAGTTTTTAGTGCGCAGATAGGGTTCTGTGGTAGCAACAGAGGTTTCTGAGGCTTCAGCTGTCAATTTTTTGCTTCAACTTGGTGTCTGCAGCATCTTCTGTTGCAAAAGGTGGCTAAATTGGTTTCACATAGGTTCAGGGTGTCAGAATTGGTTAACAAAGGTTTGCAACAAAAATGAGCAAAAAGAGAAAAATGGGGCTTTTTCGACCTTTTAACCAATAACGGTTAGATTTTGGTGTGAGAATCGGCCAATGAAGAGTGGGTAGTTTTGCTTTACGCAGAGAAGTGGTTTTAGGCCATATCGCACTACTTTTGGGTGGGGAGCGGTATTTTTCATGAGCATGCAATATAACCTTGTGCCGCCACGTAGCAAAACAGTGCCCGGCCAAAACACGAATCTCACATTCTCTTGGACCATTAATTGGGAGATCAGAGGGTATCACGCAGTGAATTTTCATTAACGGAGTCAGGATGTCGTTGGCAGGGCCCGGGGTTTAATTACAATGAATTGTAATTAATTAAAAGGTAATGATGTGATTTTTAATATAAGCAATGGGTTAATAAAAGTGGGGACCATGGGTTTATATGGAAAAGGGTTTTAACTATACACCAAGGTTTGGTGAGTTAAAAGCAGGACTTTAGGAAATAACGTAGGATAAAGGGGTTTAGTGGGTTTTTAAGGGGAAAGGGGGAATTTAATAAAGGGGGAATGTAGTATTTGTCATGGGAATGTATTTCACACTAGGGAAAGAGGTTTTGGGAAGGGGGGATGATTTTTGAAGGGTAATGTATAGGGAAATGTGTGAAACAAAGGGATATAAGGTCAAAATGAGGGGAAAGGGTTTTTACAAGTAATGAAGGGATAATGAGGGGAAATTAATAAACTAAGTATGTGGGGGTCTAGTGAAATGAGGGGAAATTAGTAAATAAACTTTAGTGAATATCCTTTCTCTTTCACAATTCCTCCTACACATGAAACATAGGATTAAGCATGATAAATGTGCTTTTTGACTTAGCAACCTTATGCACTTGCAAAACTTCTTCTATCTACCCTGTATTTACCCTATTGTTTTCTCTTCATTCATTAGGTGCATTTGAGCTTGCTAACCCTTCATTTCTTTTTCTTTTGATAAGAAAACTATCTAATTCTAACCTTATAACTTCTAATGGCTCAAATTAAACTGATGAGCTCATTATTATTCTCTACTTTACTACTGATCTGCCAAGATTAAACAGTTTGGCTAGATCTTTATTCTCTATCTATCAACATAACAATGTAAACTTTGAAACATGAACCATAAACTCAAAATGGGAACTCTCGCCAAAAACCCCAAAAAAACATCAAAAACAGTGCTAAAAACGAAAAGTGTGTATACTGAAATGATGGTTTTTTTTAGGGTCAATTTTGAACATGTTTTAAAAATGGCAGTGAAAACAAATTTTTGTGAAAAAAACACCTTGAAAACGAAAAAGTGTTGATACTGGAACGATGATTTTTTTTATTATGATCAATTTTCAACATTTTAAAAAAATGCTAGTAAAAACGAATTTTTATGTGCAAAAAAACAATTGTTTATGAGGAAAAAAACACACTAATATTTTTGGTAGAATAACATTTTTCTTTCCTAAGTATAAATTCAACATGTTTTCAACCATAACATGTTAGATACAAAATAAATTGGAATTTTTTCAACCATAAAATTAAAAAACCATGACATTATGAACAAATTACATGACTAAATTAATCAAAATGTCATTATTTGTATATTGAATGAAACATACATTATATCTCTAATTTAATGTTGTATTGTAGATATTCTAAACAATAAAAATTATCATAATTAAGACATATAATCCAACAACATAAAAATGACTCATAACCTATGATTTAACACCATATGGAAATCAAAATTTTTATTTCAAGATATGATGCAAACATCAGTTATATAAACTGTCTTAAACAATTATTCAAAATCACTCATA
This sequence comes from Pinus tabuliformis, assembly GCA_031772625.1. Lineage (NCBI taxonomy): Eukaryota > Viridiplantae > Streptophyta > Pinopsida > Pinales > Pinaceae > Pinus > Pinus tabuliformis. The sequence goes on along the minus strand of CM062816.1, from coordinate 389,060,429 downwards.
TTTTCTTGCACACCATCAGAATTCACATCTTCAGATGAATGAATGGATGCTGATGAAGATGTTCCATATTCTTCTCTTTCATCAACTAGTGCCCCATCTGAGTCCACATGCATGCCCACCATTTCAGGTTTCAAAATTCTTCTAGATCTACGACTGGTTTCAGCAGACTCCCATCTCAACATTGTTCTTTCTGGTAAGAACCTTTTCAGAATCTCTATTGTCTTGAAGCGAAGAGTTCCTCTCTTTGTTAAATTGAAGTCATAAACAAGTATGTCAACATCCTCCAATATTAAGATGTCTATGCAGCGGTGATTTATATTTGTACCCTTTCGTTTTCTCTTTCTGCCATTTTTTGTCAACTACCATCTCTGGCTTATACACACCATTGAATGGGTGTGTATTTGTGGCATACCAATTTACTTCAACACCTATAACATCCTCATTTTATGTAAATACCTTCATAACCTTAGCAACCTATAATGGATAGCCATTGGGATCTCCATCTGCTAGCACTGCGATCATGCAACCCTTCTTAATGTCTTGTACTAAACCCCTATAAAGGTCTTCCATGGCTTCACATTGTGCACGAGATCTTCTGGAACCAATATACATCTCTCTTTCCTCTACCTGTGAAGAATTAATAATACCTTGAGATTGTTGTTGTTCAACAATGTTTATTTCTTCATGTTCATTTGACACATTTTGTGGCCAAATAAATGGATTTTTCAAAGGTATATCTTCATTTGTTGTTGTTGAAATGATATCAATTTGATTATTGAAAAATGACTCCCACCAATTTGAATCAGCAATGTCAAAGTACTCATGTATATCTAATACATTTTTTAATTTCTTCTAGGCAATCAGAATCATTTATATCTCTATTCTGTCTGTGTGCATTATGAATTTTACCAACTGATTGTAATAACAATATTTTTGATGCAAATATTGGATGATCTGGAATGAACTTCAAAAATTCCAAACCTGATGATGGTGCCCATTCTGAAGTAGTTGAATACTTCTTGCCCCATATCAGTGTTTTCCCATCAATTTTTTTGATACGAAATTGATGTTGGAAGCTAATGTCATTAAGTCGTTCAATGCATTTCTCCTCACCAAGCGATCCTAGAATAAACCTCTGCATGTCAACAATTTCTTCCAACACGTCAAAAGTAGGCTCTGGCATGTATAATTTCTTAATACATTCAATTAATGATGGTAAGCTCCCAACTTCCTTCCTTCTCAATGTGATTGAAAAACGACTGAACATCTGATCAATATGGTCATGAGTGTGCCCAACAAGAAGGAAAGCAAACTTTACCTTCTGAAAAATTCTCAATTCAACAAGCATGTTTAGATATCCAAAAAAAACCTGATTTTTGTTTTCACGGCAAGTGTTGTCCAATTGTAGATACAAAACTTCAGGAAGATTACCAGACCAATGAGAAAGCACATCATGAATTATAGTTATTCTCAGATTTGCATCATTATGAGTATTTGGAGCTGTGAAGTACACCCTTGGCAACATTTTCCCATTGAAGACCATACAACCGACCAAGTGATACTAAACAAAATTTTCCTCCTGTAAATTTTTGGGTGTGCGAACAAAATGTGGTAAAAGTGTTTTCTTTTGGTCCATACCATCAATTATCAAACCCAAATATTTATTCGGATCATCATAACACTTCTTTCGATGCTTGTACAACTTTTTCCTTTCACTTATTTATTGTTCGCGATGCTCTTGAAGTTCTTTGACAATTGAATCTACACAACATAAAAGAAAGCCATTAAGAAATACGTTTTCATAGTTGATGACTATACAATTTTAAAAGTTAAAGTTATGAATGCTTACCTCTTTTTAACCCTTCACATTTGTCCCTTTTTTATTTAAGAGAAGGACATGTACTGCAAATCCCCATCCTTATCTTCTTAGTAATACGGACATTGTTGAATTCTTTCTTCCATACCTTCACAAAATATTGATATGTAATAAATCGACCATGTCCCTGAACACCTTCTGCATATTCTTTGTATAAGTTGTAGATTTCTCGTCTTGAAAATTTATTTGGAATATGTATTGTCTCTCTATTTGGCATACACTCTCCATGCTTTGAAAAGAAATCTTTCATCCATGACATTGCAGTATTTGATAATGGCCCAAACTGTCGTTTATGATGTACTTCTGAATAAAATGTGGGATCCTTTTCCAAATTTTCTTGAATTCTTGAGAGATGAAAATTTCCCATCGAATGAAACATTTTGAAAGCCTTTCTACAAATAAATAAAGACCAAATATGATAATCATAACCTAACAATGTAGATTGCATGCACCCAACTAAATATGAATTTTGCATGCTTTTATTCATTGACAAATATCTCTTCCTTTTCTCTAATGAAAATTTGAAATCCATATGTTTCAAGCAATCTTTTTGACAACATTCACTTGAAATGAGAGCATTGATAGAAATTCTTCTCGTCAGATATTCTGATCTACCCCTTGTATAATTAGAACATCTTGCATTGATATGAAAAGGTCTGCTCTTACTCCTCGATACAATATTTATTGGCAACATCTCCATCATTGGATCATCATTTGTATAAGCATTTTCATCATCATTAAGAAGAATGTTATCCACACTATGATCAGTTGTGCTTTTCAAATACTAACTTGGAGGATATTCTTCATCTTCCCCTTCTTTAGTGCTACTTTCATAGTCCTTAGAATTGGGACTAAATGGAAAATTTGACTCAATGTTTATTGGATATTCTTCCTCATGTGCATTGTTAGTGTTGCTCTCATAGTCCATAGAATTAGGACTACATCGAAAATGTGACTGTTTACTTACTGAAAATGCTACATTCTTTCCTTTGTCACTGCTACCTTTATAGTCATTAGGATTAGGACTACGTGCTTCATCTTGTCCTTCATCACTACTGCTCTCATAGTCAATAGGATTAGGACTAAGAGGACACTGTGACACTCCATTCTTTTGAAATTTCTCATCATGCTCTTCATCACTACTGCTCTCATAGTCCATAGGATTAGGACTAAGTGGACACCGTGACACTCCATTCTTTTGAAATTTGTCATCGTGTTCTTCATCACTACTGATCTCATAGTCCATTGGATTAGGACTAAGAGGACACCTCGACACTCCATTCTTTTGAAATTTTTCATCAAGCTCTTCATCACTGCTGCTCTCATAGTTCATAGGATTAGGACTAAGTGGACACTATGACACTTCATTCTCTAACATAACTGCTACTTTCATAGTCCATAGGATTAGAACTAAGTGGACATTGTGACACTCTATTCAGTTGAAATTCTTCATCACTGCTGCTCTCATAGTCCATAGGATTAGGACTAAGAGGACACTGTGACACTCCATTCTTTTGAAATTCATCATCATGCTCTTCATCACTATTGCTCTCATAGTCCATAGGATTATAACTAAGAGGACACCATGACACTCCATTCTTTTGAAATTCTTCATCATGCTCTTCATCACTACTGCTCTCATAGTCCATAGGATTAGGACTAAGTGGACACCGTGACACTCCATTCTTTTTAAATTCGTCATCATGCTCTTCATCACTGCTACTCTCATAGTCCATAGGATTAGGACTAAGAGGACACTGTGACACTCCGTTCTTTTGAAATTTTTCATCATGCTCTTCATCATTATTGCTCTCATAGTCCTTAGGATTAGGACTAAGTGGACACCGTGATGCTCCATTCTTTTGAAATTCGTCATCATGCTCTTCATCACTGTTGCGCTCATAGTCCATAGGATTAGGACTAAGAGGACACTATGACACTCCATTCTTTTGAAATTCATCATCATGCTCTTCATCATTGTTGCTTTCATAGTCCTTAGGATTAGGACTAAGTGGACACCGTGATGCTCCATTCTTTTGAAATTACTCATCATGCTCTTCATCACTGTTGCACTCATATTCCATAGGATTAGGACTAAGAGGACACTGTGACACTCCATTCTTTTGAAATTCATCATCATGCTCTTCATCATTGTTGCTCTCATAGTCTTTAGGATTAGGACTAAGTGGACACTGTGACACTCCATTCATTTGAAATTCTTCATCATGCTCTTCATCACTGCTGCTCTCATAGTCCATAGGATTAGGACTAAGTGGACATCGTGACACTACATTCTGTTGAAATTCGTCATCATGCTCTTCATCACTACTACTCTCATAGTCCATAGGATTAGGACTAATTGGACATCGTGACACTCCATTCTTTTGAAATTCTTCATCATGCTCCTCATCACTGTTGCTCTCATAATCCTTAGGATTAGGACTAAGTGGAATCCATGACTCTTTATTTATTTGAAATTCTTCATCCCCTCTTTCATCAATGTTGCTTTCATAGTCCTTAGGATTAGGACTAAGTGGAAGAATTGACTTTCTATTCATAGTGGAAGAATTTCCATTATATTCATCAATATGATTAGATTTGTTACATGATGAAGATGTTGATGCTTTACAAAACAAAACTTCACTATCAGGAGAATCCATCCCTTTCAAATAGAAGAGGTTGAATGATACAAATGCAGACTCTCCTAAAGATATTATATAGCTTAGAGAATGAAAAATTCCCTCCAAAAATTTTGTTTCATGTATTTCCATTCATTATTTTATTCTACAATTTATTGAAAATTTTTAACTAAATTTTTTTATCAAATAAATCTTTAAATTTAAAATTGTAAACTAAAACATTTACCTAAATTATTTTAATAGTTAAACTATATAATATTTACTAAACAATTGAATGTTTTTTTTCAATTTTTATAATACCTTCTAAAACAAATTAATCCCACATTCACCGCACTGTAAAACAATTCCATAATATTTGCTTTATCATCATTTCCTATATTGCTATAAAAAAAATTAACAAGTTAATGATAGATTCTTCGGCGAAAATCACATGAGAAACCATTTGTCGACGCGTTTCGAACCAACCAGTGTGGTTCATCGTCAGGACAAGTTGAAAAACAGATCCAGCGTTGCCTGTTTAAATAGCTAGAGCAGAGACACCAACGGTTACCTGGGCAAAAAGTTGACTTAAGGAGTTAAGTCAACTTTTTGCCCAGGTAACCGTTGGTGTCTCTGCTCTAGCTATTTAAACAGGCAACGCTGGATCTGTTTTTCAACTTGTCCTGACGATGAACCACACTGGTTGGTTCGAAACGCGTCGACAAATGGTTTCTCATGTGATTTTCGCCAAAGAATCTATCATTAACTTGTTATGGATCACAGAAGCCTCAACTCTACAAAATTTAACATGTTAATTTTTTTTTTAAAACAAATTAATCCCACATTAATTGTACGATAAAACATCTCCGTAATTTCACCTATAGAATAAATTTCATTATCACTATTACTCACATCACATCAAGGTTTTCCGAGGTTCGTTAAAAGACTGTTGGAAATAATACTGAGAGGGGGGGTGAATCAGTATTATTAATTTCTTTTCAATAAACCATCCAGATTTATGTTTTAAATTCTTCTTGCGAAATTGATAATTAACTTGTATGTCAGTACCATATAATGATGAACAAGAATAGTTAAAAACAGATTGTCACACAATGGAACACCAGATATAAGGTGGAAACCCAATGTGGGTGAAAACCACCTGCTGCAATATGTCTCTATCTTCTTTCAAATAGAATTTCTTTTACAATGAATTTGTACTAGTGCAGTCCTTTACCAGTACGCAGGCTGCAACCTGCAGAGAGCTACAACCCTCTCTCGTTTTCCAGTCTCTCCTAGAAGGGAGCTACAACCCCCTACTTCGTTCAAGGACCATGTTTCATTAATTTTCAGACTGGATCCAAGAAGATCAAATGGTCATCAAGTATAAACAAATCTTCAGAATTACCCAAGCATCAGATCAATATATATTTTCTTTATACAGCAGATCTTTCAAAATCACCCAAGCGCCAACCCAAGCACTAGATCAAAATATAAATAAATACTCGATCTGGTCACCCATTAAAAACAGAGGTTGTTTATGCCGAAATCAGAACACAATGCAGAGGATATACATATAACAGTGCACCCGGAGGCTAGACACAAGACAAACCAAATATGCGCACCCAGAACCCTTTAGCGAACAGCAGAGGAGGCTATATCAGAGTTAAAGAATGATTGCTGCTTAAAAGAAACCCTGCGGTTGGTTGCTCTTATGCTACTTACTGAACTGCAATACACCCGAAGCAATGCGATTTCTCTCGAAGAAATGTCTGAACTTCAAGCCTGCGATCCTTTGCTCTGTTCTGCGTGCATTCTCCTTGATTTAGGTTCAGTAATTGCTCCTTAACCGATCACAAGAATGCCAATCAATTCCCCCTTAAGATCTTCAATTCATAATTGATGCATTGCCAAAGGATCTCTTTTCTTCTTATATAGTCATGCTTTTGATAAACCATGAGTCGAAACCAAAGGTTTCGAAATCCTGAGGCTCACTTGCTTTGACCGATGATAGCGGGAAAACGAAAAAACAAGTCCAAACAACAAAAGGGGACTTTAAACATTATGCACCCATAACAATAATATATTGGGTCCGCTCCTTATCACTATATAACATCGTCTATTTGCCGATGGCCGATCTGATGGATCAGATGTGATATGGCCATTAACCATGCTTATAAATATATCGGGTCCGCTCCTTATCGCTATATAACATTGTCTATTTGCCGATGGCCGATCCGATAGATCGGATGCGATATGGCCATTAACCATGCTTTATAAATATATCGGGTCCGCTCCTTATCGTTGTATAACATTGTCTATTTGCCGATGGCTGATCCGATAGATCGGATGCGACATGCCCCATTAACCAGCCTATATATATATATATATATATATATATATATATATATATATATATATATCGGGTCTGCTCTTTTCATTGCTATCGGCGATTTGAAGAGGGAGACTTTTATAAACTGTGCGATGGATGCGATATATTATAAAGTCCCTTTAAAGTTCCCATTGGGTCCGCCACTTCTTATCGCAATCAGAGGATTGGGGTGGACGGCCCTATATATATTGCGACATACTGTGGATGCGATATCATTATAAACCAGTTTTAACTCCGCCATCGGGTCCATTGCAATCAGGTCGATAAGCCATCGGGTTACTTAGCCGAAACCCCGGTGCCGATATGCCGAAACACATACATTAATACTCATGTATCTGGGATATATCCGCCGAAAGGGGAAAATGCATACATCCTATTGCTTATTGAATAAAGCATATGTATATGGGTTTTACGCACCCAAACCACTCCCGATAATATTAATGCATGCATATATGGGTTTTAATAAGCCCGATACCTCCTGATAAGCATATATATGATAATAAGCCTCTATTGCTCCGATAAGCTCCCAATGCCTCAATGGTTCCGATAACTGCTTCTTTGTGATATAAACATATGTAAATGGTCCCTCTTCTCTCCTCTTAGCTCCTCTTGGCTCTTCTTGTCCCCATCAAGATGTATATAAGAGAGATGTCCGTCTGTGAGAGGGTTGCCATCAAGTTCAACACATGTCCATAATGCCATAATGCCAACAATCTCCCCCTTTGGACTTGATGGCAACAACACCGACCAAAGCACTCTCCCCCTTTGACATCAAGGGCAAAGGGTGGATATCTGCTTCTCCTGACTATTTCCCCCCCTGAGAGCTTGTTCCTCTTGATTTCTCCCCTTGAGAACCTGTTTCGCCTGATTATGAACCGGATTCTGAAAGTGACATCAACTTCAGAGTTTTCTGGCAACCATTTCATTCCACAGCAGTTGGTGACACCATGTTCTTTATGACAGAAAGTCGAGCTATTCTGGCTACATATAATACAGAGACCGCCCTGTTTTTCCCTTCAGCTGGTGCCGTTAATTGAACTTGGCACCTTTATTTCCATGGATATTGAGACAACCAAGAACTTACTGAGGCCCGCCGGCCGCCCTGTTCGCTCCTCCTGAAATCAAATATGGTGCACGCCTTATTTATAGTTCATTTACCAACATATTACTCCTTTTATAATACTATAATGCCAACAATGAATTATGCTCCCCCTGAACCTTGTACGCGTATACCCCATAAGAACCTCGCGTACAAGCACCAATCTGAGAATTAACAACAGGATGATGCGTCGACAACCCCCAGCTTTTGCCTGAGGTATTCAAAAGTCTCCCTGGGCAATGGTTTGGTAAATATATCAACCACTTGTTCCTTAGAAGAAACATATTCCAACTTGACCTTTTGTTCAAGCACTTGTTCCCTGAGAAAATGATACTTAATTGGTATGTGCTTGGTTTTTGAATGCATGACTGGGTTCTTTGAAATGTTGATTGCACTTGTATTATCACATAATATGGAGATAGGTGGAGTACAAGTGATTTGAAAATCTTGCAAGGTCTGCCTCATCCAAAGAAGTTGAGTGCAACAAGATGCAGCAGCCACATATTCTGCTTCAGCTGTAGATAAGGGAATTGAACTGTGTTTCTTGCTAAACCATGATACTAATCTAGAACCCATAAAGAAAGCACCACCACTTTTGCTTTTCTTGTCATCCACACTTCCGGCCCAATCTGCATCTGTGTAAGCATGGAGTGTGAGATCTGTGTTTCTAGGATACCATAAGCCATAGTTTTGAGTACCTTGAAGATATTTGAAGATTCTCTTAACTGCCTGAAGATGAGTTTCCTTACGATTGGCCTGAAATCTTCCAACTATTCCCACTGCATGCATGATGTCTGGTCGGGTACCTGTCAAATAAAGTAGACTTCCAGTCATAGATCTGTAGGTTGGTTGATGAATTGTCGCTGATTCATCATTCGCACTAAGACTGCATCCTGTAACCATGGGGGTACATACTGGTTTTGAATCTTCCATGCCATACTTCTTCAAAATCTGCTTGAGGTACTTGGTTTGAGACAAGAAGATACCGTCTTCATTTTGTTGGATTTGCAATCCAAGAAAGTATGTCAGTTCTCCTAGCAGGGACATTTCGAATTCTTTCTGCATTACCAAGGCAAAGCTTTGACTCATAGCTTCTTCATTGCTGCCAAAGATAATATCATCTACATACACAACAAGTATTAGAAACTTGTCATTTTCAATTTTTATATAAAGATTGATATCTGCTGATCCTTTTGAAAAACTTTGTTGATGAAGATATTTGTCCAAATGAAGCCCTTGGAGCCTGTTTAAGACCATATAGAGCCTTTTTCAATCTGCATACAAGATTTGGATCATTCCCAAGAATGAAACCATCTGGCTGCTCAATGTATACTTATTCTTCTAAGTCTCCATTTAGAAAAGCTGATTTCACATCCATTTGAAATACTTTGAACTTTTGAAAGCTTGAGAGAGCAAGGAACATTCGGATGGCCTCAAGTCTTGCAACAGGAGAAAAAGTTTCTTCAAAATCTATTCCTTCTTGTTGGGCATACCCTTTACACACCAGTCTTGCTTTGTTTCTAATTACCTCCCCATTTTCATTCAACTTATTTTTGAAAATCCATTTTGTTCCTATGACATTCTTATCCTTTGGTCTAGGAACCAACTCCCAAGTGTTGTTCTTTTCGATCTGTTCAAGTTCTTCATCCATTGCCTTGACCCAACATTCATCCTTGCATGCCTCTCTTACATTTTGTGGTTCAGTGGAGGAGAGTAATGCCAAATAGCTTGAAGCTTCTGCAGTTGATCTTCTTGTTTGTACGCCTGCCTCTTTTTGTCCCAAAATTTGAGATTCTGGATGATTCTTCTGTACATACCTGGATGGAGTCTTCTCTTCTATCATTATCTATTCTTCGGGTGCCTCTTGAGGTTCTTTTTCTTCATCATTGGTCTGATTTGGAGGGTAGTCTTCATCTTCTTCGATATTTTCATACCTTACTTGCCTAGGAATGTATCCCTTTTCATCAACCACTACATCAATGTTGTCAACAATTCTTCCAAGTCTTTTATTGTAACACTTATATGCTTTGCTGTGAGGAGAATAACCAAGGAGAATGCCTTCATTTGCTCTAGGCTCAAGTTTGCCAAGCTGTTCATCAGTATTCTTAATATAGCATTTTCTCCCAAAAAATTTGAAGTGCTTTACCGAAGGAGTCTCACCATACCAGAGCTCATGCGGAATTTGAGTGCTGTTCACTCGGACATTTGTTTTGTTGAGAATAACAACCGCAGCAAATGCAGCTTCACTCCAGAAGGTTGTGGGAGTTCCAAACTCATCAAGCATAGCACGAGCCATTTGTTGGATTGTTCTGTTCATCCTTTCCACAACTCCATTCTTCTGAGGAGTCCTAGCTATAGAGAATTCCCTTCTTATTCCATGTTCTTCACAGAAATCGAAAAATTCATTTGAGATAAATTCCCCACCTCTGTCAAACCTAAGGCACTTAATTTTGTAATCTGATTCATTTTCAACCAAGGCTTTGAAAGACTTGAACTTTTCGAATGCTTCGTCTTTGTGCTTCATAAGTCCTAAACAAACCATCTTAGAGAAGTCATCAATGAATATTATAAAATATTCTTCTCCTCGAGGTGACCTTTTCCTAAATGGACCACATACATCTGTATGTACCAACTCAAGAGGCCTACTAGCTGATCCTTCCTTTTCAGGAAAGTTAGTTCTAGTTTGCTTACCAAACTGACATGATTTGCATATTGTGGTGTCTGGAATTTTGATGTCTGGAAGACCACGGACTGCCTGGTATTTGCATGCTTTCCTTATTTGTGAAAATCTTAGGTGCCCCAACCTCCAGTTCCATAACCAATGTTCATCGTCCTTGCTCAAATAGCATTGTTGTTGTTCTTCTTCAAATATGTATAAATTATTTGGAGTTCTTCTGCCTTTCATCACTGTTTTTCCTGTATCGAGATCACGAACACTACATCCATTTGATCGAAATATTACCTCTATTCCTTGATCGCACATCTGACTGACACTCAGTAGATTATTCTTCAAGCCATCAACATACAAAACATTTCCAGCCTTGACCTTTTCTTTCAACTGAGCAGTGCCTTTTCCTTTTATGGCCGCAGGAGTATCATTTCCAAAAGAAACCTTCTTTCCCTTTTCTAGAGTAGTATATGATTCAAGTTTTTCTTTATCACCTGTCATATGCTTCGAACATCCGCTGTTGATAAACCATAAATTTTCCTGTCCTTTTGCATAAAAAGTTATTCCACATCTTTCTGGTTGTGGTTCCTTCATTCTCCATGTTCTGGCATTCGGGCTTTGTTCCTTCTGAGTTGTCTTCCGAAACCTGCTCCTACATTCAGATTCTTCATGACTGCAGTTATTACAAATAGAACATTCAATTTCACTTTCAAGGGTGGAAAAATTGTTATAGGTTCTTTTCTTGATTCCAGACATACTTCTTTGTTTTTGAGCTTCTCTAGTCATGATTGTCTTATAGGCAACACATTGAGCTGCTTTGTGACCAAAGTTATGGCAAGAGAAACATTGCCCATTGAAGAAACTTTTGCGATTATCAAATCTGTCATCCAACCGATTGTAGTTTCTACCAACATCCATTCTTGAGGCAAATTGGGAAGATTTTTCTTGTGGCTGGTTGTAGCTTCTGTTTGTAGCTTGCCTCCAATTTTCTTGATAGTTTTTGTTCGTTCTTGAGATGAACTGTCCCTGATTTACTTGATGATTTTTGTTAGGCCTTTGCTCGCTCCTTCTTGCTGCATCAAGATAACTTTTGGAGGTGGATGCTTGAGATGCTTCTCTAGTATATCCCAGACCTGTCTTGATTAATGGAGAACGCTGCACATTGATGATCTCATCCAGAGTTTCAGATCCTTTAACAAATTTAAGATTAAGAGATTTTGTCTTCTCAATCTCTTTTCTAAGACCAACAATTTCACATTCCAATTTTTCAAGATGTTTTTCTCTTTCAGCTAGTTAACATTGCAGAGATTCAATAATCACATTTTTCTCTTCTAAGCAAATTTTGAGATTAGACATTTCTTCATAAAAACCTTCTTCATCTATAGCATCCATGTAGTCATCATCCTCAAAAGTCATTAAGAGTTTATAGTCATTACCTCGTTCATCTTCGTCACTATTTGGGAGTCCATCACTATCTTCATGAGTGTAATAGCTTTTCCTGTTAGCATTCTGTTTCTTGTTCCATCTAACAAGTTCCTTTCCCTTGTCATTCTTTTCTTTATGAGGACATTTGGCAGCATAGTGACCCACTCTTCCACATGCAAAGCATTTGAAAGGTAACTTACCTCGGAATCGTCCAGCACCCCGTTGGAGATTTTTGACAAAATTTGATTCTTCTTCTTCTGACACGTGTCCTAATTCATAGTATTCTCCTTTGCCTAAAGCCTTGAAGGCAGCTTCTCTCCTGTCTGATGGACCTCCTTTCCTCATTTCATAAGCAGTAAGAATTCTGTGCAGCTGTGACATTTTAAGACTTTGAAGATTCTCCTTTTCTTCAATTGCAGAAACTTTAGATTCAAACCTAGGTGACAAAGATCTTAGAACTTTTTCAACCACAACAACCTCTTTTATTTCTTCACCCAATTTTTTCATACAATTAACAATCTCATCTACACGAAGAAAATAGTTAGCCACACTTTCATCATTATACATCTTGAGATTTTCATACTGAATCCTGAGGGTTTGAAGTTTTGCTCGTTTTACCTGATCATCTCCTTCATAGCTTAGGACAATCTTGTCCCATATTTCTTTTGCTGATTTATACTGCATAACTTTCACGAATTCTGATTGAGATAGACATCCTAGAAGAGTATTGACTGCCTTTGCATTTGTTTCATATTTCTTATTCTCAGCTGGATCTATAGGAGTAGCTGATGGAAAAGTATACGCTGTTTCTATGATGTCCCAGACTTCTGTACCCAGAGATTGAAGATAAGCATTAAATCTTACCTTCCAATATACGAAGTTTGTCCCATCAAAAATTGGTGGCCTGATTGATGCTTCCCTCTCGTAGTTTCTCATGATGAACGATCTCCTTCAAGCGATCAAGCTTCTTCAGAAGGACCTACTCTAATACCAATTGTTGGAAATAATACTAAGAGGGGGGGTGAATCAGTATTATTAATTTCTTTTCAATAAACCATCTAGATTTATGCTTTAAATTCTTCTTCCGAAATTGATAATTAACTTGTATGTCAGTACCATATAATGATGAATAAGAACAGTTAAAAATAGATTGTCACACAATGGAACACCAGATATAAGGTGGAAACCCAATGTGGGTGTAAACGACCTTCTGCAATATGTCTCTATCTTCTTTCAAATAGAATTTATTTTACAATGAATTTGTACTGGTGCAGTCCTTTACCAGTACGCAGGCTGCAACCTACAAAGAGCTACAACCCTCTCTCGTTTTCCAGTCTCTCCTGGAAGGGAGCTACAACCCCCTACTTCGTTCAAGGACCACGTTTCATTAATTTTCAGACTGGATCCAAGAAGATCAAATGGTCATCAAGTATAAACAAATCTTCAGAATTACCAAAGCATCAGATCAATATATATTTTCTTTATACAACAGATATTTCAAAATCACCCAAGCGCCAACCCAAGCACTAGATCAAAATATAAATAAATACTCGATCTGGTCACCCATTAAAAACAGAGGTTGTTTATGCTGAAATCAGAACACAATGCAGAGGATATACATATAAAAGTGCACCCGGAGGCTAGACACAAGACAAACCCAATATGCGCACCCAAAATCCTTTAGCGAACAGCAGAGGAGGCTATATCAGAGTTAAAGAATGACTACTGCTTAAAAGAAACCCTGCAGTTGGCTGCTCTTATGCTACTTACTGAACTGCAATACACCCGAAGCAATGCGATTTCTCTCGAAGAAATGCCTGAACTTCAAGCCTGCGATCCTTTGCTCTGTTCTACGTGCATTCTCCTTGATTTAGGTTCAGTAATTGCTCCTTAACCGATCACAAGAATGCCAATCAATTCTCCCTTAAGATCTTCAATTCATAATCGATGCATTGCCAAAGGATCTCTTTTCTTCTTATATATTCATGCTTTTGATAAAACCATGAGTCGAAACCAGAGGATCCGAAATCTTGAGGCTCGCTTGCTTTGACCGATGATAGCGGGAAAACGAAAAAACAAGTCCAAACAACAAAAGGCGGACTTTAAACATTATGCACCCATAACAATAATATATCGGGTCCGCTCCTTATCGCTGTATAACATCGTCTATTTGCCGATGGCCGATCTGATGGATCGGATGCGATATGGCCATTAACCATGCTTTATAAATATATTGGGTCCGCTCCTTATCGCTGTCTAACATTGTCTATTTGCCGATGGCTGATCCGATAGATCGGATGCGATATGGCCATTAACCATGCTTTATAAATATATCGGGTCGCCTCCTTATCGCTGTATAACATTGTCTATTTGCCGATGGTCGATCCGTCAGATCGGATGCGACATGCCCCATTAACCAGCCTATATATATATATATCGGGTCCGCTCTTTTCATTACTATCGGAGATTTGAAGAGGGAGGCTTTTATAAACTGTGCGATGGATGCGATATATTATAAAGTCCCTTTAAAGTTCCCATCGGGTCCACCACTTCTTATCGTAATCGGAGGATTAGGGTGGACGGCCCTATATATATTGCGACATACTGTGGATGTGATATTGTTATAAACCAGTTTTAACTCCGCCATCGGGTCCATTGCAATCGGGTCGATAAGCCATCGGGTTACTTAGCCGAAACCTCGATGTCGATATGCCGAAACACATATATTAATACTCATGTATCTAGGATATATCCGCCGAAAGGGGAAAATGCATACATCCTATTGCTTATTGAATAAAGCATATGTATATGGGTTTTACGCACCCAAACCACTCCCGATAATATTAATGCATGCATATATGGGTTTTAATAAGCCCGATACCTCCCGATAAGCATATATATGATAATGAGCCTCTATTGCTCCGATAAGCTCCCAATGGCTCAATGGTTCTGATAACTGCTTCTTTGTGATATAAACATATGTAAATGGCCCCTCTTCTCTCCTCTTAGCTCCTCTTGGCTCTTCTTGTCCCCATCAAGATGTATATAAGAGAGATGTCCATCTGTGAGAGGGTTGCCAGCAAGTTCAACACATGTCCATAATGCCATAATGCCAACAAAGACTAGGAGCGAATTTGTGGAGCAGCTATATTGCTATCAACAACATATTCAATGGAGGATTATCACATTTGAAAGGTTAGTTAATTTTTTTCTTTACAAATTTTAAAATTAAATAAATTTAATGAAGTTTCATTTTTTTTTTAAATTAAAACTTTTTGTGGACCAAATTTATCCACTACCTCCGCAGTAGGCATGGTGGGCTCGGTAATGCTCATGGCGGCCAAATGGGCCCGTAGGTTAGGGGAGGTGGGGATGGCTACCCGACTCTCCTCCCCACCCTGCTGGCCCACAGGCTAGCGGGCCGCCAGGGTGGCGCGGGGGGAGCTGCCGCAGTGTTGGGTTGTGTTATATTCTTTCCACGACTAGCCCACGTAGTTAACCAAGGGGTTAGAGGTGGCGCAGAGCCCCACGTTCATTGTGCCGATTGCGTGGCAGGGGGGTCACAGAGGGTTTGACGGGTGCGGGTAACCCCACTCTATGGGGTTCGAAGTAGCGCACCAAAAATTTTGGTTTTGGAACCTATGTTAGGTTGTGTTGAGGCCCCAAAAATCGGGTCGACAACAAGGGGGATACCCACCCAGTCTAGACCTTGGTTAGTAGCTCCTTATCCGTTTGGTATAGTGGGTCCGACTGGGGATAATGGGACCAGTTTCCCAATCTAAGGGTGTGTGTGTGCAGAGTTGGATTATGCTGATCT
Organism: Pinus tabuliformis; assembly: GCA_031772625.1. Classification (NCBI taxonomy): domain Eukaryota; kingdom Viridiplantae; phylum Streptophyta; class Pinopsida; order Pinales; family Pinaceae; genus Pinus; species Pinus tabuliformis. Next base: position 389,044,537 of record CM062816.1, on the reverse strand, counting down.
AAGAGTTCTGATCTAAGCTACTTTAATCTAATTCTATGCTATTGTAATCTAATGAAAACAGCACATCTAATCTATGCTAACCCGGGGTGTATTTCTTCTATTATGCGATCTAAAGATATTTCAAACAATAACTGGTAATAAAGATCATTCAGCTATCATAAGAATGGAAATCAATTAAGATGAACCACTTTGCATAAAAAGTTGTGCAAAACAGTTGTGAGCAGCATATTGCATAATAAGTTATTCATATATCAAACATAAATAAATGACTCCACCGTACAGAAGTGCCAAATGGTAACTCACACATTCATGCAATAACATATAAACAACTAAAAACTGTATATCACTTTAAGAATATAAGCAGAAATGGTCAAGAGATAAAAATACCATTTATGACTAGTCCTACTCATAAGCTTCAAGTAATAATGATTTATCTCTCCTTGTTCTGATATCTACTAAGAGTACAGAAGTGCAACATTAGTAGCAGACATCAAATGCAAAAATTAATAAACCTTGATCCATTCATTCATCAAAACCTCCTCTGAGGGTGCAGAAGTGCATGTTCTAAGGACAAGTTTTTGACAAATTTCCGGACCCTTCTCCAAATGCATGAGAAGGGTTTAAATACTGCTAACTAAATAACTTAATTACATAAATTTCGGATACGGTTCAAAATGACCGCCCTTTATCTAAGTAAACTTATTTCTAAAAATTGAATCTAATTTCTAACTATTTCTGCATTTGCTCCTTAGTGCTGTGAGTATGCAACATTTGCCTGGGAAGAGTCGGCTGGTCGTCTTCTGCTTTTGTTTGAGCTACGAAAATAGAAATGACAAGCGCTGGCACCTCTTTTTAGTAAAATGGAAGATATTTTTTAGAATTATCTCCTGGTTGAGCGAATTTACTGCGTGTATGCTTGGTAACAACCCAGATTCCTCTTAGCTACCTCTGCTTTTGCTATTTAGGCTTTCCGGACTCATGGATGACTAAGCAAGTTAGGGACTTTGCTTTTTGAAAAAATTTCTTAGCGATGCGCGATTAGAGCTAGGCGCTAATCGCGCATCAAAAACTACCTCCGTTCTTTGATCTGGGCCTTTCTGGTGCGTTTTCCGTCTTTAGCGCTTTTTCCTTTACCGGGCATGAGCTTCAGAATTTTATAAACATGTTGCTTTTGTGAGTTTCTTGCCCTTGAGTGTCGAATCGCCTATTGATATCAATATTTGTTCAGTAACACTCTGAAATCTGCGTTTCTGTTGTATGCGGCGTCTGTGTATGAGAGCATCTCTTCTCTGTTCTCCGAGCATTGGCGCTTTCCCCTTTTTCCTTAGATGTTTCCTATAATTCACGCAAAGGAAAAAGTAATGATAATAAATTTTGGCATGAAAGCTTCAAGTTCTACGAATGTGTAAAATCATGACACCCACAGTGAACTGACTCTTTGAAAAACACAAAACTGTCCTCCATGAATACCTTGGCATACATTCATTAATTTTCTTTAAGCCGTGCGATCAAATTTTGGTTTAGGGACAGCTTTTCTTGGGTGCTGAGCCGAGGAAATTTGCGATGGGTGATTTCTGCGACTCGCAGATCGCAGTTATCACAGTGTCGCGGCATCGCAGATCGCAGATTGTTGCAATTTGTCAAGTTATTCGTGTGCTGCTTATGCGACGCTGCGATATGCGATATCGCATATCGGTCATCGGAGATTTTCTTAAGACTAGTCATTTATGGGCGCTTCTCAATGTATGCGATGTGATGAATTTCGCGCCGCTTCTTCGCAGTTGTTTTAATGTGCTCATCAAGGAATGCTTGACTCTTCTCCGTGCGATGTATCTTTGAGGAGTATAATACAAAAAAAAAATTATAAAATCTTTTTTGGATTTTTTATTACTAAGGGTCCCCACTTCTTTAGCGTTATTGCTAATACTGAAAAGAAGTAGGGGGGTTGTTGGTGGCCACAACAATGGCGATTCACTTGGAAGAACCAGTTATCTCTGCTTTTCTATTGAATTCTTTAAACTTCCAAAACAGAAAAAATTTCATAAACCTAAACTTTGTTATGGACAAACAGAGTACATTATGCCTTATTCTATCAATGATATTTTGTTTCAACTTCTTTCTTTTCTAATTGTTTGCTTCCTCAGTCTTGTCCTTGTATCTACATCAGCCATTACTTGGTCATGTAAAGAAAAAAATAAAGTTTTCTCTGTGTGCTAGCCTTAAAATATGCTCGTTTGCCGTAGGTAGAGCCTCTGCTGCCAGCAGGCGTCCATAGCCTCGACAGGGTTACCTGTTACCCAGCAATGATCCTTTATCCTGTTTAAGGTTACCTACAACCCTCAAAGAAAAATCCATTTTGACACTTTTTCCTTTTTTATTCTTAAAGAACAATGTCTTGGTTTGGTAGCCAAATTATGACACAGTCATTCACTTGATTTACACTTTTGCTGAACAAGCTGGCTCGTGATGAGACCCCTTGTCTTTTGATTTTCAATAATCTTGAGTCATTGCCCTGTTTTGATGGACAGTGTTTGGCAAAGTCAGCAAAGTTATAATATCTGTGATCATGATAAGCCGGCTCGTGATGAGACCTCTTATTCTTTGAGATATAGTGTTTCTTGGATTGTCCCTCTGAATGCTGCGATTTTATTTAACAGGAAGGATATCATTGTTTTCCTTAAGAAAGCTCCGGACGACAACAATAGAGTTTGCAAATAGCAGTTTTACAGAGAATCTTTATTTTGTTATTGATACCTTTCATTGTACTGATATAAAACAATTCCTTCGCTAAAGGTTGCTTTCATCAAATTTTTTGAAGTTGAAACTAATATCATATCTAGGCTAAAGTTTTTTAACTGTGTCTGTCAATAATAAAGATCAGATTTTCAAAACAAAAAAAAAAATTCTGTTTATACAAGCGAAAAGCTCAAAATCTGAAAGAGAATTGGTGCCTTTTTTCGCGAATACCGATAGTAACCATTAATAGCCGGTTTTATTATGAAAAAAAAAAAAAAAAAACGAAACTATTCTACAAAATAGAAGAATAATCTTCTATTGAAAATATAATTTAAGGATTTGACCATTCACAGGCAAAGAATCCCTTCTACCTGCTAGATCCTATAAGACAAACGTTGATGGACCTATGACTTCAACAATCTGAAAAGGACCAAGCCACATCTTTTGAAATTTTGTATGTTTGCCCTTTTCTTCATGAGCTTTATCCCATTTTAAAACTAAATCTCCCATCTGAAAAAAATTTCTGGTCATTTTGTTTGAATCAAAAGAGGATTTTATTAGCGCTTGATGATGAGCATGGGTTCTTTTAGCTTGTTCTCGCCATTCTTCTAATTTGATTATTTCCATTTGTCTTAGCTGTATGGAGGAAGTAGGTACTTCATCAATGTACTGTATTAAAGACAAAGAGGGAATGACTAAGTGAGTTGGAAGAATCGCTTCTTTCCCATAAACTAAATTAAAGGGGGAAGTGCGGATCGAAGCTTTTTTTGTTATTCTATCTGCCCATAAAGCGTTTATCAAAGCTTTATGCCAATTCTTTTGGTTCTGGTCAACTGTTCTTTTAATAATCCTGATTAGGTTTTTATTTGTTGAATCAGCTAACCCATTACCTTGCGGATATTAATTGGCCAAATATTTTAGTTTGAATCTCCTTTAAGTGCGAACTCAGTCATTGCATTTCCATAAAAGTATGATGCATTATCAAATATTAAAGTCGTTGGCAATACAAACCTAGTGATTATAAATTGATCTATGAATTCGATAATATTTTCAGAATTAGTTGTCTTGAGAGGAACTGCCTCTACCCATTTAGTAAAATAATCTGTTGTCGTGAGGATGTACCTATGCTTCTTAGAAGAGTGAGGAACGATCTCACCTATTATGTCCAAGCCCCACTGGCTGAATGGTTGCTCGATGTTTACCGATTGTAGTGGCAGGGACGTCTTCTTTTGTTTTCCAACAATAGTTTGGCAGACTTGACATTTCCTCACGTAACTGTGTGAATCTTTGAACAGCGTAGGCCAGTAATATCCTGCACGTAAAATTTTATGTGCAGTAGCATCTCTAGCATAGTGTCCGCCTGCTGGTCCATCGTGGAGTTCTTGCAAAACTTTTTCGGCTTCAGTTTTTTCAAGACATCTAAGAAGAACAAAATCATAATTCTTTCTAAAGAGAATATCATTTATGAGCTGATATTGTTTAGCTTTCAATCTCAGAGCTCTTTTCTTAGTGTGATCCAGGTGTGATGGAGCATACCCGTTCTTAAAATAATAAATGATATCAGCATACAATGATTCTGCATCGTTCAGGCTTACCTCATACATTTGTACCTCTTCGGATGGCATTTCAGGGATTTGCGATGCTCCAGCTAACATCTTGCAGAAGCCTTGACCTCTTACAATGTTTGCTGGTTTGATCTCAAGATCATATTCCTGTAAAGAAACGATCCAATTCGCTCTTTTCTCGCCCATATCCTTCTGTACTAGAAGATTTCTTACCGCTGGAAACGGTACTATGATCTTAATATGGGTTTTGAGTAAGAAAGGTCTGAAATATTTAACCGCTTTGAAAACAGCATAGGCCTGTTTCTCTACGTCTGAATAATTGAGTTCAGCACCTTGTAGATTCGAGCTAAAAAACGCAATTGGAGCTTCCATTTTTTCTTGATTGGCTTGGGTTAGAATCGCAGCATATGATTTTTCTGAGGCAAATGTGTATAAAACAAAAGATTCTGAAAAATTCGGGGTTACTAAAGATGGAGCATTAATAATAGCTTGTTTGATTAGGTTGAATGCTTCATGTTCATCTTGACTCCATTTGAAAGTTGAATTATTTTTAATCATGGTTTGCAAATGAGACACAATTCGTGAAAAATCTGGGACAAATATTTTTACAAAATTAATTTGACGAAGGAAAGATTGAATGGCTTTTTTATTATGAGGTAGGGATATTTCTGAGATTTCTTTGATTCTGTCCAGATCAATGTGAATACCAGACTTTGACACTATGAATCCTAGAAGTTTTCCTTCACTTAATGCGAAAAAAGATTTCTTCAGGTTAAGTGAAATCCCATACCTTAAACATCGTTGAAAAATTTGCTTTAAATCTTTGAGATGGTCACTTCGCTTCTTGGAATACACTATTATATCATCCAAATAAATCACTACAGATTTGTTGACTAAACCCTTAAATGTGATGTCCATGGCTCTTTGAAATGTAGCGCCGGCATTAATCAAACCAAATGGCATCTTCCGATATGCGTATGTGCCCCATTTAGTTCTGAATGTGGTTTTCAACTGATCATTGGGATGCACCAGCACTTGATTATATCCTGAAAATCCGTCCAAGAAAGACATTAGTTCTGAGCCTGCTACCGCCTGTAATATCTGTTCCATAGGTGGAAGAGGAATTGACAGGCTTTGTTAAGATTCCGAAAATCGATACAGATTCTGATATCTCCGTTTTTCTTTCTAACGGGTACCATATTGGAGACCCATTTGGAATGTCTGACGGGGAAAATTATTCTGGCTTTTAATAACTTATTTAGCTCAGTCTTTATCTGATTTTCTAAATTGGGGTGGATCTTTCTCAGTTTCTGTTGGACAGGTTTTTCATTGTCAATCATAGGAATAGTGTGTTGAATGATAGAAGTGTCGTATGTCTTCAGCTCATCATAATTCCAGGCAAAAACATTTTTATATTGTCTCAAAAGACGAATATACGCTAGTTTTTCTTCAGGGGCCAGGCCTATGCCTAGATTAATGTTTTGTGGTTTATCATTGGTTCCTAGGTTTACTAGTTCGTAGTTTAGAGTTGAACTGTAGATCTTTGAATTGGTAGACCTTTTAAACCGATTTTTCAAATCGTACAAGTCTTCTAACTTAACCACCGATTTAGGTATAGCATTATCAGTGCTATTTTGTTGTGTTTGTCGATCGTGATGGTCTTCGTCAATTATCTGATTGGACTAGGATCCTTCAGAAGTGAGGAAATTTACAATATCAGGATCATCATTGAATACTCTCCAATTTGTAATGTTGTCAGGGATGGATGGTCTAAAGATTAATTCTATTGAGAATCTATCTGGACTAAAATCTTCGGAGGGAATAAGCCTAGAGGCTACGTTAGCCAAAAGGTTTGCACTAGCGTTTTGGAGTCTCGGGATTGAAGAGATATTAAATGCTATGAAATGCTCAGTCAGATCTTGTACTAAAGATTGATAGTGTTTTAAATGACCTGATAGGCAATGTATAGTGTTACGTACCTGTTTGACGATAATCTCAGAGTCCCCAAAGACCTGAATATACTTGACGTTTAACCCAATTGCTTTGTATAGGCCTTGCACCAAGGCCTCATATTCTGTTGTGTTGTTTGTGCAATTGAATTCAATCCTGCATGTAAGCATGGTCTTGTTTCCTTCTAGACTAATTAGAACGCATCGTGCTCCTGCTCCTTCGTTAGATTTAGAGCCATCGAAATATAATTTCCAAAACAAAGATGTATTTACAGGTTCATCTACAAAATTAACACACTTTGAACTATCAGTTTGGGAAAAAATTTCGACTTGGGACAAAACTGAATTTTCTAAGTAAGGTGATGGGTGAGCATTGAAATTATCGAGAAAAGAATCTACCGAGTAATTGCCTATGATACTGCTGTTATATGATACTGCTTCATTTTCTCCCTCTAATTCCGTTACTATGTACTTCTGGTGTAATTCTCGTTCAACCTTTATCTGATTCGGTTTACCGTTATAGGGTAACCACATGTGCGACCATTCGGTTGCAAAGTATCCATGGAGTTTCTCGGACCAATCCCTGCTAAGAATTAATCCATAGAATTCTGGGATATCGGTCACTAGAATGTCAATAAACTGACATACCTTCGGGTTAGATGACAATCTTATGGTTACTTGATTAATTTCACCAATCACTTCGACTTGAGATTGATCAAGCTGAACTATATGCACTGCGGATTTTTGTGGTTGAACATTTAGCTTAGCACATATTGATCTGGGTAAAATATTTGAAGAAGCACCGGAATCTACCAAACAATTGTGCACATTTTTGTTGAAAATCTCGTAAGTGAGAAGAAACGGGGGAGTGTGAGATCTTGATCTTCCTCCAATTAAGGCGATATCATTTGGATCAATCTTATTGATCGCATTAGTTGGAGGTCTTCCCATGTTATGGGAAGCTTGAGAGAGTACAGCGGCAGGCAAAGGTACAATAGGCACAACATGTAATTCTTTCATCATTATCTTCTGTTGATGCTTCATTTTGCTCAATTCATAAATGGTAATATTAGCCCTAGTCTTTTTCATGTCATCAACAATATTGTACTCCATTTCATTCGACACTATCAGTGTTTTTGATGGAGTTGTTTGATCTGCTCGGACTGGGCTAGGCTGAGTCGCTTTAGTTGTTTCTTTCTTTGTTGCGACTTTATCTTTTGTTGTAGGGCTTGCGCCCTTCTGCTTAGGGGTAGTTTGGGGAGGATCAAGCTGATTTTTGCTTCGTGTGCTAACCGGAAATATTTCTTGATCCTCTTCTTGTGGGAGGATGAAATCCCACATTCCTTGTAATTCCACAATTTCTTCATCATCGGTTTGCCCTTCAGTGGCACTTTCTTCTTCTTCCTCTTTCTCAGTTTCAGCATTGGAGATGGCATTGGATGGTTTTGTATCCGTTGAAGGACCTCTTTTAAAATTTCTGTAGGGCTTTTTTAAAGAAGTTTCTGCTACTTGTTTTTTTATGTCAATCATCTCATTAGACATGGTCTTTAATACTTTCTGCAATCCTTCCAAATCGAAAGGGTCTTTTGTTTATTTCTTCTTGGGATCTTCCTTGATGGTGACCCTTTTAGAGTTTAGTTCCTCTATCGCGGATCTCTTTTCCAGGGCTATTACGCATTTCTCTAATGCTATCGCCTCTGTCATGTTTTCAACTAAGGTTGTTTTATTTGCTCTATCCACGAAGATTGCTATGTTTGATGGTAAAGCAATAATATACCATTCACATCGTACTTCTTCGCTGGGTTGGGAAGCAGCAGGAATTTTGTTGAGAATTTTATTGAACTGTAAATCGAAATCTTTGATAGGTTCTTTAGCTTGGGCCTTGAGATTGGATAGGTCATTGATTAATGTTGCTGTTGATCTGTCATCACCAAACTTGATAAGGAATTGATTGTGGAAGATATCCCAACTTGTGATAGACCCGGAAGGTAATGAAAAATACCATGACCCGGCTGTTCCTTGCAGTGTGTAGGGGAAAAGCCGAACAATAGCATCTTCATTAGTAACTCCGTTGAGATTGATAGAAAGCATGAAATTGTTTATGTGTTCTTCTGCTAGCATGCCTGCTTCTGGATTGAATTTAGGCAGCCATTTCTCAGGATGGGTCGGTATTGGGCTCAAGGGTGCAGGCATCAAGACTGCCCCAGGGTTGTTCCATGGAGATTGGGCCATCATTGAGCTGCTAGTAGAGAAAAGTGCAGAAGATGATCTCTGTGATTGGGAAGATGAGGATACTATCATCGTGGACGATTGAAGAGGGATTGTGGTAGACGGATGAATGATGGTTGGGAATGGAGGTGTGGGTGGTTGACTTCGCAGTGGAGTAGTTGAAATGGGTGATGTAGACGAAAGAGTCTCACTGTCAGACTCTTGTGGAGATTTCCCCGCTCTTTTCTTGGTGGGAAGAGGCAACTCAGTTGGCTGGATGCCAAATTTTTCGCTTTTCAATCTGGTTAGGGGATGATCAGGATTGTACTGCGAAGTCACACTGCTTTGAGATTTATCAAACCTCTGAGGAGAAATGGAAAATCCCTGAAGTTTGTGAATCAGAGATTCGACTTCGGGAGGTTTAATGGTAAATTGGTCTGAAATATCAAGGTGTGCAGTAGCGATTGATGCTCGAGCGACTTCCGACTCTGGATTTAAATATACTGGAGAAGTCGGGGGAGATGATAAGGGGGATTTACTCTCAGAATGGTATTTAGATTTTGATTTAAGTTCCATTCATAGTTCGGGCCCTCCTTCTAGCGCCAAATATGTTGAGGCCCCGAAAATTGGGTCGACAACAAGGGGGATACCCACCCGGTCCGGACCTTGGTTGGCAGCTCCTTATCCGTTTGGTATAGTGGGTCTGACTGGGGATAATGGGACCAGTTTCCCAATCTAAGGGTGTGTGTGTGCAGTGTTGGATTACGCTGATCTAAGAGTTCTGATCTAAGCTACTTTAATCTAATTCTATGCTATTGTAATCTAATGAAAACAACACATCTAATCTATGCTAACCTGGGGTGTATTTCTTCTATTATGCGATCTAAAGATATTTCAAACAATAACTAGTAATAAAGATCATTCAGCTATCATAAGAATGGAAATCAATTAAGATGAACCACTTTGCATAAAAAGTTAGGCAAAACAGTTGTGAGCAGCATATCGCATAATAAGTTATTCATATATTAAACATAAATAAATGACTCCACCGTACAAAAGTGCCAAATGGTAACTCACACATTCATGCAATAACATATAAACAACTAAAAACTGTATATCACTTTAAGAATATAAGCAGAAATGGTCAAGAGATAAAAGTACCATTTATGACTAGTCCTACTCATAAGCTTCAAGTAATAATGATTTATCTCTCCTTGTTCTGATATCTACTACGAGTACAGAAGTGCAACATCAGTAGCAGACATCAAATGCAAAAATTAATAAACCTTGATCCATTCATTCATCAAAACCTCCTCTGAGGGTGCAGAAGTGCATGTTCTAAGGACAAGTTTTTGACAAATTTCCGAACCCTTCTCCAAATGCATGAGAAGGGTTTAAATATTGCTAACTAAATAACTTAATTACATAAATTTCGGATACGGTTCAAAATGACCGCTCTTTATCTAAGTAAACTTATTTCTAAAAATTGAATCTAATTTCTAACTATTTCTGCATTTGCTCCTTAATGCTGTGAGTATGCAACATTTGCCTGGGAAGAGTCGGCTGGTCGTCTTCTGCTTTTGTTTGAGCTACGAAAATAGAAATGACAAGCGTTGGCACCTCTTTTTAGTAAACTGGAAGATATTTTTGAGAATTATCTCCTGGTTGAGCGAATTTACTGCGTGTATGCTTGGTAACAACCCAGATTCCTCTTAGCTGCCTCTGCTTTTGCTATTTAGGCTTTCCGGACTCGTGGATGACTAAGCAAGTTAGGGACTTTGCTTTCTGAAAAATTTTCTTAGCGATGCGCGATTAGAGCTAGGCGCTAATCGCGCATCAAAAACTGCCTCCGTTCTTTGATCCGGGCCTTTCTGGTGCGTTTTCCGTCTTTAGCGCTTTTTCCTTTACCGGGCATGAGCTTCAGAATTTTGTAAACATGCTGCTTTTGTGAGTTTCTTGACCTTGAGTGTCGAATCGCCTATTGATATCAGTATCTGTTCAGTAACACTCTGAAATCTGTGTTTCTGTTGTATGCGGCATCCGTGTATGAGAGCATCTCTTCTCTGTTCTCCGAGCATTGGCGCTTTCCCCTTTTTCCTTAGATGTTTCCTGTAGTTCACGCAAAGGAAAAAGTAATGATAATAAATTTTGACATGAAAGCTTCAAGTTCTACGAATGTGTAAAATCATGACACCCACAGTGAACTGACTCTTTGAAAAACACAAAATTGTCCTCCATGAATACCTTGGCGTACATTCATTAATTTTCTTTAAGCCGTGCGCTCAATTTTTGGTTTAGGTACAGCTTTTCTTGGGTGCTGAGCCGAGGAAATTTGCGATGGGTGATTTTTGCAACTCGCAGATCGCAGATCGCATTGATCGCATTGATCGCAGATCGCAGTTATCGCAGTGTCGCGGCATCGCAGATCGCAGATTGTTGCAATTTGTCAAGTTATTCGTGTGCTGCTTATGCGACGCTGCGATATGCAATATCGCATATCGGTCATCGGAGATTTTCTTAAGACTAGTCATTTATGGGCGCTTCTCAATGTATGCGATGTGATGAATTTCGCGCCGCTTCTTCGCAGTTGTTTTAATGTTCTCATCAAGGAATGCTTGACTCTTCTCCGTGCGATGTATCTTTGAGGAGTATAATACAAAAAAAAAAAATTATAAAATCTTTTTTGGATTTTTTATTACTAAGGGTCCCCACTTCTTTAGCGTTATTGCTAATACTGAAAAGAAGTAGGGGGGTTGTTGGTGGCCACAATAGGTTGGATGGACCCACCTATGGTTTTGTGCATGATTTTCGCACATGTTTTTGGACGCGATGGTTTTCGGTCCACGGTTTTGGATGCGATGGTTTTCGGTCCATGGTATTAGATGCTTCGGCATGTATAAATATGTATTATAACATTGAAAGGAACATAATGAAAAATCAAGTTGGTAGTCCCGATGTTGGGATCCAAGGGAAAATCTCTGTGTATATGTGTTTTATGTGTTATGCTCTTGCATTGTTTATTTTATGTGTTTTAAAATTCATATGCAGGTAATTTCTGTACAGGGTTAAAACCTACATTTGGTATCAGATTTGTTTTGGCTTCAAGGGGACGCCTTTGTTGCTGAGGGGTTTCGCTCGGGCCTATGGTAGACCCTGTTCAGTGGGAGATTTGCGAGATCGATTCTGGTGGTAAAAGAAAATGGCGAGCAGTGGAAAGATAGAGATAAAGAAATTTAATGGTCAAAGTTTTGAGTTGCGGAAACTCAAGATGGAAGATCTGTTGGTGGATAAATATCAGTGGATCATGGTAGATCCGAGTACTAAACCAACGGGAGTGTCCGATGAAGAATGGAAGAAGTTGAATCGGAAGGCAAAGAGCACAATATGATTGTGTGTCTCAGATTCAATATTGCTGAATGTATCAAGGGAAGCTACGACGAAGGCTTTTTGGGACAAGTTAGGGACTTTGTACCAATCTAAGTCTCTAGTGAATAAACTGTTCCTACGGAAAAAGATGTATAACCTGAGGATGAAAGATGGAGACTCGGTGATAGAGCATCTGAACGCATTTAATATTGTGGTAAGTCAGTTAGCATCTGTTGATATTAAAATTTCAGATGAGAATAAGTGCATCAGTTTGTTGTATTCTCTATCAAATTCGTGGGATAGTCTGGTTATTGCAATAGGTAGCAAATGCAACTGCCTTGCAGTTTGATGAAATAGTCTCATCCTTGCTGACGGAGGAGATGAGACGGAAACATATGGAGAGCCAGAATGGTGATGCCTTGTTTATATGAGGACGTTCCCAGAACAGAAACAAAAATAAGTCATCGAGTGGGAGATCTAAATCTCCAGGAAAACCTATAAAGGTGGTGTGTTGGAAATGCAGAAAGGAAGGGCACTACAAAGGGGACTATAAATCTAAGGCTCTTGATAAAGGAAAGGGATCTGATGATGCTCCTTCTACAGAGGCAAAAACCACCTTAGATGAAGATGGTGATGTGTACTTGGCTTCTTCAAGTACACATGTAGATCATGAGGCATGGTTGATTGACTCAGGTGCATCCTTTCACTTCACTCCCCATAGAGAGTGGTTCTGTGAGTATGAGAAATACGATGGTGGCGATGTCTTCTTAAGGGATGATAGGAAGGCTAGAATCATTGGTCATGAAAAAGTAAAGTTGAAGTTGCAAAGTGGAAGGTTTAGAACACTTTCAGATGTTTTGCATATTCCTGCATTGGCCAGAAATCTGATTTCTATAAACAAGTTGGATGATGCAGGTGTAAAAACAATGTTCGATAAGGATACCTGCAAGATGGTTTGGAGAGCACTAGTATTGATGCGGGGAGTTTGGATTAGAACTTTGACCAAGCTGCAAGGTAGCATGGTCGTTGATGGGTACAACAGTTTTGTGGTTCTTGAAAGTGGAGTAGAAAATCTAGTGGTCTCTGGAGAGAAGACCATGCTGTGGCATCAAAGGCTTGGACATATTGGAGAGAAGGGCCTTTGAATACTTCATGGTAAAGGTATGGTAGAAGGTATGAGTAATAGCTCTTTGGATTTTGATTTCTATGAAAATTGTGTATATGGGAAGTAGAATCAAGTGAGTTTCCCCTCTGGTGGTAAGAGGGCGAAACATATATTAGAGCTTGTACATAGTGACGTGTTTGGACCTGTGAAGGTTCCATCACTGAGTAAATTTGTATACTATGTATAATTTATAGATGACTTCTCAAGGAATACATGGATATATTTCCTTAAGAAGAAATCTGAAGTCTTTGACAGGTTTAAAGAATTCAAGGCTCTGGTGGAAAACTAGATAGAGAGGAAGATAAAGGTGTTGAGGACAGATAACGGTGGAGAGTTTTGCAGTAAAGAATTTGAAGAATTCTGTAAGAAGTGTGGTATAGCATGGCAGAAGACTACTCCATATACACCTCAGTAAAATGGAGTTGCAGAAAGAATGAACAAGACATTAATAGAAAGGGCAAGAAGCATGCTCAGTAGTGCCAGGTTAGAACAAGAATTCTGGGTAGAGGCGGTGGAGACAACATGTTACCTGGTCAACAGATCACCTTCATCAGCGTTGGAAGATAAAAATCCACAAGAGGTATGGACTGGTAAGAAACCTTCTCTTTCACATCTGAGGGTATTTGGATGTGATGCATATGTACATGTTCCAAAGGAGAAATGAACCAAGTTGGATAGTAAATCTGAAAAGTGCATCTTTATTGGGTATAAGGATGGTTTAAAGGGTTATAAGCTTTGGAACCCAATAACAAGGAAGGTTGTGTACATCCAAGATGTGGCATTTAAAAAGGTGAAAGATGTTATTAAACATGAAGTCCAACCAAAGGAACTTGAGAAGATAGAGTTTGAGCTAAAGGAGGAAGAATCAGACTCTACAGCAGAGGAGGAATCAGAAGATGAAGAACCACAAACTCCAGGTGTGAGAAGATCAGTTCGAGATAGAAGGCAGCCATAAAGGTATAGTCCATCTTCTTTCTATTCAATTTTTGCTTTATCTATTACTGATGATGATCCCATAACTGTGAAGAAAGCAGTAGATTTAGGGGATGGAAAACTCTGGAAAGAGGCCATGGTTGTTGAAATGGAATCTTTGCACAAAAATGAGGCTTGGGATCTAGTGGAGTTGTCGGCTGGAAGGAAACCCATTGGCAGCAAATGGGTGTTCAAGAAGAAGACAAATGCAGAAAGAAAGGTGGAGAAATACAAAGCTCGGTTGGTAGAAAAAGGTTATTCCCAGGTGTCGGGAATTGATTTTGGTGATATTTTTTCTCCTGTTGCTAAGGTAACTTCTATTAGATTACTTTTATCTGTTGTTGTTTCTTTTGATTTTGAGGTAGAATAGATGTATGTGAAGACAACATTTCTTCACAGGGATCTGAAAGAGGAAATCTACATGAAGCAACCTGAAAGCTTTGTGGTGAAGGGTAAGAAAGAACTAGTATGCAAGTTAAATAAGTCTTTGTATGGGTTAAAATAGTCACCAAGGATGTGGTATCAGAAATTTGATACATTTATACGGGGACTTGGCTTCACCAGAAGCAAAGCAGATCATTGTGTGTATTTTAAATTAATTGGTGACTGTGTTATTTATTTGGTCTTATATGTGGATGATATGTTGTTGGTTGAAAATGACAAAGAAATTATCCAGGATTTGAAGACCCAATTGTCCTCCAAATTCAACTGGAAAGATCTTGGTGCTGCAAACTATATTTTGGGCATGGAAATTAAAAGAGATCGGGCAAAGAGGAAGCTCTGGTTAAACCAGAGGAAGTATGTCAAAACAATATTGCAGAGATTTAATATGCAGGATAGTAAACTGATGAAGGTTCATATTCCTGTAGGTGTAAAGTTATCTGTTGAACAGTGTCCCAAGACATAAGAAGAGGAAGAGGACATGTCTCTTGTTCCATATGCAAGTGTAGTTGGTATCCTAATGTATGCAATGGACTATACTAGACCAGACATTACACATGCAGTAGGAGTATTGAGCAGGTTTATGTCAAAACCAGGAAAGGAGCATTGGATAACAGTGAAGCGGGTTTTTAGGTATTTGTGTGGCATTAGTGATTAAAGTTTGTGCTACCAAGGAAGACCACGATTGGACAGAGTGTTGGATATTTGCGGCTTTGTTGATGCAAATTGGGCCAGAGATCTAGATCAGAGAAGATCTACAAGTGGGTATGTGTTTAACCTATTTGGAGGTGCAGTCAGTTGAATGAGTAAGAAACAATCTGTAGTGTCACTATCAACTACAGAGGTAGAATACATGGTCGTCACTCATGCAAGCAAGGAAGCAATTTGGTTACAGAGATTGTGTTCAAGTATGGGGTTAGTACAAGGAGCTATAAAGATAGACTGTGACAGCCAAAGTGCAATTTTCTTCGCAAAGAACCGTGCATATCATTCAAAAACAAAGCACATTGATGTTCAGTATCACTTTGTGAGGGATATGATAGAAGACAAAAAGGTGTTGCTGATAAAGGTGGACACTTTGAAGAGTACTGCAGATGCATTGACAAAATCTATGAGCTCTGAGAAGTTTTCTTGGTGTAGAGAAACAATGGGCATTGCAATGCTGGATAAATGACTAAGCTCTCTTGTGGCCCCCTATGGAAATAAAACAACAAGTGGGAGAATGTTGGGTTGTGTTATATTCTTTACATGACTATCCCACATAGTTAACTAAGGGGTTAGAGAGGGGATAGAGCCCCCCGTTTGTTGCGCTGATTACATAGCAGGGGGGTCACAGGGGGTTTGAGGGGTGCAGGTAACCCCACTCTATGGAGTCCGGGACAGCACCCCGGAAAATTTTGGTTTTGGTATCTATGTTAGGTTGGGCGGACCCACCTATGGTTTTGTGCATGATTTTTGCACATGTTTTTGAACGCGATGGTTTTTGGTCCATGGTTTTAGACACGATGGTTTTCGATCCATGGTATTAGATGCTTCAGCATGTACAAATATGTATTATAACATTGAAAAGAACATAATAAAAAATCAAGCTGGTAGTCCCGATTTTGGGATCCAGGGGAAAATCTCTGTGTATATGTGTTTTATGTGTTATGCTCTCGCATTGTTTATTTTATGTGTTTTATAATTCCTATGTAAGTAATTTCTATACGGAGTTAAAACCTACACGCAGCTCACCCCCGCGCCACCCCACAAGTGGGCGTGCCGCTGGAGTGGCACGAGAGGAGCTGCCGCAACTTCCCCCGGCGGCCCACCCACCCGCGGGGTGGCGGGCGATTCCAAGCAGCTCCCCTCGTGCCACCCTAGCAGTCCGCCCACCCGCGAGGTGGCCACTGGGGTGGCGTGGGGTAGGGGGGGGGGAGCTGCGACAATCACCCGCCACCCATTAGGCGTGCGGGCCACCAGGGTGGCGCGAGGGAGCTGGCCATCCCGACAGCCCACGGGCAGCCCCTCCGCCCAACCACGACGGTCTGCGGGGTGGCGAGGCTGCCGAGGTTGGGTGGGGGGCAGTGGTTGGACCGCCATGGTGGCCTAGGGGGCCGGACCAAATGGCCGGCTCGGTTGGCCGACCGATTTTCAGGATGCGACGATAGGGCGATGTATTTTTTATTTTATTTTTTTCAAAATTGTTGTGATTTATAAAATTAATTATCATTTATCATTTTCGTTATTAATTTAAGTTACTATGTTTTTGTCATTCATTGATTTATATGTGTCTTTTTTTTAGGAAAATGGTGTCAAAAAAGATTTATGTAAATCTTTTTGGACCAAAGACTCTTAAAGGTGGATCTTCAAAAAACATTGATGAAAGAACCCCACCTGAGCTGATGGCTATAAATCTTTCAAGTGCCTCAAATGATAAGCAGATGATTTCATACTGAAAGAAATTAAAAAAAGTGAAACTTCCATCAAAAGTCTGGTATGTGAAAGAAAGAGAAAGCCAAAATGTACAGATATATCTATATGTTGATACACCTAATGATAATGGAATTTATGACGTGATGGAAGAGTCATAGACATGTGTTAGGTACCGGACAATGAAGTTGTTTACATACTTACAAAACCACCCAAGTCACATGAAATGATTAAAAACCAATGATCATATTCATTGTATGACACGATAGAGGTATCTACAAAGTTGTGTAAACAAATTGTAAATGAGATAAAACAAAATATCATAAGTATTGTTATTTATATTTGTGTTTTGCATTCTTGTAACTGTCTCACTATATTTTTTTAACTTTGTTTTTATTGACATATGATATTTTGTTTGGCAGAATTTTGTTGAAAGTTGTTCAATTAGGTTGGGAGGCATTCATTTCATAGAACATGATATTATGAAAGTTGTCAACAGATTCTACCTAGTGTCAGAAGAAGATATGGCAAACAAGAAAAATGTAGTAATTCATAATACTACAAAACTACATCCAAGGGATTAGAGAAAAAAAATTAAAAAAATCCTCTAGTGGATAAATCTAGCAATGGTAGACAAGTTAATTTTGAAGACGAGGAAGTTAAAACTGGCAGTGAAGAATATGTTTTCGTTACTGAGGATGACATTGGAACTGAGAAGAGCCATAAATGACCAAAAGTAACAATGCCCAAGAATAAATCTATTACAATTAATAATGAGAATGTTATGAAGAAGAAAAATAAAGTTGAACATTTTGAAGTAATCATTACCAACAGTCAAGAACCTAGTGAAACTACAAAAGAAAGCATAGAACTTATTACACCAGGAGCTGATTTAGAGAATGGCATTATCAAAACAAAACAAAATGCCATTTGATAGAACTTGACAAAGAGAAACTTAATTGAGGGTGGTCGTACATTTCAGCTTGATGTCAGGCAAATCTACAAGGCAATTGAAGGACAATGTCAATATCAAATCAGAAAGCCACACCATCTGCATGTTCACAACTTGAAGACATTGACGAGGTACAATCCATATGTTCATGTGGTTAATTATGTGCTTCTTATTGATCTAATTCATGTTCCCAACAAAGAAGCATTTAATAAGTCAAAATGTTTTGAATACAATTATTATGTGCTTGGGGGGACCCATTCTATAAAAGCTCAAAGACAATTGATGGAGGAATATCCCAATAACCCACGTTTTGAAACAATGAAATATATCATTTATGCTGGTTTATTAGATACAGAAGCAAATTTAGTGGCATGAGATCATAATTCAGATAATGAATTTATGATGTCTATGAATTTCATCCAAAGGGTTAGATTTATTCATACTGAATTTGAAGAAAAATGTGGTGGGGATAGGATAAATGTTACTGTAGATTTCCGAAAGGAATGTTGTATGGAAATAGGCTATCAAATTGAAGAGAAAATTAATTCAAAAGGTGGCAAAGGCTGAAAATTTAGTGATTTATTCATAGGTGTTGATAACATTTTCCAGTTGGCATTTAGAACTAGAGAGATATGGGAGTTGATTAATGAGATTTTTAGCATGTGGGAGAACATTGGCATTAAAACCAGAAGGTCAAAAAGTCTAAGTTTTTGATATGTAGCAACAGTAAATCAAGTCCTGAAATAAAGCAGCTTCCAGAAAATATGACTATCACACCTTGGAGAGCATTGCAAGTAGTGAAGGATGAAAAACTTGTCAAAGCAATATTATCTCGTGTGAGTTCAGGGGAATTATCATTGGAGGAAATGTTTGAGGAATTTCAAAAATAAGTTTGTTGAATTATTTTTATTTATTTCTAGATTATAATTTTCTTTTAAATATAACATATTGTTTTTGGTAGTATTTGTTATACATATCATTATATCAACTTTTTTTTTACTTTATCTATGCAGTCACAAAGTTTACATGAAAATTCAAGAACAAATAGTTAAATTGTTGAATAAAGATAGTTGGGATGATGTTGTACGCAACTATCCAAATTCAAGTTCTACATCAACATTAAAAAAAATATATCTTGCATTGAAAAAGGTATGTTGATTTATACATTCATTTTTATTCATGTGTATACTATTTTTAATTTATAACTTACACATATATTTGTTTATTTTATAAAAGATGAAGAATGATGAAAATGGAGCACCATATAGTTTCAGAACCTTTATTGAAAAAATAAAGATTGAAAGACTGAGGAAGCAACATCTAAAGCATGTTGAACTTGATCCAACTCTTACTCATTTCATTTGGAATGGGATAGACACTATTCAATATCAAGTAATACAAGGCGACTGTGAAGACATTGCTAAACTCATACCTAAAAGGGATTATGCCCTAGTTATTGCAGATATTCCCTATGGTTTCAATATTCCAAACATTGACTATGATAGTGACCCTTATACTTATCAAGCTCTCAGTAAAGTGGTTGCGGGATTTCTAGAAGTCACGTCATCACCATTATGGAGATTTGTGACATTTCATTCAGACACACAGTTGGCAATGTTATTGTCAAGCTTCAAGGGGAAAACAAATTCAATGATGCAGCTTACATGGTAAGACATTTAAAATGTATATTTGATTAATGTTAAAAAATTAATTTATATACAAGTTAATTGAACTTTTATTATTTCATGTTACAGGCAAAAGTCAAATATTCTTAATCGTAAAGATCAAACATTTATAAATGATTGCGAGTTCATCCATATTGATAGTTGGGAAAAAAATGATAGCTATATGTATATGATTTTTAATCGGGTAGATGGAAAGAGTCATAGCCAAATACTGGCTTATGATGATGTTGTGAGAAAACTAACATATGAAGACAAAGAAGCAAAATGAGATATAGTTAACATTTATCAAAAACCACAGTTATTGATTAACTATATTATAGACATATGTTCAAATGAAGGAAATTGGGTTTTGGATTTATTTTCTGGATCTGGTAAGTTTTATTATATGGAATTGAATTTCAATATGTTATTTATTAATTTATATGTCATTGTACTAATTTACTTCATTATCTCTTTTGTGCTTGATAATTAGGTACAACACTAGCGTGTTGCCTTGAAAAAGGAAAAAATCGCATTGACATTGAAAAAGATCCAATACAGTGCAATTTTATTCAGCAAAGAATTAATGCTCTTTAATTTCTTCCAGATGCAATGCAAGAAATTGGATTGAAGAAAGGGGACTTTAGTTAATCACGTGTGGCAAAAAAGGCAAAGGAACCCCAACCACCATTACACAGAATGATTGGAAGGGCATACATTGGAAGATTCGCAGACATCAAAGATTCATTAAAGGAGGAAAATGAGTAAAACGAAGCAGAAAATATTGTGGAAGAAGACAATAATGAAACTCCAAAGGACGAAGAGTTTGGATTACATGACATTGTTGATTAAATTTAAGTTATGCTTAGGAATCAAACTCATTTTTTGTAACTATTAATTAGTTATACATGTAATGTTTTGACTTTGACATTTTATGAGAAGAATAAGCACTCAATTAAAGTTTTTATACATTCAATATTTGAATTATGTAATTTTCACATTCATTTTTATGTTAATCATTATTTTTTGAAAAAAAACAATGATTATTATTATTTTTTGACATGAAATTCATAAAAAATAAAAATAAATAAATAAACTATTATTTAACCATTTTTAGTTAAAATTTTCCTATAAAAATTGTGAATTTGACATGTCATCTCTAAGGGAAAATTACAAAAAAATATCAAAACGTGTAGTTTTTTAGTTATATTTATGTTAAAAATGGTTATTTTTTGGTCAATTGTTAAAAAAAAAAAATTAGAGACAATTATTTCATGTGGATTGAAATATTAATTAATGATGTATAAATATATAGAATATCGAAAATTCAAAATATCGACCTTCTTCTTTAAATATGCAAAACAATAAAAACCTCACTACTAAAAAAAAAAAAAGTAAAAACAAGAAAATATGAAAAAGAAGACCACTTCAAAAATTATTAAATTTAGAAAATAATTATTTACATTTCATACAATAGAAAATTTAAAGTCAAAAAATAGGTCTTTTAAAAAAAGGGCCTGATGCATAATTACCACTTTTTTAAATCAGCATGAAAATCACTATCATTCTAAAACGTAATGTACATAAAAAAAATTTAAAGTGCCAAAAACTATACTCTAAAAAAAACATGTGTGTTCTGCATCACCCCTTTTCAAAATCGGGTCACTCTTTTGTTATCTCTATGAAACACGTAACAGTATCAATTCTCATTTCAAAGTTTACATTTTTACATGAAATTTAAAGCATGAATGAATCAAATTTAAACTTTTTGACCTTCATGGATTGTGGCATTTTTTTACAAGATGCACACAATCTTATTTTGCAAAGTAAAGTAAAAGAAGTGGAATTTGAATTTGCACACTTTCATGATCTATTTTTATCTCTTTTTGTGGGGTTCATATTTTTTAATTTTTTTATCTTTTTCTTTATTTTAGTCATCTAATTATTCTTTTAAGACATACACTCTTTACATTTTTTAATTTTAATATGGGAAAACATTTTGTAGAAAGCAAAAATATGTACAATATTACAAGACTAACCATAACCAATTTAAAAATATGAATCCTATTATTATAGGACCCTAACAGTTTTATAACAGAGCTATTGTTTGAGATCGATAGTCTGGGGAAACAAGCCACTATGACACAGATAGTCTGTGAAGCTTCTTCATATTTCGGTAACAATAGCAGTTTCTCTCTATTGGAAGCCAAATATAATCTATCAACTCCAACATTGATTTTGAGTTATTTTGATTAATTTTTTAATGAAAATTGGAGACAAAGTTGTATGATGGGTCTCTATTGTTTGTAGAGATATACAAAAAAAATATCAGATATTATTGCGAAAATTATTTTGACTATTGAGGGCTTAACTCAAAATATGGTAAGATGCATTCCCTAATCTCCATCATTAGAATATTTCTCACTAAAAAAGTGAACTACCATGAATGGTCCAGAAAGGCCAAGTGTCAAGCCTCGATAATACTAGTGATTCCCCCATTACTATTGCCATTGTATCACTTATTGTTATTATTGTGCCCCTATTGTCCCCATATTGTTATTAGTATGCCCCATAGAAACCAACTATTGTTATTTTTGTGTCCTTATGTTATTACTGTTATGTGGGCTTGATTATATTGTGACCCCTTAGACTCCTATATATACAAGAGAGGTTTAGTCATTTGTATCATCCAAGAATTGTTCATTTGTGTAATGTAAAGGAGGTTTCCCCCTCGAAGAGGCTGAATTCTAAGGCGATGATCTATCTTTTCTATCTTTTTGTGAGCTGGTTTCCTAACATTTGGTATCAGAGCTTTAGATTCTAGGATTTCGCTGCTCCAAACAGATCATTGTAGAATTTCCGCTATAACTTTTTTCTGTGACGTTTCAGAAGCTAAAAAAAAACCCATTTGATTCAAAATCATTTTCAACTTCGCGTCCGAATGTCAGAGTTTGTCTCTCTATATTTGTGGAGATATGATCTGAGGAAGTTAGGATTTTTGCAGACTACTGAATTACATTCCAAACAGGTGACCTAAGGAAAATCATCATAACTTTTGTTTTGAGCATCAAATTGAAATTTCATCAGAAGTTTCAGAAAAAGACAGCCTGTAGTTTTTTTTGTATCCATTTTAGGTACTAAGATCGAAACAATGACACATGGCACATCGTACAAGTTCGCTCTACTGAAATAGTTTATAATCCGGTCACCGTGGGAGATTTGGCATCACTCTTCCTTAGAGACTCCAATATTGATCAGACTTGCGGGGTTAGAAAGAGGGCTCAAAGGGCTACCACAAGAAAAGATTTCAGGTATTCAAGATCCGCATTTATAGAGATGCAACAGATTCAATATCGAGCTCTTACAAAGTAAAAAAAAAAAGGTGTGTAATTTTTTTTTTAATTTTGCATAAGATTGGTTTGAAAAATTAGTTTGAAGGAATTCAAAGGAAATAGTGAATAATTATTAGCATTAATTAATGCCCTGAAGAAAGAAAATGAAAACACCTAGTAAGAAACCTGAAATCTCTAGCATGACTCGTGGAGAAGAGGAAGAAATGCAACATGATATATCAAAATTGCAAGACCAAGTACAACAAATTTCACTCTCACTAAAGG
The DNA here is from genome assembly GCA_031772625.1 of Pinus tabuliformis. Classification (NCBI taxonomy): domain Eukaryota; kingdom Viridiplantae; phylum Streptophyta; class Pinopsida; order Pinales; family Pinaceae; genus Pinus; species Pinus tabuliformis. Next base: position 389,021,490 of record CM062816.1, on the reverse strand, counting down.
TAAATGAAGCCAAGGTGAATGGCGTGGAAGCTAATATGAATGGCATGCAAGTTAAGAAGGAAGCTAAGATGAATGGCATGGACGCTAAGATGAATGGCATGGACGATAAGATGGAAGAATTGAAGATAAATTTGAATAAGTTGCTACAAGAAATGGTCACTAATGCTGAAAGGTAGTAAATGAAACTCATGATGAGAACAAAAGAAATGTTAATCTTGATTTCATAGACTCTAGTGTTAGATTGAAGACCCACCATGTTCCAAAAATCGATATGAGGAAGTTTGATGGCAAGGATCCCGGACATGGATACTACAGATGGAGCAATTTTTTGATCCCCATAATGTGAAAAAATACAAAAGGTACGTATTGCAACTTTATATTTGGAACCAAATCAGTTTGTACGCTATTGATGGCTTTTCTCTCGTAAAAATATTGTCACTTGGGCAATTTTTACGGAAAAAATGATAGCACATTATGAGGATACAAAAAGCAACACCTTTTTTAGCCAATTGGTAAATCTCAAACAAAGGGGTTCAATGATGGAGCACATTGAGGACTTCCAAAAATTGAACATAAGCGTAAAAGATATTCTAGAGGAGCATAGAATTGATGTGTTCATAGGGACTTTAAAGGATAATATCCAACATGAGGTTCTCCTTTGGAAACCTGATTCATTGGAGAAGGCATTCAAGTTAGCAAGAAAAATAAAAATCAAAATTATGGAAACCAAGAAGCCTACCACTCACAACTATAAATATGAAAGTGTTACTTCCCCTAGCCTTCCACAACCTACAAGGTTGACACCACAACAATTGGAAGAAAAAAAAGAAAAAGGACTCTGGTACAGTTGCGATAGCAAATACACTAAATGTCATAAGTGTGCTGAGAAGAAATTATTCTACATAGATTGTGAAGAGGAGGAAGAAAAGAAACAAGAAATGTCAAAAGAAGAGGATATACTCCAGGAACAAACTCTAAATAAAGAAGAAATGAATCCGACCATATCTTGTAATGGATTGGCTGGAATTACCACTCCTCAAAGTATCAAGATAGAAGGACATATCAAGGAAAAAAAGGTAATAGTGTTGATTGATTTAGGAAGTACCCATAATTTTATTCATTGTAAAATAGCAAAGGAATTGAATTGCTTCCTATATCTAGCACCAAAGTGTCAAGTGATGGTTGCAAGAGGAGGAACCATAAATTGCTCTAGAAAGTGCCGTAATATCAAGCTATCCATGGGATAATATGTATTAAATAGCCCAATGCTTTCCATTCCAATGGGTGGTGTTGATGTTGTACTAGGAGTCCAATGGCTACAATCTTTGGTTACAATAGCTTTTAATTTTCAAGAACTTTTCATGAAATTTTGTGTGGAAGGAAAGAAAGTTGAATTAAGGGGTATTGCAGGGAAACCAGAAAAGATAATCAGCTCTAACGGTATGACAAAGCTTATAAAGAAGGAACAATGAGGTGTAATTACACAATTATGTTCACTAAAGGTTCCCACATCGAAAGCATCTATTTCTCCATATCTCCAAAAGGTCGTGGACAATCATTCCAAGGTATTTGAGACTCCCAAAGGTCTCCCACCTATTCATGATCATGATCATGTTATTCATTTGATTCCAGGAAGTGTTTCTCCAAACATCAGGCTGTACAGATATCCCTATGCCCAAAAGAGTGAAATTGAATGTATGGTTGTAGAAATGTTAGAGGCTGGTATAATTCAACCTAGTCAAAGTTCTTTCTCTTCTCTAGTAGTATTGGTGCACAAGAAGGATGGATCATGGTGCATGTGTCCGGATTATAGGGATCTCAACAAGCTCAGTATTAAAGATAAATTTCCCATTCCTATCATTGATGAATTATTGGATGAATTGCATGGATCAATTTACTTCACCAAGTTGGATCTTCGTTCAGAATATCATTAAATCGGAATGAAGACTAAACACATTCCGAAAATAGCATTTAGAACTCATGAGGGTCATTATGAATTTTTGGTCATGCCTTTTCGCCTTACCAATGCACCTTCTACATTTCAAAGTTTGATGAATTCCATTTTCAAACCCTTCCTTAGAAAATTTGTGTTAGTATTTTTTTGATGATGTACTAATCTACAACAAGTCTTGGAAAGATCATGTTGAACATGTTGACAGGGTGCTCAAAGTATTCGAGGAGAAACAATTATATGCAAAAAGCTCCAAATGTTTCTTTGGCGTACAAGAGGTGGAATATCTAGGTCATATTGTATCTCATGAAGGTGTTAAGGTAGACCCTAGCAAAATTAAAACCATTAAGGAATGGAAAATCCTCACATCCATAAAGCATCTGCAAGGATTTTTCGCGTTGACAGGGTATTATCGCAAGTTTGTTAAGAATTATGGGAGAATAGCATCACCTCTAACAACATTATTGGAGAAAGATGCATTTTCATGGACTCCAGAAGCAACAAAGGCCTTCGAACATCTTAAAGAGGAAATGTGCCAAGCACCGGTCTTAGCTACGCCGAACTTCACAAAAACCTTTATTGTGGAATGTGATGCTTCAGGAAATCAAATTGGTGCTAGTTTAATGCAAGAAGAAAGTCCCATTGCTTTCAAAAGACGTCCAATCAAGGGAAAGTATTTACACAAAGCTATTTATGAGAAGGAAATGTTGGCAATACTACATGCACTTAAGAAATGGTGACCCTACCTAATGGGAAGACACTACAAGGCAAAAATGGATCATGATAGTCTTAAATAATTTTTAGAAAAAAGATTATCCTCTGAAGAGAAACAAAAATGGATCACAGAGATGTTGGGTTATGACTTTAAAATCATTTACAAAAAAGGGAAGAAAAATGTTGTGGCAAATGCACTCTCAAGAAAGGATGAGGATGTGGAAGCATTGTTGTGCGCCATTTCTATTATCCAACCAAATTGGATAAATGAAGCAAGGGAGGAATGGAAGAATGACGAAGAAGTGTGAGCACTTATTCGAAAGTTACAACAAGATCCCAGTACATCTAATAAATTTAGCTGGAAAAATGATTCATTATCGTACAAAGATCACTTATACCTATGTAAGAATTCCCAACTCAAACAAAAGATTCTTATGAAATTTCACACTTCTCTCTTAGGAGGGAACTCGGGATTTTTAAAAGCTTACCACAGGGTTAAGAAGGAATTTTTTTGGGCTGGCCTTAAATCGGATATTCAAAAGTTTGTGGTGGAATGTTTGGTTTTCCAACAAAATAAAGTTGAAACAATTAAGACCCCATGTATATTACAACCTTTATCCATTCCAAGCCAACATACGTTGGGAGGAGGTTTCAATGGATTTTATCACAAGTTTACCCAAGTCCAAGGGAAAGAGTCTCATCATAGTGGTAGTTGACATACTTACCAAGTATGCACACTTTTGTGCATTATCAGGTCCATTTAAAGCCAATACAGTTTCTAATGCATTTATGGAAACAATTCAAAAGCTACATGGAAAACAAAAGATTATTATAAGCGACAGAGATCCCATTTTCACTGGAAATTTTTAGACAAAATTATTTTCTTGTCTCGGTACTCAGTTAGCTTATAGCTCATCTTATCATCCTCAATCTGATGGGCAAACTGAGATAGTAAACAAATGTTTTGAAGGATATCTTCGTGGCTTTGTATCTGATAAATAGACACAATTGGTTAGAGGGTTGCCTCTGGATGAATGGTGGTATAACACTTAATTCCATACTGCAGCAAAAATTACCCCATTTATGGCACTTTATGGATATCATCCACCATCCATCACATCAAATTTAAGAGAAAATTCTAAGGTTCAAGCAGTGGAACATCACATCGAGCATCAACAACAAGTTCTCCAACTCTTAAAGGATAACCTCACGTTGGCACAGAATAGAATGAAACAATAGGCAAATCAACATCGTAGTGAAAGAAGTTTTGATGTAGGTCACTGGGTATTCCTACAGCTACAACCATATAAACAAATGTCCCTCAAGAAAGCTAAGAAGGATAATAAATTATCACCAAAGTATTATGGTCCATATAAGGTGTTGCAAAAGATTGGTACTATGGCATACAAATTGGAGCTTCTTGCAGCTTCCCGAGTGCACCCAGTCTTCCATGTTTCATATCTAAAGAAGGTTATAGGTGACAAGCTCCCGGTTCAAATAATATTGGCAGAACTTGACGAGGAAGGAAAAATCATATTGGAACCGGAAGCAGTCACAGAAACAAGAACTCGACAGCTACGAAATTGATCAATTTTGGACTATCTCATCAAGTGGAAGAACTTATCTGCTGAAGATTTCACATGGGAGGATGAGAATTTTATACAAAAGCATCCAAAACTACTCAAGCATTGAATTCAACGCTTTTCAAAAGGAGAGTGGCATGTTAGGCCCCTATAATACTAGTGACTCCCCCATTACTATTATCATTGTATCCCTTATTTTTATTATTGTGGCCCTATTGTCCCCATATTGTTATTAGTATGCCCCATAGAAACCCACTATTGTTATTTTTGTGCCCTTATGTTATTACTATTATGTCGGCTTGATTATATTGTGACCCCTTAGACTCCTATATATAGAAGGGAGGTTTAGTGATTTGTATCATCCAAGTGTTCATTTGTGTAATGTAAAGGAGGTTTCCCCCTCGAAGAGGCTGAATTCTAAGGCGTTGATCTATATTTTCTATATTTTTTTGAGCTGGTTTCCTAACACCAAGAACGCACTTCTCTTTAATGACCTAGTTAAAGGTGTTTATGAAGGAGAATATGACAGTCCGCCCACAAAGCCCACAATAGAAAAATTCTTTCCATTTGGGAGAAAAATAATAGCAAGGACTATGCCTTGATTGTTGCATCATTAAAGGAAGAGGTGAGTCATCACATTGCACCAATTACAAATTCTTTTAATGCTTTAAAGAAGTTGAAATATTTATATGACTCACACTCAGAGCTTGAACTAGTCCAGTTAATGATTAAACTCTTCAATCTAGAGTTGAAAGAAGATGATCCCCTTGCTCAACCTCTGAAATTAGAGCCATTATGCATGATGTATAAGCCACTAGAGTTAAAATGGACATTCCTCTCACAATGTTCGTTAAGCCACTATATCCCAAATATTATCACTATCTTGAATCATTACAAGCTAGTTCACAACTTAAGGATATTACTTTTGACACTCTTGTGGAGAAGTTTGCAGAAAGAGAGAAATATTTTGGGAGAGGAAGACAACTACTCAGTCTTTTGAAGAAGTTGTGTGCCTTGCATAAAGAGATAAGAATTAGACACAAGATTATTGTAGATGAAGAGGTGGAAGAAAATGACATGGAAAGAAGAATAACATAGGAGGGGGGGTAAGTGTTATGAAGGAGGAAGACCTAATATCCATTTTATTTGTTGCAACAATAATGGACATGTTGCATCCACATGAAAACTCTTTTGGGATAGAATGCAACAACAAATAAATGAATAGAAAGGTAAAACACCGGGTCGAGGGAAAGGTAAATCACTTGAATCTACTCATTATATTGTGGCACATTACAATATTGGAGTAACTAAAGATTTGTTTCATACTTAACTTTCTTTGTGGAAAGATGCATAGTTGTTTGATATAAGTGCAACCTGCCACATGGCCTTCTAGAAATACTTTTTAAAGATTTCAGTGACGATGTAGATGGAGAAATCTACTTTGTAGACAAGTCAATACTAAATCCATCCATCAAGCTCAAAATACTTGGACTCCTTGACTTTATTTTGCATGATGTTCTCTACTTACCAAAGCTACAAACAAAATTGTTGTCATTGGTTCACATTTTCCATCAAGGACACTCCATTAATATGTTTAATGGAAAAGTTGAGGTGATAAAAGGTTTGAAAACACACTTGTCATGATAGGAATAGAATAAGAAAGACACTTGAAGATGCAAGGAACTTCTGCTCATGCATAGAACTATGCATACATTTCTCAGTATAATGCAGGTATGTTTCCATCTAGTCTCTTATGGCACGCAAAATTTGGAAATCTAAATTATGACAATCTTCATTTATTGAAGAGAAATGGTGTTACTAATTTTTCAACCATTCCTAGGAAACTGAAGCAATGTGATGATTGTATCTTAGGAAAAAATAACAAACGACTATTTCATGATTATGTTTCTAGAGCATGTAGAAAGATTGAACTAATTAATTCTTATTTGTGTGGCCCTTTGCTTGTTCCCTCTGCAAATGGAAATAAATACATGATGAATTTTATTAATGACTACACCATAACGTTTTGGGTAGATTTGTTGAAGAATAAATATGAAGCTTTTGAAACTTTCAAAAACTTTCATGCATGGATTGAAAATGATCCACAATCTCATCTTGGATCTATTCATAATGATAATGGAAAATAATATACTTCAAATGACTTTGAAAACTATCTTAACCAACATGGGATTCAACATCAAACAATTGTGCCATATAATCCTCAACATAATGGTGTAGCTAAAAGAATGAGCATGACAATATCAAATATGGTTCGTTCAATGATGTTTAAAAAAAATATTAAGCTGATGCTTTGGGTTGACGTAGTCATATGTGTAGTGTATACTAAAAACATATGTCCATCTCATTCTCTCATAAACAAGCCTCATGAAATGTGGTATGGACACATTCCTTTGGTAAGGCATATCAGGTTTTTTAGTTCCACTTTCTATGCCTTGGTTCCTATTGTAGCTAAATCTGAAAGGAGTTGTCGCTCCGTGATCTTGTGTCCAAATTAGATCACCAGACAGAGAAAGAAAAAACTAATGGAACAATAGATCAGTCCCAATATAAAATGCTCAATCGTGCAACAAGAATTCATATCTATAATATAAATAAAATAGATCACACTTGGAACCCTCGCATGTCAAGGAAGGGTTTTAGTTCGATGCAGATCTTACACTCCACTCGAGCGATCCAACACATTTGCACCAAATCTCTATCCCTGCACACAATCATAACCAAACAAAGATGACAGGCGATCTTCCTCAGAAAATTGTTATATCAAAAGAAATAGATACAACCATATACATGTTGAACACAAATTCATGTAAGGAAGGGAACATATGTTTCCATTAATTATGAAATATCAATACAATTTTATACTTTCACCTCTAAGCTTCCTCTCCATAATCCGCAAATTTTCCCCACTATGTCCAAGAGATGAGTATGAAGAGTAGTAAACCAATGGCAAAAGACCTCACAATCTCACTTTAGCAGCATAGGCTCACAATCAAGCTCTCAATACTAACTCCCAAAAACTTAGTAGCTGACCCTATCGAATGATATAGTATAAGTAGGAAAAAGATAGGTATTGGGAGGTTGCATCTGGATGCTCGAGACAAAGAGAAGTCATAGAAACTTCTAACTGATAATCCCTAGCCAGCTCAAATAGATGATAACTCGAACTGATCTCCTAGGGACTAAGGCACTCTAGAAGTCATCCCTAAACGTTGGCACTAAAAGAGGGAAAACAATCCCTAGATACTCTCACAAAGAAGGCCTGAGAGTGTCTGGGAGGCTCTGGACACTCCCATAGGCTGTTGTGCTAGTGTCTGGGGGTAAAACTGGAGAAAAAGGAGTCCTGGGTCTAGAAAAAATTCAATCAGACTCAAGTACTAAGGGTCACTGACCTAGAGGGGTAAAATAGGTTGATAACAGATGCCCCCTAATGTATGAGGTCATAAGAGAAGCTGATGGTCGAAATACATTATGATAAAACTCAGAGGTCAAAATGGGAGTGAGGAAACAAAGCCAGGGATGCAGATTAGAAAACTTTGGAGCTGAAGTCTCATCTGTGTTGATAACATCCCCGAGGTGGGCATACCCATGCTCGGTCATAAGAAGATATTGAACATGGCCGCCATAAAATACACTGTGGATCCATGACATGAAATGCTAGAACATGGCCACAAAGACATACATAGTGGATCCATGTGACTCAACAAATAGAGCATAGCCACTAAAAAATACAATCGTGGATCTATGTCACAGTATATATCAGTAGGAATATGGACACACGACAGAAAGATAAGTGTCTCAAGATAGTTCTCAAAGTAAATGAATGATACATAACTCTAATGCAACTTGGGAAGAATGAAATATAAGAGTGAGATGTCCCTAACCTAGGGTCTTCGACATAACCCCAATGGTATGAATATACACCATGCAAATAGATGAGATGATGTCAAGCATGGTAGAAACCACTTGATTACTAGCCAATGAGGTAAACCAGTAACAAACATGAGGGAATCCACCAATGAGTAAAATGGACCCCAAGGTACTTAGTACATTCCACTAAGTGTGAATAGATGAGTTGATGTCGAACACTAGTGAACTCGACCAATCAGGAGCTAATGATGTAAACCCAATGTTAATCGTGAGGAAGCCTGCTACTGAGGTCTGCAAGTTCCAAGGTATTTCCACTTCCTAGATCAAGCTCCTCAAGAATGAGCTAAAGTCAACAAGAGAAGATCCGTCGAAGGAGGGCCTTGCTGTATCCCCCATCAATCGACATGAAATAAACCAAGATGATGTGATGAATGGATGAAATCATGAAGCGATGAAGTACAATTGACACAGGTATGGCCGACTCAAAAGGGTCAACAAGCTACTACAAATGGATGACACTCGCAGAGACTTCCATTGAACACACAGAGGAACGACACAAGAGTGACTTGGCAGCATGACTAATAAGCACCATGTGATATAATTCAATGATGCAAGAGGCATCAAAGCATGTTCCATATGACTGGAAGAGTAACCAGCCAGAGGGGTTAAGAGACTAATATGGATGGTATGGCTCCTAGGAAATCTAAAACCCAACTATGAGATAATGGAACATATAGGTTCCATGTTCAAGGGCAACAACTGATGCTTCCATTTCAATGACTAATGGAAAAATATGCTCCCTCCCTTCTATTTTTATAAGTTCCTTTTTCATAAAGTTGTCCTGAAAGCCCAAAAAAGAGATAAAACTGTACAAGGGAGAACCTCCTAGCCAAAGTAGACTAGGGCATTGATTTTTTGTAACTAGTCTATCCCAATCCAGAAAAGGGTTAAAATTATACATGGTAGATGACACTTCAAGCACTTTAATGAGTGTGAAGTAAACAAGTTCTCTCGTCAATATTTTCTAAATTAAGAAGTATGAAAAGAGCTTAAAGAAAACTCCTCTTGGAGGAACGAATGGTATATAGGGTAGCAACTAGTTCTAGTAATGTTGTAACTACTCATGACATAAGGAGGACAAGAGGTTGGCTAATAGGACCACTCATCGCAGTGGTTCCTCCAAGAAAGGGTAAAACACCAAGTGAAAGTGAATGGTAGGCCAAGCAGATGATGATGATGGAAAAGAGAACCCAAGGCTCAAACTACAAAAATAGGTTGATAAAAGAGTGGAAATCACAAGGGATAAATATGGTGGAATCCTCCTAGGGTAAATCCAGAAATGAGATGAAGAAGAGGACATGAGGCTCAAATTCTAGGTCATGGTGGGTCAGAAGGAGGAATTCCAAGAAGAGAATAAAAATGATTGCATGGAAATCAAGACGGTAAAGAGTGTTATAGACATTTTTGGGCACTGCAACCCCAATCATAAATGTCCATAAACTAAAGGCTCCTAAGTCCCTAAAGGTGTTGTTCCAACCCCTAAAAGAACAAGGTCAACTGATTACAGCATCTCCTAGAAGTTCTCCATGAAAAACTACTCAGAACTGGTCAAAACTGGACCATTTCACCTGCCCCATGGTCAAAGTGTGTTGCATCCCACCTGAATACACACAGTAGGTGCGATGCATGTTGAAAAACCCTTCTATGGGGTGCGATGGGCAAGAGTGGACAAATGGCAGGGTCAATTCGCAAGGTGGAGAAGCATGGAATCTTCCAGAAACTTCTCCTATGACACTTGCCTCTCTGCATTCGACCAGGGATGAGTAAAAGATCATCAATCTCCAAGTGGAATCAAGAATTATCAGAGAGAGGACACTAATCAAATCTCAAAAGCTGACTCATTCCCCTTGCAAACATCTATATATGGATCCCTCATCCCAGAGATCCAGGGGCTGGAATTTTGTATCTTGTAAGGAAGTGTTGTTGGTTTCTTAGTGCAATGTCATAGTGTTGGGTGATCTAAGCTTTTCATGAGGTGAAAAAGGGCTTTCTTGCTGAGAGGATGATGCTGGGTCAGAACAATTGGTTTTAATCCTCTTTGCTATTTCTTGATTATCAATAAAGCTATTCAAGTTTTCCTCTACATTCGTGTATGATTGATGATTTATGCATTTGTGTGGTCAATATACATCTGGTCCTATATTGTTTATGATAATAGATCTATGTTCTTGGATAGTGTTATGCTGCTTTGATTCTACAAGTACTCTTTGAAGCTGGGTAGACAAGGAAGCAAGTGGCAAAGACCTATCAGAAGATAGAGGAATCGAGCAAGGAACCAAGCGCAAGACAGAGGTTGGTCTCCTTATTCTTCTCTTATCAATTTCTCATTAAGGAAAACGAAAGTAGTTTTTAGTTTGTTTGTTTCTAAGGTAGCTACCAGCCTTAGTGGGACTAGCAGCTCTGCATAGACACTAGTTTTCCCGATAACAAAATGGCGACTCCACTAGGGAACGAATAGATTGATTGTTTATCAACATTTGTTTACTTTATAAACTTACAGACGGAGCCTGAAGTCAAGCCAGCTAGCCTTCGAACTGCATTTGCTATGAAAGTGCAAAGTAGATCATTGCTGCTTCAGTCTATCTCCGGGTTTTGTTTATGAATTAAACAATTGATTTACAAGCTCTCTAATTGCCCTTGTGGTGGCTCTAGTAACCTCCTTAGATCTTGTTATAGCTCTGATACCACTTGTTGTAGCTTTGATCCAAAAGATATATGAGAATAGAAAATAACCCAAGAATAACAAGATAAAAATAGATAGAAATGCTTCTTTATTGATCAAAACCCTTAAAGTAGGGCAACACCATACATTCACTCCTTAAGGAAGGAGAACACTCCACAAGCCATATGCCTGTTCATACAATAATCCTTCACTATCCTCGACATGGAGTCTCTAGCCTCTATATAGGCTTCATACATACAATACCATGGTTCCCTCATACCATCAACTAATACCATGGGCCCATTACATTATTATTTACTTGTGGTCCCTTACATGATATGGGTTAACCACCTTATTTATTACTATGGCCCATCCCATTATTACATTATTACCTTGGGTACCTCCCTTGGTACCCCATATTATCCCCCCTAGGTATATAACATTCCACCCCCCTTAGCATGTTTCGTCCCCGAAACATGGGAAGAACACAAATAATAAGATCTACTCAAAAGAGTAGTCCACTGGTACCATGAACGTGCATCTAGCCATCCAAGAGAAAGGTGAACCTTCGATCTCACTGGTGTCTCGCTCGCTTGAGATGGAAGTTGACCGTGGCAGCTCTCCTGTGTTGATGTGTAGTAGGTGGATCGTCGCTCCTCGCTATCCGTCATACGGGGGTTGTTGTCCTTATGACTAATTGGTTGCCATCTTGTTGGTTGTTTTCTTGCGGGGTGATGTGGGTGATGATATGTTGAAGTTTTAACCCACGGTGCCTTTTTCTTTAATTCACCCTGCTGTGGTGCCTGTTGTGGTGTCTTCGTTTCCAATATGACTTCAACCACTGAATCCTCATCAGATGTGTCAGCACCTGTTACCTTTTCAGCTTCAGCCTCTGTTTGTGTTTGATTGTCAACCATCATATGCTCATCATCTGATATGTCAGTCCCTGGAACATCTTCTGCGTCAACCTCCGTGGACTCTACCTGTTTATTGATGGAAATATCCTGTAATGTAATTTTCTTCTTTTTATACCAGAGCTTCAGGAATTTCTTTTGCACATTAATATTGACCGTACCCACAGATTCCATCCAAGGATATCCCAAAACAACATCCATGTTATCCATATCTGAAGTATAAAAGTCACAATGCAACACATACTTATCCATAGAAAGCTTCAAATCTTTATAAACTTGAACATCCTCATTATCAACCTGTATGTTTTCAATGTGTTTTGTTGGGACTTGCAATTTTTTTGCCAAATTAACATTGATAAAATTATGCTTACAACTAGGATTTACAGACACAACGATCTTCTCCTTTTGAATGAATCCATGAACCTGCAATAAGGATATACCAGTAGGAAATAACCCTTTAGGTTCCTTGGTTTCCTTCTTTCCTGTAAAAATAAAATCTTTGCTAGGTTGTGTGTCTGTCTGTGTGAGCTTATCCACAAGATTAGCTTTACGATCAAAGTGGTCCATAAGAGCATTTGTGAATTTGTCCCAAGTCAAGGGCCTTCGACAGCAACGTTGATGCCCTTGCCAACATTGCAATCTTTCAATGTCCAAGTACATTGTTCTCACACTCAGTTGAGTCTCATCATCCATGATGTAATTCAATCTAAAACATTTCTCCATTTGTGCTATCCATTTGGCTGGATGAGAGCCATCAAATGGATACAAGTCCCTCAAATTCAAATCTAGGCACACCATCACAAAAAATTGGCGAAAATTTGAAATGGTCACAATTCCGTCAATATTGCTCAGAATCCCTATTATAACCTGTTTCCAGAAATGGAACAATCATTCTACATCTTCCCATGTGATAGAAATCTTGATCCAGACACTAGAATTTCAGATCTGTGCTGCAACTCTCCCACTGTCACCAAAATTTCTGCAAAAAAGAGCTGATTTTAAATCAGCGATATCTCCCCCATCCGGACTTGGATTCGACTGATTTTTTTTTTTGAATTTGGGTATTTTTTCACAAAGAATCCAAATCTACAATTATATTTTGCAGATATTGCACCAGGACGTCCAGATCTGCGTCGCAAACTCGCTGCCCTGAAAAATTGTCTGCAACCCCACTGATTTTTAGATCAGCGATATCTCCTTCATCCGGACTCCGATTCAACCGATTGTTTTTTTGAAATAGGCTATTTTTTCACAAAGAATACAGATCTGCAATTAGATTTTGCAGATTTTTTACCAAAACATACAGATATGATCTGCAAACTCGTCGCCCCCAAAATCCTGCAAAAAATTAAAAAAAAATTCTCCACTTTTGTGTCCAAGAAAGTGCTCTGATACCACTTGTTATAAATCTGATCCAAAAATATGAGACAATGCAAATATACCCAGAAACAATAAGATAGACATAGATAGAAATGATTCACTTTATTGATCAAACCCTTAAGGTAGGGCAACACCATACATTCACTCCTTAAGGAAGGAGAACACTCCACAAGCCATATGCCTGTTCATACAATAATCCTTCACTATCTCTCCATGTGGAGTCTCTAGCCTCTATATAGGCCTCATACATACAATACCATGGGTCATTACCATGGTTCCCTCATACCATCAAACTAATACCATGGGCCCATTACATTATTACTAACTACTTGTGGTCCCTTACATGATATGGGTTAACCACCTTATTTATTACTATGGCACATCCCATTATTACATTATTACCTTGGGTACCTCCCTTGGTACCCCATATTATCCCCCCTAGGTATATAACAGATCTACCCCTGTGATTGATTTACTGATTACCACTTGCTCGGCCTAAATCCCTGAACTGAGCTACAAATTGTGACCCGGAACCCAGCTAAAGTCTCATCCCTGGTCCATCACACTCTGTCTTCTCTGAAACCTGAATGCATCACACTTCCCGAGTGTAGTAGGTGCGTTTCATTTTAGTTTCCCTGTGCTACAGGTGCGCTGATCAGACCACTTCTGCTCTTAGATTTTTGGTTTCTGTGTTCATACTTTTCAGCTCTATTCAGGAGTTTTGCTGCCTATAGTCAGTACACCTCTGTTGAAACCCCCTTCCTTGTCGTTATCCCGCCTCCATTGTGCAAAGAAATGTGAATGTTTTTATGTATTTTTGAGTCATTTTCAGTTCTCCTTTACAAAGAAGTAGCGTAATTGCACTGTCGTTTCTTGATTTGAAAGTGTCGCAAGTGTCATTTTCAGTCATAGAAGAGAATCTGATTGTTCTTGATAGTCGATTACACTGTTACTCTTGTATTTGATTTCAATTGGTAGTTTTTCAAGTGTCGAAAGCAAGTTCTCAATTCCAAATAACAAAGTGTCATCATTGTCCTCATTTTGTTTTGAAAAGAAACTTGTTAGTAATTGTCGCTTTGAAAAATAATTCAGATTTGCGCTTAGCTTTCTTTTTATCATTCATACATTAAGAAGGCTGAAAACAAATACATGCATGTGCATTTGCATTTAGACTGTTTGTTGGTTTGATTTAGGACAATGCATATAGTGTGTGCTATTTTCTCTTTGTTGAAAGAAAATCATCTCTCTTTCCTTAGTAGCTAGGATTTTCATTGCAAAAAGAAGATTAAACGATTGTTTATCATCTTATATTTCATTTTAGGAATTGTACATCTACATCACACGGTGAACCTGAAAGGAAAATTTCTTAAGCAAGATCAACTATAAAATAAATTTAATGAATCTAAAAACGCTTTGGAACCTAACGCACAACATTTAGAAGTCTAGGCTAGAGACGTATTCCGGCGTCGTAAAGCCTGGTAACTGTTGTTTTCACTGTTGGTTGGGTGATTCCTCCACTTTGAGACGATAAGTGCCAGTACGGACTTGTGCTCCCACATACCGTCGAGTATATTTTGAGAGACCACAATAGGCTTTATCCTTTAATTATAGGAAGCTGTGTCTGCCACCCTATCGATCGCAATGCACTGAACACAGCATTCGGGAAGATTCACTGCCGTACCATAAAAAGTATTCTGCAGTTCTGCGATTGGTTTGGTAATCCCTCTGTCTAGATTTCTAGAGCAGTCCCTTTCGTTCCTTTTCAGACTCCTTAACAGAAAAAGTCCATCTGAGCACTTGTCACTTCAGACTCATTAAAAATCGAAGGCGACTAGAGTCATCTTTTGTTTTTTCTCGACTCTTAAAAATTGAAAAAACAAGTTGTGTCAAAGCATCTAAAATTCATCTAATTCGGAAACATACTTCCCCTTGATTTTTAGTTGATCGAGTAATCCACAATCGTGGAAGAATATCAATTGAAACCCCGTTGTTCGCGGAGGCTTACAAGTCAACCGTCTTTGTCTCCAGAGTCGAAACTGTTACGGACATAGCGAACTCGTTTAACCGGTTCCAAATCCCTTGGTAAAGTTAGAACAAGTGTTCCAACACCATCGGAGACTCCGGTTACTCCAAACATTTCTGGTATCCCTGCCTTTACAGAAGAAGTTCAACAGCCACCAAAGGACAGTAGAACTGATCCTAGTGTGAAGGTAAACACTTGTGTTACTAAGCCAACTCCATCTACAGCTAATTTGGAAGGTGTTATTCCCCAAACATCTGTCGCTGCAGGTTCTATACCTTCTTCGGCACCAGAAATATTTTATGGACCTGACGGTTTACCTCTTCCACCTGGTCTGATTGCTATAAAAGAGATTGTGGAGGATCGTCCATCTAGTACTCCATCGCAATTTGGAGTCGGGATCACTGTATACCCTTCTTCGTCAGAAATTAATCTACCGCCATCGGAAGCTCCTGTAGAATTGCTAGGCAATCGTTCAGATAGACTAGAAATGTCTGAACAACCGTCGACATCTAGGACTGTGTCATCCGACACAGCGACGGTAGAACTCCCTGCTGTCACTCCAACAATGTTCGTCAGCATACCATCTGGCCCAACTAGCTCTCAATCGCTAGACGGGGCCCACTCAGGGGCTATTTCGACAGTATGGTTCGTTCCTGTTTGTTCATCTGGAATAGTATTCATGAACTCTTATGTTGAGTCTCAGCAAATTGATCCTTTAGGGTGTCAATTTGGGCAGTCCAGTCCTCAAGGGCAAACAATTCCTTTAAGTACCGGATTACCGCCATATGGGGGGCAGTATACCCTTTCATTGTCTCGGAGGACAACCATATGGGAGTTCACAACAAAATTCATGTTATGCTGGAATTACATCTAGCGGTTGGGTGTCGATACTGCCTCAACAAACAAGAGTTGTATATTCGATGCAACAATGCTTACCTATGTCAAATATACCAACTACGCCAGCTATTGTGACGGTGTCACAAGTACAAGCGCTGCATGTTGTATGCCAACATCAGGTTTTTCAGGTTGTAATGCAACAGCCTCTTGTCCCTGCGACTCAACCACAATCGCCAACTAGTGGAATGACACAGGCCCAAACGGGTACAATTACCCCTCATCTTGGTCAAACGGTCAGTATTGGACAACAGCACATGGCTTCGCAACCATGGCTGGTGCAATACCAACAACCGCAATTCCAACAAGTATACCAAGGATCTGAGCAACAAATCTTTGCAAATAGTGGGCAGCTGTATATTCAAAACGGTCAAAATCAACCATTCTACAATGGTTATGCCCATCAACCTTACCAAAGTTACCAGCATCAAATGCATTATGCTGGTATGTAGAGACCAACTGCTCAGGCAATCCCATCTTATCCTGGGTATGCTTCGCCAAACCTGAATCAACAGTTACCCTTCGTGGCAACTTTGGAGTTACCAGATCTAAATAGGTTAACAAACGATCCAATTGCTTACGCCCCTTGGTGGCCAGCGATTCCGCATAAACTTCCGTCAGATATTCCTAAATTTAATGGAAATCCAGGTGAAGACCCATCGAATCATGTGATGACTTTTCATCTGTGGTGTTCATCAAACACCTTAAACGATGATTCAATTAGGCTTCGCCTTTTCCAGAGGACGTTAACTGGTCCGACAGCAAAATGGTATATCGAGTTACCCAGAGCTTCATTTGACAACTTCAGTACCCTAGCCACAACCTTTTTAACCCATTTTCAGTTACCGATAAGGTACGAAACGGGAACAGAACTTCTTACCAATTTCAAGCAAACAACGGCCACTCACATATCCGATCATATTCATGAGTGGCGACGTCATCGTAGAATGGTAAAAACGTATGTTCCTGATCAGCTTTTAGCTGAATGGTTTATTAAGTCATTATTACCTTCCATTACAGAAGATGTGGCAAAAGGAGGGGTCGTCACTGAAGAGCAAGTTATTTCTCGTGCACAATATTTAGACTTGATTTATACTTAGTCTAGCATGCTCTACCATAAAATCCCTGACACTCCCAGACCGGAATTTTCTGTCCCTCCTCCTCCTAAATCGAACAATGACTCTCATGCCGACAATGGCGTGATTGGTACGACAGACACGAAATCGAAAAAGGCTACATCTAAAAAGGCCCGTAAGATTTCCAATCAAAATGCAAAAGAAGAACTTCTTGCCTCGGAAGTAAATGTCGTCTCGACTAATAAAGGCAAAGAAACCAAGCAACCAGGAGGCAAGAAGAAAAACAAAGGGAAGAAGAAAAAACAGGAAGAATCATCACCTGAAAATTCTTCTGCAAACCATCCTGAAGATAGGAAACCAAAAAATCCATGCTTAATATGTGATGAGGATCATTGGACAAAAAATAGTCCACATAAGGCTAAGCTTAAAAGATTCTTCAGGAATTCAAAAACCTCAGCAGTATTGACTGATCCGTTTCCAAATCCAGGAACAAATCTAGTTGCTAGTGAAAATGCTTCCCCATCCCAAGTACTGATGTTGTCAGTTTTGAAACAGCAAAATGATGCTTTGATATCGACAAGGAACAAAGATTACGGGAATCCACAGCTGTCGAACAACAAGGATAAAGATCAACCTAGTAGTTCGACAACAACTTCAACAGAAGTTGCGCCGCCCATCATTCCAGAGCTAACAATAAAACCGCCAAAGGGAGTAGTACACAAGTCGACATTTAATCCTCGTGCCAGAGTAGCACAGCATTATAATATAGTGGAAGATTTGGCCCAATCACCATCCGCTATGTCGACACTTGAGGTACTGCAAAATTGTCCATCCAAAAAGCAGGCGTTATTATCAGCTATAGGTGGGATAGACCCAAAGAATGCTAATCTTGTATCCTTTAATCATAAAGGATACGATCCTCAGTTACCAGCTCAACTAGCTTTCCTCATTCAAGTGAAAGCCCTCAACAAAACTGTTCATCGAACAATTATTGATAAGGGGGCATCTACATGTATTATATCGATGAGTTGCTGGAAAACTTTAGGATCGCCAACCTTGTCGTGATCTTCGACAACATTAAAAGCATTTGACGGACGAACTTATACCCCATATGGTATTCTAAGTAACTTGCAAGTTGAACTAGGGGGGAAAACAGTAGAAATAGATGTCGAAGTAATCGACGGAAACCTCGATTACAACATCCTACTGGGAAGACCATGGATATATGTTATGGCCGCGGTTGTGTCGACCTACTTTAGGAAGATTGCATTTCCTTTTCAAGGAGGAATTACAATCGTCGACCAACAAACATTTCTCCCCAATAGTTCCCAAGCTACGGGAAGCATTTCGATGATCCATGGAAGCCCCCATATGCTTCAAAATATCGGAGTAGGCCTACTAAAAGACCCTATATTAATGGGGACTTTTGCCCTTCCGCCTCCAATCAATCTAGCGGAAGTGGCGATGGTAGGAACCTGCAATATGATATCTTCGATTCAAAATATCTCAGAAAACGATATAAACATGGATCATCCGCAGGTATTGCCTCCAAGCCCAATAGAAATATTGTAGCAATCAATGTTTTCGGCATGGGAGGTAGACCCGAATCAACGCTCATTAAGCGTTTGGATAGATAGGTCTAAGGAACATGGTACCCCTTCAGATCCTTGGTCGCAAGTGCATTACACTGACGAAGGAATTGTTCAATCAATGGTAATTGAAGGGGCGCCATGGGAAGATTACCACCATCGTTCCCATCTTCCGGATTTTAAAGAAGATACTCCCGATGACCTTCATCATCCTTCAGTTTTTGATTTCCTATCAAATACTGTAAACACGGTGGATTCCGAGCGAAACTTGTCTAATATTGAAGAGACTATCGCCATAAATATCTTGACCAAAACAGATGTTGTAGAGAATATTTATGATGGAAAATGTTGTTCTCCTTCAGAATTGGAAATATATAACGCTCTTTTTTGCGAATTCAGAGATGTCTTTGCTTGGTCATATGATGAAATGCCAGGCATTGACTCGAGTATAGTGGAATACGAAATCAAGATGTATCCAGATGTCGAACCAATACAACAACGGCTACGGTAGGTGCACCCCAAGAAAGCTGCTGCCATCAAGGCAGAAGTTGAAAATCTTCTCCATGCTGGTTTCATTTACCCGGTTCCTCTAACCGATTGGGTATCGAACATTGTTCCTGTGATGAAAAAACAAGGAACGATTAGAGTGTGCGTCGATTATAGGGATGTAAATCAAGCTTGTCCAAAAGACAACTACACTACACCCTTTATTGACTAGATAATTGATGAATGCGCCTGATGCAAAATCTTTTCATTCATGGATGGATTCTCTGGGTATAATCAAATAAATATACGCCCACAAGACCAGTCAAAGACTGCATTTATTTGTCTGTGGGGCACATTCGCATATCGCAAGTTACCCTTTGGTTTAAAGAACGCAGGGGCAATGTTTCAAAGAGAAATGAATTATTCCTTCCATGACATCAAAAACATCATTCAACCATATCTCGACGACCTTCCGGCTCATTCGCGAAAGCGGACCGATCATCCGCAGCATTTGAGAGCGATATTTCTACGTTGCCGACACTACAAGATACGACTCAATCCACACAAATGTGTGTTCTGTGTCAGTTCTAGTCGTTTACTTGGCTTTGTAGTCTCAAAGGACGGGATTCGTCTCGACCCATGTAAGGTTCAGGCAATCATAAATTTGCCTCCACCTTCAAATTTGCTTCAAATTCAGAAACTCCAAGGGAAAGCAAACTTTCTGAGGAGGTTTATTCCAAATTACGCCAAACTTGCTAAAGTTTATACACGTCTATTGAAAAAGGAAGTGCCCTTCGTCTGGGATCAGGTCTCACAAGCTTCCTTTGATGCTTTAAAAGAATCCCTAATGAAAGCATCATTAATGTACGCTCCTGATAATCAAAAAGACTTTAACCTATATCTGGCTGCAGCGGATACAACCATCGCAATGGTTTTAGTTCAAGAAGACAACGGAATTGAACATCCTATATATTATTTAAGTAGGAACTTAAATGATACAAAAAGCAAATATTCCTATGTTGAAAAGCTGGCGCTCGCAGCTGTTCAAGAGATACAGAGATTTCGACGCTATGTCCTCTTTCGAAAAACTACCATTCTGTCAGATTGCAACCCCATGACTTATATATTGTTGCGAAAGTTGCTGGGGGGCAAATATTCAAAATGGATAGCAATTCTACAAGAGTTTGATCTGGAATTTGTAAAATCCAATTCAAAGAAAGCCCTGGTTTTCGCGGAATTACTATGCGATCTCCCATCGTCGTCCAACGATGAAACATCAGATGAAACAATCGTAGATGAATCTTTGTTTCTAATATCTTCAAGCAATCTGTGGTATGGAGATATAATCATCTATCTCCAAACCCAAAAATATAGGCCTAATACCTCCTGCTCCAAACAAAAACGTATTCGATACCAATCAAAAGACTACATGATCGTCGGTGATACGCTTTACCGTCGTGGTGTTGATACAGTTCTGAGGAGGTGCCTCACCCATGAGGAAGCCGAAAAAGTCCTGAATGATTGCCATTCAAGCGCGTGTGGGGGGCATCAATCTGGTTACGCTACGGCGCAAAAAATTTTATGAGTAGGATACTTCTGGCCAACAATCTTCAAAGATTGCATAACCGCAGTCAGAAGTTGCCATGCCTGTCAAATTTTCGATAGCAAAATCAGAAGACCACCCGCACCTCTGCAGCCAATAGTTGCTGTTGGGTCATTCGCCAAATGGGGCATTGATTTCATGACATGTAACCCCACCTCGACCGGGGTGCATGGGTATATCATAGTCGCAGTGGACTATTTTACAAAATGGGCCGAGGCAATGCCTACATTAGATAACACTGGTGAAACAGCTACCCTTTCCTTTTTCAATCATGTAGTCGCCAGATTCAGTGTTCCACAAGCTATAGTCACAGATCATGGATCGCATTTTCAGAATCACATGATGGCCGAATTAGCTGCCAAATTAGGGTTGTCTCACGACAGCTCTACTCCATATTACCCACAAGCTAACAGATAAGTCGAAGCAATCAACAAAGTCCTAAAGCGCATGCTGCAAAGGATGATTGGAATCCACAAAAGGAGTTTGCACTTGATCCTGTACTTGGCCTTGTGGGCATACCGAACATTGGTAAGGAATGCAACCGGGTTTACACCCTTCTAACTAGTGTATGGCCTAGAAGCAATCTTACCAGTTCAGTGTGAAATCTTGTCCCTCAAACTCGCAATCGACCTTCTCCCCAGAACTTCAGAAGAGGAGGCTCGTTTCTTGGAACTAATCCAATTGGATGAAACCCGTTGTGATTCCGCTTTGGCTAACGAAGCCCATAAGAAACGAGTCAAGGCGCAGCTCAACAAGAATGTCAAACCCCGTGTCTTCTCAGAAGGTGACTTGGTCTTACTTTACGACCAAGAATCCGATAAATTGGGAGCAGGTAAATTCAACTCTTTATGGATGGGCCCCTATATTGTTAAACATGTATTAGCAAAAGGAGCCTACGAGTTAATGGATTACGACGGAATTCCACTGGCGCAACCCCGTAACGGGTTGTACATTAAGCATTACTACGCATGATGCAGTGTAGTAACCCATATGCTTTTGTTACATTTTTGTTTTCGCTAAGGGTAATCATTTTTGTCAAGTAATCCACTTTTTACATTTGTTGCAGATGTCGAACCTATTGGAATCATTTGTTGGATATGCCGACAGAGCGAGTCGTAGTTCGCGGAACCTATCTTCTGCGGCCTGGGCAATTTTTGATCCAAGCAGCGAGTTAGTAAGTTTCAGAGGGGTATGTATTGGTCGATCAACAAATAACGTCGCTGAATATAGCGCGTTGATAGAACTTATCTTTGATGCCATCACACATGGCATACACCGACTTGTCGTTAGGCTAGACTCACAGCTCGTCATACTACAACTCACTGGTATCTACTCCGTCCGAAATCCATCTATCTACCGCATGTTCCTAAGGGTCAAGATTTTGGAAAGGAAATTTTATTTTATTCAATATCAGCATATTTCCAGAAACTTAAACACATTACCAGACTCATTAGCAAATTATGTGTTAGATAAACATTTGCAACATTTATGAAAAGAAGCATTTCATCAATATTTGCATCAGGATCATGTAACTTAACCAAAATAAAACTCCGAAAATCAAAAATATATATATGATTGTTTATGGTTTACACATAATGTTCTGTAACCAAGACAAAATTGGTCAAATGACCCAAAACTCAAAACGCTAGGGGGCACCCTAGTCTAATGATGCTGGTGATAACAAGTCACCGCCTGTGCAATCATGCGTAAAAGCCTAGTCCATCGACTTGGCACGCCAGTAGTATGTCACTGCAACCTCAGAGGCAGATCGTCAGTCCTCACATCTGGAATACCGAGAGTGAGGCCCTCGACCTGATCCTGTAATGTTGAAAGAGTCTCGGCCACATCGAGGTCGCAAAGGATAGCCCTTCCCACAGCCTCTCCTGCTGGAGCGGCACCTAGCACTCTCAAGCGTACTATTGGCCGAACGGGTCCAACATCTGCATGAGCACATGAGTTCCGATTAGTCTTGACAGAATAAAGCACAAGGACATTATAAAGAGAAACGATAAATAGAAATATGGTCAAATAATTTACCAATGGCACCCCACTGCTCGCCAGCCGGCAGTACCAAATCCGGGTCACCTCGGAAATCCATACCAGCATATGGATACTCGGAAAAAACCATCTCCTGACGATCGAACCACCCAAAGAAGGTATCAGAAAAGGAAACCTGAGATTGACCAGCTTGTCTGGACATATGGTCGACCCATCTCTATATCCGTGGCTCAATCGGTGGAGGTAAACCAAGTGAAATATACTGCGGCTGCATCAGCGGGATCTTTTCCAAGGCAAAGGCGGTCAAAATAGAACCATATCCAAAGTTCTTCAATGTTCCATTTTTCACCTTGGTCAATTGTTCTTTCATCACAAAGAGTACTGCATCACACCAGTTGAACACCTTCGGTTCAAGGCATTCTAAGGCATACTGCATATAAGACCGGTTGACCACATGAAGAGCTGCACTACTAGCCATCCTAGCAAAAGTGAACAGAATGGTCCTCAGGGACCTGTCAGTGACATCTGAGATGTTGATCTTGCCATCTTTACTCGGCTGAGATCCCTCTCTGCAATACTTGCGAATGTAATCTCTCACAGATTCACCCCCATGGGCCGAACCTGATAATGAGATAGGGGCACCCCGCCTCGATAAGCTGATCAAAAAATAGATGTCCACAACAGTCAAGGGGATGGATTTGCCCCTAATCTGGAACACCTGGCTGGTAGGATCCCAGGCATCGAGAAAATACTGCAACAAGTTGATTTGTTGCCTCATGCTAGAGATGCGGAAAAACTTGAACAGGCCACAGTTCCGCAGTGCATTTACTATAACCGGATCATGTAAAGCAAGCATGTCCTCTTCTTCGTGCTCACGTTCTCGCCATGTAACAGGCATTTTGCTCCAATGAATCTCTGAAAACAAACATGAGAAGAGTTAGATCCTGATTTGGTGAAAAACAGGCAAAATTTTCCATTGAAAACTGTGCACAAATTTCCCTCCTTGCGCCCATCGCACCCCCAGCAGTGTTCTAGGTGCGTTGCATGCTAACTGTCCAGTGGGTAGGCCAACATGCAATGCACCTTTCGATATAGAAAGGGTGCGATGGAGCCAGGGCGAGTTTTTCAAACCCCAGAGGCTCAGAAAAACCAGAAAACATGCTCAGAATGCAAAATGGAAAGGATGAAATGAAAGAGCTCAGGTTTAGCTCCTACCTGGTCCAGACGGCACCGAAAATCGTCCACAGAATCTCCCAGAATCAGCTGGTGAAAATCAAGGGGGAAAGCACCTCCAAAGCTCCAACAAACCAAAGTTCAAATGAAATGGTAAAATGAGGGGTAAAAGCACTTTTAAATTACTTTTTACGTAATTCGAGTAAAATATTAGTGTCTTAACTCATTTTTCAAAAATTCATTTCTAACTAGTTTGATGAAGCAATTGAGCAGGCAGTACAATCTTTGAAAGAACATGGTAAAATCAAGAAAATCAATGACCATTATATCGAGCAGTTTTAACACGGAATTCAAGCTTGTTAAAAAATAAACATAAGCAATGAGCAAGTGTTTCCCCCATCGTTTAAGCTCATTAAAAAATGAACCAATTTCCAGTAAATAACCATCGTGAATGTATTACTTCAGCCTTTGAAGCCTTGGTTGTGTTCTCATCATCACCTCCACTCTGTATTGGCTGATCATTCACCTCCACTTGATTGTTTACCCTTTTGAGGAACAGCTGCAAAGAGTGATCCTGATAGCCATCCTTGTGACACTGTCGTGATTGGAATATTCCAACCCTTACCTGGAATCAGCTGCTACCCGAATCTATCGCTTGTTCCTCAAAGACGAGTCTCCTTTAAGCTCTTTTCAACTGACTCGTAAAATATGAAAAGATTGCCGAGCCATTGGCCTCTCCAGCTCGTTAAAGGGACCGGAAGTGCTATCCCTCCTTTATATTTTAATCTTTTTGGACCTGAGGGATTATTACACAAAAAGATCGAGCGCTTGTTTTGTTCGGCTCGTTAAAATTACCGAAAATTCATCCCTTTTGTATTCTTTTATACATTTTCAGACTTAAGGGATTAGATGACGAAAAAGGATTTTTGGAGTTTCCTTTACGTCCCTTTTCAGACTCTCTAAAATTGAAAAGGACCAAGTTATCTTTGTCGTTAAACTCGCTAAAACCGAATAGCGACAAACTTGTCCATAACAGACAAGAACGAGTTTCACTATCGCTAGGATCGTTAAAACATAGCGATGGGTTTTCTCGAAGGGAAAATTATAGAACAAGAATATGTTATCCTACTCAAGCTTGACAAAAATAAAGAGGTACTGGTCAGCAATGACTGGGGAAAAATTGGGAAGAAAACTTGAAGAAACTTTGCTGGTAGCGAGTCGCTCTTGAACATGACACTTTCACTCCGCATCCGAGTCGGGTTGGGTTGTTCCATTCACTGGTCACATCACCATGGTTTCATCACACCATCCACGTTTGGGGTTAATGCTACCAATCCATCATGTAAGTGTCGCCGATATGTTCAAGAGAAGTCGCTCCGAGAATTCACCCGTGTCTCACCCACTGCAATACATTTACACTCCATTCTTTCATGACCGCCACCCTGAACCTTATATCACCGGATCGTTTTCACCTCCATTAAAATCATTTGCTCCGTTCCGTGTCATTGATGTGGGATTCACTAAGGCCCTCCTATGACGGATCGCTTCTTGTCGACGTCAGCTCATTATCCAAGAAGTTGGTCTAGGAACAACCCGTTCAGTACTTTGAAGCTTGCATGCCTCAATGGCAAGTTTCTCACTTCCGGCGACAGGTTTACATCAATGACCTTCGACCGAAAGATTTTGCGTGGTGTTCGACGCCAAGTCCTTTATTTACACCACATGAATTGTACTGTAGTACCTTGAGGGTCATCATCATTATCGGTGATTCCTCTCGCGCCTGTTAACGACTTACATCATTGGCTGGTAATCAGACGATGTCTTTCCATGTTCAACTCCAGAACATCTCTCACATGGATCGACTTGTACTTTGAGTGAAGATCGAACGAGATTGAAGACCCTGGATCTAGTTTCATCCATCCAGGCTGCGATATATATTCAAGAAAATAAAGACATCAAATGTACATCATTGCTGCACAGATAATCATCCAATCTAAGGGATGATGGTTCTACTAGAATCATCAGTCTACACTCAGACGATTGTCTGTCCTATGTACATGAAAATGAATTTATAAAGTTGAGCATGGGAATGCCCACCTCAGCTAGATCATGAAAATATTATGAAGATAATGTATTGTATTGTATCTTATTATAGGTCGCCTTCCAGCTTGAAAAAACTTCGGATCCTCATGATAAAGCATTTCACCCGACATCAAAATATTAACGACCTCATGCTTTAGGGGGAAACTGTTATAGACATTTTTGGGCACTGCAACCCCAATCATAAATGTCCATAAACTAAAGGCTCCTAATTCCCTAAAGGTATTGTTCCAACCCCTAAAAGAACAAGGTCAACTGATTACAGCATCTCCCAGAAGTTCTCCATGAAAAACTACTCAGAACTGGTCAAAACTGGACCATTTCACCTGCCCCATGGTCAAAGTGCGTTGCATCCCACCTGAATACACACATTAGGTGCGATGCATGTTGTAAAACCCTTCTATGGGGTGCGATGGGCGAGAGTGGACAAATGGTAGGGTCAATCCGCAAGGTGGAGAAGCATGGAATCTTCCAGAAACTTCTCTTGTGACACTTTCCTCTCTACATTCGACCAGGGATGAGTAAGAGATCATCAATCTCCAAGTGGAATCAAGAACTATCAAAGAGAGGACACTAATCAAATCTCAAAAGCTGACTCATTCCCCTTGCAAACATCTATATATGGATCCCTCATCCCAGAGATCCAGGGGTTGGAATTTTGTATCTTGTAAGGAAGTGTTGTTGGTTTCTTAGTGCAATATCATAGTGTTGGGTGATCTAAGCTTTTCATGAGGTGAAGAAGGGCTTTCTTGCTGAGAGGATGATGCTGGGTCAGAACAATTGGTTTTAATCCTCTTTGCTCTTTCTTGATTATCAATAAAGCTATTCAAGTTTTCCTCTACATTCGTGTATGATTGATGATTTATGCATTTGTGTGGTCAATATACATCTGGTCCTATATTGTTTATGATAATAGATCTATGTTCTTGGATAGTGTTACGCTGCTTTGATTCTACAGGTACTCTTTGAAGCTGGGTAGACAAGGAAGCGAGTGGCAAAGACCTATCAGAAGAGAGAGGAATCGAGCAAGGAACCAAGCACAAGATAGAGGTTGGTCTCCTTATTCTTCTCTTATCTATTTCTCATAAAGGAAAACGAAAGTAGTTTTTAGTTTGTTTGTTTCTAAGGTAGCTACCAGCGTTAGTGGGACAAGCAGCTCTGCATAGACACTAGTTTTCCCAATAACAAAGAGGTGCTAGCTAAGCTATCCATGATCAGGTAAGATCTACCACCAAGTGACGACATGCATAAAGGAAAGTGGCTAAAGTCACAACTTGACAGGGTCGACCCTAAGGCATAAAAATGGTGCTGATGGTCAAAATGTGATGTCGGCGAAAATGACCTACCCCTATATGCCAGTAAAATAAATCATACCTCAGGGCCATGATTATAAGTGGGAATTTCCAAAAATATACTCAAAAGTTGACTCCCAGACCTCCGAAAAAATACACTAGGAAAAAGCATTATAAAGTCTAAAAACCCTCCAAGTCCCAAAAATTAAAAAAGGAATATGCCAAAAGATTCCAAAAGAATTTATAAAAGAAACTCATACCTCCATAATGGATCATTGTGAACTTTGAGAAGAAAGGAGAGAGCTTCCAAGGGTTGAAGGCAAGGGCAAGGAGGAGCAAGAGGAGCTATCTTCAAGCAAGTGAAATTTGTCCCATTCTTTATTCACTACACACTGGTTTATGCAGCCATGGTTGAATTTTTTGTTGGAATTGAGTTTTATTGGGGAAAATCCCCTAGACAAAGGCATGTAAGGGGAATTATTTTTACTTAGGAAAGTTTTAGAAATTTCATTATTTTAAATCAGAGATAACTGGTTCTTCCAGTGAATCGCCAATTTTTGTGTTGTGCAACAACCCCCCATTTATTTATATATAAATCTCTTAGGAAATTATTATATAAATAAATAGGGACCCTTTACAATTTAAAAAACATAGGAAAATAACATAGTTTAGGGTTTTAAAATGACAAATTTAAATTTTCGAATAAACAAATCCAAATTCATTAGGCCCAAACACCTTGAAGAAGCCTACCTAAAAGAAAATCTTGGCATATCTCATTTCACAAAGTCTCAATGAACAATGCCTCTTTTTTATCCTTTCAAAACTTGCAATGCAATATACTATAGCCCCTGAGAACCAAACATGTCTAAATCTCAAAAGGCTTAAGTATTATAAACAAACTACTTTACGTTGGAACTTTCCCGCATCACAATTTTATAACGAAAACAATATATGAAAAATCCTGAGGACCATTCTGATTGTGAAATGCGATAAACTAACCGGAACCGATAAAACAATGAACGTAGTCTATAAAAATCTTGCGTCTGGTTAAATCACAAACTAGCAAAAAGGCTCGCTGCTCCTTTCATCCCCGATCCTCCGATTGTGATAAAGCTATTTCTTAAAGGCGCGCTTTAATAAAATCATAAGTCTGTCTAACTAAAAGAAAAAGTCGCGCTTGTTAATAATTAGTTAGGCTCGCTATAATGCCACGTCATTTCTCACGATTTCACAATCACACTAAGCCTTTGGCCATATCCATTCTCCTCTACTCCCAAAACCTCTGATTGCAATATTGTGATCATCGTATTGTACATCCCCCATACCCAATGAACAGATATATCGTTATCGATATCGCATATCGGCAAAGCACATGTAAAGAGGTTTATATACCATTTGAAATTTTTCTGTGATGCGATATATTAATGGGATAATAGATAACCACGTGAAGCCATGATTTCAGTTATTAAAGGATTCTAATGGTATTTATGATTTAAAAGCCCAAGGTGATTTAATGTACTGTATAGATTGCTTTGCATTTAAAATATGTTTCCCATCATTTCAAGCCATGTATGTTCAAACGATTCTACATTTCATGCCTATTTCTCTTCATTCCTCTCTGTTTTCAATTCGTAGGTTTAGCCCGAGAAAGAGTTGTGTAACAGGATGACTAAGTCGAATAAAGCAAAGAAAACCATGGAGACCTCACAATCTTCTGCTCCTAATGTAACCGAAGTTCCCCCCCTTTTCTCAGATACCACATGCATAATCGACGGCAGAACCTCCTCATGGCAATCCATGTACCAATTGCAAGAAATCGAAGGTCGTAAGATAATTCAAAGAGTGGAAACAATAGACGCTACTTCCTCTTCTGAAGCCTCCCACTACGAAGTTACAAGCACTTTTCTTCATAGAATTATTGCTAGACCCAATATTATGCCTTATACCGATATGGTAAAATGGATAATTGAGAATATTAACATGGTCGATCGGACATTCCAGACTTCAACAAAAATAGTTATCGAATCCTTTACAGCTAAAGACTTGAAGAAAATGTATCATATACCTGACCCACAAAAGGTGTATGAAAAATCCTTCCTCAAGAAATTTTCAAGCGAGAATGATGTGGCATCAGACCCAATCAAACAATGGAGATCCTACCCGAACAAACACAAGCATGAGAAATCGGGTATGTATTCTATATCTTCTCTCGTCGCTCCCTATTCTTATATTGTAGCTATGATGTGTAGGTTGTTTGGGCATGCCAATACAGCTAATTTCTTAGTTAAATGGGTTCCTCTAATTCATGCAGTACTTAATTCTTTTATAATGGATTGGGTCGCTATCCTTTCTAATAATATTGTCTTCCAAATCCGAGAGTTTAGACAACATCGATATGTCTCTACCAAACTAGTTCCACCCTTTTTCATGAGTACATATATTATGGACGCGGTCTACTGCACTACTAGTTTCCTATCCATGGGGTGGAAATGGACCATTCAAGATCCCACTCCCATCCATATATACCATAAAATCTTGTGGGAATCTAATTTCCACACCCATTTCTATAAAATTTGTCAAGGAGTTATGCTACCCATCCACCAAGCCGTTTTTGACAAAAGGGCCCCAAGATTGTCTAATGAGGCCAAAATTGATTTCATACCAATAGAAAGGTGGTTTGGAGAAGATATTTTTACCTATGTCTAAGTCTATGGAAGCCTAGCACCTCCCCATGTCCTCCCATTGTATGTCCCAGATAAACTACTTTCTAGGGAGATTGCCTATCAAACTGTAGGGGATGGGCTAACCAAGACCCTAAAGGAATCCAAGAAGTCTCTTTGGCCTTCGTTCCCCCTCTAATGGGGTGTTTATGAACTACATGTTTTCAAGCATGTTGCGTTTGAAATCAATCATATTACATGCTTGAAACTTTCCACCATTCCTAGCAGACAGTTCGACCCTAACAAAGTTACACACAATTTCACTGCCCAAGTTAAAATTAGTCAGTTCAGTCATGAAGATGATGATTATGATGACCTATTTGAGTCTTCTGAACCATTTTCACAAGTACAACATTTGGCCACGTTAAAACTAGATCCACAAAGGTTAGCCCAATTCCGACAATACAGAGAAAGAAGACTGCAAAAGGTCCCTTTGGATCTGTTAAGGATTCCTCAACTGATTATCCAAGTGGAGCAGGATTCGGAACAGAATTCAGAGTAAGACTTAGAAAAAGTCTAAAAATAGGCTTCAGAATAGAATTCAGGGCACAAATCAAAACAGGCTTCCGAACAAGGTTCAGAGCATAATTCAGAACAGGGCTTAAAGAAGAACACAAAGTAGAACTTAGAGAAGAGTTCAAAAAAATATTCTGAACAAAAATCAAAAAAAGTCTCCAAGGAGATTGAATTGGAATATATATCCACAAAAGTACACACTGATGAATCTCCCTTCAAGAATCAGTTGGATGAATCATGGAAACAATTTGATCAACAACTTAGAGGAAAACAAGGGGCATAAGATATTGAAATGGAGAAAACATTCAACACACCCCAAAACATTGGACAAAGCTCGTTCACTGATAGGGCTACTAATAAAGCTTTCACTACAAAATAAATTGAGATCGTCTCGGCCTTCCCTTCATCTAAAATCATCCTCAAAGTGGAAGAAATTTCTCAAAGTGATGTCTTTTATAGTCCCAAACATCGGGACATGGTAAAAATACAAAGGAAAAGGAGAAGAACAAAACCATCATTAGCATTCATTCCTGGTGATGAACCTATGGATATAGTATGGAAGGATACTCCCATTGATCCTTCAGAGAATTTGACAAAATTATCACAGTTTGCAGGTGCTTATGCATCTGCTACAATTGACAAGGCAACCAAAGTTAGACAACTGGTCAGGAAAAAGAAGAAATAATTCAGCAGTTAGAACAACACTTGGCAGAAGAGAGACAAAGTATTGACAATCAAATGAAAATAGAAATGTCCCAATTAAAATAGATATTTGATCAATAGTAGTAGGCAGAGACAAGTACTAAGGATATCCAAATACAACAACTAAAATTTTTACTTGATTGGTTGAAGGATAATCCTAAAGTGGAGGATTTTATAAAAGAAGCATTAGAGATCAACACTTTTTTATCAAGGCAACAAGCAACATTCTGTCAAAAGTTTTCTATCATCAATCCAATGTGTATTACAAGTGATTCACTGATGAATCAATCATCCAATCTGAGGGTGACTTTCAATGATATTGATGATAAAATCTTGGGATACATAACATGGTAGGATACTCCAGAGGGAAGAGCAGCAGATCTTCCCAGAATAGAGGAATCACACAAGGAAATCCTCTTTACTGATTGGGACATTCAATTGAAGCAGGCAGAAAGAGAAGTTTCCAGAGCAACCGATGTTGCAAATAATATCATTGAAACTATCAATGATAATCTGCACAATGCTAACTTGATTCAAGAATGCCCACCTGGTAGTCTTCCTGATATCAAAGTCTTGGAAAGGAAATGGAAAAAACTTCAAAAGCAAGGGAAGAGGCAATTAAACAGCTGACCAAACTCGACTAGGAAGTATATTGGAAATATCTGGTGAAGCCACATAGTCAATGGCTAATGCTATGTTGTCTTGCTGACTCATCCACCCATATGCTTCCTACTCTTTCAGATACATTTTACACAAGATAGCTACACATGAGGACAGATAAACCTCATAAAGCTAAGCCAATGATGGATA
The DNA here is from genome assembly GCA_031772625.1 of Pinus tabuliformis. NCBI lineage: Eukaryota > Viridiplantae > Streptophyta > Pinopsida > Pinales > Pinaceae > Pinus > Pinus tabuliformis. The sequence goes on along the minus strand of CM062816.1, from coordinate 388,989,356 downwards.
TTTACGAGCTCAGACATCGAATGATAGAATAGACACAATTTCGTTCTTGAGCTCGTCATTTCAACAATTTCTATTTTTGTCTTTCTTTCACTTATTTTAAGGATTGTTGTTTTAAAATCCTCAGAACTTTCATGTAATGTCTAATTTTATACTTTATTTTTGTTATATAAACCCTTTCATGTCTACAAAGAAAACATCCCCAAATTTTATAAAGAAAAACTTTGGAAGCTTGCACTTTTGTACTTTGGAAACCATCTTAATGAAAAATACTGGACTGGAGCTATTTATTTCATGAGCAGAGTCATATACATCGGGTACTTTTATCATTGCATATTTATTTTGTTTATGAATTGATAGTCATTTCATTTGTATTGTTTGTTATGTGTATCTCTTTTAATGCAGTTATGTTTTAACTCACTTCTGAATATGCTAGAATTTTCCTCCTTAATACATATATGAGAAATGTTTGAACATTATTTGATACGATATGTGTTTCATCAATTATTTTGATTAACTATTTAATCAAAATAATTATTTTAAAAAACTTTTCATTTATGTAAGTGTTTGATCAATCTTCATTATCATACACTAAGGATCATTATTCTAGATCACATATATATAAGTAAACCTTGGGTAATAGATAGATGAAATATACATGTATTCTATATGAAAACCACCCCATCTATCACTTAGTTTTCTGGTCATCAACACTTTATCCATCCTATCACATTTTTATTAGGAAACTTGTCCCATCATATCGAGTCGGAGCCACTATTCCAGATGGATAAGGGACGGTATTCAACTCCCTGACTGGGTGGTTTTCCCCCATGTTGTTGTATATATTTTCGAGGCTTCAACATTTTGGCGCTAGAAGGAGGGCCCAGAATATGAATGTAAAAGAGAACTCAATCTAAATTAATAATCCATTCCAAGAGTCTCTCCCCCTAAAGATAACCTCCAACTTCTAGATCTTCATCGAAAACTCCTATTTCTAGATCAGAAGTTGAGCAATCACCTCCGAAATATCCTAGTACATTTCCTGAAGCACCTTCTTCAGATTATAATCCTGAATCACCTAAGGTCTAGACTTTAATAAATAAAATAGGATAAATCTCTCTTTCAGTAGAAAATCATGTGTGATCTGAAGCTTCTAAAGGAAGTATTACTTTTATTTTGTAACCTACTCGGATTCTAACTCATTCTCAAAGCGAGAAGCTTGGGGTTCCTCCATTTTAGTTTCCTCTTCCTTCTTTCTGAAAGAATACTTAGAAATCCAAGTCACATACATCAACTAGTGAGGTTTTGTCAAATTCCCCTCCACAAACACCTTCATTCCCTCCATTCATTCCTGTTAATACTCCTTCTTCTCAAGGTATTAGTGCTAGTTCATCCATCACTAATACACAACCTGCCTCTTCTTCCACACAATCACCCTCAATAATGACAGGAAGACAACAACAACAACATCAACAAATACCATCACCAGTCATACCATGGGCCAATCGTGGAGTTGTGCAAATGGAATCACCTCTCCATGATCTACATAAGCATCTTGAAATATGGCTACCAAAATTTAATCCTGATGACAGATTACCTGTTGAAGAGCATCTCCATAATTTTATGTTGGCCATTAATCTTAATGGAGTAGTTAAAGAAGACTGTGTAGTAATATTATTTCCCGACACCCTCCAAGGATCAATGGGTTCATGGTATTTCTCATTACCACCAGGGTCTATTACTAATTGGGACATGTTTTAAGAACAATTCTTAGCTAAATTTGTTGATGACTGCACAATTTCATCCCTTATTAATGATCTTTCTAATTTAAAAGATAAGCCAAGTGAAAATATCAAATATTTCAATCCTAGATTCAATAAATTGCTAAACAAAATCCTAGTCACATCAAGCTCTTGTGTTGATGTCCATATTGAGTGATTTATTTCTTCTCTTCCTTCCAATATAGTGATTCTTGTAGATAGAGCCAATAAGGTTAATTTAGTAGAAAACATGAAAGAATCTATGTCTGTAGAAAAGAGAAGAGTTGCATTGGAAATAAGACTGCCCAGGAAGAAAGAAAGATGAAAAAGGTCACATTTAAGGATGAATCAAAGAAGAAAGCCCCTAAGGATCCTTTTGATCTGGAAGGCTTGCAAAAATTCCTTAAAACCATGTCAAATGAAATGGTAGAAATTAAGAAATAGGTAGTTGAATCCTCTTCTAAGAAACCTTTTAGATCCTTCAAGAGGAATCAAACATCTAATCCTCAACCTCCAAATACAATATCCAATGTTGAGTTTGATTTAGATGAAGATGATGAAGAAACTACATTGTCTGATGATGAGACTGAAGATGAAGAATTGGTTGAAGTACATGGGATGTGGGATTTTATCCTACCTACTTCCGACAATGAAGATGAGAAAGAAGCTTTACCTATTAGCACTAGGAGCAAAGGCTCTGTTGATTCAACACAATCAACCCAAAATAAAAATCCCTCAACCTCTGCTACCAAGGATAAAGTGGTCAATAAAAAGTCTTCTCCTACATCTCCTCAACCAACCCCATCCTCATCTAATCCTCCATCTTCATCCAAAACCTTGGTAGTTGTTGATACCATGGAATATAACATAGTGGAGGACATGAAGAAAGCCAAAGAAAATATCTCTCTTCATGAGCTCAGTAAGCTTAAACATCAGTAGAAGCTATTACTAAAAGAATTGAATGTAGTTCATGCTTCTCCTCTTCCTACTGTTGTGTTATCCAAAGCTTCTAGAGGAATGGGTAAGCCTCCCAATGATTCATCAAATAAGGTTGATCCTACCGATGTTATCTTAATTGGTGATAGATCTAACTCACATACTCCCCCTTTCCTCTTAACTTATGAAATATTCAATAAAAATATTCACAGTTGCTTAATAGACTCAGGGGCCCCTTCAAACATAATGCCAAGATCAGTCTACATGAAATTAAATTTTTCACCCCAAAAGTCTGCAGTCCACATTTTCCAACTTGATAGAACAAAAGTTGAAGTCTTAGGGGAAATGAACTTAGTCATCATTAGAATTTTTTCTAATCCAAAAGTTTCAAGTAATTGACATACTAGTTGCTGATATTCCCGAATTTTATGGTTTAATTCTTAGTAGAGACTGGTCTGAGAAACTTCATGGCTATTTTGCAACAGATTGGTCTCACATGTGGCTCCCTTACAACGGAAAGCCAAATCAAATCAGAATTGACCGAGAAAAACATTTGAAGCATACAACGACTGATTTTGAAGATGAAAATGAACCAGTAGCTTTTAACAATAATATCATTGGAAACTACTCTGCTGAGTCATTTTTAGGAAATTTCAATGCACAGAAGTCACATTTTTTGGATAACTTTGTTACTTCCCAGATTGAGAACTTTTCTCAAATAGATTCTTCCAGATGTATAAATCTTGTAGATAAACCATTAGTTAAACTTTTTTTTTGGACATTATATTTTGATGGATCTAAACCCAATGCTGGTGCAGGAGCTGGTTGTATATTAATTCGTCCAAAAGGTGAAAAAACAATGCTAACATGTAGGTTGGAATTTGAATGCACAAAAAATATTGTTGAATAGGAGGAACTAATCCAAGGTTTGTATAAAGCAATAGTCCTTGATATCAAATACCTTCAAATTTTTGGAGATTGTGAAATTATTATCAAACAAGTAAGAAACATCATTCATTGTCTCTTTGGACATTTAAAACATTACCAATCATTAGTCTAAGATCTTACTTCACATTTTTTAGCATTCAACATCTCTCCTATCCCTAGAATTCAAAATGCAAGTGCTAACCTTCTGGCTAACATAGCATCCAAACTTATACCATCAAAGGATTACAGTCCAGATAGGTTTTCCATAGAATTAATTTTTCGACCATCCATTCCCGATAATGTTACCAATTGGCGAGTGTTTAATGACGACGAAGATATCCTAAGCTTTTTAACATCTGAAGGATCATATGATGATCAAATAATTGATGAAAGTGAACATGATAATCAGTTGAAACAGAAGTCCAATGAGAATCCCATACCTAAATCTGTGGTAAAACTTGAAGATCTTTATGATCTAAAAGACAAATTTAAGAAGGTTACTAATTCTAAACTCCAAAGTTCAACCTTAAGGTTTGAACTAGTAAACCTTGGAACTGATATCAAACCAAAAAACATCAATCTAGGACTTGGTCTCTCACCTAATGAGAGATCAACCTTTATTCATTTATTAAAAAAGTATAAAGGTATCTTTGCTTGGAGATATGACAATCTTAAAACATATGATACCTCCATCATACAACACACTATTCCCATGATATCCAATGACAAACTAGTACAACATAAATTAAATCAACTTCACCCCAATCTAGAAAGTCAAATCAAGTATGAGTTGAATAAACTCCTTAAAGCCAAGATTATCTTTCTTGTTAGGCATTCAAAATGGGTTTCAAACTTAGTACATGTCAGGAAGAAGAATGGTGACATTCGCATCTGTATTGATTTTAGAAATATCAATAATCTTGTCAGAAGGACGATTTTCCATTACCGACTATGGAGCAAATACTACAATCAGTAGTTGGTTTAGGACTAATGTCTTTTCTTAATGGATTTTTAGGATATACCCAAATCCTGGTCCATCCAGATGATAGATTGAAGACTAAGTTCAAAACTAAATGAGGGACCTATGCCTACAAAAAATTCCTTTTGGTTTAATAAACGTAGGGGCAACCTTCCAAAGAGATATGGATATAGCTTTCAAGGGTCTGATAAACAAAACTGTTGTCATTTACTTGGATGACATAATTGTTTATTCCAAAAAGAGAAACAACCATTTACATGACTTGAAGCAGATCTTTGAATGTTGCAAAAAGTATGGAATTTCATTAAATCCAAAGAAATCTTATTTTGCTCTAGATGAAGGTAAGATTTTAGGGTTTATTGTATCCAAAAAGGGCATATGTATCGATCTAGATAGAATAAAAGAAATTTCTAAAATTTCTTTACCCACAATAAAAAATCTATGCAGTCCTTTCTAGGTCAGATAAATTTTGTTAAGAGATTTGTCCCTGACTTTTCCCAAATTGTTTTACCATTACAAACCATGATTAAGAAAAATTAAATCTTTAAGTGGGGACATAACAAAAGGGAAGCTTTTGATTTAATCAAACAAGCCATTATGAATGCTCCCTCTTTAACAACTCCATTTTTTTCTAATCATTTCATCTTGTATACATTCACTTCTCAAACATCTTATGTTGTTGTTCTAACACAACTTAATGATCAACAAATTGAAGCACCCATCTCTTTCTTTAGTTCTAATTTTCAAGGTGCTGAACTAAATTATTCAGAGGTGGAGAAGCAAGATTTTGTTGTTTTCAAATCTATAAATCACTTCAAGCCTTTTCTCCTAAAAATCCACACTAAAATAATAGTCTCATTCTCAGTAGTGAGACAATTGCTTATGCAAAGGGAAGTAGGGGAAAAAAGGGAAAATTGGGTAACAACCCTGCAAGAATATGATATTGACATTAAACCAACCAAAATTGTCAAAGGAAAGGGATTTTGTAGGTTGCTTACATGAGCTTCCAACCTACCAGTAGATGAGGACTCAAGTAGTACTGCATACATATCTGAGGTAAGCTTAAATGATTTGGAGTCCCAATATATTGATCTCATTTTTTATTTAAAAGATGGAGATGCTCCTCCTAAACTCAATCACAAAAGAAAAAGGAATTTAAGATTAAAAGCAAATCAATATGAAATCATTGATGATGTGTTATTCAGGAGAAATTATGATTCTGTATTATTAAGATTCCTTGAAAAGTCGGAAGCAAATAAGGTTTTGCAGGAACTCCACAATTGACCAATTGGTAGACATTTTGGAGGAGATACTACTGCACATAAGATCCTGCATGTTGGGTACTATTGGCCAACTTTGTTCAAGGATACGTGAGGAAATGCAAAATATGCTAGACTTCTACTGGAAGACAATGGAAACCAGCCTTACCTCTGCAACCAGTCAAGATTGAACAACCTTTTGAACAATGGGGTTTGGATATCATAGGTGAGATTGTTCCTCGTTCCTCAAAGCACCATAAGTATATCCTTACAGCGACAGACTATTTTACTAAGTGGGTGGAAGAAATTCCACTAAAGATAGCCAATTCTAATGTTATCATTGAATTCATTGACCAATTCATTATTACTAGATTTGACTTACCAACTGCACTTATGTTTGATAATGCATCTTACTTTTAAGGAAATAATATGACTGAATTTGATCTTAAGATGGGTTTTAAGCTTAAGTACTCTACTAACTACTACACCCAAGGAAATGGTTTAGCAGAATCAACCAATAAGAACCTCATAAGAATTACTAAAGGAACTGTTCATCAGAGCCAAAAGAATTGCCACAAACCTTTGACATTTTCTCTTTGGGCAGATCGAATAACTCAAAAAGCCTCAATAGGCACTTCTCCTTTCAATCTAGTATATGGGAAAGAGGCTATCATTCCTTCAAATCTAGCTCTTCCCTCATTAGCACTAGTCCAATTTATTCAAGATACACCTTTATGTTCTTTATAGCTAAGACAGTCTCAAATTCTTAAACTAGATGAAGAAAGGGAGAAAACCAAGCTTACACATGCTTGCCATCAACAGCGAGTCAAATCTTCTTTTGATGCAAGTTCTGTTTCCACAAAATATTTTCAAATTGGAGATCTCGTCCTTACATGGGACAAGGCACATGAGGAAAAAGGAAAGCATATTAAATTCCAGAAAATGTGGCTTGGACCATTTTAAATTATTGAACAAATAGGCACATCAACATTCATATTGCAAGATTTGTCAAGAAAGAGAGATTCTCTTCCTATCAATGGGCTTATTTAAAAACAAAAAAAACAAAAAAACAAAAAAAACAAAAAAAAACTTTTCTTAGAAGATAATATCTTCTAGTCTAACATTATTGCATTTTTTTTAGTTTTGTTAAAAAATAATGTTAAATAGCATTACTTTTGGCTTTATAATAAAATATCTTGTAACATTTTAGATCTTTTGCTTTGAAAGTAGGAATTCTTAAGGAAATTATCACAACATTGAAAATTAGCTAAGTATCATAAAAATCTGAAATTTCCCTTTTCCATCGAAATTGTAAATTATTTGAAAAGCCTTCAACTTTATAAAATCCTTTTATTCTATTATCAGTGAAGAAAAGTTATCTTTAACAAAGTAAAGACTATTTGCAACTAAGCATCTCCAACTCTAAAATTTTCATCCAAAACTCTTGAGTAAATGATTCTCCCCATCCATTAACTTTACTTTTTTAGAGTGTAATTCAAAAATATATTAACCTTAAAAGATAAGAGGTCTCATCATGAGTCTTTTTACCATGTTCATAGGGAAATAATACACTGACATTACCAACACAGAATACCAAACTAGGGTAATGGTTTATGATTATTTTAATCTTAAGACTAAGGGGTCTCATCACGAGCCATCTTGTCAAGTTCAATTACAGCCAGTGAATGGCATTGTCACTTTATGGTCACCAAACCAGGACAATGTCTTTTAGGTAATGAAAAAGTTGTTAAAAGAAAAGTAAATAAATAAAAATGAAAAAAATGAATATACGTATACTTTTGAAATTATCTTTAAAGACTGCACTCTTAAATGGATGTGATTCTGAATCATTGATTGTTAAAAGGTAACCATGTCGAGGCTATGAATGCTTGCTTGTAGCAGTGTCTCTACCTATGACAAATGAGTATATTAAAATGCTAAGTTGTAAAAAGCCCCCTACTTTATCTTTACAACCAATTAAAGACTGATATAGACAAAAAGTATTTTCATCTATAAGAGGGTATAAAAGGAATTATGATTAAGTGATTTTTTTATATTCAAAGTAATGTTACTTATCTAAATATTTCGAAAATACTCTTCCTTTCCTGAATTATTTTTACTTAGGAAAGTTTTAGAAATTTCATTATTTTAAATTAGAGATAATTGATTCTTCTAGTGAATCGCCAATTGTTGTGTTGTGCAATAACCCCCCATCTATTTATATATAAATATCTTAGAAAATTATTATATAAATAAATAGGGACCATTTAAAATTTAAAAAGCATAGGAAAATAGAATAGTTTAGAGTTTTAAAAGGACAAATTTGAATTTTTGAATAAAAAAATCCAAATTCATTAGGCCCAAACAACTTGAATAAGCCTACCTTAAAGAAAATCCCAACATATCACATTTTACAAAGTCTCAATGACCAATGCCTTGTTTTTATCCTTTCGAAACTTGCGATGCGACATATTATAGACCCCAAGAACCAAACATGTCTAAATCTCAAAAGGCTTAAGTATTTTCAATAAACTACTTTAATTTGGAACTTGTTCGCATCGCAATTTTATAATGAAAACAATATATGAAAAAGCCTGAGGACCATTCTGATTGTGAAATGCGATAAACTAAGTAGACTCGATAAAACAATGAACGCAGTCTATAAACATCTCGTGTCCAGTTAGATCACAAACTAGGAAAAAAACTTGCTGCTCCATTCATCCTCAATCCTCTGATTGCGATAAAGTTATTTCTTAAAAGGAGTGCTTTAATAAAATCATAAGACTCAGTAACTAAAAGGAAAAGTCGTGCTTGTTAATAATCAATCGGGCCCGCTATCATCCAACATCATTTCTCACAATTTCGCAATCGTACAAAGCCTTTGGCCATATCCATTCTCCTCTACTCCCAGAACCTCTGATTGCGATATTGAGATCATTGCATTGTGCATCTCCCATACCTAATGAACCGATATATCTATATCGCCATCGCATATCGACAAAGCACATGTAAATAGGTTTTATATATCATTTTAAAGGTTTTTGCGATGCGATATATTAATGGGATAATAAATAACCATGCGAAACCATGACTTTAGTTATTAAAGTATTCTAACAGTGTTTATGATTTAAAAGCCCAAGGTGATTTGATGGCCTGTATAGATTGATTCACATTTAAATTATGCTTAAGATTATTTCAAGCCTTGTATGTTCAAACGATTCTGCATTTAACACCTATTACTCTACATTCCTTTGTCTTTCCAATTTGCAGGTTTAGACTGAGAAAGAGCTATGTAATAGGATCACTAAGTCGAAGAGAGGAAAGAAAACCATGGAGACCTCACAATCTTCTCCCCTTGATGTAACAGAAATACCCCCACTTTTCTCAGATACTACATGTATAATTAACAGCAGAACCTCCTCATGGGAATCCATGTACCAATTGCTAGAAAGTGAAGGTCCTAAGATAATTCAAAGAGTGGCAACAGCAGACGCTACTTCATTTTCTGAAGCCTCCCACTATGAAGCTGAAAGCTCTTTTATTCATAGATTTTATGTTAGACCCAAGATTCTGCCTTATACTGATATGGTAAAATGGATAATTGAGAATATTAACATTGTCAATCAGACATTCTAGACTTCAAGGAAAATAGTTATCGGATCCTTTACAGTTGAAGACTTGAAGAAAATGTATCATATACCTGACCCACATAAGGTGTATCACAAAAACATCCTCAATAAATTTTCAAGTGAAAATGATGTGGCATCAGACCTAATCAAACAATGGAGATCCTACCTGAACAAACACAAGCATGAGAAATCAGGTATGTATTCTATATCTTCTCTCGTTGCTCCCTATTCTTATATCACAGCTATGATGTGTAGGTTATTTGGGCACGCCAATACAGCTAAGTTCTCAGTTGAATGGGTTCCTCTAATTGATGCAACAGTTAATTCTTTTATAATGGATTGGGGCACTATCCTTTCTAATAATATTGCCTTCCAAATCCGAGAGTTTAGACAACACTGGTATGTCTCTACCAGAGTAGTTCCACCATTTTTCATGAGTGCATATATTATGGATGCGGTTTGTTTCACTACTAGTTTCCCAACCATGGGGTGGAAATGGACCATTCAAGATCCCACTCCCATCCATATATACCATAAAATCCCGTGGGAATCTAATTTCCACACCCATTTTTATAAAATTTTCCAAGTAGTTATGCTACCCATCCACCAAGACATTTTTGACAAAACAGCCCCAAGATTATCTGATGAGGCCAAAATTGATTTCATACCAATAGGCAGGTGGTTTGGAGAACATATTTTTACGTATTTCTGATTCTATGGAAGCCTAGCACCTCCCCATGTCCTCCCATTGTATGTCCCGGATAAACTACTTGCTAGGAAAATTGCCTATCAAACTGTAGGGGATGGGCTAACCAAGACCCTAAAGGAATCCAAGAAGTCTCTTTGGCCTTCATTCCCCATCCAATGTGGTGTTTATGCACTACATGATTTCAAGCATGTTGCGCTTGAAATCGATCATATTACATGCTTGAAACTTGCCACCATTCCTGGCAGAGAGTTTGACCCTAGAAAAGTTGCATAGAATTTCACTGCCCAAGTGAAAATTAGACAGTTCGGTCATGAAGATAACAATTATGATGACCTATTCGAGTATGCTAAACTATTTTCACAAGTATGGGATTTGTCCACATTAAAACTAGATCCAGAAATGATATCCCAATTCCGACAATACAGAGAAAGAAGACTACAAAATTTCCCTTTAGATCTGTTGAGGATTCCTCAACCGATTATCCAAGAGGAGCAAGATTCAGAACAAAATTCAGAGAAAGACTTAGAAAAGATCTCGGAACAGGCTTCAGAACAAAATTTAGCGCAAAAAATTAGAATAGGCTTTCGAACAAGGTTCAAAGTATAATTCATAACACAACTCAGAGAAGAACTTAGAGAAGAGTTCAGAAAAATATTCTGAACAAAAATCAGAAAAAGTCTCCAAGGAGATTGAAGTGGAAGATATATCCACAAAAGTACATACTTATGAATCTCCTTTCATGAATCAGTGGGATGAAGCATGGAAACAATTTGATCAACAACTTAGAGGACAGCAAGGGGCAGAAGATATTGAAATGGAGAAAGCATTCAACACACCCCAGAACACTTGAAAGAGCTCATTCACTGATAGGGCTATTGATAAATATGTCACTACAGAAGAAATTGAGATCATGCTGACCTTGCCTTTATTTGAAATCATCCTCAAAGTGGCAGAAATTCCTCCTCTTGATTTCTTTTATAGTCCCAAACATCAGGTTGTGGTAAAAAGACAGAGGAAAAGGAGAAGAAAAGAACCATCATCAACAGTCATTCCTAGTGATGAAATTATGGATATAGTATGGAAGGATACTCTCATTTATCCTTCAGAGAATTTGACAAAATTATCACAATTTGTAGGTGCTTATGCATCTGCTATAATTGACTAGGCAGTCGAGGTTAGACAACTAGTTAGAGAAAAACAAGAAAGAATTCAGCAGTTAGAATAGCAGTTGGTAGAAGAGAGACAAAGTATTACCCTGTTGTGCTCTACAACAACCCCCCATTTCATATCATTTTTATTTATAAAAATGATCATATGAAATGGGTCCCTTTAGAGTTTAATTGGTATCAATATTTTATTGTTCAAAAAGGTCCGATAATCAAATGAAATCATTATATAAAACCCTTTTGAAAAACCCATTTGATCAAATAAAACAAATCTTTGTCATTGCGATAAAGCGATCGCAAGATCGCATATCGCAATGACATAAGTTATATAAATAAGTGGCACATTGATCTCCGCCGATGCGATATCGCAATCGGTAATCGGCAATACTTTATGCAGATTTTAAAACACCCACATGCCATTAGCCCCGATGCGATATGCAATCGGCAATCAGCGATCGGCGATACTCTATAAGCAGTCTTAACGCGCCCAAAGCTTTTCGCCCCGATGCGATGCGATATCGCAATCGGCAATCGGCAATCGGCAATATCCAATGCACAATAATAAGGCGCCCAGGTCATACCCCCGCTGCGATGCGATATCGCTATCGGCAATCGGCGATACACTATTTATGATCATTACAATCCTCATTCTCCCAACGCAACGCGATATCGCTATCGGCGATCGGAGTTTGTGAATAGTGTCAATACAAAAGGTTTAAGGTTGCCCCGATGACCGATAACGATAAAGCACAGTTTTCGAAAAAGCCGTTAAAGGAAAGGATATCATGATTGTTTCATATTAAAGGTTTGATCCGTCCAACCATGATTCGCCTGCACACAACCGCCAAAATGCCCACAACATGCTTAAAATGAATTATTCGGCCGATTAACGATATAATGGGCATTTAAGATTGGCAGGTTTTAAACGGCCATTTAATGTGATCATAAGTCCTAAAATCCTCCCATGGATTGTGTCTGCGCCCATTTTAAAAGCCAATCCCTTATTACGCATCTGTCAATAGTTCTCATCACTTGCAAGTTTTCATTACTATTTCTCTGTATTACGCACATTTGCGCCTCTGTGCAGAATTCATCCGAAGGAGAAAGCTCAAACAAAATGGGGAAGAAATCCAAGAAGGCCACAGGCGCTTTCACTACGCCAGCTGCAGGACAGGTTCTCACTAGCCAGAAGAAAGGATTAATTTCGGATACAACATGTTCAGGTCTCGGCAAAACTACTTGGCAGGGTACCTACAACTTAATCGAAATTGAAGAACCTGCGGTGACAATTGTAGAAGCCACTGTTGATTCCACTCGTAAATCTGAGTCCACTCTCAAGGATTTGGCTGATTCCTTCCTTCACAGGATAGCAGCCAGGGAGCAAATTCCCCCATACACAGATGTAGTACATTGGGCAATTGAAGAAATCCCAATCATGGACAGAACCTTCAGCACCAGGGATGGGAGAATTTTCGGGTAGTTCAAAGCTGAGAACTTGAGGCAGATGTATCATTTTCCCGAACCAGAGAAGATATACAATAAGGCATTCCTAGAGAAAATCGCAAGTGAGAATGAAGTTGAATCCGAGCCCTCCGGGATTGGAGACAAAATCCGGCCAAGCATAAACATGAATCTTCCGGTAAGTACTCGGTTGACTCTCTGGCTTCTCCTTATTGCTATGCCGGAATAATGATGTGTAGACTATGGGGATTGCATGACTCTTCTAATTTCACCATAGAAATGGTTCCTCTAATGGAAGTAGCAGTGAACAGTATAATTATGGATTGGGCCACTATCCTCTCTGACAAATTAGCAACAGCTGTGCTTGAGTTTAGAAATAACACTGTCGTCTCTGAAAGGAAAATTCCCCCATTCTATTACAGTGCATATATTTTAGATACATTATGTTTCAATTCTGAATTTCCCGTCCTCGGCTGGAGGTGGACGCCACAAGATCCTACGGCTATCCACATTTACCATCAGAAATTATGGAAGACCTCTTACAAGCACCATCTGTATCAAATCTGCAATGGCTTTATGGTGTCTATTCATTATTCTATTTTTTATAAACCCATTCCCAAGATTTCCTATCAAGCTTCGTTTGATTTAACATCGATAGGGAGTTGGTTCGGAGAAGAGAGATTCACCTACATAAGAGTGTTCGGCAGCCAAGCCAACCCACATGTTCTCCCTTTGTATATACAAGATAAACTGCTAGCAAGAGAAATCGCTTATCAGATTACGGTTGAGAGTACTACACAGACTCTCAAGAAAGAAAAGAAGAGGGGCTGGCCCTCTTTTCCCTTGAGGTGTGGTGTCTATACTTTGCATGATCTCAAACATGCAGAAAAGGAAGCCACAAAGATTCAATCCTTAACTCTGGCAACTATCCCAAATAGGCCGTTTGATCCAAAGAAAGATGCCTATACTGCACTAGAACAGGCCAAATTGACAAAATTTGAGCATAAAGAAGATACGTTTGACGACCTGTTCATTTCGACCGAATCAATAGGTCAGGCTAGAGAACTCGCTAGAATAAAATATAATGATGAAGGGTTAACTGAGTTTAATAAACTTAGAGAACAGAGGTTGCAAACTCTGCCTCTAGATTTACTAGCAACGACCCCAGCGACATCATCAAGCGAGTCTGGTCGGCAACAGTCAAAGGAACCTCCTGTTATAACAAAGGATCATAAGAAGGAACAGGAGGAAAAGCAGAGGAGAGAACAAGAAGAACGGCAAAGAAAGGAAAATGAGGAAAGACAGAGGAAAGAGAAAGAGGAACAGCAAAAGAAAGAACATGAGGAAAGGTAAAAGAGGGAACAAGAGGAGCAACAGAAGAAAGAGCAAGAAAAAGAGCGGAAGGAGTCCCAAGCCGAAAAGGAGAAACAGACCACCACTGATGTCAATGTGGATACTAATATAGACCCCAAATTGCTCCAGGAATGGCAGCAATTTCATTCCATCATCAATGGCTTGGAATGTTCGAAGGATACAGACACTTCCAAGACAAACGACACACAGGACATCACTTCACCTCAGGGTCTAAGTGGAACCAGTGGCCCACCCATTTCTAAGGATGTTGAGATAATACCAAAGGACCCCTCCGACCAAATCATTCTCCAGGTAGAAGATATTCCTCCCCTGGATGTTTCTACAGCCCGAGGCATAGAGCAGTTGTAAAGCGACAAAGGAAAAGACGAAGGATTGATCAACCTTCCATCTTTCCAGAGCAGACAGTCACAGGTAATGTAGTTTGGAAGGAGGAATTGGACCCCTCTGATGACCTGACAAAATTGTCACAGTATGCGGGAGCCTATTCGGCAGCGACAATCGATAAGGCATCGGAGGTAAGTATTCTACTGAAAACCAAGGACCAAGAAATTTTCGCATTACAGGCAGAACTGGCTGAGACAAAGCAGAAGGCAGAGCAAACAGAGGAGCAATTGTTGGCACAACAGCAAATGAACAGTCAACTAACTCAGCAATTGCAGGCAGAAAAGCAAAGGATCGACCAAATCGCGATCCAGAAACAGAAGGAATTATCAGAGGCATTGGCACAATTAAGGGCAGTGAACGAGCAAATGATGAAAACAAAGGATGAGCAAATCACTCAATTTTCATCGCAGCTCGAAAAAGTAAAGGGCACTTCACAAGTGGCAGAATTCAGAGCGGAAGCATCACTTATAAACAGTGCATTAATATCCCAAGTTAAGCTCTTGTGTCAACAAATCGCTCAAGCAGAGCCACTGTGTGAATTAACGACCTCCATAAATCAGCAGGTAGAGAAGGCCAGGAATGAATTGGATCAGGACGAAGAGATCATAACTGCATTTTTCGACTGGCGAGATTCTGAGCAAGGGAGAGAAGCAAATTTGCCCAGGATCTCGGAAACACATAAAGACATACTCTTCACCGAATGGCATTCTCAGATGATGAAAGCAGAGAGGGCAGCTTCAAGATGTAAAGCAACTTCCAGCAATCTAGTGGAACTAGTTAACAACACTCTCTACTTATCAAATATGATTTCCCAATGCACACCAGGAAAGATGACAACAACAAACACATTGGAGCAATCATGTTATCCTGATTTAGAGGAAAAGGGGAGATTAATCGCTGGGATTAATAGTTTAAGCTTGGAAGCATATTGGCTCTTTCTGATTAAGCCGCATACACAGAGAGCCACCCTTAAGTGCCTAACAGATGCAATCGGGTATATAATTCCCGATATTCAGGATGCCACCTATGCCGCCCAGCTCAGTTCGCACCTCAACAAACCTCCTGAAGTAGAGCCAATGCTTGCAATAAGTCAGCTCAGATTTAAAGGCAAGCAGCCGACTTGATGAATCATGCTCCCGCCTGCCAGATCACTGGCAAAAATAGAATCAAAAGTTATTGATACCAATTAAGTAGGATTTCTGTTTATTAGATATTTAAATTAGTTTAGTATTTATAGACCCTTTCATTGTTTTGGAAAGGGTCGTAAAGTTTTGTAACAGACTTAAAAGGCTGAAGTTTGCACTATTGTGCTTCAGTCAATATTCTTTTATGAAACTGGACCAATTGTTCTTAATTTGACAAGGAAGCTTCTTTATGCAATTGTGCACTATTGTCTTTGTTGAGAATGTTTTTGCGTTGAAGGAAGAACTACAAATAGCGATTGATATTGGGAGTGTCAAGCAGCTCATATGGTATTTCTATCTATGTCTGAATTCATTCCTTTCATATGAATTGTTATGTGATTATTCTTGCTATTGTTGATTATATGCATGCGCTGTAACAGCAGATGTTTATTCATTCCACTATTGGATGTTTTATGATGTGCCTTTTCTTTAAATCATGTATATGTCAATGATATAAATGATAAAGTGTGGTACTATCGCCTTAATCGCTTTGCTTAATTATTTAAGCATAGCAATCATGAATAGAATATCGTCCATGTCTGTCAAATGGAGTCATCTATATGCCCGTTTATAGACACGGATCATCAAGCGCTGCACTTTAAAAGCTCAATAAGTCCCCGGGATAGATCATAGTTATTATATTCTTGTCAATAGTTTTAGTTATTCGCTCATCGCTAGCGTAGTTTATAAATCATCCATCCATCCCGTTTATCTATTTCTGGGAAACTGGTCCCATTATCCCTAGTCGGAGCCACTATTCCAAACGGAAAAGGAGCTGTACTAAGGTCCGGACCGGGTGGTTATCCCCAATGTTGTTGCAGCGATTTTCGAGGCATCAACATTTTTGGCGCTAGAAGGAGGGCCTAACTGTGAATGGCAAGCAAACCCAAATCTGCAAGCCATTCTAAGAGTAATTCTCTCTCCAAATCTCCTCGTACTTCCCAATTGCATGCTGGTTCTCCAGTATACAATCAAGAAGGAGCGGAATCAACTACCACTGCTCAAACCCATCATACTCGAGAACAATTAAGTCTTGAATCCCCTGAAGTCCAGTCTCTTATCCACAAACTTCAGAGCTTCTCGATTTCGCCACAGAAATCTGAGGTATCACAAAGCAGTGCGACTTCGCAGTTCAATTTATCTCATCCTCTCACCAGACTTCAAAGCGAAAAGCTCGGTATTGAACCCACTGAGTTCCCTTTACCCAAAAGGAAAAAGGCGAAGAAATATACTGAAGGATCTGATAGTGGAGAACTTTCATCCACATCCTCCATTTCATCTTCCCATCTGCAAAGTCAACCATCCACTCCCCCATTACATATTGTTGTTCACCAGGGATTAGAAGCCTCAACATCCCAACCTGCTCACTCCTCAGCATTATTTCCTTCCCATACATCTGGAATTCCAACAGTAGTATCAACCACTGTTGCTATTATAATGGCAGACCCATGGACCAGGCCAGGTGCAGTCAACATGCCTGCACCATTGCATCCTTTACCAGATGCTCCTGAAAAATGGCTACCCAAGTTTAACCCAGATGACGGAACCCAGGCTGAGGAACACATTAATAATTTTATGTTAGCAGTCAACTTGAAAGGAGTAACAGAACAAGATGTTGTTGTGAGACTCTTCCCTTACACATTGCAAGGATCAGCAGGATCCTGGTATTTCTCTTTACCCTCTGGTTCCATTACCAGTTGGAACACTTGCCAAGAGCAGTTTCTTACCAAATATGGAGATGATAGGTCTTTGGCTACTTTAATAAACGACCTCTCCAATCTGAGAATAGAGCATAGGGAACCAATAAAGGAATTTAATGCTAGATTCAATAAACTCCTGAACAAAATCCCTACAGCTTCCAAACCAAGTGAACAAATTCGAAGCGAATGGTATATCACCGCCCTACCTGCCAATATAGCCATTTTTGTAGACAGGGCTGGGAAACCTACCTTAGCTGAAAACATGAGAGAAGCACTTGTTGTGGAAAAGCGCATCAATGCTCTAGAGAAGAAAGCTGCTTTGGAAGACAGAAAAGCCAAAAAAGTCTCTTTCAAAGAGGATTCCAAGAAGAAAACCCCAAAAGACCCATATGACATGGAGGGTTTGCAAAAGGTCCTGAAAACTTTGTCTAACGAAATGGTTGAAATAAAGAAACAGGTGGCCGAAACCTCCAACAAAAGACCATTTAGGGCTTATAAGAAAACTGAACCAAAGCCACCGAATGTCATATCTAACGCAGATTCAGAGCAAGAAGAAGAGGAAGAGGAAACAACCTCACAAACTGATGATGAAGAAGAAGTAGCTGAATGCCACGGAATGTGGGATTTTATACTCCCCAACTCTGATACCGATAATGAAGAAGAAGCCTTCCCGGTCACTACTAGAAGTAAAAGTACTTCTGAACCTGCCCAGGCAACTTCAAAGAAAAGGAGTGCAGGTGCTACCACAACAAAGGAAAAAGTGCCTCCAAAGAAATCACCTGTAGTAGTTCCCCAAAACCAGCCTTCAACTTCTAATTCTCCTTCAACATCTAAAACATTAGTGGTATCCGATTCAATGGAATACAACATTGTTGATGACATGAAGAAAACTAAAGCAAACATAACCATGTTTTAACTTAGTAAATTAAAGCATTAGCAAAAATTACTTCTTAAAGAATTGAATGATGTTCCCTCTACACCACTTCCCAGTGCAAAAGCTGCTAATGATTCAGGCCAACCTCCTCCAGGTATGGTTGAAGCTACCAATTCAGTTCTGAATGGGGATAGATCAAATTCTCATACTCCACCTTTCCTTCTAACCTATGAGATCTATAACAGAAACCTGCACAACTGTTTAATTGACTCAGGGGCATCATCTAACATAATGCCAGCTTCAGTTTGTTCTAAACTGAACATTGAACCCCAGAAGTCTGCTATCCATATTGTACAGTTGGACAGGACCAAAGTACAGGTTGTGGGAGAAATTAATTCCGTAACTATCAGGTTGTCTGCTGATCCCAGAGTAGTACAAAGGATTGACATCCTAATAGCCGACATACCTGAATTTTACGGTTTAATTTTGAGTAGGGATTGGTCTGAAAAATTGCATGGGTACATTTCCACTGATTGGTCACAAATGTGGCTTCCCTATAAGGGTAAGCCAAATCAAATAAGGATCGATCGAGAAAAACATATGACCCACACAGTTACTGAATTTGAAAAAGAAAACCAACCCGTAGCGTTCAACAACAACATTTTGGGAAATTATTCATCAGAGTCATTCTTTGGCAACTTTGTTGCCCAACCCTCCCCTTTCTCGGTTAATCATTTTTCATCTCAGATTGAGAATTTTTCACAAACAGATAAGTCTAGATGTTTCAATGATGATGAGAAAACTGTAAATATGTTTGTTAATACTCCTTTATTTTGGTCTTTATATTTTGATGGCTCCAAGTCTAGCGAAGGCTCGGGAGCGGGATGTGTTTTGGTTAGTCCACATGGGGAAAAAACAATGCTGTCTTGTAGGTTAGAATTTGAATGCACTAACAACACAGCCGAATATGAAGCTTTAGTCCAGGGATTATATAAAGCAATCGGCCTTAAAGTGCAATATCTAAAAGTATTCGGGGATTCTGAAATTATCATTAAACAGGTGAGGAATGCAATTCATTGTCTTTCAAATCACCTCAAGCATTATCAATCGCTAGTGCAAGATCTTACCTCACACTTTTCTGCATTCAACATCTCCTCCATTCCTAGGTCGCAAAATTTGGCAGCCGACCTACTAGCCAATGTAGCTTCCAAGCTTCTACCTTCTGAAGACTATAGCCCTGATAGATTTTCCGTAGAATTGATTTTTAGGCCTTCAATTCCCGATAATGTCACTAATTGGAGAGTATTCAACCGTGATGACGATATTTTACAATTCTTAACTTCTGAAAAGTCTTATGATAATCAAATCATTGAAGAAGATGAGCATGACTCCCAAATAAAAGAAACACCTCAGGAAAATGCAATTCCTAAGCCTGTGGTAAAGCTAGAAGATCTTTAAGATATTAAAGACAGGTTTAAACCTGTAACTAATGCAAAGCTCCAAAGCTCTACCCTAAGGTTTGAATTGATAAATTTAGGTACTGAGCAAGCTCCTCAAAATGTTAATTTAGGATTAGGACTTTCCTTGGAAGAGAAAGAGGAATTCATTAAACTGTTAAGGAAAAATAAACAGTTTTTCGCTTGGAAATACGATGATTTGAAGACTTATGATACATCTATTATCCAACATACCATTCCAATGCTTCCCGATTAGAAACTGATTCAACAGAAGTTAAGAAAAATACATCCAAACTTAGAGAGCCAGATAAAGTCGGAACTTAACAAACTCCTGAAAGCCAAGATTATTTTTCCGGTCCGACACTCAAACTGGGTCTCTAATATGGTGCCAGTAAGAAAGAAAAATGGCGATATTCGAATTTGTATTGATTTCAGAAACCTGAACAAAGCAAGCTTGAAAGAAAATTTCTCATTGCCTACTATGGAGCAAATACTTCAATTAGTAGCAGGCTCTGAATTGATGTCCTTTCTAGATGGTTTCTCAGGATACAACCAAGTCCTGGTTCATCCTGATGACCAGCTTAAAACTACATTTAGAGCAAAATGGGGAACATATGCATATCAGAAAATGCCTTTTGGACTTATTAATGCAGGAGCGACATTCCAAAGGGCTATGGATACAGCTTTTAGAGGGTTGATTAATAGAACAGTAGTCGTCTATCTAGACGATATAACTGTATTCTCTAAAGAGAGGTCTAATCATTTGCATGACTTGAGTCAAATCTTTCAACGCTGCAAAAGATATGGTATTTCTCTTAACCCTAAAAAGTCGTTCTTTGCTCTTGATCAAGGGAAACTCTTGGGTTTTATTGTGTCCAAAGATGGCATTTATATTGATCCTGATCGGATCAAAGAAATCTCTGAAATCCCTTTCCCACACAATAAAAAATCAATGCAGTCATTTTTATGCCAGATCAATTTTGTTAAAAGATTTGTTCCAGATTTTTCTCAAATTATTTTGCCACTTCAAACAATGATTAAGAAAAATTCAGTCTTTAAGTGGGGATCAGTAGAGAAAGAAGCTTTTGATCTAATCAAGCAATCAATAATCAATGCCCCATCCTTAAATACTCCAAATTTTTCCAATCATTTTACATTGTATACCATCGTATCCAACTCATCGTATGCTGCAGTACTCACGCAACTAAATGATCACAATTTGGAAGCACCCATTTCATTTTTTAGCTCAAATCTTCAGGGTGCTGAATTGAATTACTCCGATGTAGAAAAACAAGCCTTTGCTGTATTTAAAGCAGTCAAGCATTATAGACCCTTCCTTTTGAAAACTCACACAAAAGTTATAGTTCCTTTCCCAGCGGTAAGGCAACTATTAATCCAAAAAGAACTGGGTGAAAAAAGGGCAAATTGGGTCACAGCGCTTCAAGAGTATGACTTAGAAATTAGGCCAGCAAAGATTGTTAGGGGCCAAGGTTTTTGCAGGATATTAGCAGGAGCATCCAACATTCTTGAATCAAGCAATACAGATCAAGCTGAAGAAATCAATTAGATAAGTGTTACTGATTCTGAATCTCAATATGCAGATTTAATCTTTTATTTAAAGAATGGTTATGCACTTCCAAATCTGTCTTACAAAAACAAAAGGGCCATTAGGTTAAAAGCGAAGAATTTTACAATTATTGATGATGTGCTTTTTAAGAAGAATTATGATTCTGTTTTATTAAGATGCCTTGAGTAACCTGAAGCCCAAAAGGTTTTGCAGGAGTTACATGATGGACCAGCAGGAGGACATTTTGGAGCTGACACAACAGCTCACAAGATTATTCATGCTGGATATTATTGGCCCACTCTGTTTAAAGATGCCCACGAGTATGTAAGGAAATGCCTCAATTTCCAAACTTCTAATGGAAGACAACGAAAACCGGCTTTCCCTTTGCAACCAGTCAACATTGAACAACCATTTGAGCAATGGGGATTGGATATCATTGGGGAAATTAATCCACCTTCTTCCAAACAGCATAAGTATATCCTTACTGCTACCGATTATTTTACTAAATGGGTTGAGGCAATCCCTTTGAAGACAGCAAATTCCAAAGCAATCATTGAATTCATAGATCAATTCACCATTACCAGGTTTGGTGTCCCAAATGCTCTTGTTTTTTATGACGCTTCTTATTTCTCAGGCAATGCTATGTTTGATTTCGCTATTAAAAGAGGATTTAAATTAAAATATTCTGCTAATTACTATCCCCAGGGTAATGGTTTAGCAGAATCTACTAATAAGAATCTGATCAAAATTATTAAACGAACTATCGAACAGAATCATAGAAACTGGCACAAATCCTTAGTGTTTGCATTATGGGCTGATAGGATAACACAGAAAGCTTCTATAGGAACTTCTCCATTTAATCTTGTGTATGGAAAAGAAGCAATACTACCCACAAATCTTGTTCTTCCTTCTTTAGCCCTAGTACAGTTTATTGAGGAAAGTCCTTCCTCTTCTATTCAGTTTAGACATGACCAAATTCTAAGATTAGAAGAGGAAAGAGAAAAAGCCAAGGTTATCCATGCCAAACATCA
The DNA here is from genome assembly GCA_031772625.1 of Pinus tabuliformis. Lineage (NCBI taxonomy): Eukaryota > Viridiplantae > Streptophyta > Pinopsida > Pinales > Pinaceae > Pinus > Pinus tabuliformis. The sequence goes on along the minus strand of CM062816.1, from coordinate 388,966,962 downwards.
GCAAATCATCAACGCAGCTTTTGATTCAGTCTCATCCGGTTCAAAACAATTCCAAGTCGGTGATTTAGTTCTGAAATGGGACAAAGCCCATGAGGACAAGAGCAAACACACCAAGTTCCAGAAGTTGTGGCTTGGACCATTTCAGATCTGTGAGAAGATAGGCCATTCAACCTTTATATTGCAAGATTTATCAGGTTTGAGAGATTCTCTCCCTGTTAATGGCCTTATCTTGAAAAAATTCTTCAATTGAGAAGGTAACCCCTTCTCCTTTCATTTTGGTAGGATTTTATAATTTGTAGGATTTTTAGGAAATAAGGTTGTGAGGTATCTTCCATTGACCTTTTGCTGTGTTTGAAAAGTTGTCCCACAGAAGTAGTATGAATATTTGCTTTTAAATAATAGAACTCTTAACCAAAAGGGATAATTTCTAGGAAATTAGGTATCATTGTATTCTGAAACCACAGTTCAAGTTTTGTGAACTCCTCTCAAAGCATAGAAGTATTGTAAATCATTTTCTGTTTTCAAATTGGTCTCAAAAGGTTATCAATATCAAGATAGAAGCCAATCCAATTTCAGCATCTTCAACTCTTACCCTGTCATCCATTTACTCTTAAGGAGAAGATTGTTCATCCCATTCACTAAAGATTATGATTATTCAGAGTGTAATTCTAAAATATAAGATATTAAAGATAAGAGGTCTTATTACAAGCCTACTTACCATGTTCATAGGGAAATAATTTAACTGACATTACCAATACTGCATACCAAAACAGGGTAATGGCTTGAAATTACAAGACAAGGGGTCTCATCACGAGCCAGCTTGTTCAGTTAGATTACTACCAGTGAATGGCGTTGTCAACAGCTGGCCACCAAACCAGGACAATGGCTTTTTATCCTGTCAATGGCAGAAAAAAGAAGAAGAACAAAATATGAAAACATATTTTGAATTCATTCTGTTAATCACACTCTTAATTGGATGGGACAATGGACAATCACATGGTTAAAAGGTATCCCTGTCGAAACTATAAACGTTTGCTGGCAGCAGAGGCTCTACCTATGACAGATGAGTTTACTATAAAAGCTGATTTGGAAAGGTTTTCTATTTTATCATTATAAACCAATAAAGGCCTATTTAAAACTTAGAATGTATTTATTTTCTTAAAAAAGGGAGGAAGTTAACAAAATAGTTTCATTTTACTCGGAATGCATATATATCTAGTTATATTAGAATTTTCCCCTTTGATTGAAACTCTATTTTGAAAAAGCTTAAGTATTTCTATGATTTCCAGAGATAACTGGTTCTTCCAACGAATCGCCAATTGTTGTGCTCTACAACAACCCCCCATTTCATATCATTTTTATTTATAAAAATTATCATATGAAATGGGTCCCTTTAGAGTTTAATTGGTATCAATATTTTATTGTTCAAAAAGGTCCGATAATCAAATGAAATCATTATATAAAACCCTTTTGAAAAACCCATTTGATGAAATAAAACAAATCTTTGTCATTGCGATAAAGCGATCGCAAGATCGCATATCGCAATGACATAAGGTATATAAATAAGTGGCACATTGATCTCCGCCGATGCGATATCGCAATCGGCAATCGGCAATACTTTATGCAGATTTTAAAACACCCACATGCCATTAGCCCCGATGCGATATGCAATCGGCGATCAGCGACCGACGATATTCTATAAGCAGTCTTAACGCGCCCAAAGCTTTTTGCCTCGATGCGATGCGATATCGCAATCGGCAATCGGTAATCGGCAATATCCAATGCACAATAATAAGGCGCCCAGGTCATACCCCCGATGCGATGCGATATCGCTATCGGCAATCGGCGATACACTATTTATGCACATTATAATCCTCATTCTCCCGACGCGACGCGATATCGCTATCGGCGATCGGAGGTTGTGAATAGTGTCAATACAAAAGGTTTAAGGTTGCCCCGATGACCGATAACGATAAAGCACAGTTTTCGAAAAAGTCGTTAAAGGAAAGGATATCATGATTGTTTCATATTAAAGGTTTGATCCGTCCAACCATGATTCGCCTGCACACAACCGCCAAAATGCCCACAGCACGCTTAAAATGAATTATTCGGTCGATTAACGATATAATGGGCATTTAAGATTGGCAGGTTTTAAACGGCCATTTAATGTGATCATAAGTCCTAAAATCCTCCCATGGATTGTGTCTGCGCCCATTTTAAAAGCCAATCCCTTATTACGCATCTGTCAATAGTTCTCATCACTTGCAAGTTTTCATTGCTATTTCTCTGTATTACGCACATTTGCGCCTCTGTGCAGAATTCATCCGAATGAGAAAGCTCAAACAAAATGGGGAAGGAATCCAAGAAGGCCACAGGCGCTTTCACTACGCCAGCTGCAGGACAGGTTCTCACTAGCCAGAAGAAAGGATTAATTTCGGATACAACATGTTCAGGTCTCGGCAAAACTACTTGGCAGGGTACCTACAACTTAATCGAAATTGAAGAACCTGCGATGACAATTGTAGAAGCCACTGCTGATTCCACTCGTAAATCTGAGTCCACTCTCAAGGATTTGGCTGATTCCTTCCTTCACAGGATAGCAGCGAGGGAGCAAATTCTCCCATACACAGATGTAGTACGTTGGGCAATTGAAGAAATCCCAATCATGGACAGAACCTTCAGCACCAGGGATGGGAGAATTTTCGGGTCGTTCAAAGCTGAAAACTTGAGGCAGATGTATCATTTGCCCGAACCAGAGAAGATATACAATAAGGCATTCCTGGAGAAATTCGCAAGTGAGAATGAAGTTGAATCCGAGCCCATCCGGGATTGGAGACAAAATCCGGCCAAGCATAAACACGAATCTTCCGGTAAGTACTCGGTTGACTCTCTGGCTTCTCCTTATTGCTATGCCGGAATAATGATGTGTAGACTATGGGGATTGCATGACTCTTCTAATTTCACCATAGAAATGGTTCCTCTAATGGAAGCAGCAGTGAACAGTATAATTATGGATTGGGCCACTATCCTCTCTGACAAATTAGCAACAGCTGTGCTTGAGTTTAGAAATAAGACTGTCGTCTCTGAAAGGAAAATTCCCCCATTCTATTACAGTGCATATATTTTAGATACATTATGTTTCAATTCTGAATTTCCCGTCCTCGGCTGGAGGTGGACGCCACAAGATCCTACGGCTATCCACATTTACCATCAGAAATTATGGAAGACCTCTTACAAGCACCATCTGTATCAAATCTGCAATGGCTTTATGGTGCCTATTTATTATTCTATTTTTGATAAACCCATTCCCAAGATTTCCTATCAAGCTTCGTTTGATTTAACAGCGGTAGGGAGTTGGTTCGGAGAAGAGAGATTCACCTACATAAGAGTGTTCGGCAGCCAAGCCAACCCACATGTTCTCCCTTTGTATATACCAGATAAACTGCTAGCAAGAGAAATCGCTTATCAGATTACGGCTGAGAGTACTACACAGACTCTCAAGAAAGAAAAGAAGAGGGGCTGGCCCTCTTTTCCCTTGAGGTGTGGTTTCTATACTCTGCATGATCTCAAACATGCAGAAAAGGAAGCCACAAAGATTCAATCCTTAACTCTGGCAACTATCCCAAATAGGCCGTTTGATCCAAAGAAAGTTGTCTATACTGCACTAGAACAGGCCAAATTGACAAAATTTGAGCATAAAGAAGATACGTTTGACGACCTGTTCGTTTCAACTGAATCAATAGGTCAGGCTAGAGAACTCGCTAGAATAAAATGTAATGATGAAGGGTTAACTGAGTTTAATAAACTTAGAGAACAGAGGTTGCAAACTCTGCCTCTAGATTTACTAGCAACGACCCCAGCGACATCATCAAGCGAGTCTGGTCGGCAACAGTCAAAGGAACCTCCTGTTATAACAAAGGATCATAAGAAGGAACAGGAGGAAAAGCAGAGGAGAGAACAAGAAGAACGGCAGAGAAAGGAAAATGAGGAAAGACAGAGGAAAGAGAAAGAGGAACAGCAAAAGAAAGAACATGAGGAAAGGCAAAAGAGGGAACAAGAGGAGCAACAGAAGAAAGAGCAGGAAAAAGAGCAGAAGGAGTCCCAAGCCGAAAAGGAGAAACAGACCACCACTGATGTCAATGTGGATACTAATATAGACCCCAAATTGCTCCAGGAATGGCAGCAATTTCATTCCATCATCAGTGGCTTGGAATGTTCGAAGGATACAGACACTTCCAAGACAAACGACACACAGGACATCACTTCACCTCAGGTTCTAAGTGGAACCAGCGGCCCACCCATTTCTAAGGATGTTGAGATAATACCAAAGGACCCCTCCGACCAAATCATTCTCCAGGTAGAAGATATTCCTCCCCTGGATGTTTTCTACAGCCCGAGGCATAGAGCAGTTGTAAAGCGACAAAGGAAAAGATGAAGGACTGATCAACCTTCCATCTTTCCAGAGCAGACAGTCACAGGTAATGTAGTTTGGAAGGAGGAATTGGACCCCTCTGATGACCTGACAAAATTGTCACAGTATGCGGGAGCCTATTCGGCAGCGACAATCGATAAGGCATCGGAGGTAAGTCTTCTACTGAAAACCAAGGACCAAGAAATTTTCGCATTACAGGCAGAACTGGCTGAGACAAAGCAGAAGGCAGAGCAAACAGAGGAGCAATTATTGGCACAACAGCAAATGAACAGTCAACTAACTCAGCAATTGCAGGCAGAAAAGCAAAGGATCGACCAAAGCGCGATCCAAAAACAGAAGGAATTATCAGAGGCATTGGCACAATTAAGGGCAGCGAACGAGCAAATGATGAAAACAAAGGATGAGCAAATCGCTCAATTGTCATCGCAGCTCGAAAAAGTAAAGGGCACTTCACAAGTGGCAGAATTCAGAGCGGAAGCATCACTTATAAACAGTGCATTAATATCCCAAGTTAAGCTCTTGTGTCAACAAATCGCTCAAGCAGAGCCACTGTGTGAATTAACGACCTCCATAAATCAGCAGGTAGAGAAGGCCAGGAATGAATTGGATCAAGCCGAAGAGATCATAACTGCATTTCTCGACTGGCGAGATTCTGAGCAAGGGAGAGAAGCAAATTTGCCCAGGATCTCGGAAACACATAAAGACATACTCTTCACCGAATGGCATTCTCAGATGATGAAAGCAGAGAGGGCAGCTTCAAGATGTAAAGCAACTTCCAGCAATCTAGTGGAACTAGTTAACAACACTCTCTACTTATCAAATATGATTTCCCAATGCACACCAGGAAAGATGACAACAACAAACACATTGGAGCAATCATGTTATCCTGATTTAGAGGAAAAGGGGAGATTAATCGCTGGGATTAATAGTTTAATCTTGGAAGCATATTGGCTCTTTCTGATTAAGCCGCATACATAGAGAGCCGCCCTTAAGTGCCTAACAGATGCAATCGGGTATATAATTCCCGATATTCAGGATGCCACCTATGCCGCCCAGCTCAGTTCGCGCCTCAACAAACCTCCTGAAGTAGAGCCAATGCTTGCGATAAGTCAGCTCAGATTTAAAGGCAAGCATCCAACTTGATGAATCATGCTCCCGCCTGCCAGATCGCTGGCAAAAATAGAATCAAAAGTTATTGATACCAATTAAGTATGATTTCTGTTTATTAGATATTTAAATTAGTTTAGTATTTATAGACCCTTTCATTGTTTTGGAAAGGGTCGTAAAGTTTTGTAACAGACTTAAAAGACTGAAGTTTGCACTATTGTGCTTCAGTCAATATTCTTTTATGAAACTGGACCAGTTGTTCTTAATTTGACAAGGAAGCTTCTTTATGCAATTGTGCACTATTGTCTTTGTTGAGAATGTTTTTGCGTTGAAGGAAGAACTACAAATAGCGATTGATATTGGGAGTGTCAAGCAGCTCATATGGTATTTCTATCTATGTCTGAATTCATTCCTTTCATATGAATTGTTATGTGATTATTCTTGCTATTGTTGATTATATGCATGCGCTGTAACAGCAGATCTTTATTCATTCCACTATTGGATGTTTTATGATGTGCCTTTTCTTTAAATCATGTATATGTCAATGATATAAATGATAAAGTGTGGTAATATCGCCTTAATCGCTTTGCTTAACTATTTAAGCATAGCAATCATGAATAGAATAACGTCCATGTCTGTCAAATGGAGTCATCTATATGCCCGTTTATAGACACGGATCATCAAGCGCTGCACTTTAAAAGCTCAATAAGTCCCCGGGATAGATCATAGTTATTATATTCTTGTCAATAGTTTTAGTTATTCGCTCATCGCTAGCGTAGTTTATAAATCATCCATCCATCCCGTTTATCTATTTCTGGGAAACTGGTCCCATTATCCCCAGTCGGAGCCACTATTCCAAACGGAAAAGGAGCTGTACTAAGGTCCGGACCGGGTGGTTATCCCCAATGTTGTTGCAGCGATTTTCGAGGCATCAACATAACCATCAAATGAAAACAAAAATGTCCCAATTACAACAGAGCTTTGATCAATTAAAGCTCCAGTATCAGGCAAAGACAAGTACTAAGGATATCCAAATACAACAACTACAGTTTTCACTTGATCAGTTGAAGGATAATCCTAAAGTGGAGGATTTTATAAAAGAAGAATTAGAGCTCAACACTTTGTTATCAAGGCAACAAGAAACGTTTTGTCAAAAGTTGTCTATCATCAATCCAATGTGTATTACAAGTGATTCACTGATGAATCAATCATCCGATCTGAGGGTGAATTTCAATGATATTGATGATAAAATCTCGAGATACATAACATGGCAGGATACTCCAGAGGGAAGAGCAGTAGATCTTCCCATAATAGAGGAATCACACAAGGAAATCCTCTTTACTAATTGGGACATTCAATTAAAGTAGGAAAAAAGAGAAGTTTCTAGAGAAACCAATGCTGCAAATAATATCATTGAAACTATCAATGATAATTTGCACAATGCTAACTTGATTCAAGAATGCCCACCTGACAGTCTTCCCGATATCAAAGTCCTGGAAAGGCAATGGAAAGAAACTTCAAAAGCAAGGGAAGAGGCAATTAAACAGTTGACCAAACTCGACTGGGAAGTGTATTGGAAATATCTGGTGAAGCCACACAGTCAGTGGCTAATGCTACATTGCCTTGCTGACTCATCCACCCATATGCTTCCTATTCTTTCAGATGCATTGTATACAGGATAGCTACGCATGAGGACAGGTCAGCCTCCTGAAGTTAAGCCAATGATGGATATTTACGAGCTTAGACAACGAATGAAATAATAGACACAATTGCATTCTTGAGCTCGTCATTTCAACAATTTCTATTTCTGTATTTTTGTCACTTATTTTAAGGAGAGTTGTTTTAACCTCCTCAGAACTTTCATGTAATGTCTATTTTTATACTTTATTTTTATTATATAAACCCTTTCATGTTTACAAATAAAAGGTCCCCAAATTTTATAAAGAAAAACTTTGGAATATTTCACTACTGTACTTTTAAAGTTTGTCTTAGTAGAACGACCGGATTAGAGTCCTGAAGTTTTGTGAAGAAGGATTTGGAAGCTTGCACTTTTGTACTTTTGAAACCATCTTAATGAAAAAGACTAGACTGGAGCTATTTATTTCATGAGCAGAGTCATATACATCGGGTACTTTTATCATTGTATATTTATTTTGTTTATGAATTAATAGTCATTTCTATTTGTATTGTTTGTTATATGTATCTCTTTTAATGCATTTATGTATTAATTCACTTTTGAACATGCTAGAATTGTCATCCTTAATACATATATGAGCAATGTTTGAACGTTATTTGATACGATATGTGTTTCGTCAATTATTTTGATTAACTATTTAATCAAAATAATTAATTAAAAAAAATCATTTATGTAAGTGTTTGATCAATCTTCAATATCATACACTAAGGATCATTATTCTAGATCGCATAAATATAACGAAACCCCAGGTAATAGATAGATTAAATATACATGTATTCTAGTTGAAAACCACCCCATCTATCACTTAGTTTTTTGGTCATCAACACTTTATCCATCCTATCACATTTTTATTGGGAAACTAGACCCATTATATCCAGTCGGAGCCATTATTCCAAACAGATAAGGGACAATATTCAAGTCCCCGACTGGGTGGTTTCCCCCATGTTGTTGTAGCAATTTTCGAGGCTTCAACAGGACCCAAGCACTTCACATAGTGACAATACCACATTTAGAGATATGTATCAAATGCCTAGAACCTACGTTGTTTAACTGGTGTGAAGGGATGTTGGCTAATGTCAAGGCTCAACTCACAAAATTAAAGAGGGGGAAAACCCAAATATGTAGCTATGTGATCCAGGTGGATATTGGTGGCCACCTACCAAGTCCACCTGGACCCCCACCATTGTTCCTCTCAACATTTTCAGTTTCCTTAATTATAGCGCAGTTTACTATTTTTAACAGTTTTTCGGGTCCTAAACTTCCGGAGCCGTTTTGAGGCCCTAAACGACGTTTTTTGGGAAATCTTGCTTCGTCTTTTCCGTTGTAGTCCTCATAGAGATCTTTCCAACGGGCTATCATGCCCGTAAAACGGAGATCGTATGCCAAAGTTACAACCCCGGGAAGTTGATGTACCAACTTACCCAAAAACGGGGCCCACAATTTGGCGTTTCATCTTCTAGGGTTAGGTTTTGGAATGTGAAGGGTTTTCCATTGTTTCTCAACAATAAATAGGCCCTCGAGCCTCATTGTAATACAGTTCGAAATAGTTCAGAGGCATGTAGCCGACACATCTCTTCTCAGAGATAAGCTACCATCGCCCTAGCTGGGTTATTTCTATTTGTAAGCATATTTCAGTATTCTCCATTAATGAAATGAAGTATTATTTCCGCTGCATCTCTGTTTTTATGGTTATCGCATCTCTGTATTTATGGTTATCTTTGTAATCTATTGCGTTCCTGCTTAAATCCGGATTTAAGCAGGAACGCAATAGATTACAGAGATAACCATAAATACAGAGATGCGATAACCATAAAAACAGAGATGCAGCGGAAATAATACTTCATTTCATTAATGGAGAATACTGAAATATGCTTACAAATAGAAATAACCCAGCTAGGGCGATGGTAGCTTATCTCTGAGAAGAGATGTGTCGGCTACATGCCTCTGAACTATTTCGAACTGTATTACAATGAGGCTCGAGGGCCTATTTATTGTTGAGAAACAATGGAAAACCCTTCACATTCCAAAACCTAACCCTAGAAGATGAAACGCCAAATTGTGGGCCCCGTTTTTGGGTAAGTTGGTACATCAACTTCCCGGGGTCGTAACTTTGGCATACGATCTCCATTTTACGTGCATGATAGCCCGTTGGAAAGATCTCTATGAGGACTACAACGAAAAAGATGATTTTTTATCTAAAAAATCGTGGAGCAAGATTTCCCAAAAAACGTCGTTTAGGGCCTCAAAACGGCGCCTCAAAACGGCTCCGGAAGTTTAGGACCCGAAAAACTGCTAAAAATAGTAAATTGCGCTATAATTAAGGAAACTGAAAATGTTGAGAGGAACAATGGTGGGGGTCCAGGTGGACTTGGCAGGTGGCCACCAATATCCACCTGGATCACTATGGGAGTCTACTAGTGAGTTTTTTCTTTGATAATATTTCAATAATGAGACCCATGACATTGGACTATGTGGTCTATCCACTGCCTAGAGAACCCTGCATGACGAGATGGTGTTCGATCTTGCCACGAGATGAGGGTGTTCATACGAGCAACTGGTTCCCTAAAACCTACTAGAAATGGTTGAGAGAAATAAACTTTCTGGTGGATGACTATCCATATGATGGGGTGGACTTCGAGGGAGACCCAGACATAGTGTTTCCCCTGGCAAAGATTTTAACGAAAGAGGTAAAAATATTTTGAATTTTCATGTTTTGTAATTTTTTTGGATTTTTGGAATATTTAATTTTTTATTTTTGTTTTTGGGAATGGATACATAGTTACTAAGTAATGATGTGTTATGCAAATGTGGCACACATATACCTTATAGGATATTCTCCGTTGAGAAGACATGTACCACCTACACCAGGCCTAACAGTACTAGCGGAGGTGGAAGAGGAGGACGAGGAGCTATGGGAGTTCACGCGTAATGTAGAGGGTTTGATACTAGGAGTTCCTCTTAGGAGCATGGTTGATACTCCCTGACACATACTGAGGCACATCGTAGGGGTCACTTCATCCCGTCGTCAAGGCCTTCTCCGCCGCATTTTGAATGCGATGATATGTTATCAAGAGCACCACTGGGTGGGGGCGATAGCACAGGGTTGTGAAATTTTTATATTTTTTCATATGTATGACAGTCAAGGCCTCAGTTGCCCAGTTTTTGAACTATGTACCCAAACTTTTTATATAATAAAATAATGGCTTCTATGTGTTTTTCTACTATATATGTACAATATATGTGTAATTTTTCATGTGAATGGTTTAAAATTTATGAATGTGACAAATGCAAATCTAACACATAATTATCCAAGGAATCGGCCAATTGGTTTTGGCCCTGAGGTATATGCACGTAATAAATATAATAAAGTTAACGTCCCAAGAGGCGTACCCTCAAAAATTAATGAAGAAGAATCAAATTCCTTATAGAATAGAAATAGTTGAGCTGAGACACTATGAGATGAGAGTCAAGTTGAACAATTAGGTGGTGTATGCCAAGATGACTAGCCTTGATTAAGAGCTCAATGACAATGCTATACTTAGCCACGTTGTTTGTGATAGGGTGAAGACAAATACCCCCAAAACTCACAAGTTTATCAGTAGGTGAAAGGAAGACCCAAGCGATGAAAGCGACATTCTGAGTGTAACAGCTTGCACCATCTGCAAAGCTTCTATAAGGTAGTTAGGGTTTTGACATTTGTGCACCAAAGACTAGACACACGAATTACACACAGAACCTGGAAAAACTAAGTAAAAGAAAATCTATCACACTTACACCTATACACACTATGTACAAATGACCATGCAGATAGACTAAGCATAGTATCATTTCAGATAGAGTCCATTACATGGCTCCGATAGTGGATTCCCTTCATAATCAACTAACTCGTAGGCCCCTTTCTTAAGAAAATGTTTAACAATATAGGGACCATGCCACAACAATTTTAGTTTACCAGCACCTAACTTATCATGGTCTTGGTCATAAACCAAAACAAGATCTCCCTCATAAAAGACGCAAGGTCGGACAGATTTACCGTATTGGGCTTTCACTCTCTTCTTATGAATTTCATTATTAACCAAGGAGAGAAGGCGTTGTTCATCAAGTTGGTTGAGTTGTACAAGCATGCTTCCTTGGTTGATGTGTCAGGGAGTAACTCGACAGCTAGTTCAAGAGAAGATATTTTGCACTCGATAGGAAGAACTAACTCAACCCCATACACCAATTGGAATGGAGTAAAGTCGGCGGCAGATTTCACTAAGGTTTGATATGCCCATAAAGAATGGAATAACATAATGTGTCAATTGGATTTATGTTTTCCTACTATCCGTTGTAACATTGCTTTCAAAGTTCAATTAACAACTTCTACATGACCATTGACTTGAGGATAATAAGGTGAGGAATGTTCACGGTGAAAACCCAACTTGGAAGCTAATTCTTGCATCATATGATTTTGAATTTTTTTGCCATGATCGGTCACGATGTGTTTGGGTACACCAAACCTGGCAATGACATGGTTGAAGAAGAATAAGGCAACAATATCACCATCGTTGAGACGTGTAGGCATAGCCTTAGCCCATTTGGTGAAATAGTCAACGACGACAATGATATAGCGATGACCATGGGCAAAGGGTGGGTTACATTACATAAAGTCAATTCCCCACTGGGAAAAGGGTCCAACGACAATGATTGGATGTAACAAGGCAGGGTGAGCATGCATATTAAAAGATACATGGATGGAATTTTTGGACTATCGTAATACAATCTTTAAAAAGTGTAGGCCAAAAGTAGTTGGCGCGCAATATTTTCTGAGCAATGGCAAGCCCAGATAAATGACCACCACATTCCCTATGTGGCAAACATTCAAGATGTGTTCGACTTCATTATGAGTAAGACATCGATGTAAAACATTGTCAACACCCTAACAATAAAGAGTATCATCGATAATGAGATAGTGTCGATACTGATGGTGTATACGTCGTCGGACATCACGAGACAGTTCATGCCGAAATAGTTGTGTTTGGAGATGGAAAAAATTGTCGTCGTACCAAGGCTCAAAAGTACTAATGAGGAAAGAGGATTCATCAGGCAAAGGATCCATGGCCATGGTTTCCTCATTAGTGGGATTCATCGGCGAAAGTTAGGTATTTTTTATATTTGGAAATAACAAACTCCAATCAAACCCTTGAAGGATAACAATCCATTTGGAGTACTTTCCCCCTATAATTTGATGGCTAAGGATATGTGTCATGGGGTTGGGGTCAAAAATGACCGTAGCCTTTCACAGTAAAATTTAATGCCTCAAGCGTTGCACAACAATAACAGTTGTAAGAGCCAACTTCTCAACATGGGAATAAAGAAGTTAACGACCAATTAGGCCTTTTCTTGGGTAATAAATAAGATGTTCATTGTGTATACCATCCTCTTGGATGGGGACCATTCCTAAAGAAGACTCTGATGCGAAAAGATATAAAAAAAAATCACGGTTGAAATTAGGAGGTTTAGTAAAGGTGTGGACAACAAATCCTATTTAAGACCATCAAATGAATGTTGGGCTTGGTCATCCCAGTTAAAAGGAACTCTTATATTCAACAAGCACATAAATCCTTGGGTAATGAGAGCATAATTGGCAATGAAAAGTCATAAAGAATCTGCTTTTCCCAGAATTTTTTGAAGTTGGAAAACAGTACAAGGAGGAGACAGAGTAAGGATTGCCTCAGCCTTTTAGGGATCGACACAGATCCCGTCTTGTGAAATTATGAAAACTAAAAATCATCCATATCATACAAAAAATAACATATTTGTGTGGATTGAGCTAGATTTTGTAAAAACGACATCGGAGAAATACTACTCGAAGGTGGGAAGGATGGTCCTCATGAAACAAAGAACGAGTTGTAAGATCATTGAGATACACTTTAACGATGTGTTTTATATCATTAAATGCATAGGACATGGCCCGCTAGAGAGTAGCACCATCAACTTTAAGACCAAAAGGTAGTTTATGATAGCCAAATGTACCCCAAGGACAAATAAAAGTTGTCTTGTGCTGGTCTTCAAGTTTAATTTCGATTTGTTTATATCTGGAGAAGGCATCCATAAAGGAAAATATAGTATTACTGGCACACACATCGAGAATCTGGTCAATAAAGGGGGTAGGATAATTATCCTTAGGGCAGGCTAGGTTCAGGTCACAGTAATCAATGCAGACGCGAATAGTTCCTTGTTTTTTATCGATAGGAATAGGATTCAAGACCCATTCTGTTAAAGGTACAGGATAAATAAAACCAACATCAATGATTTTTTGAACTTCAGCTTTGATAGATGCTACTTTACGTAGGTTAACTGGCTAGAGCTTTTTCCAAATAGGTTTAGCTCCAGGATAAGTCTTAATTTCATGTTGGACAATTTGTGGATCAATGCCAGGCATTTCATCGTAAGACCATGTGAAAACATCGTAGAATTATTTGAAAAGGGTGGTGTAAGTATCAATCTCAAAAGTAGTACATTCGGCTCCAATAAATATATTTTCCACCACACCTTTGTGAAAATATTAATAGGAATAGTAGCAGAAATATTGGCCAAATTCCCTTCAGAAGGAATAGTAAAAATCCACTCAAAATTTGGGGAAATATTGGCATTACTAGTGGTAACTAGGATTTGATGGGATCCGTCCAAATCCTCTACATGGGGGAGAAAAGAAGAATGATGATGGAGAGAACCCCAAGGACAGTTGTCAATGGACATGACTTCTTTAATAGCTTCATCGGATAGTAACAGAAAATCGAGAAAGTCACAAGAGGCAAGACGGTTAATAGCCCAAGAAGGTAAAAAGAGATCGTCAAGTGGTATTGAGGTGGCATCACGAGACTCACTGAATGAAGAAGCTAGCTAGATGGCCTGATAATCCATCTTTGCTGGACTCAATGGCATAGACGCGCCATATTGATTAAGCTCATATTCAGCAGGCACCACCCAAGGATCATCAAGAAGCTGGGGCCCACTAGTGCGCGAAGAGATCATATGGAAACGGGCAGTGGTAGGAGTGGAAGGAGAGTTGGGTGGAGCGAGTGGTGAGCACCAGTATTGTAGCAATAATGTTGCAACTCCTGGGTTTCCTACTTTACTCTTATCAACCAGGTAGTTCGTAAAAAACGTGGAAGCGACGGTGTTGTGTGCACAAGTACTAGTTCTTACTGCATGTTGTCACTTGGTCAGATGGCACAAGATCACTAGGAGCTCAAGTCAACTTCTATGGATTCCAGAAGAAGCTTTCTATGTGATGAAAGAAAGGAAATCTTACTCTACAGAGGCTACTCTAATTGCAGAAAGGAAAAAGACTGAAATGTAAAGTAAACCTAGAAAACCCTACTTAACAAACTAATCCTGTTTTTGCATAAAGCACTATGAAAACCATGAAATGAATGAAATTACCTACTCAAAGAAGTAAACAACATCTACTCAAGCTATTTCTAGAAGTAAATGAACAAAAAACATCTTTTTGGATTTTTATGTATTTTTATGTGAAATTGATATGCATGTATTTTATTGTGTGTGAAGGTGGAAGAGAATAGGTGGTGTTGAAGGGAAATTTTGGGGTTTGAGGAGATGTAGGATGGTGTGGATAGGTCCTATGAGGTCTCGGGTGGCCTTCTGGAGGCTTTTCCTACACTCGACCTTCAAAAGAAAGCCTACAGGAAAATCTATAGGAGGACACAGGGGATCTACAGGAGGTCTACAAGAGCATGCCGAGAGAAGTTTTGAAGGTTTTGAAGGTGTGAGAGTGGGTGGAAAGGGTAGATGAAGGTTGGGGTGATGTGTTAGGGTGCCTAGGGTCCACCAAGGATCACTAGGAGAGGGAAAGATGATCGTGAGAAAGGAAGAATTCCTATGGAAAAATGTAGAAAACTAAGGCAAATTTGAGGTGAACTTTGGGGTAACCTGTAGGGCATGGATCAAAGAGAGAATGTGATGACTGAAGGCTGACCTACTGTGAGGAGAGATCTGCTGTAAAAGAATTGACAGTCAACTAATAAGATTAAGCAAGCAAGGAAGTGAACACATCTAAAAAAACAAAATTTTGCATCAAACTAGTCTAAACTATGATCTATAGAAGTGAATGCTGAGCAATGCTATAAGAAAATAAAGCATGGAAGAAGACTTATTACAAATACATAAATGAGCATGGTGGAAGAGATCTAAAGCAAAGCATTAACCTTCTGACAAATTGCAAACACTAGAAATCCTATGGAGAAGGAAAATCTGTGTTTTTGGGGCAGCAAGAGGGTCTTTGCCTCAATTCATAGCCCCAAAGGGAGGAAAAGAGGCCAAGGCATTGTTTCTAGCCTTTTGAATCTCCTTTCTATCACTACTTAACCTACTATGGGAAACACAAATGGAAACAACCTTCTAAATCACCAAAAGCAACCTATTCTTAACCAAGAAAGAAATTCATTTAAGAGCAATTAATCCTGTTAGCGCTTGAAATTTCACCTCAGGCTGAAAAAGGCAAACCTCAAGGCAACATCAAACCATTTAGCCTCGTAGCTAGCCCTACGGGGCAGGAGAAGGCTCTCTCCGGTCAATCTCGGTAGATCTTCAATGGATGAGATGACCAATAAGGTAACACTGATATTAGGCTAGTAAACTGATCAAAAGGATTGATTTGGGATTTTTTTGGGTTTTTGGTGGCAAATTGAGGAGAGGGCAATTTTGGGTGCGGGGATTGGACACAATTTCTGCAGGGGGTTCCTTGGGGCGAGGTAGGAGACAGTATTGATGCCTTTAGTTGAGATGGATGATCAGGAATGAAAGATGAGGAGCTAAAGAGAGCAAACAATGACTTTGAATTCTCTTTAGACAGTAGAAAACATAGAAATTAAACAAACTTAAAAGCAGAGCATGGCAGGCATGAATTCATACTTTAACACTTCATTTGTTTAATATGCAGAAGTAAAAGAGAGGAAATGAGTCACATAACACACTTACAAGTACATTAAGAAACACACCATCAACACATGAGTCCACAAGAATCCCAAAGAGGACTGCAAAACCCTGGTCTTCCTTAGCCAAAAATTGCAGAGATACAGTGAATAATACAATGATAGCTTCTCCCTCAAGAGTCCAACCATGAAAATGAACAAGAAAGTACATAATATAGATGATCTAACCTTTTTCCCTGCCTCCATGGGTCGAGCTCACTATCCTAGGAGCTGTTTCAACCACCTCTAAACTAAGCACTACAAACTAGGCAGTCAAAACAACTTGCCTCTATAAGCTAGGAAACCAATTCATTCATTTAATATTTACCCTTTACATGAATGAATCTTCTAGAAGTAATACATAAGAGTAAAAGTGCCTTACAAGTACAATAATTACATCAAAGAGAATCAAATTTCACCCCAAAAAGTCTAACTGAGTCAAATCTGCGTTTTCTGGGCTGTACAGTGCAATCTGGCAAAATCTGCCTGACAGGTCGCGCGCCCCTGCCTGACGGGTGGCGCGCCTTTGGAGCCCTGTTTGAGGCACTTACAGGTGTCCAAATTGAGCAAAAGTGGGCTTGTTGGAAAGGTCTGTGAGTCTACTTTCAAACTCAACTGGAATTTCTGAATTTGGAGTTCATTTGCCCAGTCAAAAATCAATTCTCCCAAGACTGCTTTCTGCAACTCAAAAAAGGGGCAGAAAGTCATTTTTTGCTAGTTTTTTGACCTTTTGGAGGCCCAAAACTTCATAAAAACTCAAGTCCATTCATAGGCATGTGTAACTTTGCATGAAAAATCTAGAAATGCTGAGTTTTTGCCAAACTGAGTTGCCATGATGAAGGGTCGCGCGGGGGGTGAGACCCGTTAATGGGAAAAACCTGCAAATTGCCAAAAAATGCCAAAATTCACCCAAAATTCTCAAAAAATTTTGGGATTTGTGCTGTGGCTGAGCTAATTAGTGCCTTGATTTTTGAGGGAACCCTCAGCCAAGATACGGAGTGGATTGGTCTTCTTTTTCCGTTTTAGGGCCTCGAACAACCGCCTTTGAAACATTTTCATTTTTGCCTTGCACACATGCATTCTTGCCCAGTAATGGTTCTTCATGTTCCTCAGCAATTTCTTCTCTTGGTTGGCCTTAGCCAACAGCCTCTCTATGTGTGCATTCTCCTGGATGAGTATGGACTCTCGGTCAGCGGGCAAAGGATCACCGGGTCTTCTTCGGTTCAAGACTTGGTCACTACGAATCCTCCACAACTCATCAAGTGCCTGCTCATCTTCCAACTGTTTATTGCGCTGCTCAAGGTACGTGATGGTCCATTGTACCCCCTCTAATCTCCTCTGCAAGGCATCATTCTCAGCTCTGAGATGCTGAATGATCTCCTTTGCCTCTTGGCTAGGAGAACTGGCCTCAAGATCAACAAACTCAATATCGGGAACTCCTGATGGACCCTCATCTGTCATGGGCTGTTTGCCCCTCCCTGGTACCTGTGCTGGTGAAGAAAGCGAGGCCCCTTCCACCTGATGTGGAGATAGCACTCGCTGAGCCGATGATGAATGCGAGACCCCTTCCACCTGCTGTGGAGATAGTACTCGCCTAGCTGCTGCAAACAAGGCCCTCGGGCCTTTCTGATAAGTAACCAGAGGTGAGGAGCTGACATGTCTAGTGGCAGGGATGTCATGCTGCTGTGATGGTCCTCCCTCCTCGTGAACAACCCCATGATGTGGTGAAGGTGGTGCTGTGAAAAACTCTCGAGAGATGAACTCCTCCCAAGAGATGCCCTGCTGAGCCAACTGATGCAATACCACTAGCTGAATCAAACCATAATGATAAAGGCTCCTGTACTGCTGTGTCGGGCTCTTCCTCTGCATCATGGACACCATCTTCTCAATGTTCTGGTAGAAGAAAACAGGGATGTTCATCATCCTCACTCGGGTGAAGTGCATCAAGAGGCGAATATGGTATGAATATACTTGTGAAAATCTGCCCTCACAAGTAAAATAATGCATGATGAGCCTCATGATGGAAGCATACTCACTCCTGAGAAATCTGAAAGGAAACACTCCTGTCAAGTGTCTCATGAGTGCTGGTCTGACAAAAGGCTCAAAATGAACACTGTCCAGCACCTTGCGTTTATTCCATACCTCTCCAACATTAGGTATCCCTGTGGCCTGTGCAATCACCTCAGGTGTCAATGTGAAATCTACCCCGGCAAGGTTGACATGTCTATCATGCAAGTGTAAAACAAACAGGCGAGCCAACTCTCTGTGGTGCTGAATACGAGAGATCCTCTCACAAAACTCATAACATGACATATACTGAAAGCAAGAGACTGCCATAGGACAGGCCTGTAATTCTGCTAAAGATGTGGGCTCCTCTCGCCTGTGATGTCCACCCTTTCCACCCTTATGTGGCCTCCTCTGTACCTCAATCTCTGGAGATGATGAATGGTCATCACTCTGCTCATATGTTTCAGTTTCTGACATGTTTGAGGAGCAGAGTGGACAAAATGTACTGCTGTTTCTGCCTTTAAAAGTGCTGAATTCTATGCTGTTTCAAGGGGACAAGGACATGAGGGAAATGTTAGGGGAGGGACCTTTTTACAAGGAATTGGGAATATATGAATATAACAGGGAATTTAAGGAAAACATGCCAAACAATTATTGCATATAGGAATACATTTTTATAATCAGGAATATTGGGAAATCATTTGCAAAAATCACTGCATATGGGAATACATGTATAGAAAGGGAACATATGGGAATATGAATACATGCATTAACAGGGGAAGATAGGGAAATATATTTACAGAACTCTTTACATATTCACCAACAAATTGCTGTGTTTACTCATGCATATGGTGCAGCAAGATTAGGGTTTGAGTGTTTTTTGATGCTTTGGGAGAGGGGTAGGGTTTGTATTTTTAGTGATTAGGGAGAGGGGAGGGTTTGCATTTTATTTATGAAATAGTATGGGAAAATAGATATGAATACACATGTGAGTGGAAAGGGGAAGGAGGGTAACAATTACAAAGGGAAAAAACCTTGAAACAACACAAACCCTAGCACATTTAAACCATTAATATTGCAGTCATATGAAGCTTCTTCCACTTGCACAATTTAACTTTTAAACACAAGCATGAGGGCCTTCAATCATAACCAACAACCAAACTGAAGTGTAGAGGGCCTACCTCAAACAATCTTGAAGATTTGGAGGGAGTTTGAGCGATTTTAGTTCGAGTTTGCAGGGGAAACCTTGACGGGTCGCGCGCCACGCCCAACGGGTCGCGCGCGCTTGACGGGTCGCGCCCGTTACAAAATACACTGCTGAAATGGCGCTGACGGGTCGTGCGCTTGGCCTGACGGGTCGCGCGCCTGTCTTGAGCCTGAATTCGACCAGACTTTGCCCAAAACTCTTGGATGCTTGCTCACTCTCACTCCTCAATGCCTTGGATGCACAATGAGAGTAAAAGGAGGGAGATTGAGTGTTTATAAACTCCATTTAAAAAAATTTCATGCTCAAACCCACTTTCTAAAGTTTCTCTTTAACACTTTTTAAAACTGACTTTTTGGCTTCCTTTGTCCTGAAATTGACTCTTTTAGTGCTTTGACTTGATTCTTTTTGCAGGGAGATCATCTGAGGGATCTTGGCAAGGGGACCAGGGTTACTGCTGCCCTTTTGAAGTCTTTTTGAAATTTCATCACTTTTTACAAAAATTTAAAATGACCTTGGCTTTAAAAACAGAGTTTTTAAATCCAAGGTGAAAATGAACTGTACAAGATAAAAATATCGAAGAAACATCTTTACAATCCTCCCTCTGGCTTGCTGAGCACTTATGGACTTTCAGAGACATGACCTTGCAGAGATAAATGACCAAAACCCTAGACCTAGGAATTTGACCTCAAGACAAAACAAGACAAGCTTGAAAGAGCTTAATGACTGATATGACCTGATCCAGCAATGCCAAGAGGGGTACAAAGACACCAGCTCCTCCATCAGGGTTATGGCATGCCTAATGGAATGCAAAACATGACACTGATGAGACACCTACCTATGCAAATGCAAAGAGCTTTGATCACTGATGGAGGGCTCAAGACCAACTCTAACAAATCCATAAACTGAAACAAAGCATATAAATACAAACAAGAGGAGCTTCGCTGCTTGGATTGGGCCCTAACCCAAGAGCTTCAGCCCTCTAAGGTAACTCAGTGCTAGCTCAAAAAGAATCTCATCTTTATTATCAAAATAGTAATAAGATTACATGAAACTGTCCATAAAAGTAAGCTCGAAGTTGAGCAGAGTTACATAAGCAATATTGCAGCAAAATTTCAACAAAAATTTGACCCTAGTGAGGCCCTAAGCCTCTCTACTTATACAACTAAAGCTACCAACAACTTCCTTAAAATCAGGGAGGCTTGGCTCCCAAAACTCGAGATAATCATCAGTTATCCTCCACTTGCTCGGCTGCCTCCTAGTGCATTGATTTGGTTGTTTGTACTCCGAGCTGAATGAAGGGGAATTCGAAGTGGGGAGTAATAAATGAGGGGGATTCCCTCCTATAAGTCCTCTCCTTTGTCCACTTCGAGTTATTGCTGCCATTTGTCCACTGAATCTTTGACTTTGTCTTCAAAATTCAACAATAAGCTGCATTAAACACATATTAGACCACATGGCATCATAACTAACTCAACTCACTCCATAAGCATAAATATAATCAAAAAACATACAATAAGCTAAGAGAATGGTTGATTTGACTATGTTAGGAGGTAAAATGAGCCCATATAATTACCCATTTATGGGGCTCATCATCACCCCCTACTGAAGGTGTTGCTCATCCTCTGAGCAACTTAGTCCATCTCCTCATCTTTTATGGCCCTAGTGGCCTCTCTAGCATCCCAAGCTTCTGATGTTGTTTCCTCTTCCTTGTCATAGAAGCCTGCCTTTCTGTCTATCTCTTCCCACTGCTTCTGCTCTTCTTCTTCTGTTCTTCCTTCTAGCATGCCTAACAGCAGTGGGGGACTCAGTTTGAGGCCAATCCAGTTGACCTGCAGCCTCTGCATGGAGTGCTTGTACATTGGCACTCTCCTTAGTGCCTCCTTCATCCTCATGGGGGAATGATATTCCCTAATCTTCAGACTGTGTGGTAAGGTGTTCCATCTCCTCATACATGCATGCACACAGTCATCCCCAAGAAACCTTTCCATGTCCTCAAAATGTGCAATGGTGTGTCCTTGATCACTTATATACCTAGGGGAAATTTGAGGATTATTTGCGAGCAGCTGGTGTGTGCTGAT
This sequence comes from Pinus tabuliformis, assembly GCA_031772625.1. NCBI lineage: Eukaryota > Viridiplantae > Streptophyta > Pinopsida > Pinales > Pinaceae > Pinus > Pinus tabuliformis. The sequence continues at coordinate 388,945,460 of CM062816.1, read as the reverse complement.
GAGAGCCATGGGATCTGATGGCTCAGTTCTTATCATTAGTGGCTCATTCTGCTCTCTGATCATCAATCTTTTTACTTTAGTTGCCCTTAACTCTTCATGGTTCATCCAGGAAGCCATGGCCATTAGTTGTAGATCCCATAGCCTAGCATTGGGGTCCCACACATTCATGTCTATGAGGGCCATATTATGCAGGTAAAATTTTGCCATTTTTTCCTTATCTTCTGCTGTGTTTTGGTCACACAAGTCCATAAATTGTCTGTAATCTTGAAAAGGCATTGTGCCTCTTTGTGCCAAAGTCTTAATCTAAAATTGTAGCCATTGGTCCTTGAGGTATAATCCATAGGATTTTTCTGGTGTTCTACATTGCAGTGCCTCCATGGATAAGCTAACCATGCATGCCAGCTGGGTCTCTTTCTCCTTTAGCTGCCTCCTTAGCAATTCATTTTCAGTTTGAAGTTGTTCTCTTGCATTTGCTTCTCTATGTCTGAAAGCACTTAACTCTCTGCCCATTTCTCTAAGTTTGTTCTCCATATGGCCAACATCGTCAACTCCATTGGATTTGGCTATTTCCATCCACCTTTGTGTTCTTATTATTTCCTTCTCTAATTCAAAGAATAGTGTAATTGAAAATGTGTGTGGAATTATCCTTCCTCCTTCAAGAAGATGGTAATAGGATGCAAGGTTGGGTTGGGGATCAGGTTCTTGTGGCTCTATAGCTTTCTCCTTCCCCTTTGGCTGCTCTTCCATTGTTTTCTCACGTTGTTGGGTCTCCTGTAGCCTTGACAATGTCTCCTATAGAACTATATGTGCCTCCTGTAAGACTGTTTTTGGGTCCTGTAGTTGCACTTTTTCCTTCTAGGTGGAAGATCTAGGAGTCCCTCTTTCATATGTGATAGGGGTTTTAGAGGGAGATTCTTCCCCTTTGACAATGGGTGAATCTTCAATTGTAATGGGCACTGTTGAAGATGGCTGGGGTTTTCCTGTTTTGATCCTTGTGCTCTTCCTAGCCCTGAAATACAATTAGGTCTGCCTCTTCCTCTTTTGTTTTGTTTTAATTGGGGTGCTGAGGGCAGTGAGAGCAGTTGATGCCTCTCTTTCTAGGGTCTCAGGAGACACTTCTGTCTTTTCTGCCCATTTCTCTCCTCCTTCTGTCTTTTCCTCTGTCTCTATTTGTTTTGTTTCTCCTTGCTCTATTTTGGTTTCTTTCTTCTCCCCTTCTTGTTCCTCAGTTTCTTCTCCTTCTCCCCCTTGCTGCTTTTCCTCCTCACTATCAGAAGGACTAATATCATAGGTGAGGGCCTTTATGTCATCTTCTACTATCATGTTTCAGAAAATTTCCCATGCTATGGGGATTGTGAATGTATGGAGGGCTTCTTCCACCAAAATTTTGATTAACCCATCGTGGGCCAGCGGAACTGGACTCCCTGCCTTAAATTTAATGTTGGAGTCTATGAGGGACTGCAGGAGGAAATAGCGGATGCTAAGTTTCTGGGGTGTTGGAGTGTCCATGCCATATCTCAGCTCATGGAGGATTCTAAAATGGTATTCATAGACTATGCTATACCTCCCTTCATAGGAAACATATTTGATGATTTGGTAACTAACCTCATCCCAAGGGTAGGGTATGCTTGTCCTTCTAATGCTATTTTTGTCTTCTAAAGGATGTTCATTGTTTTGGAAGAAGTTTTTCTTGGTAGCTTGTCCAATTGGCTTTTCATCTTTGCTCCAAGGTAATCCAAGAGGAAAAATAGTGATCCTACTGATAAATTATGGGGTGATTTCCATGGAAAGACCTCTAAAATTGATAGTGGCATGGGTTCTTGAGTGAGGGACTAAAGAAAGGGCAAATTCCTGAGCAACTTCCTCATCAAACCCTCGGAATTTCTCAAAAAATGTCATCCAATTTTCCCTGGTGAATATGGCTACTACTTGGGGATGTTCATGGAGCCTGGTTGAATTAGTGGGCTCCTTCCTCATGAATCCTCCTGTCATTGTGCTTATACCCATTTTCAACACCCAATGTAGAGATGGAGACAAGAATTTTGAAGAAAACAGGAAAACTATGTTTTTTTTTTTTTAAATAGGCAGAATATTTTTATGTAATTCCTCTTCTTCGATGGAATCAATTCCTCTTTAAAATGATATCATTCCTTGCACATATTGATAACCAAGGTGGGTATGCATGGAACCTACCTCGTCAAGCTAGAAATCGAGCAAAAGAACCGTGTTTTCTCCTTAAAAATAGCTCACTGCCCCTCCTGTAGAACTGCCTGTAGGTGCTCTTGTAGAACCTGTAAGTGCTCCTGTAAAACGCCGATAGCAGGAGGATGGATGAGAGCGATGGAGAACGATGGTGTCGAGGCTGTGGGGTCACAAGAAACTTGCTGTAACTAAGTGGACGAGGATAGAATGAAAGAAAAGGTGGTGAGAGTGCTTCGAGGAGAGTACTTATTACTTCTTTTAGATATTTCCGGTGATGGGGGTGAGCTGGCAGAAATGTACGTTGGCCATATTTGGACCATTGGTCCCCACCTACCTTGTCATCATGGTTTCTTCCCGCAATCACCTCTCATCATTGCATCGGAGTTTGCATACCCTCCACTACCTGTCCTTGGTATCCTTCTCTGAGTTGACTATGCGCACGTGTGGGTGACATCTTCAGATGAGTGCAGTCAACTAGATGAAGGTGGCCAAGTTAACTAGCCACCTTTTCTCATTCAACCTCAACCATCTCATTTTCTCATGCATATCTTTCAATTACACAAATGCAAACAGAGGAGCAGGTTAGTCACTTACCTGTGAGTCGAATGTATGTGTTGTGAGGTATTTTGGCTCCTTTTACTGTTGCATGCTTGTATTCCCTTGCTGCATGCTCTCTGCTTCCTGATGTGTGGTTGTTTGTCTTGTGCAGGTATCCTCTGGCTGGATCTAAGCTTTAGATGTCTCCTTCAATCCTTATGGTTGCACTTCTTATGCTGCTATGGCTTGATTTTAATGGGATTAGCTATTACAGGAATTCCTACAGGAGCTCCTGTAGCTACTCCTCCCTTTGAAATTCCAGCTTATTTCTATGTTGGGAGCTGTGAAGATGATGCCAAAGATGCTAATGGAGATGGAGAGGTACTAGGTAAGCTGCAGGTGACATTTGAGGTGCTGCTTCCTCTATTATTTTTGTTTTTTTCTTTTTACTAAAAACTAGTTTTCTGTGTTTTTTTGTGATAGGAAGGGGAAAAAAATGATGATGATGATGTGATGTAGGTGTGGAATGGATGGAAAGGAGGGTTGACATCTATAGGAGGGTTTACATGTTCTTCATAAAGCTTCCCAGCCCCTCAAACTGCTATTTGGAACCATTTCGAGCTCTCTGTAATTCCTATAGGAGCCTCATGTAGAAAACATAGGGCTTGTTGTAGAACACACAGTTTCTGAAAAAATAGCACAATTAGGTGGAAGAAAGGTCAGAAATGAGGGAGAAGAGTGTGGAGGAGATGAAACAGGTGTTGGTGTGAGTATCAGGGCTCTATGGCATCTTCTCTTGCTCCTTGTGGTCCTCCTACAAACCTGCAATGCACATTAAAATTCAATTTTCCTTTTCTTCTTTTTTTCTTCTTTTTTTTTTTTTGAAAACAACTAGGGCGCCTCCAAGGGAGGTTTTCACCCAGGGATCTTATTCTTTTTTTTTTCTCTTTTTTTTTTTTGCATCATTGGGCCACCTCAGAAGAGGTTTTCAACCCAATGGTGGGACTCAAGCGCCTCATGGAGGTTTTCAATTGAGTCCTTATTTTTTATTTCTCTTTTCTGTTTCTTCAGTGAGTGGGTGAAGTGGAGGCTAAGACATGCTCCACTACCATCACTGTCTTATTCAGATTTTCAATGAACTCTCACTTGGAGAGGGGCTTCTTGTAAATTTTCAACCTATGTCTATTGACAAGCATGGGGATGGCTTCCTCATCAATGGTTCTGATCAGAACTGAACCATTGTCATTGCATTTTTCCACAGTGTAGGGTCCCAGCCATCTTGTCCTCAGCTTGCCTTTGAAGTCTTTATACCTTGAATCATAGAGCAGTGCCCAATCTCCCTCTTGGAATTGTTTCTCCTTGATATTTTTGTCATGCCATATTTTCCTCTGAAACTGAACTACCTATGTGTGGAGAAAGCCCTGCAATATTTATTCATCCTATCCATTGAGCTGGACTAATCTTTCCTTCTGTGCATGGTTGAGGTCTAGGTCTCGCTGAGTTGCCATCCTTAGTGTATTGAATTCAAATTTTATTGACAGCAAAGCCTTCTTCCCATAGACCAGTTCATAGGGTGTGAACCCTGTGGTGGTCTTCCATGTTGTGTTGTAGGCCCAAGTGGCCTCAACTAATCTATCCGCCCAATATTTTCTGCTGCTGCTCACTACCTTGGCAAGAATTCCTTCCAAAGCTCTGTTAGTGACTTCCACCTGCCCATTGGCTTGTGGATGGTAAGGGGTGGAATTCATGTGCTTAATTTTATGATGTGTGAACAGGTGTTCAACCAAATTGGAAGTGAACTGACTACCTTGATCTGTGACCAATTCTCTTGGATACCCGAACTTGTAGAATATGTTCTCCCTCAAAAATTCAGCTACTTTTTCCTCTGTTGCTGCTTTGATTGCTTTTGTTTCTGCCCACTTTTTTAGGTAATCGATGCACACAATGATGTATTGCTTCTGTTTTGAAGGAGGGTTGATAGGACCCACAAAGTCCATGCCCCACTTCTCAAATGGCTCAAAGGTCACTTGAGGTTGCATGGGCATCTCATCCTTTGGAGTAGGTTTCCCCATCCTTTGACACCGATCACATTGGTTGGTGTATCTCCTCACATCTTGATGAAGAGTGGGCCAATAGTAACCTACTTGCAAGATTTTGAAGGAAATTCTCTTTGCTGCAAAATGACCTCCACAAGGCCCGTCATGACAGGTCAGGAGGATGTCAAAAACTTCCTCCTCCCTGACACATCTTCTCAAGATCTGATCTGGGCCAAGTTTGAAGAGATTACCCCCAATCCAGGTGAAAGGGGCACTTTTCCTCACTATCTTTCTCTTCTCCTTTGAGGACAGGTGTGGTGGAAACTGTGCTGAAACCAAGTAGTTTGCTATATCAACAAACCATGGAGAGAGTACTGAAATAGAAAACAGATGTTCATCTGGCATTTAGTCATCCACCATTCCTTCTTCACCTGCAGGCAAATTTACTCTAGACAAAAAGTCAGCAACAACATTTTCTTTACCAGCTTATCAACAATGGTCAAATCAAACTGTTGCAGTAAAAGAAACCATCTAATAATGCGAGCATTTACATTTGGTTTGTTCATTAAATATCTAATTGTAGCATGATCAGTGTGAACAAAGGTTTGATAGTTTGTGATATAATGTTTGAATTTGTTTAAGTAATGCACTACAACTAGGAGTTCCTTCTCAGTTACCGTATAGTTCAACTCCGCCTTTGACAAGTTTTCACTTATAAAGTATATGGCATAAGGTAAATTTTCATCAATTTGTCCTAAGGCTCCTCCTAATTCTTTTTTCAAGGCATCTGTGTGAATGTGGAAAGGTAGGGCCCAGTTTGGGCCTCTCAAAATTGGGGCAGTCACAAGTTTACTCTTCAAGGTATCTAAGGCTTCTTGACAGTTTTCTGACCAAATAAATTCGACATCTTTACCTAAAAGACCAAACAACGGAGAGGCTAGCTTGCTGAAATATTTAATGAATCTTTGGTAATACCCAGCTAAGCCTAGGAAACTTCTGACATCTCTCACCTTTTGAGGAGGTGGGACCCTTTGGATGATGGCAATTTTGTTGGGGTCCACCTGCAATCCTTGTTGAGATATTGTATGACCTAGCACAGTCCCCTCAGTCATCAAAAATTCACACTTTTCCAAACTGAGGGACAGGTTCATTTCAATACACTTGTCCACAACTTTTCCTAGGTTAGATAAAGCTTCCTGAAAGTCAGAACCATAAGGAGTAAAATCATCCATATATATTTCCATTGCATCATGAACCAGTTCAGAAAATATACTTAATACCGCTCTCTGAAAAGTGGTTGGAGCATTACACAAACCAAAAGGAAGGACCCGGTATGTAAAGGTACCCTAAGGACAAGTGAAAGTGGTCTTATCTTGGTCTTCCGAGCTGATTTGAATCTGATTGTACCCGCTGAACCCACCTAGGAAGGAGAAAAACTTTTTCCCCGCCAAACCATCTAACACTTGATCTATGAACGGAAAAGGAAAATTGTCCTTTTTAGTGGCTTTGTTCAATTCCTGATAGTCGACATAGATTCTCCACTTACCATTTTTCTTTGGCACTAGCACCAAAGGAGAGACCCATTCACTATCAGAGATGGGGTAGATGAATCTTGAATCCAGTAATTTTTGTAATTCTTCCTTAACAATGTCTTTAAGTGTTGGATTCATCCTCCTTTGAGGCTGCCTGACTGGTTTTCAATCTTCCTTAATGTATAAATGATGAGTACATACTAAAGGGTGCACTTCCTTCATCTCCTTATAACTCCAGGTGAAGGCATCTAAATGTTTTCTCAATAAGCTACACAGCTCCTTCTCCTAGGAAGTGGATAGGGATGGATTGATTTTCAAGGTTCTTTCTGGGCCGAACTCTATATTCTTAACACGGAGAGAGGTCGGGTCGGCCAGACAGAGATCATTTAAGGGGTTCTTTTGGGTTTATCTCACTATGTCTTCTAATGGTAAGATATTGGGGGGTGGATTCTGAATCAAATTCTCAATCATATCATCCTCATCTTGCATTTTCCCCCCCATGGCGGTTTCTAATGCACAAAGTGATGCAGAAAAGACTTCATCCTCATCCTCCTCCTCCAACCAGAGAGGTAGATCATGTTCTAGCAAGGGTTTGGCAGGAGGGTATAGGATTAACTGCTTGGACATATGCATGTTCTTGATGGTCATGTTCCCAGCTCGACAGCTGATGTAGGCATCAGCAATAGCCAACCAGGGTCTTCCCAGGATGAGAGGATACCCAATGAGCTTTGTCATCGGCTGGAGAACAAAGAAATCAGTAGAGTACTCCCAAAAATCAATGGAAAACATCACATCTTCCACAATCCCTTCAAGGGTCATGGTGGAGCGGTCTGCTAGCTGCAGTACTGTCGTGGTCTTCCTCAAGGAGACCTGGAGGTTAAGCTTGAGCATTGTGTCCTTTGTCATCACATTAATGGTAGCTCCCAAATCAATCAACGTATGCGGGATCATGGTGCGATTAATGTGGACATCCACTACTGGGCTTCCACGGTCCAGATATTTCGGACAGATTACCTGCCCCAACATCAGGTCGAGCAGTTGTCCTATGACATTGATGGTTGGGGCATCTCTCTTGCGCCTTCCTGGATGCCTAAAGCACTCATCTTTGATCAACCTACTGTAGATAGGCACATTTTTTATGTCTTGGAGAAGTGGTATCTTCACACATAACTATTTCAAATCTCCCAGAAGATCAGTTTCTTCTGGAGTGGGTTGTGTTTTCCCGGATAGTCTCTCAGGAAAGGGTGGAATTGCTTTAGGTTCACTTTCCTCTCTATCTTCCTCAACCTCCCTAGGTGGAGGCTGGCTATCTGGGAGAACCTTCCCAGATCACATGTGTTGGAGGGAAATGTTCCCCTAGGGCTTTTTGGGTTGAAACCCTAGCAGACTGAAAGTTATCTATTCAAAGAAACACACATTCACACAGCCATTATGCTATTATAAGCAAATTCTATTATAAAGGGGACGTACCTTAGGTCCTACGTTTGAGAAGGCCCTTAGGGTCCAAACCCTTCTTGGAGTTCCCTTCTTCTCTTTTGTCCTGCAAAACAACCAATTCCAAAGAACACAGCAGTATATGGACAAAACCTTATAAAGAAACCATCTTCATGTTATAAATAAAGGTAGTTAGTTATGAAATCCAAACAACCATTTACATATGAATTCTAAACATGAATATCATAAACATAAAGAATATTTATATCGGGAACCAAGACATGTGTTTCTTTTATTATAGACAAATAAAGTACATAAAAAGGAATAATTTCACCTGAGTCACCTTCAGCAGGCTCCAAGCAAAGCTTCCTTCTGGATCCGTTCCAGCCTCAAGCCTTTAACAAACTCCTTCCATGACTCACTCCATGATGTCATAAATGGTGGATGAACATCAACACACAAGGAAACAAGGGTTTCCTGTACAAATGGGGGAAGTGCAGAAGGCACAAGGGACTTCAGACCTGGTCAGGGGAAAAATCTCAGCATAATAACCTTTCTCTCTCTTCTCTCCTCCCTTAGGCCTTCCCTTTGAGGTCTTTTTATACCTCTCCCAAAGTAGTTTTTTAGTTGGGAGTTGGTTGGGAACAGTTGGGCCACGGGCACTAACAGGTGATCAGCAGGTAAAACCCGCGATCTCCACCCGAAAATAAGGAGTTTTATATTTTTTTAAGTGTTTTAATACATATACGCGGGTTGGGTATACACAGACCCACGTATACACGTGTTTAACTCAGGGCAATGTCGCGTATAAGGGATAAAACACTGTTTTTTAAATTTTAGGACCAGGTCTGGAAGGAGGGGTTGCCCTAGGCCATGAGTGTAGCATCACAAACCATAAGAGTGAGATTTTGGGCTATAATAGATGCCCCCTAATATATGAGGTCAGAAGGGGTACATGATGGCCGAAATGTATTATGCAAGTACATGGAAAGGAAATCTGTCAAAAACCGAGGAGGACTTCACTAGAATTCAGCCTGCCAAGCCACCAAAGGAGATCAGAAAGAAACACTGTCTGAGGCGGGCATACCCAAGCTTAGAAAAAGTAAAGCATGTCTGCATATCAAGTACAAGCGGATCCACTAAGTATACAAGTATAAATGACTGGAAAATACATAATGGATCATCTGATCGTGATGAACAAGTACATGTCTAAATATCACATATAAGACTGTCAATGATGTTGAAAGATGCAACAGATCACTGATATCAAAGACTGATCCCAAAAGCTACCAACTGAACATGATGGAATAGGATGGTACTACACTGTAAACTCAGGTGCCAGCATATAGAATGTCGCCATGACTGACTGCAACATATAAGGTGGAGTGGTATCAACTAGCAGCAACAGAAGCAACTGTCAAGTGAATAAATGAATGCTGATACAACCTGAGGTCTTCACCGACCACCGTGGTACATGTCTACACCATGGGAATAAATGATCTGAAGTCGACCATGTGAGAAATCGTTTGATTACCGATCATTGATGTATACCGTTAACAAACACGAGACTACTCACTGATAATGATAATGAGCGTCAAGGTACCCAGTACAATCTAACAAGTGTGAATAGATGCGCTGGAGTCGAACACCTGTAAGAATCTATCGATCAGGAGACAATGATGGTTTCCCACTGTCGATAGCGAAGGATCTGCCACTAATGACTGCAAACCCCAAGGTACTGCCAAATGGACTCTAGATCTTTGCCCCAGAGCAATGAGTCGGAGTCGATAGGGAAAGATCTGCTAGAAGGAAGGCATTAAGGCATCTTTCATCAATCTAGCGCGAGTGTAACCCGTAGGCCAATAATGTGGAAGGAATCGAACGAAAGAGATGTAGTAACCGAACCGAAGTACGTTTCCGGCGTACACAAGATGTGGCTAGCGCACGACAGAAACCCTCTAAACCAACCAATAATGAAAGTTGACACAGAGGCGAGGTATTCACCAATAGGGTCAAATGGAAACCAAGGTACTGCACAAATCCCAATGTGTGATAATGTAAGCTGATGTCGAACACAAGGGAAACCACTCAGTCAAAGACCCATGATACTAATCGATGCTGAGCACAAGGTGACCTATCAATAATGAAAATAGGGCCAGGGTGCAGCTCTAGGCCTATCCTCAGAGCAAGGTATCGTTGTCGATAAGGACAAGACCCGCCGGCAAGAAGTCAATGGGGACCTTCTCAAACCGGCACGAGTAAAGGACCAATATAGCTGATGTGATGATAGACATGATACTGACAACCAGGGATGGTCGACTGAAAAATGAGTCAAGAGACATCGCAGAAAGGCCGACTCAGGCTAACTTCCCTTGAACAAAAGCACGACTCAATGTGACTATGTGGTAGCATATGATGACTCTGTATAAGTTTGTCATGCAGGAGGCACGAACGAACCCTCCATAAGATTGGAAGAGATAACCAATCGGGGGAGAACTGACTCAATAACAAGGTTAAGGCGTACCTAAGTCAAACTAAATCCTGCCCAAACGGAGGAGACTTTGTTTTGAGTGCTTTGTTCAAGGGCGACACGACTGACTCTAGCTGCCAACAATAAATGGAAATAATGTCCCATTCCCACTCTTTTTTGGAATATTTAATTTTTTTGTCTTTTTCTGTTAAGCTTGAAAAAGAATAAAATAATGCTATGGTATAGTGGAAAGAACGAGTGTCGGTGGAACAGATGATCTGGTTCCTGGGAATGGAACGTTCCTATGCTCAATGCAGGGAGGTGAAAACTGGTCAGTGACACTCAAAGGTGTGTTCCTTCTACGGGTCAAGGTGTGTCAAGTTGTAGAAGTCAAAGGTATGCAAGGTTGATTTTGCAGTCTTCATGGTCAAAATTTGGCTTAAACACGAGTCCAAGTGAAGCCGGCTCTAGGCGAAAAGGTGCAAGTGGTCAACATGCAATGCAGTAGTACAGCTCAACACAAAGGAGCCTCTACGGTATAAGGCCAGAACGAAGCGAAGAAGCAAAGAGGAATGAGTCTTCAACGCATAAGTCATGGCGGGACTACAGAGGACTCTCGAGCCTACTCAAATCAGAGCAGCATGGGTAACAAATGTCAGTGAGGTGCTAACTACGATGCCCATGTAAAGGATGGCTCTACCATCGTGTCATGATTTAAAGAATCGGCGAGTGAAGATGGCTTACGAACCATAACACGATGGGGTCGACCCTATGGCAAATGTATCAGCAAATGGAGGCTAGTATGCATAATGCAACGGAAAAATGGTGTCCCTAACCTATATGCCAGTGAGAAAACGATACCTGCCATGACGGGTCAGCAGTCATGGAACCGTCTCGAAACTGAAAAAACGTCCAAAATGTCCTGAAAAACAAACCAATCTCGACATTCCAAGCTCCCAAGTTAAAAGTCACATGAGGCCAAACAAAATAAAATTTTGAAAAAATTTTGCATTTTCAAAACTTATAAAAGAGATTTTGGACTCACCATTTTTACCATTTGAGTTTGAGAGCAAAGGATTTGGAGCAAAAGGAGAAAACTTCCCATAGCCAGATTCAACCGTTCAAATTCGTCAAAAACCTCCAGGTAACTCTTATACTTAGCTTGCAATTGATTGTGATTGGTTTTAAGATTTTTTATTAATGTTTCACTATTGAATTTTTTGCCCAAAATTTCTCTGCGGCGTATACGCGGGTTAGTAATATGAAACCCGCGTACACGTGGGCCCTATACGCAACTATGTGCACAGGGACCCGTGTATACGCCGTGAACAATTCTTAAACAAAAACTAACGGTTACAAATCATTTTTCTCTCGGAATGCCTGTCACGTGGCGTGAAAGAGAGCACACAGTGGTGGATAATGAAGTTATGAATAGTCCAAAAGCTTTAGATGCCCTACGGGGATGCGGTTTGCTTAAATTCTTCAAATTGTCGAATATGAAAGCAAACACACGTCTGCTTGAGATGCTCATTGATTATTGGGACGTCGAGGAGGAAGCCTTTATGATTGATCAGATGCCACTCAGGGTAGAAGTGGAGGATATCTATTTCATCACGGGCCTTTCCCGAAGGGGAGAGGTAGTACATTCCCGGGGCAGGACACGGAGTAGTCTCACGATAGAGGACTATGTACAGATATATTGCCCGGGACATCCCAAGAAGATTGGGAGCCAGATTTCCATCACACATGTGGCGAGTTTATCGCTGAGGATAATCCTGTTCACCATAGCTCAAGTGAATGGATCGTCCTCTCTGCATCAGGCATCACGGCTGACCATGAGCGTGGCAGTTGACTGTCTCACTACTGTGTTCGACTGGTGTACTCCTCTTCTGGCCAACATGAAGAGCCAACTCACTTCTATCAGGAGGGGACAGACCAAAAACTTTGGATATGGGACTATCCTGTGCACTTTCTTTTTCGAGAAGGTTCCTGCACTCCGCCCCAGGGTAGCAGTTTCCATCAGCACCCCACATGATCCACGCATGGGCCGGTGGGCTGATCTGATGAAACATATGGGGGGTGGGGAGGTCCCAAGGACTGCCTTCGACGATGACTTCTTCACCTGGTGGGATCAGCAGATCATCGCCGTGGATGACTACCCCTATGCTGGGCTGGATTTCCGAGGAGATCCTGATCTAGCGTTACCACCGAACGCAGCATGGGGCGAGATTGGTAAGAATTTTTTAATTTTATGATTTTTTTGGATTTTTCAAATATAATGATGAATTTTGAAAAATATTTTTGATGAGATTCAAATGACTGATATGATGATCATGTTCCAAACATTGGGTCGGTACGACTAGATGGGTTCCCGCGGCATGGACGGCACGGCCGAGGAGCCGAAGAGGCGGCTGCTGATACAGAACGGACTCTAAACAACGTCCAGCGACACTTGGCGAGACTGAGCTACCGAGTACCGATGGCTGCCATAGAGGACCTTCCTGAGGATATGCAGCGTCATGTGGTTGGCATGCCATGTGACTGGGTTCGCACTTTTCGGCGTGTGGCCAATGCGATAGTTACATACTTAGCCACTCATCCTGAGTTGGGGCATTAGATATGCCGGACATGATTATGGGCATTTGAGTCACAATTTTGTATATTTTTGGACACACATATGTACACATGAGACGCTTTATGATATATATATATATATATATATATATATATATATATATATATATATATATATATATATATACATACAATTTTACTTTTTGATGCTTGATTTTAATGTAATGAATGATTGATGTGCCAGTATAATGCCTGATTAGCGATAGAATCAGCTAACCAATTATGAGATCTTGGAATGTGAAAATAATTAATGTAAGTAAATGATCTTTGCAATTGGAATGTGCCCTTAAATACTGGCGATATAAACATGGATCCCTTACCCGATAAATGTTATTTAATTGAGACACTATCAATTGAGAATCAAGATACACTACCAACGAGTCGATCCCATGAGAGATTGCCTCGGATAATAAATTAATAACGGCAGTATACTCAGCCATATTGTTTGAAGCAGGACCGATGCATATGCCTCTTGATACCATCAATTGACCAGTTGGATAATAGAGTACCCAAGCTGCGGAAGCGAGATTCCGAGTGTGCCGACTAGCACCATCGGCGAACCCAAAATAGACCAAGTCATCCATCAACACCTACCACAGCAGACCAAAAAGTGTTGATATCAAAAACTCTCGATGATATATGTACAAATATACATAAAGTACAAAGAAGCCATTGCTTGGCCAAAGCTAAGCAAAGCACTTCCTGAGGTAGAGCCCGTCAGGGGGCTCCGCCACCTTACTCCTAGGGATGTTTATAGGTACAATTATCGAACCAATCAATATACTTCCTTTGGCAAATAACTATGTTGGAGCCAAAGGGACCGTACAAACATCGCTAGTTGAACTGGAGGACCGAGATTCGACTTCATGCACAGGGGAATGAAAACATGACCGACGATGTAGATCGTCCAAAGGTTGATCTACAGCCGTCATTGCTTCGAATATTGCTTCGTCCGATGGAAAAACAATATCCGAGCAATCCGATGCAGAGGTGGAATCAAGGGTCCGAAAATGAGCCACATCACCATCTATCTCTTTCCTAGAGGAAGTAGTAGAATGGTTATCTGCAGAGTTATCGATAGATTCACATCTAAGCTCTACTGCAGACATAAGAGATTCTATTCCACCCGCCTTGTCGTCATCTGGTGTGGTCACAGATGAAGCTAAGGTTCCAGGATCCAAAAAATAAGGAGTTTGAACAAACTCTCTCCGTAAAGGGTCCCTGGAGGATGAAATTGTATCTATTCCAGCTGTAGGAGGGGGAATATTAAACGTACCCATCAATGAAGAGTACATCCCGACTCCTAGATTCTCAATAGGTGGACGGGGGTTACCCACTAAAGGAACAGTAGAGTCAGAGCTTGCTTGAGGATCGACTGGACAATAATCCAATTGATCAACCTTAACGATTTTCCCTTCATGAGGAAAGCAAACGACACGAAATAGAGTCGAAAAAATGGCATCCATTTCGTATACCTAGTTCCTTCCTAAGAGGAGATTGTAGTCTAGGTTAGCATCTATGACCTCTACTTCGATATTAACGACCTTTCCTCCAACACATATAGGAAAGGTCGGGATAATCCCGTATGGCCTATGAGAATGACCATCAAACGCTGTCAAGAGGGTAGGTGAAGGAACAACCGACGGTGATCCAATGGCCTTCCAGCATGACATAGACATGACACACATGGAAGCTCCCTCATCTATAACCGTCCGAAAAATATTCGTTTTCTGGTAGGTAGACTTTATCTAGAAAGCCATGTGATGAGGAAGTCTCTTTTTGACATTATTCATATCAAAAGTGAGAGCTAAAGAATTACTTGGATCCACTGCCCCCATTGCCGATAGCAAGGCACTTCTTTGAGCAGGACATGACTGAAAAACCTCTAAAGCGGACATAGCACATGGACTCTGAGCCAGATCCTCAACAATGGAGTAATTCTGGGCTGCCCTAATATTAGGGTTGATAGTCGCGCGTTTAGCGGAACCTTTCGGTACCCGAGGTATAGTCTCAACAGAAGGTCGCTCAATATGAAGTGGGTTGTTAGTTTCGGGAACTAATTTACCCTTGGAAGTTTCACCTTCACCATAATCACGTGACCGAGTAGTCACATGGACGTTAGAACCCATCATGAAAACATTCGATGATTTTCCCCTTCCTGGTTGCCCCCTGCGGAGGTACCAGGATTTGAACTCGCGCCAGCAAGAAGTTGTTGCCCTTGGGGAAAAGGGTTTGTTAACACAGCCTGAGAACTAGAAGTCCCTTGCTGTCCTAACAAGCGCTGAGCATCTTCAATCTTAGGGCAGAGATGAGTTAAATGGTCTCCACTGCACAACTTGCATGGAAACTTGACTTTCTTTCTAGACTCATTTCTACCACCACCAGCGTTGTTGCCAGATTTATTTGCATCAGGCTTCCCATCCTGGTTCTTTTTCTTACCTCCTCCTTTCTTTTTTCCATTGGAATTTTGATTTCCTTTGGGGTTATCGGATTGGACGGCATTAATTGAAGAAGTTTGGGAAGCCGGGGGATTAGACGATGTGACTTGGTTGTTAGAAGCAATTTGTAAGGACAACTGTTGCAATTGGTTCAACAAGTTCACGGTAGTTGTGTCTACCGACCCAACGATACCATCCACGTGGGGACCTGGCTTCGACTTAGCTATGTCAAACTTAGACCCAGGAGCATCTGGCAAGTATTTTTGTAGGATCCCAGACTGAGAGTAGATCAGTTCTAATTGTTGGGCCCTTAAAATGGCTTGCTCCTCAGAATAGACTGTAGACATGGAGACATCCTTGGAGATATCGGGTTGTAAAGATTTCAAAAACCATTCGAGACAGTACTCCGGAGGGATTTCGGCTTTAATGAGCCTCTTTCTCCGTCTCCATTCCTGAATATGGTCAGAAATGTGAGTTGCCTTATCCTGACAAAAAGTGGCCAGAATTCAGTTCCGTCATCATAACGGATAGGAAACTAGAAATGATTTAAGAAAATATTGGCTAAGTCAGCGAAAGATGTAAATATGCCCCCTGGCAACTCTATATACCATTTGGCCACATTACCAGTCAAGGTGCGTTGAAAAAGTCTCAACCTGATCAAGTCATCGATAAGGGAGTTAGATGAGCACCACAAATGGAATGTGGTTACATGGTCGCCTGGGTCCTCACCACTCTTCCCTTCGAATTTTGGAATGTCCAAAGGGAGTTTGGTTGGGACCGGAGGCCAGGCCGGATTGTACTTGATTGGATCGTTTGTTAACTTAGTGAGATCTGGCAAGTTCAACGTTGCCAGAAACGGAAGCCTAGGAGGACCTTGGGGATTCCACCCAGACTGGGCGGAACTCCCAAAGTTCTGAAAAGATTGGCCTGGATTTTGGAAGGCACCAGGCTGCTCGAAGTAACCAGTTTTACCGACTGAACCAAAAGGCAAGCCTTGTGATCCAGCAAAATTCGAAGTTTGACCAACTCCGGCCGCAAAGCCTCCATAACCAGCAAAGTTTCCTCCTAAAGGATTATAAGGAGTTGATAACCCCTGATACGGATTCCAAGCCGAAGCTAAGGGAGGAATACTTTGAAACGAACTAACCGTGGAATACGGCATATTCCCTTATTGGCCGATAAACAGATTCCCAGTTCCCATGCCACTAACCCCAGGGTTAGTCCAACCTTGGAAAGGATTACTGCTTTGTCCTATAGAAGAAAAAGGCATGGATCCTATCGTCGGGTTGGAATGTAGTATACGACCACTTCCGAAAGGAAAACCCTGGAATGAAGCCGATCTGCACATCATGGACGTAGCGGCACTAAACGGAACCGATGGAATACCCTGTGAGTGGGTGCAAAATGGGAAGAACCCAGTACCAAAAGCATTGGTTTGGGCATTTCCACTCGTGGACGGAATGGAGGTAGACCCAACTAAAGATGTGCTAGCAAAAGATCCAAACAAGGAAGCAGAGGAGATGGAAATCGTTCCTCCCCCTTGCACCGATGTTGGAGTTTGCATAGTCGTAGCACTTGTAGAAGCCATGCTTCCAGTAGTGGTCATCGATGGTAAGCGCGTAGCGTAACCTGGACTTGACGGTCTATGCGTTGGAGTCCCAACGTATTGTAATACGTCTGGATGACTAGATGGTAGTGGAGAATTCAGAGTCGCTAACGACTCTGAGAGTTCTTCTACCTCTATGTTATTCTCCGCTTGAAAGAGAACTCAAGAAAGGATTGGAGTGTCCCTCTCTTGTTCGGAAGTGCCAGGCCTTGCTTGAACACTAATGCCCCCGAGAGGAGGATCAATCCCCGATGCGTCAACTGCCGTGGGACGAAACCCACCAGTAGTATTACCTCTGCGCCTTCTAGGAGAAGGCTCTAAACTTGGTGGTGAAAGACCACGAAGTCTTCGAGACCGTCTGGGAGATCGGTCAGCCACTTTGAATTTTTTGTTATGATCTAACTAAAGACTCAAAAAAAATTGAAAGCTAGGCCAACTAAGAGCACAGAGCAAACACTATAAAGTCCCTAAATATAACAGCCATTCAAACAACTTCCAAGTATTTCCACTCCGGGTGATTAGGACCGGACACCAAAATACAAGAAAGTGAATTAAGGGGCCTTCCGAAGATAGTCTGGGATGATGAGAGCCCAGTCCTATCAGCGAAGGTATCAGAGGAAGTTCGTTGACCTCCTAACAACAACCTGCGCCAGTGCAAGCCCCCAAGCTTTGCAAGGGTGCCCTCCAGTAGTACTGTCGAGAGTGATGCAACGTCGACCTCAGGTGCCACGGGATTCCCCTCCGCAGCCACCTGTGTAGATCCCTAGGAGTAGCAACTATGGATACCAACTCGTCGCAGAAGCCAGGCGGAACAGTCGTGAGGTAAGTTCAGACAAGTAGGAGAGGGGGTATCTCTCTTCCCTGTCTTCATAGACCCTCGTGCTTAACTCCCAGATCCGGAGCTTTCCTGGTCTTCCTAACGCTATTGGATTTTCACTCGCTATTCAGACTCCTACGTTTGACGTTTAAATGGCCTTGGAGAGTTAACTCTCCACTCGCCTAATCCAAGGCCCTAAAATCCTAAACTTGTTGGTGTAACTGACTTAAACAAAAAAATTTAGTGAATTTTCGTTAGCGCTTGATTTTAAAATAGGCTATTCTTTAAGTCACGGGATAATGGAAGTGAAACTAGTGGTGTTTTTTGACGCAAAAGAAATTAAAAAAAACTTAACTACATGCACATGCACTTTTTTCGTTTTTCAATGAAGAGCAATTTCTATAGGGTTCAGAGGAACTTCTAATAAAACAAATTTTTCTTTTCTTTTCGTTAATTCATGCTTCACACTCACAAAAGCTAACAAAGCTATGTATGCCTAAAAGGGTATGCAAATCTATCCTAATGCAACAAATATATGCCGATGCAAGATTCAAAACTACTCTAAAACAAAAAATGAAAGTTGCTTGCTTGTCAATCTTTATCTTGCCACTTAAAATGTCTAGATGGAATATGAGATGCTACCATTCATTTCGTCTAAACACTAAAAACAAGTTCTAAGACAAACATAAAGCACTTTCATTCACTAAAAGGAAACCAAATGAAAACCAAGTTCAAGAAAGCAAAACTAAGTTTTTCAAAAAGATTTTCTTCAAACGCAACAACAAAAAAGTCTTTTCAAAAATGCTCTCAACAACACTGAAACTTGTGATTGAAGAATAGGCAACAAACACTTTTGCAAATTGACACCACACAATGGATGAAAACTCAACAAAAAGAGATGTGTTTAAGGATGCTCTTAACAATCAAAAGCAGCAATGAAAGCTTTGGCAACAATAACCAAAAAGATCAAAAAGACAAATTTCAAGAAAGTGTCAATCAACAACTTTCATGAAACAAAGAAGCGAATGGTCACAAAAGCGGTTTTGTCAAACAAACAAAAAGTCACCAAAAGCAAGATTTGACACGAATATTGAGATCAATCTCCCTACCCTGATGAATCAGAGCAGCCAAGATTCCAAACAAGAAATCTTGCGTTCTTGAACAAGAAAAGATGACGCTTGCAATAACAAAAAAAACAAGACCAATACTCCTTATAATCAGAGAGAATTTGGAACAAGATGCTCGCTGTAAAAAGAACAACTGATACTGGAAAGTGACTATTTCAGACTGACTCAAACTACCAAACAAACCTTTAGAGACAAAAAGATTTACCAATCTTGAAAATTGCAAGATATACGTGACTGTACTTATGTACATATTGAGTGTATATGCTACTGTAACTAAGGAAACATGTGTATACGCGGGTTAACTTAAAGAAACATGCGTACATCCGCCTCTGTAACTAAGAAAAACAGCGTATATAAAAGGTTTCAAGAAAAATAAAAAACAAACTGAAGAAACTGGTAAAACTTCAAATTCAAGAACAGACCAGACAGTAATAGCAAGCAGAAAAGGCAGTTGAGCCCTGATTGGCTTGAAAACACCCAAACTAGGAACAACAAGAGTGTTGTCCCCAGCGGAGTCGCCAATTCTATTGGAGGGAAATGTTCCCCTAGGGCTTTTTGGGTTGAAACCCTAGCAGACTGAAAGTTATCTATTCAAAGAAACACACATTCACACAGCCATTATGCTATTATAAGCAAATTCTATTATAAAGGGGACGTACCTTAGGTCCTACGTTTGAGAAGGCCCTTAGGGTCCAAACCCTTCTTGGAGTTCCCTTCTTCTTTTTTGTCCTGCAAAACAACCAATTCCAAAGAACACAGCAGTATATGGACAAAACCTTATAAAGAAACCATCTTCATGTTATAAATAAAGGTAGTTAGTTATGAAATCCAAACAACCATTTATATATGAATTCTAAACATGAATATCATAAACATAAAGAAGATTTATATCAGGAACCAAGACATGTGTTTCTTTTATTATAGACAAATAAAGTACATAAAAAGGAATAATTTCACCTGAGTCACCTTCAGCAGGCTCCAAGCAAAGCTTCCTTCCGGATCCATTCCAGCCTCAAGCCTTTAACAAACTCCTTCCATGACTCACTCCATGATGTCATAAATGGTGGATGAACATCAACACACAAGGAAACAAGGGTTTCCTGTACAAATGGGGGAAGTGCAGAAGGCACAAGGGACTTCAGACTTGGTCAGGGGAAAAATCTCAGCATAATAACCTTTCTCTCTCTTCTCTCCTCCCTTAGGCCTTCCCTTTGAGGTCTTTTTATACCTCTCCCAAAATAGTTTTTTAGTTGGGAGTTGGTTGGGAACAGTTGGGCCACGGGCACTAACAGGTGATAAGTAGGTAAAACCTGCGATCTCCACCTGAAAATAAGGAGTTTTATATTTTTTCAAGTGTTTTAATACATATACGCAGGTTGGGTATACACAGACCCGTGTATACACGCGTTTAACTCAGGGTAATGTCGCGTATAAGGGATAAAACACTGTTTTTTAAATTTTAGGACCAGGTCTGGAAGGAGGGGTTTCCCTAGGCCATGAGTGCAGCATCACAAACCATAAGAGTGAGATTTGGAGCTATAACAACATGTTAATCTCCTAAATCTCCACAGCATAAGTTGGGCATGATGATTCCCCATTGTATACTTGTTGAGCCTGTCTATTGTTCGGGTTCGGGTTCGGCTGGGCAGGCATTTGGGGTTGCCTTGGTGGAGCAGGAGGCAATGGTTGTGGTTGAGCAGGTGGTGGAGGAAAAAGAGTGGGAGGAGAGTTGTACTGGGGCCTCCACCCCGATGAGATGCATTCCACTGAGGTTGCAGCTGAGCATAGGATTGAAATGAATGAGTGGTTGGTTGGGCATGATATTGAGATGGAAAGGACCAAGGAGGAGGCATGGACCAGGAAGGATGAGCAAGAGGGCCCCAAGAAGGTATGGAAGTGACTTGGTTGGGGTTGTAGTATGCCTGGGATGTCCCTTGCATCCCCTGCTGGTATGTTCTGGGTCCATGCTGTCTCCTTTGGTTCATGAAATAGAGTGGCTCAGTGGCTCCTTCGGCCACTTGGTATACAGCTTTAAGTCCGGGCAAGGAAGGGCACTTATCTGTAGAATAATCTTCTTCACAGACTGAACAAACCTCTATAGAGTTCAATGGACATTCATTCCTAGGATGCCTCCTGGTGCATCTAGGAAAAAATATGGCCAAAGCCCTCTCTTCTTCCTCTTGTTTCCTTTTGATATGCAAGGTATCAATTTGCATGGCAATAGTTTTCAGCATCTCACTTTTGAATTCTTCCAGCATGCTTCCAATTTCACCTTTAATGGATGAATTGGAAGAGGAGGTACTCGCTATGGGTTGACTTCCCCTACCTTTCTTCCTGGCTGCTCTAGAATGGTTTCTAAAAACAGTCTTGATGTCTTCATAAGATAGTTGGTAGATGTCTCCCCAGCCAGCAGATGGAGGGTATCTAGAAGGTCTTCCGGAATTCCCCTAAGCAGAACCAACTTCAGAGATTCAGGGTCAAGTGTACACCTAGCCCTTTTGTAGCTGAACTAGAACCTCTCTTCATAATCTTCCAAGGATTCATCACTTCCCCTAGTCATTCGGAAGATTTCTTCTTTGGTATCTTTTGAGCTACAATAGTCTCGATATTTTTCATTAAAAGCGTGCTGCATTTGAGCCCAAGTTGTGATGCTATTGCCAGATAACCCCATGAACCAGCGCAATGTTGCATCCTTGAGAATAGAAGGGAATAGTTTCAACTTTTGTTCATCTTCTCCATAGTCATAGGTTCGACAGATGACAGCAAACTCAAACAAGGTGTCAGGATCTTCTGTATTCAAACCATGGAAGTGAGGTAGGGCCGAAGGGCTTATATTCTTCATTTTGGTGTCCTCATTGGTCTCTCTAATGGGAAAGGTACCCTCTATTCTCTCTCCATTCTCCTTAGCATTTCTGTTTTCGGCCATTGGCTTAGGAGGGATGTTTTCTTCTTCTTCCTCCCCTATAGGTTCTTCAAATATCTCTAGTTGTTCACCTAAATGTTCTTCTTGATCACTACCACCGAAGAATAGAGAAGGTTGGTTATGTGAGGTAGTGGGGGTGTTGGGCAAGAATTTTCCTAAATTATCTCTATTCCTACGAGGCATGAAAGGAAATCTTTTGGTTGGTTTTTGTTTTTTTCACTGATTGTACCTGCAAAACTGAAATGGGTTGAATAACACAAATTTCAACTAACTGAAATGAACTTTACTGAAATGAAATTTGCAGAATTGAAAAGGAAAGCAAGGAAATGCAGAAAATGAAAGAAACAACTGTTCTATTTTTGCTGAAATGAAATTTGCAGAATTGGAAAGGAAAGCAAGGAAATGCAGAAGCTGAAAGAAACAACTATTCTACTTTTGTTGAAATAAACTACTTAGTAGAATGTTGCGATAGGAAATAGAAGAAAGCAGTAATCACAAAATACTCTTACGCTTCCCCGAGAACGACTCCAAAAATATGGTGAGCACCAGTATTGCAGCAATAATGTTGCAACTCCTGGGCTGCCTACGTTACTCTTATCAACCCGGTAGTTCGTAACAAACTTGGAAGCGACGGTGTTGTATGCACAAGTACTAGTTCTTACTGCATGTTGTCACTTGGTCAGCTGGCGCAAGATCACTAGGAGCTCAAACCAACTTCTATGGATTCCATAAGAAGATTTATATGTGATGAAAGAAAAGAAAGCTTACTCTATAGAGGCTACTGTTGGAGAGGTAAATCCCCTCTACGGATAGAGGCGATCCCTACTAGCCCAGAATGGGTCTAGCAACAATCAGTCAATGCTACTATGCAAGTTCCTAATTGCAATTAAAAAGGTAGGCAAAGGACACCTACTTGGATTCCAGCGTTGTTGTTTGATGAAGAGATGCCACCTTCGCTCCTTCGCTCTGGCTGGTCACGATCCTCCACGATCTCCGCGAATAGATACCTGCTCACACGAAGAGAAGACAAACACAAGCGTGAAATCTAATAAAAGAAACTATACATCAGTCAGAAAGGATGTAATTCACATTAACCATTGCAGAGACAAATGAGAATGGAACCATAATAGTAGTCATCTATTATTAAATCAATAACAGAGAAGATTACAACCAAGTGTTCTGACATCAATATCCTTCTCAGGAGGGGCTAGTCAGCAAGTCTCTTTAGCATTCACCTTTGGAAATGATTCTCCCAAGACAAGAAACTCTCTCTCTCACACAAGCAACAAAACACAACCTTCCCTAAGCTATCAAGCACTTCCACACTTATCACACCAACTACCTATAGTAGCAGCAATCAGAGCACTATAAGCTCCACACAACCCAAGCTATTCCAAACTATATCCAACTACCAAAACTAGCTGCTCAAGGCAATGGTAGAGGTATAAATAGGAGAAGGAGTCTCCACAAATGGTGGGAGGATAAGCTTATCTCCAAGAAAGGTGGCTCAAATGACGAATAGACATGCCATAGAAGGGAGGGCGATACTCACAAGGCCAACAACCAGGTCTGGAGTCATCTGGAAGGTTGGCTGTTAGAACAAACTCACCCAAACAGGATCAGCGCGGGTGCATAACCGGACTGGAGCGCTGACATCGCAGCTGAACAACAAGGAAGGTCATGTCAGCGCGATCAGATATGAATAACAGATGCGCTGGCTCATGAAATTCGATCAGCGCGGAAAACAGGTGTACTTCCGCGCTGGCAGCGCATTTGGTCTGTTATGGAGCGCCCATCAGCGCAGTTATTTGGACAAAAGTCGCGCTGATAGCAAAAACTTTGGCAAAGTGGGTTATTTGGCCAATTCAGAGAGCATGGGCTTGATTATTTGGAAACCCAGACACAATAGAGAGACTGACAGAGAGACAGTGACAAATTACTGCGTAACAGATTGCCCCCTAAAGCGTGAGACCCGAGAGAGTGAGAGGGGTGAAATGCTTTACAAAACTCGTTGAACTGGAACACCACCAGGAAGGACCGAAATGTCTCTGATAATCAAGTACATGCAGTCTAGGCATGGGCGCAGCCATCCAAAAGACATGCAAAGAAGGTCTGTGGTATGGACGCAGCCACCCAGCTAAGAAGACCGTGATGATAATAAGGTATGGTCGCAGCCATCCATGAAGACTCAGGTATGGGTGCAACCATCCATCAATGAGTCATGTAATGATCATCCACAAAATCGCAACCTGGATCATAACAGACAGGGATCCAGGGTCTTGCGCTCCATCTCGACCCGAACAAAGTACAAGTCCAAGCATGTGAATACATGAGTTGAAGTCGAACATGCATGAACATCGTCTGATTACCAATCAATGATGAAAATTGTTAACAGACGCGAGAGGTACCACCAATAATGACAATGGTCCTCAAGGTACTATAGGTACAATCCGCGCCGTGTGAATCAATGAGCTGGTGTCGAACACCCACGGAATCATTCGATCAGAGGCCAGTGATGTAAACCTCACGTTGAACACGAAGAACCTGCCATTGAGGCATGCAGGCTCCAAGGCACCTGAAGGGAGTCTCTAAGTCGCCTTCCCGGATAATGAGCTGAAGTCGACGGGAAGTGACCTTGATCGAAGGTGGGCCATAATGTTTCCCACATCATCGACACGAAACAGAGGTAAAATAATTTGTGGGAGATATAAGCGACGGTTGTACAAGTGCAGAGGTCAACTTCTCTAGAACATATCGGCGGCACGACAGTGGATTTGGCAGTATTTGACATCAAATGGGCAAAGGTCATGGTGACAAGGCAATGAGCAGATGAGAGGTCAAAAACAGGGTAACCCAAACCCACGGAGGCTAATGTGAAATGAGATGAGATGTCCCCACCCAGACACGAATGCAGACGAGTGCCATGTTCAAGAGTGACATACTGCCGACACGACAAATATTACAGTCCCATTTTCCCCACCATTTCTGGCAGGTACCCCGATTATTTTTGGATGACAAGCTTGACGGGGATAGCATATGCTTGTAGAGCGTCATTTCGACAATGTCCGATGTCATTAAGTTTTAACGAGCCTGACAAAGGAAGAACTCGGCGTCTTTTCATGTTTAGAGAGTTTGAAAAGACAGCGGAAAAGAAAACTCCAGGGGGGGTCCTTTTTCGTAGAGTTGTGTCTCTCGAGCCCGAAAAAGTATAAAACAATACTCGAAAGAACCGCCCGACCATTACGATCGAGGAGTACTTTTCGTAAATAGTAACTTCGACCCGAAAAAGTAAAAAAGCGGTCGGAAGTACGTCGTTTTGGAGCCAATAACGAGTGCGAAACGACAAACACTCGGCAATCTTTTTAAGTTAAACGGTCGAAAAAAGAGCTTTAAAAGTGACCGCCTCTCGTTCCTTTTAACGAGCTGGAAGGAAGCTCGGCTATCTTTTCATCTTTAAACGGTCAGAAAAGAGCTGAAAGCAGACCTCCATTTTTATTCTCTTTAACGAGTCAAAAAGGGAAAAAATACTCGGCAATCTTTTCATCTTTTACGAGTCAAAAAAGAGCTTAAAGGAGACTCGTCCTAGAGGAACGAGTGGTATAAAGGGTAGCAACTAGTTCCGGCAATGGTGGAACTGCTCAAAACATGTAATGGTCAAGAGGCTGGCTAACAAAACCACTCACCGCTGCAGTTCCCCAGGA
Organism: Pinus tabuliformis; assembly: GCA_031772625.1. Lineage (NCBI taxonomy): Eukaryota > Viridiplantae > Streptophyta > Pinopsida > Pinales > Pinaceae > Pinus > Pinus tabuliformis. The sequence continues at coordinate 388,920,003 of CM062816.1, read as the reverse complement.
AAGGATAAACAACCAAGTGAGAGCATATGATCGGCCAAAGAGATGGTAGCAATGGAATGAAACAACCAAGGCTCATCTAGCAGAATTCAGCGGATAAAAATGGCAATCACGAGATGTAAATCGGGTATGGGTTCATTTTTACACAAGCTTGAACCATGGAGAACTTTGTTTGGATTCGGTTTCATGTTTACACAAGCTTGAAACGAAAAAACTATGCTTCTTATGAGGTCGCATGCCCCCAACATAATGACGCAAAATGAGGTACATGCCCCCCAAGCTTCATTGCATTCAACAAAGTGGATGGAAGAAGGTTCACTCTCGAGATCTAGGAAAGACTCGACTTGTATTTGACGAGATCGTAATCAAAAGACTCGATTTGGAAAGGGGGTTGTTTCATTTTTTAATGAGGTTGACACAGTAAAAGAACTATCCTCATAACCCTTGTTTCATGATTTTAACGAGCTTGACACAAGATCAGGAACTATGCTCGACCACCTTGTTTCGTTTTTTAACGAGGTCGCCATAAGATCAAAACTATCCTCGGACTAAGCCTAGTTTCATTTTTTAAGGAGCTTGACACCGGAAAGGAACTATGCTCCGACCGAACTTCATCATAATGAATGGGAAGTGGAGGCCCCCAAGAAAGTGGTTCCGGAGGAAAGGCCGACATCTTGGAAATCAGGACCTAATGCCCCCAAGACGCTATGCACAATGGTGTCATCACTGGGTACGGGCACGGGGTAGGTGGCCACGTAGTTGATTTGCGGTGAGGCAGATGCAACTTGTGGATGAAAGCCAGGAGGGAAGGATGAGTGCGCCGGAGGGGCTTGTGGACGAACGAACGATAATTGATCAAACGTCACGATTCTTCCATCGTGTGGAAAACAAACCACACGGAAAAGTGAAGAAACAAGGGCTCCCATGGCATACACATAATCACGACCAAGGAGAAGACTGAAGTCTAAAGAACCTTGGGTAACTGAGACGTCTATATAGACAGTCTTGCCCCCCAAAGTAATAGGAAACTTTGGAAGGATCCCTAATGGCTGACTCGTTCCTCCGTCAAACGCAGTGAGATGCGGTGCGACAGGTACAAGCGATGGGGAACCCAAAGCTCGCCAAGTAGTAACGGGCATAAGACTAACCGATGCTCCTTCATCTAACACAGTGCCAGGCAGCGCCTTATTGCAGGCATAGGTGGTGACCCAAAAAGGCACATGGGATGGAAGGGGAGGGGTAGTCAAATGACTCCAATCGAAGGAAATGACCGAACTACTTGGTGGGGGCACCATATGGTTGCCCCCCTGCTCGGAAAGAACCGACTCTGAATTCTCTGGAGAGGTGGGGATGGGAAAACCATCATCACGTTCCGGAGAATTTGATGAGACGAGAAGAACATGGGAATTTTGCTCTTCCGAAACAGAGTGCTCGAGAGGAGGTGAACTCGAATCAACACCCTTTCAGACCAACGGCGGGTCTGGAATAGGCTGGGGACAACCAGGTTCGGGAAGAGGGGCCTGGACAAGAGAGGAATCTAAACCAATCTCTTTGTCAGCAGGGGCGCGATCTACAGCTGTAGAAAGACGCTGATAACCAATGGGAAATTGGTTTGAAGGAGCTGTAAGACTTTCCAAGACAATGGAGGCTTTATCCATGAGTGGACAAAGGTGAAGGGGATGATTGCCTTCACAAATTCTGCAGGGGATTCGAATCTTCCCTTTTCCCTTGCCATTCCCAACTGATGAGGTAGCATCGCCGTGAGGTTCAGTGGACGATGAGGGGCAGGCCGGATCGCGAGACCATACTTCTAGTACCCTGGGAATGCCAGGACAATCACGAAGAAGATGGTCTTCCTTGCATAATCGACAAGGAAACTTAACCTTCCGTGGAGGAGTGGAAGGTGGCCCTATCTCGGATGTAGTGGAGGGGGTAGCTGGATTTGAGGAGGGGACGGCACGTGTAAGCTCTCCCTTAGGGGACTTCTTCCTCTTGGTCTTCTTCTTCTTCTTCTTAGCCACCTGGTTACCCGCATCGAGAGTTTCACCAGGCGAAGAACAAGAGGAAGACGTAGAAGTAGGCGTCGAAGGGGAGAGATCCACCTTAGGATCAACATGACGTTGTTCAGGTGGAGGGACTGATGGACTAACAGCCGATACGGTAGGGACCAAAGAGGTTGAAAACAACCAAACAAACAACCCAACAGTTAACCCTGGTAGGGACAACGTTGCCATATACGGAGCACCAACATTCCCAAGAGGAGGGAAGTGACCTGGATTCCCATCAAGAGGGGAACTTTGGTGAGTGAACCCCGGGAAGGTTGCCATTGCAAACGGAAAGAAACCTACTCAAGCTATCGCACACAAAATCTAACCAGGTAAATGTAACGTGGCCGAATAAATTTTTAAGACGCACAGACACAACTTGACCTTTTCATGTTTTAAGAGTCAAGAAAAGGACAAAAGATGACTCTAGTCTCCTTTGAATATTTAATGAGCACGAAGTGACAAGACGCTCACTGGCACCTTTTCATTTAGGGAGTCCGAAAAGGATCAAAAGTGACTACTCTGGAGACTTCTAGGCAAAAGGTTTACCAGGCAATCCGTAAAACCGCTTATACACCTCGGCAATCATATGAGAACCAAGGACTTTACGTACTGCAATCAATCTTCCCGAATGCTGTGTTTGGTGCGTTACGGTTCACAAGGCGGTAGACTCGGCTTCCTATGGATCAAGGATAAAAGCCTAGTGGGGTCTCCCTATATACGCGACGGTACGTGGGAGCACAGTCCGTGTTAGACCACTATCGAGTCACAGAAGGAGGATTCACCCAACCGTAATGTGAAACAATAGTGACTATGTTTAAAGACGCCGGAACACGTCTCTAGCCTAGACCTCTAGATGTTTGCGTTATGTTCCAATGCGTTTTTAGGTTAATTCAGTTCATTTTATGGTTGATCTTGGATTTAAGTTTCGATTTCAGGCCCTATCGTGTGATCTCTCACAATTACCTAGATGCAAGCTATATGCCAAAGAACACCATTTTGTTCGATGAATTCTAACTATGAGAGGGTTAAGAGCTTTCAATCAAACAAAACGAAATCAAACAATCAAACAACCTAGTGCAGCTAATGACAAAGAAATGAGGCTTTTCTTTTGAGAATGCAAATCAACAAAATGCTCTTTCTTTGATTAACTATCGAATGCAAAAGATTTTAGTTCGATTTTCTTTTCAATGACATAATGCACTTGCAATGAATTTTGAGAGACAATAACACCGAGTAAAGAACACAAAAAATCACTCAATGGAACACAAAACAAGCGTGAAAAGAGCTGGTTGAACCCAAGCAATTGTGATCTATGTCTGGGTGGCGAGGAGTGACCGAAACAACCGAAGGACTGGTTCGAGGACAACCACCTAAACAACCGAGCAAAGAAAGCAAAAAGGAAGGTTTCGCGTCGTAGCAAAGGCAAGCAGCAACGAACTTTTGCGGACAAGTGAACAAGACAAGGTCGGTCCAGTGGAAACTAGGCGATGGCACTAGGTCACGAGTCACAAAAATGAAATCCGTTCGACAAGGCTTCGCAAGCAAGTGTGCAACAGTTCAAACAATGAATATCAAGCCACAAACCAAGTAGAAAGAGCTGGAGAAAGTCAAACCCACAGGCTCAGGAGGTAAAACTGAGACAATTTCAATTTTACAGGATCAGCGCGGGTAGCGTTCAGCAACTGTGCGCTGAAACTAGGTCACGCGTAGCAACTTGGCGCTGTCAGCGCGGAAGGACATGGATAAAGCGCGCTGGTTCGATTTCAGAACCGTCGCGACTGTTATACATACAAGCGCGATGACAACAGGTGTAAAGAAACAAGTATGCGTTGTCAGTGCAACTGTTTTGATATAAACCGCGCTGAGGGTAAAAAAGAGGCAAAAACAAGCCAAAGACTCCCAAACCAAGGCCAGAACTCTTTAAACAATTCATACACCTCCCAGACTGAACCAGGAAGTCTAAAAAGCAGAGAACCAAACCCCAATCTCGAAAAGAGAGAACAACCAAATTCAAACACAAAAATGGATACAAGAGACAAAAGATTCGAATCCCCAGCAGAGTCGCCAAATTGTTGGAGAGGTAAATCCCCTCTACGGATAGAGGCGATCCCTACTAGCCCAGAATGGGTCTAGCAACAATCAGTCAATGCTACTGTGCAAGTTCCTAATTGCAATTAAAAAGGTAGGCAAAGGACACCTACTTGGATTCCAGCGTTGTTGTTTGATGAAGAGATGCCACCTTCGCTCCTTCGCTCTGGCTGGTCACGATCCTCCGCGATCTCCACGAATAAATACCTGCTCACACGAAGAGAAGACAAACACAAGAGTGAAATCTAATAAAAGCAACTATACATCAGTCAGAAAGGATGTAATTCACATTAACCATTGCAGAGACAAATGAGAATGGAACCATAATAGTAGTCATCTATTATTAAAATCAATAACAGAGAAGATTACAACCAAGTGTTCTGACGTCAATATCCTTCTCAGGAGGGGCTAGTCAGCAAGTCTCTTAAGCATTCACCTTTGGAAATGATTCTCCCAAGACAAGAAACTCTCTCTCTCACACAAGCAACAAAACACAACCTTCCCTAAGCTATCAAGCACTTCCACACTTATCACACCAACTACCTATAGTAGCAGCAATCAAAGCACTATAAGCTCCACACAACCCAAGCTATTCCAAACTATATCCAACTACCAAAACTAGCTGCTCAAGGCAATGGTAGAGGTATAAATAGGAGGAGTCTCCACAAATGGTGGGAGGATAAGCTTATCTCCAAGAAAGGTGGCTCAAATGACGAACAGACATGCCATAGAAGGGAGGGCGATACTCACAAGGCCAACAACCAGGTCTGGAGTCATCTGGAAGGTTGGCTGTTAGAACAAACTCGCCCAAACAGGATCAGCGCGGGTGCATAACCGGACTGGAGCGCCGACATCGTAGCTGAACAACAAGGAAGGTCATGTCAGCGCGATCAGATATGAATAATAGATGTGCTGGCTCATGAAATTCGATCAGCGCGGAAAACAGGTGTACTTCCGCGCTGGCAGTGCATTTGGTCTGTTATGGAGCGCCCATCAGCGCGGTTATTTGGACAAAAGTCGCGCTGATAGCAAAAACTTTGGCAAAGTGGGTTATTTGGCCAATTCAAAGAGCATGGGCTTGATTATTTGGAAACCCAGACACAGTAGAGAGACTGACAGAGAGACAGTGACAAATTACTGCGTAACAGCTACTCTAATTGTAGAACGGAAAAACACTGAAATGTAAAATAAACCTAGCAAACCCTACTTAACTAACTAATCCTACTTTTGCAGAAAGAACTATGAAAACCATGAAATAAATGCCATTACCTACTCAAGGAAGTAAACATCTACTTAAGCTATTTCTAGAAGTAAATGAGCAAAAAACATCTTTTTGGATTTTTATGTATTTTTATGTGAAATTGATATGCATGTATTTTATTGTGTGTGAAGGTGGAAGCGAATAGGTGGTGTTGAAGGGAAATTTTGGGGTTTGAGGAGATGTAGGATGGTGTGGATAGGTCCTAGGAGGTCTCGAGTGGCCTTCTGGAAGCTTTTCCCACACTCGGTCTTCAAAAGAAAGCCTACAGGAAAATCTACAGGAGGACACAAGGGATCTATAGGAGGTCTACAGGAGGATGTCGACAGCAGTTTTGAAGGTTTTTAAGGTGTGAGAGTGGGTGGAAATGGTAGGTGAAGGTTGGGGTGATGTGTTAGGGTGCCTAGGGTCTACCAAGGATCACTAGGAGAGGGAAAGATGACCGGGAGAGAGGAAGAAGTCCTATGAAAAATGCAGAAAACTAAGGTATAGTTGAGGTGAACTTTGGGGCGACCTGTAGGGCATGGATCAAAGAGAGAATGTGATGACTGAAGGCTGACCTGCTGTGCGGAGAGATCTGATGCAAAAGAACTGACAGTCAACCAATAAGATTAAACAAGCAAGGAAGTGAACACATCTTAAAAAATAGAATTTTGCTTCAAGCTAGTCTAAATTATGATCTATAGAAGTGAATGCTAAGCAATGTTATAAGAAAAGAAAGCATGGAAGAAGACTTATTGCAAATACATAAATGAGCATGGTGGAAGAGATCTAAATCAAAGCATTAACATTCTAACAAACTGCAAACACTAGAAATCCTATGGAGAAGAAAAATATGTGTTTTTGGGGCAGCAAGAGGGTATTTGCCTCAATTCATAGTCCCAAAGGGAGGAAAATAGCACAGGTTGTAAAGTTCTTCTTCTTTTGAATTAATACAATCAAACTCATTTTTCTCAACAAATTGTCTCATGTTATTTGTTTCATGAATTCCTTGACTTTCATGTTAAATATGTTTTATGATATTGGCTTTTCAGGTGCTATTTAATTTGTTTGCTTGTTTGTGTTTGTAGATTCCCAACAAGGGAGCTCATTTGGATCGAAGGAGCGAAGGCTTCCACAAACTTGCGTTGGACCTAAGGTAGGCCCTAAAACACTTGTTTGCCTTTGTTTATAAAAGCATATTTAGAGAAAGATAGTGTGTAATTGGTTTGCTTGTCGTTAGGTCTTCTTTAGATTCTAGGAAGGTCTATCTTGTTCGCAAGATCGACTCATTCCATGTGACAGTCTCTGGCCAAGGCACTGTTGTTAGCCTTTTGAATCTTCTTTCTATCACTGCTTAACCTGCCATGGGAAACACAAATGGGAACAACCTTCTAAATCACGAAAAGCAACCTATTCTTAACCAAGAAAGAAATTCATCTAACAGCAACTAATCCATAAACTGAAACAAAGCATATAAATACAAACAAGAGGAGCTTGGCTGCTTGGATTGGGCCCTAAACCAAGAGCTTCAGCCCTCTGAGGTAACTCAGTGCTAGCTCAAAAGGAATCTCATCTTTATTATCAAAATAGTAATAGGATTACATGAAACTGTCCACAAAGGTAAGCTCGAAGTTGAGCAAAGTTACATAAGCAATACTGTAGCAAAAATTCAACAAAAATTCGACCCTAGTGAGGCCCTAAGCCTCTCTACTTATACAACTAAAGCTACCAACAGCTTCCTTAAAATCAGGGAGGCTTGGCTCCCAAAACTCAAGATAATCATCAGTTATCCTCCACTTGTTCGGCTACCTCCTAGTGCATTGATTTGGTTGTTTGTGCTCCGAGCTGAATGAAGGGGAATACGAAGTGGGGAGTAATAAATGAGGGGGATTCCCTCCTATAAGTCCTCTCCTTTGTCCACTTCAATTTATTGCTGCCACTTGTCTACTGAATCTTTGACTGTCTTCAAAATTCAACAATAAGTTGCATTAAACACATATTAGACCACATGGCATCATAACTCACTCAACTCACTCCATAAGCATAAATATAATAAAAAAACATACAATAAGCTAAGAGAATGGTTGATTTGACTATGCTAGGAGGTAAAATGATCCCATATAATTACCCATTTATGGGGCTCATCAATGAGTTGAGGAAAAACCCCGGCCATAAGAGTGGAACTATTAAAGAGCCTAGCCCCAACACTATGAAATTTATCGAGGTGATTTCCTACGAGTGGTATAGAATTCACGGTAGTGGAAATCTGAGCAGATGGGATGCAGAAGTCAAGTTGATCGATAGTGAAAATCTTGCCTTCATGAGGAAATAAAAGTAGACAGAAAACAGACGAGATGAATATGGTCATTGCATAAAACTAGCTATGACCAAGGAGTAGGTTGTAATCTAACGTGGCGTCGCAACTTCGACATCAACATGGACAGTTTTCCCTCCTAACTCGATGGAAAAACTTGGAAGAACCCCCTTGGGTACAAAGTTGTGTCTATGAAAATCTTGGAGAGTCATCTTGGATGTGGCGAGCGCCGGAGAGCCAAGATCCTTCCAGTAAGATACACACGTAACATGTGGAAGATCCCTCATCCACCAAAGTGCAATGAATATTCTGATGGAAAATACACATAATGATATGGAAAGAAATCTTATGGTAAAGGTGAGGACCATCTTTATTAGTGTTAAAAGCGATGATATTAGAGTCAGACATGGCACAAGGAGCTCGAGCGAGATATTCAACATCAATTTAGTTCTTAGCAGCCCTGGAAGAAGGATTGTGTGTCTTCTTCTAAAGAACACTCTTGGGAGGGTGATAAACAAGTTCCATAGGCTTATCCAAAGTGAGACGTCTAGTGGAAGGTAGTGAAGCTGATGAGTCCTTAGAGGGAGAACTCGACTCGGGAACATCATAATATTTGGCTCACGTAGTCACATTGATATATTCCTTACACATGAAGACGAATGAACTATGAGAAGGATGGGAAGATGACCCCTCATTGCCCCCTTGTGAAGGTTGAGGAGGTTGAGAAACCATCTCTTATTGGGGTTGTGCTGGGAACTGATGAGTCAAAATGGCAGGTTGTTGAGTAGACGGTGGTGAAATAATCCTATGGACCTTATCCATTCGAGGGCATTCATGAGTAAGGTGGTCACCTTGACAAATTTTATAGGGGAACTTGACTTTACAATGACGTTCCCTAGTGCCCCCTCCCTCACTTTGAGAGTTGGGTTGGGACTCTTGAGGATTTTGATTCTTTTGTTTATTACTCTTATGACTCTTTTTACCATCTGATTGTTGGTTGTTCTTCGGTTGATTGGACTCCACTACGAGAATAGCAGTGGACTTCTCAAAATGGGGTGATTTAACAGATCCAGATGCACTTGTTGGGGCTTGAGATGTAATAATCAATTTCCCAATTTGGGTAGTAAGTTGGCTCATGGAATTGGAAACAGAACCGATCACGCCATCGACATGTGGGCCAGGAACAGGTTTGGGAGGGTCTACAGAACGCCTTGGGGCCTTAGGAAATGCTTCATAGAGCGTACCCAATTGTGAATAGATAATATCTAACTATTGGGCAGCTAGAATGGCTTGTTCCCCAGTAACAACTCGAAACATTGACACATCCTTGGCAATCTGAGGTCGGAGAGATTGGATGAACCAATTACGTAATATCTCATCAGGTAAATTGGTTCTCACCAACCTCTTGCGGCAACACCACTCGTGAATATGATCAAAGATTAACATGACATCATCTTGTTTAAAATTATACAAGAGGTCAGAATCGATGTCATACCAAGTGGGTAATTGAAAGTGTGTTAAATATGTTTGATCTAGGGAGGAAAAGTCACCGTAGGATGTGATATCTAACTCGATGTACCACTTTGCAGTGTCCTCAGTCAATGTACGTTGGAATAAGAGAAGTTTAACAAAATCATCCATCAAAGAATTGGACTGAGCACCAGAAATGATAAGTGTTAATATGCGTGGATGGATTCTCCCCAGGATTTCCTTCAAACTTGGAAATATCATATGGTAATTTGGTGGGAATGGGTGGACACCGGGGATAATGACGGATGGGGTCATTAGTCAATTTCGCCAAATCTAATAAATCGAGAGAAGATAAAAATAGATTTTTAAGTTGACTAAATGGGTCATAGGCAGGAGAAGCCCCTAACCAAATATGTGGTCCCCCCATATAAGGATTGGAATGATGCACCTGCTGGTGAAGAAAAAGGTTCGCCCCAGCGTAGGACTTCTGCAGGACAACATGACTGGTAAATGGATGTTTTCCCCTAGGGTAAGTACCGCAAGAGACCAAAGGAACCCTGAAATCATGGATGTTGATGGGGTTGTACCTAGGGATAGAAGAAGGACCACCTTGTGCAGTATGAATAAGATAAGGGGGATAACCCATGTGAGAAACGGTAGTGGCAATGGGGTTGCCCCCGGATAAACTAGCCCCTCCAGTAAAAGTACTGGTAGGTGGTGCCCCTCCAAACAGTGAACTGTACTAGGCTTGTGACATACTAGAAACGGTCTTGCCCCTAGGCTGACTAGGAACAACTGGTGATCACCCCCACATATTACTAGAAGTAATCATGCCTAACTAAGGGATAAGAATAGTTGGTTGGGAAAAATGCGGTGCAAATATTCTTGAACCTATTGGATGACTAGGTTGAGGCACCATGGTTAGTATAAGAGATGGTGTGGGCATGGAAACATTCAAAAAATTTGCAGGAGTCATACAAGAAACTGGTGAAATGCCCCAAGAAGAAGTGAGAGGTGTGGACGAAGGAGTGGGTATAGCCATGCTAAGAGGTGGCAATGATGTCATGGCAGCTGATACTGTCGATGCAGAAGGTAAGGAAGTCTTAGACTCCGCCATAGGGTAAATTACAGACAAAGGAATGTAATTATAGGCTGGTGTGGAACCGTCAAGTTTTAGCCACAATAACTCAGGTCCCAATGGAATAGTCAAAGGTGGGTTGGCATGAGCCATAGAATCGTCTGCCAAAGTCTCAAAAGAAACTAGATCAGTACCAGAAGGACCAGGTATAGAGTCCATGACTATGTGTTGGTATAAGTCTTGAGCACCGACAGGCACTCTTTGTGCAGGAGTAACAAGTCCACCTTATTTACGATGTAAACCGTGAAGATGATAAGATCACTGATGAACAAATTCAGTCAAGGTGATAACTTATAATTATTTGTGTATCTGTGTATCATTGTTTATCTCTGAATTCTGAAGAATTATGTGTGTATCTGTGTATCATTGCTTATCTCTGAATTCTGAAGATTTATCTGTGTATCCGTGTATCATTGCTTATCTCTGAATTCACTGTATGTTTTGATCTATTGAATGCAACTAATAATGAAAAGTACTTAATAGATGCGTGAAAGAAGTAGATCTATTTATTTACATGATGTTATGAATGTTTAGTGCAATCGGCGAAGGGTTTATATCTACCAATTATTTCCTTTTGTAATTTATTAGTTTTAAGGGTTAGGGTTTGCGAAGGTCGGGATAAAGCCCTAAGAGTAACATAAACACATCACATAGTCATTGGGATTATTCCTATGGGGCACCTACATGGAGTAACTATGGATATTGAAGGAGTGCACGCTATCGCTGATTTTAGTAATCGAAATAGTGGATGATAGTAATCCCTACCCGACGTTGCTTAGAATGGAGAGACTAAAGGTGAAGAATAAGAGGGCTCAGACTTGGAGTCCCCCTTCATTGTCAGGAAGAGGTAGAAGCAAAGTTCCACGGGACCTCACAAGAAGCATAAGTCTGAAAAGTCTGCGAGTGAGATACCAATGGTCCTCACGGAGGGGGACTTCGATGAGATCAAGGATATGGTCCGCAATGCCACAGAAACTATTTAGGGACACGTCGAGAACCAGTACCATCAAGCATTGGACAAGGTACAGCAGGGCCTAAGGGAATTGCAGGTCCAGACAGGGGTGATTCAAGCGAGCGTAGGACAAGTGAGCCTGAAGCAAGCGAGCATGACAACCTCAACAACTTAGATCACCACAGACATTCACGCAGTACATTTACTAGAGGGATCATTTCACGTTGAGACTTTAGAGGACAGGGCACACCTACTGCATTTGAAGAATTTGAGCCTTAACCTTACGGCACTTCCGATTTAGTCGTTGCATGAGCTGCATCAAGGAGTATCATATGAGCTCAGGCTTCAAGAACAATGGGAATTACTGGTTATCAGTGAAGTCAAGACCAACAACCAGCAAATGTTCGATAAAAAGGCACAATCGCTCAAAGAATGAGAAGAGGTCGTTGCGCGTAGTCAGCAACTGGAAGAAATGATAACACAAGTCTACAGTGAGCTTCCCAAGCTCCAAATTTCAGCAGAAGCGACCTCCGCTGAGAAAATCAAGAAGTTAGTTGCTGCATTGAAGGAGTCAAAGGAGGAAATTGGCAAGGTCTACTTTGAGCTATAGCTGCAGATATCCAATCTTTAACTTAGGTTGCAGCCAACCACTCCTCCAGAAGTCAGAGAGTAGTGTGAGGCTGCTATTAAAGAGGAAATGAATACTTTGGAAGCTACAGTCAAGGATTTCAGCCAATTGTTTGAGCAAATGATGGAGATGTGGACCTCGCTGTAAGAGGATCCACACTTATAGAAAATTGAAGAAGACATTCGAGAAAAATAGTTGCAGTTTGAAAAGATCAGGGCAACAATGTGGAACTTAGCACCAGTGCAAGGGTTCACTGGACTGCAGGAGGGAAAGTTCATCTAGACCTAGATTGATGAGCTGCATCAGAAGGCATCCATCATATTCTCTAGGACGCAGCCCTCAACCGATGAGGCAAGCCAGCTCTCACAGAAAGTTTAGACCAAGTTGAAGGCTATACAATAGACATAGAGGACCATGGGCCTTGCAGTTGAACATCTAACCACAGAGAAACTAGTTGAAGAAGTTCACCATGCTATTACATAGGGAATGACATATCTTTAAGCATTGAAGACATAGTTTAGCGGTCTGCAAGAAAAGGTCGAGACAACACCAGCAGAGTGACTCGGGATGAGTCACGACTTTGTGTTAGGGGCCTATTAGGACAGGGTCCCCTGGGGTTAAATTTTGTAAATTTTTTGTTAATATTGTAAAGTCTTGACATTTTGAGGAGCGAAGCGCGCAGGTTGATAGGAGTTAAAGGGGCTTGAGGAAGATCAAAGCCCCTTAGCTTGTTAAGAGTCAAGTTATTTTGTGACCTGCCCATGGTTCGCAGACCATGTAATGAAGTATCATATAAAAGGGAGTCATAGAAGGGCCATAGGAAGAGAGCGAAGAGCATGCATAGATAAGCAAGTTTTGGGTCTATCTTGTCTATTATGTACTTGGGTGAAGGGGAAGGCTCCTGCAACTTTGTGCATGAAGACCTTGGTAAGTCCGCAGTTGAGTGCACGGGCCCTTGTAGATGTGTGTGTAGGGTTGGAAGAGTCTGTAATTGAAGATCTAAGCATAATAAAGGTTGTTCTAAAGAATTATATGTGTATCTGTGTATCATTGCTTATCTTTGAATTTACTGTATATTTTGATCTATTGAATTCAATTAATCATGAAAAGTACTTAATAGATGCGTGAAAGAAGTAGATTTGTTTATTTACATGGTGTTATGAATGTTTAGCGCAATCGATGAAGGTTTTAAATCTTCTAACTATTAGTTGTTGTAGTTTATGGGTTTTAAGGGCTAGGGTTCACGAAGGTCGAGATAAAACCCTAAGAGTAACAGAAACACATCACATAGTCCTTTGGATGTAGAAACCCGGTTCTATAATCGCCCAATACTGCCTTGAGTGAGACTGCAGCCTCCACTACGTGAGTTGCTTCCAAAGGGGTCAGTAGTGTAGGGTTTTGTTGGTTAGTGCAACTAACTCTGAACTTGGGTCCAAGCTCCCTCAAACCAACATAAACCAAAACACAAAGAGGCTAGCGATGGAATAGTTATACTAGTGACCTACTTCCTAGCCCTTTTAGCTGCAAACTCAGACCAAGTGCCCTCACAAGATGCGGAACACCCCTCGAGAGGACTGAGAGACTATGACTAATATCCAAGTACAGAGAAGATGATCCTGGCCCTGCATCTGGGTATGAACCCTAAGAAGATAGGCCACTATGGTCACCAGCTATAATAACACGACCTAGGGGGATAGTCACAGGACAAATCCACACGCAAGCGTAGGACACTTAACCCAAAAAAGGATCTAAGACTAAAACCCCCTTGAAAGTTGCCTCCCAAGTGGTCCCCAAGTGATAATGACATTGTTTTAATGCATGGAGATTCTGCAATATCGTGTCACCCAAAACTAAGTGAAATGGGTCATGTCATCCCACCTAGCCCAAGTGTGACCTCATGCTTAACCATCTTGATGAGAAGGGCTTCCCAACTACTGCAAATGGATTTAACTCCCTACTACAAGCTATTAAGTTGATTTTGCAGTCTTGGAGCAGTTAACTCACACTCCTATCTCCAAGACTCTAGCCTAAGCTAGTGTTGGTGTACTACCAATGAAAATAAAAGATGAATCTAGTTAATTTTATTATCGCGTTGATTTTAGTGGTTGTTGTTTACACAAGCAAGATGCAGCATGAAACTGAGATGGTGTGAATGACTCTTAGTTAGTCACCCTAATGCAGTTATATGCAATTTTCGATTTTCACTTCGATGAATGCTAAATACAGGAGTGTAAGAGCCTTCTAACACACCAATAACTATTTTAATGCACCTCTTCACTAAATTGTTTTGGATGCAAATTATCCCAATATGTTGTGAATTAATGACCCAAAACAAACCAAGAAGGCAAACCAAAGCAACCGAAAATAAGCCAAAGCAAAAATTCCCAAGAAAGAATGCAAAGCACTCCAAAAGCATCACAACTAGGAAAACAAAGCCCAATCAAAGAAACACACTCAAAGCGATCAAATCGAAAGCCAAAAGTGAAAAAGGGAGGACAATGTCATCAAGCTAGGGCTATAGCACAATGGATCAAGCAAGGCCAATGTTCTACAAAGGTCACAACCCAAACCTAGAGGCAGAAAGGCCTAAAGAATATCAAATGAGGGTGATACAAAGCAATTAAAACACACTCAAAAGAAATTTTCTAGATGACAATTGCATAATCAAACACAACACCACCAATTGTGACGAAATGACCCAAAGAGGAGAAAAATCGCTCAACAAGAGACAGCAATAATGAGTGAAAGTGACGAAATTCTGACAATAGGGCATGGATTAGGCCTAAATAGTCACTCACAATAGTCAATCAGATTTGGAAGTGCGATCTAGAAGCAAAAATCGAGCCTCAACTGATCCAAGTGGATATTGGTGTCCACCCACCAATTCCACTTGGACCCCCACCATTGCTTCTTTCAATTTTTCAATTTCCTTAATTGTAGCACAATTTACTATTTTTAGCAGTTTTTCGGGTCCTAAACTTCCGGAGCTATTTTGAGGCCCTAAACGACATTTTTTTGGAAATCTATCATGAGCGATTTCGTTGTCTAAAATTGTCTTTTTTGTCATATTCCTCAGAGATATATTTCCAATGGGCTATCATGCGCGTCAAACGGAGATAATATGACCAAGTCACGACCCCGGGAAGTTGGTGTTACATCTCCTCGGGTTAGGGTTTTAGTTGTTTAGGGTTTTCTCTTATTGTTCAATAATAAAAAGGCCCTTGAGCCTCATTGTAGTTCAGTTCAGAGGCATATAGTTGCCGCATCTCTTCTTAGAGATAAGCTACCATAGCCCTAGTTGGTGTATTTCCATTTCTGTGTGTAAGCATATTTCAGTATGTTACATTAATGAAATGAAGTATTATTTCCACTGCATCTCTGTGCTTTTGGTTATCTCTATAATTTGTTGTGTTCCTATTTAAATTCGGATCAGTGGTATCAGAGCAGTCTATTTTTCTTTTCATATCCCCAACGAGGTCGGGATATAAGGAGTTAGGGCTTGAACTGGTCGAACCTTTGCAAGACCAGCCTCGCAAATCCCGACGGCCTCCCATGGCGAACAAAAAGAAAGATGAGGGGGCAGGAGATCCTATCAAATTCTTGCTCGAAGAAGCCCTCGAGAAACAAAGGAACTCGATGATGGACAGCTTTGCCCAGATCCTTCAACGGCTACCCAGGGACGACGCATCGACTTCCAACAGCTACTCTGGAAACGCCACACCGTTTAAGGTACAAGTTAATTTTGAAATCCCCATATTCGAGGGTCAGATATATGCAGATGCCATCAATAAATGGTTAAATCTTCTAGAGAGTTATTTTTCTTTTCATGATTTTTCCAGTCGGGAAAATATTACTTTTGCTCTTCTCAAAGCAGCCCCCCATGTCAAGGACTGGTGAGAAACCTACTATGAGCAGAAGGATGAAAGTACAGGCTCACTATTTTCAGCCGCACCCACTTGGAATTCATTCTGGGATGCCATCAAGGAGCAGTACTACCCTATCGGAAGCTATGAGGATCAATACATAAAGTGGACCACGCTGTGGCAGGGAAGGGACCAAGACGTGTCGGAGTTTACCAATATTTTCCATACCCTTCACACAAGGTTGGATATTAAGGATTCGGAGCAGTATTTGGTACTCAAATACCGCAGCTGCCTGCACAAGTACTTCCAGGAAGCAATAGAATTCCTGAACATTTCCTCACTCGCCACAGCATATCGATATGCCATCAAGGTCACGCAAAAGTTTAAACAAAAGAAGCAAGACTTTGGATCTGCGAATTCGAAGCAAGGGAAAGGTTCCCCCAAACCGTAGAACAAAGGACAAAGCCAAGGCGGGGTGACCCAAGACAACCTGCCAAAGTTGCAAGTAAAGAACAGCGCCATGAAGCCAAAAAAGGACATGGTAAAGTGGTGTGAGTTCCATAAGAGCTCCACTCACAATACAAGTGAGTTAAGGACCAAGCAGTGACTAGTGGCCGAGCTAAAGGTTTCAGAATCAGATGCAGGTTCCGACTTTGAGTCAGAACCCAACAAGGGGAATGACAAAGGGAAGCAGATTATCGATGCGGAGCCCAACGCCAACATTGCCACCATGAAGATCAAGAAGGAGGAACACGAAGATCTAGAGGAGGAGGAGCATCTCTTCCACTCCTAGATGTGGGTAAAGGGCTCCCCGCTATAGTTCATTTTCGACAGTGAGAGCCAAAAGAACCTCATTTCAGCAGAGGTCGTGAAGCAGTTGGGCTTAACAACCACAACACATCCATAACCGTACACCATCGGGTTGCTTCACCAAGGATGGGATCTTCGCATGAGCTAGAAGTGTCGTCTTCCATACAACATCAAGCCCTTCACGGATGAGGTATTGTGTGACATTACTCCCCTTGAAGTTTGTGATGTATTATTAGGACAACCATACTTGTGGAAGCGACATGTTGTGTATGAATCAAGGCCCTATGTTGTTATTGTTACTTTGGGAAATAAGTTGTACATGATACCGGAGGTAGCACCGCCTACCACCATCTCTTTGGTTACTGCAAAACAATGCAGTACACTCATTTACAAAACTAGGAAATTTGTTTTCCTGATGTTACGCCCTCAAGGAAAGAAGAAGACAATGGCCACGACCTCCACACAGGGCCCCTCCGCACGACAACTACAGATGGACAAGATCCTGGAGGAGTACGAGGACATCTTCACCTCCCCCGTAGGGGTTCCTCTGCACTGTCAGGTCAAGCACTCCATCGATCTGACCCCAGGTGCACCACTACCCAATGGACCAATCTATCGACACTCGGTTATGAAGAATGATGAAATCAAGAGGAAGATTCAAGAGCTGCAGCAGAAAGGTCACATCCGTCCAAGTTCATCGCTCTGTGGGAGCCCGATCGTGTTGGTACAGAAGAAGGATGGGACTAGGAGACTCTGTATTGACTATGGGGCGCTGAACAAAATCATTGTCTGTAATAGGTACCCAATCCCACGGATTGATGACCTCCTGGACCAACTGAAGAGGGCAAAATATTTCAGCAAGCTCGATTTGAAGTCAAGATATCACCAGGTACCAATCAAACCCTCTGATGTGTGGAAGACTGCCTTCAAAGCCAAGGAGGGCCTTTTCGAATGGTTGGTTATGCCTTTTGGATTGACGAATGCTCCTACAACCTTCATGAGACTAATGGATGACATCTTGTGGCCATTCACCAACTCATTTGTAGTGGTATACTTGGATGACATCCTAATCTTCAGCCAGAGTTAGGAAGAGCACCTCCACCACGTCCGACAGGTTCTCTAAACACCGCAACAACACAAGTTATGTGCCAATTTAGAGAAATGCACTTTTGGCACGACCCAGGTTCAGTATCTGGGATACATTATGTTGGCATTATGATTCAGGTGTTGTCCTTGATGGCAACCCATTCAGGTGATAGATCACTATTCTTGATGATCAGCTCTCTATTTTTAAGAAGGACGCAGGCAATCTGTTCAGAAAGTGCGTCCCCGCAGGTATACCATGTAGACCCCGCGTCCAGGGACGCAGGCCAGCTGTTCGGGGGGTGCGTCCACCCAGTGCACACATTTCAAGACAGAGAAAAGCACGTGGGGGTTTCTTGTGTGGTATCTAGCCGACGGTTTTGTGTTTTTATGGTGTCGGCTCGTGGTATTGTTCCATGAATTGAGGAGAAGCTTGCCTATATAAAGCAAAGGAGATCATTTGGATTGAGCATGTTTTTTGTTGAACATCTTATGAGGGTAAGATCTGGTCTAGATCTAAACAAGGCGAATCTGATGGACCGAGATCTCTTCGACTCTTGCTCGGATCTGTGATCTGACTGTCTGGGTTATTTCTAAAGTCTTGAAATTCTCTTTGCCCGGAAGGACGCAGGTGCAGTAAGGGTTCAGATGCGTCCGAGACGCAGGAGCGAAGCATTTCAGGTGCGTCGGACGCAGGTGCAGTAAGGGTTCAGGTGCGCCGGGACGCAGGCAGTTCAATAGACTCAGTGCGAGGGACGCAGGCTAGCAGTTGAGCAGAGTGCGTCTGGGACGCAGGCTAGCAGTTGAGCAGGGTGAGTCCGGACTCAGGTTGGCAGTTGAGCAGGGTGCTTCCTTCTCTTAAAATCTTTGTTTATCATTGTTCTGGTTACTACAGTTGTTTGGGTGATACTCTTACACTTGATGATCAATTGATGCTTATGGATTTATGAAAAGTGATCCTTGTATGAAAAGAAGTAGGGGGTTGTAGCTCCCTTCCAGGAGAAACTGGAAAACGAGAGAGAGTTGTAGCTCTCTGCAGGTTGCAGCCTGCGTACTGGTAAAGGACTGCACCAGTACAAAACCATTGTAAAAAGAATTTCTAAATTGAAAGAAGATAGAGACATATTGCAGCAGGTGGTTTTCTCCCACATTGGGTTTCCACCTTACATCTTGTGTTCTTTGGTGTGACTGTCTATTTTCTTTGTTCATGCTCATTATTTTATGGTACTGATATGCAAGAATAATTCAAAAGATTAAATAAGGAAGATTTGTTAAATTGCTAGATAATACTGATTCACCCCCCCCTCTCAGTATTATTTCCAACAATTGGTATCAGAGCAGGTCCTTCAGAAAAGCTTGATCGCTTGAAGGTAGATCGTTCATCATGAGCAACTACGAGAGAGAAGCATCAATAAGGCCACCGGTTTTTGATGGGACAAACTTCAATTATTGGAAGGTAAGAGTTACTGCATATCTTCAATCTCTTGGTACAGAAGTTTGGGACATTGTAGAAACAGGCTATGCTTTTCCTTCAGCTACTCCTACAGATCCAGCTGAGAAAAATAAGTATGAAACAAATGCAAAAGCAGTCAGTACTCTATTAGGAAGTATATCCCAAACAGAATTCATGAAGGTAATGCACTTCAAATCAGCAAAAGAAATATGGGACAAAATGATCACGAGCTATGAAGGAGATGAACAGGTAAAACAAGCTAAACTTCAAACTCTCAGGATTCAATATGAGACTCTCAAGATGTATAATGATGAAAGTGTGGCTAATTATTTTCTTCGGGTAGATGAGATTGTTAATTGTATGAAAAATTTGGGTGAAGAAATAAAAGAGTCTATAGTAGTTCAAAAGATTCTAAGATCATTATCCCCCAAGTTTGAATCTAAAGTATCTGCAATAGAAGAAAAAGAAAATCTCCGTGTTCTCACTATGTCTCAGCTACATGGAATTCTAACTGCTTATGAAATGAGAAAGGGAGGTCCATCAGACAGAAGGGAGGCTGCTTTTAAGGCATCAGGCAGAGAAGATCACTATGAAGCAAGCCATGTTCCAGAAGAAGAGGAAGAAGAATCAAACTTTGTCAGAAATCTTCAAAGGGGTGCTAGAAGGTTCAGAGGTAAGCTACCTTTCAAATGCTTTGCTTGTGGAAGAGTAGGTCATTATGCTGCAAAATGTCCTTATAAGGATAAAGGAAAGGAACCAGCTAGATGGAACAAGAAACAAAGTGCAAATAAGAAAAGCTACTACACCCATGAAGATAGTGATGGCTTATCAAACAGTGATGAAGATGAACAAGGTAATAAATATAGGTTGTTAATGGCATTTGAAGATGATGATTATGAGGATGCTGTAGATGTGGATAATCTTTATGATGAAATTACTAGACTCAAGAGATGTATAGAAGAAAAGAACATGATCATTGATACTCTACAATTTCAAATCGATGAAAAGGAAAAACATCTTGAAAAATTAGAAGGTGAAATTGTTGGTCTTAGAAAAGAAATTGAGAAAACAAAAGCTATTAATCTCAAGTTTGTCAAAGGATCTGAAACTTTGGATGAGATTATCAGTGTGCAGCGGTCTCCACTAAATAAGACAGGTCTGGGCTATAATGGAGAAACTTCTCAAGCATCCACTTCAAAAAGTTATCTTGATGCAGCAAGAAGAAATGAGCAAAAGCACAATAAAGATCATCAGGTAAAACAGGGACAAACTTCAAACAGAAACTATCAAGGGCAATCCAGTTTAAGGGAGAACAAAAGCCACAATCAGCCACAGGTAAAATCTTCCCAGTTTGGTTCAAGAATAGATGAAAATAGAAATTACAATCAGTTGGCTGGTAGATTCAATAACCGCAGAAGCTTCTTCAATGGACAATGCTTTTCTTGCCATAACTTTGGTCACAAAGCAGCTCAATGTGTTGCGTATAAAACAATCATGACTAGGGAAGCTCAAAAACAAAGAAGTATGACAGGGATTACAAAAGGGACCTATAACAACTTTTCGGCTCTTGAAAATGAAGTTGAATGTTCTATTTGCAATAATTTTGGTCATGAAGATTTTGAATGCAGAAGCAGGTTTCAGGAAAGAAAGGAACAAGAGCGGAAAAAGGAACAAGCCTCAGGCACCAAAACATGGAGAATAAAGGAACCTCAAACAGAAAGATGTGGGATAGCATTTTATGCAGAAGGACAGGAAAATCTATGGTACATTGACAGTGGATGTTCGAAGCATATGACAGGTGATAAAGAAAAACTTGAGTCTTATTCTATTTTAGAAAAGGGAAAGAAAGTCTCTTTTGGAAATGATACTCCTGCAACTATAAAAGGAAAAGGTATTGCTCCTTTAAAAGAAGATGTTAAGGCTGGAAATGTTTTGTATGTTGATGGATTGAAGCATAATCTACTAAGTGTCAGCCAGATGTGTGATCAAAGAACCGAGGTTATATTCAGATCAAATGGATGTCTTGTTCGTGATCTTGATACAGGTAAAACAGTTCTCAAAGGGAAAAGAACTCCAAATAACCTATACATATTTGAAGAAGGACAACAACAATGCTATCTAAGCAAGGATGAAGAGCACTAGTTATGGCATCGAAGGTTGGGACATCTAAGCTTCTCACAAATAAGGAAAGCATGCAAATATCAGGCAGTTCGCGATCTTCCAGATATCAAAATTCCTGACAATACCATATGCAGATCATGTCAGTTTGGAAAACAAACCAGGACTAACTTTCCAGAGAAAGAAGGATCAGCTAGCATGCCTCTTGAGCTAGTACATACAGATGTATGTGGACCATTCAGGAAAAGAACACCTAGAGGAGAGGAATACTTGATATTATTTATTGACGATTTCTCCAGGTTTGTTTGGTTAGGACTTATGAAGCACAAAGATGAAGCATTCGAAAAATTCAAATCCTTCAAAGCCTTGGTTGAAAATGAATCAGGTCACAAAATTAAGTGCCTCAGATCCGACAGAGGTGGGGAATTTACTTCAAATGAATTTTTCGATTTCTGTGATGAACATGGGATAAGGAGAGAATTCTCTACAGCTAGAACTCCTCAGCAAAATGGAGTTGTGGAAAGAATGAACAGAACAATCCAACAAATGGCTCGTGCTATGCTTGATGAATCAGGAACTCCCGCAACTTTCTGGGGTGAAGCTGCACATGCTGCGGTCATTATTCTCAACAAGACAAATGTCCGGGTGAACAGCACTCAAACTCCTCATGAGCTCTGGAGTGGTAAAACTCCTTCGGTAAAGCACTTCAAAATCTTTGGGAGCAAATGCTATATCAAGAATACTGAGGAGCAGCTTGGCAAACTTGATCCTAGAGCAGATGAAGGCATTCTTCTTGGCTATTCTCCACATAGCAAAGCATACAAATGCTACAATAAAAGACTTGGCAGAATTGTTGACAGCATTGATGTAGTGGTCGATGAGAAGGGATACATTCCTAGGCAAATACATCGTGAAGACATCGAAGAAGATGAAAGCTACCCTCAAAGACAGAATGATGAAGAAGAAGAACCTCAAGAAGAATCTCAAAAAGAACCTCACGAAGACGCAGAAGAACGAACAAGAATAGAAGAAAAGACTCCATCCAGATATGTTCAGAAGAACCATCCAGAATCTCAGATCATGGGACAGAAAGAAGCAGGTATACAAACTAGAAGAACAGTTGCAGAAGCTTCAAGCTATTTGGCATTACTCTCCTCTACTGAACCACAAAATGTGAAAGAGGCATGCAAAGATGAATGTTGGGTGAAAGCAATGGATGAAGAACTTGAGCAAATCGAAAAGAACAACACTTGGGAGCTGGTTCCTAGACCAAAGGATAAGAATGTTATCGGAACAAAATGGGTCTTCAAAAATAAATTGAATGAAAATGGAGAAGTAATTAGAAACAAAGCCAGACTTGTTTGTAAAGGGTATGCACAGCAAGAAGGAATAGACTTTGAAGAAACTTTTGCTCCTGTTGCAAGACTTGAGGCCATCCGAATGTTCCTTGCTCTCTCAAGTTTTCAGAACTTCAAAGTATTTCAAATGGACGTAAAATCAGCCTTTCTGAATGGAGACTTGGAAGAAGAAGTGTACATTGAACAGCCAGATGGGTTCATTCTTGGAAATGATCCAAATCTTGTATGCCGATTGAAAAAGGCTCTCTATGGTCTCAAACAAGCCCCAAGGGCTTGGTACTACCAGTTGGACAAATATCTTCATCAACAAGGTTTTTCAAAAGGTTCAGCAGATAGCAATCTATATATAAAAGTTGAAAATGACAAATTGCTAATACTTGTTGTGTATGTAGATGACATTATTTTTGGCAGCAATGAAGAAGCTATGAGTCAAAGCTTTGCCTCAGTCATGCAGAAAGAATTTGAAATGTCCTTGCTAGGAGAACTGACATACTTCCTTGGTTTGCAAATCCAACAAAAGGAAGGAGGAATCCTTTTATCTCAAACCAAGTATCTCAAGCAGATTTTGAAGAAATATGGCATGGAAGATGCAAAACCAGTATGTACACCCATGGTCACAGGATGTAGTCTCAGTGCAAATGATGAATCTGCAGCAGTACATCAACCAACCTACAGATCTATGATTGGAAGTTTACTATATTTGACAGGTACCCGACCGGACATCATGCATGTAGTTGGAATAGTTGGAAGATTTCAGGCAAATCCGAAGGAAACTCATCTTCAGGCAGTGAAGATAATTTTCAAATATCTTCAAGGGACTCAAAATTATGGCTTATGGTATCCTAGAGATACAGATCTCACTCTTCATGCTTATACAGATGCAGATTGGGCCGGAAGCGTGGATGACAGGAAAAGCACAAGTGGTGGTGCGTTATTTATGGGTTCCAGACTGGTATCTTGGTTCAGCAAGAAACAGAGTTCAATTGCCTTGTCTACAGCTGAAGCAGAATATGTTGCTGCTGCATCTTGTTGCACCCAACTCCTTTGGATGATGCAGACTTTGCAGGATTATCAAATCACTTGTACACCTCCAATCCCTATCTTATGTGACAACACAAGTGCAATCAACATCTCAAAGAATCCGGTTATGCATTCAAAAACCAAGCACATACCAATCAAGTACCATTTTCTCCGGGAACAAGTACTTGAACAGAAGGTCAAGTTGGAGTATGTTCCTTCTAAGGAACAAGTTGCTGATATTTTCACCAAACTGTTGCCCAGGGACACTTTTGAATACCTCAGGCAAAAGCTGGGGGTTGTTGATGCATCATCTTATTGTTGAACATCTTCTTATTGGTGGTATAGGCTCAGGGGGAGCACATAATGCATTGTTGGCATTATGGAGAAGGAGATCTTGGAAATAGCTGCAATATGTCTCTATCTCTTTCATGGTGGTACGTTGCTGCAGATCAGGTTCATAAGGGGAGCATGAGCGTAGGGGGAGCATACCCTTTGCCCTTGATGTCAAAGGGGGAGAATGAAGCTGAAGATCATGAGGTTGCCATCAAGTCCAAAGGGGGAGATTGTTGGCATTATGATTCAGGTGTTGTCCTTGATGGCAACCCATTCAGGTGATAGATCACTATTCTTGATGATCAGCTCTCTATTTTTAAGAAGGACGCAGGCAATCTGTTCAGAAAGTGCGTCCCCGCAGGTATACCATGTAGACCCCGCGTCCAGGGACGCAGGCCAGCTGTTCGGGGGGTGCGTCCACCCAGTGCACACATTTCAAGACAGAGAAAAGCACGTGGGGGTTTCTTGTGTGGTATCTAGCCGACGGTTTTGTGTTTTTATGGTGTCGGCTCGTGGTATTGTTCCATGAATTGAGGAGAAGCTTGCCTATATAAAGCAAAGGAGATCATTTGGATTGAGCATGTTTTTTGTTGAACATCTTATGAGGGTAAGATCTGGTCTAGATCTAAACAAGGCGAATCTGATGGACCGAGATCTCTTCGACTCTTGCTCGGATCTGTGATCTGACTGTCTGGGTTATTTCTAAAGTCTTGAAATTCTCTTTGCCCGGAAGGATGCAGGTGCAGTAAGGGTTCAAATGCGTCCGAGACGCAGGAGCGAAGCATTTCAGGTGCGTCGGACGCAGGTGCAGTAAGGGTTCAGGTGCGCCGGGACGCAGGCAGTTCAATAGACTCAGTGCGAGGGACGCAGGCTAGCAGTTAAGCAGAGTGCGTCTGGGACGCAGGCTAGCAGTTGAGCAGGGTGAGTCCGGACTCAGGTTGGCAGTTGAGCAGGGTGCTTCCTTCTCTTAAAATCTTTGTTTATCATTGTTCTGGTTACTACAGTTGTTTGGGTGATACTCTTACACTTGATGATCAATTGATGCTTATGGATTTATGAAAAGTGATCCTTGTATGAAAAGAAGTAGGGGGTTGTAGCTCCCTTCCAGGAGAAACTGGAAAACGAGAGAGAGTTGTAGCTCTCTGCAGGTTGCAGCCTGCGTACTGGTAAAGGACTGCACCAGTACAAAACCATTGTAAAAAGAATTTCTAAATTGAAAGAAGATAGAGACATATTGCAGCAGGTGGTTTTCTCCCACATTGGGTTTCCACCTTACATCTTGTGTTCTTTGGTGTGACTGTCTATTTTCTTTGTTCATGCTCATTATTTTATGGTACTGATATGCAAGAATAATTCAAAAGATTAAATAAGGAAGATTTGTTAAATTGCTAGATAATACTGATTCACCCCCCCCTCTCAGTATTATTTCCAACACATTATTGATGAACAGGGGGTGCATGTGGATCCAACCAAGATCCAAGTCATTCGGGATTGGCCATCTCCAACCACTCTGACAGAGCTCCGCAACTTTCTAGGTCTTGCCAAATTCTATTGCAGGTTCGTGTTGGGATTTTCTCATATCACTTGGCCCTTGAGTCAAGTCACCCAGGAAGGAGTGAAATCAAAATTCTTTTGGTTTGAATCTCAACAGAAGGCATTCACAGAGTTGAAAGATCGCCTTTGCTCAGCACCAATGCTCACATTACTAGACTTGCAACAACCATTTGAGGTAGAGATAGATGCCTCTGACTATGCTATTGGGGCAGTCCTTACTCAACACAGGCATCTAGTGGCATATCACTGTGAGACACTTTCAAACACAGTTCGGAAGTATCCCACTTATGACAAAGAGATGTATTCCATTGTGCAGGCCTGCTGACAATGGAAGCATTACATTTTGGGGAAGGAAACGGTCATCCACACAGACCACCGACTCCTATAGTTCATACATACACATGGGAAATTGCAGAATGATCGTCATCAGAAGTGGTCCACATACCTGCAACAATTCCATTTGAATATCAAGTATAAGAAGGGCAGCACCAATAATGTTGCAGATTGCCTCAGTCGACCACCGATCATGGCGTTAACCACCGTTCTCAACTCTTGTGGGCACGAGGCTTATGATTGGCCACTTCTCTACAAAAGCGACCCAAAATTCGGCCACACATACCAAACACTCTTGGAGGGTCAGCATGTTCCATATTTTCACCTCCAGGATGCCCTGTTATGCCACCTGGGTCACCTTTGTGTTCTTTCAAGCGAGCGTGCCAAGATGATTTGGGAAGCACACTACAGTCAGGCTGTTGGGCATTTAGGGGTCGACAAAATGGTGGCAATACTGTAGAAGTATTTCTATTGGCCAAATCTTTGACAGGATGTCGGGAAGTAAAATCAGATCATGCACTGCCTGTGTCATTGTCAAATCGACCATCAAGAAGCAAGGCCTCTATGCCCCGCTGCCTACCCCTAATTGACCTTGGAAATCCATCTCCATGGATAACATGTTAGGCCTTCCTTCCACTAAGCATGGAAACGACTACGTTTTTGTGGTTGTCAATAGGTTCTCGAAGATGGCCATTATGGCAGCCTGCAAGAAGAATATCATAGCCAAAGCCACTGCTAAACTATTCTTTGAACAAGTGTGGGTACACTTTGGGATCCCACAGTCTATCATCTCAGATCGGGACAGCAGGTTCCTCAGTACATTTTGGTTCAATCTTTGGTCGATGATGGACACCAAACTCACTGAGTCCACAGCGTTCCATTCTCAAACCGATGGCCAGACAAAAGTTGTCAACAGGATGATCGTACACATTTTGTGCATGTACAACTCAAATCATCCACGCACATGGGATGAGAGCCTCCCCTATGTTTAACACAACTACAACCGAGCTCTCCACATCTTGACTGGCCACAACCATTTTCAGGTGGGCTTGGGATTCCAGTCACTATGTCCCATTAATGTGGCCATGCCATTTGCAGCTACTCACGCAGATTCGACTCATGTCCAGTTCGAAATAGATAAGGCAAACAGCTTCATTGGGCATATCCAACATATTCGCCAGCAGGTCCATGACATTCTGGAGAAATCAAATGCCAAGTACAAGCAGCGACATGATCAACATCGGGTGCCACACAAGTTTCAGGTGGGCAACAAAGTATAGTTGCATTTGCAAAAGGAACGCCTTACTGGAGCCTATCGGAAACTCAGACCACTCCAATATGGTCCTTACACCATTACCAAGGTTGTGGGAGACAATTCATTTGAGCTCAGCATTCCCCCATTCCTTGGCCTACACCCAGTGTTCAATGTGGACCACCTTTGGCCATACTTTACACCATTAGTAGACACATCCGACATTGCAAAACAGCTCACACCCACAGAGTTAAATCCAAATTGCATGGAACAAGTTGCAATTGATCGGATCATGGACACACAGATCAAGCACACTCGCCAGCAAAATATCCAACTGTATCGAGTTGTCAAAGCAGGCCAACTCCTTCACTAGGGCAAGTGGCTCACCAGGGACCAAGTTCAGCAGAAGTTTCCTCATCTCATGGAGGAACTCAACGCAATGGGGACCATTGCTTCCTAAGGGGGCAGGAATGATCCAGGTGGATATTGGTGGCCACCTACCAATTCCACTTGGACCCCCACCATTGCTTCTTTCAGTTTTTCAGTTTCCTTAATTGTAGCACAGTTTACTATTTTTAGCAGTTTTTCGGGTCCTAAACTTCCAGAGCCATTTTGAGGCCCTAAACGACTTTTTTTGGAAATCTATCAGCAGCGATTTTTTGACTAAAATTGTCTCTTTTGTCGTAGTCCTCAGAGAGATCTTTCTAACAGGCTATCATGCATGTCAAACGAAGATAATATGACAAAGTCACAACCCCAAGAAGTTGATTGTCCAATTGACCCCAACGGGACCCATTAACTCTTGGTGTTACATCTCCTCGAGTTAGGGTTTTGGTTGTTTAGGGTTTGCTCTTATTGTTAAATAATAAAAAGGCCCTTGAGCCTCATTGTAGTTCAGTTCAAAGGCATGTAGCCACCACATCTCTTCTCAGAGATAAACTACCATATCCCTAGCTGGTGTATTTCCATTTATGTTTGTAAGCATATTTCAGTGTGTTACAATAATGAAATGAAGTATTATTTCCGCTACATCTCTGTGTTTATGGTTATCTCTGTAAGTTGCATTCCTGTTTAAATCTAGATCATCAACCCAAAGAATCCAACAAAAACTTCAAAAGCAAATTAAAGGGCCAAGAGAAATGGAATACTTTGGATAGAAAAGATCAGCCTAAACACATGCAATAGCTAATCAGCAACAGTAAACCGTAAATCACACAAACCTCTAACAAATCAGTGAAAGATGAGAGGTTCTAAGCTGAATCAGAGACAAAAAAGTTGCCTTAATGACAAGTGATTGATCTATGGGAATCTAATAAACAACATCAAATCTGGGTGAAACCCAGCAGATGAATAAGGGGCCAAGACTGAGCAGGAATAGAGGTGAAGAAACTCAGAACATATCAGGGCTTTTTCCAAGGCTAAAATCCCATACACTGGCACAGAACAAGATCAAAGCATCCAAGAACGCTCTCAAGATATCAGCAAGACAACGTCCAGGGACTCCTAGACACTCAGATGACTCTCTGTGAGAGCGTCTGGGGAAAAACTCAAAAATTCCCTAAAAACCTGTGCTCAGGCCAAGAAGCAAGCAAAACACACAGGAAATAACCTTGAAAATAACCCAAAAATTTTAGAAAGACAAGAAAAACTCAGCGAATCAAGTACCACTTCTATTGAAAGCACCACTTCTATTGTATCTAAATCTACAAGGAGTTGTTTCTCCATGATCTTGTGTCCAAATCAGATCACCAGATAGAGAAAGACAAAACCAATGGAACAATAGAGCGGTCCCAATCCCAAATGCTCAATCGTGCAGCAAGCAGTCAGATCTATGCTATAAAGAAAAGAGATCACACTTGGAATCCTCACATGTCAAGGAAGGGTTTTGAGTTCAATGAAGATCTTTCTTTCCACTCGAGTGATCCAACACATCTACACCACATCTCTATCCCTGCACACAATCATAACCAAAAAAAGATGACAGGTGATCTTCCTCAGAAGATCGTTAGATCAAAATAAATAGATACAACCATATAACATGTTGAACAAAAATTCATGTAAGGAAGGGAACATATGTTTCCATTAATTATGAAAGATCAATACAATGCTATACCTTCACCTCCAAGATTCCTCTCCACAATCCGGTAGAGTTTCCCCACTATTTCCAAGAGATGAGTATGAAGAGTAGTAAACCAATGGAAAAAGACCTCACAAGCTCACTTTGGCAGCAAAATAGCAGCATAGGCTCATGATCAAGCTCTCAATACTAACTCTCCAAAACTAGTTGACCCTCTTGAATGATCTAGTATAAGTAGGAAGAAGAGAGGTCCCGAGAGGATGTATCTGGATGCTCAGGACAAAGAGAAGTCATAGAAACTTCTAACTGATAAGCCCTGGCTATCTCGAATAGATGAAAACTCGAACTGATCTCCTAAGGACTAATGCACTCTAGAAGTCATCCCTATATGTTGGCACTGAAAGAGGGAAAAGCGTCCCTGGACGCTCTCACAAAGAATGCCTAAGAGCATTTAGGAAGCTCTAGATGATCCCATAGAATGTTGTGCTAGCATTTGGGGGTCAAACTGGAGAAAAAGGAGTCATGGGTCTGGAAAAATGTCAATTAGACTCCAGCGCTAGGGATCACTGACCAAGGGGTAAAATAGGTTGATAACAGAAGCTCATCTTGGCTCTAGTCTTACTGATAATGGAAAAGAATATACTTCAAATGACTTTGAAGAATATCTTAACCAACATGGAATTCAACATCAAACAATTGTGCCATATAATCCTCAACATAATGGTGTAGCTGAAAGAATGAACATGACAATATCAAATATGGTTCATTCAATGATGCTTTTCAAAAATATTAAGTTGATATGGTCCTATGTGAAATTTATATTAAAAATATATGTCCATCTCATGCTCTCATAAACAAGACTCATGAAATGTGGTATGGCCACATTACTTTGGTAAGGCATCTCAGGGTTTTAGTTCCACTTTCTATGCCTTGGCTCCTAAGGAACAGAGAAACAAACTTGGTGCAAGGAGTTGAAAAGTTATCTTCTTGGGGCACTCATATACCTCGAAATCATATTGTCTCTATGATGAAGTAAATAAGAAGTTTATACTATTTCAAGATGTCATTTTTCTTAAATCTTCCAAGACTAACAATGTTGTTGCGCAACAACTTAATCACATGGACAGATTCATGCATGAAAATTTTTTTAAGGAATTTGATAATGAGTTTCCACATATTAAAGGGGGGATCCATATCCTAGATCAATATTTGGAATCTCCTTTTGAAGCTCTCTCTCCCCCTCATGAAGTTCCAACCACTTCTTTAGATTAGGAAGACACTTTGAGTGATTTGATTTAGAGGATTGGAAGGCTAAATCTTGATGCATCCCCATCTCAGTCAACCGAATAGCCTAGAACATCTCATAAAGGTCCTCCAAAATGGTTCCCTAAGACACTTGAAAATGTTCATTCTGATGAGGTTGGAAAGATAGGAACTAGAAGTTCCACTAGAAAAAATGGAGGTGATGTAGATGATTCAAATTCAGCTGTTGATATAGATATTTCCTATTATTGTGAATTAATTTTGTCTACTAAGTTAGAACCAAATTACTTTAAAGAATATACTTTTCATGATGAATGGAAAGAAGAAATGCATAAAGAGTATGATTCTCTCATAAAGAATTGAACTTGGAAGTTGGTGAACCATCCATTTGGAACAAAACCAATTGGATGCAAGTTGGTCTTCAAGAACAAGTATAAATCAGATGGCTCACTTGACAAGCACAAATCAAAGCTCATGGAAAAAGGATTTGTATATAAAGAAGGGGTCTATTATGTGGATACTTTTTACCCCACAAAAAATGGGCCACCATCCAGACTCTCTTTTCCTTAGCAACTTAGAATGGATGGAAATTCCATCAAATGGATGCAAAAAATTGTTTCTTGAATGGAGATCTGAAAGAAAATGCTTTTATGACTCAACCTAAATGTTTTGTTTTCAAGGGGCAAGAGTGACATAAAGTATGTGAACTTATCAAATCCTTGTATGGCCTCAAACAAGCACCACGAGCTAGGTATGAAAATTTGAGTAAGCATCTTCTGAAACTAAATTTCAAACACTTTGATTTTGATGATGCAACTTTATTTTTCAAGAAAGTTGGAAAAACTATTTTCTATATTGTGTTGTATGTAGATGATCTATTTATGACAAGGAACAATGAAAAATTATATTGCATCCATAAAGAAATAATTGAATAAAGGATTTGAGATGACATATTTGGGATATGTTCACTACTATTTGGGTATTGAAGTAACCCAACATCAAAAATATATATTCCTCTCTCAAAAGAAGTACATTGGATATTTGTTGAAATTTTTTGGCATGACTAAATGTAATCCTTTGTCCACTCCAATGGAAAAAAATTTAAAGCTCACATCTAAAGAAGAAAATGAATTTGAGGATGCAACTAAGTTTGGATAACTCATAGGAAGTCTTAACTACCTCACTACTACTAGACCAGGCATTTCATTTACTATTGGTATCCTTTCTAGGTTTATAAAAAAGCCTTGTGAGGGTCATTGGTCTGCTACAAAAGGAGTTCTAAAGTACTTTAAAGGAACTCAAGGTTGTGGACTCAAATATACACAGGTAGATGACTTCAACTTGATTGGATACTCTGATTCATACTTTGATGGAGATAACAAGAATGGAGTATCTAATTCAAGTTATCTTATGAGTCTTGGATTAGGAGTTGTCTTCTAGAGACCACACAAATAATCAATTCCAACAGATTCCACAACAAAGGCGAAATATGTGGCAGATGTAGAAGCAATTGCTTTCCCCTAAATAAATCTTTGTGCATGTGTGATGTTTCCTTTTGCATGTCCATGGTTTTTATTCTAGATTTTGAATTAATACCCGCAAAGCAGTAGAGTAGCTTCAAGTCTTGTGATTTAGTAAATCTCATCAGCAATTTCAAATTTACACAATAATTTCTACTTGGTATCGGAGCAGGATTCACATTGTCAGGCCAGGCAATAACTCCATTAGGAAAAAAACTGATTCGTGTATTCATTCAATTAGGTAGGTTTGTTATATACATGAGGGAGAGACTGTTCAGTTCATCTCTCGATGACTGTTCACATTTCTCATTTATTTATTTACATATATTTACCCAATCACAAGGATTAGGTGTCAACATTCCCCCCTTAATCTAAATGGATGTTGGTGAGTCCAAGCATCATTCTGAATCGTTCAAGCTTTTCTCTTCCAAGCGCTTTGGTGAAGATGTCTGCAATTTGCTCATTTGTGGAACAATGACGGAGATGGATTGTTTTGGCCTCAACATGATGTCGAATCAGATAATATTTAGTATTGATGTGCTTTGTTCGATCATGGAACTTTGGGTTCTTGGCCAACTTTATTGCAGAGGTGTTGTCAATCATGAGTGGAGTTGATTGTACTTGTTTTACCTGCAAATCTTCAAGAATTTTCCTGAGCCACACAATTTCTTTTGTTGCTTCAGCTGCTGCCACGTATTCTGCTTCTGTTGTGGAATCTACTGGAACTAATTGTTTGCGTGATCT
The DNA here is from genome assembly GCA_031772625.1 of Pinus tabuliformis. NCBI lineage: Eukaryota > Viridiplantae > Streptophyta > Pinopsida > Pinales > Pinaceae > Pinus > Pinus tabuliformis. Next base: position 388,887,347 of record CM062816.1, on the reverse strand, counting down.
CCAGGAGACAGCTCCTGATCCAAGACTCATAGCATATCCTGAAGTAGATACCCCAGTTTCTTTGTCTCCATCGAAGTCTGAATCAGAGTATCCGATCAAGCTGAAGTCATCCACCTGTGTGTACTTGATTCCAAAGTCTTAAGTTCCATTCAATTACTTTAGAACTCTTTTTGCAGCAGACCAATGTCCCTCACAAGGCTTTTGCATAAACCTGGGGAGGATTCCAATAGCAAATGAAATGTCTGGTCTGGTAGTAGTTAGGTAGCTGAGACTTCCCACAAGCTGTCTATACTTTGTTGCATCCTCAAATTCCTTTCCTTCAATAGATGTGAGCTTTAAGTTTTGTTCCATTGGAGTAGTAAGAGGATTGCACTCTGTCATGCCAAAGTTGTTCAAAAAATCTCCAATGTATTTCTTTTGATAAAGAAATATGGACTTTGGATGTTGGGTTACTTCAATGCCAAGATAGTAATGAACATAGCCCAAATCAGTCATTTCAAAACTTTTCCCCAAATCCTTCTTTATGGATGCAATGTAGCTTTCATTGTTCCCTGTCATTAAAAGAAAATCTACATATACCACAAGATATACAACTGTTTTGCCAACTTTCTTGACAAATAAATTTGCATCATCAAGATCAAAATGATTGAAATTGAGTTTCAGAAGATGCTCAATTAGTTTTTCATACCAAGCTCGCGGTGCTTGTTTGAGGCCATACAAGGACTTCACAAGTTTGCATACTTTATGTTCATGTCCTTTCATAGCAAATCCTTCAGGCTGGGACATAAAAACATTCTCTTTTAGATCTCCATTCAAGAAAGCAGTTTTTACATCCATTTGATGGACTTTCCAACCGTTCTGAGCTGCTAGTGCAAAGAGTGTCTGGATGGTAGCCCATTTTGCTGTGGGGGAAAAAGTCTCATCATAATCGACCCCTTCCTTCTGTGCAAAACCTTTTGCCACAAGCCTAGCTTTGTGCTTGTCAAGTGAGCCATCAGCTTTATACTTGTTCTTGTAGACCCACTTGCAGCCAATTGGTTTGGTTCCTAATGGAGGATCAACCAACTTCCAAGTGTCGTTCTTTATGAGGGCATCATACTCCTTTTGCATCGCTTCTTTCCATTCATCATGAGAAGCAGCTTCTTTGAAGGAAGTTGGTTCAAAATCTGTAGACAAGTTCAATTCACAATCATAAGAAACATCCATATCAATAGGTGAATTAGAGTCATCTACATCACCTCCATTTTGTCGGTTTGAATTTCTGGTTCCTGTCTTTCCAACTTCATCAAGATGAACACTTTCAAGTGTCTTTGTCAGCCACTTTGGGGAACCTTTCTGAGATAGTCTAGGCTGCTCTGTTGATTGAGTTGGGACTGAATCAAGATCGAGTCTCCCAATTCTATCAATTACATCACTTAAAGCATCATCCGTTGTTGGAGTTTCATGCGGGGGAGAGTGCTCTTCAGAAGAAGATTCCACATGTTGATCTAGTATAGGAATCCCCCCTTCAAGATGTGGAATCTGATTATCAAATTCTTGAAATGATTTTGCTTTTGCGAATCTATACAAGCGATCAAGTTGCCGCTCAACAACATTGTCAGTTTTGGATGATTCAAGAAAAATTACATCTCGAGATACAACAAACTTTTTATTTACTTCATCATAGAGGCGGTATGCTTTGGAGGTGTTTGAGTACCCCAGGAAGATACACTTACGACTTCTAGCACCAAGTTTGTTTCTATGTACCTTTGGTATCAAGGCATAATAGGTGGAACCAAATACCCTGAGATGCTTTACCGAAGGAACATGTCCATACCACATTTCACAAGGAGTCTTGTTTCTTAAAGCATTAGATGGACATCTATTCTTTATATATGCAGCACATAGAACAGCATCAGCCCAAAACATTATCTTTACATTTTTGAAGAAAAGCATGGATCGTACCATATTTAAGATTGTTCTATTCATTCTTTCAGCTACACCATTATGTTGGGGATTATAAGGCACAATTGTTTGATGTTTGATCCCATGTTGGCGAAGATAGTTTTCAAATTCATTTGATGAGTATTATTTTCCATTATCAGTGCGAATAGACCCAATATGAGATTGTGCATCCTTTTCAATCCATTTATGAAAATTCTTGAATGTTTTAAAAGCATCAGATTTGTTCTTCAATAAATAAACCCAACACATTCTGGTGTAGTCATCAATAAATGTCATGATATATTTATTTCCATTTGCAGAATGAACAGGCATTGGACCCATAAATCTAAATGAATGAGTTCAAGTTTCCTATGTTCTCTTGAATGTGAATCATGAAAAGACTATTTGCTATGCTTTCCTAGAATGCAAGCATCACATTGCTTAAGTTCCTAGGAATTGTAGGCAAACCAGCAACACCATTTTTCTTCAACAAGCGGAGACTGTCATAGTTCAAATGTCCAAATCTAGCATGCCATAATAAACTTGATGGAAGTGTACCTTCTTCATGATGAGCATTGTATGAAAAATGTTGTGCATGAGCAGAGGTTCCTTGCAGTTTGAAAAGTCTTTCTTCTTCTATTCCCCTCATGACAAGTGAGTGGTCAAATGCTTTTCTTACCTCAAGCTTGCCATCAAACATATGAATGGAGTGACCTTGCTGGCGAATGTGGACCAAGGACAGAAAGTTTCTCTTGAGCTGTGGGAGATATAGAACATGATCTAGAAGAAAGTCTGGAAGACCAGGCAGTTTAAGCCTGATTGTGCCAAGCCCTGATGGCTTGATTTTTGATTGATCTGCAAAGTATACTGCTCCATCAACATTGTCAGTGAAATCTTCAAAAAAACTTTTCTATGAGTCATGTGGCAAGTTTCTCCTGAATCAAGCAACCAATCATTTTTCCATGAAGCAAGTGAAGCATTAAACAAATCTTCATTTACTCCAATGTTACATTGTGCCTCAACATAGTGAGCGGATTCAGGTGCTTTACCTCTGTCTGTATCATCAGTTTTACCTTTCTGTTGGTTTCTTTTCTGCTCAATTTTGTCCCATGGTAGCTTGCATGTAGAGGCATCATGTGATCCATTTCTTTTGCAGCGAATGCAGTGCAAATCTACCTTTTCTCCTTGAGAATATCTGCCCCCCTTGCCTCTGAAATATCTTCCTCTTCCTCTTCGTCCACCTCTTCCTCTTGTAAAATCTTGAGCAAGATGCTTTTCTTTATGAGGAAGGCACACAGTCTCTTCAGAAGATTTAGGGGCTGTCTTCTTTCTAAAAGCTTTCTCTCTTTCAGCAAACTTTTTCACAAGAGAGTCAAAGGTTATATCTTTGAGATTTCCATTTGCTTGCAATGACTCAAGATAATTGGAGTAAGTAGGATAAAGTGCCTTGAGAAAAGCAATAAGAGGAATATCCAATTCAACCTTAGTAGATTTGATATCATGCATTATAGACTTTACTTCAGATGCAAGAGCAAGAGGATCATTATTTTGCAGTTCAAGAGTGAAGAGTTTAATCATGAGTCGAACAATTTCAAGTGCAGAATGTGAGTCATAGAGTTCTTTCAGCTTTTGTAAGGCTTCAAAGGCAGTTGAATATGACAAAATATGGCGACTCACCTCTTCATTTACAGATGTTGCGATTAATGCATAAGCTTTGTTGTTCTTGTTTTCCCAAACGACAAGTTCTTTGTCTGAGGTAGGTTGTACTGGGTCATTGTCTCCTTCTCCGACACACACTCCTTTCCACAACTCATTGAAAATGAGGGTGTGTTTTATCATCCAGGACCATTCAGGATAGTTCTCCTTGCCAATGAGAACTATTCCCACCATAGATATGATTGAATGCATTGTAAAATCCAAGAGCTGTAAAAAATGCTTCTGCTGCTAAAAGAAAATTGATTCTGATATCAAAATGTATTCTAGCCTCAAAAATATATTAAACACAGTCAAACGCAGTAGCGTTAACTATGTTAGTCACTTTGAAAACAGCTTTATGAAAACAACACTATGGTAGCCCAAACAACACTAAGGTATAATACATATGTATGTATTATCAAATAATACAAACATTATACCTCGCTGCCCTAAAAATCTTTACTACATATAACATTTTAATGCATTATATGCCATGTCCATCATATAAAAGGCAAACACACATATAAAAGGAAAACTCCATGTCCACGCATCGGTCTCCATGTCCACTTCAAACACTCATCGGTCTCCATGTCCACGCATCAGCAGCATTACAAAGGTATAAAACACTTAATGGTTCATATTAGTGTCCACGCATCACAGGTATTATGACCACAATAACCATGCATATCAAGTGTTATAACCACGCAAATCCATTAACAAAACATGACCACGCATACGCATATCAGGTCCACGCATATCATGCTGTCTCAAATATTCACGCGCAGTGTTAATATTCACACGCAGTGTTAATATCATCGCGCAGTGAATATCTCTCACGCGCAGCATTTAATAACAATGGAGCAGTGTTAATATCTCTCACGCGCAGCATTTAATATCAACGGAGCAGTGTTAACACCATTTATTACACCATTTCCGCATGCGTATTAACAGATCTATATGCGTTTTCATTGAAAAAAACTATATGCGTATAACAGCGTTCAGATACCAAAACGATTTCTAATGCATACTCCAGCAATCACAAGACAGGATTTGAATGTTTAGTGGTATGGATTCCATGCTCACCGCACCAAGCGCCTCACCCAAACTCAGAGATACAAACTGAAGACAGCATCGCACGAAGAACAAGCAGGGGAACGTTTCAACTTGGAGCAGCGATTCATTCAGGTGAATGCACAGTGCTTCAGGACAGCTTGGACAGCGCTGGCAGTGTCAGGCAGAGGAGCGTTTGTAATGTCAAGTGCAGGTCTGTATAAAAAGAATATGGCAAACAGGCAGAGGAGTTACAAGGAGCATGAAAGCTAAAAAAGGAGCTGGCTTTGATACCATGTCAGGCCAGGCAGTAACTCCATTAGGCAAAAAACTGATTCATGTATTCATTCAATCAGGTAGGTATGTTATATACATGAGGGAGAGACTGTTCAGTTCATCTCCCGATGACTGTTCACATTTCTCATTTATTTATTTACATATATTTACCCAATTACAAGGATTAGGTGTCAACACACATTAGAACTAGTCCTTGAATTCTTCATGCACAATGATCATTGAAGAACTAATGAGTTGTTAGGAGGTAGATTTATGGAGCCCTAGTTCAGGGCAGATCCATAAGACCCTATGTGCAGACTTCTTAATGGAGCTAGAAGGTTGCTAGTGGGAATATCAGTGAGCCAATGTTTAGTGATACAAAAAGGAGTTGTCCATTCCATTCAACCATCCGAAGCTGGCGTGTCCAGTGCCTAATTCATTCCCAATGCCAAACCCCAGATGACCCTGCCCCTCAACAACATCCCCACAACTTTTACAACTCAGGTGTTGGGTGCCTACCTTCAAGAGCCAACTCGCCGAAACCTCTACAGCAACCTCAGTGAAGACAGAATGACAGAGGATGACAGTATCACAGACATTGACAACATCTTAGCTCCCGACCCCCTGGTTTACAAGACTGCCTAGACAGAAGCATACCCCCGTGTTGACACCGTTTCTCTCAAGCTAGATAAGGCCCATGCGGGAGAGGAAAATCCCATAGCGGATTGATACTAGGGAGGTTCTAGTGTGGCTGGGGTTCTTCCACCAGACACCTGATGTGGTGCACTTCTCCCAACCCAATTTACTACCGTCCACCATCCAATTTCTCCCATGCATATCCTAATTAACAAACCAGATAGAGAGAAACATGATGGAGTGAACGAAGAACCAATTTACATACTCGGTAGCCGGCGTTTGGGGCCGATGGAACCTTCGCCTCTTCCAAAGCTACTGTTCCACTCTCGCCTCCGAGACCTCTACATCTTCTCTCACCTTAGTACTATCCTTCACAACAATCTGGAAACTTACCAAATTGTTTATGCGACCTTTCTTCATTACGGTTTTCTTAAACACGCCAAAGGCCACCGCACCCATTGGCTTGAGTGTGTGGAGGGTGGTGGCATCATTCCTCTGTGTACTCATTATTAAGACGGTCTTAATGGATCCCTCTGACAGCTCGCACCCCCATCAGGGGAAGTTCAAGTTTAATTTAGAGTGAGTTTGCATGAAGCAATTAACTAGAGTTAAGTCAAATTAGAAATAACATCATTCCATATTTATTAAGTTTAAGTCAAATCAGAAATAAAATCATTTCATATTTATTAAGTTTGAGCTTTATATAGTGTGGTTGGGTCATTGTTGACTTCTGTAATTATGTCTGTGAGAGACTAATGAATATAAGGGTTCTTGCGTGTGAATTATGTTTTTTCTCATCTTCGTTTCCATCAAATGAATGTAGCTAGCTAATAAGGCCACAATTTTGTGTAAAACTTCAAAATTTTGAATGCCCTAAATTTTTTATAGTGCTAAATCTATTTCCACCATAAATAAATAAAATAAATAAATAAAATAAAATAAAAATAAAAATTCAAACATTCTCAAAATTAAATTTATTAAAAAAATTCTCACCAACAAAAATTTAACCATCCAAACAAAATTATTGCCTAATTAAACAACGCCTAACCAAAGAAACCATGGAAATTTATTTAGTTGCCAAGGACTCGAACTTTAAATCTCCACTCATCCGTGAAGAAAAGATGACAACGAACCGATTGGTTTATTGACGCTTTGCCGAGAAAGGAAAGGTAATAAGGCGAAAGGAAACAGTGAATTCTTTGGATGATGGTAAATGGGTGGAATACTCTGCCTTAACATTATAATATGAAATAGAAAACATATAACTATTTTTAATATAAATATAATTATAAAAATATATAATTATATTTTTTAAATATAAATTTAATAATATATATATATATAAACATCTTAACTGGTAAAATACTTATAGTAAAATGGGCTCCATTTTCCAACTTGAAAGATCATTTATATTACAACCACGCATGTTTATATTTTAGTCTCGTTTTAAATTGCTAATTGAGAACTTTAATTTTGACTTCAAGCTGGTTTCTTGAGGTCAAAAATGTACAACTTCAATTTCACACACTCAATTGCAGATAACTCACCAAGAGCATCATTATCTTAATATTCGGTAGCTCGTAAAGTTCGTTACACATTGAAGGAAGGAAGGAAGGAAATTATTTTAACGTCCATGAGGCTAAAAATAGTTTATGGGACGGATTGCTTCTTCATCTGCTTGATGTGTCCGACCCTTTTTCTATGAAACTTCAAAATAATTTCTCTGACCTTCGACAAAACACTATACCCCTAATTAAATAGATTATCCCAAGAGGGCCTCACATTCGAAAATGAAATGTTTTTTTGTTTCCACTTTTCAGGAAGAATAAAAAAATGCATACTCTTTTCTCCCACACTTCTTTTGGCCTTTTCCAGGCCCTGTTGATGAGAATTAGTCCTTAACTGAGCAATAAGAATTTTGGCTCTCCAAGAGATATTGACCTCTATGAATTACACTTTTGAATGTGCGGCTCGCATTGCAACACCACAAACATTCTATTGTTATATATTAAAAATAATAATAACTATGATTGGTAATTGTAGTTGTAAAATTTATTTTTTTATTGAATTTTTTTTTCACTTTATATTAACATAAATTTATGAATGATATTATAATATTGATTGCACAATTTTTAAAGATATATACATTTTGCCAATAAATATTTTATTATTTAGTTAAAGTGGGTATATTATAAATTTCATGAAAGTAAAATAATAAAACACTTGAACTAGACATCAATTTAGATTTTTAATTGAGAATCAATACTATTATGTGTGAATAATTTAGTCATGTTTTTTGTGCTTTTCAAAAATAAATATAGTGAATTTCACAACTAAGGTTATATTTGATAAAACATAAGTCAATAATAATTTGCAAAAACAAAAGTTGAATTTAGCAAGAAAAGTAGCTTTAAAGTTAAATTCATACCATACCCTTAATAATTATTAATATGGTTAACAATATTTTGTAATGTAATTGTACTAATAACTATGAAATATAACCATGCGTACTTACCTCTTAAATAAAAATAAAATATTATATATAATTATAATATTTATTAGAATATTATTTTAGTTTTTTTATTTTATATATATATAAATATTATACAGAATTTCAAATAAAATTTATAATATTATTATTATTTTTAAATGCATTTCATTTTTTATATTTATACAAATTTTATAGTAATTGCAATTAGCTTTTGAAGACTCGTGTACAACTTTCACATTTACCTTTAAATATGTAAAAGCTTTATCAACCTTTTGCTTGCGATTTTTATTAACAAATAATTTTATTTATTTAATGTCGAAACGTTTTTCGGGGTGTTGTATCATTTCATTTTTGCAATCCACCGAAAATATTGACATATCTTTTAAATTAATTTGGTTGAACTACTTTACCTTGCAACTCTGCAATAGCTAGACTCTGGTCGCATCTTTCCAACTTCAGAATAATTAAACTCCATCAAAATGGATGAATTTACTTTCGAAACCAATGCCAATAAATTTCATTTCGAAACTAGTACTAGCAAAATTGAATCTATTTTGAGTAGATATAAATTTTATGAAATTTCATATATATATATTTGTTATTTTTAATTAATTTTCTAATAAAATGTGTGCAAATTTTTTTTGAAGGTCATTATGATTCAGTTAAATCAAAACACTATAAAAAAATATTAAAAATTTATGGTTCATTAAATATAACGATATAGAAGTAGAGTATATCTAGAGTGTTGAAACATTTTTTTTTCAAAAACTCCAAATTAACAAAGAATACACCACTGTCAATTTTTTTATTTTTTTTAAACGCCAAGTTAACACAGAATACACTACTGCCAAAAACTTTTCTTTTTTTTTTCAAAACCAAGCTAACAAAGAATACACTAATGCCGAAAAACATGATTTTTTATGAATCTCTTAATTTTTAAAGAACACACAGTGAAACAATCGCTAAGTTGACATATCAAATGTGAATTAAAAAAAACCAAAAAATAAATCATAAAACATGAAAAACTTCTAAAAATAATACTTTTTCTCAAAATAGAAGCAAAAAGTAAAACCCAACTTCAAATTTATATATTAACATTTTCTTCTATGATGTGTTTGAATTTAAAACCACATGTCAACTAAGATGCTTGTTTAGCTAGATAAAACACAGAGGTGGAAGCCCCAAGGGTTAGCTCAATCGGTCAAGCCGGGGCCTCGCCAATGGAAGGTCACAGGGTCGAAACCCGAAAGCTCTTGGGGTTAGGTCTGTGATGGCCGAGGGGTGTGACCCCCTTCGGGTGGGGTCCACCCTAGAGACTTCCGATCCTGGACGTAGCGGACCACTGACCATGGTATCCGTGAACCAGAAGTGAAAAAAAAAAAAAAAACAGAGGTGGTGAATGTGAAATCATCCCAGGATAAAGGGAAAATGATTGCTCAAATAAACAACTATGAAGATAATGCAAGAGAAAAAACAAATAAGGAGAAACAAATATTCAGGTTGACAACATGCAAGATAGTGAAGGCAAGGAAAGACAAAATAGGGCAGCAAACATAATTATTAAAGGGGTGAAAGACTATGGGAAAAATGAATGTACTTTTGACCTTGCAAGAGACTTCTTGAAAGACAAATTGCTATGGCAAGGACAAATATGCCAAGCATGGAGGGTGGGTCAGTTTAACGGGGAAAGAGCCAGGGCCATAAAAGTCATTATGCCTAGCTTGCGTGATAAATATATCATTCTAAGCAAGAAACATCTCTTGAGGGGTTCTCGTTTTTTTCTTAAAAGAAGATTTAACTGTAAAACAACATGAGAAAAGAAGGGAGGAAATTTTAAAGGTTAGGGCAGCAAGAGATGAAGGAAAGAGAGCATGGATTTATAAAGGCAACGTTGTGATAGCACGATTTGGACCTCCTTCCAGAACAAAGCAGCAAAATAGTAAAAAAGAAGAGGCAACAAACTCTTCAACAGGAAATCAAAAAGCAAGGTTGGTACGGGAAAACAGGGACAAAGACTCAAATGTGAGTCTTGCATGTCAAAATAAATAGCAATCAAGTCATACCCAGATTTCCTTAAGATTAGTTTATTGGAACTGCAGAGTTCACCCATGGAGACAAGGACCCGAGTTAGGGCCTATTGCGGAAAATAGAGACATAATTTGCCTCATAGAAACACATGAGCATGAGGGTGCAAGACACCTTTGTTTGAAGGACACTGGAAGATGGCAGTGTGGAACAAGGCAACAGGGAATGGAAAAGGGCACGCGGGTATCATGGTTTTAGTAAGGGAGAAAGAAGATCATCTCATTCAGTTAGAAAAAGAAGACTCAAATAAGCAATTTCTTTGGTTTAAAATATCAGAAAATGAAAACAACATCAGAATTGCAATGTGCTATTTTGCGCCACAGGTTTCAAAAATCCACAAAGGTAGAAGGCTTGACCACAAAGATCTATTTGCAGATTTAAAAGTGGATATTGCAACATATTCGTAGCTAGGTGACGTCCTTATAGTGGGTGATTTCAATGCTAGGACTGCAAGTGAGCAAGCTAGCATTATTTGTTGTAAAGATGAGTGTGACCCTATTTGGCTTACAAAATAAATTAATCATCAATGGGAAAGAATTTTAGAGAACAAGGGCTGCAATTTCTTTGGTGAACAATTGCTTACTCTATGTGGGGCTTTTGATTTAGTCATTTGTAATGGCTTGACTAAATGGGCAAAGTCCGGTAATTTCACTTGCAATACTTACAATGGAGCAAGTGTGGTAGATTATGAAATTTTCTCGCATGGTTTGTGTAAGAAAATGGGAGAAGTTTTGGTTGGAGATCGACTGTGGGATTTTAAATCAGATCACAGACCAATTTATTTATGTTTCTCTTAGATTGGAAAGAAACAATTAAAGTCAAAAATTCAGTATGTCCAACAAAATCTCCCACAGAGCAAAATTCTTTTGACTCCAGAAAATTGTAATACCTTTAAAATGACACTAGAGAGGCTCTTCAAGAAGGAGAAAATTACAATTGACAATCTTCATAGTCATGAATTCACACATTTAATTCAATGCGCACTTGCAAAGTGCAAAAGAACAAAAATTAAAAAGTCTGAAACAAATTGTTTTCTGGTTAATGCTTGGTTTGACGAGGAATGCAAAAAGGCAAGGAGAATGTAGAAAGAGTCAAACAAGGATAACAAAAAGCTCAAATCTTACAAGCAGTGATTAAGCAAGAAAAATGCCGATTTCATGGTTTCAAGGAGGGAAGAACTAATCTTCCATGGGAAAAATAATCCCAAACTATTTTGGAAGGAGCTCCAACCGAAAAAGATAAAAATTGAAAATAATATTACAGCTTCTAAATGGTTTGACTATGCAAAACAACTCTATGAGCAGATTCCCAAGGTTGACCCTCCCCCCTTGGTCAACACTAATACTGAATTCTTCATGGTACAAGAGGTAGAGAGGGGTATCAAGAAGTTGGGTGTTGGAAAAGCAAAAGACTTAGTTGAACTTCAAGCAGAATATCTAAAGTGGGGCTCAAAGATTCTTGCACCCCACATTACAAAAATCTTCAACAACATCATACAACAAGGGCTCCCCACAGATTGGAAAACTAGTCTAGCAATACCTCTTTTCAAGAGCAGTGACATCAATAATCTCTCCAATTATAGGACCATCATGATAAACTCTTTGTTTGCAAAGCTTTTTGGAAGCATGCTAGAAAACAAAATTAGCAAGTGGGCAGAAGAAAGAGATAAGCGTGCTAAAGGGCAAACAGGTTTTAGACCTAAACATTCCATAGTTGATCATTGCATAACTTTAAGGCACATCATTGAAAAAGTTTGGGAGAAAAAGGAAGAAGTCTTTTGTTGCTTTGTTGATTTCAGAAAAGTGTTTGACTCAGTTCCTAGGGATAAACTTTGGCACAAAATGGAGGAACTTGGAGTTCTTAAACATTTGAGAGCAACTGTGCATAGGCTGTATGAAGAGGTGAAAGTCAAAATTAGAACTTCAGCAAGAATTTATGAAAGTTTTAGAAGCGATATCGGGGTCAAGCAAGGTTGCCCACTGTCTCCTACCCTTTTTGGTTTATATATTGACAAGCTTCAGGAGTGGTTAAATTCGCAAGGTGGTGATAGTATCTAGTTGTGCAAGTTTGTTATAAGGCTTCTTTTGTATGCAGATGACCTTATTTTGATTGCTAAATCGACTCTTGGTTTGCAAGAGCACTTACTATCCCTTGAGCATTTTTGTAGAAGTGTGGGGATGCAAGTCAATATCAGCAAACCGAAAGTCGTGGTCTTTTTTAATAAAAGAAATCATAACCAGCATAAGTTCTACTTTGAAGACAACATTTTGGAAGAAGTTGCGGATTACAAATACCTCGGAATTGACTTCAACAAAAATCTAAGCTGGAATGGTTGTAGAAAGAAAAGAACTTTGGGGGGTTGGAAAGCATATTATGCTTTTCAAAATAGGGGTAGAGAGGCAGGGTTATGGGACTGGAAAACCACTCAAACTCTTTTTAGGCTTCTAGTGATTCTGGTGATTTTCTATGGTTGTGAACTGTGGGCTAACAATGCCTCTGACATGCAATGGAGACAAACTGAGAAAATTCAGAAGCGTTTGATTACAAACAAATTTAAGATTAAAAGTGCAGTTCCTTATGAGATCTTGTTAAGTGAAACAGAGACTGCTCCTATTGAATCAATTTCTATGGTGCGAGTCATAAGGTATTTAAAAGAAATTGAGCAAATGGAAGAGGGTAAATGCCCTTAGGTGTCTTTAATGATAGATTGTGCAAGAGCGAAAAAAATTGGATGCGGAAAAATAACAAATGGTTTAGTAAATGGGGTATTTGCTTGAATTCGTGTCCCATAAACAGCAAAGAGATAAAAGCTTTTGTTATGGAAAAGTTCCACACGCATACTTGGGATAAGGAGCTAGGAAGAAAGAAAAATTATTATATTGAAGTGTTTAATCCCACTCATAATCATCAACCAAAAGCATACATAGAGGCCAATATCTCTTGGAGAGCCAAAATTCTTGTTGCTCAGTGAAAGACTAATTCTCATCAACTCATTGTGAAAGAGGGCGCTGGAAAAGGCCAAAGGAAGTGTGGGAGAAAAGGGTATGCATTTTTTGTTCTTCCGGAAAAGTGGAAACAGAAAAACATTTCATTTTAGAATGTAAGGCCTTCAAAGACAACAGAGAAAGTTATGCAGATATGCTGGCAGCTAGCTCTTGGGATAATCTATTTAGCAAAGGGTTTGTCGAGAAGCTGGGAGCATTTATTTTGAAGCTTCACATAAAAGTGTTGAATACATAAGCAAAGAAAAAAGCAATCTGTCCCATAAGCTATCTTTAGTCTAGTGAACGTTAAAATAATTTCTTCTTCTTCTATGAAATTTTAATACCTTTGTATTTGAATTTAAAACCACATGTTACCTAGATCCAGCATAATAATAATAAAAAATACATATGAAATTTTAACACTGTAATAGTTCAATTTTAAAAATACGAACTTATAAAAATTAGAATAACTTGAAAATCGAAAATCAAAAAGCAAAAATATGAAAAAAGCTTCCGACGTGAAGGCATCCTCCTCGAGATGTGATAAGCGGGTATCGATAAAACTATATTAATTTTCATTTGAGGATTTGAAATGATCTAATTTCAGAATTTATTTTAAAAAATCTAAATATTTTTATTTAAAATTTAAAATACCAGCAGCTTACCTGTCACGTTTGCAAATTCAAAATTCTGTGGAAGTTATCAGATAAGTATCGGTTAAAACTTTGTGCCGACATTTTTGCGTAGCCATTCGTTTTGAGAGGCTTTTATCTTTTCGTTACTCCTAATGGCAGAGACATTTTTGCGCAGGCAATCTGCTCTCATCTTTTTCCTTACACTATGAATTGCATAGACATTTTTTCACAGCCAACTTGCTCTTCTCATTTTCTTCTTTTTCTATGAATTGCATTCGTTTGGTTACTTTCTAGTCCAAATCGGTTATTTCATTGCTTGGGGTTTGTTACAGTGCATTTTCTCTATTTCTTTGTCCATTTCTTTGGATGGTAATTGGTGCTCTTTGTGATTTTTCTTTTCCTTCACATTTTATCCGTTTGTGTTTGCATTGTTTGCCCAGGATTATATTTGGTTGCTGGATGCAAGGAAAAAGATATATGGATAAAGATGAAACCCATCATCCTGGATATCTATGAGATTGCCAGCAGGTTTGTTTTAGTTTTTTGTTTTGTTTGTTCATATGCATATACATAGAATGTGAAGCTGCTGTTAGATACCATAGAAATAGACATACTCATTTGGTTAATGTTTCGGTTTAGTAGACCTGTGATTTTTGTATTTGATTCATATGGAGCGTTTCTATCTCATAAATGGCTTGTAGGAGCATGGAGGAAGACCATTTGGTGTTTTGGAAGTAAGTTAAAAAAAATTTGTTTCTGCGAATTTTTGTTTGAAAATCATTTTCTTGAAATCTCTTTAAAAAGAGACAAATAATCTATTCATGTTAAATAACTTGAATAAAAACTAAACCCACACAAACCAATTATGAAACACTTCATAAATATCAATTTCAATTAGATTACAAATGAGAGATAAAGACACTTGCTATAATATGATTACAAGGAATTCGGTACAATCTTAAACTGAAGCTTGAAGATTGGTAGCCGCTGGATCCCTGCCCTTCTTTCTTCTTAGTCTTGCTTTCCTTTTCGCTCCCCCCTTTTTTAACCTTTTCAAGCTTTCGAGGTTTCCCCTAAATTTCCCGAACCCTTCTCGTTTGAGCCTTATCTTTTCATTCCTCCTAGGGTTCTCCTTTGACTCAATGTTTTACTAATGGTCCTGTTCTTGACCTTCTTGTTTTTTAAAATGTGTCGCTCATTCTATTTATTTTTTCCTGGAAGATATAAATAAATAAAAATTTAACCAATATTCCTTAATAGTTTATTATTTCCATTAAATCAATATTATCAAAAACCCCACCTTTACTTATCCCCAGTGATTTAAATAATTAATTAAATAAGTTAATTTAACAACCCTAGAATAAAAATAAATAAACAAATAAAAATAAAAATATTTTTATTTATAAATAAATAAATAAAAATTCAACCATTATTCATTAATAGTTTCCACTAAATCAATCTTATAAAAAACCCCTTTTACCTATCCCTAGTGATTTAAATAATTAAATAAGCAAATTTAACAACCATAGAATAATATATAATAAAAATAAAATAGAATAGCATTCTTGTCCTTATGGAATTAAATAAATTAATTTAATAACCCAAGAAAATCTTTCTAAAACCGCCCTTTACTTATCCCTGGTGATTTAAATTGAATAAATTAAAAAGGAATTAAATATATTAATAACGAAAGAATAATAAATGAATAAAATAAAATGGAATTATATTCAAATTTATAATATATTATAATATCTTTAATTATTTATTAAGAAGAAAATTTAATTACTATAATTATAATATTATTAACTATTTATTATAATTATGTGTCCCTTTATAATTAGAATAATTTTTTTAACCTTTGAATTCTCGAACATTTAAAAACTTTTTAACCATTAATTTAAAATTTATTTATTTTATAATTTATTTATTTTAACATATATTTATAAATATATGTCCCTTTAACTTATAATTTGATCAAAATATATTTAACTATTTATAGATTACTCTATTTTTACTTTTATAACTAATTAATATTTATATATAATAGTTTTATAACTAACAATTTTAGATTAATTTATTTTTAATTAATTTATTTTAATATATATTAATTTAAAATTAATTTAAATTAATTTATTTCAATATATATTTATAAATATATGTCTCTTTAACTTATATTTTGATTAAAATATAATTAACTATTTATAGAGTACTCTATAACTAATTAATTATAAATGGACAATAATCAGAAATAGAAAAGCCTTTATTCGAGATAGAAACCAGAAAGATAGTAATCAATAGCAATTAAACATGCTCCGGATCCTTTGTTGGAACTGTCGGGGCTTCCCATGGAACAAAAGCCCCAAGCTAAGTAGGATTTCAAATGATGTTGATATTATTTTGCTTGTTGAAACTTGGGAATACGAAGAACCTAAGGTCCCTAACATAGATGGCTTTACGCTATGGTCTACTTGGAACAAGCGATCCTCCCGTAGAGGCATTGGGGGAATAGCTTGTTACATTAAGAAGAACATCTAAGTGAAAGAGTTAAACACGTACTCTATATATTCTTCGGGGAAAGAGTTTTGAGGCTCAGTGAAAGAGTTAAAAACATACTCTATATATTTTTCGCATATTTTCTTCGGTGAAAGAGTTATGAGGCTTGGTGAAAGAGTTAAACACGTACTCTATATATACTTCGGTGAAAGAGTTCTAAGGCTCGGTGAAAGAGTTAAACACGTACTTTATATATTCTTCACATATATTCTTCTGTGAAAGAGTTAAAAACGTCCTCTATATATTCTTCGCATATATTCTTCGGTCTGTGGGCTGCGGTGGGCACGGGCGATCTACAGTCAGGTTTGTTGATATCAGGTGCACACATTCCTTATCTTTTTCTTTTTCTAATACATATTTGCTCATATAATTTCAAGTATGAATATTTCACCACAGTTACCAAAGATTACCAAGGGCAGACCTAGCACAGTTACTCTACAAGACCTTTATGAGTATATAGAGTCTTTAGAGAAACGTAGAGAAGAAAGAGAAGCCAAGCTACAAAAAGAATTAGAAGCCATGCTGGAAAATAAATTTGCATCTCTTGAAGACACGATCCAAAAACAAATAGAAAATAAAATAGAACTACTGGAGAATAAAATGGAGGCAATGGAGACTAGATTGCGGGTTATAGAAAAACAAAACCAAGATACTAACCAACCATCCCAGCAAGGAGATGCTAAAACTTTAGAGAATCTTAAAATGAAAGACATAATTAAAGAACTAGAAGAAAAATTTAATAGCCGCCTCACCCTAGATAATGTGGTAGATAAGTTAGATACCAAACCAATTAAAGATGAAATGAAAAAATTAATAGAATTAGACCACGAACGTAACAAAAGGGCCTTGAACCTTATAATCTTTGGTTTAAAAGAGGAAGTAGATGAGGATACTTTAGCCTTAGCCCAGACAGAATTACATAATAGATTACAAATTGAAACAGTGTGTCTCACAGAAGCAACAAGGTTGGGGAAATTAACCGAGAATAAAGGAAGACTAATCCGCATAAAGGTGAGCTCCACTGATCATAAGTACGACATACTTAGTAAAACCTCAAGTCTAAAAGGAACGGGAATATTCATAAATGAAGATCTCATTCCAAAAGATCAAGCAGAATTAAGAAAGGAGGTTCAAAAGGTAAAAGAAGCTAGAAAGGAAGGAAAATGGGCAATAATCAGAAATAGAAAAGCCTTTATTCGAGATAGAAACCAAAAAGATAGTAATCAATAGCAATTAAACATGCTCCGGATCCTTTGTTGGAACTGTCGGGGCTTCCCATGGAACAAAGGCCCCAAGCTAAGTTGGATTTCAAATGATGTTGATATTATTTTGCTTGTTGAAACTTGGGAGCACAAAGAATCTAAGGTCCCTAACATAGATGGCTTTATGCTATGGTCTACCTGGAACAAGCGATCCTCCTGTAGAGGCATTGGGGGAATAGCTTGTTACATTAAGAAGAACATCTCCCCCCATGCTAGGATTTATAAAAACGACCCTCACAACCAATATAGTTGGATAGAGATCAAAAAATTTAATAATAAAAAGTCCTACATAGAAATATGTTATTTTCCCCCCATCAATTCTAACTTCTATAAGAAGAAGAATCTAGACAAAACTAACCCTTACAATGGTTTAGATATTGATATTTCTAGCTTAAGGAATGATGGTAATATCCTTTTAATAGGTGACTTTAATGCTCGAACTTCAAACAACCAAGCTATTATTCTAAGCAATCATTCCAACCCTAATCCTCTTTGGTTAGACGAAAACCCTACTTTGGCTAGTAGGTACAAAAGGAGCTCTGAAGACCTCAGGGAAAATTTGTTTGGGTTGGAGCTAGTCAAGCTTTGTAGTGCTCAGGATCTCATAATTTGCAACGGTCTAAAGAAGTGGCCCAATTCCAGCAAGATGACCTGCATCCATGGACTTTGTAGCAACGTGGTAGACTACGTTATTTCCAATCTCCCATTATACAACGAAATAATAAATTTTGACATCTTAAATGACCACGAACCTGACTCTGATCATAGGGCTTTACTTATAACTCTCAATTTTGTCATGGATAGAGTTCCCACAGAAAATAATACTTACAGCCAAAAGAACTTAATATTTGATAAAAATAAAAATGATCTCTTTCTAAATGAATTTAAAACTAATTTGCTTCCTTTATCTAGTATAAACAACATAGAAGACCTCTATCATAATTTTACTACAACCCTCTCATATTCTATTAATAAGTTCTCATTTGAAGTTTCAAATAATAAAAGAAATAGCAAAACCAATCCATGGTATGACAAAAATTGTAAAAGTGCGAGGAGAGCAATTAAGGAAGCTGTTAATGAATCTCTTAAAATGGACAAGATAAAAATATACAAAGTCCTAACTAAAAGGAAAAAGAGGCAGTACATTTGTCAAAGACAAGAGAATCTCTTACATCTCTCTAAGGTAGCTCCTAAGAAATTTTGGAGGCAGATTCTGACTAGGAAGACTAAAGATAATAATAAAAGTGCTCTTCACGATTGGAATTCCTATCTTAAAAAGCTTTATGAATCTCCAAATGTCATGGATAATTTGGAAACCCTGCTTACAACGAAATAAGTTTTCTCTTTAGAAAACATTAAGTTTGGGGTTAATCGCCTCGCTAATGGGAAAGCTAAAGACATTGAAGGTTACCAGGCGGAAATCTTAAAAATTGGAGGTCCTGTCCTCATCTCCCACATTCACAAGCTTTTCAATCAAGCAGTCAAGCAAGGGTTCCCTAAACTTTGGACTGAGAGCCTCATTATCCCTATTTTTAAAAGTGGGGATGCAAATAACCCCTCTAATTATCAGACAATTATGATCAGCCCTCTCTTAGCCAAGTTATATGGTAGTATTTTGGAAAAGAAGTTAAGCATATGGCTTGAAAGTGAAGGTAAGCGGGCTAAAGGCCAAGCAGGTTTCAGAAGGCATCACTCAACAAGAGACCACCTCGTTACGCTTAGGATCATTGCGGAGGAATTTCGTAATGATAAATCCAATTTATTTTGTTGCTTTGTGGACTTTAGAAAGGCTTTCAATACGGTTCCTAGATACAACCTTTGGAATAAATTAGAAGAGCTAAAGGTTCCTCTCGAGTTAAGAGCTACCGCTATAAGGTTATATGAGAATGTAATCGCCAAACTAAAGAGCAATGAGGGGTGGTCGAAAGATGTTAAATGTAACATCGGAGTTAAACAAGGTTGCCCCCTCTCCCCTACCCTATTTGGCATTTACATCGATAAGCTTGAAGGCTACTTAGAGGAAGCAGGATGTGATGGCACGATCTTAGCTGGGATAGTCGTCATCCTTCTTCTCTATGCTGACAATATTGTTCTTTTAGCAAGGTTCCCATTTGATCTTGATAAGCAACTCAGGCTTCTTAAAGATTTTTGCTCTACCATGGGTATGACGGTTAACACTGACAAAACAAAAGTTATGATTATCAGATCCAAGAAAGACACTTACACTAATTTTATGTATGACAATAATAACTTGGAGGAAGTGTATTCTTACAAGTACCTAGGAATTGATATTCATCACAAGCTCAACTGGAACCATAGCATTGAGAAAAGGATTAATGGGAGGTGGAAAGCTTATTTTGGTCTTGAAAATAATTGTAAAACAGCAAACCTTGTAATGTGGGATAAAAAGAAGTTCCTCTTTGAAACTTTAATCACTCATGTTATCTTATATGGCTGTGAGGTTTGGGGTTGCAGCTTCTCCAGAGAATCATGGAGAAAGATTGAGCAAATCCAGAAGCGTTTTATAACTTATAACCTGAAAATTAAAAGTAATACACCCTATCCTATTCTCCTTATAGAAGCAGGTCTTTCCCCTATTGAGAGCCTAGCAATGATTAGGTTTCTGCTATACAAGCACAAACTCAATAACATAGACGATCATAGACTTCCTAAGCTAGCTTTAAATTCCAGCCAAAACCACCTAAGGCTCAATCCTAGTGGCATAAAGACACAAGGGCCTGGTTAAACTATTGGGAGATCAACGAGAATAATGCATTGCAAGACATAAATAACAGTAAAGATATTGTTATTTCTAAGTTCAAAGAAAAAATGTGGTGTGAGAAAGATTTAGCGGCTAAAAAAAAATTAAGTTATTATAAGAAGGTCATCAACCCCACCCTAGAAGATCAAAAGTATCTCTCTATTTTAACTAGCTCAAAGAAGAAAATTAATATAGCAAAGATTAGAACGAATTCTCATGAGCTCCAAAGTGAAACAGGTCATTGGGTAGTTCCTAAAACACCAACGAGAATAATGCATTGCAAGACATAAATAACAGTAAAGATATTGTTATTTCTAAGTTCAAAGAAAAAATGTGGTGTGAGAAAGATTTAGCGGCTAAAAGAAAATTAAGTTATTATAAGAAGGTCATCAACCCCACCCTAGAAGATCAAAAGTATCTCTCTATTTTAACTAGCTCAAAGAAGAAAATTAATATAGCAAAGATTAGAACGAATTCTCATGAGCTCCAAAGTGAAACAGGTCATTGGGTAGTTCCTAAAACACCATGGATGGAAAGGATCTGCCATATTTGTGAGAATAGGAACATCGAGGATAAAAACCACTTTCTCTTAGAGTGCCCCACGTACAACCACATTAGATCTCGGTTTCACAATCTTTGTTACAATACTAACCTTCCTAGCCTTTTACAATGTCAAAATTATAGTGAGATCGGAAGGCTTCTCTCCAAGCTTTTTGAGCATAGGAATAAAATCTTAAATCAAATTAAATAATTTGTTTTTAGGTCCGATAAACCAATGTTTGGTCTCAGGGGACGTTAACCACCATCATCATCATGATCATCAACTAACTAATATTTATAATAACTTTGATAACTAACAATTTTAGATTAATTTATTTTATGATTTACTTATTCAAATTTACTTATTCTAATATATATTTATAATTATAAAATGATCCATTTATTTTAATAAGAATATTAACTTATTTCATAAAGTTTTTAACCCTTATCTAAGTCAACTTGTTGTTTCCCGGTCAAATCTAGTCGTTGTCATTATAGCCGTTCCCTGGTCTAGAATGCTCTGCCCTATCTATTTAATATGCAAAGCGAGATGTGTTCATTCAACTTGTCTTGACGATGAACCACACTGGTTGGTAAATCTTGTCCTGACGATGAACCACACTGGTTGGTATGTGATTTACCACACTGGTTGGTATGTGATTTACGCCGAAATTCTTGTTATAATTATTATGGATCACAGAAACCTCAATTCAACAATCGAATTTTCTTATTATGAGCTATTTTATATAGAGAGTACTTTTTAAGTAGAGAAATATTATAAGATATTATATGTTACCACTTTAATTTCTATATCTCACATTCCAAATATGCTAGGTGCAGAGAGGACATTTTCCAGGGCTGACATGGTTAATATTATCTACTAAACATTAAACTCAGAAAGAAAGTGCCCAACCTAACAATGATTATCTGCTTCTCATCAAAATTTATAACTCTGATTGAATATAATGGCCCAGATTTACTTAAAAATAACTCTATAAATAAAAAGAAATGTATCAAGCAGCAAGAGGGGAGGAGAGAACTCATCTTTAAATCTTTTAACTGGCTCCTGCTTTGGAAGCGAAAAGATAAAAAGGGAATCAGAATTTAGCGAACAGTAAATCTTTGAATTTCATGAGTCATGCAAACTACAATTTGAATCGATTCGAAAACTCCGAAAAAAGGAGTTTAAAT
The DNA here is from genome assembly GCA_031772625.1 of Pinus tabuliformis. Classification (NCBI taxonomy): domain Eukaryota; kingdom Viridiplantae; phylum Streptophyta; class Pinopsida; order Pinales; family Pinaceae; genus Pinus; species Pinus tabuliformis. The sequence continues at coordinate 388,865,265 of CM062816.1, read as the reverse complement.
CGCAATTGTTTTTCTAAGAAAGTTGTAATTATTACCCTTTAGAACGCCAGATTTGGTCAAAAATCATACCTGAAAAGACGACCGGAAAGAAGCGATTTAGTTTATGATTAGCCGACGGGTTTAAGGGGAAAGGGGCGAGTCAGTTAACGATTAGCCCACTGCAGTAGGTTTTTTTTCCTGGTATTAGGGGAAAGGGGCGAGTCAGTTAACGATTAGCCCACTGCAGTAGGTTTTTTTTCCTGGTATTATTATTATAGGCTGCTTAGAAGGGTGATCTACAACAATCGATGGCTAATAAAAAAAAGTTTTGATAAATCTCAAATGGAGATTGCATTATATACTCTGTTTATCTCAGTGACCAAATAATCTCAAGGGATTCATCTTACCAGCGCATTTCCTTTGAAAGCCACTTCAGTCTAAAACCCAGTTCTTCTAGAACTTGCTCGAGGTATATTGCAAACTCATTTTTAAAATATTAAAAGCAAACATTTGATACACACCATACTCTGGTTTAGCTAATGCTACCATAGAATACCGGGTAGGCAGCATTCATTATCCATGTACTAATCAAGGAAATTGAGTGAACTCCAGTCTCAACAAGCATCCCAATTCCTACAAACTAAACACTGACCTGCTGCAACTCCACTGTGCATATATTTAGCATTTGCTTTCTGAAAATTATCTCCACCTTTTGTGCAGGGATTCACACCTGCAATTATGAAGAAACCTTTGAGAAGGTGCCCTGCAGAAGCCACAACCAGATGGGAAGAACCATAAGGTGACCAACCTCGTCCTGATCCCCTTGCTTCCTACCAGCACCCGTCCTTTTAAACCAAAAAAAAAACAAATTGAAATTGAAAAAACTTCACTGGAAACTTGACAATACTGACCATTTTTGGCTGCTTTTGATGCCTGGATCACTGTATTCTATGCTGTATGGATCAGTTATTGTTACACTTACATTGTTTTCCCCTATGTTGCACACAAATCATATTTTTTGAGGTATCCTGCATTGATATTCATGTGGTCAGCGACTCAGCATGAGTGAAATGATAAATGGACTTCACAAGAAATCCTCAGGGTGGAAGAAACACTCTCAGAACAGACGAGCGCACCAGAAAGCTACATATGTTTCAGAGCAGGAATGAACATCTGTGCAGAGGAAAGGGGAGAGGATTGGAAACCTCCTCTGTTCTTCTTTGGAGTGAAACCATGGTGTCGGTGGAAAAAGTCACAAGGAACTCGGATGCAATGGAACGATCTCCACCATTGAATGTGAAGGCAATGTGATCATGTTAAGTTGAGCCTGTGTGTGAGACTGCTGTTGTTTTTTCCTCTTTGCCAATAAATGAATAGACGTCTTCCTGCTGGACCCTCGTACAGGGTGCCTCATAGACGATGTGCCTCATAGACGATGTGCCCAATAACATCTGCAACATGAGAGATAAACATGACTAAAAATTCCACAGAAAAAATAGAAAAGTAAAATGTTAAAGTTACCGTGTCGTAAATTGAAAATTATTTGAACTAAATTAATTCAAAGTCAGCTATAATAATACCTCTGAGGTTTGGATTATTGGACAACCAGCCACCTTCAACCAAGTCAAGTGACTGGGCCGTTGAAGGGAAGCCGACAAACACTTAAATTCTTGGCAATTCTCGAGAGTCGAGACCCCATTCCTTCAGGTTCCGTAGGTCACCCAGCGAAGGCATCACCATGTCCAGCACAGGGTTTCCTACCCACAGAATTTCTAAACGACTGGGGAGCTCAATTACATTTGGCAATTCTTTGAAATTTGTGCCCATCAATTTCAATGTTTTCAGGGACCTTTGATGTGTCAGTTGCGAGGGCCATACTTCAACTTTTTTACAGCGGGTAAGATCTACATGCTCGAGCGTTCTTATATTTCCAAATGTTTCACTACTGATTGTTAAATTAGAACAAAAGGAAGCACTAAAATATTTAAGGCTGGTTAAACTCCCGAAAGAATCCGGGAGCCTCTGCAATTTCTCGCACCACCTCAGGTCCATGCGGCGGAGGTTAGTCAGGCTGCCTAAGGAATCTGGCAGCCTTTCCAATTTCAAGCACTTAGACAGGACCATGCTGTGGAGGTTAATCAAGCTGCCGAAGGAATCTGGCAGCCTCTCCAATTTCTTGCAACAACTCAGGTCCATGCGGCGAAGGTTCGTCAAGTTACCTAAGGAATCTGGAAGCCTCTCCAATTTCATGCACTTAGACAGGACCATGCTGTGGAGGTTATTCAAGCCGCCGAAGGAATCTGGCAGACTCTCCAATTTCTCGCACCCACTCAGATCCATGCGCCGGAGGTTCGTCAAGCTACCGAAGGACTCTGGCAGCCTTTCCAATTTCTCGCACCACTCCAGGTCCATGCGGCAGAGGTTAGTTAAGCTACGGAAGGTATCTGGCAGCCTCTCCAATTTCTTGCAATAACTCAGGTCCATGCGGCGGAGGTTCACCAAGCTTCCGAAGGAATCTGGCAGCCTCACCAATTCCTTGCACCGATAAAGGTTCATGGAGTGGAGATTCGTCAAGCTACCAAAGGAGTCTGGCAGCCTCTCCAATTTTTCGCACCTAGACAGGTCCATGTGGTGGAGATTCGTCAAGCTACCAAAAGAATCTGGCAGCTTCTCCAATTTCCTACACCTATGTAGGTCCATGTGGTAGAGGTTCGTCCAGCTACAGAAGGAATCCTCCAGCCTCTTCAATTTCTTGCACCCACGCAGTTCTATGTGGTGGAGGTTCGTAAAGCCACTGAAGGTATCTGGCAGCCTCACCAATTTCTCGCACCCAGAGAGGTCCATATGGTGGAGATTCGTCAATTTACCAAGAGAATTTGGTAATGACTTCAATGGACCCGCATGTAACACCAAGGCCCTCAACGAATTCAGATGACCGAATTCTTTTGGCAATGTAGCAAGAAAGGAAGAATCAATAACGATCCTTTCCAGGTGCTTCAGCTGCCCTATGGACTTCGGAATGCTGGACAGCCTGTTCGCATCAATAATCTCTAATTCCTGCAACTGTAAAGGTGCCTGGAAGATCAAGCAAGTATTTCTAGTATAAGAAAAAGATATATACACTGTAACAATGACAAATATGATTATCATTAGAAAAACCGTCCGACATCATTGGAGACCGGGGCTATTATGCAATATCAATAGGTAATGACCACACAAATCAACTCAAAAAGTTTAGAGTTACCTGCGATTTGCCTCGCCACAATGTTTCCAATACTCTCCCCTCCACTTTCAAAACCCTCAAGTTCTTAATTGTAATCCAGGACGGTATGCAAGTGTAGGGGCAATCACGCCAGGAAAGCCATATGAGATTTGGAGAGCGCACCCGCAAAATACGATCCAACAGGTGCCCTTTAGCCTCAACTAGTTGCAAATTAATGACACCAATACCAAGAAAACAATCAAGTTTATCGTACAGTCTGTTGCAAAACTGCATCGCTCGGTTTCCCAACGTCTGATAATTCCTTTGGTACCATGACAACTTTTGTGAGCTCGTGCTATGCCCTTCAGGGAGCAGCCCAATTCCGCGTGCTTCGGTTAAAACCTGTTCATTGGGTTGCAGAATTAATAAACTATACACAGCTTCCTATGTTTAAATTTAAATATTTTGAAGGTGAAAAACAATGGATAAATGGAAAACTGTATACAGATTTCTACAGAAGAAAGGTGAACTATTTAAAAAGTTTGAATGATTAGGGACTTACATATGATTGCTTGTGCAACCAATCATGAATGTTCCCGGTGGGACGCCAAAGACGGCGCGGCGATTCTTCCTCTGCAATGTCTCTTCCCAAGTCTCGGAGTTGATCGTGCATATGTATAACATTTTTATCATCGACTTCAACCAGACATTTGCCCTCTAAATTTGTAAGCCCCAGCAATCCGTTCCAGCCTGATTCGTTCCAAACTGCTATGGCACTCGCTTTGTTTTCCCCTATGAAAAAAAAGGCGATATCTAAAAAGATCTTCCGCTCCACTTCGCTGAGTGCATCGTAACTAATTTTTAACCTGCTCTTTATATCAGGTGAAACTTTTATTTGAACCCTTAATTCATAAAGTTTAGCCTCCCAATAAGGTTCAGGTTTTCCAAAGAGAAGTGCCCCAAGCACTTTTAAAGCTAGAGGCAGTCCATCGCATACCTCAAGAAACCGATCTAGAAGATCTTCAAATCCGTGCAGTGGATGGGTTTGACTGAAGGCATACGAGCAAAAGAGCTCTTGGGAATGTTGTCTAGGAAGGCCTGTTAACTTGTAAATGCATGACTGTTCCACTCCTGACCTTTCGAGGACATCCTTATACCGAGATGTAATCAAAATAAAGCTATCGGATCTTAAAACATCTTTAACTGGTAAAAGGGCCTCTAGCTGATCCTCATGATCTATGTCATCTAAAATTAAAAACACATGAAAAGATTTGAGATAATTTTCAATCATACTTTTGCCTTCATAAATGTTATTTATATCCAGATCTTTTTGAGTCAGGCCCCTCACAAGTTCCCTTTGCACGGAATGTAATGAGCTTTTATTAGCCTTTTCTCTAACATCTGCTAAAAAATAAAATTTATTGTACTTCGAACTCTTTCTATTGAAGAGTTCTAAAGCCAACGTTGTCTTCCCCATTCCACCCAGGCCTACTATGCCCGCCACTTGGACTTCTCCAGTGTGCTGCTGCTGCTTTAAAATTGTAGTTTCAAAATCTGTGACTTTGTCATTTAAGCCAGTGGGATATTTGGCTACATACAACCCTGGCTTTTTACTCAAAAACACCACCTGTTCAACTATCTTCTCTAACATATGCCCCTCATCACTGCATATTCACCCAAAAAACAAAATAAATAAATAATTGAAACCATAGGGCAAATTCCCTCATCGCAAGAAAAAAACACCAAAATATATAAATAAATAATTGAAACCATAGGGCAAATCATCATAATACATATACATGTTATATATTGTAGACACAGAGAAAGAATTGAGGGTCTTACCCGTTAAACTTGCCCTTCAAATCAAACCCACTTATGTTTGCGACAGTAGAAAGAGCATTTCTCCATTTTTGAAGAGTGGCAGAGTCATATCGTGACTTCTCTTCATGCGTTTGTGAGTCGACAGTTTTTTTCTTTTGGAGTTTGTCCAGGGCCTCAGCATAAACTCCTTTTTTGTTCTGATCGGTCCACCTAAGCTCAGCAGGCTCAACATGGTAAAATATAGGAATAATAGGAGCCCCCGTTTCCAGCATGAGGACGAGTTCATGCAGACACCATTGGGAATACGCATAAGTAGGAGAAAAGATGGCCACGTGGATCGAGGCACTTCGAATAGCGCCCACTATTTGGGAAGGAAAATTGAGGCCCTCTTTCAATTCCTCATGGTCTAAAAAGGGTCTGAATCCATGAACAAGAAGACGACGGTAGAGATAACTAGCGAAGGTCTTCTTGGTGTCCGGACCACGGTGGTTAATAAACACACCGTAGTTGTAGGAGGCGCAAGAAGCGTCCATCGTAGTTGCAGGAGAATAACGCTGATCTTCAATTTCAATTCCAGAGTGGGTTTTGGGAATCCAGGATGGAGGCGTTGGGTATGGAAAGCCAAATGTTACAGAAATAGAAATAGAAACTGGTCAACTCTGAATGGCCGAAGCAACTTGAGACTCGAAATGCGAGGGTGGAGATGGATTTAGGAGCCTACCAGAAAATGTGGAGAGGATCGTAATGGGAGAAAACTCGGGAGTGCCGCGAAAAATAGATCGTCCTTCTGCTAGATGCTTGCACCACCACCGCATTCAGGAGGAAGAAAACACAACAGTAGCAGGTGCAGATGAAGTTCCTGGAATTTCGTGTCTTCTGGTTGGGGTCCACACGGTTAATTGTCTACAGCGAATCTCTCTCTTTGCGTGTGAGGTCCACACGGTTCATGGTCTCAGCAAAGGGTTGTTTATCTAGCGCCAAATGGCCAAAATTCGTTGGAATCTGGTTTTTATTTTTCCAAAAAATTGATACGAGGGCTTCGACACTGTTTTTACGGTGGAAATGTATTAACACCATTAAAAATTACCAAAACTGTCTGAGTTTTCTAATTACGAGAATTTTGATTATTTTCTAAACACAAATTTGAAGTGTTATTACACTCAGTTTCTTGAGAAAATATCTTTTTGCATTTGGGGTTCACAATAGATTTAACTTTCATGTTTTTTCAAAGAAAATTAATTTTCACAAAACAACAAATTTCTTACTCAAAATTCATAACAGCAAAATCGAGATTCATAAAAGCAAAATCAACATGGAAAAAAATTTAAATATAAATTAAGCCATAATAAGTGATCCCTCAAATCAAGAGACCCTAAATGTCATCAAAACGATTTCATTTCAATCATTTCACTATTCTCTCATTGGATCGGGGTTTAAGTAAATGTCATCAAAACGATTTCATTTCAATCATTTCACTATTCTCTCATTGGATCGGGGTTTAAGTTTCATGTTTTTGGCTAAAAAAATTTCACTGTAAAATAAAATGAAATTTTAATGTTTACAAGATTAAATATAGTCTATAAAACCAAAAAAAAATTAAAAACTATAAAACCAAATAAAATATATTATCGTTGCGTAGGGTTTAAATTTCATGCTTTTTCCCAAGAAATTCCACTAGCGTGGACTCCACAATGGTTTAACTTCCAATTTTTCCCCGAGAATTAGCTTGTGGGGTCCACAATAATTTACTTTCTTGTTTATTTCAAGAATGAACTTTCACATTACTTTCTTGCGTGTAATGCAACTTTGACCCGGATACTCCCTTCTAAGGAAAATATTACACCGCATTTCACACTTCCAATGCTGCATGGATTACTAAACAAATTGTAACTTGGAGGTGGATTACCAGTTATTATTCTAGTTCTAGTAAGAATTTGGAATGAAACAACACAAATGCTAAAGTAACTCGCTAAGTTATTCATGATCACTCAATCACTGTAACGTGATGTTTATACGTAATGTAATAAACATCATCCCATTTATAAATTTACATGCGACTTTAAGTAACTAAATGAAAACAAAACTTACTGGAACTCAACTTAGAGGAGTATACAAATGGAAACTGGAGTTTTTGGGAAAACTTTCCTCCTCACCAACCTCTTAATCAAAGATTGAGAGCTATTGAATCCCTAATTTTAAAATTATACCAAGTATCTTTACATTCTTTTTCAATATGAATTAGAAATATCTTTAATAGCCAATAAAAATTATTTCTAAAATAAATTTATTAAAAACGAATAAACATTATTTTCAAAACAAATTCACAATTTCCTCTTAACTAGTTGAGTCTAGAAGCTCATTCTTCAGCCCAGTATTTGGGGATGTGTAAGTTTGTCCATCCTTCGGTGCTCCTTTAAAATAAAATTAAAAAGTATGTTCTAAATAGAAAAATAATGTCGACTATAATTAAAAAATGTTGTAAAATGAGAACCTTTTCACCGCTTATGCATTCCTGTAGATGACATTCTCTTTGGAAATAAAATAGTCTTGTAGGTGACATATCTTTTGAAAATATTCATTTCTATAGGTGATATTTTAATTTTTTAGTGCTTATAAACTCCTATAGGTGACTAATTTTCATAGCAAACATAGTAGTCTTGTAGGTGATATCTCATTGCAAATAGAATAGCATCTTGCATCATGTTCATGAACATTTTTCTGAAATATTACTATTTCAAAATAGAATCTTTCCCTTAATATCCTATAGACTATCACTCATTTTGAAAACAAGGCATTGTCCTTCTTGAAATCAGAGCATTTATCTTTCTTGAAAGCAAGAGTTTTCCTTCTCAAAAACAAAACACTAATTCTTTTGAATACAAGACATTTTCCACCTCAATACATAGGGCATCATTGCTTTTGAAAACAATACATTTTCCTCTTCAAAACAGAGAGCACTATTCTTCATGAAAACAAGACATTTCCCTCTTTAAACACATGGCACTATTTCTATTGAAAACTAAGCGCCTTCCATTTAAAAACAAAGCATTGATTTTTGAAAGCAAGACACTCCAGTCTTTGAAAACAAGGCACTATTTCTCTCTACATTGAGTGTTAGGTCCCTATAATACTAGTGATTCCCCCATTACTATTGTCATTGTAGCCCTTATTGTTATTATTGTGCCCCTATTGTCCCCATATTCTTATTAGTGTGCCCCATAGAAACCCACTATTGTTATTATTGCGCCCTTATGTTATTACTGTTATGTCAGCTTGATTATACTGTGACCCCTTAGACTCCTATATATAGAAGGGAGGTTTAGTCATTTGTATCATCCAAGAATTGTTCATTTGTGTAATGTAAATGAGGTTTCCCCCTCGAAGAGGCTGAATTCTAAGGCGTTGATCTATCTTTTCTATCTTTTTGTGGGCTGGTTTCATAACATTTGGTATCAGAGCTTTGGATTCTAGGGTTTTGCTGCTCCAAATAGGTCATCGTGGCATTTTCGCTATAACTTTTTTCTGTGACGTTTCAGAAGCTAAAAAAAACCATTTGAGCAAAAATCGTTCTAAACTTCGGGTCCAAATTTCAAATCTTGTATTGCTATATTTTTGGAGATATGATCTGAGGAAGTTAGGGTTTTTGCAGACTCCCGAATTACATTCCAAACGGGTGACCTGGGGAAAATCGTCATAACTTTTGTTCTGAGCATCAGAATGAAATTTCGTAAAAAGTTTCAAAAAGAGGATGGCCTGTAGCTTTCTGTATATCAGTTTCAGGTATTAAGGTCGAAACAATGACACGTGGAACTTCATACAACTTCGCTCTACTGAACTTGTCTATAATTAGGTCACCGTGGGAGATTTGGCATAACTCTTCCTTGGAGAATCCAATCTTGATCAGACTTGCGGGCTTAGAAAGAGGACTCAAAGGGCTACCGTAGAACATGATTTCAGATATTCGAGATCCGCAGTTACAGAGATACAACATATTCAATATCGAGCTCTTACAAAGTGAAACAAATGTGTGCAGTTTTTTTTTAATTTTGAATAAGATTGGTTTGAAAAAATAGTTTGAAGGAATTCAAAGGGAATAGTGAAGAATTATTAGCATTAATTGATGCCCCGAAGAAAGAAAATGGAAACACCTAGTAAGCAACATGAAAGCTCTAGCATGACTCATGAAGAAGAGGAAAAAATGCAACATGATATATCAAAATTACAAGACCAAGTACAACAAATTTCACTCTCACAAAAGGTAACTGAAGCCAAGATCAATGGTGTGGAAGCTAATATGAATGGCGTGCAAGTTAAGATGGATGGCGTGGAAGCTAAGATGGATGGCATAGAAGCTAAGATGAATGACATCGACGCTAAGATGAATGGCATGGACGCTAATATGGGAGAATTAAAGATAAATTTGAATAAGTTGCTACAAAAATGGTTACTAATGGTGAAAGGGTAGTTAAGGAAACTCATGATGAGAACAAAAGAAATGTTAATCATGATTTCATAGACTCTAATGTTGGATTGAATACTCACCATGTTCCAAAAATCGATATGAGGAAGTTTGATGGCAAGGATCCCAAAACATGGATAATACAGATAGAGCAATTTTTCGATCTCCATAATATGCAAAACACACAAAAGGTACGTATTGCAACTTTATATTTGGAACCAAATCAGTTTGTATGGTATCAATGGCTTTGCTATCGTAAACAAATTGTCACTTGGGCATTTTTTACAAAAGGATACAAAAGAAGAGGATATACTCCAGGAACAAACCTTAGATAATGAAGAAATGAATCCGACCATATCTTGTAATGCATTGGCTGGAATTACCACTCCTCAAACTATCAAGGTACAAGGACATATCAAGAAGAAAAAGGTAATAGTGTTGATTGATTCAAGAAGTACCCATAATTTTATTCATTGTAAGATAGCCAAGGAATTGAATTGGTTCCTATATCCAGCACCAGAGTGTCAAGTGATGGTTGCAAGTGAAGGAACCATAAATTGCTCTGGAAAGTGCCATAATATCAAGCTATCCATGGGAGAATATGTATTGAATAGCCCAATGCTTTCCATTCCAATGGGTGGTGCTGATGTTGTACTAGGAGTCCAATGGCTACAATCCTTGAATACAATAGCTTTTAATTTTTAAGAACTTTTCATGAAATTTTGTGTGGAAGGAAAGCAAGTGGAATTAAGGGGTATTGCAGGGAAATCGGGAAAGATAATCAGCTCTAACAGTAGGACAAAGCTTCTAAAGAAGGAACAACGAGGTGTAATTTCACAATTATTTTCGCTAGAGGTTCCCACATCGAAATCGTCTATTTCTCAAGATCTCCAAAAAGTCTCGGACAATCATTCTAAGGTATTTGAGACTCCCAGAGGCCTCCCACCTATTCGTGATCGTGATCACGCTATTCATTTGATTCCAGGAAGTGTTCCTCCAAACGTCAGGCCGTACAGATATCCCTATGCCCAAAAGAGTGAAATTGAACGTATGGTTGTAGAAATGCTAGAGGCTGGTATAATTCAACCTCGTCAAATTCCTTTCTATGCTCCAGTAGTATTGGTGCACAATAAGAATGGATCATGGCACATGTGTCTAGATTATAGGGAGCTCAACAAGCTCACTATTAAAGATAAATTTTCCATTCCTGTCATTGATGAATTATTGAATCAATTGCATGGATCAATTTACTTCACCAAGTTGAATCTTCATTCAGGATATCATCAAATCAAAATGAAGACTGAAGACATTCCGAAAAAAACATTTAAAACTCATGAGGGTCATTATGAATTTTTGGTAATCAAAGTGTGGGCACTCATTCAAAAGTTACAACAAGATCTGAGTACATCTGATACATTTAGCTGGAAAAATGATTCGTTATGGTACAAAGATCGCTTATACCTATGTAAGAATTCCCAACTCAAACAAAAGATTCTTATGGAATTGCACACTTCTCCCTTAGGAGGGCACTCAGGATTTTTAAAAACTTACCACAGGGTTAAGAAGAACATTTTTTGGGATGGCCTTAAATTGGATATTCAAAAGTTTGTGGTAGAATGTTTGGTTTTCCAACAAAATAAAGTTGAAACAATTAAGACCCTAGGTCTATTACAACCTTTATCCATTCCAAGCCAATGTTGGGAGGAGGTTTCAATGGATTTTATCACAGGTTTACCCAAGTCCGAAGGAAAGAGTGTCATCATGGTGGTAGTTGACAAACTTACCAAGTATGCACACTTTTGTGCATTATCGCATCCATTTAAAGCTGGTACAGTTTCTACTGCATTTATGGAAACAATTAAAAAGTTACATGGAAACCCAAAGATTATTGTAAGCGACAAAGATCCCATTTTCACTGGAAATTTTTGGACAAAATTATTTTCTTGTCTCGGTACTCAGTTAGCTCATAGCTCATCTTATCATCCTTAATCTGATGGGAAAACTGAGATAGTAAACAAATGTTTGGAAGGATATCTTCGTTGCTTTGTATATGATAAACAGACACAATGGGTCAAATCGTTGCCTGTGGCTGAATGGTGTTATAACACTTCCTTCCATACTGCAGCAAAAATGACCCCATTCATGGCACTTTATGGATATCATCCACCATCCATCACATCATATTTAAGAGAAAATTATAAGGTTCAAGCAGTGGAACATCACATCGAGCATCAACAACAATTTCTCCAACTCTTAAAGGATAACCTCATGTCGGCGCAGAATAGAATGAAACAACAGGCAGATCAACATTACAACGAAAGAAGTTTTGATGTAGGTGACTAGGTATTCCTACGGCTACAACCATATAAACAAATGTCCCTCAAGCAAGCTAAGAAGGATAATAAATTATCACCAAAGTATTATGGTTCGTACAAGGTGTTGCAAAAGATTGGTACTATGGCATACAAATTGGAGCTTCCTGCAGCTTCCCGAGTGCACCCAATTTTTCATGCTTCATGTTTAAAGAAGGTTATAGGTGACAAGCTCCCAGTTCAAACAATATTGCCAGAACTTGACGAGGAAGGAAAAATCATATTGGAATCGAAAGCAGTCATAGAAACAAGAGCTCGACAACTACGAAATCAATCAATTTCGGGGTATTTCATCAAGTGGAAGAACTTATCCACTGAAGATTCCACATGGGAGGATGAGAATTTTATACAGAAGCATCCAGAACTACTCAAGCGTTGAGGACAACGCTTTTCGGAAGGAGAGGGGCATGTTAGGTCCCTATAATACTAGTGATTCTGTAACAGCCCTAGTGAAAATTCCATGTAAAAATATATAAATACCATGGATAATGGGACACGTATTCCAAGCTGAATGGTGGGTAGGAAATCCCAATGGGTGTTCATTTGGTTGTTTATGGCTAAGGAAATTGGCAAAGGCAATGGCTAAGGCATTAAAGAGGCAAAAGGTATTTTTGCACATTTATTTATGAAAATAATGGGAATTAGGAGAAAAGGAAGGCGAAAGGTCACAGGTTGCATATGAGGAGGAAATTGAAGGAAAATAATGGAAAATGAAGAAAATAGAGGCCTCAGTAATAAAAATGCTTCTAAGGATCAATGGGCAAGACTTGGTCAGTTTAGCTTTGGAGCTCTCTCATTATTCTCTCTCTCTCTCATACTCTTGGATACTTAGATTTTTCTTGGAGCACTCTTGGAGGGTGTGGCATACTTGGATTCTTGGAGAAAGAAGGCAAAGGAAGAACATGAAAGCACAAGAAGGCATCAACATCAACAACTATATCAGATTTCTTGCAGGTATCGAGTTGCATGTAAGATTTATTCACTAGTTTTGACATGCATGGCACATGCATGTGGTTTCTTGGGTGTGATCTATCATTGGCATGGAGGATTGCTTGGATCGACAATGGATTGCCTAGCCTTGCCATTTCCTGGATAGCCATGGTGATTGTGGGTTTACTTTCATTGCTTTGTTTTTGTTGGTTCTCATGTTTCCTTAGCTTGGGTTGAGTTATTAGTCCTGGAAGCCCTGTAACAGCTTGGGTTGAGTTACTAATCCTAGAAGCCCTGGTTGGACAAACGCTCTGGAAGCCCTTGGGGGGTTGAGTTACTAGTTCTGGAAGCCTTGGTTGGACAAATGCTCTAGAAGCCCTGTATAATTTGTGGGTTGAGTTACTAGTTATGGAAGACTTGGTTGGACAAACACTTTGGAAGCCCTGGAAGGCTTGGATGGAGACCAATCTGATGATGGTTTTTGGTGATGTCCGACCGTGAGGTGGAATCACTGTTTGATGGGTTGAGGTGGGTGGCCTCTGGAAGCCCTAGATGAGTTTTGATTGATGTGTTCTATGAGATCCCACATTCATTCTTGGAATATGGCATGGGGGTATTGGCTGAAGAGAGACTTGGCTCAGCCAATCTATGGTCAGGTGGAACGTGGTAGTCCCATCTCTGGTTGGTTCATTGCATTTATTAATGAAAAAAAAAATCATTCCCTTGATTTTCATGAGCAAATGCACTGATGTATTTATGGATTTTGATGGCTGATATGTTTATTGTATTTCTGTTCCTATTATGTTGTTTATATGCACATTTACCATGGAGGTTGTTATAGAGTGGTATCAAAGCCAAGTTCAAACACTTGGAGTGGATGGGCTCTATCATAGGTAAAATGAAGAACACAAGTTAAATTTTAGACCTTTTTGTCATATCCGTTATAAATTTTCTTCTGTGGAGTATTAGAAGTCAAAAATTTATCCATACTGAAGGTAAATACCATTGATAATGTGGTAAAAATTTCATACATTGGTTCACAATACTTTAGGAATTATTATCTAAGGAAGATGACCTTCTTGAATGCACCTTTAAACAGGTCACGTTGGAATTTATGCAATAATTTTTCTTTTGTAGGCTTCGAGAAGCTGAAAAAGCATCCAAACTGAGGGGAAATACCAATTATTATGTGGTAGAAATTTCGGATATTGGGTTGCAATATTTTAGGAGATATGAGTAGAGGGAGTCAAGCCTTCTAAATGCTCCTAAAATCAGGTCTCAAACATGTCACGCTGACATTTTTGTTATAACTTTTATTCTGGGCACTCTCAGGAGCTAAAATTTTTTCCACAATGAGAGGAAATCCCACTTATATTGTGATAAAAATTTCAGATGTTTATTCACTATATTTTAGGAGATATGACCAGTGTAAATCGAGTTTTCTAGATACTCCTAGAATTGTGCACCAAATAGGATTGTGTTGGTATTTTGTTATATCTTTTCATCTATGAAATATCCGAAGCTGAAACTTGAACCATAGTGAGGGATAATACCACTGACCATATGGTTCAGTTTCCATAACTTGTACTACTACATTTTAGGATATATGCATTGAATCATTCACTATATTAGTTTGCATGCAAAGTGTTTGATGAAATGCTTATATGGTTCAATGATTAATTGCATACAAACTGTAGAAATTCCTACCTGTAGATCACCTGATAATGCAATATACTAAAGCAAAATACTTGATCTACTTCTACAAACAATTATGCGGAAGCTTAATCGAATTGAGCAACATCAATAAGAACACATATAATTGATAAGAAGAATAAATCACACATAACACAGAAGATATAACCAAGGGAAAGCACCAACCTAAAACCCCAACTCTATATTATTATACAAGTGGAAATCTTGTCCAACTTACAAAAAGAATTAGCTCAAAAGCTTTCCTGCTCTCTCTGTAATCAAACAATGAAGCTCATAGACTCAATAAACAAGTATATATCCTCATCAAGTCCTCCAAGCCCCTATTTCTTTGCACAAATTTTCTTGGGGTCCAGTGAAGCCACATGTGTGAATGGGCCCCATCACACTCACTGAACTAGAAGAAGTAACAACGCAATTCTCTTGGATAGAAATCCTTCTGCATGCAAGGAATATTCACCAAGGAATATCCTAGGAACTGACAGTACACTATCCCTCCATCTGATCTCAACTGGGTCTCTATCTGAACTGACATGCATGAGTTATGTATGAGAGAATATTCAGTTAACTGAAGAGCAACAATTATATGCAAGCATGCATTAACTAACTGAACTTACTTAATTTAAACAAATTGTTTAAATCAATCTAACTGGACTTGACTCAGTTAACTGAGCCAACTAATTACATCTCAAATTAGAACTCATCCTTATCTCTTTAACTGATGGATAAATTCCTCAATTAATGGAGAAACTGTTGCATGTCCCCACATAGACTTCAAGTTTGATTTTCCTTAACTAATTAACTCAAGATGAATTAATTAATTAATTTTCAAACTGCTGTTAATATCAAATTCGAATTTTACTTCCTATTATAGTTTAGGGATTGACTAAAATAGGAAGGTATCCCGAAATGCTATTTTTAGAAAAGCTATTTTTATCACTTTCACTTTTCATCCATTGTAGCTAAGTTAAACACTGGATGAAACTGCTATTTATAGCAGTGCTATTTTTAGCATTTCTTGTTGCTATTTTCAACACAAACTGTTTGATAAAATGCCCCAATGAGTATGTTGTTTGTGGTTGGGATAGTATTTATGTGTAATAGTATTTTTGTTGTTGATATATGCTTACTTGTATGCAAATAGTTTTCTATATTAGGTTGCATGTAAAGTGTCTGAAGAAATTCTTACATGCAAATGTAATAATATAGTAGTTTGAAGAAAAATGTAAAAGTATGGTAATTGTTTGAAGAAAATGTTATTTTTCTTGGATGGGATAGTATTTTAGTATGATAATATGGATGTAGCTGATCTATGCCTATTTTCATGCAAATAATCTGAAGAATTGCATGTAAGGAATTTGAAAGGTTGCATGCAAGGAATTTGAAAAGTTGCATGTAAGGAAATGGAAGGGTGACATGTTTTTAGTTATTAAGTTACAAATGGAGTAAGTGCAATGTTTTGACTTAATATCATACAAAATGTATGAGAAATAAAAATAAATTTCTTTTTATAGTAGCTCCCTCCTTCTACCTTAGTGTGGACCATGGATAGTAAGGGGGTATGCTTATAGGATTTTATTATTGGTGAATGCTGATTTCAAATAAATAGACACGATGTCTTGATTTTGGAACATGTGACTCACTATGTATGGATTATATGTCGCTTACATGTTGATTTCATGATACCTACTTACATCCTTGTATGTTAGGTTACATTTTTTAATATTTTGATTACATGTATCAGTCTTGTAGGTTGATTACAAGAATTGGTTGCTTATGTTCGACTACATGCATTTATGCTTAGGTGTAGTTGATTTGGCATTCCTTATGCAAACTGTTGGTTGCATGTGGCAATGTGTACAATGGAGTAATGGTTGTTGTTATGCATGTATGGTCATGGCTATGATTATGCATGTATAGTAGGTCAAACATGCCTTGTGAAGTCATTGTATGCAATTTAGGTCATCATAGTGCTATTGGATGTTATGATGCTAATATGTTGGTTGAGATAGAGCATGAGATGCAGATCATTATAATGAGGTTGCGGCATTGAAATTTGGGATAAGTACAGATTGTCATACAGGTATTGTATGTTTGGCATGCAGGTATGTAGTTTAGGATTATTTTATGCATTATGGTTATATACATTAGGTTTATGAACATGTATTTGATGTTATGGTTACATTCATGATAGATGTTAGAAGATTAGTGTGGTTATATGCACATGTGTTAGATAGTAACCTGTAGTTGTATGCATTGCTATTCTTGTTTTATATTAGATAACATGATGATTATGTTGTATCTTGTTGATGAGTATGATATATGGCTTATTGTTGTTATATGCTATTAACTTTATGATTAGAGTTATTTCATTGAGATCTTGATTCCATAATTTGGATTGGTCATCTATGTGATGGTTATGTTCATTGCATTGAAGATCTTGATGTTATATGTATTGTGTTAACATGGTTTGACCTATGCAGATGGTTATGGTTGCGATACTCAGGTATGAGGTGACATATTTGTGACGTGGTGTCGTACTAATTTAGACTGATCATACATATGTTATTATTATGCATGAATGACAGATGCTTATGATCTTGTAATATGAACAGGTTAGTTAGTTACTATTATGGATATCATGATTTATGTTGACATGTTGTAAAGTTATATCTCACTAGCTAGATTGATTATGCAGACAAGATCACCTCCCCTGAGATACATTAAGGTATCAGTAGCTTATGTCATATATATTGGTGCTTGACTATTGATTATGTCATCTGGTTGATTTATTTAACATGGTATGTTTGCAAGTGGTTGAATGATTGATGAATTGCTTAATATGAGTATGTATTCAAATGATTTTGTTTTAAGATGACTGTATTAAAATATATGTGTTGAGACAGTTGATATGTACTTGAGTATAGCAGGTGATAGTTGTAGTATTATGACTAATGACTATGAGTTGACTATGGATTATGACATGATTGTTAGTCTTGGTAACGATTGATTTCAAATTAATAAATATGATTGTCTTGATATTTGGAACATGTGGTTGACATGGGTGAGCATGATGCAGGGAGTTGCATGGCAAGAGAGGTTGCCATGAAATATTGAAGAAGGCTCTAGATGAGCTTTCCCTGGGAACCATGGGGATTGAGTCATGGTGTTTGTTGTTAGTCTTGTGCTTTTGGTCTTTTATGAATTGTTGAGCTTGATTTGTGACTTTTTTATGTCTAATGTATGGCCATACCACTTTGTTTGCGGAGTCATGTTACTTGGTTTTTATGGTCTTCTTCTTGTTTTTTCTTGTCTTGCCTTTTATGTTTTGAGTCTTGGGAATTGGTTGGGAAAGAGGAAAGTTGATGGAAATCAGGAGAGATTTGTGGTACCCAACCGATGATATAAGACCCAGATGAAGCTCTATGCATGAGTAAGCGCAACAGAAGGTAAGACTATGAAAATTGGTTGGATTGGTTGGGTCCATTGTGCTAAATGGACAGTAGCAGCGCAAACACAAGAAATGTAACTAGAAAAGGTAAAGTAAATGGATCAGAGGTGTCATATGCTTTGGATATGTTGGGAACTATTGCTCTCAATGCTTGTGCATAAATAAGGAAGTTCTCTTAACCTAGACCTTATGTTATTTGGTAATTATTTTATGATCATGATTATGTTGAAGTTTATATATATATATATACATGTATGTATGTATGTCGTTGTCTTACAAGATCATGATTGTTTTATGCTAACGTTTATATATGTATGTATGTATCCATGTATCTATGTTACTATCTAACAAGGTTGTCAAGGATCATTCTTGTGGAGGAATGATTTCTTATGCAGGAGAGCAACATGAAGAGGTTCATGGTCTTACGAGGAATCAATTGGGAAGAATAGTCACAAAAAATATACGAGGTTAGTATCATGTGGATATGATTTGATATTGTATACTTGTATTATGTCTATGTCTATGTTATAAACAACAATGTTGAAGGATACATCAACAGAGTGAAAGCAGTGTGGTCTACGGCATACTAGGATAAGCATGGATGAGATATCGGAAGCAAGGTTTCTTGGTAAGGAAAGTGTGGTTTTGGATGTGTGGTATTATTGTTGAGCATATGTTGTATATGTTGTACATGTTGCATCTATGATGTGTGCACTT
Source organism: Pinus tabuliformis (assembly GCA_031772625.1). Taxonomy (NCBI): domain Eukaryota; kingdom Viridiplantae; phylum Streptophyta; class Pinopsida; order Pinales; family Pinaceae; genus Pinus; species Pinus tabuliformis. The sequence continues at coordinate 388,846,624 of CM062816.1, read as the reverse complement.
GTGGTGTTTTGTATACATAGCATGTGTACATGTTATTTATGTAATGTTATGTACAAGATTGTACAAATAGGGTTGTGCGAATATTGCATATGGGGTGTTGTATACATATTGTACTATCTTCATGATGTATATGCGGTGTGTGTGCATATGATGCTCTTTGCATGTTGGATATGCAGTGTTTTGTACGGATGATGCTATGTACATGATCCAGGTGGCTCTAGGGACACACACAGAACAAATAGGGCTTATGGAAGCTCAAAAATCAAAGTGATCAGAATTCTTTCAAACTAGGACCAGAGCGTAGATCTTATCTTCCTGATGGCAGCAGTGCGAACGGTTCGTAAATCCAGCTTGTATGAGGGAGAACGAGCTAGTCAAAGTTTTGGTCAAAGTTGGACTGTGGGCCAAGTTTAAGTGTCCTACAATCTGACCGACCCCGGGGCATGAAACCTAGATCCCAAAAGCCAGCGAATTTGTTGGATAGTTAATTTGTCTAATATCCCCTATATTAGACAAATTCAAAAAAATGTGCTTGATTATATATATATATATATATATATATATATATATATATATATATATATATGATGGGGTGGCGGGCCACCAACCCCACCACGCCCCCAACGACCCAACACTAAATATCAAAAAGTTAATTAAATGTGGTTGACGGGCCATGACCCCCGCCGGCCCCCCCATCCAACCACATAAAAAATTAATTATAAAAAGGAACTGACGGGCCATGACCCCCGACATTCCAACCGGACCCTCCAACATCAACGTTAATGTATGGAGGTGGGCGAGCCACCTCCGGTGGACCTGGCCCACACCCCAACAACCATTTCTATGTGTGACATTAATCAAATGTGAGGCCGACAGGGATTGAACTCGCCCAACCCACGTGGGCTGGCCCCCACCGGGTGGCCCCATAATACAACAAAACAACATTAACCACACACCATTAATACGATGGTCACACCAAACCGTAAAATGCCACGGTTACGGGTATCTGCGCCATTTTAATACAACAAAACAGTGGTAGGTTCCGCGGGGATTCCCGGACCCTCCAACATTAACGTTAATGTATGGAGGTGGGCGGGCCACCTCCCGTGGACCTAGCCCACACCCCAACAACCATTTCTATGTGTGACATTAATCAAATGTGAGGTCGGCAAGGATTGAACCCGCCCGGCCCACGTGGGCCGGCCCCCACCGGGCAGCCCCATAATACAACCAAACAACATTAACCGCACACCATTAATACGATGGTCACACCAAACCATAAAATGCCACGTTTACGGGTATCTGCGCCATTTTAATACAAAAAAATAATGGTAGGTTCCGCAGGGATTCGAACCCAAAACCACATTAACAAATTGCCTATCTTAGCTAGCGCACCAACCAACTTCTTTGGAAAATACGCCCGTTCATTCATATAAACCCTCATTTTCTTCAGTGCACGGAGGCCAAGGATGTGGCACGAAAATCGAGGCATGAATTTTTAATTAATTTTTGCAGGTGGAACCATGAACCTGGGAAAAACACAGGAGAAACCATGATTGAGCCAAATTCTCAGGAGGGCGAAGTTTTGCTAGTCTCCGAATTGAAATTTTTTTATGTTGATCTTACACCTCTCAGCGACACGAACCTGATGGCGCAGTCAGAATTTTGATCTGAGCAGCAAATCTCCAGATGTCCCAGAGGATGGAATCTTTGAGGAATCTAGGGGGAATCTAAAAGATTCCTTAAGCCCCAGATTTCCACTTTCTCGGAATTCAAAAATTTGATAGTCGATTTTACACTATTTGGCGCCACGAATCTGATGGTGCAATCAGATTTTCCATTTGACCATTTCATTTTTTGGCCGCTTTTCAAAGTGGAGTGCAAGTGTCAGCATTCATGTGTGAGCAGCCATTTCCATGAGATTCGACACCGCGAGATTGATGGTACGGCTAGTTTCAGTAGTTTGACATTCTTTTCTTTAGCTAGCCCCAAGATGTGAGGTATATGCAGTGTGTTGCATAGATCCCTGTTTGTTGTTTGATGTGGGATCTTGTTTTCTTACTTGTTTCATGATTCCTGCGTGATGTGATGCAGAATCATCTGTGGGATGTACCTTTTGTCATGTTGTTATTGAGATCCCTTTGTCGTCACGTTGACGGGATACTTATGTTGTAGTCATGTATGTCTAAATTGATATCCCTTTGATGCCATGTTGGCGGGATGCTCATTATTGTCATATGTGAAATTATGTCATACTGATAGGTGTCCTTTTTGAATGAGAGTTCCCGCAGTGGAACATCTCTTGGAGCCACTCTTGCGTGAGGGCATATTCCTTGTGTGATAGAGAAAACACATGCATGTACATCATCACTCTTTTCAGTACTTAATGCAGCGGCCTACACCATCTTGACACCGGGGCCCAAAGACGTAGTCCCTCCTGGATGAACTTCATTATCAACATCTTGTGTTTTATGTTGTTGATTCTTGTCATGTTCCTTCTTTTTCACAACATGCATTTATGTTCCTTTATGATATTTTAAATGCAATTCTAATCACATCACGAAAGTAAAAGATCTTAGTTAAATCCGGGAGCTGAGTCAACTCGGATCAGTACATGTTGGATATGAAGTGCTATGGACACTTGAAGTTGCGTGCATGTTGTACGTATGGTGCTATGTACATATGGTGTTGTGTGCATGATTGTACAAGTGGTGTTGTGACCATGTGGTGCCGTGTACATGTTGTACATAGGGTGCTATGAGCATGCGGTGTTGTGTACATGTCGTGCATGTGATGTTATGTACATATGGTGTCGCATACACATCGTGCACGTGGTACTGTGTACATGTGGTATTGTGTAAATGTTGTACAATGGTGTAGTGTACATGTGGCGTTGTGTACACATTGTGCAAGTGGCGTCGTGTACATGTGATGGTCTGAACATGTTGTGCAGGTGGTACTGGGTACATGTTGTACGCGTGGTATTGTGTGCATGTCATCGATGTTGTGTTATAGGCATGAAGTATTATGTATATGCATCATGTAGTCATGGAATTGCGGCGTGTGTACTTGTTGTGTAGTACTCTATGTAGGTACATGCATTGGGTGGTATTTCACCTCGGGTATAGATGGATGCATTGTATTGTATACATTGGGTGTAGGTGTATGTGTTGCATGTTAGGTGTAGATGCATGTATTGCATGGTGTGGTATGCCATGTGGTTGTATGTGTTTGATGCACACTATGTGTCTAGGCACTGGGTGTTTGTCGGGTGTAGCAACCGATCCGTAGTGCATATGAAATAAAGACAAAGGTAGAAGCTAAGGATTGATGAAAGGATAAGTATAAGAATTTTTATTTCAATTTTATTATGCATGTGATTTATGACTATGGTATATGATGATTATATGTGATCTATGATTCTGGTTTATGATGGTTACATGTGATTTATTATTTTGATCTATGATGGTTGCGTTTTGAGCTAACCTGATGTGATATTTTTTATACATGTTGATTTGGTCAAAGATGCTAGTTTGACTTCTTGCGACAGGAAGCAAATAGGATTCCAAGTGTACCTTATTGACGAACTACCAATGATGTATGATTTGAAGTTATTTCAATTTATTTTGAATATAATGGAAGTTATGTTCTTGGTATAGGAAGAATGAACATGCCCAGTTGGGTGGTTGAAATCGACTACAAGAATTAGCAACAGCAACAACAAAAGAAATTAGAAATGCAGTGGTATGCTGGTAAAGCACTTTAGGAGCAGGGCCATTGTGGGAAACTGGTATCCAATAGTGTCCATTGATTTCCATGAGCATGCTATGAATGGTATGATGTGTTGAGGCAGGTATATGCCTTGGTTTTTGTATCTTCCGATGCGAGGAAGCCTTGCCAAGGGATGGACTACCCGGGATGGGGGTGCCAGTGGAACTTGGAAGGTGAGTGACTGCACGGAAGAGGTGATCGGATTCCCGAGGGACTGTGTAACAGAGAAGGGAAGTTTGTGGATGGATTTGGTTTGGTCATTAGCATTTCCAGATGGAATCAAATGCACATTGGGAGTGCGCCCTGGGACAATGAGCCAGTAACTGTTCGCTGAGAGGACAAGTGGCATGGGATTGTAGCGCTAGACATTGGATGTAGATTTGACTTTACAGTCGATTCTGGACTTCCTGGGAAGGAGGTGAATCCTGGTATTACTTTGAGGGTGGAGGTGTGAGCCTCTAGATTCTCTTGTTGATTTATATGGGCATTGTATCCTTTATTTTTTTGGTTAAGCAGATGTGTATATGTGTATATCATTGTAAATATCGTAATGAGTTGTGTTATAAAGCTTCAAGATGTGATATAGTTTTTATCTAGTCATGTTGTCATGATGTTTTCTTTTGAGAAGGTCTTTCATTGTAAATACTGCAACGAGCTGTGTTATAAAGTTCCATGGCAGTATGTTTTACTTTTAGCAGTCATGTTGGCTATAGGTGTCATTGAACACTGAGGACGGTGTTCCTGTAACAGCCCTAGTGAAAATTCCATGTAAAAATATATAAATACTACGGATGATGGGACACGTATTCCAAGCTGAATGGTGGGTAGGACATCCTAATGGGTGTTCATTTGGTTGTTTATGGCTAAGGAAATTGGCAAAGGCAATGGCTAAGGCATTAAAGAGGCAAAAGGTATTTTAGCACATTTATTTATGAAAATAATGGAAATTAGGAGAAAAGGAAGGTGAAAGGTCACAGGTTGCATGTGAGGAGGAAATTGAAGGAAAATAATGGAAAATGAAGAAAATAGAGGCCTCATTAATAAAAAGGCTTCTGAGGATCAATGGGCAAGACTTGGTCAGTTTAGCTTTGGAGCTCTCTCATTATTCTCTCTCTCTCTCATACTCTTGGAGACTTAGATTTTTCTTGGAGCACTCTTGGAGGGTGTGGCATACTTGGATTCTTGGAGCAAGAAGGAAAAGGAAGAACATGAAAGCGCAAGAAGGCATCAGCATCAACAGCTACATCAGATTTGCTTGCAAGTATCAAGTTGCATGTATGATTTATTCACTAGTTTTGACATGCATGGCACATGCATGTGGTTTCTTGGTTGTGATCTATCATTGGCATGGAGGATTGCCTGGATCGACAGTGGATTGCATAGCCTTGCCATTTCTTGGATAGCCATGGTGATTGTGGGTTTACTTTCATTGCTTTGTTTTTATTGGTTCTCATGTTTCCTTAGCTTGGGTTGAGTTATTAGTCCTGAAAGCCATGGTTGAACAAACGCTCTAGAAGCCCTGTAACAGCTTGGGTTGAGTTACTAGTCTTGGAAGCCTTGGTTCGACAAACACTCTGGAAGCCCTTGGTGGGTTGAGTTACTAGTCCTAGAAGCCTTGGTTGGACAAATGCTCTGGAAGCCCTATATAAGTTGTGGGTTGAGTTACTAGTTCTGGAAGCCTTGGTTAGACAAACACTTTGGAAGCCCTGGAAGGCTTGGATGGAGACCAATATGCTGATGGTTTTTGGTGATGTCCGACCATGAGGTGGAATCACTGTTTGATGGGTTGAGGTGGGTGGCCTCTTGAAGCCCTAGATGAGTTTTGATTGATGTGTTCTATGAGATCCCACATTCATGCTTGGAATATGGAACGGGGGTGATTGGCTGAAGAGAGACTTGGCTCAACCAATCTATCGTTGGGTGGAACATGGTAGTCCCATCTCCGATTGGTTCATTGCATTTATTAATGAAAAAAAATTTCATTCCCTTGATTTTCATGTGCAAATGTACTAATGTATATATGGATTTTGATGGCTGATATGTTTATTGTATTTATGTTCCTACTATGTTGTTTATATGCACATTTACCCCCGAGGTTGTTACAGATTCCCCCATTACTATTGTCATTGTAGCCCTTATTGTTATTATTGTGCCCCTATTGTCCCCATATTGTTATTAGTGTGCCCCATAGAAACCCACTATTGTTATTGTTGTGCCCTTATGTTATTACTATTATGTTGGCTTGATTATATTGTGACCCCTTAGACTCCTATATATAGAAGGGAGGTTTAGTCATTTGTATCATCCAAGAATTGTTCATTTGTGTAATGTAAAAGAGGTTGCCCCCTCGAAAAGGCTGAATTCTAAGGTGTTGATCTATCTTTTCTATCTTTTTGTGGGCTGGTTTCATAACATTGAGCACTCTTTAATAGCCTATATTGCACTATGTCTTGTCAACTATGAATACTACCACTTCTTTGAAAACAATGTATTTCCATGTTCTTTTATTGATCGATAAAGAAAGTATCATTTCCATTAAATTTAGAGATTTTCCTTCTCTCAAAATCAGAGTACCTTATCAAAACAGGATATACGTGTGCTTCCAAAACTAAACACTCTTCTTCTTAAGGACCACAAAGTATATTTATGTTTCCAAAAATAGAGTATTAGTTTTCAGAAATTAACATAGTTTACTTATAGTTTTCATAACAAAATCTCCTTGTCTCCTTGTAGGCTCAAGACAAAAATAGAGTATTCCTCATCACAATTTAACTTTGAAATTACCATTTTGCGATATCACAAAATTTAGTGCATCTTTATGAAACAATGTTGTAGCATTGTTTTTGAACTTTGGTTCTTATAACCAGAAGACACTATCAAACTTCCTCATGATAGTCAAACTCAAGATATCCATAATGCTTTTTACTTCCCACAAATTTGGATGGCCTATAAGGGAAATGCTGTCTTCAAAGGTAAATTATGGATATAGTCTAGGAATATGGAAAATTTAAACTAGGATAAATTTGTAGAAAAATGAAGTTATAGTGGAAGATGGTATATTAACATGTGAGTAGGATGTAATATTAGCTTTCGAAACTTGAAAACTTTGAGGTCTCTAACCATCAATTTTTTTAAAATGAGGGCATACAAAAGGTATTTTTGTCGTCATCCTTATAATTAAAGATTTTCAATAAAAATTGAAAGCATTAAAAATGAACCATACTAACTTTGATTCACCTGCTTTGATGTGATGGTTGTCCTTCTTTCCTTGGCTTGCATTGGAGTAGTCTTAAATGCATATTCTTACTCTTAGTTTTGAGTACCTTCTTTCTTTGACGAAGCTTACGATTCTCTTCATTTAATTGGTCATTCTCTTCCTTTTGTTTTTCAACTTATTTTATCAAAGTCGGATTTTGTTTTGAAAGCATTTCATTTTGAGCTTTAAAATTTGGAGGTATACTACCTATGATTTCTAAAAAGTTGTAATTTTACTTAGCATAAAAAATAAACTCATAGTTCAAAAACACAATCATAATGATATTGTGTATATTTTTGAATTTTCTTCTTTGATTGTTGTTGTTTTTGATGATTTCTTCATCTTTAGGAAGTGTTGCTTCTATATTATGTTGGAGATTTGAAAGATTTTGGCCATATTGAATATGTCATTTGCAAAATTCTTCAAAGATGAAAGTGTTGAAAAATGCAGCAAGAAATTCTTAATTTGATTTTGCCCTGATTAAATTGAGAAAAAACGAATTTCCACATCAACAGACAACATGGATGCAGTTAATTTGTGTGACATAGCTTGTGTCACCCAATTTACTCAGTAAATTCGAGTTGGAGGAGTTAGAGTTTAGTTAAGCATGTGTGATTGCTAATTTGTAGCAATCAAGGTTAGTTATTTCAAGTTGTTTTCAGTTAAAATAGTTCCAACTGTTGGAGGAACTAGTGGAAAGTCAGTTGTGCAGTGGGACTTCAGTCAAACTCAGTGCTCATCCAGTTCACTGATCAATCAGCCCAAAATAACTAGTGCATGCAAAGAATTCGAGTTCCCCAGTTGTGGTGGAGATTCCACGGCAATGTAACACTAGTTGTAGACTATTCTTGAGTATATAGGTGTTGCATGCAGTCAAATGATCAACCTTGGTAATTGCACAATCAATTTTGGGGAAATTCCTAAATAATGCGGGCCTAATTCTCAAGGAATTGCGCAAGGAAATAGGGGCTCAAGCAGAGGCAAAAATTGACTAAGTCTGGATCAGAGCTTCTCAGTGAGCAGAGAGATAGGTTATTCACTTGCAAGTTGTCCTCAGTTGAGTAAAGCAATTGCAATACATCTCTGTTCTTCAGATTAATGCAAGCAGACAAGGGGATTTTAGCAGATTTCTTTCCCCTGGAAAAAGTATGGTGTGCATATGTGTTATTTCTCATTGCATGTTTGTGATTGATGTTCTAAATTGTGAATTAAATTCCACAGAGCAATAGAGTAGGTTTGTGTCTTGTGATTTTGATCAAAACTTCATGAGTAGTTGCAAATATACACCATAATTTCTACACTGTATCAGAGTTGCATTCACATTAGAGCGAGAATTTGGAAGTTGTTTCTCAGGAGATTCAAATTTGTAGTTCAGTGTAGCAGGATCTCTTTAGAGCTGAGAAGATGACCTTCAACGGGTTGATGCTAGAGTATGCCTTAGAAGGAACCTCTAATTTCATTGCATGGAAGGATCACATGGAGGCAGTATTGGATGACAATGGATTTCTAGAATACATCAAGAGATATGTTACAAAACCAGTAGAATCTGATGTCCAAAACCTTGCTCAGTGGAAGAAAGATGTAGCCAAGGTGAGGAGAATAATATTGGAGGGATTATGGGACCACATTGTCACCAATATCCATGGGAAAGAAACTCCTTATTCAATGTGGCAGGAACTGACAGATCTATTCCAGAATAGTAGTGACCATAGGAAGCTGGCACTCAAGGATAAACTTCGAAATATCAAGATGCAGAAGAATGACATTATCCCGCAGTATCTGAGCAAGTTCACAAAATTTCATGATGAGCTTGCAAGAGTTTGTGTTACTGTTTCAGATGATGATTTGGTAAGCCTAGCCCTTCTAGGCCTTCCCAAGAGATGGCATGGCTACCAAGATACAGTAAACGGGAGGGAAACATTACCGAATTGGGAAATCTTATGGTCTGATTTGGTACAGGAGGAGATAAGGTGGAATACCAGAGATGGAACTTCATCCAAGGGTAAGGATGAATAAAACTTTGCATTGGTTGGAAAGGGAAAGAAGGGAAAAGGGAAGAAATCTCAAACCAAACTAGAATCCAGCCAAAGGGGCAAGAAGAAAGATTTGTCAAAAATTAAATGCTTCCATTGTCATGAATTCAGGCACCATGCCATGAAGTGTCCACAAAAAAAGGCAAGCAAGAAGACCTCAGGAGGAGAAACAGGTGAAGCCTTGGCTTCACAGTTCAAGTTTGACTTTACCCTTATCGCATGCATGGCCAACATAGTGATGGGGAGCATGTGGTACTTGAACTCAGGTGAAAATTTCCACATGGCAGGGTGTAGAGAGTTTTTCAGTGACTTGGAGGAGAAATATTTACAAATGAACATCAAGCTAGGGGATGAAAAAAGGTACAGTGTGATCAGGAATGGTACAGTCACCTTTCAAAGGGAGTCAGGATCTGTTATCGGGAAATCTAGTCTCCACTCAGAGCTACTAGTCCCACTAAGACGAGTAGCTATCTTAGAAACAAACAAACTAAAGTTACTTTCGTTTTCCTTTATGAAAAGTAGATGAGAAGGAAGCAAAGAATACCAACCTCAGTCTTTTGCTTGGTTCCTTGCTTGTTTCCTCTCCCCTCTAACAGATCTTTGCCGCTCCTTCCTTGCTTACCCCGCTTCAAAGAGCACCTGTAAATTCAAAGCAGCATAATACTATTGAAGTACACAGATCTACAATCATAAACAATATAGGGCCGGATATATATTGACCACACAAATGCATATATCATCAAACATACAAGAATGTGGAGGAAAACTTGAATAGCTTTATTAATAGAAAGAGTAGAAGAGAGGATTACAACCCATTGATCTGACCCAGCGTCATCCTCCCAGCATGAAAGCCCTTCTTCACCTCATGAAAAGCTTAGATCACCCAACACTATGATATTCCACCAAGAAACCAACAGCACTTCCTTACAAAATACAAGATTCCAGCCTCTGGATCTCTAGGATGAGGGATCCATATATAGATGTTTGCAGGGGGTGAGTCAGCTTCTGGGATTTTGATTAGTGTCCTCTCTCTGATAGTTCTTGGTTCCACTTGGAGATTCATGATCTCTTACTCATCCCTGGGCGAATTCAGAGAGGCAAGTGTCACAGGAGAAGTTTCTGGAAGATTCCATGATCATCCACCTTGCAAACTGTCTCTGCCATTTGTCTGCTCTCACCCATCGCACCCTACAGAAGGGCTCTTCAGTATGCATCGCACTTTTTTCATGGAGCAGGTGAGATGCATCGCACCCTTATCACTGAGCAGTCTGTATGGTCCAGTTTTGACCAGTTCTGAGCAGTTTTCCATGGAGAACTTTTGGGAGATGATGTAATCAGTTGACCTTGTTCCTTTAGGGTATGAAACAACACTTTTAGGGACTTAGAAGCCCTTGGTTTATGGACATATATGATTGGGGTTGCAGTGCCAAAATATGTCTATAACAGTTGCCCCCTAAAGCATGAGGTCGAAAATCTTTTGATGTCGGGTGAAATGCTTTATCATGAGGATCTGAGGTTTTTTGAACTGGAAGGCGACCTGTAATAAGATACAATACAATAAATTATCTTCATAATATTTTCATGATCTAGCTGAGGCAGGCATTCCCATGCTCAGCTTTATAAATTCATTTTCATGTACATAAGACAGACAACCATCTGTATGGCAGACTGATGATTCTGATAGAGCCATCATCCTTTGATTCAGATGATCATCTGTGCAGCAATGTTGTACATTTGATGTCTTTATTTTCCTGAATATATCGCAGCCCGGATGGATGAAACTAGATCCAGGGTCTTCAAACTCATTCAATCTTCGCCCAAGGTACAAGTCGATCCATGTGAAAAGATGTTCTAGAGTCGAACATGGAAAGACATCGCCTGATTACCAGCCAATGATGTAAGCTATTAACAGGCGCAAGAGGAATCACCGATAATGATGATGACCCTCAAGGTACGATAGTACAATTCACGTGGTGTGAAAAAGGGACTTGGCGTCGAACACCACACAAAATCTTCCGGTCGAAGGCCATTGATGTAAACCTGTCGCCAGAAGTGAGAAACTTGCCATTGAGGCATGCAAGCTTCAAAGTACTGAAAGGGTTGTTCCTAGATCGACTTCTTGGATAATCAGCTGATGTCGACAAGAAGTGACCTGTCGTAGGAGGGCCTTAATGAATCCCACATCTACGACATAGAATGGAGCAAATGATTTTGTGGAGGTGAAAACGATCTGATGATACAAGTTTCAGGGTGGCGGTCATGAAAGAATGGAGCGTGAATGTATTGCAGTGGATGAGATACAAGCTGGGTTGGTGAATTCTCTGAGCGAATTCTCTTGAACATATTGGTGACACTGAAATGGATTGGTAGCGTTAACCCCAAAGATGGATGGTATGATGGACCAATGGTAATATGACCGGCGAATGGAAAAACCCAACCCCTCTCAATCATGGTGATGGAGTGAAAGTGTCATGTTCAAGAGCGACTTGCTACCAATAAAGTTTCTTCAAGTTTTCTTCCCAATTTTTCCCCAGTCATTGCTGACCAGTACCTCTTTATTTTTGTCAAGCTTGAGGAGGATAACATATGCTTTTTCTATAATTTGCCCTTCGGGCAAACCCGTCGCTATGTTTTAATGAGCCTAGCGACAGTGAAACTCGTTCTTGTCTGCATGGACAAGTTTGTTGCTATTGGTTTTAACGAGTTTAACGACAAAGATAACTCGGTCCTTTTTCAATTTTAGAGAGTCTGAAAAGGGACAGAAAGGAAACTCCAGTAATCCTTTTTTGTCATATAATCCCTTAAGTCCGAAAAAGTATAAAATAATACAAAAGGGATGAATTTTCGATAGTTTTAACGAGCCGAACAAGACAAGTGCTCGATCTTTTTGTGTAATGATCCCTCAGGTCCAAAAAGATTAAAATCTAGAGGAGGGATAGCACTTCCGATCGTTTTAACGAGCTGGAGAGGCCAATTGCTCAGCAATATTTTCATATTTTACGAGTCAGATGAAAAGAGCTTAAAGGAGACTCGTTTTTTGAGGAACAAGTGATATTTTCGGGTAGCAGCTGGTTCCAGGTAAGGTTTGGAACTTTCCAATCACGACAGTGTCAAGAGGATGGCTAACAGAATCACTTGTTGCAGCTGTTCCTCAAAAGGGTAAACAATCAAATGGAGGCGTATGATCGGCTAAAAAAGAGTGGAGGTGATGGTAAGAACACGACCAAGGCTCAAAAGTTGATGATAATGCGTTCAAAATGGTTATTTACCGGAGGTGGGTTCATTTTTTAATGAGCTTAAACTCTGGTGGAACATTTTCTCATTGCTAGGCTTAATTTTTAACGAGCTTGAACTTTGCGTAAAACTGCTTGTGGCAGGTTTATTTTTTAACGAGCTTTAACCCTGCGGTAACACTGCTCGTGGCAGGTTTATTTTTTAACGAGCTTGAATTCTGCTGTAACACTACTCGTGATAAGTTTGCATGCCCCCAGCATAATAACGCAAATCGAGGCGCATGTCCCCCAAGCTTCATTGCATTCAACATGGTGGTTGGAATGAAGGTTTACCTCCCAGATCTTTGAAAGACTCGACTTGGAAAGGGAGTTGTTTCATTTTTTAATGAGGTTGACACAGTAAAAGAACTATCCTCATGACTCCTTGTTTCATTTTTTTAATGAGGTCGACACGAGATAAGAACCGTCCTCGGAATCCACCGTATTTACAGTATTTGATAGCGAATCAAAAACTGAAGTATGATTAAGGTCGTGGAATAATCTTCTCGGAAGATGGGAATGATGGTGGTAATCTTCCCATGGTGCCTCTCCTATCATCATTAACTTAATGATTCCTTCGTCTGTAGAATCTTCATGCGACCAAGGATCTGAAGAGGTGCCATATTCCTTAGACCTATCTATCCAAACACTCGATGAGCGTTGATTTGGGTTTGCCCCCCAGGCCAAGAAAATTGATTGCTACAATATTTCTAAAATGGTGATGATCCATACTGTCTAAATGTTCAGGAATCTTCTGAATCTTTTAGATATAGAAGATATCATATTGCAGGTTTCCACCGTGGCCACTTCCGCCAGATTACTCGAAGGCGTAGGGTGAAAGTACCCATTAAGGAAGGGTCTTTTAGGAGGCCTACTCCGACATTTTGAAGCGATTGAGAGCTTCCATGGATCATTGGAATGCTTCCCGTAACTTGTGAACTATTGGGGAGGAAGGTTTTTTTATTAACGATTGTAATTCCTCCTTGAAAAGGAAATGCAATCTTTCTAAAGTATGTAGACACAACTGTAGCCTTAGCATAAATCTAGGGCCTTCCCAGTAGGATGTTGTAATCAAGGTTTCCATCGATAACCTCAACATCAATTTCTACTATTTTTCCCCCCAGTTCAACTTGCAAGTTACTTAAAATCCTGTACGGGGTGTATGTTCGTCCATCAAATGATTTTAATGTCGTTGACGATCACGACAAGGGTGGTGAGCCTAAAGTTTTCCAGCAACTCATTGACATAATACATGTAGATGCCCCCTCATCAATAATTGTTCGATGAACAGTTTTGTTGAGGGCTTTCACTTGAATGAGGAAAGCGAGTTGAGCTGGTAACTGAGGTTCATATCCTTTATGATTAAAGGCCACAAGATTGGAATCCGCTGGGTCAATCCCACCTATTGTTGATAATAGAGCCTGCTTCTGGGAGGGGCAATTTTGCAGTACCTCAAGTGTCAATATAGCGGACGGTGATTGGGCCAGGTCCTCTACTATATTATAATTCTGTGCTGCTCTGGCACGAGGATTAAATGTTGATTTGTGTACTACTCCCTTTGGCAGCTTTATCGTTAGCTCAGGAATGATGGGTGGCACAACTTCGGTTGAAGTTGTTGTCGAACTACTAGGTTGATCAGTAGCCTTGTTGTTCGACAGTTGTGGATTCCCGTAATATTTATTCCTTGTCGATATCAAAGCATCATTTTGCTATTTCGAAATGGACAACATAAGTGCTTGGGACCGGGAAGCATTGTCGCTAGCAACGAGATTGGTTTCTGGGTTCAGAAATGGATTAGTCAGTACCGCTAAAGTTTTTGAATTCTTAAAGAATTTCTTAATCTCAACTTTATGTGGACAATCTCTTATCCGATGATCCTCATCGCATATCTGACACCCCGAAGGAGGTTTCCTTTGCCCATAAGGGTTTGTAGAAGATTTTTCAGGAGATGAATCATCCTGCTTCTTCTTTTTCCTTTTCTTTTTCTTCTTGCCTCCTGGTTGCTTCGGTTCTTTGCCTTTGTCAGTCGACACGAAATTAACCTCCGAGGCAAGAAGTTCTTCATTTGCATTTTGACCGGAAACCGTGTGGGCTTTCTTTGATGTAGCCTTTACGGTTTTCGTGCTAGTCGTACTTATCACGCCATCGCCAGCATGAGAGTCTTTGTTTGATTTAGGAGGAGGAGGAATAGAGAACTCTGGTCTAGGAGCATCAGGGAATTTATCGTAGAGCGTGCCAGACTGAGTATAGATCAAGTCTAGATATTGCGCACGAGCAATAACTTGCTCTTTAGTGATGACCCCTCCCTTTGCCACATCTTCTGTAATAGACGGTAACAATGACTTAATAAACCATTCAGCTAGCAGCTGATCAGGAACATATGTTTTTACCATTCTACGATGATGTCGCCAGTCATAAATATGATCAGATATGTGAGTGGTCATCGTTTGCTTAAAATTGGTAAGAAGCTCTGTTCCTATTTCGTACCTTATTGGTAACTGAAAATGGGTTAAAAAGGTTGTGGCAAGGGTGCTGAAGTTATCGAATGAAGCTCTAGGAAATTCGATGTACCATTTCGTTGCTGGACCAGTTAATGTTTGCTGAAAAAGGCGAAGCCTAATCGAATCATCTTTTAGAGTGTTGGACGAACACCACAGATGAAAGGTCATCACATGATTCGATGGATCTTCACCCGAATTACCATTAAATTTAGGAATATCTGACGGAAGTTTATGTGGAATCACCGGCCACCAAGGGGCATAAGCAATTGGATCGTTTGTTAGCCGATTAAGATCTAGTAACTCTAAAGTCGCCACGAAGGGAAATTGTTGATTCAGGTTCGGCGAAGCATACCCAGGATATGATGGGATCGCCTGAGCAGTGGGTCTTTGCATACCAGCATAATGTATTTGATGCTGATAACTTTGGTAAGGCTGATGGGCATAACCATTATGATATGATTGATGTTGACCATTTTGAATATACGACTGCCCATTACCTGCAAAGCTTTGTTGCTCAGGTCCTTGGTAAGCCTGTTGGAATTGCAGTTGTTGATATTGTACTAGCCATGGTTGTGAAGCCATTTGATGTTGTCCAATACTAGTTGTTTGACCAAGATGAGGGGTAAGAGTACCCGTTTGAGCCTGGGTCACTCCAGTTAAGGAGCCACTAATCGGTGATTGTGGTTGTGTGGTGGAGACAAGAGGTTGTTGTATTACGACCTGGGAAACTTGAGGTTGGCATACAACAGACAACGCTTGTACTTGCGACACCGTCACAATAGTCAGTGTAGGGGGGATATTTGACACAGGTAAACTTTGCTGCATTGAGTATACAATTCTTGGTTGTTGAGGCAATATTGGCACCCAACCGCTGGATGTAATTCCAGCATAACCCAAATTCTGTTGTGAACTCTCATATGGTTGTTCTCCTGGAGGAAACAATGAAAGGGCATACTGCCCCCCATACGGCAGCAATCTAGTGCTCAAAGGAAAGATTTGCCTTTGGGGACCGGACTGCCCAAATTGATACTGTTGCGAAGGATCAATTTGCTGAGACTCAACATAAGAGATTCCAGATATTATTCCAGACGAACAAACGGGAACAGACCATACTGTCAAAACAGTCCCTAGATGGACTCCATCTAGCGATTGAGAGCTAGTTGGGACAGATGGTACGCCGACGAACATCGTTGGAGTAGCAGCAAGAGGTTCCACCGTTGCTGCGTTAGATGACACAGTCCTGGATGTCGACAGTTGTTCAAACATATCTAGTCTATCCCAAATATTTCCTAGCGATTCTACAGGAACTTTCGATGAAGGGAGACTAACTTTTGATGAAGAAGGATATAGGGTGATCGCAGCTCCAAAATGCGATGGAGTACTAGATGGAAGATCCTCCACAATCTCTTCTATAACAATCAATCCAAGTGGAAGAGGTAGACCGTCAGGTCTGTAAAATATTTTTGGTGCCGAAGAAGGTATAGACTCTGCAGCGACAGATGTTTTGGCCTCAACATGATGTCGAATCAGATGATATTTAGTATTGATGTGCTTTGTTCGATCATGGAACTTTGGGTTCTTGGCCAACTTTATTGCAGAGGTGTTGTCAATCATGAGTGGAGTTGATTGTACTTGTTTTACCTGCAAATCTTCAAGAATTTTCCTGAGCCACACAATTTCTTTTGTTGCTTCAGCTGCTGCCACGTATTCTGCTTCTGTTGTGGAATCTGCTGGAACTTATTGTTTGCGTGATTTCCAGGAGACAGCTCCTAATCCAAGACTCATAGCATATCCTGAAGTAGATACCCCGGTTTCGTTGTCTCCATCGAAGTCTGAATCAGAGCATCCGATCAAGCTGAAGTCATCCACCTATGTGTACTTGATTCCAAAGTCTTGAGTTCCCTTCAAGTACTTTAGAACTCTTTTTGTAGCAGACCAATGTCCCTCACAAGGCTTTTGTATAAACCTGGAGAGGATTCCAACAGCAAATGAAATGTCTGGTCTGGTAGTAGTTAGGTAGTTGAGACTTCCTACAAGCTGTTTATACTTTGTTGCATCCTCAAATTCCTTTCCTTCAATAGATGTGAGCTTTAAGTTTTGTTCCATTGGAGTAGTAAGAGGATTGCACTCTGTCATGCCAAACCTGTTCCACAAATCTCCAATGTATTTCTTTTGAGAAAGAAATATGGACTTTGGATGTTGGGTTACTTCAATGCCAAGATAGTAATGAACATAGCCCAAATCAGTCATTTCAAAACTTTTCCCCAATTCCTTCTTTATGGATGCAATGTAGCTTTCATTGTTCCCTGTCATTAAAAGATCATCTACATATACCACAAGATATACAACTGTTTTTCCAACTTTCTTGACAAATAAAGTTGCATCATCAAGATCAAAATGATTGCAATTGAATTTCAGAAGATGCTCAGTTAGTTTTTCATACCAGGCTCGCGGTGCTTGTTTGAGGCCATACAAGGACTTCACAAGTTTGCATACTTTATGTTCATGTCCTTTCACAGCAAATCCTTCAGGCTGGGACATAAAAACATTCTCTTTTAGATCTCCATTCAAGAAAGTAGTTTTTACATCCATTTGATGGACTTTCCAACCGTTCTGAGCTGCTAGTACAAAGAGTGTCCGGATGGTAGCCCATTTTGCTGTGGGGGAAAAAGTCTCCTCATAATCAACCCCTTCCTTCTGTGCAAAACCTTTTGCCACAAGCCTAGCTTTGTGCTTGTCAAGTGAGCCATCAACTTTATACTTGTTCTTGTAGACCCACTTGTAGCCAATTGGTTTGGTTCCTAATGGAGGATCAACCAGCTTCCAAGTGTCGTTCTTTATGAGGGCATCATACTCCTTTTGCATCGCTTCTTTCCATTCATCATGAGAAGCAGCTTCTTTGAAGGAAGTTGGTTCAAAATCTGTAGACAAGTTCAATTCACAATCATAATAAACATCCATATCAATAGGTGAATTAGAGTCATCTACATCACCTCCATTTTGCCGGTTTGAATTTCTGGTTCCTGTCTTTCCAACTTCATCAGGATGAACACTTTCAAGTGTCTTTGTCAGCCACTTTGGGGGACCTTTCTGAGATGGTCCAGGTTGCTCTATTGATTGAGTTGGGACTGAATCAAGATTGAGTCTCCCAATTCTATCAATTACATCACTTAAAGCATCATCCATTGTTGGAGTTTCATGCAGGGGAGAGTGCTCTTCAGAAGAAGATTCCACATGTTGATCTAGTATAGGAATCCCCCCTTCAAGATGTGGAATCTGATTATCAAATTCTTGAAATGATTTTGCTTTTGCAAATCTAGCCAAGCGATCAAGTTGCCGCTCAACAACATTGTCAGTTCTGGATGATTCAAGAAAAATTACATCTCGAGATACAACAAACTTTTTATTTACTTCATCATAGAGGCGGTATGCTTTGGAGGTGTTTGAGTACCCCAGGAAGATACACTTACGACTTCTAGCACCAAGTTTGTTTCTATGTACCTTTGGTATCAAGGCATAACAGGTGGAACCAAATACCCTGAGATGCTTTACCGAAGGAACATGTACATACCACATTATATAAGGAGTCTTGTTTCTTATAGCATTAGATGGACATCTATTCTTTATATATGCAGCACATAGAACAGCATCAGCCCAAAACATTATCTTTACATTTTTGAAGAAAAGCATGGATCGTACCATATTTAAGATTGTTCTATTCATTCTTTCAGCTGCACCATTCTGTTGGGGATTATAATGCACAGTTGTTTGATGTTTGATCCCATGTTGGCGAAGATAGTTTTCAAATTCATCTGATGTGTATTCTTTTCCATTATCAGTGCGAATAGACCCAATATGAGATTGTGCATCCTTTTCAATCCATTTATGAAAATTCTTGAATGTTTGAAAAGCATCAGATTTGTTCTTCAATAAATAGACCCAACACATTCTGGTGTAGTCATCAATAAATGTCATGATATATTTATTTCCATTTGCAGAAGGAACAGGCATTGGACCACATAAATCTGAATGAATGAGTTCAAGTTTCCTATGTGCTCTTGAATGTGAATCATGAAAAGACTGTTTGCTATCCTTTCGTAGAATGCAAGCATCACATTGCTTAAGTTTCCTAGGAATTGTAGGCAAACCAGCAACACCATTTTTCTTCAACAAGCGGAGACTGTCATAGTTCAAATGTCCAAATCTAGCATGCCATAATAAACTTGATGGAAGTGTACCTTCTTCATGATGAGCATTGTATGAGAAATGTTGTGCATGAGCAGAGGTTCCTTGCAGTTTGAGAAGTCTTTCTTCTTCTATTCCCCTCATGACAAGTGAGTGGTCAAATGCTTTTCTTACCTCAAGCTTGCCATCAAACATATGAATGGAGTGACCTTGCTGGCGAATGTGGACCAAGGATAGAAAGTTTCTCTTGAGCTGTGGGAGATATAGAACATGATCCAGAAGAAAGTTTGGAAGACCAGGTAGTTTAATCCTGATTGTGCCAAGCCCTGATGGCCTGATTTTTTATTGATCTGCAAAGTATACTGCTCCATCAACATTGTCAGTGAAATCTTCAAAAAAATCTTTTCTATGAGTCATGTGGCAGGTTGCTCCTGAATCAAGCAACCAATCATTTTTCCATGAAGCAAGTGAAGCATTAAACAAATCTTCATTTACTCCAATGTTACATTGTGCCTCAACATAGTGAGCGGATTCAGGTGCTTTACCTTTGTCTGTATCATCAGTTTTACCTTTCTGTTGGTTTCTTTTCTGCTCAATTTTTTCCCATGGTAGCTTGCATGTAGAGGCATCATGTGATCCATTTCTTTTGTAGTGAATGCAGTGCAAATCTGCCTTTTCTCCTTGAGAATGTCTGCCCCCCTGCCTCTGAAATATCTTCCTCTTCCTCTTCGTCCACCTCTTCCTCTTGTAGAATCTTGAGCAGGATGCTTTTCTTTATGAGCAAGGCACACAGTCTCTTCAGAAGATTCAGGGGCTGTCTTCTTTCCAAAAGCTTTCTCTCTTTCAGCAAACTTTTTCACAAGAGAGTCAAAGGTTATATCTTTGAGATTTCCATTTGCTTGCAATGACTCAAGATAATTGGAGTAAGTAGGATAAAGTGCCTTGAGAAAAGAAATAAGAGGAATATCCAATTCAACCTTAGTAGATTTGATATCATGCATTATAGACTTTACTTCAGATGCAAGAGCAAGAGGATCATTATTTTGCAGTTCA
Organism: Pinus tabuliformis; assembly: GCA_031772625.1. NCBI lineage: Eukaryota > Viridiplantae > Streptophyta > Pinopsida > Pinales > Pinaceae > Pinus > Pinus tabuliformis. The sequence goes on along the minus strand of CM062816.1, from coordinate 388,826,553 downwards.
AGAGTGAAGAGTTTAATCATGAGTTGAACAACTTCAAGTGCAGAATGTGAGTCATAGAGTTCTTTCAGCTTTTGTAAGGCTTCAAAGGCAGTTGAATATGATGAAATATGGCGACTCACCTCTTCATTTACAGATGTTGTGATTAATGCATAAGCTTTGTTGTTCTTGTTTTCCCAAATGACAAGTTCTTTGTCTGAGGTAGGCTGTACTGGGTCATTGTCTCCTTCTCCGACACACACTCCTTTCCACAACTCATTGAAAATGAGGGTGTGTTTTATCATCCGGGACCATTCAGGATAGTTCTCCTTGCCAGTGAGAACTATTCCCACCATAGATATGATTGAATGCATTGTAAAATCCAAGAGCTGTAAAAAATGCTTCTGCTGCTAAAAGAAAATTGATTCTGATATCAAAATGTATTCTGGCCTCAAACAATATATTAAACACAGTCAAACGCAGTAGCGTTAACTATGTTAGTCACTTTGAAAATAGCTTTATGAAAACAACACTATGGTAGCCCAAACAACACTAAGGTATAATACATATGTATGTATTATCAAATAATACAAACATTATACCTCGCTGCCCTAAAAATCTTTACTGCATATAACATTTTAATGCATTATATGCCATGTCCATCATATAAAAGGCAAACACGCATATAAAAGGCAAACTCCATGTCCACGCATCGGTCTCCATGTCCACTTCAAACACTCATCGGTCTCCATGTCCACGCATCAGCAGCATTACAAAGGTATAAAACACTTAATGGTTCATATTAGTGTCCACGCATCACAGGTATTATGACCACAATAACCATGCATATCAAGTGTTATAACCACAATAACCACGCAAATCCATTAACAAAACATGACCACGCATACGCATATCAGGTCCACGCATATCATGCTGTCTCAAATATTCACGCGCAGTGTTAATATTCACGCGCAGTGTTAATATCAACGCGCAGTGAATATCTCTCACGTGTAGCGTTTAATAACAACGGAGCAGTGTTAATATCTCTCACGCGCAACGTTTAATATCAATGGAGCAGTGTTAACACCATTTATTACACCATTTCTGCATGTGTATTAACAAATCTATATGCGTTTTCATTGAAAAAAACTATATGCATATAACAGCGTTCAGATACCAAAACGATTTCTAATGCATACTCCAGCAATCACAAGACAGGATTTGAATGTTTAGTGGTATGGATTCCATGCTCACCGCACCAAGCGCCTCGCCCAAACTCAGAGATACAAACTGAAGACAGCATCGCACGAAGAACAGGCAGGGGAACGTTTCAACTTGGAGCAGCGATTCATTCAGGTGAATGCATAGCGCTTCAGGACAGCTTGGACATTGCTGGCAGTGTCAGGCAGAGGAGCGTTTGCAATGTCAGGTGCAGGTTTGTATAAAAAGAATATGCCAGACAGGCAGAGGAGTTACAAGGAGTGTGAGAGCTAAAAAAGGAGCTGGCTCTGATACCATGTCAGGCCAGGCAGTAACTCCATTAGGCAAGAAACTGATTCATGTATTCATTCAATCAGGTAGGTCTATTATATACATGAGGGAGAGACTATTCAGTTCATCTCCCGATGACTGTTCACATTTCTCATTTATTTATTTACATATATTTACCTAATCACAAGGATTAGGTGTCAACACACATTAGAACTAGTCCTTGAATTCTTCATGCACAATGATCATTGAAGAACTAATGAGTTGTTAGGAGGTAGATTTATGGAGCACTAGTTCGGGGCAGATCCATAAGACCCTATGTGCAGACTTCTTAATGGAGCTAGAAGGTTGCTAGTGGGAATATCAGTGAGCCAATGTTTAGTGATACAAAAAGGAGTTGTCCATTCCATTCAACCATCCGAAGCTAGCGTGTCCAGTGCCTGATTCATTCCCAATGCCAAACCCCAGATGACCCTGCCCCTCAACAACATCCCCACAACTTTTACGACTCAGGTGTTGGGTGCCTACCCTCAAGAGCCAACTCGCCGAAACCTCTATAGTAACCTCAGTGAAGACAGAATGACAGACGATGACAGTATCACAGACATTGACAACATCCCAGCTCTCGACCCCTTGGTTTACAAGACCACCTAGACAGAAGCATACCCCCGTGCTGACACCGTTTCTCTCAAGCTAGATAAGGCCCATGCGGGAGAGGAAAATCCCATAGCGGATTGATACTAGGGAGGTTCTAGTGCGGCTGGGGTTCTTCCACCAGACACGCGATGTGGTGCACTTCTCCCAACCCAATTTACTACCGTCCACCATCCAATTTCTCCCATGCATATCCTAATTAACAAACCAAATAGAGAGAAACATGATGGAGTGAACGAAGAACCAATTTACATACTCGGTAGCCGGCGTTTGGGGCCGATGGAACCTTCGCCTCTTCCAAAGCTACTGTTCCACTCTCGCCTTCAGGACCTCTACATCTTCTCTCACCTTAATACTATCCTTCACAGCAATCTGGAAACTTACCAAATTGTTTATGCGACCTTTCTTCATTACGGTTTTCTTAAACACGCCAAAGGCCACCGCACCCATTGGCTTGAGTGTGTGGAGGGTGGTGGCATCATTCCTCTGCGTACTCATTATTAAGACGGTCTTAATGGATCCCTCTGACGGCTCGCACCCCCATCACGGGAAGTTCAAGCTTAATTTAGAGTGAGTTTGCATGAAGCAATTAACTAGAGTTAAGTCAAATTAGAAATAACATCATTCCATATTTATTGAGTTTAAGTCAAATCAGAAATAAAATCATTTCATATTTATTAAGTTTGAGCTTTATATACTGTGGTTGGGTCATTGTTGACTTCCGTAATTATGTCTGTGATAGACTAATGAATATAAGGGTTCTTGTGTGTGAATTATGTTTTTTCTCATCTTCGTTTCCATCAAATGAATGTAGCTAGCTAATAAGGCCACAATTTCATGTAGAAAATAATGAAAATTTTTATACAATTTTGTGTAAAGCTTCGAAATTTTGAATGTCCTAAATTTTTTATAGTGCTAAATCTATTTCCACCATAAAAAAAAAAAAAAAAAAACCTAATTCAAACATTCTCAAAATTATATTTATTAAAAAAATTCTCACCAACAAAAATTTAACCATCCAAACAAAATTATTGCCTAATTAAACAACGCCTAACCAAAGAAACCATGGAAATTTATTTAGTTTGCAAGGACTCGAACTTTAAATCTCCACAAAATTATTGCCTAATTAAACAACGCCTAACCAAAGAAACCATGGAAATTTATTTAGTTTGCAAGGACTCGAACTTTAAATCTCCACTCATCCGTGAAGAAAAGATGACAACGAACCGATTGGTTTATTGACGCTTTGCCGAGAAAGGAAAGGTAATAAAGCGAAAGGAAACAGTGAATTCTTTGGATGATGGTAAATGGGTGGAATATTCCGCCTTAACATTATAATCTTATAATATGAAATAGAAAACATATAAATATTTTTAATATAAATATAATTATAAAAATATATAATTATATTTTTTAAATATAAATTTAATAATATATATATATATATATATAAACATCTTAACTGGTAAAATACTTATAGTAAAATGGGTTCCATTTTCCAACTTAAAAGATCATTTATATTACAACCACGCATGTTTAGTCTCGTTTTAAATTGCTAATTGAAAACTTTAATTTTGACTTCAAGCTGGTTTCTTGAGGTCAAAAATGTACAACTTCAATTTCACACACTCAATTGCAGATAACTCACCAAGAGCACCATAATCATAACACTCAGTAGCTCGTGAAGTTCGTTATACATTGAAGGAAGGAAGGAAGGAAATTATTTTAACGTCCATGAGGCTAAAGATAGCTTATGGGACAGATTGCTTCTTCATCTGCTTGATGTATCCGACTCTTTTTCTGTGAAACTTCAAAATAATTTCTCTGAGCTTCTCGACAAACCCCTAAACCCCTAAATAAATAGATTATCCCAAGAGCTAATATCTGCATAATTTTCTCTGTTGTCTTTGAAGGCCTCACATTCGAAAATGAAATGTTTTTCTGTTTCCACTTTTCAGGAAGAATAAAAAATGCATACTCTTTCCTCCCACACTTCTTTTGGCCTTTTCCAGGGCCCTGCTGATGAGAATTAGTCCTTAACTGAGCAATAAGAATTTTGGCTCTCCCAGAGATATTGACCTCTATGAATTACACTTTTGAATGTGTGGCTCCCATTGCAACACCACAGACATTCTATTGTTATATATTAAAAATAATAATAACTATGATTGGTAATTGTAGTTGTAAAATTTAATTTTTTATTGATTTTTTTGCACTTTATATTAACATAAATTTATGAATGATATTATAATATTGATTGCACAATTTCTAAAGATATATACATTTTGCTAATAAATATTTTATTATTTAGTTAAAGTGGGTATATTATAAATTTCATGAAAGTAAAATAATAAAACACTTGAACTAGACATCAATTTAGATTTTTAATTGAGAATCAATGCTATTTTAATTGAGAATCAATGCTATTATGTGTGAATAATTTAGTCATGTTCTTTGCGCTTTTCAAAAATAAATATGGTGAATTTCACAACTAGAGTTATATTTGATAAAACATAAGTCAATAATAATTTGCAAAAGCAGATGTTGAATTTAGCAAGAAAGGTAGCTTTAAGGTTAAATTCATACCATACCCTTAATAATTATTAATATGGTTAACAATATTTTATAATGTAATTGTACTAATAACTATGAAATATAACCATGTATACTTACATCTTAAATAAAAATAAAATATTATATATAATTATAATATTTATTTGAATATTATTTTAGTTTATATATATATATAAATATATCAATATTATACAGAATTTCAAATAAAATTCATAATATTATTATTATTTTTAAATGCATTTCATTTTTTATATTTATACCAATTTTATAGTAATTGCAATTAGCTTTTGAAGACTCGTGTACAACTTTCACATTTACCTTTAAATATGTAAAAGCTTTATCAACCTTTTGCTTGCGATTTTTATTAACAATTAATTTTATTTACTTAATGTCGAAACGTTTTTCGGAGTGTTGTATTGTTTCATTTTTGCAATCCACCGAAAATATTGACATATCTTTTAAATTAATTTGGTTGAACTACTTTACCGTGCAACTCTGCAATAGCTAGACTCTGGTCACATTTTTCCAAGTTCAGAATAATTAAACTCCATTAAAATTGATGAATTTACTTTCGAAACTAATACCAATAAATTTCATTTCGAAATTAATACTAGCAAAATTGAATCTACTTTGAGTAGATATAAATTTTATGGAATTTCATATATATATTTGTTATTTTTAATTAATTTTCTAATAAAATGTATGTAATTTTTTTTGAAGGTCATTATGATTTAGTGAAATCAAAACACTGTAAAAAATATTAAAAATTTATGGTTCATTAAATATAACGATATAGAAGTAGAGTATATCTAGAGTGTTGAAACACTTTTTTTTCAAAAACTCCAAATTAACAAAGAATACACCACTGCCAATTTTTTTATTTTTTTTAAACACCAAGTTAACAAAGAATACACTACTGCCAAAAACTTTTCTTTCTTTTTTCAAAACCAAGCTAACAAAGAATACACTAATGCTGAAAAACATGATTTTTTATGAATCTCTTAATTTTTAAAGAACGCACAGTGAAACAATCGCTAAGTTGACATATCAAATGTGAATAAAAAAAACCAAAAAATAAATCATAAAACATGAAAAATAACTAAAAATAATACTTTTTTCTCAAAATAGAAGCAAAAAGTAAAACTCAACTTCAAATTTATATATTAACATTTTCTTCTATGATGTGTTTGAATTTAAAACCACATGTTAACTGAGATGCTTGTTTAGCTAGATAAAACACAGGGGTGGTGAATGTGAAATCATCCCAAGATAAAGGGAAAATGATTGCCCAAATAAACAACCATGAAGATAACGCAAGAGAAGAAACAAATAAGGAAGGAGAAACAAATATTCAGGTTGACAACATGCAAGATAGTGAAGGCAAGGAAAGACAAAATAGGGCAGCAAACATAATTATTAAAGGGGTGAAAGACTATGGGAAAAATGAATGTACTTTTGACCTTGCAAAAAACTTTTTGAAAGACAAATTGCTATGGCAAGTGTTATCACCAAAATAGGACCCTGATAGGCTGTTGATCAGACTATCTCGGTGTAACTATTTCAAACCAATCTTTTAGCTAAGGCTTAGCCTCCTCAGCCTGAGAGGGCTCTCTCAAAGGGTTAATGATTTAGATTAAAGATATGAATAGATGGCTAACTCTATGGTTTGTAATTGTATATGTTTATAGGTTGAAAGATGAAGGCTGGCTACCATTGGGCTATGGAGTCAAAGTATGTTTCAGTACCACAGCAAGATCAGCTTAACATGAAGTCAGGGCATAGAGAGTTTTTATGCATCAACAAAACAAAGATACAATGCAAGGAAACAGTTTATAAATACACGAAGGAAGTTAGAGCATGATTGATGAGTTCTAAGTAACATGTATTCATACCACTGCAAGTAAGTGAAAGAGGAAAGCCATGAGACAATATAACATTAAAAACTCTCTTTGAATCCTGAGTAGTGAAGCCAAAGCATTCTACCTAGCATGGAAGTCAAGGCATTATAGAGTTCAAGTGCAGAAATGAAAATACAAAACAGTGAAACATAGTAAGTTTATCTATGAAGGAAGTCAGAGCATCATTGATGAGTTCTCAGTATCGTAAGTAAACACCACTGCAATATAAGTATTGCAAGATGCCATCATAACAAGAACATGCAAGAACTCTTCATGAATCTTGAGTTGTCTAAGTAGAAATCTGCATTAGGTTAAAAATATACACAGTCTGCACATAGAGCAGCAGCTGAGCCAAAAAGTCTCCAACCCCACTGCTAATTCGACCTCTTGCTCTATATAAAGCATTTACAATTAGGATTCCATCATCCCTCATCAAGAGAATTCGAATTTGTCATCAGTGACACCTATTCTAACCATAAAACAAACCATTAATTAGAACTAACTTAACTAGGAGTGCTAGTGACCTAATACAACTAGGAGTGTAACTCCTTATTATGATTACAACAACCTTATCTAAGAATTTAAAGCATTCTTTGACATCTGCAACCTCATGAAGTCGAATTTGATGAAGCCTCCCATGTGGTCATCCAACTGCTGATGACAAACCCTATAAATTAGGGAACATGTTTCCCTGTTTCTAGGTTTAGATCCTTGAAAATTGGCACGTGGGACAGAGCCTTTATCTCCTCATCCATGACACATTTTACGAAACTGAAGGAGATTTTTGTAGCCCATGTTGTCCAGAACAAAAACCTCTCTTGGTTTTCTAAAACATTCCTCCAACTGTCCAGAAACTGTCCTTGAAAAACACGTGTCAAACAGGAAAAATCCGTTTTCTAAAATTAGGATCTCAATGAAAGCTTAGTATATCCCAACTTAAAACACTTATGCATAAAGTGAGATAGGTTATTGTAGCTGGAGATTTTATGAAGAGAAACCTCCCTCAGAATTCCAAAATACATCTTCCTGTAACCAGAAACTGATCTTGAAAAAGACTGCTAAAACCAGAAGACAAAGCTTGACTTTCAGCAGTTTCGTAGCGCAAGTTTAACCATAAATTCCTCCCACCTCAGAACGAATTTGAAGAAACTGAAAGAGTTTTTTGTATTTCAGCATGTTAGGAAGAAAATCCTCTTTCAGTTTGCAAAATTGAGTTCTCAGATGCTCAGGAAAGCTTCTGGAAGTTAACTAGTAAAAACAGTTTTTCTGCTGAAACAGGCTGCTTCAGGGGTTTCGTAGCGCGCTACGAAAACACTGATTTTGTAGTGCAAAACAGGATTTTTACACTATCTGCGCTACGAAAACATGGATTCGTAGCTAGTTTCAAAATTTCTCCAAAATGATGTGAGATATGACTTCTAAACACATGGTGAGGCTTCTAGGACATGGAATGAGGTTGTCAAACTTTATTTGAAGATGGACATGAGACTCTAACCCTATGACTTAGACTCTAAAACATAAAAATGACTTCACCATGACTTGACCATGACTGATACAAGAATTGAGAAACCATGTAAGTTGTGCAAATTGTTTAAGGAAGTTTTACAGTGATAACAGTAAGGAAAAATATGCCAAGCATGGAGGGTGGGTCAGTTTAACGGGGAGAGAGCCAGGGCCATAAAAGTCATTATGCCTAGCTTGCGTGATAAATATATCATTCTAAGCAAGAAACATCTCTTGAGGGGATCTCGTTTTTTCTTAGAAGAAGATTTAACTGTAAAACAACAGGAGAAAAGAAGGGAGGAAATTTTAAAGGTTAGGGCAGCAAGAGATGAAGGAAAGAGAGCATGGATTTATAAAGGAAACGCTGTGATAGCACGATTTGGACCTCCTTCCAGAACAAAGCAGCAAGATAGTAAAAAAGAAGAGGCAACAAACTCTTCAACAGGAAATCAAAAAGCAAGTTTGGTACGGGAAAACATGGACAAAGACTCAAATGTGAGTCTTGCATGTCAAAATAAATAACAATCAAGTCATACCCAGATTTCCTTAAGATTAGTTTATTGGAACTGCAGAGGTTACCCATGGAGACAAGGACCCGAGTTAGGGCCTATTGCGGAAAATAGAGACATAATTTGTCTCATAGAAACACATGAGCATGAAGGCTGCAAGACACCTTTGTTTGAAGGACACTAAAAGATGGTAGTGTGGAACAAGGCAACAGGGAATGGAAAAGGGCACGCGGGTATCATGGTTTTAGTAAGGGAGAAAGAAGATCATCTCATTCAGTTAGAAAAAGAAGACTCAAATAAGCAATTTATTTCGTTTAAAATATCAGAAGAATTGCAGCGTGCTATTTTGTGCCGCAGGTTTCAAAAATCCACAAAGGTAGAGGGCTTGACCACAAAGATCTATTTGCAGATTTAAAAGCGGATATTGCAACATATTCGCAGCTAGGTGACGTCCTTATAGTGGGTGATTTCAATGCTAGGACTGCAAGTGAGCAAGCTAGCATTATTTGTTGTAAAGATGAGTGTGACCCTATTTGGCTTACAAAATAAAGTAATCATCAGTGGGAAAGAATTTCAGAGAACAAGGGCTGCAATTTCTTTGGTGAACAATTGCTTACTCTATGTGGGGCTTTTGATTTAGTCATTTGTAATGGCTTGACTAGATGGGCAAAGTCCGGTAATTTCACTTGCAATACTTACAATGGAGCAAGTGTGGTAGATTATGTAATTTTCTCGCATGGTTTGTGTAAGAAAATGGGAGAAGTTTTGGTTGGAGATCGGCTGTGGGATTTGAAATCAGATCACAAACTAATTTATTTATGTTTCTCTTGGATTGGAAAGAAACAATTAGAGTCAAAAATTCAGTATGTCCAACAAAATCTCCCACGGGGCAGAATTCTTTTGACTCCAGAAAATTGTAATACCTTTAAAATGACGCTAGAGAGGCTCTTCGAGAAGGAGAGAATTACAATTGACAATCTTCATAGTCATGAATTCACACATTTAATTCAATGCACACTTGCAAAGTGCAAAAGAACAAAAATTAAAAATTCTGAAACAAATTGTTTTCCGGTTAATGCTTGGTTTGACGAGGAATGCAAAAAGGCAAGGAGAATGTGGAAAGAGTCAAACAAGGATAACAAAAATCTCAAATCTTACAAGCAGTGATTAAGCAAGAAAAATGTCAATTTCATGGTTTCAAGGAGGGAAGAACTAATCTTCCATGGGAAAAATAATCCCAAATTATTTTGGAAGGAGCTCCAACCGAAAAAGATACAAATTGAAAATAATATTACAGCTTCTAAATGGTTTGACTATGCAAGACAACTCTATGAGCAGGTTCCCAAGGTTGACCCTCCCCCCTTGGTCAACACTAATACTGAATTCTTCACGGTACAAGAGGTAGATATGCGTATCAAGAAGTTGGGTGTTGGAAAAGCAAAAGACTTAGTTGAACTCCAAGCAGAATATCTAAAGTGGGGCTCAAAGATTCTTGCACCTCACATTACAAAAATCTTCAACAATATCATACAACAAGGGCTCCCCACAGATTGGAAAACTAGTCTGGGAATACCTCTTTTCAAAAGTGGCGATGTCAATAATCCCTCCAATTATAGGACCATCATGATAAACCCTTTGTTTGCAAAGCTTTTTGGAAGCATGCTAGAAAACAAAATTAGCAAGTGGGCATAAGAAAGAGATAAACGTGCTAAAGGGCAAACAGGTTTTAGACTCCACAGTTGATCATTGCATAACTTTAAGGCACATCATTGAAAAAGTTTGGGAGAAAAAGGAAAAAGTCTTTTATTGCTTTGTTGATTTCATAAAAGCGTTTGACTTAGTTCCTAGGGATAAACTTTGGCACAAAATGGAGGAACTTGGAGTTCTTAAACCTTTGAGAGCAACTGTGCATAGGCTGTATGAAGAGGTGAAAGTCAAAATTAGAACTTCAGCAAGAATTTATGAAAGTTTTAGAAGCGATATCGGGGTCAAGCAAGGTTTCCCACTGTCTCCTACCATTTTTGGTTTATATATCGACAAGCTTCAGGAGTGGTTAAATTCGCAAGGTGGTGATGGTATCTATTTGTGCAAGTTTGTTATAAGGCTTCTTTTGTATGCAAATGACCTTATTCTAATTGCCAAATCGACTCTTGGTTTGCAAGAGCACTTACTATCCCTTGAGCATTTTTGTAGAAGTGTGGGGATGCAAGTCAATATTAGCAAAACGAAAGTCGTGATCTTCTCTAATAAAGGAAATCATAACCAGCGTAAGTTCTACTTTGAAAACAACATTTTGGAAGAAGTTGCGGATTACAAATACCTCGAAATTGACTTCAACAAAAATCTAAGCTGGAATGGTTGTAGAAAGAAAAGAACTTTGGGGGGTTGGAAAGCATATTATGCTTTTCAAAATAGGTGTAGAGAGGCAGGGTTATGGGACTGGAAAACCACTCAAACTCTTTTTGGGCTTCTAGTGATTCTGGTGATTTTCTATGGTTGTGAACTGTGGGCTAGCAGTACCTCTGACATGCAATGGAGACAAACTGAGAAAATTCAGAAGCGTTTGATTACAAACAAATTTAAGATTAAAAGCGCAGTTCCTTATGCTATCTTGTTAAGTGAAACAGAGACTGCTCCTATTGAATCAATTTCTATGGTGCGAGTCATAAGATATTTAAAAGAAATTGAGCAAATGGAAGAGGGTAAATGGCCTTAGGTGTCTTTAATAATAGATTGTGCAAGAGAAAAAAAAATTGAATGCAGCAAAACAACAAATGGTTTAGTAAATGTGGTATTTGCTTGAATGCGTGCCCCATAAACAGCGAAGAGATAAAAGCTTTTGTTATGGAAAATTTCCACAAGTGTACTTGGGATAAGTAGCTAGGAAGAAAGAAAAATTATTATATTGAAGTGTATAATCCCACTCATAATCATCAACCAAAAGCATAATTAAAGGCCAATATCTTTTGGAGAGCCAAAATTCTTATTGCTCAGTTAAGGATTAATTCTCATCAACTCCATTGTGAAACAGGGGGCTGGAAAAGGCCAAAGGAAGTGTGGGAGGAAAGGGTATGCATTTTTTGTTCTTCCAGAAAAGTGGAAACAGAGAAACATTTCATTTTAGAATGTATGGCCTTCAAAGACAACAGAGAAAGTTATGCAGATATGTTGGCCGCTAGCTTTTGGGATAATCTATTTAGCGAGGGGTTTATCGAGAAGCTGGGAGCATTTTTTTTGAAGCTTTACAGAAAAAGGGCTAAATACATAAGCAGATAAAGAAGCAATCTGTCCCATAAGCTATCTTCAGCCTAATGAACATTAAAATAATTTTTTCTTCTTCTTCTATAAAATTTTAATACCGTTGTATTTGAATTTAAAACCACATGCTACCTAGGTCCAGCATAATAATAATAATAAAATACATATGAAATTTTACTACTGTAATTGTTCAATTTTAAAAACACGAACTTATAAAAATTAGAATAACTTGAAAATCGAAAATCAAAAAGCAAAAATATGAAAAAAGCTTCCGAGGTGAAGGCATCCTCCTCGAGATGTGATAAGCGGGTATCGATAAAACTATATTAATTTTCATTTGAGTATTTGAAATGATATAATTTTAGAATTTATTTAAAAAAATCTAAATATTTTTATTTAAATTTAAAATACCAGCGTCTTACCTGTCACGTTTGCAAATTCAAAATTCTGTGGAAGTTATCAGATAAGACCTTTTTGATCGGTTAAAGCTTTGTGCCGACATTTTTGCAGCCATTCTTTTTGTGAGGCTCTTATCTTTTTCGTTACTCCTAATTGCAGAGACATTTTTGCGCAGGCAATCTGCTCTCATCTTTTCCCTTACTCTGAATTGCACAGACATGGTTGCACTCATCTTTTTCCTTACCATGAATTGCATGGACATTTTTGCACAGCCAACTTGCTCTTCTCATTTTCTTCTTTTTCTCTGAATTGCATTCGTTTGGTTATCTTCGATGAAAGAGTTCTGAGGCTCAGTGAAAGAGTTAAAAACATACTCTATATATTCTTCGCATATTTTCTTCAGTGAAAGAGTTCTGAGGCTCGGTGAAAGAGTTAAACATGTACTCTATATATACTTTGGTGAAAGAGTTCTAAGGCTCGGTGAAAGAGTTAAACACGTACTTTATATATTCTTCACATATATTCTTCGATGAAAGAGTTAAAAACATCCTCTATATATTCTTCGCATATATTCTTTGGTCTGTGGGCTGCGGTGGGCACGGGCGATCTGCGGTCAAGTTTGTTGATATCAGGTGCACACATTCCTTATCTTTTTCCTTTTCTAATACATATTTGCTCATATAATTTCAAGTATGAATATTTCACCACAATTACCAAAGATTACCAAGGGCAGACCTAGCACAGTTACTCTACAAGGCCTTTATGAGTATATAGAGTCTTTAGAGAAACGTAGAGAAGAAAGAGAAGCCAAGCTACAAAAAGAATTAGAAGCCATGCTGGAAAATAAATTTGCATCTCTTGAAGACACAATCCAAAAACAAATAGAAAATAAAATAGAACTACTGGAGAATAAAATGGAGGCAATGGAGACTAGATTGCAGGTTATAGAAAAACAAAACCAAGATACTAACCAACCATCCCAACAAGGAGATGCTAATACTTTAGAGAATCTTAAAATGAAAGACATAATTAAAAAACTAGAAGAAAAAGTTAATAGCCGCCTCACCCTAGATAATGTGGTAGAAAAGTTAGATATCAAACCAATTAAAGATGAAATGAAAAAATTAATAGAATTAGACCACGAACGTAACAAAAGGGCCTTGAACCTTATAATCTTTGGTTTAAAAGAGGAAGTAGATGAGGATACTTTAGCCTTAGTCCAGACAGAATTACATAATAGATTACAAATTGAAACAGTGTGTCTCACAGAAGCAACAAGGTTGGGAAAATTAACCGAGAATAAAGGAAAACTAATCCGCATAAAGGTGAGCTCCACTGATCATAAGTACGACATACTTGAGTGGGAGGATGGAGCGCTCCGCGATAGACCATAAGGGTTTTGGTTAACCCCCTTACTGCAACCTATTACCTCTCTGCCCGCGAACCTGCTGCTGCCTGTTAGCTGTTAACCGGCCCGTTTTTTCAGGTCCATTTGTCGCTTTCAAGATGTCTACAGCTATAATGGGTGAATCAATGGAAACGGAGGAGGAGGTTGATTATTCAGAAGATCCGCATCCTGAACAGGTCATATTTGGGTGCCCTAATTTTTCAACTGCAGAAGCCGGCCCTAGCCGTCCATCGAACCCATCGCTGCCTCTTCCCTCTCCGGTGGTAACCCTACCGGATCATCGCTCTGCTCAACAATCTGCTGAAAAGTTCCCTCGGGGCTCCCCTGCTTTGGATCTTCCCCCTCTGTCCCCTGGGACCCTTCGCTTTCTGTCGTCCATTATCCCTCCGTCACCCTCTTTTGATCCGCATCCGCACAATACTACCTTCTTCGCCGCGACATCTTCGGGTCCTCCTCTTTCGGCTGTCGCAACCCCTTCTGCTTCCCTTCACTCGCCCGGCTGTCAGGGCTAGACCTGCAAAACCTATCCATTTGGAAGGCTCCTCGGATCCATTAGTGGACCACCCATCTACACCGCGTACTAGAAAGAAAAGAACTAAGTGTGTTAAAGCGACATCAAAGGATATCTCGATTCGTTTTGGAGATACCTCTACTATCAGGGAAGCAGATATCATGGCGAGCACCATACTTGTTCAAAATGTCCGAGGGAGGGCGTATTTGGAAACCTGGCTCACCCTATGGGTAAAGGAAATTTGGGGAGGGGTCCTCAAGGAATTACCTGAGGTTCAAGTTTTACCTCGAGGCTGGTTTGCCATACACTTTGCAAAGGAGAACTATACAGACTTGGTGCTGGCTAGATATTGGCACATTGAGATGGCGCCGGTTCTGTTAAAGAGATGGAGCCTTCTCTTCAATTCGGAGAGAGAACAAATTGGGGCTGGTCCACTGTGGGTTCATCTGTCGGGGCTCTCTCTTCAGTACTGGAGTGAGGAGGTTTTCATGCGCATTGGAAATGCTCTGGGATCATATCTGGAACATGATCGAACCTTCGTAGAGTCAAGAAACAAAACCCTCGCGCGCATCTTGGTATACTTGGATACTCGCGAAGGATTGGAGGAGAAGATTACCCTACACTGGGGGAAATTTACAAGGGTACAGATATTGGACTATGAAGGGGTTCCATTTAGATGTCGCCGCTGCCACAAGGTAGGGCATATATTCAAGGATTGCCCCCTCAACAAGAAACCAGAAGATACCGCTACGCCATCCAATGCACCTTCGAGGACTATCTCGTCGGCCAACTTGCATACATCGGTGCTAGGACCTCCCATCATCAACACTCAAAATGTATCAGGCGTCGCTTGCAGAACTCTCTCGCCGTCGGTTACCAGATCTCGGGTTGCTGCTGAAGCTGCCATTGCTTCGGGTACATCTCTCTCTCCTCCTTCATATTGTATTTCTCCTTGCTCCTCTTTGCATATTCCATCTATGTCTGTTGCATATTGCACATTACCCACTTCCCCTGTCTACTCTCCATCGGCTCCCTCCTTGCATACTCACCCCTCGACCTCCTCCTCTCCATCCTCATCTCGGGGGACAAAGCATCATTATAATCTCCGCCCTCACATTCATTCCCATGGATCCCATCTTAAAATTGCTGGTTTGGGTCTTGTAACTACCGGGTCGACTCCCTTGACTGTCCGGGGAAGAAAATCATTCATGTCTAAAGCTATCAGGCGTGCTGGGGCGAAGGTGGCCTCTGGCCGCCAATCCACTATTGACGAGGTTCTTAGAGCAGCGAACACCCCTGGCCATCTCCCTCCATGAAGTGCCTTTCCTTTAATTGCAAAGGCTTGGCTAGTGCCTCCAAGAAACTAACTATGCGCAGAATTTTTGAGACTGTTTCTGTCGACATCATTCTCCTCCAAGAAACCCTCGGCCCGGCTGATCCTGTCTCTGTTGTTTTATCCTCTATTATCCCGGGATGGAAGTTTTTGGCTATGGATTCTACTGGTAGATCGGGGGGCCTCGCGATAGGCTACAATCCATCAACCATCAAAGCACAAGCCACTTGGGGAGGACAGGGGTTTATGGGCATAGACCTCTTTTCGAACGATCTAGGGTACAGCCTTAGGGTTATTAACATCTATGGCCCCTGTCAACAAAGGGAGAACTTTTGGCATCATTTGTTGGGACTATCCATCTTCTCTGCTGACAACATCATTATTGGGGGTGACTTAAATTTCTCCCTGGGATATGGTGAATCTTGGGGATCCATGGCTCAAGTAGACTCGATCACAGGTTATATGTCAGACCTTCTGGAGAGACATAACCTGATTGATGTCCCAATGCACAAACCACTCCCTACTTGGAGGAACAGAAGAATTGGAGAAGCTGCACTTGCCCGCAGACTAGACAGATTTATCATGAAAGGGGCCCTTATTCAATAGCTGCATTTCTACAAACAATGGGTGGGAACTGGAGGCATTTCGGATCACTACCCTATATACCTGGAAATCATGGGACCTCACAAAAATCCAAAAGCCCCATTCAAGTTCAATCATGGCTGGCTTCAGGATCCTTCATATATCAATATGGTCAAGGAATTTTGGACTTCTAACCCGATTGATAGGTCAGAATCCTTGGAAAAAGGTTTCTGCTCTAACCTATCTCAGCTCAAGCACCTCTCTATTAAATGGGCCAGAGAAAAACATCAAAAGGAAAACTCAGCACTTCTGCTCATAGAATCAGAACTCTCCACTTTATTGGATGAACGAGGCTTAGGGTTTTCCACTGCAGAGGACAAATCCCACCTGGTGGATTTGGAAAACCAGAAGTCAAAGATTTTAAAAGACAGAGAGGAATCGATTTGTCTTCGTAGCAAAGCCATTTGGTTAAAAGAAGGTGATGACAACACTCGTTTCTTCCATAATTATGCAAAAGGTAGAAAGGTCCAAAACACCATCTAGAATATCCCATTGCTAGAGGGGGGAGTTGTTGACTCCTTCAACAAGCTCTCACACCTAGGATCTTCTCACTTCAAGAACCTCTACAAACAACCTCCTAGCTCGACTATTGCTGATATTATCAACATTGTTGGACACTTCCCCAGGTTTGTAAATGAGGATGAGGCAGAGGCATTATATGATCCAGTGACACCTGGGGAACTTGAGGGCACTTTAAAATGGTTCAAAAAGGAAAAAAGTTCGGGGCCGGATGGTTGGACCATTGAGTTCTACATTGCTTTCTATGATCTTCTCAGCCATGATTTACTAAGGGTTGTGGAGGAATGCAGGGTATCTGGGTTACTTTACAATGCCATCAATTCGACGTTCATAGCCCTTATTCCCAAATCGGACTCCCCTTCCTCCTTTGATGATTACCGCCCCATTTCTCTATGCAATGTGCTCTATAAGATCATTTCCAAGATCATTGCAAATCGCCTCCGTCCTATCCTGTCCCGTCATATTGCCCCTCAACAATTTGCTTTCCTTGAACATCGTCAGATCCATGAAGCCATCGGTTCGGCACAAGAAGCCTTTCACTCCATTTGGACCAGACACCATAAGGCCATTATCCTAAAGATTGATTTGGCCAAGGCTTTTGATCGTGTCAGCTGGCTCTACATCAAGATGCTCCTCATCCATCTGGGCTTCCCCAACAATTTCATCACCTGGATCATGGCTTGCATCACCACCCCCACCTTCAGTGTTCTGATCAATGGGTCGGCATCTCAGTTTTTTCACTCTGAACGAGGTCTCAGACAGGGTTGCCCACTGTCTCCTCTACTTTTCTTGATAGTCATGGATGGTCTGAGTCGATTGATTGCTTCAGCTAAAAGAAATGGGGATCTTTGTGGACTCAAAATATCTGATGACTGCTTTCTCACCCATCTTCTTTTTGTGGATGATGTCATGATATTCCTTGATGGCAGCATCAGGGACTCTCGTACATTTTCGAAAATCCTCACCCTTTTTTCCTCTGCCACTGGGATGCTTGCAAATCATACAAAATCATCAATCATTCTTACCAGAACATCTATCCATGAGTCTCAATTTGCTCGGCAACTCTTTCCATTTTGCATTAGTCCCTTAGATCGTGGTATTAAGTATTTAGGTTTCTGGATCAAGCCTGTCAGCCAAAAGATAGCTGATTGGATCTGGCTCGTATCAAAACTGGAAAAGCGGCTTAACATATGGAGTCACCGATACCTATCCAGAGCTGGTAGACTCGTATTGGTTAAATCTGTACTGGAGGCAACACCGGTCTTTTGGATGGCTCTTGCATGGATTCCGAGAAACATCTTGGCAAGGTTACACCAATTATGCAACAGATATCTTTGGAATGGGAACCAAGACAAACGGATATTTGCATGGGTGAGATGGAAGAAGATAACGTTGCCCAAAAAATGGGGAGGCTGGGGACTAAAAGACCTACCCACATTTGCACAGGCCCTTGCAGCTGAAATGGGGTGGACATTACTCACAGGTCATAATCTCTGGACTAGCATCACATATCACAAATATATTTGGCCTATGCACATAATGGATTGGATTCGGCTTCCAAATTGGCCCAATTCTGACATCTCATCTGTATGGAAAGCACTTCTAAAATCCATGCCACTCATCAGGGAAAACCTGGTTTGGAAAATTAACGATGGATCTTTGGCTCGTATTGGCACAGACCCATGGAATGGGTGTGGAGGCAGACATCTATTATCCGAGGCTCTCATACAGCACCTAAATTCACTCGAGATCAAAGTTCTAGTTGACATTGCGAATCCACTTAATACATCAATTTTTGAACAACGCTGGAAATCCGCACCTCAGATCAATCTTCCACCCCACTAGCACTAGGAATGGACCGATTATATAAATGCGTTGTCAGAATCTCACATCAGAATCAAACCAATGTTTTTAAAACCGGAACCGGTGACCGGACTGGTCCACCTAATGAACCGGTTTATCGACCGGAACCGGTCTAACCGGGACTGGTTTGGTCTAAACGAACCAGTTTTAAAAAATACATTAAATAATTAATTTTAATGAAACAAAACTATTTTTAAGATGTAAAACCATGATTCCAAGCCAATAGAGACAAAATATGCAAAGTTTGCTCATTTATATACCATGTAAAGGTGAATATATCAAAATGGCACCGAGTACAATACATATCATCGAAAAAATAGCAAAATACATAAGAAATGAGGCTCTAAATGGCCTATAAAGTCCAAAAACAATGTTGCAAGCTATGAGGCCATTGACCTACTACAAGTCTACAGTGTACACATGATCAATCATCAAGTTCATCACCACTACTAGACACAGGATCATCATCAGGAGCTACATAGACATCATCTAGTTCAGAGTCTGAGGATGCCTCAGCCTGATCTGCAACCTCAGTATCAATGCCACCAATGACAATAGAAGTGGACCTAATGGAAGCACGAGTTTGTCGACTTGCATGACTAGTGCCTTCCATTGGTTCTTTGCCTTTCCTTGATGCCGCTATTGATCCTAGTTCTGATGCCACCACATAATCTGCATCATCCCCCACTAAAGCCATGTCGATATCAAAATCAGCCTCAAACACAGGTTCTTCAGTCTCCTCCACCCATTCTGATGTTGGATCAATATCGTCCCACACAATGGCATCTAGATCAGGAGTTTTGTTCATCATTTGGAGCTCCGATTTCATTTATTCTTTAGCCCCAAACCATGAAATCCTGAAAACCATTAAGTCTGCTGAATTTTGAGTGAAATCTAAAATTCTAGTTTCTCCATATGAAATCCAATGAGGTCGAAACCACTCTCAAACATCCTGAGTCATTTCATGGTAATTTTAAAAATTTAAGTAAAAGGATGAAAATGAAAATTAAAGGAAATGTCACTTTTACTTTAAGAATTTAACATTACCATTAATTGCTAACATTGTTAGGGTTGAAAGAGATTCATTTGATTTCTTTTTATTTTATTTTTTTTCACGATGCGAAAACAAAAAATCGCTCTGATGCGAATTCCTGAACATTGCAGCCAAACCCTAACCAGCCGCCGCCCCTGACTGTTTACCCTGCTACAGCCGCCGCTCCCCTGCTGGTCGATAGCAATGGATATGGCGGTAGGAGGGGAGAGCTCTGCTCCCCCTCCAAAACACTCCGCGAGTTCTGACAATACCCAGCACTCTCAGCCTCTGCACCCTTCTGACGCTGGCCCAGATGCAGGACAAGGCGAACATCGGAAAGCTGAGGCAAGGATTCATACGGCCCCGACAGAAGAAGACGAAGCTGACAAGGAGACCCGCGATAAAGCCAAGGCGACTCAGCCTAAAGCAACCTCAGCCAC
The DNA here is from genome assembly GCA_031772625.1 of Pinus tabuliformis. Lineage (NCBI taxonomy): Eukaryota > Viridiplantae > Streptophyta > Pinopsida > Pinales > Pinaceae > Pinus > Pinus tabuliformis. Next base: position 388,806,545 of record CM062816.1, on the reverse strand, counting down.
TTGTATCCCAAAAGCTGTCGAACCCATCAAGGTGGACCTGCCCAGCCACCGCATCAATGGTGAAATTCAGTACATGCAAGATCATGCACTCATAGGAAAATTTTTAGGCTTCTGGCCTACGGAAAAAGCCTTACAAGGTTGGATAGCTTCAAAGTGGAAGCCCAAAGGACAAATAACTCTGCAACTAGGACCAAAGGGCTTCTTTACAGCTATATTTCACTGTGTGGAGGACAGAGTGAGGATATTCGAAGGAGGGCCGTACTTCTTCAACTCCTCAGGCCTCTATCTCACCGAATGGAAGCCCAGATTCAATCCCGATAAGGAGGATTTCAGTTGGGCACCCGTCTGGATCAGGATGTACTCCCTCCCTGCAGAATACTGGAAAGAAGAAACGCTGGCGGACATAGGCAACAAACTGGGCACCTTCATCCGAGTTGCAGCGGAGACAAAAACTCGCAAGTACACCTCATACGCTAGGATCTGCGTCCAGATGCATCTGACCAAAGCTCTCGCGGATACGGTAAAGCTCTATCACGATGATTATGAATGGACTCAACCTTTAGATTATGAACACATTCCCTTCCGCTGCCGTAAGTGTCATGAGCACGGCCACCTATTCCGTGACTGTCCTTTAAATTCCCAGTCCAAAGCAGCTGCTATTGTCTCTGATATAGACTCTGAAGGTTTCATCAAAATCCCCAACCGCCGCAGGCATGCCAAAAAGAGTCAGCCAGTTACTGAAAACACTCTCAAAGCGGACCACCAGAACAAATTCTCTGTTCTTGCAACGCATGAAAAAAATGATCATCCCAGTTCTGAACCCCCTCACAAACCCTCTTCGCCCTCTTCCTCCCTCCCTCACTCAGATCCCTTGCAGTCCTCTGACCCTGATCCAATGAAGCCCACTCCCAGCCCTTCTTTGGAGAAAGGTAAATCCATATCAAGATTCAGTCCCCTCTCTTTCTCTAAAGAGCAACCCTCAGTGGATAATAAGCAGCAGGACTCCGATATGGAAACCGATGCTACTCTGGCTCTCAGGCTTCAGCAAGAAGCGGATGAGGAAGTTCTAGGCAAAACCACTGTTATGGAAGAGGATCAAGCGGATGTCACTATCGATGGATTAGACATCTTCACACTTGAGGCGGCATGCAAACAAAAAGAATACAACTCCATTCAACCTTGGCAAATCGACAAGCTGGAAGGAGTCCTAGCCAAGGCGCAGCATAATAAAAGCCTGGGCATCCAGGGAGGCAGTCTGTGGGATGGAAAAAAGCTACTCAAGGATCTCAAGAAAAGGGGACGAAAGACAGACCTCCAGCGCACCATAGCAATAGGTGAAATACTTATGGAATCAGGGCGATTCCCTAAGTTGACAAAGTTCTACAAACCCAAATCACAGTTTACATGAAGTTAATATCTTGGAATGTGAGAGGACTCAACAGTCCCTCAAAACACAGAATGATCAAACATTTGATTCAGCAAGAAACCAAAAGCAACACTGATGCTATTGAACGAATCCGTGGCAAAGTTTGGGCAGGAAGCAGGGCCATCTCTGTTGATGCCTCCGGAGCCTCAGGTGGTTTAGCTATCTTATGGAACCCTCAGATCATCACGTTATATGACTTCCACGCCACACTCCATCTCATTCAAGCCTCATTCCACCTCGTTGGCACCGGCATACATGGTCATCTCACAAATGTTTATTTTCCTCAATTAGTTCAGCAAAAAATAGAACTTCTGGAAACGCTCTCTCTTCTCAATGAAAACAGACAATTCCCGCTATGGATCGGGGGCGGCGACTTCAACATAATAACTTCCATGGCAGAGAAACAGGGAGGCCGAATCAGGCTCGACAGTGACAGTGAAAGCCTCAAAGAATTCATTCAAACCAATCACCTTATGGACATCCCTACCTCTAATGGAATTTTCACCTGGACAAACAAACGACGAGGCATTCATCACATAGCCTCCCGCCTTGACAGATTCTTTCTCTCTGACAATGCAATCCATCTAGGAGGGGATTTCAATGCTTCCATCCTTCCCCAAGGCGGGTCTGATCACTGGCCAATTTTGCTACAATGGTCCAGACCAGGCAATCAATGCAACAGACCCTTCAGATTCGAAGCATTCTGGCTCACAAATGCCACTTTCAGAAAGGTAGTCAGCGATGCCTGGGCAGCCTACACTCCGCCGCAGGGTGCCAAAATGTATCAATTCCAACAAAAGCTAAAAAATCTGAAATATGTCCTCAAAGTCTGGAATCGCACAAGTTTTGGCAACATTCAGGAGAAGCGCTCCCAATTAGAACAGCAAATGAGTAAACTCCAACAAAATCTCATTCTCCAAGGCAGAACAGAAGAACAAGCACAACAGGAACAGGAACTTTGGAACCAAATCGAAGAACGCAGGAAGCAAGAAGAAATACTCTGGCGGCAAAAATCGAGAATCAACTGGCTCAAAGAGGGGGAGAAGAATACAAAATTTTTTCATAAGACCACCATTCAAAGGCGAATGCATAATAATATAGCGTTCATCAACAACCAACAAGGCGAAAGAATTGAGGAGCATGAGGACATGGAAAAGGAATTCACAGGGTATTTTAAGGAAATCTTAACGGAGCCCATTGAGAACAGGGAAGCAGCAATCCGGGCCATCACGCAGCACATTCCAAGCATCATAACTGAGGATCACAACAACAGATTACTCCAGCCCACGACCCTGCAAGAAGTTGAAGAAGCCATGGCTCAACTTAAGGACGGAAAAGCGCCTGGTCCCGATGGCTTTACGGCCAATTTTTTCCACGAATTCTGGGACCTCATCAAAAATGAAGTATGGAACCTTGTTGAAGAATCCAGAAGTATGCATTGGATCCTCCCGTCCCTCAATACCACCTTTCTAGCTCTGGTTCCCAAAGGTGAAGAACCCAATAGGCCGGAAAACTTCAGACCTATCGCACTTTGCAATGTCATATACAAGCTAATCTCAAAGGTTATTGCAAACAGGCTCAAACCTCTCCTACCCCTGCTCATATCTCCGGAGCAGACAGGATATGTGGAAGGACGGCAGATTATGGATGGAATCATACTATCAAATGAGGTTATACACTCTTTAAAGATCCTCAAGAAATCAGGTATGATTCTAAAACTCGACCTCTCCAAAGCTTTTGATAAGCTCAGTTGGACTTTTATTCAAAAAATGCTTTTAGCCTTTGGATTCAGTGCAACATGGACCAGGTGGATCATGAATCTTATTACCTCCCCCAGCTTTTCAGTTCTTTTGAATGGATCTCCCTCTTCTCCCTTTCGGCCCTCCCGTGGCATAAGACAAGGGGATCCTCTCTCTCCTTTTCTCTTTGTTTTAATGGCTGAGGGTCTCAGCAGACTACTCAAAGCAGCTATAGCCTCTCACAAGCTTAAAGGTATTTCTATACATGGTCTCAATCCGCTGTCCCATCAACAATTCGTGGACGACACCATGTTATTTGGCCATCCATCCTCAAAAGAAGCCTCTATGTTTAAATCGCTCCTCTCCCTTTACTCCGATGCATCTGGCACCTCCATCAATGCCTCCAAGTCGCAACTCTTCTTTTTCAATACCCCCCCCTCCACACAAAGGAATATTGCCAGAATCTTGGGATTCACCATTTCCCATCTGCCTTCTAAATATCTTGGAGCACCCCTCTCAGCTTCAGCTATTAAACACGCTTCATGGCGATCCCTCCTTGATAGGCTGGAATCAAAACTCTCTTCGTGGACCTTTCGTGCTCTCAACATGGCAGGCAGATTGGTCTTGATCAAGTCTGTCCTTCAAGCTATGCCGCTGTACCTCTTCTCCACTCTGGCAGCTCCAAAATGGGTCCTTAAAGCCATTCGCAACCTACAGCGCAACTTCCTCTGGGGCTCCACGGGCAGAAATCGAAAATGGGCCCTCGTGAATTGGAAAGATGTGTGCAAACCCAAAACAGAGGGCGGACTAGGGCTTCGAGATCCACTTCAAAGTAACAACACCATGGGAGCCCGAATGTGGTGGAACTGGCTCTCCAAGCCTCATTCACCTTGGGCCCGCTTATGGCAAGCAAAGTATGCTATGGGAAGTCAATGGCAAGATCTCATCAGAATCAACTCCATCGCCCAAGGCTCTCCAATCTGGAATGCTGCTAAGATACACAGCCGTTTCATACAGGAACATAGTTTTTGGGAAATACACTCTGGCACGTCAGCTAAGTTCTGGGAAGATTCGTGGCAGCAGCTCCCCAAGCTGGCAAATCTATTCCAGATGCCACTCTGGCAATCGTATATGCAGCAAGAAAACCTCACTCAAGTGCATCAATTCTGGCAGCAAACGCAGCATCAAGACTACCAAACATGGAGACCCGCAAACAGCTGGCAAAGGGACTGGGAAGGCGAAACATACTCAGACTTGGACCAGGAACTCACACAACGCAGAATACGCTACTCCAACCAGCAGGACAAGCTCAGATGGGGTCACAAGCACAAAGGCACATTCACCACTAAAGAAGCACATCAGTTGCGCTACTCAAACAACCAAGGGAATCAAGACCAAATTTGGGCACGAGTCTGGCTTCCAGGGCTTTGGCCCAAAATCTCAACCTTCCTATGGTTGCTCAGTAAAAGGCGTATACTTACTTGGGATAACTTGATAAAACGAGGATTCATTGGGCCCTCTAGATGCCCAAACTGCAATCTTCACACTGAGACAATCAGCCATCTAATGGAGACCTGTCCACTAGCAAAGCAGCTCTGGGAGAGGGTGGAGAACTGCAATAAAAGAGCAGCACCAAGAGGCGAGGATGTAACGGACAATATTAGGAACTGGGACAAGAACCCATTCCGAAGTCAACTTCTCAATACCTTATGGGATCTAATTCCAGGTTTTCTGTACTGGCTTCTCTGGAAAGAGCGTAACTCACGCATCTTCAACAACACCTCCCGGACAATAGACGCTCTGTGGCTTATCTACAAAAGAAATATCCAGGAAACCTTAGCCATAAGAACCTGGTATGACACTGACATGCCAGAAGCGCAACAAGAAAGGGATATTTTTAAAGAATGGAATCTTGACCTTTCAGCCTTTGCAAAGGTCATCACTCGTCCCCCTCGCAGCCCCACCTCCCCGTCCTCATGGTCCCCACCAGCTATCAACTCTTTCAAGCTCAACTTTGATGGAGCAGCAAAGGGTAATCCTGGTCCGGCAGGTTATGGAGGAATCATCAGAAGTCATACAGGAGCACCTATGCACATCTATTATGGCTCTCTCGGCAAAGATACTAACAATGTAGCGGAAATGGAAGGACTTTGGCAAGGGATCTGTTTCGCAGAGCAACTTCACTTCTTTCCACTTGAAGTAGAAGGCGACTCTCTCATCCTAATCAATGCAGCCAAGAAAATCCAAGCAGGAACAACAGCGGACAAAGTAGCAACCAGCTGGAGACTTCTAAGCAGGTTGGAATCCTTGGAAGCAAAGCTTAAAAATCCACATAGCCTTACCTTTCAGCATGTGCGAAGAACAGCAAATCAGGTAGCCGATAGACTGGCTAACCAAGGAGTTTCTCCGACATCAACATACTTTTCAGGATCCCTGGACATAGTTGAAGATGAACAACTTAAAAAAGACTGCATCACCTTGGTGCAAAAGGATCTTCTCCCCCCGGATGCGGGTGGTTGTTAGCTACACAAGGCTCATGGCTTGTCAGCAGGGCATGTGTCCGCCCGGACAAGCCACGTACACCAGGAGGACTCGCCCTAACTATTCCAGCATGCAGCATTTAAGGAGGAGAGTTATGGTTCATTGCAGAGGCGTCCCTTCGACATTTACTGTCCGCCTTGAGAAACGGAACATGGCGCTTCATAGCCGGAAGTTCTCGGACATTCTCCCGCATTTCTCGTCTGCTCCTGTTCTAGTCTTGAGGGAAGTGGCGGAGGCTCATTGTTTCGGCTCTCATTCAGGCTCTGAGAGCGACTGTGATGGTTTAGAGGCCATAGATTTGGGCAATTGGAGGGCATACGTGCAGTCTGGTTGCGAACCTGGGAGATTGGCGGTGTTGCAAACCTGCTATCTGCAGTCTAGTTGGAGGATTGGGAGTCTGGTTCAGAGGGACAATCCGCGTGAGCACACTCGTCACCCGCTCATTTTAAGTATGCAGCGTGAACGCCAAAGGGGAACCAGTCGACGTGGCAGCTACAGTGGTAGAGCCCCTTCTCCCTCTTCCTCAATTGAAGAATCTCCTGAACGCAGACGACCGAGGGGAAGGCCCCCGGGCAGAATGGCGGAACTTCCAGAGAGAATGGAATGTGGGCACACTGAGCACCCAATAGTAAGATACCGCCTTCCATGCACTTTGTCCAATTCCACTTTCTTCGTAACAGTTTCAGTGGAGCATTGCAGCAATCCATGGGGTGAAGATGAGGCTCCTCGTGCCAACCCTTCGCGTATTCCTGGGATTGTACCCACAGTGGACATGGAATTTTCCCGCCGTTGATATGCTGAGGCCTGTACAAGATCCTGGAGCAGGCCCGAGTGAACCTGTGCAGCGCAATGCTGGTAAGGCCATCCACCAGCCTCCCTGCTGCAAGATGGAGGACGAACCGCAAACTACTAAAGAAGATTAGCATGCCCAGCTCGCGCTCCAGGTTTCAAAGCATGAATTTTTCTCTTTGTCAGCTCCCTTCGCGATCATATATGTGTTGGCACTTTGTCACTATGTATCTCTGTCCATCTCTGTTACGGTGTCGGTTATCTACTATTGTCTCTTCCTCCATGTGTTTCTGTTGTTTCAGTTTCCTTGTGCTTCAGTCCATGTGTCGGTTACATGAGTGTCGCTCTGGTCTCAATCTTTTGTAATCATGGAATGAATACTCCTGAGTCTACTGTCTGTCCCAGGACAAGTTTTACAGGGCCTCGGCCCTGTTGTAATACTGCTGATGTAATTTTTGCTCTTGCTGTAATATAATAGCTCAGTCTTATTTAGAAAAAAAAAACATTGTTAGGGTTGAAACACCCTTAGTTTCCCCCCAAAACCCCTGAAACAAAGTGAAAAATATGAATTTTTAACTTTACGGTGGGCGTGCCAAAAACCGGCCGGTTTAGGATGGAACCGGCCGGTTTGATACGCCGGTTCCGTCCTAAACCGGCCGGTTTTCACCGGTTAGGGCTGAAAAAAGGTGAAATGCCCTATCAAACCGAGTTTTTTGGCCGGTTCGGACCGGCAGCGTTGCTAACCGGCCGGTTTGACCGGTAACCGGTTTTTGAAAACGGTTTTTAAAACACTGAATCAAACAGGGTCCGGATGAACTAATTTGGCATCAATCTGAGAATGGAATATATACACCAAAGATGGGCTATTTAACGTTGATATATCATAAGGTACCGGATCAGATCTCATTTTGGTGGAAGGCAATATGGAAGCTCACTGCGCCTCCACGGACAAAACTCTTTTTCTGGTGTATCCTAAAAGGTATAGTTCCCACAGGTGAAAACCTTATGCACAGAGCTATCTACGGGCCTACCTGGTGCACTCTATGTAAAAGCGCAACAGAATCGATTCTTCACCTGTTCCTGAATTGCACAGCTTTGACAAATCTATGGCACACCGTATCCACATCTATACACTTTTTGGGCTCTTGGGAAGGCGATGATATTAACAGAGCTTGGGAATCATGGTATAACAGTCACAAAGGATCTAAACAATAGAGCCTTCCCATCATTATCAGCTGGTACCTTTGGTTGGCTCGGAATCGGTCTATATTTGATGATAAACCCGTGAGCTGGCCGCATCTATCTGCTCTTATTATATCGGCTTATAATGATATGCCTGAGCCTCCCCAACCGCGCACCCGAAGACCCCGCGACCCTCCGCATATCGATAAACGTACTCCTTGGGCCTTTTTTGATGGTGCTGCCCAGCAGCAGGGATGTGGGGGTGGTTTTATCTTATACATCAGCGATCAACATTTCTATAAAGTCCGGATGGGTTTGGGGACTGGCTCAAACAACTTTGCTGAACTCATCACTCTTCGTCATCTCATGCATTTCTCATTGGGACATAATTGCATGAACATTCATATTTTTGGAGATTCGAAGATCATCATAGATTGGTTCAACAATATTACTGTCTGCCACACACATACACTCAGTAACATATTGGATGAAATAAATATATTGAAGGCTCATTTTATTGACATCACTTGCAATCATATCTACAGGGAACACAACAGCAGTGCCGACCAACTTTCCAAGGAGGCCACGACACTACCCCGAGGAGAGTGGATGATCCAGGAGCAGCACGGGTCAAATGCATACCAATACTATCATCGACCTTATATAGACCCGCATTACCATAGGGCGTTTAGCCCATGAGCTGCAATATCTAACAAAATTTTTTGATATCTTTGGACTGTTTTTGTATACAGTGGACAGAATCTTTTCTACAGAGCCCTGCGTGGCTAATATGTACATATAAATAGAACAACTATAAACGAACATCCTGCGTGATGTTTCTGGTTATATACTGATATTATAGATCATATACTGAGCCCACAGAAGGCTGACTGACTCTATAGCATATGCACAGTGCATCTACAACATGTAATTTTTCAAGTTAATGAAAGATTACGATTTTTCCAGTGGAAAAAAAGTACGACATACTTAGTAAAACCTCAAGTCTAAAAGGAACGTGAATATTCATAAATGAAGATCTCATTCCAGAAGATCAAGCAGAATTAAGAAAGGAGGTTCAAAAGGTAAAAGAAGCTAGAAAGGAAGGAAAATGGGCAATAATCAGAGATAGAAAAGCCTTTATTCGAGATAGAAACCAAAAAGATAGTAATCAATAGCAATTAAACATGCTCCGGATCCTTTGTTGGAACTGTCGGGGCTTCCCATGGAACAAAGGCCCCAAGCTAAGTTGAATTTCAAATGTTGTTGATATTATTTTGCTTGTTGAAACTTGGGAGCACGAAGAATCTAAGGTCCCTAACATAGATGGCTTTACGCTATGGTCTACCTGGAACAAGCGATCCTCCCATAGAGGCATTGGGGGAATAGCTTGTTACATTAAGAAGAACATCTCCCCCCATGCTAGGATTTATAAAAATGACCCTCACAACCAATATAGTTGGATAGAGATCAGAGACATTAATAATAAAAAGTCCTACATAGCAATATGTTATTTTCCCCCCATCAATTCTAACTTCTATAAGAAGAAGAATCTAGATAAAACTAACCCTTACAATGGTTTAGATAATGATATTTCTAGCTTAAGGAATGATGGTAATATCCTTTTAATAGGTGACTTTAATGCTCGAACTTCAAACAACCAAGCTATTATTCTAAGCAATCATTCCAACCCTAATCCTCTTTGGTTAGACGAAGACCCTACTTTGGCTGATAGGTACAAAAGGAGCTATGAAGACCTCGGGGAAAATTTGTTTGGGTTGGAGCTAGTCAAGCTTTGTAGTGCTCAGGATCTCATAATTTGCAATGGTCTAAGGAAATGGCCCAATTCCATCAAGATGACCTGCATCCATGGACTTGGTAGCAGCGTGGTAGACTACGTTATTTCCGATCTCCCATTATACAACGAAATAATAAATTTTGACATCTTAAATGACCATGAACCTGACTCTGATCATTGGCCTTTACTTATAACTCTCAATTTTGTCATGGATAGAGTTCCCACAGAAAATAATACTTACAGCCAAAAGAACTTAATATTTGATAGAAATAAAAATGATCTCTTTCTAAATGAATTTAAAACTATTTTTCTTCCTCTATCTAGTATAGACAACATAGAAGACCTCTATCATAATTTTACTACAACCCTCTCATATTCTATTAATAAGTTCTCAATTGAAGTTTCAAATAATAAAAGAAATAGCAAAACCAATCCATGGTATGACAAAGATTGTAAAAGTGCGAGGAGAGCAATTAAGGAAGCTGTTGATGAATCTCTTAAAATGGATAAGATAAAAATATACAAAGTCCTAACTAAAAGGAAAAAGAGGCAGTACATTCGTCAAAGACAGGAGAATATCTTACACCTCTCTAAGGTAGCTCCTAAGAAATTTTGGAGGCAGATTCTGACTAGGAAGACTAAAGATAATAATAAAATTGCTCTTCACGATTGGAATTCCTATCTTAAAAAGCTTTATGAATCTCCAAATGTCATGGATAATTTGGAAACCCTGCTTACAACGAAAGAAGTTTTCTCTTTAGAAAACATTAAGTTTGGGGTTAGTCGCCTCGCTAATGGGAAAGCTAAGGACATTGAAGGTTACCAGGCGAAAATCTTAAAAATTGGAGGTCATTTCCTCATCCCCACATTCACAAGCTTTTCAATCAAGCAGTCAAGCAAGGGTTCCCTAAACCTTGGACTGAGAGCCTCATTATCCCTATTTTTAAAAGTGGGGATGCAAATAACCCCTCTAATTATCGGACAATTATGATTAGCCCTCTCTTAGCCAAGTTATATGGTAGTATTTTGGAAAAGAAGTTAAGCATATGGCTTGAAAGTGAAGGTAAGCGGGCTAAAGGCCAAGCAAGTTTCAGAAGGCATCACTAAACAACAGACCACCTCGTTACGCTTAGGATCATTGCGGAGGAATGTCGTAATGATAAATCCAATTTATTTTGTTGCTTTGTGGACTTTAGAAAGGCTTTCGATATGGTTCCTAGATACAACCTTTGGAATAGATTAGAAGAGCTAAAGGTTCCTCTCGAGTTAAGAGCTGCCGCTATAAGGTTATATGAGAATGTAATTGCCAAGCTAAAGAGCAATGAGGGGTGGTCGAAAGATATTAAGTGTAACATCGGAGTTAAACAAGGTTGCCCCCTCTCCCCTACCCTATTTGGCATTTACATCGATAAGCTTGAAGGCTACTTAGAGGAAGCAGGATGTGATGGCACGATCTTAGCTGGGATAGTCATCATCCTTCTTCTCTATGCTGACGATATTGTTCTTTTGGCAAGGTGCCCATCTGATCTTGATAAGCAACTCAGGCTTCTTAAGGATTTCTGCTCTACCATGGGTATGACTGTTAACACTGACAAAACAAAAGTTATGATTATCAAATCCAAGAAGGACACTTATGCTAATTTTATGTATGACAATAATAACTTAGAGGAAGTGTATTCTTGCAAGTACCTAGGAATTGATATTCATCACAAGCTCAACTGGAACCATAGCATTGAGAAAAGGATTAATGGGGGATGGAAAGCTTATTTTGGTCTTCAAAATAATTGTAAAACAACAAACCTTGTAATGTGGGATAAAAAGAAGTTCCTCTTTGAAACTTTAGTCAGTCCTGTTATCTTATATGGCTGTGAGGTTTGGGGTTGTAGCATCTCCAGAGAATCATGGAGAAAGATTGAGCAAATCCAGAAGCGTTTTATAACTTATAACCTGAAAATTAAAAGTAATACACCCTATCCTATTCTCCTTATAGAAGCGGGTCTTTCCCCTATTGAGAGCCTAGCTATGATTAGGCTTCTGCTATACAAGCACAAACTCAATAACATAGACGATCATAGACTTCCTAAGCTAGCTTTAAATTCTAGCCAAAACCACCTAAGGCTCAATCGGGGGTGGCGTAAAGACACAAGGGCCTGGTTAAACTATTGGGAGATCAACGAGAATGATGCATTGCAAGACATAAATAACATTAAAGATATTTTTATTTCTAAGTTCAAAGAAAAAATGTGGTGTGAGAAAGATTTAGCGGCTAAAAGAAAATTAAGTTATTATAAGAAGGTCATCAACCCCACCCTAGAAGATCAAAAGTATCTCTCTATTTTAACTAGCTCAAAGACGAAAATTAATATAGCAAAGATTAGAACGAATTCTCATGAGCTCCATAGTGAAACAAGTCGTTGGGTAGTTCCTAAAACACCATGGATGGAAAGGATCTGCCATATTTGTGAGAATAGGAACATCGAGGATGAAAACCACTTCCTCTTAGAGTGCCCCGCGTACAACCACATTAGATCTCAGTTTCACAATCTTTGTTACAATACCAACCTTCCTAGCCTTTTACAATGTCAAAATTATAGTGAGCTCGGAAGGCTTCTCTCCAAGCTTTTTGAGCATAGGAATAAAATCTTAAATCAAATTAAATAATTTGTTTTTAGGTCCGATAGACCAATTTTTGGTCTCAGGGGGGACGTTAACCACCACCATCATCATCATCATCATCATCAACTAACTAATATTTATAATAACTTTGATAACTAACAATTTTAGATTAATTTATTTTATGATTTACTTATTCTAATATATATTTATAATTATAAAATGATCCATTTCGTATTTTAATAAGAATATTAACTTATTTAATAAAGTTTTTAACCCTTATCTAAGTCAACTAGCCGTTTCCCGGTCAAATCTAGTCGTTGTCATTATAGCCATTACCTGGTCTAGAATGTTCTGCCCTATCTATTTAATATGCAAAGCGAGATCTGTTCATTCAACTTGTCTTGACGATGAACCACACTGGTTGGTTCGAAATGCGTCGACAAAGGTTTTCTACATGTGATTTATGCCGAAATTCTTCTTATAATTGTTATGGATCACAGAAGCCTCAATTCAACAATTGAATTTTCTTATTATGAGCTGTTTTATATAGAGAGTACTTTTTAAGTAGAGAAATATTATAAGATATTAAATGTTACCACTTTAATTTCTATATCTCACATTCCAAATATGCTAGGTGCAGAGAGGACATTTTCCAGGTCTGACATGGTTAATATTATCTACTAAACATTAAACTCAGAACGAAAGTGCCCAACCTAACAATGATTATCTGCTTCTCATCAAATTTATAACTCTGATTGAATATAATGGCCCAGATTTACTTAAAAATAACTCTCTAAATAAAAAGAAATGTATCAAGCAGCAAGAGGGGAGGAGAGAACTCATCTTTAAATCTTTTAACTGGCTCCTGCTTTGGAAGCGAAAAGATAAAAAGGGAATCAGAATTTAGCGAACAATAAATCTTTGAATTTCATGAGTCATGCAAACTAAAATTTGAATCGATTCGAAAACTCCGAAAAAACGAGTTTAAATCGCAATTGTTTTTGTAAGAAAGTTGTAATTATTACCATTTAGAACGCCATATTTGGTCAAAAATCATACCTGAAAAGACGACCGGAAAGAAGCGATTTAGTTTATGATTAGCCGACGGGTTTAAGGGGAAAGGCGCGAGTCAGTTAACGATTAGCCCACTGCAGTAGTTTTTTTTCCTGGTATTATTATTATAGGCTGCTTAGAAGGATGATCTAGAACAATCGATGGCTAATAAAAAAAAGTTTTGATAAATCTCAAATGGAGATTATTATGCCGTAAGGCGTTTCCCTTTGAGATTAACTTCCCTGTATGCCACTGTGTAATGCCTTGAGCCGTTGATCCATTGTGTTAGACGATTAAAAGAATCTCTTCCGTCCGATCATTATAGGCGGTTGCGCATTGTAAGTCGGATCATTATATGCTGGAAGTTAGTTATCCCTGTATGCCACTATGTAATGTTACCGATTCATTATCCTCGCAGCGCATCACATCTGGCAAGCATGCACTCATCAGGTTACCTGTATTCCCATGTTTCTAATGGCGAATAGGTATAAGGAAATGTTACCCTGCATGATATCCAGGGCAGCCACAGTCGATGTAATATCGAGCGGAATGGGCGGGACAAGGAACGGTGCACTGCAACTGGTAAGCTTCTAGGATTATTGTGGGGTATTTTTTTTTCAATTACCATTTTGTTTTACGTTCTGATTACTAAGATGCAGTTTTCTGTGACTTGCAGATGTATGCAGAATTGCAAGTGCTTTCACCGTTGGTTCCTGCTCGAGAGGTTTACTTTCTTCGATTCTGCAAACAGCACGCTGAGGGCGTATGGGCAGTGGTGGATGTATCTGTTGATGGCCTTCGAGATAATTCGCCTGCGGGATTTATGAAATGCAGGAGGTTGCCTTCTGGTTGTTTGATTCAGGACATGCCCAACGGGTATTCCAAGGTTGTGCCCGAATCCTATATCGCTGATAATGGGGAATAGGAATTATCAGGCGGGTACAGTAACCAATTAATCTCAGATGTAATGTATATGTGTTTGATGAAATATCAGGTGACATGGGTAGAGCATGCGGAGTATGATGTTCGTGGAGTGCACAGGCTTTACCGTTCTCTGTTAAATTCCGGGATGGCTTTTGGAGCACAGCGCTGGCTGGCAACTTTAAAACGTCAGTGTGAGTGCCTTGCTATTCTCATAGCAACAACGAACGTTTCAGCAAGAGATCCCACGGGTGAGAGCCACAGTGATGCCCTTTTCTTTTCTTTTTTATCGCACAGAGAACAACCAGATGTAGAAAATATATCAGGGCGGTTATCTAAATTTTTTTAGGTTCTTGATGATGGGTAAATTTAGGTTCTTGATGATGGTTGGAGTAAGCTTTTATGAGTGGAGTAAGCTTTTATGTTTTTTTATGATAAGTGAAGTGTTTCTTAGCAATTTTGGCCAATCTAAGTTTTTACTAAATTTGAAAACACAATTGTTTTCCTAAAATTCATCTTACGACACTAATTATGAGGAATGCATTCATCTGCATAGCCATACCGACTCCCAATGGGCGTCGCAGCATGTTGAGACTTGCGCAACGCATGACGGACAGTTTCTGTGCTGGAGTGAGTGCGTCGACTGTACACACCTGGAATAAGCTCTCTGGTAACATTGATGACGATGTTCGTGTTATGACAAGAAAGAGCGTCGATGACCCTGGAGAGCCACCTGGTGTCGTGCTGAGCGCGGCCACATCAGTGTGGCTTCCTGTTTCTCCGCAAAGATTATTTGATTTCTTGAGGGATGAGAGACTCAGAAGCGAGGTAAGGAATAATTGGACTCAATAATTCATAGCATGGCATTGTTTTTTCTGTTTCGTTTCATCCACAGCCAGTACTCTCTACTGACCACTAATAAAAAAAAAAAACTGGAGCAGTGGGATATACTGTCAAATGGAGGTCCAATGCAAGAAATGGCTCACATTCTGAAAGGACAAGATCCTGGCAACTGTGTTTCTCTTCTAAGAGCAAGCATATGTTCCTTTTCTTTTTCTTCGAAATGCTTCTTGGAGAATAATTCCTCTCATGAAACCCTAACCTTAACTGTGAATGTTTTCGATTTTAGGCCATGAATTCCAACGAAAGCAGCAACATGTTGATCCTGCAAGAGACTTGCACAGATGCATCGGGGTCTCTTGTAGTTTATGCTCCAGTGGACATCCCAGCCATGCATGTGGTTATGAGTGGGGGTGATCCAGCTTATGTTGCCCTCTTACCCTCTGGCTTTGCCATTCTTCCAGACGGACCAGAATGCAGGCCCCTTGCACTAAACCCTACTGGAAAGGGCGTTGGAGTCAACAGCCCCCGTGTGGGAGGATCTTAACAGTTGCATTCCAGATATTAGTCAACAGCTTGCCAACAGCCAAACTCACAGTAGAATAAGTGGAGACAGTGAACAACCTCATATCCTGTACCGTGCAGAAAATCAAGGTAGCTCTGCACTGTGAAGATGCTTGACATAAATCTCTCCCTCTTAATCCTCACTGTCTAGTTTTTTTGTGTCCCCATAAGCTTTTTTGTTTTTGTTTGGTCCATGCCAATCAATGTTTAACGTGCAAGGTAAGGGGAGTTGGCATTGGCACTAGGCAGTTATGAGGGGATCTCAACACCAATTTGCTCGCATTGAGCTGGGTGTTGATTTGTCCCTCATAGTAACAGCCACAACCACCTCCTCCTGCCTGCTTTCACCTTTGTCTTGGGATGGACAGCAATGGGATTACTGAGATCACATGATATATGTAACTGAAAAAAATTCATGAAGGATGCGTAGTGGAGTCAAGAACGCACCACATATATCCTTGCCAAGTGGTAAACAAAACTGAAACCAGCCAGACAAAGCTTCTTTCCTTGGCAATACAATTATCAAACAAACATGATGTTTGCACAAGTTTTACCACCATGCAAGGGTACTGGTTGGGGTATTGACTCCCCGCAAAATCTTAATCGTTTACTACTCTCATCTTTCAGTTAAACTCAATCATCCATTCATGTACATGATATGACATGACGACATTGATATTATTTAGCTTAATTGCAGGTTTTGGATGATAGGCTTTTGCATTTTTGTTCACTTATCAGGGTAGGTATGTTGTTTCTTTTGCTTGTTTAAATTCTGTTTATAATTCATTTCCTTTGTGCATAAGCCTGTGCATTAATGTGGTGTAGCAAAGGTTAATGCCTACAAGAATTGACAGTGTTAGTCAAATTTTTTTGGTTTCCTACATAAAAATCAAGCAGGTTTTGTTTTGAAAGCCCTTTTTTTCACTGCAATACAGAAAGTTGGTATGGACATTTTAGCCTTTTAACTGTGTGCTATCAATTACATATTTGAATTCAAGCAGAATAGTGAATGTGTCGAGCATGTTATATCATATAATACAAAACATTGACAATGATAATGAATATTTTCATGTTTTCATATAACATATCTGGAGTAAGATAACAACGTGATTGCTTTCTTTTGCTACAGTGCATTGAGCCTTATTGTTGAATGTGTCGAGCATTTCATTTTTCCGACTTCCAGTAATTTGGTTACTATCTAATGTAGTTCATCAACATTTTTCGATAAGCACCATGCTGATTGGTAGCACCATGTTGATTGGTTTGCTTTGAAATAAATAGCCGCCCAGAAGGTGGCCCGACCTTTTATAAAAATTCAACAATTCCAACTTCATAAGTCTATGTCAGATTGTTCTTGAATTAGTGAATTCTCTTGGTTTCCTAGGGTTTGTGGTTGTTCTTGGGTTAGGATCCATGTTTTATTTCCATTTTAGTTTGTCTCAGAGTATATGTCTGCTTTGATTTCCTATTTTCCTTGTTCTTCAAATTTGTTTTCGAGGGTTTAGTACGGGAAAATCTCCATTTTATTTAAGGCGGTGTGATCGCGATTGCATTGCCTAAAAGTGGTTTTTTTGAAAGAGATTGATAGTAATTTTTTGTTGTGGTTTTGGATTTTCTGTTTTGATGTTTGGGCTTTGGTCTTATGCTTTCGTTCTTGCTCTCTGTGCTGTAGATCGCTCTTTTCCTTGAATCATGGCTCGTACGAAGCAGACAGCACGGAAATCTACCAGAGGAAAGACTCCAAGGAAGCAGCTCGCAACAAAGGTAACGGCTTTCCTATATTTCTTCCGTTGCATCTTTGGTGGAGTTAATTGAGGCGTGTTGTTTTTATTGTGGCATTTTATTCTGAAGCTCCTTTTTTAAATTAGGTTGCTCGTAAATCTGCTCCCACGACCGGAGGTGTGAAGAAGCCTCATAGATATCATCCCGGAACAGTTGCTCTTCGTTATGTACACGCAGTTTAAATTTGCTTCGGATTCTATCGATATGTTTACAATGTTTTCTTTATAGTATATGTATCTTATTGCAAATTGTTTAATCGAGTATCAGAAGAGCATGGAGTTGCTAATTTGGAAGCTGCCATTTCAAAGGCTTGTGAGGGAAATTGCCCAGGACTTCAAGGTAACTTGTCACCTTTCTCGTTAAAATGTTAGCTTAATTGGCGACCCATTTAAATGAATTGCTTGGTACTTTGTTCTGGCGGTGGTACTTGTCTAATTATTTTGTTTTATTGTGTTCAGACGGATCTGTGATTCCAGAGTCATGCTGTCTTGGCACTTCAGGAGGCTGCAGAGGCCTATCTTGTCAGTCTGTTTGAAGATACTAACCTCTGCACCATACATGCGAAGAGGGTGACCATCGTGCTGAAAGACATTCAACTTGCAAGGCGTATCCGTGGGGAAAGGGCCTAGGCCTGTTTTCACGGTGATGATTTGTAAAGGTCGGATTTTTCTGGGGGAGAATTCTGTAGCATGTACATATATTTGATGAAGGAAGCTTTTTGTAGAAACGCATTGTAGATTGCAGGATTCTGTAATGTCGTATAATTGAAGTTTACATTGACTACAGTGGATTTTGTGGATTTATGACTTCTAATGTAATGTCGTATAATTGAAGTTTACATTGACTACAGTGGATTTTGTGGATTTATGACTTCTAATTGAATGGGTCGACTCGAGCTAATTGTAGCTGCTTATTAATATGGAACTTTTTGCCATTCGAAGCCATGTTTTTTGAACCCATACTGCATGTTGATGCTTGTTAAGCTCTTCATTATTATACAGTATAATTATTGTTTATCAATGTTGAAGTGCTATATGTGTCTTCATGTATAAATTTAATTTGTTTTTCGGTAGACCACATTCTTCGTGATTTATATTCTGCATTTTCTATTACTTTACACTGATAATATTCTGCACTTTCTATTACTTTTCACTGATAATCGACCGCAATACAAGATGTTGTATGACGATGTCTTTTATCAATGTTAAAGTGCTATATGTGTCTTCATGTATAAAACTGGTTGTTGAACAATAATTTATCCTGTCTGCAAGAGAGGGCTGTTGGGCTGTTTTATCTTGTCTGCAAGAGAGGGCTGTACATTTGCCAAAATTCTTCAGAGTGGAACTTGTTTATATGTTTTTTAATAATTGACTTTGAAGTTTACAAATAGTTGGATGGATTTTATTTGCTAGGCTGAAGCGATTATTCTACAAATCCACTACGGTTGTGAGCAATGAGTATTTATAATTATGTTATTAAATATTTGGATGGATTTTATCAGCAAGGCTGAATCTACCATTTTGTGCAGTCTTGCGATGTGTTAGCAAAAATATGTTCTTGAATATTTGCATGGATTTTATCTGCCTGACTGTTTATCTGTCGGACTGAACTGAGTGATTATGGAATGTTTAGTGGTTGTATCAATTTGTTCGGAAAATTTTGTTTTTGAATACTTAGGAAGAGATTAGTTTGCAATGCGCAATAGTTGTAAGCAATCTGTTTGCAAAAGTGCAAGTTGTTGCAATGCTTAGGTGGGAAGTTTCTTTTGGAAAATTGTTTTGCCATTGTTTTTGTGATGGTGCAGTTTTAGCTAGTATTCATTTTTATTCCTTGTGAAATTTTATTCATTCTTTCCATATGGCCCATTCATTGTCAGTTTGTTAAATTTTATTCATTCTTTCCATATGGCCAATTCATTGTCAGTTTGTTGTTGCAGTCTCGTCGTGGCCACACTCGGCGAGCCACAATGTGGCTAACTCATTATTGTCAATTTAGTGCATCTCGGCCACTTTGTCAATTTAATGATGACTTGAAGAAAATCTTCAAGTGTCATGTTTCGTTATCCAGTGTGAATTTTTATGTCTTCTTCCGATGTGGCCAAATCATTATCAATTTAATGCATCTCGGCCACCGTGTCAGTTTACAACACATGTTGGTTGAAGAGTTTCATGGTTAACTGTGAATTTTTATGTCTTCTTCCCATGTGGCCAAATCATTGTCAATTTAGTGCATCTCGGCCACCATGTCAGTTTACAACACATGTTGGTTGAAGAGTTTCACGGTTAACTGCTTAACACTCTGTTCTGATTTTTCATGAAACCCTCATTCCCAGTTTTCAGGAATCATTATTCTCAGTTTTCCAACCAAATTACTCTTTAAATAAAAGAATGAAACACTCGTTCTCAAATAAAAATGTTCTCATGTAAAAGATAGAAATACTTGTTCTCAGTGTTCTACCCAAATTTGAAGAAATACTTGTTCTCAGTGTTCTACCCAAATTTGAAGAAATACTTGTTCTCAGTGTTCTACCCAAATTTGAAGGGTTACCACCAAGTTTGAAGGTTTTAACGCAATAGCATTTTTAATGCTCAATTTGAAGGGTCTGGTTTTTTCTGGGTACTACAATTTTTCTGAATAATGGAAATTTCCAGCTTATTTGCTTATATCAAACATTTGTGTAGGGTTTCAACCAATTAACATTTCATTTAGTATGTATATACAAATCAATGATTTTGGGATCAAATTCCACAAAACAATTCTATAGATGCTCTTCAAATTCCTTCAAGCTTTTGAAAGTAAAACCAATGAATTATCAAATTTTACTATAATAAAAAACAATTAGAAAGCCTTTAGCCATCCCAAATTGCTCATCCTTTAGGTTTGAACCAACATCTCTTCTAGAAAAATTCAACAATTCCAATTTAATAATCCTATAGGCCTATCTTTGTACCTTTTGGGACAATTGCTAGTTACGTCGTAAGGCGTTTCCCTTTGAAATGAATTGCCCCAGCCGTCGCCGTGTCCTATTGTTAACCGTGGATTTGTGGTGTTAGACGATTGAACAAAGTTTGATTGTTGATCCAAAACTGAAACGGTTCATGAAACTGAAACGGTTCATGAATTTTCAAGGACCAGAGAGTCTGCTCAATAGCAGCGGCAAGATGCCTTTGCCATGGAACACATCGAAGCCTCGATACTGTTTCCTCGCAAGCAGAACACCACATCGACCCTGGCAGCGCGCAAAAATACATATGAAAAGAAACAGATGCCACTCAGACCGCCAGCAACGATCAGAGGAAATTTTTCCACAGGGGAGCGATGTCTCCGTCCTCTGCAGAAACAGGGTGCTTCAATGAATAAACACAGCGTATGCATTCTCTCCTTGTTTTTACAGATAATTTATATGCTGCAAACATGTCATTCCCTCAATTGGGTTTATTACAGTGAAATGTGGCTAGGGGGCAACAGGTTATCAGCCTCTCTGCTCAACCATCGAATTTTTTTTAAGTGGATACCCTTTTTTGGTACGTTCAGTTGGAAGTGTGAATCAGGATTTGGTTTTATTGTTTTTTCCATCACAGAGCGACAGATTTATCCCGGCAAGAGGATCCATCGATTTGGAGGTAGCTAGATTCATGATCACGCAGAAGCAAAAGGACAGTGATGATACCCATGTCCTCTCCCCTTCCCCCTCCTCTTCCAGAAAAGCATACAAGAAGGAGATGGCAGCCACTTTATTGAAGAATGCCCGTGCTGCGGACAACAATTACAGAATTCTTTCTTTCAATGGAAAATCATCGACTATTTCCCAGGCTTCACAAGAAAATGTGCTAGCTAATTTCCCTATTTCTAGAAGAGCACGCAGATATATTGCTCAGGTAGGCCTGGATTTCATATTTTTTTACAGTCATTTTCACTAGATATTCCATAATCAAATCTTGAATACCATTGATGTTTACTCGTTATTGAATCAAAGCCCTTGATCCTATTTTCAATTGCAGCATTATCCCATATGGAGGAATGTGCTACACAGATTTTTTTCTTTTTCATTTGTAACGCTGAAATCGCTACCACACCCATTCCAATTTCTTAATTTTTTTTATAACAGAATGATGTTAGAAATCATTTCAGTACAGGAAAAGTACCCCTTTGCAAACAAAGCCATGATAACATTTTTTTTTTTAACCATTGATATACTCTTCGGACACCACAAAAACTACATAGTATTTGGGGTTTTTGTTATTAGTACACTGGATATGCCTATCTGAGGACCATTGTCCTTTGTCCCTTTTTTTTCACCTAGTAATTTAACTTATCCATGTTGATTGCAGTCTGCAGATAGAACCCTGGATGCGCACGACGTTCTGGATGATTATTACTTGAATCTATTGGATTGGAGTTCCACCAATGTTTTGTCCATAGCCCTGAACAACACTATATACTTGTGGCATGCTTCTGATAGCTCTATATCTGAGCTTCTGATTGCAGATGAAGAAGAGGGCCCCGTTACCAGCATTAGTTGGGCACTCGATGGGACGCAAATTGCCGTTGGGTTGAATAATTTTGTTGTACAGTTATGGGACTCGCAATCTAATAAAAGGGTAAATAAAACCTGTTTATCTCTTCCAAGGTTTTCTCATTCTAAGATAACCAACAACATTTATGTTTTACGGACAAACTGAAACAGGAAGATTTTATTAACTCGTTTGATAGCTTTCTTCTACCATATTTTGCCCCCTCAAGATCTCTGCAGTAATTTCTATGCCTCTGTTATTTTTCAGAATTATATGTTCAAGTATGATAGTGTCCACGGACAATGGAAGCATCATGAAGTCAAGGTCAAAGACTCGAAAACTTTACTCTTTGGAGAAACATCTGTTGCTATATTTGGTTTGAGGTAAAACACTTGTTTATGGAGATCAATGAGAGTTTCATAGGTCAGTTACTGCTTGAGCTTAGGCATGAATAGAGTGTGACTGCTTGAGCTTAGGCATGAATAGAGTGTGAGCGCTGACATTGTCTATTTCTTCCCATTTGTCTAACTGTTCACATTTTGGTTTGAAAACTATAGAAATCCCGAGGAAATACCATGGGGCGAGGTCGACGCAGAGTATGTGGTTGAATCTACAGGTGTCTTCACCGATAAAGAGAAAGCAACTGCTCACTTGAAGGTTTGAATATTACCATTCCACAATTCAATTATAATTGATTTTTTCCTTCAAAGTTTATCCGACATGCTACTAATTAAAAATACAATGTACCTAAAAGTTGATAAATGATATTTGAGGTAACTAAGGAGTTGTCACATGCAATACCGCTCCCTCCCTACATGAGCAAGGAGATTTGGCAATAGCATGTCTCAAGTAAAAAAATTACCTCAGCTGCTTCAAGATAGCCATGAGAAACCTGAAATGTTT
Organism: Pinus tabuliformis; assembly: GCA_031772625.1. Lineage (NCBI taxonomy): Eukaryota > Viridiplantae > Streptophyta > Pinopsida > Pinales > Pinaceae > Pinus > Pinus tabuliformis. The sequence continues at coordinate 388,783,880 of CM062816.1, read as the reverse complement.
GAAATGTCTTCTCTTCATGGGAAGTTATGATCAGGACCTTGCCTGAACAAAACTTAGTATGACCAGGGTCTTACCTGAGCAACAAACAGTGAGACTACCACCTTACCATGTCAAGTGACAAAATACAGCTTGTTACCATTACTTTCACGCAGTCATGAAAGTGCACTGTTGTTCGAAACCTAGGGCTCATGATTTTCCTATCTTTACATCCAAATTATCTCTTTGTAAAGCCCACTCTGTTAAGCCAGAAATGTTATCAAGGCTTGATTTGCTTTCTTCAAATCCTGCTCGATCATTATATACGGTATCTTTCAAGAATATTTGAGTTCATTTGCATAATGAATACATTATTCTTTGGCAAAGTCCGCTTGTGTAATATATACATTATTCTTTGCTAAAGTCCTTTTAAATGAGCAATTTTTCTCTTCTTCCTTATTTATCTATCTAGGAGGAATTCTTCATTGAAATTTAGGCATATCTGCACATCATTCTCTTGATGAATTTTGGATCGTCTACCTGAAGATTGTTCTTCATTTTGCATTTTTTTTTCTTCGATTTATTCCCAACAGCATTTATGTTTTACGGACAAACTGGGATAGGAAGATTTTATTAACTTGTTTGATAGCTTTCTTCTACCATATTTTGCCCACTCAAGATCTCTGCAGTAATTTATGTGCCTCTGTTATTTTTCAGAATTATATGTTCAAGTATGACAGTGTCCACGGACAGTGGAAGCATCATGAAGTCAAGGTCAAAGACTCAAAAACTTTACTCTTTGGAGAAAAATCTGTTGCTATGTTCGGTTTCAGGTAAAACACTTGTTTATGGAGATCAATGAGAGTTTCTTAGGTCAATTATTGCTTGAGCTTAGGCATGAACAGAGTGTAAGTGCTGACATTGTCTATTTGTTCCCATTTGTCTAACTATTCACATTTTGGTTTGAAAACTGTAGAAATCCTGAGGAAATACCATGGGGTGAGGTCGGCGCAGAGTATGTGGTTGAATCCACAGGTGTCTTCACCGACAAAGAGAAAACAACTGCTCACTTGAAGGTTTGAATATTACCATTCCACAATTCAATTATAATTGATTTTTTCCTTCAAAGTTTATCCGACATGCTACTAGTTAAAAATACAATGTACCTAAAAGTTGATAAATGATATTTGAGGTAACTAAGGAGTTGTCACATGTAATACCGCTCCCTCCCTAAAGGCTATTAACATATCTAATTTTGTAAATTTCAAACGGTATAAAGTGCAACAATGGAAATTACAATTTGGACCCCATATAATAAAATTTTTTTGTTGATTTCTAATAGGCAGGTGCTAAAAAAGTTGTTATCTCAGCTCCAAGCAAGGATGCGCCTATGTTTGTTGTTGGGGTTAATGAGCACCAATACAAATCTGATTTGAACATTGTTTCAAATGCAAGTTGTACTACTAACTGCTTGGCTCCCTTGGCTAAGGTTTGCAATGATATTTTTACTAAATTATCACAGTTTTCATTGTATAGGTGTCTTTATATGAGAAAAATTACATATTGTTGGGGAGGAACTATATGTTAAAAGAGAACAAAAACACTATGTTTTCTCTGGCAGGTAATCAATGACAAGTTTGGCATTGTTGAAGGTCTCATGACAACTGTCCATTCCATCACAGGTACACTTACTATGAACTAGTATTATGCCCTTGAATCTTATTGATACAAGGCGTTTGCAAGCTGCATTGACTTATGTTTCTGTATGTAAACAGCAACATAGAAGATAGTTGATGGCCATCAAACAAGGACTGGCGAGGTGACAGAGGAGCTAGTTTTAACATTATTCCTAGCAGTACAGGAGCAGTTAAGGTAGGAAGAAACAAATTATCAATGATGATTAAACATATTTAAAACCATCAGTAAATATTTTATTCTGGTGATTATCATTCACATTAAACACTTTATAAGGTTAGTTTTATTGATTTACTTCTCAGACAATTCTTTCGGTCATTCTTTTCATGTATAAAAATTACCTCAGCTGCTTCAAGATAGCCCTGAGAAACCTGAAATGTCTGAAATGTCTTCTCTTCATGGGAAGTTATGATCAGGACCTTACCTGAACAAAACTTAGTATGACCAGGGTCTTACCTGAGCAACAAACAGTGAGACTACCACCTTCCCGTGTCAAGTGACAAAATACAGCTTGTTACCATTACTTTCACGCAGTCATGAAAGTGCACTGTTGTTCGAAACCTAGGGCTCACGATTTTCCTATCTTTACATCCAAATTATCTCTTTGTAAAGCCCACTTTGTTAAGCTTGTCTGTTTCTATTTTCCACTGGTGTTTGTTCATCCTTATGGTTACCCTTGACAGTTAGGTGACTGTTAGGAGAGCAAATGGGAAGTACCACTTCTTTATAGTAGGCACAACAACACAGTTGCTTGACATTGGATCCCATTTGAATTTAATATTTTTTATTTCTTACCTAATTTTCGCATTTTATCATATTGTCCCATGCTTAGGGTGATTAGGTTTTATTTGTTTATTGGATTTCTTTGGAGAAACATTAACTGTGTACTTGCAATTGGTTAATTCTCTGTAATCTAGTTGGGTTCTGCATATTTTTCTTCTAATTTTGTTAATATGAATCCCCACCAGCATCACCTTTTATGTTCTCACAGCTACTAATTGTGATTGTATTTTTGAAGGTTGTTGGCAAGGTTCTACCAGCTCTCAATGGAAAGTTGACTGGAATGGCCTTCCGAGTACCCACACCAGATGTTTCAGTTGTTGATTTGACTGTTGGACTTGAGAAGTCTGCCACTTATGACTAGATCAAGGCGACCATTGAGTAAGTAGTCTCAGTTACCCCCTAAGAAGAGGAAGGGAAGAGGATATATTCAATCTCTGTCACGAATAAGTTTCGAGGTTGTGTATTTCATTTTAACTATATATGGTACATTTCATTTTATAGGGAGGAATCTGAGGGAAAATTGAAAGGAATTCTTGGTTACACAGAGGACGCTGTGCTAACCTTGTGCCATATAGAGACTTGACAACTAACAACCCAAAAAACTTCAAGAACTTGAAGAAGATATAGTATATTGGGTAAGATTTATTGTTTCCAATTCCAGAAGAGAAAAATCCTTTCTCACTCATGTCACAATTTTCACTCATACGTCTCTAAAGTTAAGAATTGTACTTATCAGCGGTCCAAAGCATTCACGGGCTTAGGGATCGTTTCACTACCTTTGTTGAACAGGGAATGATAATTTTGTATTGGGAGAAACATATAAAGAGCACTGTTCATTGAAGTTTTTTCAAGATTTTGTCAAGATTATTGAATGTATTAGAACTAATTCAGAATCTATTACTATTATTTTCAGTATCTTGTTCTTTTTTTCCTTCATTTCATTGGATAAATCATAAAAGGTTTTATTCAAGCTTTGATTCTGCCATTTTTTTGTTACCAAATTTTGAAATATTTACATATTGCATACCTTGTTTTCACTAAAACAATTTGAAGGAGAATACCAATCATTCTCTCTATTTTTGGAAAAATAAAATAGCTTAATATTGAAACTTATCTTCTTTTTACTGTGTTAAATTTGGACTTGCCTCCATCCACTTTCTTAGTTGGGAGCCTGAAAATTACTGTGCAGAATATCTTTCATGGAGATATCAAACCAGAAAACCTTATGGTTGGCAGCGATGGAACAGTTAAGATTTCTGACTTCAGTGTTAGCAGGATGTTTGAGATAAGAAAGTTGCTCTCTGAGTGTACCTTCCTTTCTGATAGTGAATGTGTTCTAAACATGACCTCTCAAACTGCACCATTTCATAGTTATAGACAATTACAAATGCCTACTATTGACTATTGTTAGGTGAGTATTTTTTATTAAATGTTAACGTTGGACAATGAGGATTCAATTACTGGGAGGAAATGTTTTACAAAATCCAATGTTCCTTTGGATGTATACACGGCAGCAATGATAAGCTTCGAAGGTCTCTTGGTACTCCTGTTTTTACTGCACCAGAATGTTGCCTAGGTAGAGTGCTTGAAACTTTGCTAGTTATACAAATACCGTCTGCTCAAGATTTGGACAATCATTGCTGCTAATTTGTACTGTATTCATATCTTCGATGATATATTGTCCATCTTGTTTGTTGTCAGATTACATTCTTATACTCGACATATATTATATTTTAAATTCATGCTTGTTCTCTTGTAAATAAAAGCCTGTTCAATGAAATGAAAGACCAGAGGAAAGGAAGAAAGGGTCACATGTTAAAGGACAGATACTTCAGTTGTCAAAATAGGCCTGACAATTTTTGTTGCCTGTTTTCAATAGGCTTGACATATCATGGTAAAATTGCTGATGTGTGGGCATTGGGTGTGGCACTATACTGCATGGTGTTAGGTTCTTATCCCTTCATTGGTGACTCCTTGCAAGGCACATATGACAAGGTAAATGAATCTCTGCTGCTTTTGACTTTTCAAACAGGCCGGATGGAGGGAAATACTTATTTTGTTGTTACTAGTGGTGGCTTAGATTGTTCATGATCCACTAGTGGTGGCTTAGATTGTTCATGATCCACTTGTACTTCCAGAGGATATGAATCCAGCACTTGCAAACTTACTGGAAGGTCTTCTTTGCAAGGGTAAGTGACTTTTCTCAATTGAATGTTTTACAGAGCAGATTTTAATTTTAAGAGTTGCATTGCTGCAAATTTTGAAATTCACCATAATAATCAAGCTGCCACTATTGGATTTCACAGATCCGAAGAAAAGGATGAGCTTAGAGACTGTTGCAAGGCATCCGTGGGTTATGAAGGATTTCACGTCAACTGTGCAGGTATTGGGGAAATGTGAACAGGGTAGCTCCAGATATCATTCTAATCATCATGAGCAAACTGTAGCTTCCTCTGAAGCATTGTCAGAATCAGTTTAACAGGGATGTTTATGGTTTTTATTTTTAGATATTTCATGGCTGCTTAGTCATGGAAGAAATGTTGTGGTTCTTCAGAAGAGAGGGTTCCTTTTCTCATTGTATTTATATTGAGTTGCTCTATGATGCTTGTACATTGTATCTACCTGTATGACTTTAGATATTCAGCGGCATGCTTTAGTTGGACTTCCTTCTAATGCAATTGGGACCTCAATGGAATATTATTTGACAGTTCTAACCATTCAAATAATAATCAAGAATCACATGATATGGTGGCTAATGTTCAAACTTCAAACTTTCAAAGCACTTCACTGTCAAGAGCTCTGGGGGAATTCTTCAAGATATCGGTGTGTCAGTTGTAGATTATGTGCTGGTAAGGTTGCAGCAAGCAAGTTCAGTGTCTCTGTTGTAGAATATGTGCTGGTAAGATGTAGCAATCAAGTTCATCATACTAGGAATTCCCTGGTGTAATTCACAATAAAATAATATTGCAATTTGAGGCGGAGGGTTTTAAGCACCTTGTGCATGTAATAACTCTATTTATGATAGCTTATTTTTTACGGCTTTGTGCAACCTGTTTTCAAGCTAGGTTGGTTGCCAGTCCAAATATCTGCAGAGATCTTGGCCATTTCAAATTGATCTAGAATCGGTCAAGTTAGTTTTCTTGTAGTGGAATATTATAAAGACCTTTCCTTTTATGGTTGTGGTACACAACTTGACGAGTGTAACAATAGAAAAGCAAGCTAATTGTGTGGCCAGGTTTTTGATGGCAGTGATGGAACTGTCCCTGAATAAAATGGTCATATGGGGCTTCATATTTAGATTGTGATTTTTATTCTTATCTATTGATGATGCATCTGTATATTCACAAACGAAACCCAATAGATTCGTTGCTGATTTCTTGGAGCTGAGGGTTTCTATAACAAGATGATTGGTACCAGAAAGCCACCAAAGATGCGAGTTTGAATGGAGGATTTTGGGAAATCTCTAAACTGATTTTGTCTACTCATTTGCTACATGGCTGAGTTTGATCAGATTTCCAGTTGGTGCTTATACCAATCCATTGAACTGATAAGAAGGCATTAGAGTGTTGGTATTAAATGGCTGATTGAACTGTGGAACCTTGCTTGCGGATTGAGTTCCATTCCTTTTATATTGGCCTCTATTATTTAGTTATTGTGCAAGAAGCACTGGTAAGGAATCAACGCTTTAATTTATGCAGTGATATATGAATAGCCATTTCATGTTTTTGCTTGAAATTGCAATATCCATCTTTGTCTGAGCTTCAAATTTTAAGCTTTCGCAAGTGGGGTTAAAGTTCAGCAGTGAAGATGGTTGTATGTTAAGGCAACCACTAAAGTTAAATTTCTTGAGCCATGAATAAGCAATTGGAGCCATGTGCAAATCCCTGGGTGATTTTGACAACAGAAAAGTACGCGCTGTCATGACAGCTTAACCAAATGAAAGTCCTCGTGTTCAGTTGTTTGCCCCTCAAGGGTCACTTTAATTGTTCAAGTTGGCTGCTTCTTGTGTCTGATTCCTAGGCATTGTAATGTTTCTATCTGAGCTTTAGAAGGAAGCGATTTCAAAGAAAAATTGCAATTATTCTAGAACATGGAACTCAGATAGTGAAGATTGCAGACGAAGAGAGTTGAATGGGGAGATGCTGGAAATTTCGGGTATTGTACAAACTTGAAATGGTAACTCAAGTCAAAACTGAAATCTATATTACAGTTTTTGTATTCATTATGTATTCAAAACCAACTGTTTTTCAATTTTTAATTACACAATTTTTTTCATGTTTAACTTGCAACTAGATTGAGATGTTATGCTGTGCAAGGAAAGGAGACTTGGCATAAATGGCAGTTGCCTGTAATATTAGTTTTGAATGTGCTGGATTGTTGACACTGAAAATAATATTTCTTACACTTGGTGTGCATTTGGTCATGATAATGTCCATCGATATTTTGTTCCAGTTTTTTCGTGGCTTGTAAGTTCAATGCATTATATCTTTATTTGTGATGTTTTTCAAAATTTCCATTTTATCATTAAATTCTTTCTATTCATTTGTTGAGGATTTGGTAAATTAATATCTAACATTAAGAAAAATAAGATTCTCAAATCATTTTTGTGAGCAGCTGGAAAGGCATGACCCCTTTGAAAGTTGCAAGAGTAGGCACGTAGGCACAAGAAGAAGATCTAGAGCTGATGTTTGGGACATTTCTGAAGCATTGAAGACAGATAATGAATTTGGCATGCTTGCAACATTTAAAGTTGACAAGTTTGGGGATTCTTTCCAATTCTTTGGATTAGAATGCCGACAACCATTTTCTAAGAATTTTCTATCCCCGGGCATGTTCTTGTTTAGTCCATAATTTATGTTTTAATTTGCTAAATATACAATGAAATATAAAACAAATAAGTAAGCCAAATCCCCTTCAATCAATGTTCTAAAAAGGTGTGAGCATTGTGAGTCATCTGCCATGCTCCAGTGTTTATGTTATTGAAGAAACATAGAATGACTAAATGTTGAACCAATTGTTTCAGTTACTAGGCTTTTCTATCCGTTGAAATTCCTGCAATTACAGTCTTTTGACACAGAGGCTTCCCTTCTGTATGGACCTGATCAAAGGCACTCTCCTTGGATGTGACATGCTTGAGATTAAAATCTTGAATTGAGTCAACTTCTGCCTTGCTTAACATGACAAAGCTTTCCACCCCCAAAGCTATGATATTTTTGTCCCTTTTCTTCACCAAGTGTTTGCCTGTTGTGAACACAACCTCTACATGCAGATTGCTCTCTGTAGTTTGGTTAACAAAAAACAATTTTCTACTTAGACCAGGAATGTAAAAAAGTGTTTTTGAACATAAACTTTACCAGTTAGATGTAGTGTTAAAGACCACCACAACAAATGTCAAAGCAATTTGTAGTGGTAATTAAATATCTCTTGCTTGCGTTAATAGAGAACGATTTTCATGGGCGCATTTTTAAAGAACATATCATTAGCTTAGTGTTAATGCATTTAAAAGATCGTATTACAATTCTGTTTCAATTTCCTTTATGTTTTCTCTTTTTTTCTGTTTCAATTTCCAGTTTTTAAAGTTGAAATGAGCTCTAATCTACAATGCTATGTATTGATAAACACGAAAAGACCTTTATCCCTGACAAAGTTTTTCCTAAATTAATAGATTGCTAACATTTGTTATCTATAATTTTCACAACAAAATCTGTGAGCATTCAAGTTGTCTGTAAATTTCAGATATCAGCGAGAAGAAGCAAAAATTGAAGCTTTGGTAAATCTCAAGACTTCCAAATCTGAAGCTGCAACCAAAAATCTTAAGTTATAAGGAGTGTGCCTATAAATATTGGTACACATTTAGGAATATTTCTATAATTCTGGTCATTTACAACATTTAGAAAAAGTGAATAGACATGTTGATATTTAGGTCATTGACCTAATGCACACACCATATGGATAATAGATTTCCGCACTTTATGCCTTACGGCGTTTCCTTTGCAACATCTGGTGCAAATGCTAGTATACTCTGTTTATCTCAATGACCAAATAATCTCAAGGGATTCATCTTACCAGCGCATTTCCTTTGAAAGCCACTTCAGTCTAAAACCCAGTTCTTCTAGAACTTGCTCGAGATATATTGCAAACGCATTTTTAAAATATTAAAAGCAAATATTTGATGCACACCATACTCTGGTTTAGCTAATGCTACCATAGAATACGGGGTAGGCAGCATTCATTATCCATGTACTAATCAAGGAAATTGAGTGAACTCCAGTCTCAACAAGCATCCCAATTCCTACAAACTAAACACTGACCTGCTGCAACTCCACTGTGCATATATTTAGCATTTGCTTTCTAAAAATTATCTCCACCTTTTTTGTGCAAGGATTCACACCTGCAATTATGAAGAAACCTTCGAGAAGGTGCCCTGCAGAAGCCACAACCAGATGGGAAGAACCATAAGGTGACCAACCTCGTCCTGATCCCCTTGCTTCCTACCAGCACCCGTCCTTTTAAACCAAAAAAACACAAATTGAAATTGAAAAAACTTCACTGGAAACTTGACAATACTGACCATTTTTGGCTGCTTTTGATGCCTGGATCACTGTATTTTATGCTGTATGGATCAGTTATTGTTACACTTACATTGTTTTCCCCTATGCTGCACACAATAATATTTTTTGAGGTATCCTGCATTGATATTCATGTGGTCAGCGACTCAGCATGAGTGAAATGATAAATGGACTTCACAAGAAATCCTCAGGGTGGAAGAAACACTCTCAGAACATCTGTGCAGAGGAAAGGGGAGAGGATTGGAAACCTCCTCTGTTCTTCTTTGGAGTGAAACCATGGTGTCGGTGGAAAAAGTCACAAGGAACTCGGATGCAATGGAACGATCTCCACCATTGAATGTGAAGGCAATGTGATCTTGTTAAGTTGAGCCTGTGTGTGAGACTGCTGTTGTTTTTTCCTCTTTGCCAATAAATGAATAGACAGACTCCTGCTGGACCCTCGTACAGGGTGCCTCATAAACGATTTGCCCAATAACATCTGCAACATGAGAGATAAACATGGCTAAAAATTCCACAGAAAAAATAGAAAAATAAAATGTTAAAGTTACCGTGTCGTAAATTGAAAATTATTTGAACTAAATTAATTCAAAGTCAGCTATAATAATACCTCTGAGGTTTGGATTATTGGACAACCAGCCACCTTCAACCAAGTCAAGTGACTGGGCCGTTAAAGGGAAGCCGACAAACACTTAAATTCTCTGCAATTCTCGAGAGTCGAGACCCCATTCCTTCAGGTTCCGTAGGTCACCCAGCGAAGGCATCACCATGTCCAGCAAAGGGTTTCCTACCCACAGAATTTCTAAACGACTGGGGAGCTCAATTACATTTGGCAATTCTTTGAAATTTGTGCCCATCAATTTCAATGTTTTCAGGGACCTTTGATGTGTCAGTTGCCAGGGTCATACTTCAACTTTTTTACAGCGGGTAAGATCTATATGCTTGAGCGTTCTTATATTTCCAAATGTTTCACTACTGATTGTTAAATTAGAACAAAAGGAAGCACTAAAATATTTAAGGCTGGTTAAACTCCCGAAAGAATCTGGGAGCCTGTGCAATTTCTCGCACCACCTCAGGTCCATGCGGCGGAGGTTAGTCAGGCTGCCTAAGGAATCTGGCAGCCTTTCCAATTTCATGCACTTAGACAGGACCATGCTGTGGAGGTTAATCAAGCTGCCGAAGGAATCTGGCAGCCTCTCCAATTTCTTGCAACAACTCAGGTCCATGCGGCGAAGGTTCGTCAAGTTACCTAAGAAATCTGGAAGCCTCTCCAATTTCATGCACTTAGACAGGACCATGCTGTGGAGGTTATTCAAGCCGCCGAAGGAATCTGGCAGACTCTCCAGTTTCTCGCACCCACTCAGATCCATGCGCCGGAGGTTCGTCAAGCTACCGAAGGACTCTGGCAGCCTCTCCAATTTCTCGCACCACTCCAGGTCCATGTGGTGGAGATTAGTCAAGCTAGCTAAGGAATCTGGCAGCCTCACCAATTCCTTGCACCGAGAAAGGTTCATGGAGTGGAGGTTCGTCAAGCTACCAAAGGAGTCTGGCAGCCTCTCCAATTTTGCGCACCTAGACAGGTCCATGTGGTGGAGATTCGTCAAGCTACCAAAAGAATCTCGCAGCTTCTCCAATTTCCTGCACCTATGTAGGTCCATGTGCTGGAGATTCGTCCAGCTACAGAAGGAATCCTCCAGCCTCTTCAATTTCTTGCACCCACGCAGTTCTATGTGGTGGAGGTTCGTAAAGCTACTGAAGGTATCTGGCAGGTTCACCAATTTCTCGCACCCAGAGAGGTTCATATGGTGGAGAATCGTCAATTTACCAAAAGAATTTGGTAATGACTTCAATGGACCCACATGTAACACCAAGGCCCTCAACGAATTCAAATGACCGAATTCTTCTGGCAATCTAGCAAGAAAGGAAGAATCAATGACGATCCTTTCCAGGTGCTTCAGCTGCCCTATGGACTTTGGAATGCTGGACAGCCTGCTCGCATCAACAATCTCTAATTCCTGCAACTGTAAAGGTGCCTGGAAGATCAAGCAAGTATTTCTAGTATAAGAAAAAGATATATACACTGTAACAACGACAAATATGATTATCATGAGAAAAACCGTCAGACATCATTGGAGACCGGGGCTATTATGCAATATCAATAGGTAATGACCACACAAATTAACTCAAAAAGTTTAGATTTACCTGCGATTTGCCTCGCCACAATGTTTCCAATACTCTCCCCTCCACTTTCAAAACCCTCAAATTCTTAATTGTAATCCAGGACGGTATGCAAGTGTAGGGCAATCACGCCAGGAAAGCCATATGAGATTTGGAGAGCGCACCCGCAAAATACGATCCAACAGGTGCCCTTTAGCCTCAACAAGTTGCAAATTAATGACACCAATACCAAGAAAACAATCAAGTTTATCGTACAGTCTGTTGCAAAACTGCATCGCTCGGTTTCCCAACGTCTGATAATTCCTTTGGTACCATGACAACTTTTGTGAGCTCGTGCTATGCCCTTCAGGGAGCAGCCCAATTCCGCGTGCTTCGGTTAAAACCTGTTCATTGGGTTGCAGAATTAATAAACTGTACACAGCTTCCTATGTTTAAATTTAAATATTTTGAAGGTGAAAAACAATGGATAAATGGAAAACTGTATACAGATTTCTACAGAAGAAAGGTGAACTATTTAAAAAGTTTGAATGATTGGGGACTTACATATGATTGCTTGTGCAACCAATCATGAATGTTCCCGGTGGGACGCCAAAGACGGCGCGGCGATTCTTCCTCTGCAATGTCTCTTCCCAAGTCTCGGAGTTGATCGTGCATATGTATAACATTTTTATCATCGACTTCAACCAGACATTTGCCCTCTAAATTTGTAAGCCCCAGCAATCCGTTCCAGCCTGATTCGTTCCAAACTGCTACGGCACTCGCTTTGTTTTCCCCTTATGAAAAAAAAGGCGATATCTAAAAAGATCTTCCGCTCCACTTCGCTGAGTGCGTCGTAACTAATTTTTAACCTGCTCTTTATATCAGGTGAAACTTTTATTTGAACCTTTAATTCATAAAGTTTAGCCTCCCAATAAAGTTCAGGTTTTCCAAAGAGAAGTGCCCCAAGCACTTTCAAAGCTAAAGGCAGTCCATCGCATACCTCAAGAAACCGATCTAGAAGATCTTCAAATCCGTGCAGTGGATGGGTTTGACTGAAGGCATACGAGCAAAAGAGCTCTTGGGAATGTTGTCTAGGAAGGCCTGTTAACTTGTAAATGCACAACTGTTCCACTCCTGACCTTTCGAGGACATCCTTATACCGAGATGTAATCAAAATAAAGCTATCGGATCTTAAAACATCTTTAACTGGTAAAAGGGCCTCTAGCTGATCCTCATGATCTATGTACATGAAAAGATTTGAGATAATTTTCAATCATACTTTTGCCTTCATAAATGTTATTTATATCCAGATCTTTTTGAGTCAGGCCCCTCAGAAGTTCCCTTTGCACGGAATGTAATGAGCTTTTATTAGCCTTTTCTCTAACATCTGCTAAAAAATAAAATTTATTGTACTTCGAACTCTTTCTATTGAAGAGTTCTAAAGCCAACGTTGTCTTCCCCATTCCACCCAGGCCTACTATGCCCGCCACTTGGACTTCTCCACTGTGCTGCTGCTGCTTTAAAATTGTAGTTTCAAAATCTGTGACTTTGTCATTTAAGCCAGTGGGATATTTGGCTACATACAACCCTGGCTTTTTACTCAAAAACACCACCTGTTCAACTATCTTCTCTAACATATGCCCCTCATCACTGGATATTCACCCAAAAAAACAAAATAAATAAATAATTGAAACCATAGGGCAAATCCCCTCATCGCTAGAAAAAAACACCAAAATATATAAATAAATAATTGAAACCACAGGGCAAATCATCATAATACATATACATGTTATATATTGTAGACACAGAGACGGAATCGAGGGTCTTACCCGTTAAACTTGCCCTTCAAATCAAACCCACTTATGTTTGCGACAGTAGAAAGAGCATTTCTCCATTTTTGAAGAGTGGCAGAGTCATATCGTGACTTCTCTTCATGCGTTTGTGAGTCGACCGTTTTTTTCTTTTGGAGTTTGTCCAGGGCCTCAGCATAAACTCCTTTTTTGTTCTGATCGGTCCACCTAAGCTCAGCAGGCTCAACATGGTAAAATATAGGAATAATAGGAGCCCCGTCTCCAGCATGAGGACGAGTTCATGCAGACACCATTGGGAATACGCATAATTAGGAGAAAAAATGGCCACGTGGACCGAGGCACTTCGAATAGCGCCCACTATTTGGGAAGGAAAATTGAGCCCCTCTTTCAATTCCTCATGGCCTAAAAAGGGTCTGAATCCATGAACAAGAAGACGACCGTAGAGATAACTAGCGAAGGTCTTCTTGGTGTCCGGGCCACGGTGGTTAATAAACACACCGTAGTTGTAGGAGGCGCAAGAAGCGTCCATCGTAGTTGCAGGAGAATAACGCTGATCTTCAATTTCAATTCCAGAGTGGGTTTTGGGAATCAAGGATGGAGGCGTTGGGTATGGGAATGCCAAATGTTACAGAAATAGAAATAGAAACTGGTCAACCCTGAATGGCCGAAGCAACTTGAGACTCGAAATGCGAGAATGGAGATGGATTTAGGAGCCTACCAGAAAATGTGGAGAGGATCGTAATGGGAGAAAACTCGAGAGTGCCGCGAAAAATAGATCGTCCTTCTGCTAGATGCTTGCACCACCACCGCATTCAGGTGGGAAGAAAACACAACAGTAGCAGGTGCCGATGAAGTGCCTGGAATTTCGTGTCTTCGGGTTGGGGTCCACACGGTTATTTGTCTACAGCGAATCTCTCTCTTTGCGTGTGAGGTCCACACGGTTGATGGTCTCAGCAAAGGGTTGTTTATCTAGCGCCAAAAGGCCAAAATTCGTTGGAATCTGGTTTTTATTTTTCAAAAAAATTGATACGAGAGCTTCAACACTGTTTTTATTGTGGAAATGTATTAACACCATCAAAAATTACCAAAATTATCAGAGTACTCAAAATTTTGAAGTTACTCACTGGTATTTATAATTGGGATTTCCAAAAATTTCTACCAGATTTTAACAAAATGGTACTAGAATTTTGATTATTTTCCAAACAAATTTGAAGCGTCATTACACTCTGCTTCTTGAGAAAATATCTCTTTGCATTTGGGGTTTACAATAAATTTAACTTTTATGTTTTTTCCCGAAAATTAATTTTCACAAAACAACAAATTTCTTACTCAAAATTCATAACATTTATGTTTTTTCCGGAAAATTAATTTTTACAAAACAACAAATTTCTTACTCAAAATTCATAACAGCAAAATCAAGATTCATAAACCAGAATCAGGATAGAAAACAATTTAAATATAAATTAAGCCATAATAAATGATCCCTCAAATCAAGAGACCCTAAATGTCATCAAAACGATTTCATTTCCATCATTTCACTATTCTCTCATTGGATCGGGGTTTAAGTTTCATGTTTTTAGCTAAAAAATTTCACTGTAAAATAAAATGAAATTAAATTTTAATGTTCACAAGATTAAATATAGTCTATAAAACCTAAAAAATAAAAAAATTATAAAACCAAATAAAATATATTATCATTGCGTAGGGTTTAAATTTCATGTTTTTTCCCAAGAAATTCCACTAGCGTGGACTCCACAATGGTTTAACTTCCAATTTTTCCCCGAGAATTAGCTTGTGGGGTCCACAATAATTTACTTTCTTGTTTATTTCAAGAATGAACTTTCACATTACTTTCTTGCGTGTAATGCAACTTTGACCCGGATACTCCCTTCTAAGGAAAATATTACACCGCATTTCACACTTCCAATGCTGCATGGATTACTAAACAAATTGTAACTTGGAGGTGGATTACCAGTTATTATTCTAGTTCTAGTAAGAATTTGGAATGAAACAACACAAATGCTAAAGTAACTCGCTAAGTTATTCATAATCACTCAATTACTGTAACGTGATGTTTATACGTAATGTAATAAACATCATCCCATTTATAAATTTACATGCGACTTTAAGTAACTAAATGAAAACAAAACTTACTGGAACTCAATTTCGAGGAGTATACAAATGGAAACTGGAGTTTTAGGGAAAACTTTCCTCCTGGCCAACCCGTTAATCAAAGATTGAGAACTATTGAATCCCTAATTTTAAAATTATACCAAGTTTCTTTACATTTTTTTTAATATTTTCAATATGAACTAGAAATATCTTTAAGAGCTAATAAAAATTCACTAAGAATGAATAAAAATTATTTTCAAAACAAATTCACAATTCCCTGGTAACTAGTTGAGCCTAGAGGTTCATTCTACAGCCCAGTATGAGAGGATGTGTAAGTTTGACCATCCTTTGGTGCTCCTTTAAAATAAAATTAAAAAGTATGTTCTAAATAGAAAAATAATGTCGACTATAATTAAAAATGTTGTAAAGTAATTAGAAGTAAAATAAATGTGTGAATCAAATGTTTAAATCTTATATTTTTCAAATTTCAAAACAAGAATTTCGAGGTGACATATCTTTTGAAAATATTCATTTCTATACGTGATATTTTAAATTTTTAGTGCTTATAAACTCCTATAGGTGACTAATTTTCATAGCAAACATAGTAGTCTTGTAGGTGATATCTCATTACAAATAGAATAGCATCTTGCATCATGTTCATGAACATTTTTATGAAATATTTCTATTTCAAAATAGAATCTTTCCCTTAATATCCTATAGACTATCACTCATTTTGAAAACAAAGCATTGTCCTTCTTGAAATCAGAGCATTTATCTTTCTTGAAAGCAAGAGTTTTTCTTCTCAAAAACAAAACACTAATTCTTTTGAATACAAGACATTTTCCACCTCAATACATAGGGCATCATTGCTTTTGAAAACAATACATTTTCCTCTTCAAAACAGAGCACTATTCTTCATGAAAACAAGACATTTCCCTCTTTAAACACACGACACTATTTCTCTTGAAAATTGAGCACCTTCCATTTAAAAACAAAGCATTGATTTTTGAAAGAAAGACACTCCAGTCTTTGAAAACAAGGCACTATTTCTCTCTACATTGAGTGTTAAGTCCCTATAATACTAGTGATTCCCCCATTACTATTGTCATTGTAGCCTTTATTGTTATTATTGGGCCCCTATTGTCCCCATATTGTTATTAGTGTGCCCCATAGAAACCCACTATTGTTATTGTTGTGCCCTTATGTTATTACTCTTATGTCGACTTGATTATATTGTGACCCCTTAGACTCCTATATATAGAAAGGAGGTTTAGTCATTTGTATCATCCAAGAATTGTTCATTTGTGTAATGTAAAGGAGGTTTCCCCCTCGAAGAGGCTGAATTCTAAGGCATTGATTTATCTTTTCTATCTTTTTGTGAGCTAGTTTCATAACATTTGGTATCAGAGCTTTGGATTCTAGGGTTTCATTGCTCCAAACAGGTCATCGTGGCATTTTCGCTATAACTTTTTTTCTGTGACGTTTCAGAAGCTAAAAAGAAACCATTTGAGCCAAAATCGTTCTGAACTTCGGGTCCGAATTTCAGATCTTGTATCGCTATATTTTTGGAGATATGATCTGAGGAAGTTAGGGTTTTTGCAGACTCTCGAATTACATTCCAAACAGGTGACCTGGGGAAAATCGTCATAACTTTTGTTTTGAGCATCAGATTGAAATTTCGTAAGAAGTTTCAAAAAGAAGACGGCCTGTAGTTTTCTGTATATCAGTTTTAGGTATTAAGGTCGAAACAATGACATGTGGAACTTCATACAAGTTCTCTCTACTGAACTAGTTTATAATTAGGTCATCGTGGGAGATTTGGCATAACTCTTCCTTGGAGAATCCAATCTTGATCAGACTTGTGGGGTTAGAAATAGGACTCAAAGGACTACTGTAGAACATGATTTCATATATTCGAGATCCGTAGTTACAGAGATACAACATTTTCAATATCGAGCTCTTACAAAGTGAAACAAATGTGTGTAGTTTTTTTTAAATTTTGAATAAGATTGGTTTGAAAAAATAGTTTGAAGGAATTCAAAGGGAATAGTGAAGAATTATTAGCATTAATTGATGTCTCGAAGAATGAAAATGGAAACACCTAGTAAGCAATCTGTAAGCTCTAGCATGACTCATGAAGAAGAGGAAGAAATGCAACATGATATATCAAAATTATAAGACCAAGTACAACAAATTTCACTCTCACAAAAGGTAACTAAAGCCAAGATCAATGGCGTGGAAGCTAATATGAATGGCGCGCAAGTTAAGATGGATAGCATGGAAGCTAAGATGAATGGCATCGACGCTAAGATGAATGGCATGGACGTTAAAATGGAAGAATTAAAGATAAATTTGAATAAGTTGCTACAAGAAATAGTTACTAATGGTGAAAGGGTAGTAAAGGAAACTCATGATGAGAACAAAAGAAATGTTAATCATGCTTTCATAGACTCTAATGTTGGATTGAAGACCCACCATGTTCCAAAAATCAATATGAGGAAGTTTGATGGCAAGGATCCTAGAACATGGATAATACAGATAGAGCAATTTTTCGATCTCCATAATATGCAAAACACACAAAAGGTACGTATTGCAACTTTATATTTGGAACTAAATCAGTTTGTATGGTATTAATGGCTTTACTATCGTAAACAAATTGTCACTTGGGCAATTTTTATGGAAGAAATGATAGCACATTATGAGGATACAAAATGCAACACCTTTTTTAGCCAATTAATAAATCTCAAAAAAAGGGTTCAATGATGGAGCACATTGAGGACTTCCAAAAATTGAACATAGGGGTAAAAAATATTCCAGAGGATCATAGGATTGATGTGTTGATAGGGACTTTAAAGGATAATATCCAACATGAAGTTCACCTTTGGGAACCCGATTCATTGGAGAAGGCATTCAGGTTAGCAAGAAAAATGGAAAAAAAATTATGGCAACCAGTAAGCCTACCACTCACAACTATAAAGATGGAAGTGGTGTTGCCCCTAACCTTCCACAACCTACAAGGTTGACACCACAACAATTGAAAGAAAAAAGAGTAAAAGGGCTTTGTTACAGTTGTGATAGCAAATACACTAAAGGTCATAAGTGTGCTAAGAATAAATTATTCTACATAGATTGTGAAGAGGAGGAAGAAAAGGAACAAGAAATGTCAAAAGAAGAGGATATACTCCAGGAACAAACCCTAGATAATGAAAAAATGAATCCGACCATATCTTGTAATACATTGGCTAGAATTACCACTCCTCAAACTATCAAGGTAGAAGGACATATCAAGAAGAAAAAGGTAATAGTGTTGATTGATTCGGGAAGTACCCATAATTTTATTCATTGTAAGATAGCCAAGGAATTGAATTGCTTCCTATATCCAACACTAGAGTGTCAAGTGATGGTTGCAAGTGGAGGAACCATAAATTGCTTTGGAAAGTGCCATAATATCAAGCTATCCATGGGAGAATATGTATTGAATAGCCCAATGCTTTCCATTCCAATGGGTGGTGTTGATGTTGTACTAGGAGTCCAATGGCTACAATCCTTGAGTACAATAGCTTTTAATTTTCAAGAACTTTTCATGAAATTTTGTGTGGAAGGAAACGAAGTGGAATTAAGGGGTATTGCAGGGAAACCGGGAAAGATAATCATCTCTAACGGTATGACAAAGCTTCTAAAGAAGGAACAACGAGGCGTAATTGCACAATTATGTTCGCTAGAGGTTCCCACATAGAAATCATCTATTTCTCAAGATCTCCAAAAAGTCTTGGACAATCATTCCAAGGTATTTGAGACTCTCAAAGGCCTCCCACCTATTCGTGATCATGATCATGCTATTCATTTGATTCCAGGAAGTGTTCCTCCAAACATCAAGCCGTACAAATATCCCTATGCCCAAAAGAGTGAAATTGAACGTATGGTCGTAGAAATGCTAGAGGCTGGTATAATTCAACCTAGTCAAAGTCCTTTCTCTGCTCCAGTAGTATTGGTGCACAAGAAGGATGGATCATGGCACATGCGTCCGGATTATAGGGAGCTCAACAAGCTCACTATTAAAGATAAATTTTCCATTCCTGTCATTGATGAATTATTGGATCAATTTCATGGATCAATTTACGTCACCAAGTTGGATCTTCATTCAGGATATCATCAAATCAAAATGAAGACTAAACACATTCCGAAAACAACATTTAGAACTCATGAGGGTGATTATAAATTTTTGGTAATCAAATTGTGGGCACTCATTCAAAAGTTACAACAAGATCCCTGTACATCTGATACATTTAGCTGGAAAAATGATTCGTTATGGTACAAAGATCACTTATACCTATGTAAGAATTCCCAACTCAAACAAAAGATTCTTATGGAATTGCACTCTTCTCCCTTAGGAGGGCACTCAAGATTTTTAAAAACTTACCACAGGGTTAATAAGGACATTTTTTGGGATGGCCTTAAATTGGATATTCAAAAGTTTGTGGCAGAAAGTTTGGTTTGCCAACAAAATAAAGTTGAAACAATTAAGACCCCAGGTCTATTACAACCTTTATCCACTCCAAGCCAACGTTGGGAGGAGGTTTCAATGGATTTTATCACAGGTTTACCCAAGTCTGAAGGAAAGAGTGTCATCGTGGTGGTAGTTGACAGACTTACCAAGTATGCACACTTTTGTGCATTATCACATCCATTTAAAGCTAGTATAGTTTCTACTGCATTTATGGAAACAATTAAAAAGTTACATGGAAACCCAAAGATTATTGTAAGCGACAGAGATCCCATTTTCACTGGAAATTTTTGGACAAAATTATTTTCTTGTCTCAGTACTCAGTTAGCTCATAGCTCATCTTATCATCCTTAATCTGATGGGAAAACTGAGATAGTAAACAAATGTTTGGAAGGATATCTTCGTTGCTTTGTATATGATAAACAGACACAATGGGTCAAATCGTTGCCTGTGGCTGAATGGTGTTATAAAATTTCCTTCCATACTGCAGCAAAAATGACCCCATTTATGGCACTTTATGGATATCATCCACCATCCATCACATCATATTTAAGAGAAAATTCTAAGGTTCAAGCAGTGGAACATCACATCGAGCATCAACAACAAGTTCTCCAACTCTTAAAGGATAAACTCACGTCGACGCAGAATAGAATGAAACAACGGGCAGATCAACATCGCAGTGAAAGAAGTTTTGATGTAGGTGACTGGGTATTCCTACGGCTACAACCATATAAACAAATGTCCCTCAAGCAAGCTAAGAAGGATAATAAATTATCACCAAAGTATTATGGTTCGTACAAGGTGTTGCAAAAGATTGGTACTATGGCATACAAATTGGAGCTTCCTACAGCTTCCCGAGTGCACCCAGTTTTCCATGTTTCATGTTTAAAGAAGGTTATAGGTGACAAGCTCCCAGTTCAAACAATATTGCCAGAACTTGACAAGGAAGGAAAAATCATATTGGAACCGAAAGCAGTCACAGAAACAAGAACTCGACAGCTACGAAATCAATCAATTTTGGAGTATCTCATCAAGTGGAAGAACTTATCTGCTGAAGATTCCACATGGGAGGATGAGAATTTTATACAAAAGCATCCAGAACTACTCAAGCGTTGAGGACAACGCTTTTCGAAAGGAGAGGGGTATGTTAGGTTCCTATAATACTAGTGATTCTGTAACAGCCCTGGTGAAAATTCCATGTAAAAATATATAAATACCACGGATGATGGGACACGTATTCCAAGCTGAATGGTGGGCAGGAAATCCTAATGGGTGTTCATTTGGTTGTTTATGGCTAAGGAAATTGGCAAAGGCAATGGCTAAGGCATTAAAGAGGCAAAAGGTATTTTTGCACATTTATTTATAAAAATAATGGGAATTAGGGGGAAAGGAAGGTGAAAAGTCACAGGTTACATGTGAGGAGGAAAATGAAGAAAATAGAGGCCTCATTAATAAAAAGGCTTCTAAGGATCAATGGGCAAGACTTGGTCAGTTTAACTTTGGAGCTCTCTCATTATTCTCTCTCTCTCTCATACTCTTGGATACTTAGATTTTTCTTGGAGGGTGTGGCATACTTGGATTCTTGGAGCGAGAAGGTAAAGGAAGAACATGAAGCGCAAGAAGGCATCAGCATCAACAACTACATCAGATTTTCTTGCAGGTATCGAGTTGCATGTAAGATTTATTCACTAGTTTTGACATGCATGTGGTTTCTTGGTTGTGATCTATCATTGGCATGGAGGATTTCCTGGATCGACAATGGATTGCCTAGCCTTGCCATTTCCTGGATAGCCATGGTGATTATGGGTTTACTTTCATTGCTTTGTTTTTGTTGGTTCTCATGTTTCCTTAGCTTGGGTTGAGTTATTAGTCCTGGAAGCCCTGGTTGAACAAACACTCTAGAAGCCCTGTAACAGCTTGGGTTGAGTTACTAGTCCTAGAAGCCCTGGTTGGACAAATGCTCTGGAAGCCCTTGGTGGGTTGAGTTACTAGTCCTGGAAGCCTTGGTTGGACAAACGCTCTAGAAGCCCTGTATAAGTTGTGGGTTGAGTTACTAGTTATGGAAGCCTTGGTTGGACAAACACTTTGGAAGCCCTGGAAGGCTTGGATGGAGACCAATCTGATGATGGTTTTTGGTGATGTCCGACCGTGAGGTGGAATCACTGTTTGATGGGTTGAGGTGGGTGGCCTCTAGAAGCCCTGGATGAGTTTTGATTGATGTGTTCTATGAGATCCCACATTCATTCTTGGAATATGGCACGGGGGTGATTGGCTGAAGAGAGACTTGGCTCAGCCAATCTATGGTCGGGTGGAATGTGGTAGTCCCATCTCCGGTTGGTTCATTGCATTTATTAATGAAAAAAAAATCATTCCCTTGATTTTCATGTGCAAATGTACTGATGTATATATGGATTTTGATGGCTGATATGTTTATTGTATTTCTGTTCCTATTATGTTGTTTATATGCACATTTACCCTGGAGGTTGTTACAGAGTGGTATCAAAGACAAGTTCAAACACTTGGAGTGGATGGGCTCTATCATAGGTAAAATGAAGAACACAGGTTAAATTTTAGACCTTCCTGTCATATCTGTTATAAATTTTCTTCTGTGGAATATTAGAAGTCAAAAATTTATCCATACTGAAGGTAAATACCACTGATAATGTGGTAAAAATTTCATACATTGGTTCACAATACTTTAGGAATTATGATCTAAGGAAGATGACCTTCCTGAATGCACCTTTAAACAGGTCACGTTGGAATTTATGCAATAACTTTTCTTCTGTAGGCTTTCAGAAGCTGAAAAATCGTCCAAATTGAGGGGAAATACCAATTATTATGTGGTAGAAATTTCAGATATTGGGTTGCAATATTTTAGGAGATATGAGCAGAGGGAGTCGAGCCTTCTAAATGCTCCTAAAATCAGGTTTCAAATAGGTCGCGCTGAAATTTTTGCTATAACTTTTATTCTAGGCACTCTCAGGAGCTGAAATTTTTTCCACAATGAGAGGAAATCCCACTTATATTATGATAAAAATTTCAGACATTTATTCACTATATTTTAGGAGATATGACCAGTGTAAAATGAGTTTTCTAGATACTCCTAGAATTGTGCACCAAATAGGATTGTGTTGGTATTTTGTTATTACTTTTCATCTATGAAATATCCGAAGCTGAAACTTGAACCATAGTGAGGGATAATACCACTGATCATATGGTTCAATTTCCATAACTTGTACTACTACATTTTAGGATATATGCATTGAATCATTCACTATATTAGTTTGCATGCAAAGTGTTTGATGAAATGCTTAAATGGTTCAATGATTAATTGCATACAAACTATAGAAATTCCCACCTGCAGATCACCTGATAATGCAATATACTAAAGCAAAATACTTGATCTACTTCTACAAACAATTACGCGGAAGCTTAATCGAATTGAGCAACATCAATAGGAACACATATAACTGATAAGAATAAATCAATCACACATAACATAGAAGATATAACCAAGGGAAAGCACCAACCTAAAACCCCAACTCTGTATTATCATACAAGTGGAAATCTTGTCTAAGTTACAAAAATAATCAGCTCAAAAGCTTTCCTGCTCTCTTTGTAATCAAACAATGAAGCTCATAGACTCAATAGACAAGTATATATCCTCATCAAGTCCTCCAAGCCCCTATTTCTTTGTGCACATTTTCTTGGGGTCTAGTGAAGCCACATGTGTGAATGGGCCCCATCACACTCATTGAACAAGAAGAAGTAACAACACAATTCTTTTGGATAGAAATCCTTCTGCATGCAAGGAATATTCACCAAGGAATATCCTAGCAACTGACAGTACACTATCCCTCCATCTGATCTCAACTGGGTCTCTATCTGAACTGACATGCATGAGTTATGTATGAGAGAATATTCAGTTAACTGAAGAGTAACAGTTATATGCAAGCATGCATTAACTAACTGAACTTACTTAATTTAAACAAACTGTTTAAATCAATCTAACTGGACTTGACTCAGTTAACTGAGCCAACTAATTACATCTCAAATTAGAACTCATCCTTATCTCTTTAACTGATGGATAAATTCCTCAATTAATGGAGAAACTGTTGCATGTCCCCACATAGACTTCAAGTTTGATTTTCCTTAACTAATTAACTCAAGATGAATTAATTAATTAATTTTCAAACTGCTGTTAATTGTAGATTTTAACCTTGTACAGAAATTACCTGCATACGGATTCTAAAACACAGAAAAATAAACAATGCGAGAGCATAACACATAAAACACATATACACAAAGATTTTCCCATTGGATCCCAAAACCGGGACTACCAGCTTGATTTTTCATTATGTTCCTTTCAATGTTATAATACATATTTATACATGCCGAAGCATCCAATACCATGGACCAAAAACCATCATGTCCAATACCAAGCACTGAAAACCATCACGTCCAATACCATGGACCAAAAACTATCGCATCCAAAAAACATGTGCGAAAATCATGCACAAAACCATAGGTGGATCCGCCCAACTTAACATAAGGTCCAAAACCAAAATTTTCCGAGGCGCTACCCCGGACCCCATAAAGTGCGGTTACAGGTGCCCTTCAAACCCCCTATTAACTACGTGGAAAGAATATAACACAACCCAACATTCTCCCACTTGTTGTTTTCTTTCCACAGGGGGCCACAAGAGAGCTTAGTCATTTTCCCAGCCCTGAAATGCCCATTGTCATAGAAAAATTTAGGGGTGAATGTTCGCCCTTTGGCGAAATTAAGGGGTTTTAAATTTTTAGTGGGCGAATATTTTGTATCATAGTACATTTTTACAAATCACCTCAAATAGCCCACCTTATTTTAAGGAAGAGGGTAAAAAAGGTAAATTTATCCCTTGAAATTAGGAGTTACAACCTTCCATTCACCCATTTTCAAGAATAGGTTTTATTTAAGTGAATCCTATGGGCCAAAGGCCCAAATACCATATTTATAAAAGAGGTATGGTAAATTAATAAAAATATAAATAAATGAGAGGTATGGTAAATAAATAAAACATTTTTTATATTTACTCCATAAGTCACCTTATATACATGCAAGGGTGTAAACAAATAAAAATATAAGTAAAGTGGAGGTATGGTAAATAAATAAAACGTCTTTTTATACTTACTCAAAAGGTATGGTAAATAAATAAAAATATAAATAAACTAGACACATGGTAAATAAATAAAACCTCTTTTTATATTTAGTCCATAACCCTCGTTCTATTTATGAAGGCTCAAGATAGAGGTTTTATTTAAGTGAATCCTATGGGCCAAATACCATATTTGTAAAAGAGGTATGGTAAATTAATAAAAATATAAATAAACGAGAGGTATGGTAAACAAATAAAACATTTTTTTATATTTACTCCTTAAGTCACCTTATATTTACGAACACTTAAAAAATGCATTATATTTAGGTGAAACCTATGGGCAAAATACTATGGGACAAATACCATGGACTAGATTGTTATTAATACCATGCAAAAAAACATTATTAACCCTAATATTAGTATTAATAAAAATAAAAATGGCACATGGTATTGATCCATGGTATTCACCAAAATGGCACATGGTATTGACCCATGGTATTCACATGGAATGTAGCCTATTTAAATGGGGGAATTAAACCAGCATAGATCCATCTTTACTCTGGATCTACTAACCCCTGAGAGGTATCAAATATCGTGATATGCAAACTAGCATAGAGTGAAAAAATATTTGATCCGATCAAGAGTAAAAATGGATGTTGTAATTTAATGTATGTTAAACATTTTAGCTTGGTTAAAATAAAAAATAAAATAAAAATCAACAATTAATTTTATTAATTTTTATAAATTACTAATAGTAATTTTTAAGCTCCAGGTTTATGATAACCCATGGTATTGACCCATGGTAATACCATGGTATTCATGTGAGCATAGACTATTTAAAGGGGAAATTCTATCATCTTAGATCCATCTTAATTCTGGGTCTACCAAGTGCTCAGAGGGATAAATAGATTTCATCCCCCTAAGAGTGGTAGATGTGGAGTTAAGATGGATATAGGTTGGTTTTTATGATAATGAAGATATTAAATAGACTTAGGAAATTATATTGTAAAAACATCTTAAGGTGAATGGTTAAAGCATAGACATTGGACAAGTATATTTGTATACTTCTGTTTTAAATTGAAACAAATCCAGGGCTAAAAGGAATGGATTGATTGCACTAGTCATCCTTCTATAACTTTCCAACATACGCTGGAGTAAACAGATTGTAATTTGGGTAATTTTTCTAATTGCAAACAGGAACATACTTGTGTATTGGCAGGGTGGTTACGAGGTCCCTAGAAGTGATGAATTTGAATTTTTCTTGGTTTTATATATAGTATTAGGTTTTTTCTCATGCTTTCTGTGAATGGCACGGGTGAATTTTATCCTACACCCACTAGGTTATTTTCGGTAATTTTGATTTCAAAAGATATTTTAAAGAAATGCAATGATTTCATTTGTGTATTCAATAAACACAAGATTTTATAATTGAGTAAAATATTCGCCATGCTTGGTGAGAGATTCGCCAAAAAATTATATATACATATCATATTATTGATAAAATCGCCTTCCATTTTTCCTATATACCATGGAGATTCGCCCATTTATTATACAAGTAAATTTGGGGGGGTTCTTAAAATTTTCCCTGCCCATTGTCTCTCTACACCAAGAGAACTTCTCAGAGCTCACAGATTTTGTCAATGCATTTGCAGTATTCTCCAAAGTGTCCACCTTTACCAGCAACACCTTTTTGTCTTCTATCATATCCCTCACAAAGTGATACCAAACATCAATGTGCTTTGTCTTTGAATGATATGTAGGGTTCTTTGCCAAGAAAATTGCACTTTGGTTGTCACAGTCTATCCTTATAGCTTCCTGTACTAACCCCGTACTTGAACATAATCTCTGCAACTAAACTGCTTCCTTGCTTGCATGAGTGGCTGCCATGTATTCTACCTCTGTAGTTGATAGTGCCACTACAGATTATTTCTTACTCATCCAACTGACTGCACCTCCAAATAGGTTAAACACATACCCACTTGTAGATCTTCTCTGATCCAGATCTCCAGCCTAGTCTGCATCAACAAAGCCACGAATATCCAACACTCTGTCCAATCCTGGTCTTCCTTGGTAGCACAAACCATAATCACTAGTGCCATGCAAATACCTGAAAACCCGCTTCACTGTTGTCCAATGCTCCTTTCCTGGTTTTGACATAAACCTGCTCAATACTCCCACTGCATGTGCAATGTCTGGTCTAGTACAGACCATTGCATACATCAGGCTACCGACTGCACTTGCATATGGAACACAGGACATGTCCTCTTCCTCTTCTTGTGTCTTGGGACACTGTTCAATAGATAACCTCACACCTACAGGAATAGGAACCTTCACCGGTTTACTATCCTACATATTAAACCTCTGCAATATTGTCTCGACATACTTCCTCTAGTTTAACCAGAGCTTCTTCTTTGCCCGATCTCTTTTAATTTCCATGCCCAAAATATAGTTTGCAGCACTAAGATCTTTCATGTAGAATTTGGAGGACAATTGGGTCTTCAAATCCTGGATAACTTCTTTGTCATTTCCAACCAGCAACATATCATCCACATACAAGACCAAATAAATAACACGGTCACCAATTAATTCAAAATACACACAATGATCTGCTTTGCTTCTGGTGAAGCCAAGTCCCCATATAAATGTATCAAATTTCTGATACCACATCCTTGGTGACTGTTTTAACCCATATAGAGACTTCTTTAACTTGCATACCAGTTATTTCTTACCCTTCACCGCAAAGCCTTCAGTTTGCTTCATGTAGATCTCCTCTTCCAGATCCCCGTGAAGAAATGTTGTCTTCACATCCATCTATTCTACCTCAAAATCAAAAGTAGTAGCAACAGATAAAAGTAATCTAATAGAAGCCACCTTAGCAACAGGAGAAAAATATCACCAAAATCAATTCTCGGCCCCTGGGAATAACCTTTTGCTACCAACCGAGCTTTGTATTTCTCCACTTTTCCTTCTGCATTTGTCTTCTTTTTGAACACCCATTTGCTGCCAATGGGTTTCCTTCCAGCTGGCAACTCCACCAGATCCCAAGCCTCATTTTTGTGCAAAGATGCCATTTCATCAACCATGGCCTCTTTCCAGAGTTTTCCATCCTCTGAATCCACTGCTTCCTTCACAGTTCTGGGATCATCATCAGTAATAGACAAAGCAAAATTTGAACATAAAACAGATGGACTATACCTTTCTGGCTGCCTTCTTTCTCGAACTGATCTTCTCAAAGCCGGAGTTTGTGGCTCTTCATCTTCTGATTCCTCCTCTACTGTAGAGTCTGGTTCTTCCTCCTTTAGCTCAAACTCTATCTTCTCAGGTTCCTTTGGTTGGACTTCATGTTTAATAACATCTTTCACCTCTCTGAACACCACATCTCGACTGTACACAACCTTCCTTGTTACTGGGTTCCAAAGCTTATAACCCTTTAAACCATCCTTATACCCAATAAAGATGCACTTTTCAGATTTACTATCCAACTTGGTTCTTTTCTCCTTTGGAACATGTACATATGCATCACATCCAAATACCCTTAGATGTGAAAGAGAGGGTTTCTTACCAATCCATACCTCTTGGGGAGTCTTATCCTCCAACGCTGATGAAGGTGACCTGTTGACTAGGTAACGTGCAGTATCCACCGCCTCTGCCCAGAATTCCTATCCTAACCCGGCACCACTGAGCATGCTTCTTGCCCTTCCATCAACGTCTTATTCATTCTTTCTACAACTCCATTTTGCTGAGGTGTATATGGAGTAGTCTTCTGCCGTGCTATACCACACTTCTTACAGAATTCTTCAAATTCCTTACTGCAAAAATCTCCACCATTATCTGTCCTGAACACCTTTATCTTCTTCTCTGTCTGGTTTTCCACCAGAGCATTGAATTCTTTAAACCTGTCAAAGACTTCAGATTTATTCTTAAGGAAATATATCCATGTATTCCTTGAGAAGTCATCTATAAATGATACATAGTACACAGACTTACCCAGTGATGAAACCTTCACAAGTCCAAACACATCACTGTGCACAAGCTCTAATATCTGTTTCGTCCTCTTACTTCCAGAGGGGAAACTCACCCGATTCTGCTTCCCATATACACAATTTTGATAGAAATCAAAATCCAGAGAGATATTACTCATACCTTCTACCATACCTTTACCATGAAGTATTCGAAGACCCTTCTCTCCAATATGTCCAAGCCTTTGATGCCACAACATGGTCCTCTCTCCAGAGACGATTAGATTTTCTGCTCCACTTTCAGGAACCACAGAACTGTTGCACCCATCAACAAAAGTGCTACCTTGCAGCTTGTATAGAGTTCCAGTCCAAACTCCCCTCATCAACACCAGTGCTCCCTGAACCATCTTGCAAGTATCCTTCTCGAACACTATTTTTACACCTGCATCATCCAGCTTGCTTATAGAAATCAGATTTCTGGCCAATGCAGGAATATGTAGAACACCCGAAAGTGTTCTAACCCTTCCACCTTGCAACTTCAACTTTACTTTTCGTGACCAATGATTCTAGCCTTCCTGTCATCCCCCAAGAAGACATCACCACCATCATATTTCTCATACTCGCATAACCACTCTCTATGGGGAGTGAAGTGAAAGGATGCACCTGAGTCAATCAACCATGCCTCATGATCTACATGTGCACTTGAAGAAGCCAAGTACACATCCCCACCTTCATCTGAGGTGGTTTTCGCCTCTGTAAAAGGAGCATCATCAGATCCCTTTCCTTTATCAGGAGCTTTAGATTTATAGTCCCTTTTGAAGTGCCCTTCCTTTCCACATTTCCAGCACACCACCTTTATAGGCTTTCCTGGAGATTTAGATCTCCCACTCGATGAATTATTTTTGTTTCTGTTCTGGGACCGTCCTCGTACAAACAAGGCATCACCATTCTGGCTCTCCATATTTTTTCGTCTCATCTCCTTCGTCAGCAAGGATGAGACTATTTCATCAAAATGCAAGGCAATTGCATTGCTACCTATTGCAATAACCAGACTATCCCACGAATCTGGTAGAGAACACAACAAACTGATGCACTTATCTTCAACTGAAATTTTAATATCAATAGATGCTAACTGACTTACCACAGTATTAAATGCATTCAAATGCTCTGTCACCGAGTCTCCATCTTTCATCCTCAGGTTATACAACTTTTTTCGTAGGAACAGTTTATTCACCAGAGACTTAGATTCGTACAAAGTCCCTAACTTGTCCCACAAAGCCTTTGCTGTAGCTTCCCTTGATACATTCAGCAATACTGAATCTGAGACACACAATCATATTGTGCTCTTTTCCTTCCGATCCAACGTCTTCCATTCTTCATTGGACACTCCCATTGGTTTAGTACCCGGATCTACTGCAATCCACTGGTCTTTATCCACCAACAGATCCTCCATCTTGAGTTTCCACAACTCAAAACTCTGACCATTAAATTTCTCGATCTCTATCTTTCCACTACTCGCCATCTTCTTTTCACCACCAGAATTGATCTTGCAGATCTCCCACTGAACAGGGTCTACCACAGGCCCGAGAGAAATCCCTCAGCAACAAAGGCGTCCACTTGAAGCCAAAATAGCTCTGATACCAAATGTAGGTTTTAACCCTGTACAGAAATTACCTGCATACGAATTCTAAAACACAGAAAAATAAACAATGCGAGAGCATAACACATAAAACACATATACACAGAGATTTTCCCACTGGATCCCAAAACCGGGATTACTAGCTTGATTTTTTATTATGTTCCTTTCAATGTTATAATACATATTTATACATGCTGAAGCATCCAATACCATGGACCGAAAACCATCGCATCCAATACCATGGACCAAAAACCATCGCGTCTAAAAAACATGTCCGAAAATCATGCACAAAACCATAGGTAGGTCTGCCCAACCTACCATAGGGTCCAAAACCAAAATTTTCTGGGGCACTGCCCTAGACCCCATAAAGTGGGGTTACGGGTGCCCTTCAAACCCCCTATTAACTACGTGGAAAGAATATAACACAACCCAACATTAATATCAAATTCAAATTTTACTTCCTATTATAGTTTAGGGACTGACTAAAACAGGAAGGTATCCCGAAATGCTATTTTTAGAAAAGCTATTTTTAGCACTTTCACTTTTCATCCATTGTAGCTAAGTTAAACACTGGATGAAACTGCTATTTATAGCATTTCTTGTTGCTATCTTCAACACAAACTGTTTGATAAAATGCCCCAATGAGTATGTTGTTTGTGGTTGGGGATAGTATTTATGTGTAATAGTACTTTTGTAGTTGATATGCTTAATTGTATGCAAATAGTTTTCTATATTAGGTTGCATGTAAAGTGTCTGAAGAAATGCTTACATGCAAATGTAATAATATAGTAGTTTGAAGAAAAATGTAAAAGTATGGTAATTGTTTGAAGAAAATGTTATTTTTCTTGGATGGGATAGTATTTTAGTATGATAATATGGATGTAGCTGATCTATGCCTATTTTCATGCAAATAATCTGAAGAATTGCATGTAAGGAATTTGAAAGGTTGCATGCAAGGAATTTGAAAAGTTGCATGTAAGGAAATGGAAAAGTGACATGTTTTTAGTTATTAAGTTACAAATGGAGTAAGTGCAATGTTTTGACTTAATATCATACAAAATGTATGAGAAATAAAAATAAATTTCTTTTTATAGTAGCTCCCTCCTTCTACCTTAGTGTGGACCATGGATAGTAAGGGGGTATGCTTATAGGTTGTTATTATTGGTGAATGCTGATTCCAAATTAATAGACGCGATGTCTTGATTTTGGAACATGTGACTGACTGTGTATGGATTATATGCCGCTTACATGTTGATTTCATGATACATACTTACATCCTTGTATGTTAGGTTACATTTTTGAATATTTTGATTACATGTATCAGTCTTGTAGGTTGATTACAAGAATTGGTCGCTTATGTTCGACTACATGCATTTATGCGTAGGTGTAGTTGATTTGGCATTGCTTATGCATACTGTTGGTTGCATGTGGCAATGTGTACAATGGAGTAATGGTTGTTGTTATGCATGTATGGTCATGGCTATGATTATGCATGTATGGTCATGGCTATGATTATGCATGTATAGTAGGTCAAACATGCCTTGTGAAGTCATTGTATGCAATTTAAGTCATCATAGTGCTATTGGATGTTATGATGCTAATATGTTGGTTGAGATAGAGCATGAGATGCAGATCATTATAATGAGGTTGCGGCATTGAAGTTTGGGATAAGAGCAGATCGTCATACAGGTATTGTATGTTTGGCATGCAGGTATGTAGTTAAGGATTATTTTATGCATTAGGGTTATATACATTAGGTTTATGAACATGTATTTGATGTTATGGTTACATTCATGATAGATGTTAGAAGATTAGTGTGGTTATATGCACATGTGTCAGATAGTAACCTATAGTTGTATGCATTGCTATTGTTGTTTTATATTAGATAACCTGATGATTATGTTGTATGTTGTTGATGAGTATGATATATAGCTTATTGTTGTTATATGCTATTAACTTGATGATTAGAGTTATTTCATTGAGATCTTGATGCCATAATTTGGATTGGTCATATGTGTGATGGTTATGTTCATTGCATTGAAGATCTTGATGTTATATGTATTGTGTTAACCTGGTTTGACCTATGCAGATGGTTATGGTTGCGATACTCAGGTATGAGATGACATATTTGTGATGTGGTGTTGTACTAATTTAGACTGATCATACATATGTGATTATTATGCATGAACGACAAATGCTTATGATCTTGTAATATGAACATGTTAGTTAGTTACTATTATGGATATCATGATTTATGTTGACATGTTGTAAAGTTATATCTCACTAACTAGATTGATTATGCAGACAAGATCACCTCCCCTGAGATACATTAAGGTATCAGTAGATTATGTTATATATATTGGCGCTTGACTATTGATTATGTCATCTGGTTGATTTATTTAACATGGTATGTTTGCAAGTGGTTGAATGATTGATGAATTTCTTAATATGAGTATGTATTCAAATGATTTTGTTTTAAGATGATTGTGCTAAAATATATGTGTTGAGACAGTTGATATGTACTTGAGTATAGTAGGTGATAGTTGTAGTATTATGATTGATGACTATGAGTTGACTATGGATTATGACATGATTGTTAGTATTGGTAACGATTGATTTCAAATTAATAAATATGATTGCCTTGATATTTGGAACATGTGGTTGACATGTGTGAGCATGATGCAGGGAGTTGCATGGCAAGAGATGTTGCCATGAAATATTGAAGAAGGCTGTGGATGAGCTTTCCCTGGGAACCATGGGGATTGAGTCATGGTGTTTGTTGTTAGTCTTGTGCTTTTGGTATTTTATGAATTGTTGAGCTTGATTTGTGGCTTTTTTATGTCTAATGTATGGCCATACCACTTTGTTTGCGGAGTCATGTTACTTGGTTTTTATGGTCTTCTTCTTGTTTTTTTTCTTGTCTTGCCTTTTATGTTTTGAGTCTTGGGAATTGGTTGGGAAAGAGGAAAGTTGATGGAAATCGGGAGAGATTTGTGGTACCCAACCGATGATATATGACCCATATGAAGCTCTATGCATGAGTAAGCACAATGGAAGGTAAGACTATGAAAATTGGTTGGACTGGTTGGGTCGATTGTGCTAAATGGACAGTAGCAGCACAAACACAAGAAATGTAACTAGAAAAGGTAAAGTAAATGGATCAAAGGTGTCATATGCTTTGGATATGTTTGGAACTATTGCTCTCAATGCTTGTGCATAAATAAGGAAGTTCTCTTAACCTAGACCTTATGTTATCTGGTAATTATTTTATGATCATGATTATGTTGAAGTTTATATATATGTATACATGTATGTATGTATGTCGTTGTCTTACAGGATCATGATTGTTTTATGCTAACATTTATATATGTATGTATGTATCCATGTATCTATGTTACTATCTAACAAGGTTGTCAAGGATCATTCTTGTGGAGGAATGATTGCTTATGCAGGATAACAACATGAAGAGGTTCCTAGTCTTATGAGGAATCAATTGGGAAGAATAGTCACAAAAAATATACGAGGTCAGTATCATGTGGATATGATTTGATATTGTATACTTGTATTATGCCTATGACTATGTTATAACAAACAATGTTGAAGGATACATCAACAAAGTGAAAGTAGTGTGGTCTGTGGCATGCTAGGATAAGCATGGATGAGATATCAGAAGCAAGGTTTCTTGGTAAGGAAAGTGTGGTTTTGGATGTGTGGTATTATTGTTGAGCATACGTTGTATATGTTGTACATGTTGCATCTATGATGTGTGCACTTGTGGTGTTGTGTATACATAGCATGTGTACATGTTATTTATGCAATGTTATGTATACGATGGTACAAATAGGGTTGTACGAATATTGCATATGGGGTGTTGTATACATATTGTACTATCTTCATGATGTATATGCGGTGTGTGTGCATATGATGCTCTTTGCATGTTGGATATGCAATGTTTTGTACGGATGATGCTATGTACATGATCCAAGTGGCTCCAGGGACACACACAGGACAAATAGGGCTTATGGAAGCTCAAAAATCAAAGTGATCAGAATGCTTTCTAAATAGGACCAGAGCATAGATCTTATCGTCCTGATGTCAGCGGTGTGAATGGTTCGTAAATCTGAGCTCATATGAGGGAGAACGAGCCAGTCAAAGTTTTGGTCAAAGTTGGACTGTGGGCGAGGTATAAGTGTCCTACAATTTGACCGACCCCGGGGCATGAAACCTAGATCCCGAAAGCGGGAGAATTTGTTGGATCGTTAATTTCTCTAATATCCCCTATATTAGACAAATTAAAAAAAATGTGCTTGATTTTATAAAAAATAATAATTATATATTATGGGGTGGCGGGCCACCAACCCCACCACCCCCCCAACGACCCAACACTAAATATCAAAAAGTTAATTAAATGTTGTTGACGGGCCATGACCCCCGCCAGCCCCCCCATCCAACCACATAACAAATTAATTATAAAAAGGAATCGACGGGCCATGACCCCCGCCGTTCCAACCGGACCCTCCAACATCAACGTTAATGTATGGAGGTGGGCGGGCCACCTCCGGTGGACCTGGCCCACACCCCAACAACCATTTATTATATGTGACATTAATAAAATGTGAGGCCGACAGGGATTGAACCTGCCCGACCCACGTGGGCCGGCCCCCACCGGACAGCCCCATAATACAACCAAACAACATTAACCGCACACCATTAATACGGTGGTCACACCAAACCGTAAGATGCCACAGTTATAGGTAGCTGCGCCATTTTAATACAACAAAATAATGGTAGGTTCCGCAGGGATTCGAACCCGAAACCACATTAACAAGTTGTCTATCTTAGCCAGCGCGACAACCAACTTCTTTGGAAAATTCACCTGTTCATTCATATAAACCCTCATTTTCTTCAGTGCACGGAGGCCAAGGACGTGGCACAGAAATCAAGGCATGAATTTTTAATTACTTTTTGCAGGTGGAACCATGAACCTGGGAAAAACACAGGTAGAACCATGATTGAGCCAAATTCTCAGGAGGGCGAAGTTTTTCCAGTCCCTGAATTGGAAAAATTTTATGTTGATCTTACACCTCTCAATGACACGAACCTGATGGCGCAGTCAGAATTTTGATCTGAGCAGCAGATCTTTAGATGTCCCGAAGGAGGGAATCTTTAAGGAATCTAGGGGGAATCTAAAATATTCCTTAAGCCCCAGATTTCCACTTTCTCAGAATTCAGAAATTTGATAGTCGATTTTACATTATTCGGCACCACGAATTTGATGGTGCAATCAGATTTTCCATTTGATCATTTCATTTTTTGGCCACTTTTCAAAGTGGAGTGCAGGTGTTAGCATTCATGTGTGAGCAACCATTTCCATGAGATTCGACGCCACGAGATTGATGATACGGCTAGCTTCAGCAGTTTGATATCTTTTTCTTTAGATGGCCCCAGGATGTGAGGTATATGCAGTGTGTTCATGTACTTCTTTTTTCTATGAGAAGCATTGTGTTGCATAGATCCTTGTTTATTGTTTGATGTGGGATATTGTTTTCTTACTTGTTTCATGATTCCTGCTTAATGTGATGCGGAATCATCTGTGGGATGTACCCTTTGTCATGTTGTTATTGAGATCCCTTTGTCATCATGTTGACGGGATACTTATGTTGTGGTCATGTATGTCTAAATTGATTTCCCTTTGATGCCATGTTGGCGGGATGCTCATTATTGTCATATGTGAAATTATGTCATATTGATAGGTGTCCTTTTTGAATGAGAGTTCCTGCAGTGGAACATCTCTTGGAGCCACTCCTGCGTCAGGGAATATTCTTTGTATGATAGAGAAAACACATGCATGTACATCATCACTCTTTTCAGTACTTAATGCAGCAGCCTACACCATCTTGACACCAGGGCCCAAAGACGTAGTCCCTCCTGGATGAACTCTGTTATCAACATCTTGTGTTTTATGTTGCTAATTCTTGTCATGTTCCTTCTTCTTCACAACATGCATTTATGTTCCTTTATGATATTTTAAATGCAATTCTAATCACATCATGAAAGTAAAAGATCTTGGTTAAATCTGGGAGTTGAGTCAACTCGGATCAGTACATGTTGGATATGAAGTGCTATGGACACTTGGTGTTGCGTGCATGTTGTACGTATGGTGCTATGTACATATGGTGTTGTGTGCATGATTGTATAAGTGGTGCTGTGAGCATGTGGTGTCGTGTACATGTTGTACATAGGGTGCCATGAGCATGCGGTGTTGTGTACATGTCATGCATGTGATGTTATGTACATATGGTGTCGCATACACATCGTGCACGTGGTACTGTGTACATGTTATACAGTGGTGTAGTGTAAATGTGGTGTTGTGTACACATTGTGCAGGTGGCGCCGTGTACATGTGATGTTGTGAACATGTTGTGCAGGTGGTTTAGTGTATAGGTGGTACTGGGTACATGTTGTACATATGGTACTATGTACGCATGGTATTGTGTGCATGTCATCGATGTTGTGTTATGGGCATGCAATATTATGTCTATGCATCATGCAGTCATGGTATTGTGGCGTGTGTACTTGTTGTGTATTACTCTATGTAGGTACATGCATTGGGTGGTATTTCACCTCGGGTATAGATGGATGCATTGTATTGTATACACTGGGTGTAGGTGTATGTGTTGCATGTTAGGAGTAGATGCATGTATTGCATGGTGTGGTATGCCGTGTGGTTGTATGTGTTTGATGCACACTATGTGTCTAGGCACTGGGTGTTTGTTGGGTGTAGCAACTGATCTGTAGTGCATATGAAATAAAGACAAAGGTAGAAGCTAAGGATTGATGAAAGGATAAGTATAAGAATTTTTATTTCAATTTTATTATGCATGTGATTTATGACTATGGTATATGATGATTATATGTGATCTATGATTCTGGTTTATGATGGTTACATGTGATTTATGATTTTGATCTATGATGGTTGTGTTTTGAGCTAACCTGATGTGATATTTTTATACATGTTGATTTGGTCAAAGATGCTAGTTTGACTTCTTGTGACAGGAAGTAAACAGGATTCCAAGTGTACCTTATTGATGAACTACCAATGAGGTATGATTTGAAGTTATTTCAATTTATTTTGAATCTAATGGAAGTTATGTTCTTGGTATAGGAAGAATGAACATGCCCAGTTGGGTGGTTGAAATCGACTACAAGAATTAGCAACAACAACAACGAAAGAAATTAGAAATGCAGTAGTATGCTGGTAAAGCACTTTAGGAGCAGGGCCATTGTGGGACACTGGTACCCAATAGTGTCCATTGATTTCCATGAGCATGCTATGATTGGTATGATGTGTTGAGGCAGGTATATGCCTTGGTTTTTGTATCTTCCGATGTGAGGAAGCCTTTCCAAGGGATGGACTGCCCGGGATGGGGGTGCCAGTGGAACTTGGAAGGTGAGTGACTGCACGGAAGAGGTGATCAGATTCCCGAGGGACTGTGTAATAGAGAAGGGAAGTTCGTGGATGGATTTGGTTTGGTCATTAGAATTTCTAGATGGAATGAAATGCACATTAGGAGTGCGCCCTAGGACAATGAGCCAGTAACTGTTCGCTGAGAAGACAAGTGGCATGGGATTGTAGGGCTAGACATTGGATGTAGATTTGACTTTACAGTCGATTCTGGATTTCCTGGGAAGGAGGTGAATCCTGGTATTACTTTGAGGGTGAAGGTGTGAGCCTCTAGATTCTCTTGTTGATTGATATGGGTATTGTATCCTTTATTTTTCTGGTTAAGCAACTGTGTATATGTGTATATCATTGTAAATATCGTAATGAGTTGTGTTATAAAGCTCCAATATGCGATATAGTTTTTATCTGGTCATGTTGTCATGATGTTTTCTTTTGAGAAGGTCTTTCATTGTAAATACTGCAACGAGCTGTGTTATAAAGCTCCATGGGAAGTATGTTTTATTTTTAGTAGTCATGTTGGTTATAGGTGTCATTGAACACCGAGGACGGTGTTCCCCCAAGGGGGAGGGTTCTGTAACAACCCTGGTGAAAATTCCATGTAAAAATATATAAATACCACGGATGATGGGACATGTATTCCAAGCTGAATGGTGGGTAGGACATCCTAATGGGTGTTCATTTGGTTGTTTATGGCTAAGGAAATTGGCAAAGGCAATGGCTAAGGCATTAAAGAGGCAAAAGGTATTTTGGCACATTTATTTATGAAAATAATGGAAATTAGGAGTAAAGGAAGGTGAAAGGTCACAGGTTGTGTGTGAGGAGGAAATTGAAGGAAAATAATGGAAAATGAAGAAAATAGAGGCCTCATTAATAAAAAGGCTTCTGAGGATCAATGGGCAAGACTTGGTCAGTTTAGCTTTGGAGCTCTCTCATACTCTTGGAGACTTAGATTTTTCTTGGAGCACTCTTGGAGGGTGTGGCATACTTGGATTCTTGGAGCAAGAAGGCAAAGGAAGAACATGAAAGCGCAAGAAGGCATCGAAATCAACAGCTACATTAGATTTGCTTGTAGGTATCGAGTTGCATGTATGATTTATTCACTAGTTTTAACATGCATGGCACATGCATGCGGTTTCTTGGTTGTGATCTATCATTGGCATGGAGGATTGCCTGGATCGATAGTGGATTGCATAGCCTTGCCATTTCTTGGATAGCCACAGTGATTGTGGGTTTACTTTCATTGCTTTGTTTTTGTTGGTTCTCATGTTTCCTTAGCTTGGGTTGAGTTATTAGTCCTGAAAGCCCTGGTTGAACAAATGCTCTAGAAGCCTTGTAACAACTTGGGTTGAGTTACTAGTCCTAGAAGCCTTGGTTCGACAAACAGTCTGGAAGCCCTTGGTGGGTTGAGTTACTAGTCCTGGAAGCCTTGGTTGGACAAACACTCTGGAAGCCCTATATAAGTTGTGGGTTGAGTTACTAGTTCTAGAAGCCTTGGTTGGACAAGCACTCTAGAAGCCCTTGAAGGCTTGGATGGAGACCAATATGTTGATGGTTTTTGGTGATGTCTGACCGTGAGGTGGAATCGTTGTTTGATGGGTTGAGGTGGGTGGCCTCTTGAAGCCCTAGATGAGTTTTGATTGATGTGTTCTATGAGATCCCACATTCATGCTTGGAATATAGAACGGGGTTGATTGGCTGAAGAGAGACTTGGCTCAGCCAATCTATGGTTGGGAGGAACATGGTAGTCCCATCTCTGATTGGTTCATTGCATTTATTAATGAAAAAAAAAATCATTCCCTTGATTTTCATGTGCAGATGTACTGATGCATATATGGATTTTGATGGCTGATATGCTTATTGTATTTATGTTCCTATTATGTTGTTTATATGCACATTTGCCCCGGAGGTTGTTACAGATTCCCCCATTACTATTGTCATTGTAGCCCTTATTGTTACTATTGTGCCCCTATTGTCCCCATATTGTTATTAGTGTGCCCCATAGAAACCCACTATTGTTTTTGTTGTGCCCTTATGTTATTACTATTATGTTGGCTTGATTATGTTGTGACCCCTTAGACCCCTATATATAGAAGGGAGGTTTAGTCATTTGTATCATCCAAGAATTGTTCATTTGTGTAATGTAAAGGAGGTTGCCCCCTCGAAAAGGCTGAATTCTAAGGTGTTGATCTATCTTTTCTATCTTTTTGTGGGCCGGTTTCATAACATTGAGCACTCTTTAATAGCCTATATTGCACTATGTCTTGTCAACTATGAATACTACCATATCTTTGAAAACAATGTATTTCCATGTTCTTTTATTGATTCAAAAAGAAGGTATCATTTCCATTAAATTTAGAGATTTTCCTTCTCTCAAAATCAGAGTACCTTATCAAAACATGATATACTTGTGATTCCAAAATTAAACACTCTTCTTCTCAAGGAATACAAAGTATATTTATGTTTCCCAAAATAGAGTATTAGTTTTCAGAAATTAACATAGTTTTCTTATAGTTTTCACAACAAAATCTCCTTGTCTCCTTGTACGCTCAAGACAAAAATAGAGTATTCCTCATCACAATTTAACTTTGAAATTACCATTTTGTAATATCACAAAATTTAGTGCATCTTTATGAAACAATGTTGTAGCATTGTTTTTGAACTTGGGTTCTTATAACTAGAGGACACTATCAAACTTCCTCATGATAGTCAAACTCAAGATATCCATAATGCTTTTTACTTCCCACAAATTTGGATGGCCTATAAGGGAAATGATGTCTTCAAAGGTAAATTATGGATATAGGCTAGGAATATGGAAAATTTAAACTAGGATAAATTTGTAGAAAAATGAAGTTATAGTGGAAGATGGTATATTAACATGTGAGTAGGATGTAATATTAGCTTTCGAAGCTTGAAAACTTTGAGGTCTCTAACCATCAATTTTTTTAAAATGAGGGCATACAAAAGGTATTTTTGTCGTCATCCTTATAAATAAAGATTTTCAATAAAAATTGAAAGCATTAAAAATGAATCGTACTAACTTTGATTCACCTCCTTTGATGTGATGGTTGTCCTTCTTTCCTTGGCTTGCATTGGAGTAGTCTTAAATGCATATTCCTACTCTTAGTTTTGAGTACCTTCTTTCTTTGGTGAAGCTTACGATTCTCTTCATTTAATTGTTCATTCTCTTCCTTTTGTTTTTCAACTTATTTTATCAAAGTCGGATTTTGTTTTGAAAGCATTTCATTTTGAGCTTTAAAATTTGGAGGTATACTACCTATGATTTCTAAAAAGTTGTAATTTTACTTAGCATAAAAAATAAACTCATAGTTCAAAAACACAATCATAATGATATTGTATATATTTTTGAATTTTCTTCTTTGATTGTTGTTGTTTTTGATGATTTCTTCATCTTTAGGAAGTGTTGCTTCTATATTATGTTGGAGATTTGAAAGATTTTGGCCATCTTGAATATGTCATTTGCAAAATTCTTCAAAGATGAAAGTGTTGAAAAATGCAGTAAGAAATTCTTAATTTGATTTTGCCCTGATTAGATTGAGAAAAAACGAATTTCCACATCAACAGACAACATGGATGCAATTAACTTGTGTGACATAGCTTGTGTCACCCAATTTACTCAGTAAATTCGAGTTGGAAGAGTTAGAGTTTAGTTAAGCATGTGTGATTGCTAATTTGTAGCAATCAAGGCCAGTTATTTCAAGTTGTTTTCAGTTAACATAGTTCCAACTGTTGGAGGAACTAGTGGAAATTCAGTTGTGCAGTGGGACTTCAGTCAAACTCAGTGATCATCCAGTTCACTGATCAATCAGCCCAAAATAGCTGGTGCATGCAAAGAATTCGAGTTCCCTAGTTGTGGTGGAGATTCCACGGCAATGTAACACTAGTTGTAGACTATTATTGAGTGTATAGGTGTTGCATGCAGTCAAATGATCAACCTTGGTAATTGCACAATCAATTTTGGGGAAATTCCTAAATAATGGGGGCCTAATTCTCAAGGAATTGCGCAAGGAAATAGGGGCTCGAGCAGAGGCAAAAATTGACTAAGTCTGGATCAGAGCTTCTCAGTGAGCAGAGAGATAGGTTATTCACTTGCAAGTTGTCCTCAGTTGAGTAAAGTAATTGCAATGCATCTCTATTCATCAGATTAATGCAAGCAGGCAAGGGGTTTTTAGCAGATTTCTTTCCCCTGGAAAAAATATGGTGTGCATGTGTGTTATTTCTCATTGCATGTTTGTGATTGATGTTCTAAATTGTGAATTAAATTCCACGGAGCTGTACAATAGGTTTGTGTCTTG
Organism: Pinus tabuliformis; assembly: GCA_031772625.1. Taxonomy (NCBI): domain Eukaryota; kingdom Viridiplantae; phylum Streptophyta; class Pinopsida; order Pinales; family Pinaceae; genus Pinus; species Pinus tabuliformis. The sequence goes on along the minus strand of CM062816.1, from coordinate 388,741,762 downwards.
TGATTTTGATCAAAACTTCATGAGTAGTTGCAAATACACACCATAATTTCTACACTGTATCAAAGCAGGATTCACATTAGAGTGGGAATTTGGAAGTTGTTTCTCAGGAGATTCAAATTTGTAGTTCAGTGTAGCAGGATCTCTTCAGAGCTGAGAAGATGACCTTCAACAGTTTGATGCTAGAGTATGCCTTGGAAGGAACCTCTAATTTCATTGCATGGAAGGATCACATGGAGGCAGTATTGGATGACAATGGATTGCTAGAATACATCAAGAGATATGTTACAAAACCAGTAGAATGTGATGTCCAGAACCTTGCTTAGTGGAAGAAAGATGTAGCTAAGGCGAGGATAATAATATTGGAGGGAGTATGGGACCACATTGTCACCAATCTCCATTGGAAAGAAACTCCTTCTTCAATGTGGCAGGAACTGACAGAGCTGTTCCTGAATAGTAGTCACCATAGGAAGCTGGAACTCAAGGATAAACTTTGAAATATCAAGATACAAAAGAATGACATTATCCCGCAGTATGTGAGCAGGTTCAAAAAAGTTCATGATGAGCTTGCAGGAGTTTGTGTTACTGTTTCAGATGATGATTTGGTAAGCCTAGCCCTTCTAGGCCTTCCCAAGAGATGGCATGGCTACCAAGATTCAGTAAACGGGAGGGAAACATTACCGAATTGGGAAATATTATGGTCTAATTTGGTATAGGAGGAGATAAGGCAGAATACCAGAGATGGAACTTCATCCAAGGGTAAGGATGAATAAAAATTTTCATTGGTTGGAAAGGGAAAGAAGGGAAAAGGGAAGAAATCTCAAACCAAACCAGAATCCAGCCATGGGGCCAAGAAGAAAGAGTTGTCAAAAATTAAATGCTTCCATTGTCATGAATTCAGGCACTATGCCACGAAGTGTCCACAAAGAAAGGCAAGCAAGAAGACCTCAGGAGGAGCAACAGGTGAAGCCTTGGCTTCAAAATTGAAGTTTAACTTTACCCTTATCGCATGCATGGCCAACACAATGATGGGGAGCATGTGGTACTTGGACTCAGGTGAAAAATTCCACATGGCAGGGTGTAGAGAGTTTTTCATTGACTTGGAGGAGAAATATTTACAAATGAACATCAAGCTAGGGGATGAAAAAAGGTACAGTGTGATCGGGATTGGTGCATTCACCTTTCAAAGGGAGTTGGGATCCCCTCTCAGACTCAAGGATGTCATGTTCGTTCTGCGCCTAAATAAAAATCTCATTTTTGTTGTAGTTTTGGAAGACTATTGTTATGATGTAATCTTTAGCAAAGAAAAATCATTCCTGAGACATAGTCATGGGACAGGTGAAGAAGATAAAGGTTCATGTGAAGAACTTGTATAATCTAGACTTGGAAGATTGTGCTACTGCTAAGAAATAAGGTGGAGAAAGTGTAGGGCCGCGATGTCGATGAACTTTGGCACATAATACTTGGCCATTTGCCTCATGGTGCCTTGAAGATTATGCAATAAATAACCACTGGCCTCCCTAAAGGAGCACTTGAGCAGCAAGATGTATGCAAAGGATGTATTTTGGGGAAGTACACAAAATCCACATTCCATGATCGGGACAACAAAGCACATGTATTCTTAAAAAGGATCCACTCTGATGTCTGTGGACCTTTCTTGACAACCTCCACTGCTAGACACAAATACTTTGTCATTTTATTGATGACTTCTCACGGAAGTGTTGGATCTTCTTCATGCGGAATAAAGATGAGGCATTATCCAAGTTAGTAGAATTCAAGGCACTCGTCGATAAAGAAATTAGAAAGAAGGTGAAGGTTCTCAGGAGAGATAATGGAGGTGAGAACGTGTTGAATGGATTTAAAAATTTATGTGCGAAAGAAGGCACTCGTCAAGATTTGAAAGCACCCCACAACCCATAGCAGAATGGGGTGGCTGAGAGAAAGAATCGTAGCATTATGGGAGTGCGAGGGCTATGCTGCATGACCAAGGTCTACCTATGCATTTTTGGGCTAAGGAATGCAACACAACAATCTATTTGTAGAACCAAAGTCCTCATCGAATTTTGGACATGATTACACCTAAGGAGGCTTTCTTGAGGAGAAAACCGGATGTTTCACACTTCAGTATTTTTGGAGATTTTGTCTACTGCCATGTCTCCAAAGAATCAAGGAATAAGCTTGAGCTGACAACAAAATTGGAGGTATTTGTGGTTTACATAGAAACTCCTCACAAATATCGTGTGTACTTGTCATCCCTTAGAATGACAGTTGTACGAAGGGATGTAAAATTTGATGAAGAGAAAGCAATGGGGTTCTCTCTTGAGAGGGATCTTCAGATCTTGCCATAAGAGGAGCTTTTAGATCCAAAGGAGGAGCCTCAGGAAGTTGTGGATCAGCCACAAGTAGAGGAGCAGAGAGTGGAGACATCCACTCAAGTAGAAAAATCCACTAGAGAAGGTAGAAAAATAACCAGGGAAGTTGATAGATTTGTGCAGGATGTGAGGGAGAATGTGGGAGCTACTTCAAATTTGCGCAGGAAGAGAAGGTCACCTGATCAGTACACTCGCTACATGGATCTAATGATTGATCTTATAGATACTAATCCATCCTCTTCAGAGGAAGCGATAGAGCAACATGTACGGATTTGATGCAATGGTGGAGGAATACATATCCATTGTAAAGAATAGTGTTTGGGAAGTGGTCCCAAGACCAACTGATAAATCAGTAGTGGCTTCGAGATGGATCTTCAAAGTGAAGCAAGTAGTAGACAGAAGGATAGAGAAGTATAAGGCCAAATTTGTGGCCAAGGGGTACTCTCAAGTTGAGGAAATTGACTATGAGGAGACCTTTGCTCTTGTAGCAAGGTACTCATCCATTAGATCAATTATTGCTCTCAATGTGCAGATGGGGTGGAAGGTCCACTAGATGGATGTAAAGACAACATATATCAATGGAGCTATTGAGGAGGAGGTGTACATCGAGTAACCAGAAGAGTTTGAAACATTTGATCGAGAGTCTCATGTGTGCAGACTCAAGAGAGTGTTGTATGGTCTCAAACAAGCACCATGTGCTTGGTATACCAGGATCAATAACTATCTCACTGGTTTGGGATTCACCAAAAGTGAAGCGGATGAAAACCTCTATCATATCTTGGTAGAAGGTAAATTGATTATTATTGTCTTATATGTTGATGATTTGATTTTAACTGGTGATAAGTAGGGTGATGAGTAGTTGATTGGATCTTGCAAAGAGGACCTTGCAAGGGAATTTGAAATGAAGGACATGGGTCTCATGCACTACTTCCTTGGGTTGGAAGTATGGCAAGGTGATGGGGAACTGTTTGTATCTCAAGGAAAGTATGCAAATGAGATATTGCATAGATTCTGCATGGAGAGTTGCAAACCCATGGAGACACCTCTAGCGACCAACTGGAGGAAGGAGGATGCCACTTCAGGTGAAGAAGTGGATGCTACCATTTATCAACAATTAGTGGGTTCATTAATGTATCTTGTGAACACACAAACATATATGTGCTATGCAGTCAACCAACTGAGCTAAGCTATGGTTAGGCCAACCAAATTATTTTGGAAGGAAGCTAAGCATGTTTTACGGTACCTTAGAGGAACTACCCAGTTTGGACTATGGTATAGACAGACAAAGGGAGTGAAGCTATGTGGGGAGTACATCAGACCGAAAGAGTACATCAGGTGGAATTTTCAGTGTTGGGTCCGTAGCGGTTTCCTGGTACAACAGGAAGAAAAGATTTGTGGTGCTCAGTTCAACAAAAATAGAATACATGGCTGCAAGTCAAGCGGCATGTGAGGCAATCTAGATGAGAAAGATACTTATGGGATTGTTTGGTCAAATGATGGATCCAACTATGATCTATTGTGATAATAAGAGTTACATTAATCTATATGAGAATCCTATATTTTATGATCGATCCAAGCATATAGATATCTAGTATCACCATTTATGAGACTGTGTGCAGAGACAGATAATGTTGCTACTATACATTTCGACAGAGGAACAAGATGCTAAGATTTTGACAAAGGCCTTGTGAAGAGGGAAGTTTGAGTTCCATAGGTGCAAGATAGGGGTGGTTGATAATCCCTTTCTTGCTAAGAGGGAGTGTTGAAAAATGCAGCAATAAACTCTTAATCTTATTTTGCCTTGACTAAATTGAGGAAATTCGAATTTACTTAGTAAATTGAGAAATCACTAGGTCGATCTTTTGCTAATAGTTTTCATTTGCCAATTTATTGGTTTTCCAATGAAAAATCAAGTTTATACTTCAAGGTCTTGACTTCAACATGTATGATTGTGAAGCTTAACATACAATAGAGTTGATGAATAACATTATGAACAGTAGGGCTTCTAAGAGACTTCTTTGACAGTTGATGGGACTTGGCATGATATGGAATTTGACTTCTTCTTTTGATGATTAACTTCATGCCATTTTCCTTTATCTTGATCCATCTTTAAACATTGTAGGGTTGTTGGTCTTGTTGGTTAGCAACTAAAAGAAAGCTCCAATGATTTTGAGCTTCTTTGATGAACTCAACATCAAATAATTTTCCACTTTTCTTGACTTGAATATTTGCATTTCATACTCTCGTATATGAATTTTTAAAACTTGATTTGGAAAACCACTCATCCATAGATTTGACCCCTTCGGTCCTCCCGGGACCTGGAAAAACCAAGTATTTTCCTGCAATAAAATGTGATATGATGGGGGAAGAAAGGTGACCGGTATTTATTCTTCCAATAAATATGCAAAATAAATGCAAACAATGCATATAAGTCAAATCCAAAGGAACTAGACAAAGATAAATGCATTTTTTTACCTGCTAAGAAGTGGTGGCCAACGTAGACCTCTCGATGATATTTTCTTCACAAAGTATTCATTTTATGTCCAATTGGAGTGACTACAAATCCCAATTAAAGTGGATTCATATGCATAGTTCAAGGATAAATATGTTTTCAAATTGAATTAAAATGATATGCTAAACATGATGAAAACATCATGCTTAATGGATTCGTTTGTGAAATTTTTACTGGACCAACAATCGGTGCTTTAACATAATGTTTTCACTAAAGGTTAGATCAATGTGATTCCACTTGTATATTAAAGTAGTTTTTTTTTTTTAGAAATATTTTTTTAATATCCCTTGATTTAATATCACAAAAATGTTGATAATCAAACCTAGGAAACAAAGTTTTACTATGTTGATTTTAAGATATGTAATCACTAAATGTGGCATAACTTTTTCACTTGACCTCCAATTAGATGACTCAAATTATGGCTTAAATTAGACTTGAATTTATATCCCTCCTAGAAACATGTTTTAAAAAGAATATGATTTGATATGTGAAATATGCCAATGAATAGTCAACATGTAGAATTGTCACAATGCATATTTTATGACAAACATTTAGTAGTTTGACCATAACTTTTTAGTATAATGTTAGATTGAGGTGATTCAAACTAAGTCAAAAACTAGATTCCAAGCGCTATCTCAAATAGAAACAAACTGTAAAAATATTCCCATGTACCTCAAATGATGATTGTACTAACTATGTCCTTGAATATTTTCTCTGTGAGACCTAGTGACTATTTTGGCCATGTTTTTTTTTCGTTTGAGATCCAAATTGAAAAATTCAAAATGGGTTAGAAAATTTATTTCAAGGTATATTTTGTATAGAAATATGTTTTAAATATGATACCATATGGTCCTCTAATATAGGATTATTTCGTCTCCATTTTTCTATAAAATCTTCTCAAAATGAGTATTGAACAATGATTTGAATGATTATTCATGCAAGATTGAACCAACTTTATTATGCAAAAATATCCTTAATATTTTAATTTATTTATTTATTATTTTATACTACCCTACATTATTTTGGGAAAAAAATCATTTCCTCAAGTATAAGAGAATTCTCAATGCATCCATTTGAGTAACAAAATCATAACTAAATTCATATCCAAGTTTGAAAATTGTACCTTAATGACTACTTTGACATGAGAAATTAGTTGCTCATATATATTTGATGCCAAGAAATATCAAGAAAATGAGTGGTACTATGGCCTAATGGTTGTTTGTAACCAAGATTCAATGTAATATTTTTCTCCTTGGCTCTCATTGATTGTCATACCATAAAGTTCTTTTGAAAGTTGTTCATTGCAATCCTGAATACATAAGGGATATCATGATAAGCATGTAAGAAATTTTTCAATCTCTGGCTCTGGTGTCTAATCTTCATCAGATGTGGTCCATCACTCCTTGATCCCTTACAAGGATAACTAGAAGAAACTTCTAGGTTCTCTTATTGTGCATTCTCTTCATGGATCCTTTACTCTTCTTTTATCTTTTCAAATGAAGATTCATGCTTGGTCACAATTCTGGTTTGTGAACAAGGATTTGAGAAGATCCTTATAGTGGCTTGCCTTCCTTTACTAAATACATTCTTTAGCATCTTCCATTGTAGTTTGAGAGCTCATGTCTTCTAAGTGGATTAGTGGTTTGTGGGTGGGGGAGTTTAGGTACCTCTCTAATCCCTAGATCCACTATAAGAATGCATTTTAAAATGAAATCTAATATCAACATATCGATATAAACATGACCTTGATTTGTGAAGACTTAGCTAAAGCGAAGACACATGTTCTTACCTCTCGTCTTACCACCTGTAGAAAAACCTGTAGATTCACAAGCTCATGTAATCTACTAAAACAAGAGACAATATTCTACTTCTACTATTTACAACATAAGCCTATAAACATTGAGAAAACAATAATCAATAGAGGAAGAGAATCAAAGGCACATAACACAATAAATATCCGGGGAAAGCGACAGCTCAAAACCCCACTATCTGTTTTGTATTAATCCAGAAAATCAAGATGAAATTACAATGTTTGTTCTCTCTAGAACAATCCCAGCACTCATCAAATTCAATCTCCAGCTCATAAGCAAGCTCAAGGCCAAAGCTTAGCCAATTCACAAGCTCTCCAAGTCTCTATTCCAATTATGTAATTCTTATGAAGGATAGCTTGTATTTAAAGGGAAATAAAGACTCTAAAAATAGTGCAATCCTTCAAGGATCAGTTCCTGAATGCATGCACTATCAATGCAACTAAGAAAAATATAAAACAAAAAGTACACTGTCCCTGCACTCTAGTCTCAAATAGGTCTTTCTCAGAATCGACATGCATCAATTTCTGATGGTGGAACCTTCAGTCAACTAGAGTAGCACTAATTAGGTCACAAGTGTCCTAACTGACTGTTTACTCACTATTAGTTCCTGAAACTGATTGGAACTAATTTAACTGGACTTAACTCAATAAACTGAGTTAACTAATTACAACTCATTCATAACTCATCCTTAACTCCTATAAGTTAGGGAGAACATATACATGTCTTCTAAAAGACTTCCAATTCAAATTTCCTAAATTAATTAAGTTAATTAAACTTAATTAATTATTTTCAAATTGCTATGAGAAAAGAATTCTATTTTAATTCATAGTTTAATTCAAGGACAAATTAAACTGGAATTTCTTGTTGCCATTTCTCAACACTCCCTCTCAACAAGAAAGGGATTATCCACTACCCCGATCCTATCTCTGTGAAACTTGAATTTACATCTTGGCAATGCCTTTGTCAAGATGTCAGCATCTTTCTCCTCCATGGGAATGTAATATAACAATATCATCCGCCTCAATACACAATCTTTGAGATAATGATACTAGATATCTATATGCTTGGACCGACCATGAAAAACTGGATTTTCAGAGAGTTTGATACAACTTTGATTGTCACAATAAATCACTGTCAGATCCATCTGTTGACCAAACAAACCAACGAGGATCTTCCTCATCCAAATAGCCTCACATGTTTCTTGACTTGCACCCATGTACTATACCTTTGCCAAACTGAGTGTAACCTATCTCTGTTTCCTGTTGTACCAAGAAACTGCAGCTGACCCAATACTAAAGATCCCTCCTGATGTGCTCTTCCTGTCAGATGGACTCCCCGCCCAATCTGCATCGGTGAAGCCTTGAAGCTTCACTCCCTCTATTTGTTTGTACCAAACCCAAACTGAGTAGTGCCTCTAAGGTATCTCAATACATGCTTTGCCGCCTTCCAATACATCTTGGTAGGCCTAGCCATTGCTTGACTAAGCTGGTTAACTGCATAACACATATCTGGTCATGTGTTCACCAAATACATGAGTGAACCCACAAGCTGCCTATAAACAATAGCTTCCACTACTTCTCCCGAAGTAGCATCTTCCTTCCTCCAGTTACCATCTAGAGGAGTCTCCACGGGTTTACTGTTGTCCATGTGGAATCTCTTGAGTATCTCATTGGCATACTTTCCTTGAGAAACAAACACATCCCCATCTCCCTGCCATACCTCCATGCCAAGAAAGTAATGCACGAGCCCCATGTCCTTCATCTCAAACTCTCTTGCAAGGTCCTCCTTGTAAGATTTGATGAGTTTCTCATCACTTGTCAGTATGAGATCATCTACATAAAGTACAATGATCAAAATCTTACCTTCCACCACTATGTGACATTGGTATATTAAGGAGTAGAGAGATTTTCCACAAGGAGATCGAGACTTAGAGGGAGTATAGTTTCAGAGGGAGCATCCCTATGGAATCCAGGATTTTAGGATCCATGGAGATCAGACTCATTATTGTAGTAGTTTCAGTAGCAGTGTGGAAGCAACAATAGAGCAGTAGCAGCAGTAGTATGAGTAGATCAGAGTTCACTTTGCATGCAGTTATACCTCCCAGTGTGAGGTGGGGTGATGTAGAGCCCTAGTCCCAGGAGTGCAGAAATTTTATTAGAGTCCATTAAGGAATTCTCCTCATGGACCATTACTTTGCTATAGGGGCACACAATATTTAGTAGTAGGAGGATCAGTGACGGTCAGATACTAAGGAGTGTAGAGTAGTGTTGACATTAGAGCAGGAGGCTTAGTAGCATAGTAAAAAACAACATAGTTTTCCTAGTATATAGTTGCAGACACAATTGATTCAGTTTTTTCTTATGCTTCTCAGTTATAGATGTTGCAGTAGTAGCATCAACAGTGAGAGGTGTTGCGTGCAGTACATTCCATAGGTGCAGGATAGGTGTGGTTGATAATCTCTTTCTTGCTGAGATTGAGTGTTGAAAAATGTGGCAAGAAGTTCTCAATTTGATTTCGCCTTGCTTAAATTGAGAAAATTTGAAATTCCACATCAGTAGACAACTTCGAGGAATTAATTGAGGTGACATGACTCTTCTCACTCAGTTAAGAACAGTCAATTCGAGTTAATGAGTCGAAGTTCAGTTTGCTTGAGTTTATTCCTAGAAAATAGGAGTCTAGCTCAATTAATTCGAGTTAGGGGCATGAAGTTCAATTTGTAGTGATTCCTAAATTTTAGGAGCCTAGGTTGAGTTAATTTTAGTTGTAGAAAATTGATTTAGTTAAATTGAGTTATGATCAGTTAAACTAGTTCTAACTATTGGAGGAACTAGTGGAAGGTCAAGTTGTGGAAATGTGACGTCAAACACACTCAATGATCATCTAGATAACTAATCAATCAACGTAAGTTAGCTCATGCATGCGGATAATTCGAGTTACCTAGTTGAGATGGAGATTCCAAGGTAGTGTACTATCAGTTGTAGACTATTCCAATGTGTATAGGTGGTGCATGCAGTCAAAGGAAGAACCTAAAGGAATTGCACAATTCAATTGAGGGAATTTCCTAATTAATAGGGGCCTAATTCCTCAAGGAACAATGTAAGAAAATAGGAGCTTGGAGGGCTTGAAAATTGGCTAAGTGTTTACCATAGTCAATCCGTCAGGCAAAGGGATAAACTATACACTTACAGGTTGTGCTCACGCTTGAGAAAGCATATGTATTTATCTCTATTCTTTGATTAATGTAATACATATAGGAAAGGGGTTTTTAGCATTTTCTTTCCCTTAGATAAATATTTATGCATGTGTGATGTTTCCTTTTGCGTGTTTATGATTTGGGTTATAGATTGTGAATTAATGTCCATAGAGCAGATTATCTTTGAGTCTTGTGATTTAGTAAATTTCATGAGCGATTTTGAATCTACACAATAATTTCTACATGAAAGATTCAAAATGATGCTTGGACTTACAAACACCCCTTCAAATTAAGAGGGGCAATGTTGACATCTAATCCTTTAGGATTCAGGAAATATTTTGTGCATATGTAAATAGAATACATAGAATATGAAAAAACCCTTTGAATATGAATCTCGAGGGTCACCATTCTATGTGTATATATTGACAATTATCTTAATGGAGAAATCAATTTCAAGGAGTTATCTTCCTTCCTGGCCCGACAATTAGTTTAGTGAATGGTGCACTTTGTCATTTCCTATAAGAACTTAGAAATTTGATATTTATCACTTGATAAGTTGTTATTATGATTTATGTGTGTTATAAATATCTTCCTTTACCATTTTTAAGCTTCCTTTCTTCAAGTTGTTGCATTTACCTCAACTATGGAAACTTCTTATAGAATTGTAATATTTTCTTGTAGAATTACAATGTCATGTAGAATAGAGTCGATAGCTTCAAATTGGCATTCTTTCTCATGGTTTTGTATTTTTCATATGAATAATACCTTTAATAACCATATGTGACATGATTAGTGAATGACAGAAGGTTGAGAAGAAGGAAATCATCTCTACAAGATTACATAACAACATTGTATGTTTCTTTGTTATTTCTTTATGGTTTGATTTGTTTTTTTTCCTGCAAGAGTAGAAAAAAATTTATTTACTTGCAAGTGTAATAGTTCCTTTCCTTAAAAGATATCCTAGTATTCATTTCCCATCAATTCCTACAACTTTATTTCACAAATTTATTTCTTGCGAATTTACTTTCTACAATCTCATTTCTTGCAAGAGTAAATATGTTGAGTAATTGTTGTTTTACATTACTACCCCTTCCACTTGATCAAAAAGGAAACTTGATTTCATATATTGGTGTGTATTGAGAATTAATAAGAATTATGACTTGAATATATATTTGCATGATACCTCTTAAAGTTGAGATCTCCAAGACTACAACATTATAGGTTTTAACCCGTATAGAAATTACCTGCATATGAATTCTAAAAACATAAAATAAACAACGGCGAGAGCATAACACATAAAACAAATATACACAGAGATTTTCCCATGGATCCCAAAACCGGGACTACTAGATTGATTTTTCATTATGTTCCTTTCAATGTTACAATACATATATATACATGTCGAAGCATCCATAAACCACAATCCATTAACCCTGGATCAGAACATAATCGTAGTTCCCTTGACCAGATCTACAAAATACCATGGATTGAAGACCATTGTGCCCAAAATCATGTGCGAAAACCATGCACAAAACCATATATAGGTTTGACTACCTAATATACGGTCCAAAAAAAAAAATTCCTAGGGCGCTGTCCTGGACCCCGTTGAGGGGGGCTACCGCCCTCTTCAAACCCCCCAACAGGGGGGGCTGCCACCCCCCTGTGGCCCCCCTGCTGTGCATCGGCGCAACGAAGGGGGGGCTCCGCCCCCACTCTAACCCCCCAGTTTAACTATTGGAGCTAGTCGTGGAAAGGATATAACACAACCCAACAGTTGCTGGAATACTCAGGGCCATCACTAGTTCCATGGTTCTATATTGGTAACCTAGGTCTTTCAACATGACTACAAAATTAGTTATCTTTAGATGATACATTTAATATTGTTATTTTTTAACATCTAAATTTTAATCGTAAGGCTCTTAATTATGCTTCAATGAATAACTTATAATACAATGAATGAAGATTGCAAATGAAACATACCATATTGTTGCAATAAAACTAACACATAAAAAAAAATCATCCATTATATAAAGAAAACAACCACAATGGTTGTAGGTGCCTCTTTTGAGTGTTTTGGCACAAATTTATTCGATTATGTGTTGTGTCAATTTCCATCAAGACTCAATATTTGTAGCTTTAAAAATTATAATGAAATTTGATATAAGTTTGTGTTCTAAAAATATATTGAACTCAAAAAAGTATTCTTAAAGTCATGAAGTTTCAAATATTGTATTTTAAATAATGATATATGTGTCATAGGTGGATATTCTATGGCTATTACCTCTCTAGTGATTTCTTCATCTATACCACTAACCTAGAAATTCATTAAGACTTAAGGGAGTACTAATTGTGTATATTGACAAATATTTGGAGGAGATGAGGGTGGAAATTTATATTGGTCAAAGAAGGAAGGTATTTAGCACTAACATTTTAATTTACCCAAAGTATGTAGAGAATAGCCTTGTTTCCCATAAAAATAAAGAAATATCTCTCATGTACCACATTTTCATTTGTCATGATACCATATAGTTGGAAAATGAATAGATGGTGGAGTACTTGACATCCTTAGAGCATCATCATGCCGATGGGATGCTTTCAAAAAGTTGAAAACCCTCAAAACCCATTTTAAGTGAGACATTGGTTTCATAACCATAAAAAATTATCATTAGTAACCGATTCCCAAGCACACTAATCATTTTTGAAGGTATCCAACATGATTTATTGCATCACGCCACTATTGATCAAATCTCAAGTATGAATTCATAGGCCTTTCTCTTTCAAGTTGTAGAAATTGTATATGACAAGCAAGAATTGAGCCTTGTAGAAAAGATATACATTTTAGAAGAGCATATTTTGTGTCTTAGCAATCGAATTGTGCCTAATTCTATAGAAAAAAATGTCCTAATATCATAACCAATTTTAATTCCCTAAATACAATCCCCTTGCCCATAGTTGGATTCTATAAGAATAAGTGAATGATGGGTAAAATATTTATGGAGAAGGGTATGGTAGATGATTCCATTATAAAAAAATGGAGGAAGAAAACTTCGAGCCACCTTGAAGAGAATATTTTTATTGAAGCTTTGGCTATTTTTATCACCACCAATTCTCATGCACAAGTAAGTGTGTTTCATATAGTGCAAGCAATTTTTTTAGGTGTTTGTTTCACTAGAAGTGTTCATTGATCTTACAATCAAGGGAATTGTCCATTTTTTGGGTCCTTTGTAGATTATCTAAACTTATAATGGGTGGTATATACCAATTTTCAAGTGAAATGGAGGAGGAGGAAATGTTGAGTCTACTTGAGGTTTTTGGATTTAGAATTTTAATGTACCAACAATATGTAGATAATAACCCCCTTTACCCTAAAAATAGAGAAGAAATATCCTATGTGGCTAATATTTTCACTTGTAATGATACCATATGGATGGAAAATGAAAATATGGTGGAGGGATTGACTTCTTTAGAGCATGATTATGCCAATGTGGTGTTTTCAACAATTTAAACCCTCCAAAATCCATTTCAAGTGAGACACTAGATAAGCACTGATCAAATTTCCTAAAATTATGTTATATTTTCTTTTAGTTTCAACCTAAACAAAGAAACATATACTAGTAGACCATTTTTTGAAGGTCTAGCAATACCTAGAAATACATTGTTATTTGTTGAGGGATATCATTGTAATGATTTTATTACTACTAATTTTAAATGGTTAAGGAAGTATATTCATACCATTACCAAAAGAGTGGACATTAATGCACTTGGATCTAAGTTGGAAAAATCATCTAAATACTATTATATTGATTAATTTTAGGATATTTAGGAACTTACTAATTAGTTTAAATCAAATTGGCCTAATTTGTCTTTATGTAAAATCATGTTTCTTTAGTATGCAGTTGTAGTTATGTAATCCTATGGTCATGATATGTTTTAGACATAAATTGATATGATGGTTCATATTCTCCTTGATACCGATTACTATATTGATCAGTGACTTAACATTTGATTGGTCCATTATCTCTTATTAAAGAGCATGGAGGGCCACTTTTTGAAGACTGATTATGAGAAACTATTATGTACTATTTGTTTTTTCTTTTATATTAATATATTACCTCAAGTGGATGTATTGGTTGGGGTGATGGGATATTTCCCTCTTTGAGGGTTTGAACCACATAAAGCATTGTCGTATTGATCTTTGATTTCCCACGTGAGTAGTTACTTAAGGTGCTTATCTTGTGTGTGAATACCAAATTTAGTGGAACTCGGTATCAAATATAGTATGAAGATCCATTTCCATTGTCGATTAATATCTCCAACTTGTAGGTTTTTACCTTGTACAATCAATTTCTGCAAAGATATTCTTAATAAAACAAAACATATGCAATCAAAAACATACAAAATAACACAAATATTTTACCCTAGAAACCCAAACTAGGCAAACTAGAAATATTTTTTAGTATAATTGTCTTTACAATATTACAATACTATATAAATATATCTTGCAACATTCACAAACTTCCAATCCATTTACCCTATATTATAATACAACAATGGTTCCTTAATCAAAACTAAAAACCATGGTTTAAATCACTGTGCACCACAAAACTATTGAAGGTGAAAATCATGTGCCAAAAATTGTAGAAACATATGAAAAATACCACCCAAATTATTTTTTGGTGTTGCCACTTCCAAATCCTTGCATGGGGGGGGGGATTTATCCCCCTTACAACTCCTCATTTTTCCTAACACAACATACATTGTGTGGCAGTAGTCGTGTAAATAATATAACATATACCTAAGATTATCCCACTTGTTATCTTTGCATACATGGGGTCACAAAAGTAAATGATCAAGAATCTAGGGAAATAATTCGTATTGTTTCTCTACACCAAGAGAACTTCTTAGTTCCCTCAGATTTTGTTAATGAATTTGCAACATTCTTCAAAGTGTCAACCTTCACTAGAAACATCTTATTTTATTCAAAAACATCTTTCACAAAGTGGTACTAAACATCAATATGCTTTGTCTTAGAATGATATGTTGGGTTTTTTCGAGGAAGATTGTAGTCTGATGTCACAATATATCCTCATAGCTTGTTGCACCAACCTAATAACTATAAAAAAACTCTATAACCATACTGCTTCTTTTCTTGCATGAGTGGTTTCCATGTATTTAGCTTATGTAGTTGAGAGTGACACTACAAACTATCTCGTGCTCATCCAACTAATTTCTCCTCCAAATAGGTTCAGCACACACCCACTTGTATATATTTTTCAATCCAGAAATCCAGCCTATTCTACCTAAAAAAATACATGTATGTCCAACACTCTTTTCATAATTGGTCTTCCTTGGTAGCACAATACATACTAGTAGTGCCACACAAAAAAGAAAAAACATGTCCTCTTTATCTTCCTGTGTCTTGTGATTCTATTCTACAGATAAATTTCCACCTACAGGAATAGGGAACTTTATTTTTTTTACATTCTTGCATATTAAGCCTATGTGATATTATCTCAACGTATTTCCCTTGATTTAACTAGACTTTCTTTTTTTCTTGATCATTTTTAATTTCAATGCCCAAAATGAAATTTTAAGCACCAAGATCCTTCATGTAAAATTTGAAGGAAAATTGAGTTTTCACTTCCTAGATGATTTCCTTGTCATTTACAATTAATAACATATGATCCATACACAAGACCAAATAAATAAGTTGATCACTAACTAATTTGAAATACACAGTTTTCTTCTTTGATCCTTATGAAGCCAATATCCAATATATAAGTATAAAATGTTTGATATCACATCCTTGGTGATTTCTTTGATTCATATAGAGAATTTTGTAGCCTGCATACCAATTGTTTCTTTCCCTTCACTGCAAATCCTTCTGGTTATTTCATGTATATTTCTTCTTCCAAATCCCCATGTTAGAATGTTGTCTTCATGTCCATATGTTCTTCTTCAAAAACAAAAGTAGTAGCAACAGATAAAACAAATATAATGTAAGTTAACTTTGCAACAAGGGAAAATATATCACCAAAAATTCAATTCCCTTTACCTAGGAATAACCTTTTGCTACTAACCAAGGTTTGTATTTCTCCACTTTTCCTTCTACATTCAACTTCTTCTTAAAAACCAATTTGTTTCCAATGGAATTTCTTCCAACTAATAATTCCACTAGATCCCAAGCCTCATTTTTATCAAACTCTACCATTTCTCCAACCATGGCCTTTTTTTAGAGTTTTCCATCCTCTAAATCTAATGTCTTCCTAAGAGTTCTAGAATCATCATTAATAATAAACAAAACAAAATTTGAAAAAAATCAAGTGGAGTATACCTTTCTAGCTACCTTATTTCCTGAATGGATCTCCTCAATACTAGAGGATGTGGTTCTTTTCTTTTGATTCTAGTTATTTTATAGATTCTTATTCATCATCCTTAAATTGAAACTCTATCTTCTCTAGTTATTTCCAAAGCTTATAACCTTTCAAGCCATCTTTATATCCAATAAAGTTATAATTTTAATCATTGTTTTCTAGCTTACCCCTATTATTTTTTGGAACATGTACATAATCATCATAGCTAAATACCCTAGGATTTTTAAGACAAGGTTTATTTCTATTCCATACCTCATGTGGATTTTTATCATCCAACACTGATGACAGGGATCTATTTACCAAGTAACTAGTAATATCCATTGCCTCTTCCCATAATTCTTGTCCTAAAATATCATCACAATGCATGCTTCTTTCTTTATTTGTTAGTGTCCTATTCGTCCTTTCTACAACTCCATTCTGGTGAGGTGTGTAAGGAGTATTCTTATGCCTTTCTATGATGCACTTCCTACATAATTATTCAAATTCATTCCTTTAGAATTATCCACAAACCTTTTTCCTCATCACCGTATTTTTCTTTTGTACTTAAATTTCCACAAGAGCCTTAAACTCTTTGAATTTGTAAAAGACTTCATATTTATTCCTAAATAAATAAATCCATTTATTACCCAAAAAATCATCTATAAATGAGAAATAGTAAAAATACTTACCCAGTGATGGAACCAATACAGGTCCAAACACATCATTGTGCACCAACTATAACATTTCTTCTACACTTTTAGCACTAGAGGAGAATCTTACCTGATTCTACTTCTTATATAAACAACTTTAATAGAAACCAAAATCCATAGACAAATTATACATACTTTCTACCATACCATACAATGTATTGCTTGAAGGCCCTTCTCTCTTATATGTCCTAGTCTTTGATGCCACAACATAATCTTCTCTCCAAATACTGTAGGAATGTTTCCTTCTTCAACTCCACTTTTGAGAAAAATTGAATTGTTGCACTGATCACTAACAGTGCTTCTAAGTAGATTATATATAAATCTAATATGAACTCCCCTTAGCAATACCATTTTTCCTCGAACCATCCTACAGGTATGCTTTTCAAACACTATTTTTACACCTACATCATTCATATTGGTTACATGAATCAAATTTCTGGCCAATTCTATGATATGCAAAACATAAGGGAGTGTTCTAATCCTTCCACCCATGAGCTATAACTTGAATTTTCCTTGTATTATGATTTTGGCTATTGATTCATCTCCTTGGAAAATATCACCACAATCATATCTTTCATACTCGAAAAACCACTCCTTGTGAGGAGTCATATGAAAGGATGTCCCTAAGTCAACTAGCAATGTCCCATAATCTATGTGTACTTGAAGAAGCCAAGTACACATCCCGTGCTTCATTTGAGAAGGTTTTTACTTTTGTAGAAGGAGCATAATTATATCCCTTCCATTTCTTTGCAATTTTGGGTCTACAATATTTCTTGTAATACCCTTCTTTTCCATATTTCCAACATACCTTTATAAATTTCCTTGAACATTTATATCTTCCTCCATATTTAGATCTCCTAGTTGTGGACTTATTTTTATTTATATTCTAGGAGAATCCTCTTACAAATAAAGAATCTATGTTCTAACTATGTTTTTCTATGTTATCTCCCCCAATTATAAGGATGAATCGATATTGTTGAAACTTAAAGTAGTTGCATTACTGGCTAAGGAAACGACCAAACTATCCCATGAGTCTAGTAAAGAAAACAATGAACTAATAGACTTATCTTCATCTAAAATTTTAATATCAACAAAAATAACTTACTTACCACAATATTGAAGTGTTTATATGCTCTTTCACTTAGTCTTTATCCTTCATCCTTAGGTTATATAACTTTTTCCATAGGAACATTTTGTTCACCAAGGACTTTCCCTAATTTTTTCTGCAATGTCTTCACTATAAATTCTCCTAAAGCATTCATCAATATTGAATCTAAGAGAGAAAATCATATTGTGTTCTTTTCCTTTCAATCCAAACTAGTGTATGCTTCTATTGACATATTTTTCCATGCAATGCCCAAATCCACACTTATCCACTTATCCTTGTCCACCAACAGATCTTCCATTTTTGAGTTTTGATAGTTATTTGTGGTCCTATTCTAGTGGAGTCTATCTCTGGGTGCAACTATTTTGTGGTACTATTAATATCTGACTATGTTGGGTGGAACAATTATTATTTTAATTTAGAGCAACAAATTTAACTCTCACATTAATTGTCAACCTGCGTAGGCCTTTTTATTTCAATGTTCTCACGCAAAGTAAATGCAAGGACAAATGTTGACTAGTACTAATGAATCTCAAACCCAATTGTTGTAGTAACACTCTCAGTAATCCAACACTTTGCTGTTACATTCTCAAACCTTGCTCACACTTTCAAAAAATAAACACACAACACAAAATAAACCAATTTGTCACACAATCACTCTTATTTAGAATGAAACAACACTCCTACAAACCATTCACTCAAGAAGATTTTGAAGCACACATTAAAATGAAATAAACACACTATCAAACCGTAATAGGAATTAAATAATTGTCACACTAACAAAGTGATCAGTCCATGAAATATGATATTACATAATACATAGGTTAGAATTATGAAATCATTACAACATGAAGAAAATTAACAGTAATAGTAACAACAATCATACATGAACCATAACTAAGAGAAAATAAATCAATTTGTTATAATACCTTCCTAACCAGTGATCCCTACTAAGAAGGAGGACCCTTCTTTTGTAACAGGGGCTGGTACACTACATAACACACAAGCTAGTTAGCAGAAAGGTATATCACCATGAATGATTGATATTTTCATTAATGAAATATACATGATTATATAGTTTGATAACAATTTCCATGGTTGGGACAAAGTTATAACAACTTTTCCAAATTATAATAATTCATCTATGGAAAATCCTAACTACTGCAGTTGTGTTGTTCATGAATATCTCCTTTGGTGGTTGAATTGACTTTGACTAAATACATTTCTAGATCAGTCTTCATTACTGATTAAAGGATATCAACACGTCCAAAATAGGTCTCGCGTGTAACAGAAACGTTCAGTGAGTCTGTGTCTTGTACTTGGCGAGAAAAAACTGGAAAGTGTAATCCTATAACAACTTCTCATTAGACCACACACCCTAAAACAACCCATTTATCATTTTTATGATAAAAATAGTCTAAAGTAGTAGTTATGATGCCAAATTACAAGCATAATTGGATCGTAAGGATGCCATATAAAATGAGACATACTTAGGTTGATAATGGTTGTTACCGTGAAAAAATATGGCCTTAAGAGTAAAAAAAGATAAAGAAAATATAGGAAAATGATTTCAAGAGCATGAAAATTCCATGTCCCACCATCTCCCCCCAAATTAAGCATCTACATGTCCTTATGCAGACCCTTATAATTGGTTTCTAATGTGCTAAGAAAGTAGTTCCAAGAAATTGTAAGCTCTTGCAGTATCCTCCAAATCTTCTCGGTACGTAGCCTCGGGAAATAACCAACTCTATTTTCCACAATTTATCAATGAGATGATATAGATTTTGATACTGATAGGCAGGGAGGCAAACAAGAGGAAATTTTAACCTAAATCCAAGCCAACCAAGCCAAATTATTCCGATGCTTTCTACATATTGAGAAACCATGGAAAGTTCCTATATAGAATTTAGAAAATAATAATGGTCCTCATCCCTCAATTCCTTTCTAGAAGAATCCCATATGAGCCTACTCCCATCTAAGCGTTATGTTTCATCCCCTTAATACTACTGAGTCAGTTTTCCAAAACTCTATTCTTGAATTCCATTAGAATATTTTTGGTCTCTGGATATCGCCATATCCTATTATACACCATAGAGATTCTTTCAACGGGACCAGGTTCATTTTGGATAAACAATTTCACCTTTCCCTTATTAGTTGTTATAGTATCGCAGACAAACTTCCAACTAACTTGATTCTACATAAAGGACACAAAGGTTCTTAACTGAATATCCCTAACATATGGTGCAAGGTTAAGGGTTTTTTTCTCTAAAATAGGCATAATCATGCAAATACAATTCACATAGTAAATTTATTATAGAAAATTTTCCTTATGAAAGGTTTCCAGAAGGTCTTGGGCCTCCCTCATCTCATACGATCGTTTCTCCTTAGGGGTTATTAATTGAAAAATGAAGCAATTTTCTTGTAGATACAAGAGATATGGTAGAGAAGGAGATATTCAACTCAATATGTTGTCAACAAGTTCATCAATGGACTCCTTTTCCTAATATAACAAGTGTACTTCCCCTTGCAACTTCCCGGAACATATCTTCCTCCCCTTTCTCCACCTGCTGCAGTATCTCAACTACTAGTTCTTGTGTGACAACAACATCGTCGATAGGTTCTTATGAAGAAATGGCCAATTTTATTTCAGTTTACTCATTTTCATCTACTGGTTCTTGTGTAACAATAACATCATATACAAGTTCTTGTGGAATAGGATATTTTTTTTCTCCATCCCGATCTACTTCAACAGTTGGTTCTTGTGTAATAGTAGCACCTTCAACAAGTTCTTATGGAATAACGGTTTTAAATTCTTCATCTTTCTCTTCAACCTAGATTCTAACTAAAATAGTGGTTGGCCTTTCACAATTTGCTTCCTCAAGCACTTGGTTTCAACCTTCACACAATCTGACTATTGTACCATCAAGTGACATTATTTTTTCCACCTCTACTAGGGTTTCTAGTCCATTTTTTTTTTCTAAACTGAATTTGTCCCTCAACCATGGCAAGTTGCTTCCTTAAATTTTCATTTTCCTCTAATTTATTAATTTTATGGACAAGGAGGTCTATTTCAAGATTAACTAGTAAGGAGACATATTCATGTTCCTTTGTGAGATCTTCCTTTTTTTGTTGTTACTCAAGTTCCTTTGATTCTAGTGAAGTAGCATGGACCTCTGGTGTTGGGGTAGGTTCTTTTACACATTCTTCTTATTTCTCTTCATTCTGATATCCCTCAAACTCCTTTAGTTCTGTTGTATCATTACATTCCTCAGATGTTGGGATAGCCAAAGTTGTAATAGTTACCCAAACTCTCCTTTTAGGATTCCTTCCACCCAACGACTTCTTTAATGACATGTTTTTCACCCATTTTTGCAAAGGATTTATTTCTCAAATGCTTCTTTGAATTTCCCAAGTGTTTATGTCTCAGGAATCCCTGCTTCAACTAACATTGTTCATATTGCCCCTATTTTAGCAGTCTCTATTTCAGGTCTTTCTTCCTCAATAGGACATCCATAATTTCTACTCCCAGACTATCCACTAAATAAATCCATAGGTTCTTCAATGAATTCCATTTTTCCTTTAGTAGATGTACCAATAGACATCCTTATGAAAATCCATATTTTAGGGTTTATGTGACGGGGTCTAGGAGGTGTAACCGTTCTACTTTTTCTAGGAGGCATAACTACTCTATCCTATCTAGGGGGTGTAACTACTTTATTTTTTGGTGTTGTCTTAACACTTTCCTCCTATTCTTCACCTTCACTTTTCTTTGGTCAAGAGTTGGTACATGCGACCTTGTAAGAAAACCAATCCATGTTCCTCCCTACTATTGTAGTGAATGGATTATAATCAACTTAATAACACATGGTTGGTTAAGCAAGTCTTTGGATGCTTTGCCACAAACACTTCCTCTTTTATATGTTATAAATACTTCGATAGATAATAGGGAACATTTATTAACTTACCATTATGAAGATATGTGAATAACTTAAAATGATAATTAAATATTGTCCCAAAACGTCCCTCATAGGTAACAAACTTCTGAATGAATAAATCCACATCATCCCGAGGATGACAAAGGCATGTTTTGTCAATACCTCTTCCCTTATTCCTTACTTCCTCTCCTAGTTGTAGAAATGTTGCTTTAGTTGTTGGGGTTGATATTTTCCTCGAAAACCAGTGGGTCCCTATTGGAGGTAAACTCGCCACCCTAGCGATTATTTCTCCATAACAACAATTCTAAGCTCTCTCACCTCTAAATTTTTCTCATTCAGATCCTATGCAATTTCTAAGGCTATTTCTTCATTGAAACCCTGCAGATTCTCAAAGTAAGATAACCAACCTTCTCTCCAAAACATCTTTAGGGATTTTTGATGTTGTAACAGTGCATTAATGGAATTAGGTTCATGACACACTATCACTCCTCCCATGGCTGCTCAAGAACTATTACTTCTCATAAACTATTAAAGGGCCACACTTGGTACACACAAATACTTTCTAGGGTAAATAATGTCGATCACATATAATTTGGAAATGGTTATAGTTACCTTTTTTATTGAATTCAGGCTTTTCATCATAAATGAAAACTACTAGGAATAATTTCAAGTAGTCACATTGATTTTTAGAAATGACAGCAAGAGTAATGCCAAAATTTAGTAATTACTAAATTAAGATAAGGTGTATAGTAGGTTAATCAAGGGGTAATTACAAAATTGGATTGTAGTCATAGTATATCATATGATAGATATGGTACACTTCTACACCAACTTAATTATAACATTTATCCTTGGCTTGTGTAATAGAAAATTCATATCATCCTTTAAATCCAAATCCTACAAGTAAATGACAATCAAACATACCTATTGTTGGCTTACCATTGTGATGATGTAGGGTTGTGCAAGGAAAGTGATTTGATCAATTATTCACAATGTCTTATGTGTGGCACATGTCAATTGGTGAAATTGAAATGATGTGGTGAGAAAGAAAACTTTTGTGATAACAAGATCTGGTGTATCAACTTCAAAACTATGTTGTCAAATATGAAGGTGTAGAAGCATGTATGTCAGCTTGTGATGGAAACCAAGTAAAAATATCCTTAATCTGTATCAACAACAACAATATGAAACTATGGAAATGACTTTCTCATGTATTCAATTGTATCAACAAAATTTTGAAGAACTGTAATAGTCAAAGTTGATACATGGAATCTTATGATGAGTTTCAAAATAAAGTTTGTAACAACAAAAGTTTCAACAATGAGTCAATTACAGAGTGTTGTAATGGCTACAACCACCCTCCAAAATTTTTCCTTAGCTTCATTTTGGAGCCTCCTTACCAACCTTTCACAACAGCATGTCTTGCTTCGTCAAGTACACAAGCTTCAGTGATTTTCTTGCAGATAGACAACTTATCCATCGAAGCTTGTTGCACTCCCCTCTTAGGATTTTCTCCTAGACTTGGTCTAGTAGTGAGCTAAGCAGCTCCCTCAAAAATTTATGCAATTCAGGATGGAAACCAACCTTCCCTCTAGAAATTATGCAATTTGTCTGGCAGCATGTTGGGCTCCAAAATTGTGCAATTTTGCCAGTTAGGCTTCATCCAGAAAATTACGCAATTCTTCCCAGCAGGGCTACTCAGCCTAGGAATTGTGCAATCTTGGGTAGCAGTCAATTGCTCTGCCCGGAAATTGTGCAAATCTCTTATGCAGCCAACCTAGCTTCCTTCCAAAAATGCGCATTTTCTCCCAGCAGTTGAGCGGGCTCATGCATGTGCAGTTGGGTTGCCTATTTCCACCAAGACCGATCAAAACTGACTTGCATGCATGGGATGCTTCTCCAAAGGCAACATGCAAAGGCATCCCTTGTTTAAGGGATCTATTTTTAGTAGTGGGAGGTTACATGCAAGTATCACTTCGGAAATCTCCCACCAAGTGTCGCTTTTCCTAGTTTTGTGGCATGCGCGTCACAACTTCGATTTTATCAAAACTCATCAACCAGAAACTGCAGAGCTCATTCCTCACATCACTCTTACAGCTCTAACATCCCACATTGCATCTAGGATTCGTTGGCACATTCAACTCAGTTGTTTTGGGGTAAGCCTGCCTTTCATGTCTTTGGTTGCATTTCTAGCGCTTTTTGTGTTTCACTTCGTATGAATGTTGATTGCTTGATTTCAGTGAGCGCTTGTTGTCATTTTGATACATACTAGCTTGTACTAGCACCGTTTCAGTTTTTGTTAATGTCTCACTGTTGTTGAATGCATGACATTGTTTTGCACAGATGCTCGTTGTTGTGACGACTCGCTTCACACACATGCATGTTTTCCCATTTTCAGAATCCTGCACTTGCTATTTGCATGAATGATCAGTCACTCTTGTTTTCACTCAGTCTCACCATGCATCAAAATTCTCATGTTTTCAGTCGCCCATCTGCTTGACTGGGCTGCCTTGGCCTGGACCGTGCCTTGCCTAGCTAGCACTCTGCATTTCCAGAAGCGAAGGCTCTGCCTTCCCTCCAGAAATTGTGCAAGCCTAGCTAGGCACTGACCTCTAGGCTTGTATTGTACAATTCTTGGAGGCAGTGTCCTGTTGGCCCTAGAAACTGCACAATGTAGTTTTCTAGTTGCATGTCATTGCTCACTGAAATTGTGAATTGCACAGTTTCAGTCCTCAGCAAGCCAGGCTGGACTATGCATTGTGCAGTTCCAACAGTCAGTCATCCTCCTAGTAGCCTGGACTGTGCTTTGCGCAGTTTTGGCAGTTTGTCTCCCACCCTCCTGGCCGAAATTGTGCAACCCTCATGATTAGTCACACAGGTATGTTGCAAGTTAGTTCTCAAGTTCATTTTCGTTTTCGACTGACAGATTTGTTTCCATGAGTGTTTCCATGTCTCCAGGTATTGCAAGTTTTCATCTGCCTCTCAGCAACACAGGTAAAATGGTTTCCAGGGGAGCAGAGTCAAAGACACCGTTCATAGCACACTTGGGGATGCATTCAATCAAGTGTGTATGAACTTGCCTACCCGCGAAGACATCAAGTTGTTTATAGACAAAGACATCAAGATATGACGACAACAACATCACAATAAGCAGCACTATCAACAGCAGTTGAAGGTAGCATACCGGATGCAATGAACGCAATAGGAAGGTTGTTGACAACACAGAGGCAGAACAAAGTTGCAAGCTCAAGCAGATCCACTTGTGATGAAAGCAACTTTGGAGACTCAGGCTATGAGGTGACGGCACGACATGAAGATCGCGTGAAGGCAGAGAATGGAATAGAGAAGGAGTTGCATGTGTTGAAGCAACAACTCAAGGAAGAACATGAGCTGCATAGATGAACAAATGAGTTGTAGTAGGAATAGGTAAAGCAGGGGGCACAACATGCACTCACAGATGAAACTGCACCTGTACAAGTTATAGATCCATCCCAACAGCTGGCATGAAGCAGAAAAAGTGAGTAGTGTTGTTGATCGTATGCAAGGGAATGTAGCAGCATACATGTCATTGTGCGCACACATGCGATCCCACCCATTCAACACACTCACCAAGGGAAAGACAAGAAGCAAGTCCGATTGGAGCTGAACATGTAGTTGACAATTGATGCACATGACCACCTGCACACACTGGAAGATCAACACGGATACTATGCATCAGCGTGTTGTCGGTTGGGTCACACCCAAGAAGACCATGCACATGCTAGAAGACGAGTTGGATGGAGGAGCCATACCAATGCGCCCGGATGCAATGGAGGCAAGAGTTCACTTCGGCAAGATATCACCATGGAGCACATGCACACCATCATGGACGACCAAGCTTGGCATCAACTCACAAGATAGAATGAGGGCCAGATGAAAAGTTGAGCCCTCACATTTGCTTTGAATATTTGCACATCTATCATGAATAACTATAGAGTTGCTCTTCTGGAATGTATGTCTTATGAAAATGACTTCATTATCTCGGAAGAGCTCTCAGATAACTTGTCACATAAAACATATGATGGTGGAGGCTATGTAGCCTTGGTTAGGCATGCGATCGACGTTGTGGGCTCATGCAAAAGACATGGATTCTTTGAAGAATACATGAGCTATGCGCTGTTCATCTACATGCTTCGAGGGCACCCAATGCACTGGTGTGCCATGATGCCCGAAAAATCGATTCATTCTCTTGCTCATCTACTCGTAGAGATAAACCAGGCGTTCAATCACTTTAACTATAAAGCACTCAACAAAGAAATTATGGAATTATGAAAAGCACCCGATGAATCCGTTGAATAGTTTTACATACGCTTTTGTAATCTTGCATACCGATTCCCCAAAGATGATATTGATTGGGAATTTCTCGATGGAAGATTTGAGTATCTTCTTCACATATTCGAACCCTGCTTATCAAAATTTGGTGATGGAGCTGTGCAATCATAGGTAGGCAGAGTTGTTATCACAAGTGACTGTCTGTCATCAAACAACTCCACCACCGTGGAGTGATGTGGGAGATCATGCACACACATCTATTGAACTGTCACATTCTCCCATCCCACCTGCTCTTGATATCTGCGAAGATTTGGCTTGTAAGCATGTTATTTGTCATGTGGATTTGTTCCCTCAACCTCCTTTTCCATGTTCTATTGATCCTCCAGATTGTACTTTCTTGTGTTCTCCCATTCCAAACTCCTGACCTACTGTGAACGAGGATCAAGTTGTCGATGGAGTTGGTGCTATGTAGCCAAACTATGCCATCATTCATGATGAGTGTGTACGGGAATATAAAGAAGAACCCGCTATGAAGGATGACTCACTTCGAGCCACGCCTCATCCGCTTCATCCTGACATCCCTTGTGATTCTTCCACTATTGATTTCCCCTGTGAAAACCCATTTCCAGATGTTTCTACTTCCGATCATTCACAGGACACGTCAGATGACAGTCTGTCATCATAGTATGGGGAGGACAGATCTTCCTCCGAAAATCTATCCAATCTGTCATCTGTCATTTCTGAAAACACAAAGGGTGAACATATTTGCTTCTCATCTACCCCTCTGCCTGATTCATCAAATCATGAGGATGCTGACAAACATCCTAAATTTTCTGATCTTGGCTATTGTGATCTCTCTACTTCTTCATCTAATCACGATGTTGATTCAATCGTTGTTAATCTATCTAAGACATTGGTCTACAATGATCTATCTGTCAACGAAGTTGAAACCCCGCAGACTGTCGAGGCACTTCAGCCTGAGCTGATGGTTATGCCAAGCCCTCGTTATCCTGAGTTTGTTTTCACTTCCGGTCAAGAAATTGTTGAAACACTCAAGGCTCCTCATCACTCTCTACTTTGCATTGAAGATCAACCAAACACCCAGATTTCGCTTCCTCCACTCGAACTACACAATCCCATCGCTCATGCGTTGGAGGAATCTTACACGGAAAGCACACATGCACAACATAAGTGGTCTACCTTTCTCACGTTTTCTTGCATGTCACAGTCAAGAGAATGCATACACTCAACTTTTACACGCAGTGTAGCACAACACCATGGAAACTCCACAGAATGGATGTCATGCGCTTTCACTCATCTTTTTTCTGTGGTCGCTTGTAAGCTTGGAGTGCGTTCGTATTCATCGTTATATCTTTCATGCTTTCTTGTTTGCACAACCGAGTTGCTCGCAGACCAAGCCTTCACCAACATGGGTCAACCAATGCGCCGATGGCTGCATTGGAAATATCACTTCACGTGATCAGGCCCATGCACCGTTAGCTTAGGAGTAGGAGTAGTGTTTGCTTTCAGTCTGTTTGCTTACATGCTTGTTTTCTTACTTGCTTTGTTTGTTTGTTTTTCTGCTTTGTTGTTTGCTTTCTCGCTTTTATTTCACTTTTTCTTCTGCTATTGCTTTGCTTTGTTGTTTATTTGTTTGCTTGTTTTGTTCATAGGTTAGTTTCACGTGAAACCATGCCTGACTCTTGAAACAAGCTGGGTAAAGTACAAGAGGCCTTGTGCAACTATCACTACTTGGTTATCTGTCATCCTGCCTCTATATGAAGAACTTGTTACTTTTAGTCCATGATATGTTGATGGAAAATACGTATTGTTCGAAGTGAACCTTGGCGAAAACACAATGCTTGCGTGCTAACTAGTGTCACCTACTCTAGTCAGTTGTTTTTGGGTTAGCCCTTGTCAGCTCAGTCAAGTAGAGTAAGGTGAGGGGGAAAACCTTAACTGGCACGTCAGAGGTATAATAAACTACTTCTCGACAAGAACAACCTCTTCTACTCTAAATAAATCAAGATCCCTCTTCCACCTCTGAAATGAATAAGTGATATGCACAATTATGAAAAAATGAAAAAAAGTGAAAAATGAAAAAAAATGAAAAATGAATAAGGTGAAAGAAGAGAAAGGCTTCCTGCACAGAGAGGTGATGCAAGTAACTCCACCGGGGTACTGACCAGGCTCGCTGGCAGCAAAGCCATGCTTGTGTTCCTATGTGACTTCGTCGGGTTACTGTCCAGGCCCACTGGTAGTGGAACAACACCAGAGATGAAACTAAGACTCTGACAACTATACTACTTGTGCACCAATACACCCCTCAACCCCAATTGAAACAACTATGTTGCCTTGGCTTGGAATGTGTGTCAATCGACCAAGAGATTGGTAGATGCTACATCTTACAATCAAGCTAGTGTGGAAACCAAGAGGAACTAAGAACTGAACAATACTTCCAGAGGTGTTAGACTTGTTTTTCACAAACAAGGTCCATTTAGAGAGTTGAAGTTCCCCTAGAGTGTTGCCAAGTTTTGTATCGGCTACAACCACCCTCCAAAAGTTTTCCTTAGATTCATTTTGGAGACTCCCTAACAACCTTTCACAACAGCATGTATTTCTTCGTCAAGTACACAAGCTTTAGTGGTTTTCTTGTAGATAGACAACTTGTCCATGGGAGCTTGCTACACTCTCTTCACAAGCTATTCTCTCGAACTTGGTCTAGCAGCAGGATGAGAAACTCCCTCAAAACTTTACGCAATTCTGGAGGGCAACCAGCCTTCCCTCCAGAAATTGCGCAATTCTATTTGGCAGCCTGCTGGGCTCTAGAATTAAGAAATTCTGCCAGTCAGGCTTCATCCAGAAAATTACGCAATTCTTCCCAGCAAGGCTGCTCAGCCTAGGAATTTCACAATCCTGGGAAACAGTCAGCTACTTTTCCAAAAAATTGTGCAAATCTCCTGGGCATCTAGCCCAAATCCCTTCTAGAAATGCGCATTATCTCCCAACAGTTGAGCGGGCTCATGCATGTGCAGTTGGGTTGACCAGTTCCACTGGGACAAAGAAAAACTGACTTGCATGCATGGGCTGCTTCTCCCAAGGCAACAGGCAAAGGCATCCCTTGTTTCAGGGATCTATTTTTAGTAGTGGGAGGTTACATGAAAGGAACATTTCAAAAATCTCCCACCAAGTATCGCTTTTCCTAGATTTGTGGCATGCGCGTCACAACCTCGATTTTATCAAAACTCATCAGCCGGAATCTACAGAGCTCATTCCTCACATCAATCTTGTAGCTCTGACATCCCACATTGTATCTAGGAGTCATCGTCACATTCAACTCGGCTGTTTTGGGGGAAGCCCACCTTTCATGTCTTTTGTTGCATTTCTGGTGCGTTTTTTGTTTTGCTTTGTATGAATGATGTCTGCTTGATTTCAATGAGTGCTTGCTATAATTTTGATACATACTAGCTTGTACTAGCACCGTTTCAATTTTCGTTAACATCTCACTGTTGTCGCATGCATGACACTGTTTTGCATAGACGATCACTGTTGCGGCGACTCGCTTCACACAGATGCATGTTTTCCCATTTTCCAATCTACACTTGTTGTTTGCATGAATGATCATTCACTCTTGTTTGCACTCAGTCTCACCATGGATTCAGACTTCTCATGTTTTCAGTCACCTGTCGGACGGACTGGGCTGCATTGGCCCGGACCGTGCCTTGCCCGGGTAGCACTGCACATTTCCAGAAGTGAAGGCTCTACCTTCCCTCCAGAAATTGCATAAGCCTAGCGAGACATTGACCTCTAGGCTTGTATTGTGCAATTATTAGAGGCAGTGTCCTGTTGGCCAAAGAAACTTTGCAATGCAGTTTTCTTGTTGCATGTCACTGCTGACTGAAATTGTGCATTGCGCAGTTTCAGTCCTTAGTAGGCCAGGATGAACTATGCATTGCATAGTTCCAGCAGTCAGTCAGCCTCTTGGCATCTCGGATTGTGCCTTATGCAGCTTTGGCAGTCAGTTTCCCGACCTCTCCGCCGAAATTGCGCAACCTTCATGATCAGTCACACATGTATGTTGCAAGTTAGTTCTCAAGTTCATTTTGGTTTTTGACTGACAGATTACTTTCCATGAGTGTTGCCATGTCTCTAGGTATAACAAGTGTTCATCTGCCTCTGAGCAGTATAGGTACAATAGTTTCCAGGGGAGCAGAGTCAAAGACACCATTCAGAGCATACTTGGGGATGCAGTCGTTCAAGTCTCTATGAACTTGCCTACCTATGAAGACATCAAGTTGTTCATAGACAAAGACATCAAGATATGACGATAACAACATCACAACAAGCATCACTATCAACGACAGTTGAAGGCAGCATACTTGATGCAACAAATGCAAGAGGAAGGTTGTTGACAACATAGAGGCGGAACAAAGTTGCAAGCTCAAGTAGATCCATTTGTGATGAAAGCAACTTTGGAGACTCGGGCTACGAGGTGATGGAGTGACATGAATATCGTGCAAAGGCAGAGAACAGAATAGAGAAGGAGTTTCATGTGTTGAAGCAGAAACTCAAGGAAGAACATGAGCTGCACAAAGGAGTGAATGAGTTGCAGCAGGAACAGGTACAACATAGGGCGCAACATGCACTCATGGATGACACTGCACCTGTACAAGTTATAGATCCATCCCAGCAGCTGGCACGGAGTAGACAAGGTGAGCAGTGTTGTTGATCACATGCAAGGGAATGTAGCAACATACATGTCATTGTGCGCACGCATGCAATCCAACCCATTCAGCACACTCACCAAGGCGAAGACAAGAAGCAAGTCCGACTGGAGCCAAACATATAGTTGGCAATTGATGTACATGACCACTAGCACACACTGGAAAATCAACACAGACACTATGCATCAGTGTTTTTCTGGTTTGACCGCACCTAAGAAGACCATGTTCATGCTAGAAGACGAGTTGGATGGAGGAGCCATACCAGTGCACCCAGATGCAACAGAGGCGAGAGTTTGCTTCGACAAGATATCACCATGGAGCGCATGCACACCATCACAGACGACCAAGCTTGGCATCAGCTCACCACCTTCACCATCACAAGCATGTCAAAGAGTTGGTCTCACCACAACGGATCGAGTGTCAGTGATGTCTTGCATGGCTTTCTCAAGCCATTTTGTCTCACATGGGCACATGTGCATTGTAATGTAACATCTTGTCAAGTGGAAGTTCAAGTGTCGATAGTTGGATGTAACAGTCATAGAGTAGATGAAGAGTCATGAGGGTATATGAACTATCACAAAGGGGAATGTCAAGGGACACCCCACCCTTTGCTATAAATAGAACCTCATAACTCTTTTTAAAGGCTTTTGGTCAGCTAAGCTTCTGATAAGACTATCTTAGAGAGAGCTTGGATAGTATTGTAATGGGCATTGGCTTTTCCACTGTGCAAAGCTAGTATATCTCTTTGGAGGAGCAGGCGGTTGTGGCTGTAACGTTCCACTGTTGGAACTAGTGGTTAGACATGGATGTATTGTATGATTGGAACTTACACTTCTTAATATAACAGAGCCAAAACATTTCATGCATATGTTGTATTGTATTCTATGCTATCTGGTTTACTCTAAATGATATATGTATTTGTTTGCTTACACATGCATGTATGGACTATTATGTATAAGTATGTATTAATCTTTATGAAATGTGTTGTTGGTTTAACCATCACCATGGATTGATCGCTAACTTTCTTTCCAACTTGTGATGCATCTTTGCTTATGTGTTCCCTTCCAAGCCGCGTACTATTACAGGTTTCCAAGGGGCGCACTCACCTCACCCTTAGTGTGTTAGAACCTCTCATGCACCTTCCTTGACTTACTGTAGCTATCACACCCTTGCTACCAATAGGGACATCTTACTTGCGTCTATGCAAAATCGCAGTCAAGGCATTACTGTATGACCCATTGATGGGAATCCTACACCAAATGGTCTGAGATCTAATTGGGACTTCTTACTGGGGAGATCCCCTTACATGTTGGTGGGTCCAGCACCATCAACACAGAGGAAATAAAAGGATGTGTTGACCACTAGTAAGCTAGTTTTCAGTTACCATATGCATCTAATATTTCCCAAAGGGATTTTCACCGTTACACATATTATTTTCTTTACTTTTTTCTTCCCATGGTGCCCTAATGGGTTTTCACCATTATATTTTTTTTTTCTTTTTTGTATTTTCTCTCATTTTTATATATTTTTCAATTTATTTTATTGATAAAGCCAAGTGTTTGGCAACACAAGAAAAAATTTCCCTACACCAACAACTTCAATGTATGAATTCGCAATTGAGACAATGTTAACAGATGAATCCTTAGAGGTAGCTTTATGATACAACCTAAGATGGTGTCCATTCATAAAAAATATGTTTGGGATCCATAAATGGTTGTCAATTTTACAGTCCCATTGTCAAAGGCTACTTCTACCTCATAAGGACCTAGCCACCTGGTGCACAACTTGCCCTTGAAATATTTAAATATGGAATCATATAATAAGCCTCAATCACCTTTTTGAAACAATTTCTTCTTAATAAACTTGTCATTCCACTTCACACATTTTTTTTGAATGATATATATATGTTTCACAACAGCCAATTTCTTCTCATTCAGTTGTTCCACCTGATGTCTCTATGTTGTAGTCAAGTATAAATCTACTTCCAAGGTATCTTTGATTGTTTAGATTTCAAATTCAATAGGAAAGATATGATTCTTACTGTTATCACCCCAAGAAACTCACCTAGGTTGTATATCAGTGATGCTAGGGAACATTACAAACTCAACAAAAAGCTAGATAAATGGTGGATGAATGAAAGAAATGATGCACATTCAAGCCAGATAACCACTTCTACTATGATTGACCCCAAACATGGGTGAACACCCCCAGACTACAAGGCTTTTAACCACCAATTACTCACAGTTTGAGGATAAGGTGATGATGAAGAAAACTGACCACACCAGCAGATGCACAGGACCCTGTGATGGCCGGCTCCCAGCAGTTGAAAGGTCTGTAAATCTGTTATCTAATACATAGATAGGATGACAACTCTCTGGTATTAGAACAACAGAAACCTGCATACAAATTCAATGATACAACTAAATTCTAACACAAAGGCGGGATGACATCCCCTCTAATGCTAAACATTCACAACGCATGAATAAATGCAAAACAGGCACAGCCTGGAACATAGAAGAAGTGAAAAATGAGCAGTTGACATCAAAAGAAGATTGTATTAGTTGGAAATGAAAACCAGAAGCTGTAGGTCTCACAGCAGTTACAATCTCCAAAAGTTGAATCTTTGCACAAGAATTACATTCATCAAACTGATTACATCGTTTTTCCGGATATATATAGAATTTGTTTACAAAAAATCTCTGTTAGGGTATGCGTGGAGGTGTCTTAATGGATCACCAACCACATTTATAGTTAGATATGGGTCCTCTGCTACAATCTGAGCAATTTAATGAACAAAATGGCTCCTTTTGTACTCTGGTGTACTCCTTGAACAGGTGGAATGTTTCATAAATAAATATCCATAACTGCTGAAGGTGTTGAACTGCTCGAGGATCGTCCTTCCCTGTCCTTGACTGTGCTGCTCTTTAATTGTGGTAGCTGAAGAATTTATGCACTGAAAACCGGATCATTTCTTGCTTCTTCGCGTGCACAAACAAGCCAAAAACACAGCAAAATTCATCAATTATGGACGAAGGGCCGAGGAGGAACGTTGGCCGTTGGATGACAAAATGGATGGTGCAGATTGGATCTAGATAGCTATCGGGAAATAGCGCAGACAGGTGAAATAACATGGGCCGTCGGATGATAAAAATCAATGGCTAAGATTTAATTATGAAGGCTATCGGGAGATGGACGAACGGGGTGAATGAGGGCCGTCAGATCATGATCGGGGAGATCCGACGGTTGACGGGAGGCGGAGTTGATCATGGGTTAACGGGCGGGGAGCCGTACCGGAAGGGTGGTAAACGGTTTCCCCGCACCGCTTTATGGCCAAGGGTGGTTTACGTACAAGGGCATGCGATCCAACAGTTTCATGACACGTGGCTGGCAGAATACCACTTCCCCGCGGGTTATATAACGTGCAGGTTGACGGAGCGGGGTTTGCGTACAACGTTGGATCAATGGGCGGAGGATCGAATGGTGGAGAATTAAAACATGAGTTTTGGTTAATGTGACAGGTAAAGCTGCGGGCCCAGTTATGAATTATATTATGCGAGATGTTGCAAGGGTTAAAACTATAATGCCAGGGTAAAACAAATAATAAGCTTATATATGGGTTTTAATAGAAATAAAACAAAAACGCCCAAAAGCCGTGAGCAATGGGTTAATGCAAGACCTTTGTAATGTTTAAAACAAAAACACCTGGGAACTAGGAAAACAGGGGTTTTATACCAAAGAGGGTGTAAAACAGGGATAAAAGAGGAAATGGAGGAATAAGGAGTTAAAGGAGCATCATAAAAATGAAAGAGGAAAGATCCAAAAGCCAGCTGCTGCAACCCCTTTGCAACCCAAATCAGCCTTACTTGACCTGGTTTAATCCATTAAAGGCTGCAAACTGTAGAAGAGCTAACACTTACCAAAGACCAATTCATAAGGAGATAATATTGTATTTCTCCAGGTAATCCTATATTCCCATAATACTTTAGGAATTCTCTCCACCTAATCTCTTTGATGACCTACCATAGTCTCCATGAGATTAAATTCAAGTACCTTATTGGTTCTCTCCACTTTCCCATTTTCTTGTGGATGGTAAGGTGAAGTGACTCTGTGATGAATCTTATACTTTTTAACAAGGTCCCGTATCAAATGAGAAGTGAATTGTGCTCCTCCATCTGTAACTATCTCTTTTGGAACTCCATACCGAGCAAAAAAATATTCAAACAAAAGTAATAAACAACATTGTCAGTTGTCCTGGTGAGTTCTCTATCTTCCACCCACTTGGTGACATAATCTGTGCATACTAGAATATAGGTCTTTTGTTGAGATGGGGGATTAATTGGTCCCACAAAATCTAAATCCCATCTCTCAAAAGGTTCCACCACTAGCTGAGGTTGTAATGACATCTCATTTGATTGAGTAGGTTAACCCATCCTCTGACAGCTATCACATCCTTGCACATATTTCCTTGCATCTCAGAACACAATAGGCCAAAAATAACCCATTTGCAACACCTTGTGACATGTTCTCCTGTCTACAAAATGTCCTCCACATTGTCCATCATGATAGGCTTTAAGAATGTCATGAACCTCATCCTCCCTCACACATATTCTAATATGTTGATCAAAACCAATGTGAAAAAGGTTCCCATCCAACTAGAAATACCGAGCACTTTGCTAGATAGTTTTCCTCTTTTCCCTAGGAGAAAGATGATGCAAAAACTTTCCTACAGTAAGGTAGATGGAGATATCTGCATACCAAGGTGAATAAGTGGATACTACAAAGAGATACTCATCTAGGAAAAAATCTTCAACAGGAAGATCATCAGTAACATGAGTCAATATAGAAAGAAAATATGCAACAACATTATCCTTCCTAGGTTTATCTATAATGGTGATATCAAATTCTTGGAGTAACAAAAACCACCTAGTAACCCTAGCATTTGTAACTGGATTATTCATTAAGAATCAGATAACAGAATGGTCAATATGCACGAAAGTTTGATAACCAGTGATGTAGTGCCTAAATTTATTGATAGCATGAATAAAAACAAGAAACTCATTTTCTATTATTGTTTAATTTACCTCCGCCAGAGCCATATTCTCAGTTGATGTAATAGATGGCGTACAACTTGTTTTCTTCTCGATGTCCAAGCACAACTCCAATGGTTGTATCAGAAGCATCGATGGAGATGTGGAACAAAAAACTCCAGTTAGGTCCTCTCAAAATAGGTGTTGATGTTACACATCTTTTTAATTATGAAAGAGTGTTGTTACTCTTGTTACTCCATTCAAACTCCTTAATATCTTTTGTTAGCTGGGTGAACAATGGAAATGAAATTTTTGCAAAAAATTATAAACCATCTATAATAACCTTCCTACCCTAAAAATATACGTACCTCTTTATGTTTTTTAGGAATATGGATTTCCAGAATTACCTCTACCTTTTCTGGATCAGCGTAAATACCTACAGTAGAGAGATAGTGACCTAAAACAATGCCTTTAGTCATCATCATATGACATTTTTTAGTGTTGAGATAGAGGTGGGTTTGTATACAATGCTCAAGTAATTTTTCAAGGCTATGCAAGGCTTCATCAAACTCATTCCCATAGGTTGTAAAATCATCCATAAATATCTCTAGGCATCCATTGACAGGGAAAATTTTAAGGATGGAAGTTTATCTTAAAGTTTAGAAACCTTGGTGAATCTTACTAGTTCCTAATATGCAAACTATAAAATGTTTGGTGACATTTTTGTAGAAATATTTATATTTCCAATCATTTTATATTGTTCTCTATAACATTTTGGCGATTGTTAAGGTAAAATAATTCCAATCATTTTATATTATTCTCTATAACATTTTGGCGATTGTTAAGGTAAAATAATTTTGTATTGTAAAATTTTGGTGCATCATTTTTAAGAAAAAATGGAAATTGGAGAATTTTTGTTTTGGAAAAAGAATGGAAAATTAGCCCGCTTGTGAATATTAGCCCATAAAATTTTCCCTGGTCATTGACCATATGAACAAAAATTCCTAACACTACTCGCTCGAATGTTGTAGGTGCATTACAAAGTCCAAAAGGTAGGACCCTATAAGAAAATGTACCCTAGGGGCAAGTGAAAGTAGTTTTGTCCTGGTCTTCAGGAGAAATATGTATTTGATTATAGCCACTAAATTTGTCCAAGAAATAAAATAATTTCTTACCAGATAGAGTGTCTAGGACCTGATCAATAAAAGGTAATGGAAAATGGTCCTTTTGAGTGGATTTATTTAGCTCCCTGTAATCCACACAGACTTTCCACTTCCCATTTTTCCTTGTAACAATAAAAAGTGGAGATACCCATTGACTGTTAGAAATAGGATAGATGAATTTTGCATCTAATATTTTATGGATCTCTTCTTTGATAACATCTTTTAATTTTGGGTTCATTCTTCACTGAGGCTGTTGGAAAAGCCATTATCCTTCCTTTAAATAGATGTGATGAGTACACAGAGTAGGATGGATACATTTCATGTCTTTATAATCCCACACGAAGGCTTCTTTATTATTTCTAAGTAACAACACTAATTTCTCTCTTTGCTTAG
Source organism: Pinus tabuliformis (assembly GCA_031772625.1). NCBI lineage: Eukaryota > Viridiplantae > Streptophyta > Pinopsida > Pinales > Pinaceae > Pinus > Pinus tabuliformis. The sequence continues at coordinate 388,704,156 of CM062816.1, read as the reverse complement.
GGGATAAATTAGGGTTGATATTTAGGGTTTTCCTAGACACGATTTCTATTGGTACACCCTTAAGACTAGGGGCAGTAGGTATTTATTGTGTAGCAAGATATTCAAGAGTTGTTTTCACATCGGATTTGTCTGTCATAGAACTTAGCAATCTAGATGTAGGTGGTGTAACAATAGAAGGGTCATTGATAAAAATGCTAATGATACCATCTTCAGTCTCATTTTTAAAATACATAAATTTTCCTATAGTGAGTATTGGATGTGCATTAGCTTCTTCCAAGTTAGACTCAGTGTTGGGACAGGGTCCCCTAGAGTGAATTTTGGGGTTAAAAACCCAAGTTTTGGGGTAGAAGGCCCAAGTTTTGTATGCAAAAGTGTAAAGTCTCCACTTTTTGTGGTCATGGAGCGTGAAGATGTAAAGTGTCAAAAAGGGTTTCCACCCTTCTATTATGTAGCTTGTGTTTTCTTTAGAAGAGTCTAAGGCAGAGTCTTATAAGGAGAGTCTTAGAAGAGTCTAAGGCAGTTTTAGTCTTGAGTCATTAAGGAATGTAATGGGTCAGTAAGATCTAAGAGCGAAGCGTAGGAAAGATGCTCTGTAGCTGTGTGTGCAGAGGCCTAGGGTAGAAGTCTGCAGCTGAGTGTGCGGACCTCTGCAGCTGTGTGTACAGGGTAGTTAGAGTCTGTAAAGAAGATCTGAAGCATTAATAAAGAGGATTATTCTGGAATTACATGTGTTTGATCTACTTACTTCTATTATGAATGCATGTGTTTATGTTATGATGCATATTGGGTTTATGATTTAATGCTATGTGGATGTGCGAATCTATATATTTACCTTTGTTATAAGAATGAAAGTAATAATATATGTTTATGCGAAGAACATCTTAATGCCTATTGAAGTTATAAGATATTTAAGCTAATATGGGTAAGAACATAAGTAAGAGTAATTATAGAGGCGTGTAAAGGGTTGATTCACCTATTTAGGGTATGTGAAGGATGATCATAGACCTTCGCGAAGGTCTAGAGGTCGAATAAGAGAAGCATGTCGATAAGCCCTAAAAGGGCTTATCGATTTGCGCGAAGGAAATTTTAGGGTATAAACAACATCACTACCATCTCTAGGCGTGGAAGCTTGGTTCCTGCATCCCCCATACTGCTTCAGGTGATACTTCAGTCTGTGTTATGCGGATTGATGCCGAAAGGGCCAGTAGTGTAAGGATTTTCTTGGCTCATTAACGCTAAACCTGGGCCAGGGCCCACTAAGCCAACAAATGGTTCTATTATCAGGACCGAGATCTGCATAAAGGGATGTGTGATGTCACATCACTAGAATCCAACTAAGAAGGAGATTTAAGACTGGTTGGATAGAAATATCTACGAATTCACGGCGCAAGAAAACATGAATCCGCGATTGACAAAAGAACAATGGTTGGATAGATATCTGTACACAGAGATGCACGAAATCTTCTTCTGTTCCTTCCCGGTTGAATTATACGAGTGGGTTGCGAAAGTAGCAGATGACCAAGGAAGGTGGAGACTTGATGGTCCAATAGTCTGGTGTTCGTTGCGTGGGGCCTGACCTAGGTTCAGCATTAGTTAGCCAAACAAATCCCTACACTACTGGCCCTTTCGGCATCAGCCCGTGGAGCGCAGACCGAAGTCTCACCCGAAGCAGTATGGGGGGATGCTGGAACCAAGTTTCCGCACCCTGAGATGGTCGTGATGTCAGTTTATACCCCCTGTTCCTGCTTTCACGTAGGTCGCTAAGCTCTCAAGCTTTGTCAGTCTAGCCCTTTACTCCGCCCTTCAGTACCTCCGCGAAAGAGTACGATCGACCTTCGCGCAGCCCTAGCCTATGGTCCAGGTACTTTCGTGTTGCTATAACAACGTATTGCACCAGTTCCCAAGTTATCTTAAGTGTTTTGCTTAACTTACTAAACATTCACAGTTAGCACCGTGTAAATAGATATTCTTACTTGTGTTCAATTAACCAACATAATTACATACATTTGCACATCACATAAGCATTGTAAATGAAATCCATACACAATATGACAAGATGTATTAACAGGAAATAAATACATAGGAATTGCGGAATACTTCTCTTTATTGATATCTCCAGATTACAGACTTTATCTGCCCTGTGCACACAACTGCAGGGGTCCACGCACTCAGTTGTAGACTTCTACCCTAGGCCTTTGCGCACTCAGCTACAGAGCCTCTACCTACACTAAGACCCAAAACACTTAGACTTCATTATCAAGACCCTTCACTCCATTCTTCGCTAAATACTTATTTTCTTCTTAGGGTTGACTTACTTAGCTCTTTTTATACAATCCCATGGTTCGCGAACCATGGGTGGATATTTACAACTGACTTTTCACTTTACAAAATAAGGGCGGACAACCCTTTATGACTCATGACACCTTCGTGCTTTGCGACCACAAAATGCGGAGACTTTACAACTTCATTACAAAACTTGATCCAAAACATGGGATTTTAGCTCCAAAACTATCCTTGGAGGATCCCATTCCCAACAGGCCCCTAACACAAACATCGTGACTCACCCTCGAGTCACTCGGTGGGCATGGAGATCTTAGCGCGAAGACCTCCCAGCTCAACCTGTATGACCACAACCTCGGCAGTGCACTGTGTGGCCACCTGCTTTGCTTCTTCAACCATCTTCTTGGTTACTGCTCTTGAGTTGTTGGCTTGAAGCTTTTGCTGAGTTTCCTGCAGAGTCACAAGCTTTCTTTCAATAGAGGTCGTAACTGCATAAGCCTCATCCAACCAGGGCTTCAATCGCACCTTCAGCACTGCCTCCTTGTGCTGTGCTGCATCTACCTGTTCTTTCAACTGCTTGGCCTCCTACAGCTTTTCCAGTCTTTGTGTGAGCGCGACAATTCGCACTGTGCCTTTGACCTTGTCATAGCACTGCTGCAGTTCTCTCACTTCTGTCTCCATCCGCTGTACATTAGGGTCCTCCTGCAAGCTTGTCAGGACCTTGAATGACTGTTCAAAAAGTTGTGTGCAGTATGCTACTGCACTATCAACCGCCTCTATTGCTTTTGTGACAGTGGTTTCACGCTTAATATTTACTTCTAGCAGTGTTGAAGGTTGGGCCTTCAACTGTAGTTTAGTGATCTATAGGTTCAACTCCAGCTAAACCTTAGCCATCTCTATGTGAGTGTCACGCACCCTTATAGCCAGCTTGTGGACGTGCACCTCGACCGGTTCTTCCTCTGGAATGGCCAACTCTAGGACCATTCGGCATGCCTCCTCCATGACCTGAATTATATGCTTGTTCTGGTCAGTTACCTCGGTCACGACAGTGATGGCAGAGTCTCTCTGTAGGGCCATCTATTTGTTATTAATCCTTTGCTCGCTGATCACTTGTAGGGCGCGGTGCTCGCAAGCCCTCAACTCTGTGATTAATCCATCCTACAATAGGTGGAGCGCCTCACCAGGGAGCACTACCAGATTCAACCCTACTCCCTTGAGGGTGCTGACAGTGGTCCTATCAGCTTCATTCTCCATGGTCAGTGCTCCATCGGGCAACACTATCGCGTTGGAGACCTTCGTGCGCAGCATCTCGGCAGCTTCTGAAGTGCTGATAGCAAGGCTAGTGGACATCATGCCAGCCTGTGACGTGCGGGTCTGCAGCTCCTGCAGACCTGTCTGGATGGCCCCCAATATTAGTTGTTGCTGCTGCTCAAACTGTTGTAGGGCCTCCGCGGTGACATCCTGCACCATGTCTCCAATGTCGTGCAAGTTGCCCTCTGTGAGGGTGATTGGGTCCAACGACGTCTTAGTGGCCTTGGATTTCTTCCTCGACCCTCCTTTCTCTTGTTCCCTTGGACGCTTGATGCAGGCGGACGTCTCCTGCGGGTCCGCGTCGTGCTTCTCTGTCTGCTCATTTGTGTCTTCCTCTGTCTTGGGTGAAGGCGACCTCGCGCCTTTGTCAGAGCCCCGCTCTATTCCACCTATTTGCTTCTCTGTCTGTTGAGTGGCATTGCGCTCTGCCTGGGCCTTGTCAGCGGCCTCCTTCTTTCTCTTTTCAGCCAGCTACATCATTTTGAGCTTGGCATCCTCCTTCTTTCACTGCGCGGTGGACTTGCTCACTCCCACCACCAAGTCTGCTGTAGTGCACCATTTTGTCGGCCAATGATCAAGTACTACATCAATGGCATCATCCGTTTCCAGTTAAGGTAAGTCATATCATGTCTGCGTAGGGTCCTTCCACGCCTTGATGGACACAAGGTGAAAATATGCCTTAAACTCCGTGTAGCCCTGCAGGTTTGCGATTGATGGCCATGCGGATGTTCATCTCCATCAAGATCTAGAAGATCTTACTATCTTTGATGCACTGCGCATCCTTGGTCGCCCACAGCGAAGTGTACTTCGCTGCTTCTGGTAGGTCTGGCGCGACCGAGGGGAATTGACTATCCTCTGGCAGCTCCCATGCTACCAGCACAATAGACAGCAAGAGCCACATGTAATGAAACATCTTGCTGAGCTCCTATGTCTCACGGTAGTTCGCAAGGAACTCATCGTAGAGATGATGTGCCCAATTGAACTGGACTCCTTCGACGCATTGGGTTGCTAGCGCGATGACAGGTGTGGGCACCTCATTAGTGCGACACTTCTGCATCACCTTCCCAGCTAAAATCTGTGTGGCCACCTTTACTGCAGGGTCATTGATACTAGAGATGGCATAGCCTCGCAGCTTCTTCACAAGCTTAAATTTTTCCTTCATGGCCTCCCCGAGGGCCCGCTCACCACCTTTTTTGCCAAATATCATGGCCGAATTTTCTCCTGTATAGGGCAATCGCATGATCCTGTGGATCAATCTGTCGGTGATGGGTATTGGCTCCTCCAACCACAGACACCCATCATGCACCAAGAATAGTAGCTGCTTGATGACCAAGACTGTAATCGGGGTGCGGTTGTAGTGCGGAACCCATAGAAGGTTGAGCAGACCTGCCTTGTCTACTCCTCTGAGCCACTTCCGCAGCTTTAATGCAATCATCCCGGTGGTTGTGTCAATAATGCGGTGCATTAGCTGCTCGATTGTCAAGTGTTGGAAATTCTCATGGTCAGCTAGGTCCCGGTATTCGAGCTTTAACAAAGGAACATGTCCCAAACGTGGTCCTTTGAAGATAATCTCATCTGACCGCAGAGGGGTTTGCAAGGGGACCTTGCTCTCATCGATATCTTTTGGTAGCTTAGTCTTGCCCTTGCACGGAGGTACGTACTCAGGCAACCGAGTGATTGGGTCAGCACCCTGGGCTTCAACTTCCTCCACATCTATCCCCAATTCCTCATCATCCATCGGAATGTCTTCCATTTCCTCCTCCTCCGGCTCTAGATTGATGGCTTTGCCCTTCTCTTGTGCAGTGGGCTTGTCCTTCAGTGGATTTCTTCTTGGCGATGCGTGCACTGGTATTGCAATATGCTTGCCCTTTTTATCCTTCACGCTCTCCTTGGTTGGGGTCGACTTTCGTCTCGGTGTCTGTTGTGATTTTGGGACTTCTGCTAATACTTCAGCAACCTCTAGAGAAGCTTCTTCTGCCTCCCTAACCACTTCTGGCATATCCTCCATAGCTGTTGCAGGTGTTGACATGACGCTATTCAATAGTGCTCGTGTCGTCTCTGGTAATTGCTTAAACACCGAACTCGCTATCAGAGCTTCGAAGAATTCTTGGTTCATGTGCGCTTGAGAGCTCAACAACTCAATTCTCAAAATGCCAAGTGTTTTTTGCTGGGCAGCCACCTGTAATTTATAGGGTATTTTTAATTCAAATCTGACCGTTCCCCCCACATTTGCTTCATTAATGCTGGATTAGTGGCAGATTTTCAAGGATCTGACCCATAAATTCTATCTTAAATGCTGCTCGCTCGCTCCATTTGGCCACATTTCTATCGTCAAATCATGAACAGTGACTTTAATCGTCACTTTCTGGCTGACCTACATGATTTCTCCCTGGGTAGCGCAACTCCCTTCACATCGTCGTGAACCATGTGACACTTCCTTTCTTCACATAATCCTCCAATCGCGCAGATCCCCAACCCGGGCATTGTAGTTTATAGTCCCGCGCCTCCTTTCAGCTACCTGGAGTGCTAAGATTGTGCTACCCTCATAGAGTCACATGGCCGGACCATTGGTGTATGGCTTCAATCTGCTACCATTCACCTTTCCTGGGAAGGGATCTCCATTCAATTTAACTAACTGAACCGCTCCACCTTTAGTAATTTCCTTAATGACATAGGGCCCTAACTAGTGCATTCTGAACTTCCCTAGAAATTTATCAAACTTATGGTCATATAACAAAACCAGGTCATTTACCTAAAAGTTGCATAGCTTAATGTGCCGATCATGCCATGCTTTTTCACGCTGCTTTTGGACTTGTTGGTGAAATCCATCCAGAAATCTCTCTTCCATAGAAAATTTTAGGGGCGAATGTTCGCCCTTTGGCGAAATTAAGGGGTTTTAAATTTTTAGTGGGCGAATATTTTGTATCATAGTACATTTTTACAAATCACCTCAAATAGCCCACCTTATTTTAAGGGAGAGGGTAAAAAAGGTAAATTTAGCCCTTGAAATTAGGAGTTACAACCTTCCATTCGCCCATTTTCAAGAATAGATTTTATTTAAGTGAATCAATTCGCCCATTTTCAAGAATAGGTTTTATTTAAGTGAATCCTATGGGCCAAATACCATATTTATAAAAGAGATATGGTAAATTAATAAAAATATAAATAAATGAGAGGTATGGTAAATAAATAAAACATTTTTTATATTTACTCCATAAGTCAGCTTGTCTTTTTATACTTACTCAAAAGGTATGGTAAATAAATAAAAATATAAATAAACTAGACGTATGGTAAATAAATAAAACCTCTTTTTGTATTTAGTCCATAACTCTCATTCTATTTATGAAGGCTCAAGAGAGAGGTTTTATTTAAGTGAATCCTATGGGCCAAATACCATATTTTTAAAATAGTTATGGTAAATTAATAAAAATATAAATAAACGAGAGGTATGGTAAACAAATAAAACATTTTTTTATATTTACTCCATAATTCACCTTATGTTTAGGAACACTAAAAAAATGCGTTATATTTAGGTGAAACCTATGGGCAAAATACTATGGGACAAATAGCATGGACTAGATTGTTATTAATACCATGAAAAAAAACATTATTAACCCTACTATTAGTATTAATAAAAATAAAAATGGCACATGGTATTGACCCATGGTATTCACCAAAATGGCACATGGTATTGACCCATGGTATTCATATGGAATGTAGCCTATTTAAATGGGGGAATTAAACTAGCAGAGATCCATCTTTACTCTCGATCTACTAACCCCCGAGAGGTATCAAATATCATGATATGCAAACTCGCATAGAGTGAAAAAATATTTTTTACTCTCGATCTACTAACCCCCGAGAGGTATCAAATATCATGATATGCAAACTCGCATAGAGTGAAAAAATATTTGATCCCTCTCAGGGGTGGATCAAGAGTAAAAATGGATGTTGTAATTTGATGTATGTTAAACATTTTAGCTTGGTTAAAATAAAAAATAAAATAAAAATCAACTATTAATTTTATTAATTTTTATAAATTACTAATAGTAATTTTTAAGCTCCAGGGTATTGACCCATGGTAATACCAAGATCTTACAAGATTTTATAATTGAGTAAAATATTTGCCATGCCTAGTGAGATATTCGCCAAAAAATTATATATACATATTATATTATTGATAAAATCGCCTTCCATTTTTCCTATATACCATGGAGATTCGCCTATTTATTATACATATAAATTTAGGGGGGGTTCTTAAAATTTTCCCTACTCTCTTCCTCAAGCTCAGCCAGTTGTGCGAGCCTTTCTTCTAGTGCTCCGTGATCCATCATACCCGTGAGTTCCATTATGTGCAAACCGGGTACAATGTATTCCATGGGCATCACTGCTTCAATGCCATATACAAGCCTAAAGGGTGTCTTTCCAGTCAATTTCTTGCATGTCATCCGATAGGCCCATAGTATTGCGGGTATGCGTAGGTCCCAATCACTTCGTTGAGCATTGCAAACCTTGTTCAGCACGGTTTCCAACACCTTATTGAATGCTTCCACCGTCCCATTAACCTGTGGGTGATAAGGCATGCTCTTATGGTGATATACTTGGAATTCGTCCATCAACGTGCTGATCGTCTCATTCAGAAAGTGCATACCGCGATCACTCATCAAAATCTTTGGACACCCAAATCGCGTCAGTACATACTCAAAGAGGAACTTCACAGCAGTCGCACCTGTGCAATCCTTCACAGGCTTTGCCTCTTCCCATCGAGTCAAATACTCAGTCATGGTGATAATGTACCATGCTCTCGTCTTCTTCCCTTAGGGCTGAATGGGTCCCACAAAATCTATTGCCCATTTCTCAAAGGGTTGTAATGTCATATGCGGATTCAGATGCAGCTCATCCCTCCACGATGGCATGCTCATCCTTTTACATACATCAAATGCCTTGCAGTAAGCTTTTGAATCTTGATGGAGGGTTGGCCACCACAACCCTGCGCGTAGAATCTTCTGCGCGGTTGCTCTTCCTGCATAATGACCTCCCGCGGTGCCCCCATGAGCGTCCACGAGGATACTGCTTCTTTCAAACTCCGGTACATATCGTCACAATATTTCATCAGACCCCATTTTCTTATAGTACTTGTTCCAATAGAACGTGACATCCTTTTTCAACAGCTTCTCCATAGGCGTGGTGATCTAGGCATAGCCCTTGATAAACTTCTTGTAATACCCAATATGTCCTAAGGTTGCGCGCAACTGTTTCACACTCCTCGACGCTTCCAAGTTAAGTATCACCGTGATCTTCATGGGATCTACCATTAGTCCCTATCTACAAACCACATGACCCAATAAAGTCCCAAAAGGAACACAAAACAGGCACTTCTTCAGATTGAGTGTGATTTGGTACCTTCGACAGGTATCTAGCATCAGGCGCAAACTTGCCACATGGCGTTTTACCAACCCAAACACAGTCTAGTCATCAAAGTACACCTCCAGAAACTTATGAATAAATTCCTTGAATGTAGCAATGACTACGCGTGAAAAAATCACAGGTGTATTCTTCAATTTGAAAGGCATTACAGTGTACTAAAAACAACCCCACTCAGTTGCGAAGGTTGTCTTACTTCTATCCTCTGGCGCAATTTTGATTTGATGGTACCCAAAGAACCCATCAGTGAAGGAATACGCTTCCTAACCACCTACATTATCCAACACCTCATCAGTGAATGGAGTCGGGAAAGGATCATGTACGCAAGTGTCATTCAACTTCCTGAGATCTACACATATCCTTATTTCATCCTTCTGCTTCTTTTCCTGTACCACCATTGGGCTTACCTAATCAGATTCTTGTACGGGCTCAATGATGCCTGCTGTGAGCATCTTGTCTAGGTCTAAGCAGACCTTCTCCTTATACTTCAGATTGAGACGATAAGGTCTTTTATTAACCAGCTTTGCATCGGGTTTTAACGTGATCTTCATAACACCCAAGTCTCCTATTATCCCTTTTAGCTCCGTAAAATTGGTAGGGAACAAGTCCTGGTATTCGCGGAGCAATTCAGTGACCTTATCCACTGTCGCGTCATCCCAGTAATCTCCAATCTTCATGAATTTGGGTTCTGCCTCTGTACCAATATTTACCTGTTTCATTTTTAGTGGTGCGGTTATATCAGGATTCTCAATCTACAGTCCCTCAACCTCGCAATGACCCTCTGTTTCAGAGATGTTAATCTTTTGCGGATCCTCATCTTCTTCTTCAGCGGTCACGTTATATCATTCCAGTGCATGACTCAGCTGAGTAGTCCAATCGGGTTGAATCAGATCCAATGGATCCTGCGATATCCTAAAGATTGTTGCTTTCACCTCTTGTAGCGCTTCGTCAATACAGTCAAACCCATCTTCAAAGCTGAACGTCATTATGAATCCTTCGTACAGAATATTCCATTCACCTGTACCATGGTGGAGCTCTGTTTCCAAGTACCAGTTCATTAGGATGACATCCAAGGTATGACAGAACAATTGCACCCATTCCGGTTGGGGCTTCACTCCACAAGCTTGAGCCCATTTGGCCAGGTGTGTGCATGGATCACCCTTCCCGTCATATTTGTCTATTATTCATACCTTCGGCTTCCTAAAGTGTGTCCTCGTCATCCTCCTACAGTCGCGCCAATCATCAAAGCTACCCTTGTGCGTACCCCCCCATCTTGCAGGCGTAGCATGCAGTGCCCAGTCCAAAGCCTAGAAGGGCTGATTTTCTGGTACTTCCCTCTCAAATGCATCCAAAAATACATTTACATCATTCAAGCCATCATAAGTGGGCAAATTTCTTACTTATGACGACACACAACGCAACGACCAGGTCATCATGTTACAGCTCAGTGTGGTTACTTCATGCAAGTGATTCTGCCAGCACGCTAATTCTTCTTCAGAGTCCGAGGTGTTTGAACTCTCACGATCCCATGTAATTCATCCATCCACTGTTGGATTCACCCAATCTTGGTCTCGCGCTGTTATCTTATATATACAGTCCAAATCGTCATCGCTCTCATAATCGCGGACCGGTTCAGTATAGTGCGATCCTTCAGCAGGATCTAGGGGTACTATTACGCGGAGCGATTTCTTCTCAAATATCATCTTTTTCTTCTTTAGGTTGATTACCCCATTCATATCAATAGCCTAATGAATGCTAAGGAGCGCAGGGTAGGGGTGGCTATCATCCACAATTTATATTACTTCGAAGTCAACCAATGTGCTCGTGCCTTCAATATCTAAAGTCACCCCTTGTAGCTGCCCCATGGGATGATCTTCTGTTGATTTTCCATCCTTAATTGAATCAGAGACCACTGCAGCACGGGTCTTCCCATCTGCTCCCAAGTTTGATTTGGTAGGATGTTCACGTCTGACCCTAGATCCAAAATAACCTGATCCATTTCATATTCTCTTATCTGCGCGGTCAATCTCATTTCTCGTCCTGCCTTTGCTTTATGCTTACCAATATTTCGTACCACGTGCGGTTCACCAGGAGTGTTTTCGGCGCATCTATTTATAAGCTCCTATAATACCTTCACAACCTTGCTATCGCACAACGGATTCATGCAGGTTTCTAGAAAGGTCGTAAGCATAGAAAGGTCTATCTCTTGATCAGGTTTATCCTTGTTCCCTGAGGTGGAGGCCTCAACAAAGCTCTTCTTTGCTTCCATGAACGTTTCGCGTGCGCACTCCAAATCAAATTTAGCCTCCTTCACTGGAGCTTTGTGAACCCATGCACTGTCTTCAGGCTATTTCCCCTTATCATGTCCTATTGCAATTCCACTTTGGAGCACTATATTCACATTTGGATCCTCTTCGCGAGGCTCAGACCTCATCATTTGTAGGTTCTAAGTCGGCTGAGGTGGTAGCACCCCTTTGTCACGTATCCTCGCTATCAGCATAGGACAATCCTCCGTTTCATGATCAAACAGAGTGCAATATTTGCACAATAGACGCGTTGGGTTAGTGCAATCACGGGCATAGTGTCCTGGTCCTCCACAATTGTAGCATATTAGTTGTCCCCGACCTCTGCCAAGTCCTCCACCGCCTCGGCCTCATCCGTGCCGCTAAAAGCCTGTTCGTGCCATCCCTGCACTCTGGTTAGGGGGCCACGTTTTTGCTTGAACCCTATAGGTGGGTGATCTGTCTATCATCAATTTATAGCTTCTGTAGTTGCCCTCATCATTCCCTACCAACCTGCACAAGTTGCATAACCGTTGTTTTGGTAGTTGTACAAACTTCTGCAACAAATGACAGTTATTTGTCGCGTGTTTTCCTGCTACCTGACATATAGCACACCACAATGTAGGCCCCGCGCTTGGTCCTGCTTGAGCTTACAGCCTCAAAGGCATTTATCCTCCTCCTATAATATAGTTTGTAAAGACCGAGCAATGGTCTTTGTCATGCCCTTGACTTTTACATTTCAGGCACCATACCTCTTCGCGCACCTCTGGTCGAATTGTTCTATCTTGATTCAAAGTTTGCATCTCAAGGCAAAGATTTTGCAACTGTGCATGGATCTGTTGAACCCATAGATTCGGATCTTGCATAGGTGTTTCATGTAGTCTCATTGCAATCTCCAAGGCCTCTGCCTGAGTCGTAATCTTCTATTGTGACAACGCAACCCTTAGGTGTGGCAGGAACGAAGCCATGAACCATTTGCGGTGTTGTCCATCTGTTAAATTCATATTAGCTTTGAAGATTTTACTTTTCAACCTCTGATCCAATTCCCAAGGTGTCTCGGTTGGTTTCATCACGATTTCCTTGAACCCCAAAATCGACTGTGCTTCGGATTTAGGGCTACTAAATTCTTTATTTAGCGTGGTCTGGATGTCTGCCACTCCAGTGTTTGGGTTATCATTAGAGTACTTAATGTACCAAGTTAGCGTGCAATCCTGCAGAGCACTAACCAGTGTTGCCTTCTTCATGTGATCATCTGTAACGCCCTGAGCTTCCCACACAGCTTTCACAATGAACCAAAATTGGTCTGGGTCCTCATTTGCCAAGCCTTTAAACAAAGGAAGCTTCACTAAATTTGTCATGTTGAACTATAGTGGAGGTGGTGGTAGTATGGGTGAAGTTGCAGGTGATGGTGGTGAAGTTAGAGGTGGTTTGGGTGGTGGTGGTAGTCGTGGGAATCCTTGTATTATCAACTGAATTGCACTTCACGGAGAAGCCTATGCTACTCCCTCTTCATCACCTAATGGAGCTGAAATCAATGGACTATATTCAAGACCCTTCCTTCCTTCGTTCCTGTAAGTCTTCCCACTTCGCGTAGCTCCGAACATCAAGGCAACTGCATAACCCGCTTTTCACACAATAACATCTTAATCTAGGTATTCAAAGACTTCATGTACTTACCTCGTGGACCTTTGAAAATGCACCGCTCCGCCTCGCTGTAGCTAACTGAGGTATCGACCGTGAATTCAGTCACAAATCCTCCTATGATGCGATTGAGCCAATGATCGACAGCACGGACGATCTTATCCTCAGAGGCTTCCAGTCTCTGTACTAACTCCGGGCTCTAGACAATAGGACTGTCAAGTCTCCACCTTCCTTAGCTATCCAATAGCTTCAAGATCCACTCATATAACTCAACCGAAAAGGAATAGAAAAATATCTCATGAATTTCTGTATATATGTACCTATCCAACCATTGTTCCTTTGTTAGTTGCAGATTTCTGTTGTCCTGTGCTGGAAATTCGTGGATCTTCCTATCCAACCAATCTTTGATCTCTTTCTTAGTTGGATTCCAGTGATACGACATCACACATCTCTTATGCAGATTTCGGTCCCGACAACAGAACTATTTGTTGGTTGCGTGGGGCCTGACCCAGGTTCAACGTTAGTTAGCCAAACAAATCCCTACACTACTGGCCCTGTTGGCATCAAACCACGGAGCGCGGACCGAAGTCTCACCCGAAGCAGTATGGGGGGATGCTGGAACCAAGTTTCCGCACTCTGAGATGGTCGAGATGTCGGTTTATACACCCTATTCCTACTTTTGCGCAGGTCGCTAAGCTCTCAAGCGATGTCAGTCTAGCCCTTTACTCTGCCCTTCAGTACCTCTGTGAAAGGGTATGATCAACCTTTGCGTAGCCCTAGCCTGCGGTCTAGGTACTTTTGTGCTGCTATAACAACGTATTGCACCAGTTCCTAAGTTATCTTAAGTGTTTTTCTTAACTTACTAAACATTCATAATTATCATCACATAAACATATATTCTTACTTACGTTCAATTAACCAACATAATTACATACATTTGCGCATCACCTAAGAATTGTAAATGAAATCCATACACAATATGACAAGATGTATTAACACGAAATAAATACACAAGAATTGCGAAATACTTCTCTTTATTGATATCTTCATATTACAGACTCTATCTGCCTTGCGCACACAACTGCAGGGGTCCGCACACTCAGCTATGGACTTCTACCCTAGGCCTCTACGCACTTAGCTACAGAGCCTATACCTACGCTAAGACCCAAAACACTTAGACTTCGCTATCAAGACCCTTCACTCCATTCTTCGCTAAAGACTTCTTTTCTTCTTAGAGCTTACTTACTTAGCTCTTTTTATACAATCCCATGGTCCGTGGACCATGGGTGGATATTTACAACCGACTTTTCACTTTACAAAATAAGGGCGGACAACCCTTTATGACTCATGACACCTTCACGCTCTGCGACCACAAAATGCGGAGACTTTACAACTTTATTACAAAACTTGACCCAAAACATGGGCTTTTAGCCCCAAAACTGTCCTTGGGGGATCCCGTTCCCAACATCTAGACCCTGAAGTTAGTGCGGAGATTGGAAGTCTCTGAAGATAGGATCACATGTGTTGTCAATCACTGGCTCAATCATATCATGGTAGGGTTTGTGACAAAGTTCGCAGTCAATACTTCAGTCAGTTACAACAAAGCAGAGCGACGCTTCTTCAAGGGACTGCAAGGTAATTACTTAAGGTCTTTAAATACTTGGATTAATATGATCTTGTGTGAAAAGCGGGTTATGCAGTTACCTTGATGTTTGGAGCTACGCGAGGTGGAAAGATCTTCAAGGACAGAGGGAAAATAGGCCCTGAATATAGCCTGCTGATTGGACCTCCTCTGAGTGACGATGAGGAAGCAGCACGGGCGTCTCTGAAGAGCGTTGTTTAGTTGATAAGAAGAGGGTTCCTGTGAATACCCCATCCACCCACACCACCTCCATCTTCACCTCCGCCACATACACCTTTGCCCACAGCACCGCAACCTTTGCCACCATTCACATGGTGAATTTAGTGAAGCTGCATGTGTTCAAGGGCTTGGGAAATGAGGACCTGAACAAGTTTTGGTTCATCACGAAGGATGTATGGGAGGCTCAGGGTATTACAGATGATCAGATGAAGAAAGAAACATTGGTTACTACCTTACAGGAATGCACGCTAACATGGTACATTAAATATTGCACTGATAACCCGATGGCTTCATTAGCAGATATTCAGACTGCGATGAATAAGGAATTCAGTAGGCCCAAGTCTGAAGCATAGTCAATTGTGGGATTCAAGGAGATCATGATGAAGCCTGGCAAGACACCTTGGGACCTGGATCACAGATTAAAGTGCACGAACCATGAAGCTAACATGAATCTGACGGATGGAAAGCACCGTGAATGGTTCAAGGCTTCGCTCTTGCCTCATCTAAGGGTTCCCTTATCGCAGCAAAAGATTGGGACCCAGGCGGAAGCCCCTGAGATTGCGATGAGATTACATGAGACACCAATGTAAGATGCTAATTTGGGAGTTCAGCAGATTCACGCACAGTTGCAGAAGATTTGCCTAGAATTTTAGAGTCTGAAGAATGATAGAGCGATTCAGCTAGAGGTGCGCGAAGAAGTTTGGTGCCTAAAATGCAAAAGTCAGCAGTATGAAAAAAATTACTGTCCAGTCTTCGAAAAGTATGTTGTAGCAGGAGGGTCAATGCCTCTAAGGCTGGAAGCTCAAGCAGGGCCAAGTACAGGGCCCACGCTGTGGTGTGCCATCTGTCAGGTAGCTGGGAAACATGTGACAAAAAATTGCCATTTGCTGCAGAAATTTGTACAGACACCACAACATCTCTTCTGCAACTTTTGTCAATTGGTGGGTCATGATGAGCACAATTGCTATAGTTATGAGTTAATGATGGATAGAATAGCCACATATAGAGTACAAGCAAAAAACTCGACCTACGGATCAGAGTGCAGGGGGAGCGCGAGGAGGATATCAGGGGTGCGGACGAGGCTAAGGTGGTGGAGGACCTGGTAGAGGTCGAGGACAGGTTATTTGCTACAACTATGGAGGACCAGGACACTATGCACGAGAATGCATGAACCTGACGCGCCTATCATGCCGATACTGTACTCAGTTTGACCACACGATTGAAGATTTCCCTGTATTATTAGCAAAGATATGTGAAAAAGGGGCGCAGCCTCAACAACCAACTCAGAACTTGCAGATGATGAGGGCTGAGCTTCACGAAGAGGATCCTAATGTGAATATTATGCTACGAAGTGGAGTGACAACTGTCGAAGACAAGGGAAAGAAGCCTGAAGAAATTGAGTGGGTCCACAAATCTCTAGAAAAGGAGGTCAGATTTGATCTAGAGCGCACTCAGGAAACGTTTATGGAAGAAAAGAAAAGCTTCGGTGAGGCCTCTACATTGGGAAGCTAAGATAAGCCAACTGAAGAGATGGATCCTTCTTTGCTTACTACTTTCTTGGAGACCATTATGAAGACGCTACGCGACAGCAAGGCTATGAATGGATTACAGGAGCTAATAAATAAGTGTGCCAGAAAAGAAAACACTCCTGATGGACCGCACATAGTCAGGAAGATTGGTAAGCATAAGGCAAGAACGAGGTGTGAGATGAGGCTCACTGCACAGATAGGAGAGTATGAGATGGATCAAGTTATTCTGGATCTAGGGTTAGATGCGAATGTTTTGCCTAAATAGATGTGGGAGAGAATGGGGATACCTGTGTTGCAGTGGTCTTCGATTCAGTTAAGGATGGAAAACCAATAGAAAATCATTCCCATGGGAAGATTGCAGGGAGTAACGGTTGATATTGAAGGCGTGAGCACGTTGGCTGACTTTGAAGTGATAGAGATTGTGGATGACAACAATCCTTACCCTGCTCTCCTTGGGATTGATTGGGCCACTTACATGAATGGGGTAATCAATTTTAAGAAGTAGAAGATGACATTTGAGAAGAAATTGCTCCATGTAGTAGTACCCCTGGACCTTGCAAAAGGACCGCGCTATACTGAACCGGTCCGCAATTATGAAAGTGACGATGATTTGGACCAGATTTATAAGATAACAACATGAGATCAAGATTGGGTGAATCCGACCGTAGATCGACGTATTGCATGGGACCGCAAAAGTTCCTACACATCAGAATCAGGCAAGGAATTGGAACACTGGTAGAATCGCTTGCACGAAATATCTATGTTGTGCTGTAATATGATGACTAAATCATTGCGCTGTGTATCATCAGAGGTAAGAAGCCTGCCCTATTATGACGTTTTAGTTGACGTTGATAAATTTTTGGATGCATTTGAAAGGGAAGTTGCAGAGAAGCATCACTTCGAGGCCCTAGATTTGGCACTGCGCGCTATGCCCGCAAGGTGGTGTGGTACGCATAAAGATAGTTTTGATGATTGGCGCGAGTACAGAAAGATGATGAGAATACGCTTTGGTTGTCTGAAGGTTCGATTAACAGAGAAATATGATGGGAGAAATGATCTGCACGATCACTTGGAAAAATCGACAGAAGTTTATGTAGCGGAGCCTCAGCCTGAGTGGGTGCATCTGTTCTATCATACTTTGGATGTTATACCGATGAATTAGTACTTGGAAATGGATCTCCACCATGGCACTGAAGAATGGGATTTTTGCGACAAGGATTCCTGATGACATTTAGTTCTAAGGATGGATTTGAATGTATTGACGAGGGGTTGTAGGAGTTCAAGGCAATGATATTCAGAATACCGCAGGATCCCTTGGATTTGATTCAACCAGATTGGACCACCCAGCTGAGCCACATGCTAGAGTGCTACAATATGACTACTGAAGAAGAAGATGAGGATCCAAGGAAAATTAATATCCTCGAGACTAAAGGTCATCGCAAAGAGGAGGGACGCAATTAGAGAATCTAGATATCACCGCGCCGCTCAAAACTAGACAAGTGAACATTGGCACAGAAGCGAAGACGAAATTTGCAAAGATTGGGGACTATTGGGATGATGCCACAGTAGATAAGGTCGCTGAGTTGCTCCGCGAATACTAGGACTTGTTCCCTACAAAGTTTTCATATTTGAAAGGGATAATAGGGGACTTGGGTGTTATGAAGATTACCTTAAAACCGGATGCAAAGTTGGTTAAGCAAAGGTCTTACCACGTCAACCCAAAGTATAAAGAAAAGGCTCGCTTAGAGTTGGATAAAATGCTTGCAGCAGGAATTATTGAACCAGTGGAAGAATCTAATTGGTGAGCCCAATGGTAGTACAGGAAAGGAATCAAAAGGATGAAATAAGGATATGCGTAGATCTCAGGAAGTTGAATGACGCCTGTGTGAACGATCCCTTTCCAACTCCGTTCACTGATGAAGTGCTTGATAATGTTGGTGGTCAAGAAGCATATACATTCACTGATGGGTTCTCTGGGTACCATCTGATTAAGATTGTGCCAAAGGATAGAAGTAAGATGACCTTCGCGACTGAATGGGGATGCTTTTAGTATACTGTGGTGCCTTTTGGACTGAAGAACACATTGGCGATCTTTTCGTGCGTAGTCATCGCAACGTTCAAGGACTTCATTCACAAATTTTTGGAGGTATAATTTGATGATTGGACGGTGTTTGGACTGGTAAAGCGCCATGTAGCTAGTTTACGCTTGATGCTGGATACATGCCGAAGGTATCAGATCGCACTCAATTTGAAGAAATGTTTGTTTTGTGTCCCTTTTGGGATCTTGCTGGGTCATGTGGTATGCAGACAAGGCTTAATGGTAGATGCTGCTAAGATTGCGTTCATAATCAATTTGGAGGTGCTAAGAAGTGTGAAACAATTGCGTGCAATGCTGGGGCATACAAGATACTATAGGAAGTTCATCGAGAGCTATGCCCAGATCACTGTGCCGATGGAAAAACCGTTAAAAACGGATGCTACATTCTATTGGAATGAGGAATGTCAGCAGAGACTGGATGTGTTAAAGGAGAAAATGGTCACTGTGCTGATCCTAGTCTTCCCAGATTGGAAGAAGGAATTTCATGTGCATGTGGACGCATCATGTATTGCACTGGGAGCAGTACTGACACAGGCCGGTGAGGGAGAATTGGATCACCCTATACTGTTCGCAAGTAGGAAGCTGTCTAAAGCTAAAAAGAATTATTTGATAGCGGAGCGCGAAGGATTAACTATGGTGTACGTGCTCCAAAATTTTAGACACTATTTGTTAGGTAGGCACTTTAAGATGTATACAAACCATTATGCATTGAAATACCTAGTCAACAAGCTTGTGTTGGGGGGGAGATATGTATATGGGTGTTGTTGTTCCAGGAGTATGACTTTGAAGTCATTGTGAAGCTAGGACGATTGAATGTGGGGCCAAATCATCTATCATGCATCGAAACAGGAGAGGAACCTACTAAGTTGGAGGAAGGACTGCCTAACGCGCAGCTTTTTGCAGTGCGCATTGCAGAAAATTAGTTTGAAGATATTATACACTTCCTGACAACGGGAATGACTCCAGAAGGGTATACTAGCCAAGAGAAGAAGGAATTGGTGGTGCGTGTTGTAGATTTTTCTATCATTGCAGGAAATTTGCATAAAGTGGGATCAGATGAAATCCTGCAACGTTATGTGCCTGAGTTTGAATGGAACAACATCCTCACTGAAACTCGTGGAGGAGCTGCGGGAGGAGATTATGCAGGAAAAGCAATAGCGCAGAAGATTTTATGCGCTGGGTTGTGGTGGCCGACACTGCATAAGGATTCAAAAGCTTATTGTAGGGCATGTGATGCATGTCAAAGAACCGGCAGGCCATCACGGAGGGATGAGCTGCCTCTGAATCCGCAGATGTCATTGCAACCATTCGAGAAGTGGGCAATTGATTTTGTAGGACCGATTCAGCTTCCAGGAAAGAAGACGGGTGTCCGGTACATCATCACCATGATTGAGTATTTGACTAGATGGGCGGAGGCATAGCCCATGAAGGACTTTACGGGGGCGACATCAGCAAAGTTCCTCTTTGAGTATGTATTGACTAGGTTTCGTTGTGTGAAGATTTTAATGAGCGATCGCGGTACACACTTTCTGAATGAAACGATCAGCGCGTTGATGGAAGAATTCCAAGTTTATCATCAGAAGAGTATGCCATATCAACCGCAAGCTAATGGGGCAGTTGAAGCATTTAATAAGATACTGGAGAACGCATTGACAAAGGTTTGTAATGCACAAAGGAATGATTGGGACGTGTGTATACCTGCGGTGCTATGGGCTTAAAGAAAGGCTTGCAAAAAGCTGACTGGACAAATGGCGTTCAGGTTGGTTTATGGCATAGAAGTTGTGATGCCAATGGATTATATCGCACCTAGTCTACACATAGCAGCATTCATAGGAATGGTAGATCACGGAGCCCTGGAAGAAAGGCTCACGCAGCTGACAGAGCTTGAAGAAGATATATTTTTGGCTAGATTCCATCGGCAAGTTCAAAAAGAGTGTGAAAAGGCATGGCACGATCGGCACATCAAACTGTGCACCTTCAAGGTAAATGACTTAGTGTTATTATATGATAGCAAGTTTTATAAATTTCCAAGAAAATTTCTGATGCATTGGCTGGGGCCATATGTCATCAACGAGATTACTAATGGTGGAGTAGTTCAACTGGTGAAGTTGAATGGAGATCCATTTCCAGGGAAGGTAAATGGCAGCCGATTGAAGCCATACACCAGGGATTCGGCGAGAGGACTATATGAGGGAAGCATAGTCTTAACGCTCCAAGCAGATGAAAGGAGGCGTGGGACTATAAACTACACTACCCCGGTTTTAGAGCTACGCAAATAGGGAACTGCACGGAATGGAAGAATGTCACAACGTCGGAAAAAGTGCGAGGGGAGCTGCACTATTGAAGGGGAGACCACGCAGGTTAGCTAGAAATTGACTGTTACGGTCACTGTTCAAGATTTTACAGTAAGAAAACGGCTAAGAGGAGTGGGGGGGGGGGCATTTAAGGCTGAATTTAAGAGTGAGATCTTTGAAATCTACCGCCAATCTAGTATTTATGAGTGGATTTTGGGGGGAACACTTGGATTTGAATTTGAATTTGCCTATAAATTACAGATGGCTGCCCAAAAAAAAACACTTTTCATTTTGAGGATTGAGGTGTTGAGCTATCAGTTGCGCATGAACCCTGCGAGTTTTGAGGCTTTGGTGGCCAATTCAGTGTTTGACAGGTTTGCTAAGGAAACCCAGGAGCTCCTTACTAGCCTCATGTCGACGCCTGTGGAAACCGCAAGTGCTGGAGGATCGATGGCATCTGAGGGAACTGCCCCTAAGGTCGTAAGTGTGGAAGTTCCCGAAGACATACCATGCCGAGGTCGCCCAAGCCGAGGCCTACGCCAACCAGAGAGGGTCCTAAGACAAAGAAGGATAAATAGAAAGCGACACAACTGGTGCGTGAATCGCCAAGGAAGCACCAAAAGAAAGAGAATACCACTGTGTAGCATAAAGGCAAAGTGGTAAACCTAGAATCTGATGAGGGCACAAAAGAAACTAGTATGGGCGTAGAGGATATTGATATCAAGGGGGTAGACCCTATCTCAAAGCTACCACAATACATCCCTCAATGCCAGGGCAAGGTGAAGGTCCCAAAGGACCCAAATGAGGGAAATGTTTTACTTAATACATTGTTGCTGCCAGACCAGATCACATTTGAAGGTCCACGCTTGGCGCGCATCCCACATCTGAAGTTAGAGGATTGGGACTTGGTGGATACTGTGTGATTCCCCCAGTTGGTGACTGATACATTTATGACCAACATCTTCTATAAAGATTCTGGTGTCACCGTGCTAGAGCCAGTGAAGTGGATTAGAGGGGTGGACATGGGAGGACTGTTGAACCTAATATGGGTGCCGCATTACAACCACACCCCCATAACTTTAATGGTGATCAAATAATTGCTATGCCTGGTGCACGAAATGTGCCTGTGGTTGGGAGAACCGATACCAATCACGAATATGTTGATCCATAAGATCACATTTTTACCACACTTAGGGTTGAATCCGGCCAAGGCATTTGGAGGAAAGGTAGGTGAACGCGAAGTCATGGAGAGGATGAAGGATAAGTTTAAGATTGTCAAGAAACCATGTGGATACTCAATTTCCAGCATAACCTACCCCATGGTTAAGGTAGCCACCCAGATCTTGGCTGGGAAGATAATGAGGAAGTGTCATGCAAATGAGGTGTCGGCATCGGTTGTGTCATTAGCGGCATAGTGTGCGGAGGGTGTACAATTCAATTGGGCGCAGTACCTCTGCAGCGAGTTCCTCGCGAACTATAGAGAAGCACAAGACCAGAGTAAGACTTTCCATTACCCATGGCTTTTGCTATCAATTTTTTTAATCACGTGGGAATTACTGGAGGAGAGCCAGTTTCCTCTGATCATGTCAAATCTTCCAAAAGTAGCGAATTTCGCTTCACTCTGGGCCACAAAGGACACCGAGCGGGTCAAGGACAGTAAGATATTTTGTGTGCTAATGGAGTTAAGCATCTGTGCCGCGATAAACCTCAAGCCTCGGCTATCACCAACTTTCTTTGAGCAGTTTTCGGGGTATGTGGAGTTCAAAGTGGACTTCCATTGTATCTCCATCCGGGCACAGAAGGACCCCGAACAGAAGTGGTATGATCTCCCATAATTGGCGACGGATGATGCTATAACAACGGTCCTCGCGTGTTGGCCAGCAGAGTGGCGTATGACCTTAGATTTGTCAGTCGGGTCTAGTAAGTCTGTAGGAAAGAAGAAGAAGGAAGAGGCCCAGTTGAAAATGCAGCAGTTGGCTGAAAAACAGAAAAAGGAGGCTAAGGAAAAAGCTCGAGAAGAAGCAGAGTGCACCACTAAGGAGCATGCAGAAGAGAAGGAAGGGAAGGAAGAGCGCGACTCTGACAGAAGTTAGAGGTCTCCGTCACCATAGATAGAGGAAGAAGAGTAGCAATTTGAATAAGGTGGTGGAGACCAAGAGAGTACTGGAACTGCGGTAACAATTTCAGCAGCAACAGAAGCAGGCTATGGTCACCATTCAGACAGGGCTGCGTGAGCTGCCGATCCAAGCTACTCAACTGCAGACCGGTGTAGGGCAGAGCAACGCGTCGTCGACTAGTTTGGCGCTAGGAACTACTAAAGCAATGCAAATGGTTCGCTCCTTGGATCCCCGGCTTGTCGCATTGCCAGATGGAGCTCTAACCACAAAGGTGGAAGTTGATAAGGGTACTGACAGTGCTCTACAGAACATAGGTTTGAACTTATCCATGCTCCTAGGTGAAGTCCTTCACACCTTGCAGGCAGGTGTGATCGCATAATTTTGGGCCTGAGAGCAGCACCTGCTAAGTGTGATTAGAGAACGAAAGGTCAATAATGAGCAGAAATTCATCGAGAAGACGACAACGATTGATGCCTGGAAGAAGGTGCAGGATAAGAAAGAGCACACAACAGTAGTGGTCCCTGAAGCATGCACAACCATTCCGAAGATGCATATCCTAGAAGAAGTGCTGGTAGAAGCCAAAATTCGAAAGCTCGTTGTCGGTGTGCGCGATGCAAAGACAGAGCTGGCCAAAGTTTAGTTTGAGCTGAACCTTAAGGTTACAGAGCTTGAGTTGAAGGCCTAGCCTTCAACTCCACCAGAGGTTAAAGAGTAGTGCGAGGCAACTGTCAAGGATGCAGTTGCTACAGTAGATGCCGCGGTGACAGCTTGCACTGCGCTCTTCGAGCAGTCGCTCGAGGTACTTACCAGTCTGCAGGAAGATCCCAACCTACAGAGGTTAGAGATAAAGGTGAGGGAATTGCAATAGCGGTATGATGAGGTCAGAGCAACAATGCACACCGTCGCCATCAGATAGAGATTGGCAAAGCTGTAGGAGGCAAAGGAATTGAAAGAACAGGCAGATGCAACACAATGAAGAGAGGCAGCACTCAAGGCCAGATTGGGGCCTTGGATGGATGAGGCCTATGCCCTCACCGCAACCATTGAGGGAAAGTTGGCTACCCTCACCGCAACCATTGAGGGAAAGTTGGTTATACTGTAGACAGTCCATCAGAAGATCTAGGTAGATAGCAAAGGACCAACAACGGAGCAGCTGGTGGAGCAGGCTAAGCAGGCAACGATGTAGTGTACCGTTGAAGTTACAGTGGTGCAAGTAGAGCTGGGAGGTCTTCGCGACAAGATCTCCACGCCATCAAAGTGACTCGAGGGCGAGTCAACATATTTGTGTTGGGGGCTTGGGGACTGGGTCCCCTAGAGTCAATTTTGGAGTTAAAACCCCAAGTTTTGGGCAGAAGTCCCAAGTTTTGTATGTAAAAGTGTAAAGTCTTTACCTTTTGTGGTCGTGGAGTGTGAAGATGTAAAGTTTCAAAAAGTATTTCCACCCTTCTATTATGTAACTTGTGTGAGATTTAGAAGATTTACCCATGGTATGTGGACCATGGGATTGTATAAAAAGGAGTGCCTTAGAAGAGTCTAAGGCAGTTTTAGTCTTGAGTCATTAAGGAATGTAATGGGTCAATAAGAGCTAAGAGTGAAGAGTCTTAGCATAGGAAAGAGGCTCTGTAGCTATGTGTGCAGAGGCCTAGGGTAGAAGTTCGTAGTTGAGTGCACAGACCCCTGCAGCTGTGTGCATAGGGTAGTTAGAGTCTGTAAAGAAGACCTGAACCATTAATAAAGAGGATTATTCTGGAATTACATGTGTTTGATCTACTTACTTCTGTTATGAATGCATGCATTTATGTTATGATGCATATTGGCTTTATGATTTAATGTTATGTTGAAGTGTGAATTTGTATATTTACCTTTGTTATAAGAATGCAAGTAATAATATCTTTTGACACAAAGAACATCTTAATTCCTGTTGAAGTTATCAGATATTTAAGCTAATCTGGGTAAGCACAAAAGTAAGAGTAATTATAGAGGCACGTAAAGGGTTGATAAACTTATTTAGGGTACACAGAGGATGATCGTAGACCTTCACAAAGGTCTAGAGGCTGAATAAGAGAAGCATATCGATAAGCCCTAAAAAGGCTTATCGATCTGCGCGAAGGCAATTTTAGGGTATAAATGACATCACTACCATCTCTGGGTGCGGAAGATTGGTTCCTGTACCCCCCATACTACTTCGGATGAGACTTCAGTCCGCACTCTGCGGATTGATGCCGAAAGGGCCAATAATGTAGGGATTTGCTTGGCTAATTAACACTGAACCTGGGTTAGGGCCCATTGTAGTGAAGTAAAATTATAAGTGCAGACATGAACAAATTCCTCTAGCTTGATAATGTGTCTAGCCACAACAGATACATTATATGGAAGATTTCCTGAGGTTAGAATCAATCAAGAAGGCCTACCTCTTGGTCCGCTTATCCTGCTCGATGATGTCCTCGCTTACTTGCTCCAGCAATCTCTCGCTTCCTTCTTCAAGCTTCTGAAACAAGTAAACAACAACAACACACAAACATAATAATAGAAAAATTGTAATTCAACCTACTTAACAATTCAAGAAACATTAAGCCATGAATATGTAATATTACAAAACATGTAGGAAATCAATCGATAGTTGCATATATTAATATCAAAGAGAGATTACAACCATTCATCTTGACGTTGCAGTCTTCCTTTGACTAGACCAGGTTCCCACACACTTCTACTAGCATTCCATGATGGCCTCAATCAATAATAGTTTTAAGGCTCTTCCCTTTATACTTCACTCCAAACCAAAACACACTTCTCCCTCACACAACTAGATAACTACAACTAGTAATAGCTTGCTTTTCTACTCCAAACCAAAAGAGCATCAACACTCTACCAAAAACTATGACTACAACTAGTTTGTGCTTGGGAAGAAGGGAGGTTTATATAGGAATATGGATGGGAGATGGATCCTCTTCTTATGGGAGAAGGACTTATTCCTTGAGGTAGTTCCATCATTATAGGGGAAAGGATCTCAAACTGTCGTCCTCGACCCCATCCGGCCAAACCATTTACCAGACTTCCATTATGGAGCTTCTTCAGCTGAAAGCTTCGGCTCTAATTTAAACAAATTTCCATAACAGGACCGGCGCAACTAGAACACAGCTTAGTCGCTCTGGTCAGCGTGAGGATTAGTGCTAATCTCTGCACATCGATGCGGAGGAGACAAAGGCCATTAGCGCCGGTCTTGTAAACTGGGCACAACAAAAGTTTCAGGGGAAATGGTGCAAAATGGAAATGATATGCTCATGAAGAGGGACATAATGGGAGTTTCTCCATGAAGGAAAAGCATGCGGGGTTCACTGTAGAGGTCCTCTAGGATCAAGGAACAGGGAGTACAGGGACAGTGACAAAATGATGTGTAACAGATGCCCCCTAAAGTGTGAAGGCCGAGCAGGAGTGAGGGATGAAATGCTTTATAAATCAGTGTGAGGAACCAGTCTGCCATCAGAAAACCTGCAAGCAAGTATAGATACATATACATAGACTGAGATCTCTATCAAATTATACATGAATCATGGCATGGACGCAGCCATCCAGAGAATTATCATGTACATAGATCCAGGTATGGGCGCAGCCATCCATCAAGGAGGATCATAATGAAACCAAGGTATGGTCACAACCATCTAATAATGAGAAGGATCACATATGATAACTCTTGGTCTAGTCGTAGCCAACCATCTGATAGAGACATTCATATCATCGTAACCATGTCACACCACTTCGTAACCTAGACTTTTGTGATCTGAGTCCATGGTCTTGCGCTCCAACATGACCCGATCAAAGTATAGATCCTAACACACGAATATATGTGTTGACGTCGAACATGCTAGAAAGTTGCTTGATTACCAGTCAATGATGTAAACTATTAACAAGCACGAGGGAAACCACCAATAATGAAAATGGTCCTGAGGGCACTATCAGCAAAATTCACGGAATGTGAATACAAGAATTGAAGTTGAACACCTGTGAAATCACTCGATCGAAAGCCAATGATGTGAACTTGTCATCGAGTGTGAAGAACTTGCCATTAGGGCATGCAAGCTCTAAGGTACTTGAAGGGAGTCTCTCGATCAACTTGCCGGATAATGAGTTGAAGTCGACGGAAATCGATCGTATCGAAGGAGGGCCATAATGAATCCCACATCATCGAAATGAGACCAGAGGATGCAAAATGATTTTGGATGATATAGAGAATCAGAGGTAAGTGTAACTACAGAAGGACAACTCTTGAACATATCGGTGACACAACTGGAAGTTTCGCAGCTTTTGGATCCATAGGATCAATGGTCATGATGACATAACAAAGATCATATGGAAGGCAAAAATGAACGGTCCAAATCCAGGAAGGTCAACGATATAGAGGAGGATGTCCCGACCTGACACGAAGCGAAGAGTGTCATGTTCAAAAGTGAGATGCCGACATGACTGATAGATTTCCAAATTTCCCCCCACCATTTCTGGTGAGTACCCCAATTATTTTTTAATCACAAGCTTGAAGGGGATAGCATATGCTTGCACTGTAAGTTCATCCTTCGGATGAATCTGACCTAGTAAGTTTAACGAGCCCTAGGAAGGAGAATCTCATGTTCGTCATGGTGACAAATCCGATGTCGTTTAATAGTTTAACGAGTCCGACAATGGTGTAACTCGGTATCTTTTTCATGTTTAGAGAGTTTGAAAAGACATGTAAAAGAAAACTCTGCATGGCCCCTTTTTGTACATTTGTGTCTCTCAATCCCGAAAAGGTAGAAAAAAATACTTGAGAGAATCGCTTGACCATTTTAGTCAAGGAGTATCTTTTTCGTAAATAGTGCATCCCAGCCTGAAAAAGGGATAAACTTATACTGGGCGCATGACGTTTAACATCCGTTAACGAGTTCGAAATGATAAGGGCTCGACAATCTTTTCATGTTTAAAGGGGCGGAAAATAGCTTGAAAGCAGACCCCCCATTTTATTCTTTTTTATGAGTCAAAAGGGAAAAATACTCGGCAATCTTTTCATTTTTTATGAGTCAGAAAAGAGCTTAAAAGTGACTCATCCTGGAGGAACGAGTGGTATAAAGGGTAGCAACTAGTTCCGACAATGGAGGAACTGCTCAAAACACATAATGGTCAAGGCTAACAAAACCACTCATTGCTGTGGTCCCTCGGGAAAGGAAAAACAGCCAAGTGAAAGCATATATCGACCAAAGAGACAGTGGCGATGGAATGAAACAACAAAGGCTCATCTAGCAAAAATTAGCTGATAAAGCATCAATCACGAGATGTAAATCGGGCATAAGTTCATTTTTTACACAAGCTTGAACCATGGAGAACTCTGCTTGGATTCGGTTTCATGTTTACACAAGCTTGAAATGAAAAACTATGCTTGAGATAAGTTTTCATGCCCCTGGCATAATGATTCAATCGAGGTACATGCCCCCCAAGCTTCATTTCAATCAAATAGATGGATGGTGTTAGAGTCGGTCTTGAGCCCTCCATCAGCGATCAAAACTCTTTGCATTTGCATATGTAGGTGTTTCATCAGTGTCAATTTTTGCATCCCATTAGGCATGCCATAACCCTGATGGAGGAGCTGGTGTGTTTATACCCCTCTTGGCATTGCTGGCTCAGGTCATTTCAGTCATTAAGTTCTTTCAAGTTTGTCTTGTCTTGTCTTGAGGACAATTTCCTAGGTCTAGGGTTTTGGTCAAAAATGTTTACAAGGTCATGTTTCTGAAGGTCAATAAATGTTCAGCAAGCCAGAGGGATGACTGTAAAGATGTTTATTCGAGATTTTTTATCTTGTACAGTTAATTTTCACCTTGGATTTAAAAACTTTGTTTTTAAAGCCAAGGTCATTTTTCAAATGTTTGTAAAAAGTGATGAAATTTCAAAAGACTTCAGTGGACAGTATGCAACCCTGGTCCCCTTGCCAAGATCCCTCAGATGATCTACCTACAAAAAGAATCAAGCAAAAGCACTAAATGAGTCAATTTCAGGACAAAGGAAACCAAAAAAGTCAGTTTTATAAAGTGTCAAAGAGAAACATTAGAAAATGGGTTTGAGCATGAAATTTTTTCAAATGGAAATTATAAAGACCCAATCTCCCTCCTTTTACTCTCATTGTGCATCCAAAACACTTGCAAGAGAGATTGGGCGAGCTTCCAAGCGAATTTGGGCGAAACTGGTTGAAATTGGGAGCAGGACAGGCGCGCGACCCGTCAGGCCAGGCGCGCGACCCGTCAGAGGGGCGCGACCCGTCAGGAGGCTTCCCACAGTTCAAATTCTCAACGGGCGTGACCTGTCAGGCCCGCGCGACCTGTTGGGCGAGGTGCGCGACCCGTCAAGCAACCTTCCTCCCAACTCACTTCAAATTTGCTCAAGCACCCTCTAAATCATCAAATCGCTTGAGGTAGGTTATCTAAGCTTGGAAATGGTTGCTGGTTAAGTTGAAAGACATCATGAGTGTGTTTTTAATGATCAAATTATGCAAGAAAAAACACTCCATATGGCTGTATGTAAATTTGTAAAAAGATGCTAGGGTTTATTGTTGTTTCATTGTTTTTCCCCTTGTAATTATTCTCTTCATTCCCATTTCATTTTCCCTATATTTCCATGTCATTTTCCCTTTTAAATTTGTAAAGAAAATAAACCCTACCCCTTTTCCCTTTAAAAATAAAAAATCACATCCTAACCCTATCTCTCCTTATGCCCATGTAAACATATGAATTTGATGATGTATATGCAATGATGTTTGCAGTCTATTTCCCTAAATTCCCTGTTGTATACATGTATTCCCATTTTCCTTGTAAAAATGTCCCTCCCCTAACATTTCCCTCATGTTCCTTGTCCCCTTGAAACAACATATAAATCAGCTTTTTACAGGCAGAAACAGCAGTACATTTTGTCCACTTTGCTCCTTGAACAATGTCAGAAACCGAAACCTATGAGCAAAGTGATGACCAGTCATCAGCTTCAGAGATTGAGGTACAGAGGAGGCCTCATAAGGGTGGTAAAGGTGGACATCATAAGTGAGAGGAGCCCACCTCTTTAGCAGAGTTACAGGCTTGTCCTATGGCAGTCACATGTTTTCAGTATATGTCTTGCTATGAGTTTTGTGAGAGGATCTCTCGGATTCAGCACCACAGAGGGTTGGCTCGCCTATTTGTTTTACACTTGCATGATGGACATGTCAACCTTGCAGGGGTGAATTTTACATTGACACCCGAGGTGATCTCACATGCCACAGGGATACCTAATGTTGGGGAGGTGTGGAATAAGCGCAAGGTGTTGGATAATGTTCACTTTGAGCCTTTTGTCCGGCCACCATTCATGAGACATTTGGCAGGTGTGTTTCCATTCAGGTTTCTCAGGAGCGAGTATGCTCCCATGATGAGGCTCATCATGCACTATTTTACCTGTGAGGGCAGATTTTCACAGGTATATTCATATCATATTCGCCTCTTGATGCACTTCACCCGAGTGAGGATGATGAACATCCCTATTTTCTTCTATCAGAACATTCAGAGGATGGTGCCCATGTTGCAGAGGAAGAGCCCGGCACAGCAGTATAGGAGCCTGTACCATTATGGTTTGATTCAGCTTGTAGTATTGCATCAGTTGGCTCAGCAGGGCATCTCATGGGAGGAGTTCATATCTCGTGAGTTTTTCACAGCACCACCCTCGCCACATCCTGAGGTTATTCACGAGGAGGGAGGACCATCCCAGCAGCATGACATCCCTGTCACTAGACATGTCAGTTCCTCACCCCTGGTTACCTATCAGAAAGGCCCGAGGGCCTTATTTGCAGCAGCTCGGCGAGTACTATCTCCACAGCAGGTGGAAGGGGTCTCGCCTTCATCATCAGCTCAGCGAGTGTTATCTCCACATCAGGTGGAAGGGGCCTCGCTCTCTTCAGCAGCACAGGCAGCACAGAGGGGCAAGCAGCCCAAGATTGATGAGGGGCCATCAGGAGTTCCAGATATTGAGCTTGTTGATCTTGAGGCCATTTCTCCGAGCCAAGAGGCAAAGGAGGTCATTCAACATCTCAGAGCTGAAAATGATGCCTTACAGAGGAGATTAGAGGGTGCACAATGGACCATCACATACCTGGAGCAGTGCAACAAACAGTTGGAGGAGGAGAAAGCACTTTATGAGTTGTGGAGGATTCGTAGTGACCGAATCTTGAACCGAAGAAGACCCGGTGACCCATTGCCCGCTGACCGAGAGTCCATGCTCATCCGAGAAAATGCACACTTGGAGAGGCTGTTGGCTAAGGCCAACCAAGATAAAAAGTTGCTGAGGAACATGAAAAACCATTATTGGGCACAAATGCACGTGTGCAAGGCCAAGATGAAGATGTTTCAAAGGCGGTTGACCGATGCACTAAAACGGAGAAAGAGGCCCAATCCCCTCCGTATCTTGGCTGAGGCTTCACGCAAGGATCAAGGCACTAAATATCCTAGCGACAGCACAAATCCCAAGAAATTTTGAGAATTTTGGGTGAATTTTGGCATTTCCAGGCAATTTGCAGGTTTTTCCCATTAACGGGTCTCACCCCCCGCGCGACCCTTCATCATGGCAACTCCATTTGGCAAAAACTCAGCATTTCCAGATTTTTCATGCAAATTTACACATGCTCATGGATGGAATTGAGATTTGGTGAAGTTTTGGGCCTCCAGAAAGTCAAAAAACTAGCAAAAAATGACTTTCTGCCACTTTTTTGAATTGCAGAAAGCAGTCTTGGGAGATTTGATTTTTGACAGGGAAAATGAACTCAAAATTCAAAAATTCTAGTTGGGTTGGAAAGTAGACTCACAGACCTTTCCAACAAGCCCACTTTTGCTCAATTTGGCCACCTGCAAGTGCCCCAAAGATGGCTCCAAAGGCGCACGACCCGTCAGGCAGGGGCGCGCGACTCGTCAGGCAGATTTTTTCAAAAATGCACTGTACAGCTCAGAAAACGCAGATTTGATTCAGTTTGAATTTTTGGGATGAATTGTGATCCTCTTTGATGTAATTATTGTACTTTTTAGACACTTTTACTCTTATGTAACATTTCTAGAAGATTCATTCATGAAAAGGGTAAATATTAAATGAATGAATTGGTTTCCAAGTTTATAGAGGCAAGTTGTTTTGACTGCCTAGTTTGTAGTTCTTAGTTTAGAAGTGGTTGAAACAGCTCCTAGGATAGTGAGCTCGACCCATGGAGGCAAGGAAAGAGGTTAGATCATCTATATTATGTACTTTCTTGCTCATTTTCATGGTTGGACTCTTGAGGGATAAGCTATCATTGTATTATTCACTGTATCTCTGCAATTTTTGGCTAAGGAAGACCAGGGTTTTGCAGTCCTCTTTGGGATTCTTGTGGACTCATGTGTTGATGGTGTGTTTCTCAATGTACTTGTAAGCTTGTTATGTGACTCATTTCCTTTCTTTTACTTCTGCACATTAAACAAATGAAGTGTTAAAGTAAGAATTCATGCTTGCCATGCTCTGCTTTTAAGTTTGTTTAATTTCAATGTTTTCTACTATCTAAAGAGAATTCAAAGTTATTGTTTGCTCTCTTTAGCTCTTCATCTTTCATTCCTGACCATCCACCTCAGTTAAAGGCATCAACACTGTCTCCTACCTCGCCCCAAGGAACCCCCTGCAGAAACTGTGTCCAATCCCTGCACCCAAAATTGCCCTCTCCTCAATTTTCCACCAAAAACCCAAAAAAAAAACCCAAATCAAACCTTTTGATCAGTTTACTAGCCTAATATCAGTGTTACCTTATTGGTCATCTCATCTATTGAAGATTTTACCGAGATAGACCGGAGAGAGCCTTCTCCTGCCCCGTAGGGCTAGCTACGAGGCTAAATGGTTTGATGTTGCCTTGAGGTTTACCTTTCTCAGCCTGAGGTGAAATTTCAAGCGTTAACATACTGGCGACCATACTGGGGAGAACAAACTAATCGTTTGCTCATTGACGTGTTATTTCATAAGTCGTAGACGGAGCCTGAAGTTACGCCAGGTAGCCTTCGAAAACGCTCTTGTTTTACATCAGCGTTAGTAGATAAATGCTGCTTCAGTCAATCTCCGTGAGCTTGTGAACGTAGCGCTTCATTGACACTTTATCCCAGTATAATTGTTAACTCT
This sequence comes from Pinus tabuliformis, assembly GCA_031772625.1. NCBI lineage: Eukaryota > Viridiplantae > Streptophyta > Pinopsida > Pinales > Pinaceae > Pinus > Pinus tabuliformis. Next base: position 388,671,161 of record CM062816.1, on the reverse strand, counting down.
GAGCCGTGGATGATAGGTTGAGAGTTTTTCACAGGCTGAATGGTTTTTCTTTCCTAGTCTTTTGAAAAAAACAAGCTGGCTACAGATCCTAGACCCATTTTCAGATCTCATTCATGCACAACTATTTTTTATTATCTTGAAGATTTAGATTTTGACGAAAGCTTTGAGTTGTCTCTGTTTAAAGTCAAGTCTGAAAGTGCGCTCGATTCTCTAGTTCTTGACCCTGATTTTGCAGCTGCTATTGAATTTGAGAAAAATAACAAATTGGTCGAAAATTTCATCTTGAGACATCTCCAGACACATATTCAAGCTACTACCCTTGCTGACTTTGTTGAGAATATCTCTGATCATATTGGATCCACTATCACGGCTCACGAAGAATCTTATCCTCCTTATGTTTCAGTTTCGCCTATAATCACCTATCCCGAATCCACAGTCGGTTCTCCTTCTACACCTCATACCCCTCCGACTCCCCCGACTCCACAAACTACACCTCCTCTTATTATAGTCCCTGCTATCACAGCTCCTCCTCCTCATACTCATCCTACTCCCCCTCCTAGAGCAATGGCTGCTCGGTTTTCCCCACTTGCTTTGCCTGCAAATCTTCATGATATGCCAGCTGATTATCAAAGAAAAATTCCCATGTTTGATGGCACTCCACAAAGTATTACTGCTCAGCAACATATCGACAAAATGACCACTTTCTTTGATCTATATGAGTTAGATGAAGAAGATGTTACCATGCGGTTGTTCGTGCAAACATTTGCAGGAGAAGTTAGAAAATGGTTCAGAGAATTGACAGCTAACAGCATTGCCACTTTGGAAGCACTTCAGAATCAGTTTTTAGATCGGTGGGAAATTAGAAAGGATCCGCTTCAAATTAATGCCGAATACAACAATCTCAAGCATAATCCGGGTGAGTCAGTTCAAGATTACATAATCAGATTCAATACAGTTTACAATGCTATTCCCGATGACTTGAGACCGTCTAGAAAATCAGCACTTCTTAAGTTCCCGGATGGTTTTGATCCGGAGATGGCCTACTCCTTGAGAGACAGAGATCCACCTACCTTGGAGGATATGCAGAAGATTGCTGTCAGTGTTGAAGCGAATTTGAATGACAAAAGAGCAAGGATGAAGGCAGAAAAGCGAGTCACAATCAAAGAGGAAGCATCCACTTCAAATCAGCTACTTCGTGATGTTGAACAGATAAAGAGGGCACTTGAAAAGGTTACTATTGACAAGCCGGAGCCTCAGATTCGTAATCCAAATTTCAGAGGTCAACAGCAGCAACAATATAGGATCAAGCAACGTGAAACAAAGGCACAAGAGGCAGCAGTTCAACAGCAAATGAAACCTCCTTTTCAGCAGAATTTTGTTAGCCAAGAATCAGAGGATGAAGGTGATAATGTTGGAGAGGAAAATCACTTCTTCACTCCTGATGACATGCCCACTTATATTACAGAAGAAGATGAGTTGGTGAGTAATTCCATCATTCCCCAAGATGAGCATTATATTTTGTCAAACGATGCAATACTTGAAGAAGAATCCGAGGAGTATCAAAGAGGGTATTTGCATGCTTTATCAGCCCAGCAAGGCCAGCAAAGACAATTGAGAAACCGAGCTATTCCCATAAATCCCATTCAGAAAAGGAAAGATACATCAACAAAGAATGATTCAGCTTCCTCATATGCAAAAGGAAAAGACATAGTCGGTCCTTCAACAAGTCAATCATCACCGGCAGCTAAGACGGATCAGCCATCAAATGCACCAAAAGATAAAGCTGAAAAAAGAGATAATCCGGCTAAAGAAGGTGAGAAGGTTTCAGTTTTCAGTTTGGAGAATGAGATTGCAAAGTTGAAAGTGCCCATTCCTTTGACAGAAATCATGAAGAATAGCACTTACCGAGGCCAGCTCCCCAAGATGTTGAATTTTGATCCAATGCTAGACACGGTGAATGTACAAGATGATCAGCCGGAGTTGATTTTTGGGCCAGCTTTAAATGGTGAGTCTCCTGAAAGTGATGTTCCTCCATTTTATATCAGTTTGCGATTGCATGAGTATGTGTTGCACAATGCCATGTTTGACTCGGGAGCTTCGCATAATTTGATGCCGAAAACGATCATGGAGAAGCTGGGACTTGACATCACAAGGAAGTATCATGATTTGTATTCGTTTGATTCCAGCCGGGTAAGATGTATTGGTTTGATCAAAGACTTGGTGGTGAGTCTAGATCAAATTCCCGCGAAGAATGTTTTGATGGATGTGGTGGTGGCAGATATTCCTCCGCGGTTCGGCATGTTGCTTTCGAGATCATGGGGAGCCAAGCTCAAAGGTACACTTCAGCTTGATTTTTCTTATGCTACAATTCCAGTTTTCGGTCAAATGAGGAAGTTATATCGGGAACAAAAGATGAAATACATGATCACTAGTAAGGAAAAGCCCGTCAATCATCCTGTAAATTATGTACAAACAGATTTAGAATCTTTTGTTTTGTTTGCGGATAATTTCAATGAGGTAGATAGTCAGTTAGTTCAAGTAGAAGATATACCAGACATTTCAAAAAATTGCAGAGAAGTTTTGAGAAAGGAAAGTGAAGAAAGGTCTGCTGTCATAAGGCCAATTGCTGAAACAAATGGGCAGCAAACAGATCATGCATCAACATCAGATTTTCAACATTTAGAAAATGATGAGGATGGTCTTTGGACCATGGATTTTGATGGCGCAGTGGGCAGCGATGGTGCTGGTATAGGTGTGTGGATTCGAAGCCCATTTTCAGTCCAAAACCAAGTTCCAAGCAAGGTACGGGTATGTTCTTATAAATTGGCGTTTGATTATTCAAATAATGAGGCGGAATACGAACCTCTTATTGCTGGTCTGAAAATTCTTCGAAAGTTGAAGGCAAAGAAGATAGTGGTATATGGCGACTCCGAGTTGGTTATCAAGCAAGTGAAAGGTGAATTTTAGGCCAAACATCCTCGTATGCGAGCATATCGGAATGCTGTCCTAGATATCTTAAAGCGGTTTTCAGAACATACTTTGACATGTGTGCCCCGGATTCAAAATGGTGTTGCGGATGCATTGGCAAAGGCAGCAAGTAATTTGAAAATACCCATGAATTCCAGCAATAAGTTTGAGATATATGTGAAGCATTTTCCTACAGTTCCAGATAATCAAAGGTGTTGGCAAGTGTTTCAAGATGATGAAGAAATCAAAGATTTTCTGCAAAATGAGGGTAAATTCGAAGACATTTCAATAGACACGGAAGCTGAAGGAATAAATCAGATGGATGTATTGCAGCTCAAGAACAATTACATTCCTAAAGGATTAATTCCTTTGGAAGAATTGTTCGATCAAGATGATGTGGCCTGCAAGCCAACTTTGAGGCCAACGGACGAAGGTGTTGAAGATGTCAACCTTGGGACAGCCGAAAATCCAAAGATGGTGAAGCTCTCGAAAGCATTGCCGCCAAAGGTAAAGAAAGAATATATCAGATTATTGTCTTCGTTTTCTAATGTTTTTGCATGGGACTATTCAGATTTGAAAACTTATGACACAAGTATCATTCAGCATACCATTCCCATAAAGCCAAATCAAAAGCCTTTCCGACAAAAGTTGAGAAGAATTAATCCTAAATTGCTGCCATTGATTGAGAAGGAAGTCAACAGATTGTATAAGTCTGGAATCATAGTGCCAATCCGATTTTCTGATTGGATTTCGAACTTGGTGCCCGTGAGAAAGAAGACCGGCGAGATTCGATTGTGTATAGACTTTAGAAATCTGAACAAAGTGTCATTAAAGGACAATTATCCGCTGCCCAAAATGGACCATATATTGCAGCGAGTAGTGGGGGCATCAAGGATGTCATTGCTTGATGGTTATTCTGGGTATAATCAGATTTTGGTACATGAAGATGACCGTGACAAGACAACATTTACTACTCCATGGGGTACATTTCATTATGCCAAGATGCCGTTTGGATTGAAGAACGCGGGTGCCACGTTTCAGCGGGCAATGGACATGGCCTTTGCAAATGAGAAGGATGTCTTTTTAGTTGTTTATCTTGATGATCTGACCGTGTTTTCTAAATCAGATGAAGAGCATTTGTTTCATTTGACTAAGGTGTTTCAAAAGTGCAGAAAGTATGGTATCTCATTGAATCCGAAGAAGAGTCTTTTTGCTATGAGCGAAGGCAAGCTGCTGGGCCATATCATTTCTAAAGATGGCATACGTATAGATCCAGCACGGGTGGAAGCAATTCAGCAATTAGAGCAGCCCCGAAGCAAGAAAGAAATTCAGTCCTTCAATGGTAAATTGAATTTTCTGCGTCGCTTCATCCCCAATCTTGCCGAACATCTTAGAGAGATAACCAACATGCTTAAGAAGGACAGCGAGCTCAAATGGACCGAAGAGGCGGTAAAGTCTTTTAATTTGATCAAGGTAATCTTATCTTCAGCCCCAACTTTGATCAGCCCAGATTATACACAGGATTTTATTTTATTTTCATTTGCTTCTGAGCATACGTTGGCAGCCGTATTGATGCAAAAGAGAGATGGGGTGGAAAGGCCCATCGCTTTTTTCAGCCGTATCATAAGGGACGGAGCGCTGAATTATAATATTATTGAGAAGCAAGCATTGGCACTGATCAAAGCTTTGAAAGATTTCCGGGTATACATATTGAATTCTCATATTTTAGCATATGTTCCTAATGCAGCTGTTAAGGATGTTTTAGTACAAACGGAACCGGAAGGAAGAAGGGGTAAGTGGATCGCTGCACTATTAGAGTATGATGTAGAAATTAAGCCTACCAAGTTGATTAAAGGTCAAGGTCTTGCTAAGTTGATGGCTGAAACGAATCTCCACGTCCTTGACATCAATTTGATTGCTGCCTTGTCCGATGAAGATGAAGAAAATTCAGTTCTACAGGTATCCGATATCTTTGTGTCTTCTCCTTGGTATGCTAATATAGTTTATGTGCTTCAAAATTTGTCTTCACCCCCTGGGATGCCTAGAAACAAAGCTAGAACATTGAAGCTAAAGGCTGCCAAATTTTGCATTATCAAATCAGCACTTTATTGGAAAGATCCCGGTGGCATATTGCTGAACTGTTTGGTCGAAGAAGAAGCTAAGACAATAGTAGAAGATTTTCATAAAGGTGACTGTGGGGGTCACTTGTTTTGGAAGACCACGGCTAATAAGATCTTGAGAGCTGGTTTCTATTGGCCTTCTTTATTTTCTGATGTGTATAAAGCGGTAAAGAGCTGTCATGAATGTCAAATTTTTCCAGGAAAGCAAAAGTTACAGCCGTTGCCTCTCAAGCCCATTGAAATTAGCGCACCATTTCAGCAATGGGGCTTGGATTTTATTGGCGAAATCCACCCAACTTCTTCCGGGCAGCATCGATGGATCTTGATCGCCACAGATTACTTCACGAAGTGGATTGAAGCCATTCCCACCCGGTAGGCCACGGATTCGGTAATTATCTCTTTTCTTGAAAGTAATATATTGTCACGTTTCGGCTGTCCACATAAGTTGATTACAGATAATGCAGCAGCATTCAAATCGAAGAAAATGGTTGATTTTTGCTATAAATATAACATCAGCTTGGGGCATTCGACCGCCTACCATCCGCAAGGTAATGGGCTGGTTGAATCTTCGAACAAATCTCTAGTGAACATCATAAAGAAATTGCTGGAAATAAATAAGAAGAGCTGGCACAAAAAGTTAGTAAATGCATTATGGGCTGATCGGGTAAGTCAAAAGAAGTCAATTGGTATGTCACCTTTTGAACTGGTTTATGGAGTAGATGCAGTGTTTCCTACTTCACTTAGTGTTCCAGTAGCCAAGTTGTTTCAAGAAGCTGGTGGCGAGGAGGATCCTATGCAACGGCGGATCAGTCAAATGATTCATTTACAACAGACACGAGAGGAGGTTCATCAAAATTCCCTTAAGTTGCAGGAGCGCATAAAGAAAATCTATGACAAAAAGGCCAAATCAGATGATTTTCAGATAGATGATGTTGTTTTGAGATGGGATGCCCGAAATGAAGACAAAGGGAAACATGGAAAATTCGACAACTTGTGGAAAGGTCCCTACAAAATTGCAGCATATCGTGGTCCAAATGCTTTTCTTCTGAAAGAAATGAACGGTGATGAATGTCTTGGTGGGTCGGTGAATGGCCGGCTGCTCAAAAGGTATCATGCTTGAGAATTTTCTGCACTAATCACTCTCATTGTAATTACCATTTTACTTTCATTCTGCAGCAAGTGTGAACTGATCTCCCATCTTTAGTTTGGGGCTTGCGGTGAAGGCTATAATTCTGAAGATGATGATTAGTTGGTGTGAGTTTTTCAAGTTGTTTCAGTCAGTTTATTTTCTGCATAAAGTGAGTCGGTTTGTGTCAAAGTTAGTTTAAATTTCGGTCAAATGTCAAAATCGAATAAAGTTGTTCAAATTTGGTCACATGTGTAAAAGTTGACTCCATTTCCCAATGTTAATAAAGCACTGGTCTGCTCTCCCAGAGGTCTAAGGTTCTTGGTACCTCCAAGGAGCTACCATCCCCATTGGAGCCAATGTTAGAGTCGGTCTTGAGCCCTCCATCAACGATCAAAACTCTTTGCATTTGCATATGTAGGTGTTTCATCAGTGTCAATTTTTGCATCCCATTAGGCATGCCATAACCCTGATGGAGGAGCTGGTGTGTTTATACCCCTCTTGGCATTGCTGGCTCAGGTCATTTCAGTCATTAAGTTCTTTCAAGTTTGTCTTGTCTTGTCTTGAGGACAATTTCCTAGGTCTAGGGTTTTGGTCAAAAATGTTTACAAGGTCATGTTTCTGAAGGTCAATAAATGTTCAGCAAGCCAGAGGGATGACTATAAAGATGTTTATTCGAGATTTTTTATCTTGTACAGTTAATTTTCACCTTGGATTTAAAAACTTTGTTTTTAAAGCCAAGGTCATTTTTCAAATGTTTGTAAAAAGTGATGAAATTTCAAAAGACTTCAGTGGACAGTATGCAACCCTGGTCCCCTTGCCAAGATCCCTCAGATGATCTACCTGCAAAAAGAATCAAGCAAAAGAACTAAATGAGTCAATTTTAGGACAAAGGAAACCAAAAAAGTCAGTTTTATAAAGTGTCAAAGAGAAACATTAGAAAATGGGTTTGAGCATGAAATTTTTTCAAATGGAAATTATAAAGACCCAATCTCCCTCCTTTTACTCTCATTGTGCATCCAAAACACTTGCAAGAGAGATTGGGCGAGCTTCCAAGCGAATTTGGGCGAAACTGGTTGAAATTGGGAGCAGGACAGGCGCGCGACCCGTCAGGCCAGGCGTGCGACCCGTCAGGAGGCTTCCCGCAGTTCAAATTCTCAACGGGCGCGACCCGTCAGGCCCGCGTGACCCGTTGGGCGAGGTGCGCGACCCGTCAAGCAACCTTCCTGCCAACTCACTTCAAATTTGCTCAAGCACCCTCTAAATCATCAAATCGCTTGAGGTAGGTTATCTAAGCTTGGAAATGGTTGCTGGTTAAGTTGAAAGACATCATGAGTGTGTTTTTAATGATCAAATTATGCAAGAAAAAACACTCCATATGGCTGTATGTAAATTTGTAAAAATATGCTAGGGTTTATTGCTGTTTCATTGTTTTTCCCCTTGTAATTATTCTCTTCATTCCCATTTCATTTTCCCTATATTTCCATGTCATTTTCCCTTTTAAATTTGTAAAGAAAATAAACCCTACCCCTTTTCCCTTTAAAAATAAAAAATCACATCCTAACCCTATCTCTCCTTATGCCCATGTAAACATATGAATTTGATGATGTATATGCAATGATGTTTGCAGTCTATTTCCCTAAATTCCCTGTTGTATACATGTATTCCCATTTTCCTTGTAAAAATGTCCCTCCCCTAACATTTCCCTCATGTTCCTTGTCCCCTTGAAACAGCATATAAATCAGCTTTTTACAGGCAGAAACAACAGTACATTTTGTCCACTTTTCTCCTTGAACAATGTCAGAAACCGAAACCTATGAGCAAAGTGATGACCAGTCATCAGCTTCAGAGATTGAGGTACATAGGAGGCGTCATAAGGGTGGTAAAGGTGGACATCATAAGCGAGAGGAGCCCACCTCTTTAGTAGAGTTACAGGCTTGTCCTATGGCAGTCACATGTTTTCAGTATATGTCTTGCTATGAGTTTTGTGAGAGGATCTCTCGGATTCAGCACCACAGAGAGTTGGCTCGCCTATTTGTTTTACACTTGCATGATGGACATGTCAACCTTGCAGGGGTGAATTTTACATTGACACCCGAGGTGATCTCACATGCCACAGGGATACCTAATGTTGGGGAGGTGTGGAATAAGCGCAAGGTGTTGGATAATGTTCACTTTGAGCCTTTTGTCTGGCCACCATTCATGAGACATTTGGCAGGTGTGTTTCCATTCAGGTTTCTCAGGAGCGAGTATGCTCCCATGATGAGGCTCATCATGCACTATTTTACCTGTGAGGGCAGATTTTCACAGGTATATTCATATCATATTCGCCTCTTGATGCACTTCACCCGAGTGAGGATGATGAACATCCCTGTTTTCTTCTATCAGAACATTCAGAGGATGGTGCCCATGTTGCAGAGGAAGAGCCCGGCACAGCAGTATAGGAGCCTGTACCATTATGGTTTGATTCAGCTTGTAGTATTGCATCAGTGGGCTCAGCAGGGCATCTCATGGGAGGAGTTCATATCTTGTGAGTTTTTCACAGCACCACCCTCGCCACATCCTGAGGTTATTCACGAGGAGGGAGGACCATCCCAGCAGCATGACATCCCTGTCACTAGACATGTCAGCTCCTCACCCCTGGTTACCTATCAGAAAGGCCCGAGGGCCTTATTTGCAGCAGCTCGGCGAGTACTATCTCCACAGCAGGTGGAAGGGGTCTCGCCTTCATCATCAGCTCAGCGAGTGTTATCTCCACATTAGGTGGAAGGGGCCTCGCTCTCTTCAGCAGCACAGAGGGGCAAGCAGCCCAAGATTGATGAGGGGCCATCAGGAGTTCCAGATATTGAGCTTGTTGATCTTGAGGCCATTTCTCCGAGCCAAGAGGTAAAGGAGGTCATTCAGCATCTCAGAGCTGAAAATGATGCCTTACAGAGGAGATTAGAGGGTGCACAATGGACCATCACATACCTGGAGCAACGCAACAAACAGTTGGAGGAGGAGAAAGCACTTGATGAGTTGTGGAGGATTCGTAGTGACCGAATCTTGAACCGAAGAAGACCCGGTGACCCATTGCCCGCTGACCGAGAGTCCATGCTCATCTGGGAAAATGCACACTTGGAGAGGCTGTTGGCTAAGGCCAGCCAAGATAAAAAGTTGCTGAGGAACATGAAAAACCATTATTGGGTGCGAATGCACGTGTGCAAGGCAAAGATGAAGATGTTTCAAAGGCGGTTGACCGAGGCACTAAAACGGAGAAAGAGGCCCAATCCCCTCCGTATCTTGGCTGAGGCTTCACTCAAGGATCAAGGCACTAAATAGCCTAGCCACAGCACAAATCCCAAGAAATTTTGAGAATTTTGGGTGAATTTTGGCATTTCCAGGCAATTTGCAGGTTTTTCCCATTAACGGGTCTCAACCCCCGCGCGACCCTTCATCATGGCAACTCCATTTGGCAAAAACTCAGCATTTACAGATTTTTCATGCAAAGTTACACATGCTCATGGATGGACTTGAGATTTGGTGAAGTTTTGGGCCTCCAGAAAGTCAAAAAACTAGCAAAAAATGACTTTCTGCCACTTTTTTGAATTGCAGAAAGCAGTCTTGGGAGATTTGATTTTTGACAGGGAAAATGAACTCCAAATTCAAAAATTCCAGTTGGGTTGGAAAGTAGACTCACAGACCTTTCCAACAAGCCCACTTTTGCTCAATTTTGCCACCTGCAAGTGCCCCAAAGATGGCTCCAAAGGCGCGCGACCCGTCAGGCAGGGGCGCGCGACCCGTCAGGCAGATTTTTTCAAAAATGCACTGTACAGCTCAGAAAACGCAGATTTGACTCAGTTTGACTTTTTGGGATGAATTGTGATCCTCTTTGATGTAATTATTGTACTTTTTAGACACTTTTACTCTTATGTAACATTTCTAGAAGATTCATTCATGAAAAGGGTAAATATTAAATGAATGAATTGGTTTCCAAGTTTATAGAGGCAAGTTGTTTTGATTGCCTAGTTTGTAGTGCTTAGTTTAGAAGTGGTTGAAACAGCTCCTAGGATAGTGAGCTCGACCCATGGAGGCAGGGAAAGAGGTTAGATCATCTATATTATGTACTTTCTTGCTCATTTTCATGGTTGGACTCTTGAGGGATAAGCTATCATTGTATTATTCACTGTATCTCTGCAATTTTTGGCTAAGGAAGACCAGGGTTTTGCAGTCCTCTTTGGGATTCTTGTGGACTCATGTGTTGATGGTGTGTTTCTCAATGTACTTGTAAGTTTGTTATGTGACTCATTTCCTTTCTTTTACTTCTGCACATTAAACAAATGAAGTGTTAAAGTAAGAATTCATGCTTGCCATGCTCTGCTTTTAAGTTTGTTTAATTTCAATGTTTTCTACTATCTAAAGAGAATTCAAAGTTATTGTTTGCTCTCTTTAGCTCTTCATCTTTCATTCCTGACCATCCACCTCAGTTAAAGGCATCAACACTGTCTCCTACCTCGCCCCAAGGAACCCCCTGCAGAAACTGTGTCCAATCCCCGCACCCAAAATTGCCCTCTCCTCAATTTGCCACCAAAAACCCAAAAAAAAAACCCAAATCAAACCTTTTGATCAGTTTACTAGCCTAATATCAGTGTTACCTTATTGTTCATCTCATCTATTGAAGATTTTACCGAGATAGACTGGAGAGAGCCTTCTCCTGCCCCGTAGGGCTAGCTACGAGGCTAAATGGTTTGATGTTGCCTTGAGGTTTACCTTTCTCAGCCTGAGGTGAAATTTCAAGCGTTAACAGATGGAATGAAGGTTCACTTTCAAGATCCAAGAAAGACTCGACTGGGATTTTACGAGATCTTAATCAAAGACTCGATTTGGACTAGGGATTTGCTTCATTTTTTAACGAGCTTGACACAAGACAAAGAACTATGCTCACACCCTTTGTTTCATTTGTTAACGAGGTTGACACAAGACCAGGCACTATCCTCATAACTCCTTGTTTCATTTTTTAACGAGGTTGACATAAGACCAGGAACTATCCTCATGACCTTGTTCATGAACCATACGAGAACATGGCTCCAAAGAGGTCTTCACTAGATGGAAGAACCATGCTCTGGGAGGAATACATGTCCATTGGTACCATAGACAGATCAGGTTCCAGTGCCCCCAACACATAATGTACAATACCATATGTGTGATCATCAGCAGATGTGGATACGGAACGGGTAGCCACATAATTGACCTGTGGCGGGGAAGGTACTTCTTGCAAACAAGAGCCGATAGGGGATGATGGTTGCAAAGGAGGCGTCGGTGACCAATGAATGACAATTGATCAATGGTCACTATTCGCCCTTTGTGTGGAAAACAAATCACATGGAAAAGAGAATAAAAAAGAGCTCCCATGACATAAACATAGTCGTGTCCAAGGAGAAGATTGAAATCTAAGGGACCTTGGACTACCATCACGTCTATATAGATGGTCTTTCCTGCCAAAGTAATAGGGAACTTCAGAAGAACCCCCAAGGGTTGACCGGTTCCTCCGTTGAAAGCCAATAGATTCTGAGTGAGAGGCACAAGCTGTGGGGAACTCAAAGCTTGCCAAGTAGTAGAAGACATGATGCTAACAGACGCCTATATTATAGGCTTGTACTGTGATCTAGAAAGGCATATAAGATGGGAGCTGGAAAGCAGTCAATGGACCCCAATCGAAAGAAATGACAAAACTACTTGGTGGGGGCATCATATGATTGCCCCCATGCTCTGTAGGAATAGGAGAAGGACTCTCCTGAACAACTGGGACGGGAGGGTCACTCTTCAATTCATGAGAATCTGAGGAGACGAGAAGAACATGAGTAGTATGATCACCACTCTCTTCCAGAATAGAGTGAGCAACTGGTGGCAGAACCAAGTCGACACTCTTTTTGACCAATGGTTGGTCGGGAATAGACACAAGAGAGTCTCACTTAGGAAGAGCAGGATGGGCAAGAGATGAATCCAAGTCAATCTCTTTACCAACCAGGAGAGGTTCAAAGGAAAGCCTTTGATAACCAACAAGAATTTGGGGTTGAGGAGCTGCAAGGTTTTCCAAAACTTTGGAAGCTTTATCCGTAAGAGGACAAAGGTAAAGAAGATGCTCTCCTTCACATAACCTATAGGGGAATCTAATCTTCCCTTTATTCTTACCATCGCTAACAGAGGATGAAACATCAACATGATCTCGAGAGGTCGATGGAGATGGTCGATCTAGATCTTGAGACCATACCTCTAAGACTCTGGGAATGCCAAGACAGTCTCGAAGGAGATGGTCACCCTTACACAACTTGCAAGGGAATCTGGCCTTCTGTGGAGAATCGGAAGGTTTTTTGATAGGAAGTGCATTTAGATCAATAGTTGCACAGTTCGCCTCTCGCTTATATGACTTTTTCTTCTTCGTCTTCTTCTTCTTATTCTTAGCTTCCTGGTTACTAGATTTCAAACTTTCACTAGGCAAAGTAGAACAGGAAGAGGAAGAAACAGGGAAAGAGGGGGAGAGGTCAACCTTAGAATCAATGTGATGTGATTCAAATGAAGGGGACGTTTGGAAAAGAGTCCGGACACTCAGGACCACCGAGGTCGAAAACAACCAGACAAGTTGACCAATGGATAACCCGGGAAGGGACAACGTCGCCATATAAGGAGCACCAACATTTCCAAAAGAAGGAAAAGAATTAGGATGCTCATCCAAGGGGAACCCTTGACTGGTATACTCTGGGAATGTTTCCATTGGAATCGACCCTAAAGAATCACTAAGGAAGATAAATTTAACCAGGAATATTTTGTTAGTAGTTAATTTTAAGACATTGAAACAAAACTTTTCCTTTTCATATTTTAAGAGTCAAGAAAGGATGAAAGGTGATTCTAGTCACTTTCGGAATTAACGAGCTCAAAAGGACAAGTGCTCGATGATATTTTAAATTTAACGAGTCAAAAAGACAAAATGACTACTCAGGGTACTCTAGGCATAAAGGATTACCAGGTAACCGTGAACTGCATAATACCTCCTGGTGAACCAAGAAATACGGGTAGGAAATCTCCTCGAACGCTGTGTTCGGTGTATCAAATTTAGAAGGTGGCAGACTCTACTTCCAATAGATAAAGGATTGCAAAAATCGTGGGGTCTCCCTTTATATACACGATGGTACGGGGAGCACAAGTCCGTACTAGCGTTGTCTAATGCCAAAGCAAACGACAACTGCTAGGTTTAAAGATGCCGGAACATGTCTCTAGCCTAGACCACTAAATGTGAGCGTTAAGTTTCAATGCTTCCTTAGGTTAATTAGATAAATTTTAACAGTTTATCTTGAATTAGGTTTCAATTTCAAGGCCCTATCGCTATCATCTCAAAACTCCTATATTCAGCTATATGAGAAAAGAGATCTTTGTCTTCGATGAAAGTTATCACTAATTGAGAGATAGAGAACACAAAATTAATGCAACAATCAAAGAATGAAATCTTTCACTAATAAATCTCCTAAATGCACTTAATCTTCCTATAACAACATAATAAGTTTCATTTCATTTCCAATGCTTATGATGATGCAAATATAGCTTCTCAATAATGCTACTAATGCAATATTTTCGCTTAAGTAAACTAGAATGATGTTCTCCTTTTCATAAAATGCAAAATGAATCTTTCACATAAAGCACTTTAAATGAAAGTTTTCACAATTCCGAACAAACAAGCATCAATCAAACCCAAAGCCTTATAAATGAAGCTAAAAGCAACTTCTTCCCTAAATCGAACAAACCAAACACATAAATGATTTAATCGACAAACCAAGCAATGTAATCTATGCTTGGAAAGAGAAAAGAGACACTCGAAATAAGAGAACAAACAAGACTCTTTTACTCATTCAATTGAAAACAAAGCATCCTAGTCACTTCTGGGAGGAAGAAGAGAGTCCGAGGGTCAAGACACACTGGCATTGGAATGGGAGAAATTCTAATTTTTTCTAACCCCTGAGACTGGAGCAACTTTTGGGCCAAAAGTAGCGCCGACCAGCACGACTGACCAGTACTACAACTAGCGTTGATGGCTGATTGGCGTGACCTTTTGGCCAAAAATAACGCTGATCGAGGGATTCAAAGAAAAAATAAAAAATAACTTCACACAAGGCTAGACTTAACACATCATATGGTGGGCTAAACCAAGCAAGCACACAAAGCAAGCTAAATGAAGCTTTCTAATCAGGGAGAAGACGGTCCAAAAGGCTTACGGGGTCAAAACCACAAGAGCATAACACACTTGCCAAGATTGTGGTCAAGCCCTAATCTTCACTTGCAAGCATCAACGTGACTGCCTAACTGATAACAAGTGCTAGAGGGCGGTCGGCATGACTAATTCTCAGCAACTCGTGCTGGTCGGCACGACTGTCAGTGGATTAAGCACACTAATCGAGGTAGCTAAGGAAAAATAAAAAATTTGAAAACGGGGACCTGATCTGCTACTATGAATTTTAGGCTCAGACCAGTAAACAGGAGAAAAGAAATGGAACCAAAGGGAAAACGTGAAACTAGAAAACTTCTCACGAAATCATGAAATCCAAGACAAACAAAAGGATTGGGATCCCTAGTGGCGTCACCAATTTGTGGTGAAGTAAAATTATAAGTGTGGACACGAACGAATTCCTTTAACTCGATAATGGGTCTAGCCACAACAAATACATTCTATAGAAGATTTCCCTAGGTTAGAATCAATCAAGAGGGCCTACCTCATGGCCCACTTATCCTACTTGATGATGTCCTCATTTGCTCGCTCCAACAATCTCTCGCTTCCTTCTTCAAGCTCCTGAAACAAGTAAACAACAACAACACACAAACATAATAATAGATAAATTGAAATTCAACCTACTTAACAAGTCAAGAAACATTAAGCCATGAATATGTAATATTACAAAACATGTAGGAAATAAATCAATAGTTGCATATATTAATATCAAAGAGAGATTACAACCATTCATCTTGACGTTGCAGTCTTCCTCTGACAAGACCAGGTTCCCACACACTTCTACTAGCATTCCATGATGGCCTCAATCAACAATAGTTTTAAGTCTCTTCCCTTTAGACTTCACTCCAAACCAAAACACACTTCTCCCTCACACAACTAGATAGCTACAACTAGTAATAGCTTGCTTGTCTACTCCAAACCAAAATAGCATCAACACTCAACCAAAAAATATGACTGCAACTAGTTTGTGCTTGGGAAGAAGGGAGGTTTATATAGGAAATATGGATGGGAGATGGATCATCTTCTTATGGGAGAAGGAATTATCCCTTGAGGTAGTTCCATCATTATAGGGGAAAGGAGCCCAAACTGTCATCCTCAACCCCATCTGGCCAAACCATTTACCAGACTTCCGTTACGAAGCTTCTAGAGCTGGAAGCTTCGGCTCTAATTTAAAAAACTTTCCATAACAGGACCAACGCGATTGGAACACAACTCAGTCGCTCCGGTCAGTGCGATGAGTAGTGCTAATCTCTGCACATCAGCGCGAGGGAGACAAAGGCCATTAGCGCCGGTCTTGTAAACTGGGAAAAATGGAAGTTTTAGGGGAAATGGTGCAAAAGGGAAATGATATGCTCATGAAGAGGGACATAATGGGAGTTTCTCCATGAAGGCAAAGCATGCGGGGTTCACTTTAGAGGTCCTCTAGGATCAAGGAATGGGGAGTATAGGGACAGTGACAAAATGTTGTGTAACACCCACTAAGCCAACACTCATGCCATGACTTGAGGGGTATCTTTGACCTTAGTTAATATTTCAAGGTAAGGAGGGTGCAAAGAAGTCTCATTTCTAGCAGTGGTTTCAAGTTTTGCAGTCGAAGTAATATATGCTTTTATAGTAGTATCGGTTGTTACAGTTGTATTAGTAGTAGTGCTAGTTGTTACAACTTCATCAACTATTTAAGCACCAATGGTAACATCGACTGCTACAACGTACTGCTTTCCAAAGATCCTTGAACTAGGTTTTCTTCTTCATTTTCTATTATGACAGGGGAAATAGTGGGGGTCACTACCCTTCTTAATCGTAATTGAATCTCATTACATTCCATGGGTGAAATACAGTAGGTAGGGAGAACTAGAGTTTCAAACTGTTTCATTGCCTTATTATTAAGGTTAGGGTTGGGTTGTACAGCTAGCTGAGGACACAATAGAGTACTACTCATGGGTACATTAGAAGGAAGTTGTAACTATTATTGTTGAATCGGTATTTTATAGGCATATGGTTAAGGGGAACAAACCCTCGCCATGGTTGAGGCCATGAATGGAAAAGGCATTGTGGCTAGGGTGCAGGGTATTGAACCAAAGGAGGGTTGAGAGGCTACCATGGAGTTGCTAAATATTGCAATTGTTGGGGTGTTTGTTGGGAATTATACATACTAGACCAAGAATTGAAAGAAGAGAAGGGTTATTGCACCATACTTGATGGCCTAGGTTGCCAAGGCTTTTTAGTACAATGAAATATGCTACTTCAACATCCTCCCCTACTTCCTTGTAAATTTCCTTGAGTCTAGGTAATGAGGGAAAAATTTTCAATGGAGTGTTCCCTCTCACATATGGTACAACTATTGAGTGGGCATTCCCTCAAAGGGTGTTTCTTCCTACACTGGGAGCAGAAAATGGACAGATCTTTCTCTACCTCCATCTATTTTTTATTTTCTTGTAATACATTGAACTGAGAGGACATTGAGCTCATAATATTAGTTTTAAAATTCTCCAACAGATTCCCAATATTTTCTCATGTTTCTCCACTGTTAGTTGACTTTAAAATCCTGGTAGAGGTATCATGTGTCAAGGTTTGATTTCTTGTTGATCCTTTGGAACTTCTTCGGAAAATTTGAACAATTTCATCATAAGGTTCCTTGGATATATCCCCTTTCCTTGAGAGATTTAGGATATCAAGGCATCTATCCCTCATTCTTTTAATCAAAATTGTCTTGAATATATCCTTGTCCATATTGCTATGCTGAGATCTTTGTAAGTTATACTGAATATGTTCAACATATTCTTCCAAATTTTCAACTAGTGTCTGGATGATTTTGAATAGGTCCTTTAGATCCCTAGAACAAAAATAATCCTAATACTTTTCTAAAAAAAAATTCTTCATCTCATCCCAAGAGTTAATGGATGCCTTACCAAGTCCCTTAAACCATCTCAATGCTACTCTCTTTAATGTAGCTGGGAAAAAATTTAGTTTTTGTTCATTAGTGATGTAGTCATAACTTCTACAAAGGACATAAAATTTGATAACAAATGTATCTAGATCTTCTGTAATCACGCCTTAAAAGGTAGCAAGTGAAGGCAGAGGAATGTTTTTCATTGGGGCACGTCCTTGAAGATTTAAAATAAGGAATTCGAAAGCAGTAACTGAGAGTCCTACCATTTTATTTTTCTACAATTTCTGCACAACTATTACAAGTGGATTCCATGGTGAATGAGATTGCTCTCTTTTTGGTTATGGGGACCACTCAGGTTGTTCTAGTTGTTTAGGTTTCTCAGATGGTTTAGGTGGTCCTAATGAATTTTCAATACCCTCTGTAACAACAAG
Organism: Pinus tabuliformis; assembly: GCA_031772625.1. NCBI lineage: Eukaryota > Viridiplantae > Streptophyta > Pinopsida > Pinales > Pinaceae > Pinus > Pinus tabuliformis. Next base: position 388,653,373 of record CM062816.1, on the reverse strand, counting down.
TTTTTCATTGCACTGCCAAAGTCCAAGGTATATTGATCAAGAAATCATTCTTCAAAGTTCAATTCCTAATCATGTTCATCTATATCCTTCTATCCTTATTTCAAATCTCAAATCTCACCCTTTGTTGATATAGAGGGCTGGAAACTCTGGGATTGGCTTCTAAAATTGAAGTTTCGCCAAATTGTATTTCTTTAATATGTGCACCCAACACAGATGTCTCTGGGGATGTTAGCCTCCATGGAACATCTTTGCCTGATTCCTTCTTCTTTGTCACCTTTCCCCACGTAGATGATTCCGCTTCCACTTTTGAAATTATCTCCTATCTGTAAGTTACTCTTCCCAAGTCTCGATTCTTACTCTTCTTACCTTGTCCTCTTCCACCTTCACAGTTAGTCTATTTGGGGGAACCATATTTTTCTTCTTGACTACTCATGAAATTCAATCATATGTGCCCTAAATCTTATGAGGTCGAGCCCACTTTGGTATGTTGAAGCAAGGCACATGTTCTTACCTCTTTTCTTAGTGCCTAAAAACCTCAGGGCTAGGAACATATCTACCACACTTTCAATCAATGCATTTAGATAAAATATCACACATATGCACCTCTAATAGTCTTCCCAAGTAATAGCACCAAAATGTTGTGCAGAGAAATTATTCTTTTAATTCAGAGCAATAGATGTGACACTTATGTTAATTGTCAATCTGGGTGGGCCTTTTTATTTTAAGGCTATCATTCAAAGTATATGAAAGGATAAATGGTGACTAGTACTAATGAATCTCAAACCTAATTTTTGTAATAACACTCTCAAAAATCCAACACTCTGGTTTTTACACTCTCAAATATTGCTCACACTTTTAGAAAATAAACACACAATGCAAAATAAAAAACTTTGTTGCACATTCACTCTCATTCAGAAAGAAGAAACACTCCTAGAAACCATTCACTCAAGAAAATGTAGAAAGACACATTCAAATGAAATAAACACTCCATAAAACTGTTACAATAATTAAATAATTGTCACACAAACAAACAGACTAGTTCGGGACATATGTTGTTACACAATAAAAAGTTTAAAATTCTGCAATCCTTAAAGCATGAAAAATATTAACAGTAACAATAAACACAGTCATACGTGAACAATAAATGAGAGAAAATAAATCAATTTTCTACAGTACCTTCCTAAATAGTGATCCCTACCATGAAGGAGGGCCCTTCCTTACTAGCAGGGGCTGGTACACTACATAGCACACAAGCTAGTCAGCAGAAAGGTATAGCGCCATGAATTATTGAGATTTGAATTAATGAAATATATAGGATTACAATGATAGTGCCTCCTTACTTTGTTCTTTCTATGTATATCTACATCTATGTCTTCGCATGGGATGAGAGCACACTTTTTTATAATTTTAGACTACAAAGGTAAGATCATCACGAGAATATCTTGATTCTCATGTGATCTAAATTGAGAATACATATTAACAGTTTAATAACAATTTCCATGGTTGGGACAAAGTTGTAACAACTTTTCCAAATTACAATAATTCATCTATGGAAAATCCTAACTGCTTCAGTTGCACTGTCCATGAATATCTCCTTTGGTAGTTGAACTAACTTTGACAAAATAATTTTCTAGATTAGTCTTCATTACTGATTAAAGGATATTAGCGCGTCCAAAATAGGTATCGTGTGTATCAACAACATTTAGTGATTCCCTGTCTCGTCCCTGGCAAGGCAATACTGGAAAGTGTAATCTTGTAATAGCTTCTCAATGGACCACATACCTTGAAACAACCCATTTGTCAGTTTTATGATAAAAATAGCCTAAAGCAATAGTTCTCATGCCAAATTACAAGCAAAATTGGATCATAAGGATGACATATAAAAAGATACATACTTAGGTTAATAATGGTTGTTACAGTGATAAAGTATGGTCTTAAGAGTAAAAAAGGGTAAATAAAAGATAGGAAAATGATTGCAAGGGAATGCCAATTCCACATCCCAATAGACTATTCAAGAAAAAATTGGGTTTACTTCTCAAAGGCCAAGGATGAGGTCCTAGGATTAGGTCCTTAGTCATTTCCAAGAGTTTAAAGCTCTTTTGGAGAACCAAATTGGGAAGAACACCAAAGTCCTGAGATTAGAAAATGGGGTGAGTATACCTCTGATGAGTTCAAGGGTTTCTATAGGGGGGAAAGAATCAAGAAAGAACAAATAGTGCCCTATAATTCATAGTGGAATGGAGTGGCAGAGGGGAAGAACATGGTCATAGTTGGAGCAACAAAGGAAATGATCTACGATAAGGACATTCCTATGTTATTGTGGGTGAAGGATTGTAACACAAAAATATACCTAAAGAATAGGATTCTTCACAAGGTAGTGGAGGACAAGACTCTTGATGAGGAATTTAAAAGAGTAAGGCTAGAGGTGAACCAACTTTGCATCTTCACTAGCCTATTATATGTCCACTTTTCACTAGAGAAGAGGACTAAGTTGGAGCCCTCATATGAGAGAGGGATTTTGTTAGATATAGTGAGATCTCAAAGGCCTATAGGGTATACACTATGGGGTAGAGCAAGATAGTTTTTAGTTGAGATGTTAGATTTGAGGAGGCCATGACCTTTAGGAGGTCATATGAGATAGGTCCAACAATGGCAGAGGATTAAGAGAAGGAGGCTCTAAAGGCTAAGGAGGAACCAACAACACCGACAACAAGGAAACCATTTTTTGATCAGGAGGAGGAGTGGGAGTCTGCTTCGAGCTCAATAAGGAGGACGTCAAGATGGACTGAATAAAAATTGAGAGATGTTGATGAGCATGTGGAGGCTCCCAGCTATTAGAAAATTGGAAAGGTAGACAGATTTTCTTGTGTTGATAATTACTTGTGATATCCTTGTAGTTTTATTATCTTCTCTTATGTTCTTCTTTTATCTTAGTTTCATAAAGAAATAATCAAAACAAAGCATGTATATCAAAGACACCAGATGTAGGCACCCATCTAGGGCTAAAACCCCTCTATAGGAGAAAATCCATTCAAATGCTTCCACTAATAAATCAAATTGAGATAGACCAAGACCTTAAACCTTAAAGACCTTCCTCCTCCACCAAGTCATCCTTAAAATATGATTCAACAAACTTCAATAGTATCTTCTTGTCTAGTAGCTACAACCCAACAACAACCCAGAATTTTGACCCCCAAAAACTTCTAAATTTTGGCCCAGCTACAATCCAGGACTTCGACCCCAACAACTTCAAAATTTTGACCCATATATAATCCAAAAACTTTGCACATTTGAGAGATATATTTCCCAAGAACTTGATTTTTGTCTTCCAGATAATTTCAATCCTTCTCCAACAACTTCACTATCTTTTTCTGCCTTCAATAACTACAGAATGAACTTGTTGAGTGAGAGTGCTCTAAATGAGTCGATTTTTTTCCTTTATATAGTGTTTCTGTGGGGTTGAATTCCCTTGATGAGGCTGACTTGTCATTTTTGAGGCCAACTTGGTGGAGGAGACCTAAAATACCTATTTTACATTAAAATAAATTTATTTCTTGATAGATGAAGCCCAAGAAGGGGCTTTTACATTATGACATGGACAAGGACACTTGTCATAAACCTTAGAATCCTACAATGGAGGCTTTGACCTAAGAACCATTGACCCAAGCATGAAAACCATGCTTTAAGAAGTCAATTTCTTTTATAATAAAAATTCCTTTTATTTCTTTTGACCAATACATTACATCATGACTCAAATACAATTATGAAGAACAACACTAGTTACATTCTTCAACACTAACAACACTTGCAGGGAGTGTATCACTAGCTAGATTTTTTAGTTATATGGCCTTGATGAGCAATCAGTGAGTTCGATCCTTCTACCTTTGATGAGGTAGCCGACCAACAAGTTTGGAGGGATGGTAGTATCAAGAAGTATAAAGTGAGGTGTATGGTGAACTAGTTCTCCCATAAGGACGGAGTATATTATGAGGAGACACATTTTCACCCATTTCCAAATATTCATATATCAAGGTAGTTATATCTATTTCTTTATAGATGGGGTGTAGGATTCATAAGATGGATTTGAAGATTGCCTTCCACAATGGGGTAATTGAGGAAGAGTTGTATATTAAGTAGCCTCAATGATTTGAGGTTCATGGGAGGGAGTTCCATGTATGCAGATTAAAAAAGGATTTATATGGACTTAAGCAAACACCTCATGCATGGTACTCTAGGATTGAAGAGTACCTACTTCGATTGGGCTTCACCAATAGTGAGGTGGTCTCCAATTTGTATTATGTACTTGTTGATGGTGAGTTGCTTATATTGGTATTATCTAATAGGATTAAAGAAGCTCATAGGGATGTGCAAGGAGGACCTTGCTTTCGATATCAAGATGAAATATTGGAATGATGCATTATGTTTTGGGACTAGAGGTGAGGTAGAAGCTAGGAGATATTTTCCTAGGGAAAGGAAAGTATGCAATTAAGATCCCAAAGATATTTAGGATGGAGGATTGCATGACAATGTTTACCCTCATGATTTATAACTTGAGGAAGATTAATGATTTTGAGAGTGAGTTGGTGGTGTTGGAACAATGTTAATATTGAAGGGGGGGGGGGGGGGGGGGGGGTGGATCGATATTAAGGCTAATTTTAAATTTTATGCCAATTTATATCTCCATTAAAACTTTACATTCATTATGTGAGAAATCATTATCATAACATGTGCAACAAATTAATAAATCAACACATAAACACACACACCAAGAGAAAAATACACACAAGACATAGAGGTTTAACATAGAAACCATTCTGGGAGAAAAACCACCAAAGTTTGTTTTTTATATGATGTAAATATGATCTCCTACTCTATTACATCAAATAGTTTGTGATCCAACACTCACAAGAAGTACCGACTCCCTAAGATTGTTTGCTAGCACCCACCAGCAAGAAGCACCAACTACCTACTTCTGTAGACACCTGATCAACTTACTAGAAGTACCAACTAAAGCACTGACTTCATGGATTTGGTGCAAGAACCAACTTGAAACTTCTTGGACTTATGTAAGCCCCAACTTGCAAGAGGCACCAACCCCCAAGATCTCTTCACATATACACTAAGTTGGAAGCTCCAACTCGCTATTTTGTAGGCTCTAACCCACACTCAATAAGGGACTCAATACTATAACACCTCCTCACATATCTACCCACTTTAACTAGTTTTCCCGAGGAAAACATGAGCTGAGGGTCACTATGATAAGAATCAAACTCCTATATGACATTAAGGAAATGGAGACTTGACGATGAACCACACTTATTGGTTTGAAACATGTCAGCCAATCTCTTATGTTATTTCTACCAAAATACTTTTCTTAACTTAAGGCCTTACTGAATTCCCTCATGTGTTATAGGACCTCCAGGAACTACCCAACCCCTCCAAGTGTCCAAACCCTAAGCTAACTCTCTTTTTCACTTACTTGGGCTCTTAGGCGCTCCCTTGACAAGGCATCAAGCGATTCTAAGCCTCCAGTCGCTACCATAGGCGTGCTTCGTAGCGACTATGGACTTTTCTAGTTAGTTTTGTTCCAGTGACCCTGAATTTTGAGTCACTTTTCAGGGTTAGGACTAGGGCCTCTGCCTAGAACTCAATGAAACTTTCAAGAATGATGAATAACATAGAAAAAAAACTTCTAAACCAAGAACTTGAGAAAGAAATTGACCTGACCCCTCCCAACCAAGATAGGCATTCCATCAAACACATGGTAATCATTAAACCTACATGTCATTAACGCATATCTAAACACAGGGATCTAAAAATTATCTAAGGCTTAATAAGAAGGACTAAATAATTCTCACAGTAGTTGTCATAACACCAATTAGGTCATGCATTCATTAACCATACATTCATTAATTATAATGTGATAAGAGCCATACTTATATTTGTCATATAATCATGCTTATAACTAGCATATAACCATGTAGATAACAACGATAGAATAACCATTACAACCACATAATACAAGTACAATTACTCATCAAAGATAAGAGAAACTTAGCTCTTATTAACCATATGAAAGATCCAAACAAGTCTAGGACTTCCATGTACCACCCAATCATAGATTAGGCTGAACCAAATCTTCCTTTCAACCAATCACCCCCATGCCATATTCCAAGAATCAATGTGGGATCTAATGGGATAAACCAATCCATAAACAACCAAGGGAATCCATAGGTTAAACCACCTCCACCCTCACCATACTGTGATATCACTTAAACTGGTCCCGATATCACAAAACTAAACCGAACTTGGATGCCTCAAAATTCCTTCACCATCCCTTGAGGAAATTTCCTCTCTCAACCGAACTGTTGAGGGCTTCCCAAAGAAAAACATATCCACCCCCAACCCTTGGAGGATTTTCCTTAGACCACCTCACTCGGATCCAAAACCTTTTGGCAATCTAAATCTCAACCAAGAAATAATCCCATCACACCATGGTTATCCATAAATAAAAAGGAAATCCTAAAACCACTGTCGAAACCCAACAAAACCCATGACAATAACAACAAATGAACCATATACACACATGCACATACCATGCATGCCAAAACCAGGTAGGAAATCATACATGTAACTTGTTACTTACAAGTATTCCCGCTGATGCTGCTTGATCCAACCTTTCCTTGCTTGATCATTTCTTTCCTTTGATTTCCTTGTCCTTTCTTTTCTTTCCTTGCCCTTCCTTTGTTTGCTTGCTTTCCTTCTCCTCTTGGTGCTCTTCTCCTCTCTAAGACTAATTCCAAAAAAAAATCTGACAAAATTCCCCAAACTGATGCTGTGAATCCTTTTTATTATTTATGCCTCTAATTTCTTCATTTTTCCTAAATTTTCGTTCAATTTCCTCCTCACATGAAACATGTGACCTTTCAACTTCGTTTTCTCTTAATTTCCTTTATTTCATAAATAAATTCCAATAATTTCCACTTTTCATTTTCAATTCCTTTGCCAATTTCCTTATCCATAATAAACTAAAATGAACACCCACTAGGATGTTTTTCCCAACATTTATCTTGGAATACGTGTCCCATGACCTTGGTCTTATTTTTCCTTTATTAAATTATTACATGAAATTTTAACCCGAGGATGTTACAAATCCCTCCCCCTGAAGGGAACACTGTCCTTAGTGTTTTATGACACCTATGATGAGAAAACCGCTAAAAACTAAAATATACTGTGCATGGAGTTGTATAACCCATCTCGTTGTAGTACTTACAATGACATCCTGTTGAAAACATGACAATCATACCACGTATTGGAGCTTTATAACACAACTCATTAGGGTATTTACAATAACAAGCACATATACTTATGCACATTTTCTTCAACTAGCAAATAACCATACTATCTATGGAGCTTTATAAATCTAGCTCGATACAATATTCACAATAAAATACAAATAAATACATATGCACATTTGTTATAGCCAAAAAAAAGAGGATACGATGTCTGCATCCACAACAAGGGAGTCAGGCTCACACCTCCACCCTGAAAGTAATACCAAGATTCACCTCCTTCCTAGGAAGTCCAGAATCCATTGTCAATGTCAACCTGCATCAATTGTCCAACCCTCCAATCCTTGCACTACTTGTTCCCTAAGTAAATTTTTACCAACTCATTATTCCTGGGCACAGTCCCAATCTTCTTTTGATTCCATATGTCAATGTTAATTCCTCGGTCGTCCCTTCTCTGCTACATAGTCCCTCGGGAAATATGATCAACCCCTTTCGTGCAGTCACTCACCTTCAAAGTTCCCCAACATCCCCTTTCCTGCGTGATCCATCCATTGGAAAGGTTTCCTTGCATAATAAGGTCCAAAACCAAGGCATATTCCTACCTCAAAACCATCAGATTGGTCATAACATGCTCATGGAAATAAATGGAAACTATTGGGTATTGTTGATGGTGTTGGACCCGCAAACATGTAAGGGGATCTCCTCAGTGAGAAGTCCCAACCAGACCTCAAACCATTTGGTGTAGGAGTTCCAACAATGGGTCGTATGGTAATGCCTTGACCACGATGTCACACAGAGACAAGTAAGATAACTCTATCAATAGCAAGGGTGTGACCGTTGCAGTGAGTCAAGGAAGGTGTATGCGAGATTCTAACACAGGTGGGTTGGGATGAGGGTGAAGGTGAGTTCCAGAATGAAAGGGATCAATCCCAACTCGGCTAGGAACACACACCATACAGGACATACACAGCTTCCAGTGGAGCAGTCCACACAGATGCGGCAGTCACAACATACAAGGTAAGATAACACATACAACACTCACGGATTAGTCTGAACGAGTGCAATGGTTGTTACAACAAGCTTCATATGAAAGGCATGTCTGATGTCCGGAAGAGTAGTTGACACGGACGAGACAACGTTAACAACCTATACAAAACATTTCCATTAATAGTTTATGCATTACAAAAAATGAAACAGTTCAGATGTAGAACACAGGTTAAAGCAACATGCATTACAAGTGTTAAAGATCAATCTTACAATAGATACAATACATGTGTGAAAACGTGTTGGCTCTTATTATATAAAGAAGTGTAAGTTCCAATCATACAATACATCCATGTAAACCCACTAGCCCCAATAGTGGAATGTTACAGCCACATCTGCCTGCTCCTCCAAAGAGATGAACTAGCTTCGTGCAGTGGAGAAGCCAAGGCACATTACAATACTATCCAAGCTCTTTCCAAGATAGTATTATCAGAAGCTTGGCTGACCAAAAGCCCTTACAATGAGTTATGAGGGACTATTTATAGCAAAGGGTGGGGTGACCCTTGACATTCCCCTTTGTGACAGTTCAACTACCCTCATGACTCTTCACCTACTCTATGACTGTTACATCCAACTATTGACACTTGAATTACACTTGACATGACTCAACATTACAATGCACATGTACTCATGAGAGAAAACATGGCTCTAGCAAGCCACGTAAGACATCATTGACACTTAGCCCGTTGAGGTGAGACCAACTCTTTGACATGCTTGTGATGCTGAAGGTGGTGAGCCGATGCCAAGCTTGGTCATTTGTGATGGTGTGCATGCACCTCATGGTGACATCTTGCTGAAGCGAACTCTTACCTCCGTTGCAACCGGTGCATTGGTTTGGCTCCTTCATCCAACTCGTCTGCTAAAATATGCATGGTCTTCTTAGGAGCAACTAAATCGGAAACACACTGATGCATAGTGTCTGTGCTGATCTTCAAGTGTGTACTGGTGGTCATGCGCATCAACTTGCCGAAGTACGTGTTCACCTTTAGTTGGACTTGCTTCTTGTCTTCACCTTGGTGAGTGTTTTGAATGAATTGGGTTGCATGTGTGCGCACAATGAAATGCATGCTGCTGAATCCCTTGCATGTGATCAACAACACTGCTCACTATGTCTTCTCTGTGTTAGCTGTTGGGATGGATCTTTAACTTGTATGGGCGTAGTTTCATCCGTGAGTGCACGTTGCGCCCACTGTTGTTCTTGATCCTACAGCAACTCATTTGTCTATCTGTGTAGCTTCATGTTCTTCCTGAGTTGCTGCTTCAACACATGCAACTCCTTCTCTATTACATTCTCTATCTTCGCATGATCTTCATGTTGCGCCGTCACATCATAGCCTGAGTCTCTAAAGTTGTTTTCATTATCAATGGATCTTCTTGATCTTGCAACTTTGTCCCACCTCTGTGTTGTCAACAACACTCCTCTTTCATTCGCTACATTCGGTATGCTGCCTTCAACTGCTGTTCATGATGCTGCTCGCTGTGATGTTGCTGCTGTCATATCTTGATGTCCTTGTCTATGAACAATTTGATGTCTTTGTGAGTAGGCAAGCTCATAGACACTTGATAGACTGCTTCTCTAGGTGTGCTCTGAATGGTGTGTTCGACTCTGCTCTCTTGGAAACCATTGTACCTGCACTGCTAAGAGGTAGATGAGCACCTGAAATACCTAGGGACATGGAAACACTAATGGCAAGAAATCTGTCAGTCGAAAACCAAAATGAACTTGAGAACTAGCTTGCAACATGCCTGTGTGACTGATCATGAAGGTTGCACAATTTTCGTCGAGAGGTCGGGAGACCAACCACCAAGACTACACAAGGCACAATCTCGGTTGTTGGGAGCCTAACTGATTGAATGCTAGAATTGTGCAATTCACAGTCTAGTCTGGCTGCTCACTGCTAGGATTGCGCAATGCGAAATCTCAGCTGGAAATAGCTGCAAGCTCAATGACTGCATTGCGCAATTCTCTTGGCTAGCAGTCACTGTCCCTCATGATTGCACAAAGCAGGCCTGGGGAACAGTTGCGGGGTAGAGATGCGCATTTCTGGGGAGGAAGGTAGAGCCTTCCCCCTCAAGATTACGCAATGCTATCTTGGTGAGGCAGAGTCCGGGTTGAGGTTGGCCAGACTCGTTGACGGGAAACTAAAAGTGAATTTGATTGCAAATGCATGCTAATACTGAGTGTAAGAATAAGTGAATGATCATGCATGCAAATGGTGAAGAACATATTCAAAAAACATAACAACATGCATGTGGGTGAGGGGAGTCGTCGAATTGACGATCGTTTGTGAAAAATAATTTCATGCATGAGACATCAGTGAGATGTCAATGAAAACTGAAACAGTGTTAGGACAAGCTAGTAGACATATAAATAATAGCAAGCATTCAAAGAAATCAAGAAAACAATACTCATACAAGAAAAAACACAAAAAGCGACAGAAATGCAACACAAGTCATGGAAAGCGGGCTTACCCCAAAACAACTGAGCTGAATGTGCCAACTGCTCCTAGATGTGATGTGGGATGTCAGAGCTATAAGATTGATGTGAGGAATGAGCTCTGTAGTGTTTGGTTGATGAGTTTTGATAACATCAAGGTTGTGATGTGCATGCCACAAATCTAGGGAAAGCGACACTTGGTGGGAGGTTTCTAAAATGATCCTTACATGTAACCTCCGATTGCTAAACATAGATCCTTGAAATAAGGGATGCCTTTGCATGCTTATTTGGGAGAAACAACCCATGCATGAAAGTCTGTTTTTCTCAGTCTCGGAGGGAATTGGTCAACTCAACTGCACATGTAATTGGCTGCTTGACTGCTGTGAGAAAATGCGCATTTATGGCTGGGAGCTGTGTTGGATGCGGAAGATATTTGCACAATTTCTAGGTAGAGCAGCTGAGTGCTGCCCAGATTTGCGTAAATTCTGGGCTGAGCAGCGCTGCTGGGGAAAATTGCACAATTCCTGTAGGGAGTGTTGACTGGCAGGATTGGGAAATCTTGGAGCCCAGCAAGCTGCCAGACAGGATTGCGTAATTTCTGGAGGGAAGTATGGTTTCCCTCCAAAAATGCACAATTTTCTTGGGGAAACTGCTTAGCCTGCAGCTGGACCAAGTCCAAGTGATCAGCCTGTGAGAGGAATGCATCAAGCTGTGATCGACAGGCTACCTTTCTGCAAGAAAAACACTGAATCTTGTGAACTTGATGAAGCAAGGTAAGCTACTGTGAAAAGTTTGAAGGGAGGCTCCGAAACGAAGCTAAGGAAAAATTTTGGAGGGTGGTTGTAGCCGCTACAACCACCCTCCAAAATTTTGCTACAACACTTGGCGACACACTGGTAGAACTCCGGCTCTCTGAATGGACCTTGTTCGTGAAAAGCAAGTCTAACACCTCTTGAAGTATTGTTCAGTTCTCAGCTCATCTTGGTTTCCACACTAGCTCGATTGTAAGATGTAGCATTTGCCAAGCTCTTGGTCGATTGACACACATTCCAAGCCAAGGCAACACAGTTGTTTTGATTGGGGTTGAGGGGTATATTGGTGGACAAACAATATAGTCGTCAGAGTCTTAGTTTCAACTCTAGCGTTGCTTCGCTGCTAGCAGGCTTGGACAATACCTTAGTGGAGTCACATAGGAATACAAGCATGGCTCCACTGCCAGCAAGCTTGGTCAGTACCCCGGTGGAGTTACTTGCATCACCTCTCTGCGCAAGAAGCCTTTCTCTTCTTTTTCCTTATTCATTTTTCATTTTCTAAACTATGCATAGCACTTATTCATTTCAGAGGCGAAAGAGGGATCTCAACTTATTGAGAGTAGAAGAGGTTGTTCCAACAGAGAAGTAGTTTATTATACCTCTAATGTGCCTATTAATTTTTTCCCCCTCACCTTACTCTACTTGACTAAACTGACAAGGGTTAACCAAAAAACAACCGACTAGAGTAGGTGACACTAGTTAGCGCGCAAGCATTGTGTTTTCACCAAGGCTCACTTCGAATAGTACATATTTTCCTTCGATGTATCATGGACTAAAATTAACAAGTTCTTCATACAGAGACAGGATGACAGATAACCAAGTAGTGATAACAGCACAAGGCCTCTTGTAATTTACTCAGCTTGCTTGAAGAGTCGTACATGGGTTTCATGTGAAACTATCCTATGAAACGAAACAAGTGAACTAACAAACCACAAAGCAAAGCAAGAGCAAAAGCAAAAGAGAAAGCAAAGCAAGTAAGAAAACAAGCAAGAAGTCAAACAAACAAACAAATTAAGCAAGTAAGAAAACAATCAAGCAAGAAAATTGACTGAAAGCAAACACTACCCCTACTCCTAAGCTAACAGTGCATGGGTCATCTCACGTGAAGTGATACTTCCAATGCAGCCACCAGTGCATTGGTTGACTCATGTTGGTGAAGGCATGGTTTGCGAACAAGACAGTTGTGCGAACCAACAAACAAGAAAGATGTAACAATGAATACAAACACACTTCGAGCTTACAAGTGACCACAGAACACAGATGAGTGAAAGTGAATGACATGCATTCGGTGGTACTGCCATGATGTTGTGCTACACCGCGTGGAGATGTTGGGTGTATGCATTCTCTTGACTATGACATGCAAGAAAACATTAGAAAGGTAGACCACTTGTGTTGTGCATGTGTGCTTGCTGTGTAAGATTCCTCCAACACATGAGTCATGGGATCGTGTAGTTTGAGTGGAGGAAGCGAAATATGGGTGTTTGGTTGATCTTCAATAGAAAGCAGAGAGTGATGAGGAGCCTTGAGTGTTTCAACAATTTCTTGACCCAAAGTGAAACCAAACTCAGGACAGCGAGGGCCTGACATAACCATCATATCGGGCTGAAGTGCCTCGACAGTCTTGGGGGTTTCGACCTCATTGACAGATAGATCATCGTAGACCAGTGTCTTGGATAGATTAACAATGGTTGAATCAACATTGTGATCAGATGAGGAAGTGAATATATCATGAAAACCAAGATCAAAAAATTCAGGATGTTTGTCGGCATCCTCATGATTTGATGAATCAGGCAGAGGGGTAGATGAGAAGCAAAGATGTTCACCCTTTGTGTTCTCAAGAAAGATAGATGACAGATTGGATGGATGTTCCAAGGAAGAGATGTCCTCTCCACACTGTGATGACAGACTGACATAAACCCAACATGTCTTGTGAATGATCGGAAGTAGAAGCATTCGGAAATGATTTTTCACAGGGGAAATCAATATTGGCAGAATCACAAGGGATGTCAGGATGAAGCGGATGAGGTGTAGCTGGAAGGGATTCATCCTTCACCGTGGGTTCTTCTTTAGATTCCCGCACACACTCATCATGAATGATGGCGCAGGTTGGTTGCATAACACCAACTCCATCAACAACTTGATCCTCGTTCACAACAGGTGAGGAGTCTGGAATGGGAGAACACAAGATAGTACAATCCGGAGGATCAACAAAACGTGAGGACGGAGGTCGAGGGGAAGAGTCCACGTGACAACCAACATGCTTGCAAGCCAAATTTGTGCAAATATCAAGAGAAGGTGGGGTGGGAGAGTGTGACAGTTCAACAGAGGTGTGTGCATGATCTCCCACATCACTCCGCGGTGGTGGAGCTGTTTGATGAGGTGAAGGCAGATAGTCACTTGTGACAACGACTGTGTCTACCTGTGATTACACAGATCCATCGCCGAAGTATTCTGAACGGGGTTTATATATGCAAAGAAGATACTCAAATCTTCCATCAAGAAATTCCCAATCAATATCATCTTCCGGGAATTGGTATGCAAGATTACAAAAACGTGTGTAAAATTGTTCCACGGATTTGTTGAAAATGCAACAAGATGATGGAGCTTAGTGGAAAGGAGTCGCCTTCACTAAGTGGGCCCGCAGGCTATTTTTGGCGCAAAGTCTATTTTTAGACATATGGATCATGGTCTATGAGTTGCAGGATGCTGTTTGGTTCACAACGGAGTGATCAAAGTCTATTTTTAGACTGCCAGGCTAAAAATAGAAACAGTGAAATATTATTAGCCCTTAGTAATATTTGGACTCTAAACATTATCTTATTCTCTTGGAGCACTTCAGTTCGAGCTACGGATGTGGCACATGCAGCTGATAGAAGGAATCACATGGTTTCTTATGTGTTAGTTGAGCTATTGCATGGAGGACTTCAGTTAGAACTCATGCATGTGAGTTCTGTGGAGTTGGATGTGGAGTTGATGGAGTTGTGTTCAGTTTGACTTAGTTGAACAAGTTGTATTTTAATCTAACTAAAGAATACACTAGTGATGAGTTGTGTGAATTAAATATTAATTAATTCACTAATTATTAACTCATAAAGAAACTAAAGAATACATCAGTTAACTCAGTGCATGGACAATTCAACAAAGACAGGTGTTAGAGGTAAGTGAAAGGGTGAGTTGTGACTATCAGTTGTGCATGAGATTTTGCACATGTAGGGATTGAGTAATGCCAATGAGGATTGCGCAGTGTGGGCCAATATCAAGGCAATTGTAGCTTGTGCTCACGTGATTCTCTTGCAGGATTGTGCAATGGAGGCAGGCAAAGCAGCGGAGGAGATTTGAACCTGTGACTTGTTCAGATTTGAGCTAGTTTTGTGTGTAACAGGTGGAGATAGTACTGAGTACTTGTGAGGAGTATTGTACTATGTATTGTTACATGTTCTCAATCATTATAATATATAGATAGTGTGGGGTTTTCAGCTATATGCTTTCCTCGGGTTACCTACTGTGTTAATGTGCGCATGCGATTGATGTTTCATTGATTTTAATGCTGCTAAATTTATGATCAACGTAGAGGAGGTTATGTATTATGCATGTATTCCACAATAGTGTATAATCAGGATAATCTCTGTGAATAAGTGTCATATTATTCAAAATTTCTACATGGTATCAGAGCTCTTTGATTTGTAGAAAAAGTTCTACAGGATATCAAAGCGAGGATTGATCATCAGATCTATTATTCAGAAAGTGATTACATTTTATTTCTTCAGGCAGAGTCTGTAATCGGGCCAGGTAGCCTCTGGATTCATCCTTCTTTTGGAAGGTGAGATATCCGGTGAATGCCCATACAGTCGATCTCTATACAAGAAATACTTTGTTCTCACGAATTTTAGATCAGAAGCGGTTGAGTTTTGAGTTGGTGGAATGGTGCTCAAGGATAAACTCAGAAACATTAAGTGTGAGAATGGAGACAGTATGCCCCAGTATCTCATGAAGCTCACCCAGTGCCAAGATGAGCTGGGAAGTGTGGGGGTGACTGTCGATGATGAGGACTTGGTGAGCTTGGCTCTCCTTGGTCTTTCGAAGAGTTGGCATTCCTATCAGGACTCTGTCAATGGTTGGGAGAAATTGCCAGGATGGGAGAGACTTTGGTCGGATCTTGTGCAAGAGGAGATCAGGCGGAATACCAGGGATGGATCTTCATCAAAGGCATCTGATGAAGAAGATTGCGCTTTGGTTGCCAAAGCAAAGAAGGGGAAGGAGAAGGGTTCTCTTTCTAAATCTAGTTCTTCCAATGATGGGAAGAAGGTTGACAAGTCGAAGGTGAGATGCTTTCGTTGTCATGAGTTGGGCCATTATGCTACTAATTGCCCAAAGAAGAAATCCAAGAAGGGATCTGGGGAAGGATCTGAAGGTGAGGCACTTGCTTCACAGTTTGAGTTGGATTTCACACTCTTTGCATGCATGGTTTCATCCATGGTGGGAAGTGGTTGGTTTCTTGACAGTGGATCTTCTTTCCACATGACCGGTGACAAGAGTTTGTTTAGTACTTTGGAGGAGAAAGATCTCCAGATACTCATAGCGATGGATAATGATGAGAAGTATAGTGTCTTAGGTGTAGGCACGATTATTTTTCAGAGGGAGCATGGAGCTTGCCTTACCTTGACCAATGTCAAGTATGTACCAGGACTGAAGAGAAACTTGGTGTCGATCACGATGCTGGAAGATAGAGGCTGTGATGTAGTCTTCAGTAAGGGAAAGGTTTTCCTTAGACACATCATCACTAGACAGGTGAAGCAGATTGGTTCACGGGTCAAAAACCTGTATGCTCTTGAGGTTCAAGATGCATGCAAAGCCTTGAGCAGCGAGGCAACTGATGGAGACTTGGTCGTTGAGAGGGAGCGTATATTACCTCTCAACATGCAGAGCCAGAAGAAGTCTCAGACGATTGTGGAGGAGCCACGATTGGTGCAGCAGCTTCAGGAGGTTGTGGAGCAGCCACAACAAGGGAAGTTGAGAGGAGATCAAGTAGAGACATCTACTCATGTAGAGACCTCCAGTAGGGGGAAAATTCGAGCCAGGTGGGCTGAGGGATCACATGCAGCCATACCTCCAGGTAGGAGGTGGGGTGATGTGGATTGATCGTCCCAAGGAGGAGGGGAAAGATCCTTGAGGTACCCAACCTCTTGGATGAGACCTTGCTACGGGAGCCCCGATGTGGAGTAGCAGGAACTGACTGATTGGGTAGAGACAGATGCAGAAGAGTGGCAGAGAGAGCGACAGTGTAGGGAATCCTAGGACAGCGCATAGCTAGCAGGCTGCAGCAATACGAGAGGCACCAGTGTTTTTCACAGTGCTAGGTGGCACAGAGAGGTGTGAAATGGTGCTAGATGCATGGAGATGTTGCAGTAGCGCAGATGTTAGAGAGGGATCACTTGTCAGTAGCAGGTAGAGCTTCAGCATCAGAGTATGTTCCTAGCCCAACAGAGTGGTTAGTTGGGAGTGTTTTTGTTCCTAGTGTTGTTGGAGCAAGTGGACTGGGAAAATGTGTTGCATGCAGAACATTCCAGAGTTGCAGGATAGGGGTTGTAGATAATCCATATCTTGTTGAGAGGGAGTGTTGAAAATGCAACAAGATGATGGAGCTTAGTGGAAAGGAGTCGCCTTCACTAAGTGGGCCCGCAGGCTATTTTTGGTGCAAAGTCTATTTTTAGACTATGTCTATTTTTAGACATATGGATCATGGTCTATGAGTTGCAGGATGTTGTTTATGGATGATTAGTCATGTTGGGAAAAATATATGGACTTCTATTTTTGGTTCACAACGGAGTGATCAAAGTCTATTTTTAGACTGGCAGGCTAAAAATAGAAACAGTCAAATATTATTAGCCCCTAGTAATATTTGGACTCTAAAAATTATCTTATTCTCTTGGAGCACTTCAGTTCGAGCTACGGATGTGGCACATGCAGCTGACAGAAGGAATCACATGGTTTCTTATGTGTTAGTTGAGCTATTGCATGGAGGACTTCAGTTAGAACTCATGCATGTGAGTTCTGTGGAATTGGATGTGGAGTTGATGGAGTTCTGTTCAGTTTGACTTAGTTGAACTAGTTGTATTTTAGTCTAACTAAAGAATACACTAGTGATGAGTTGTGTGAATTAAATATTAATTAATTCACTAATTATTAACTCATAAAGAAACTAAAGAATACATCAGTTAACTCAGTGCATGGACAGTTCAACAGAGACAGGTGTTAGAGGTAAGTGAAAGGGTGAGTTGTGACTATCAGTTGTGCATGAGATTTTGCACATGCAGGGATTGAGTAATGCCAATGAGGATTGCGTAGTGTGGGCCAATATCAAGGCAATTGTAGCTTGTGCTCACGTGATTCTCTTGCAGGATTGTGTAGTGGAGGCAGGAAAAGCAGCGGAGGAGATTTGAACCTGTGACTTGTTCAGATCTGAGCTAGTTTTGTGTGTAACAGGCGGAGATAGTACTGAGTACTTGTGAGGAGTATTGTACTATGTATTGTTACATGTTCTCAATCATTATAATATACAGATAGTGTGGGGTTTTTAGCTGTATGCTTTCCCCGGGTTACCTACTGTGTTAATGTGCACATGCGGTTGATGTTTCATTGATTTTAATGCTGCTAAATTGATGATCAATGTAGAGGAGGTTATGTATTATGCATGTATTCCACAATAGTGTATAATCAGGATAATCTCCGTGAATAAGTGTCATATTATTCAAAATTTCTACAGGATTCATCGGGTGCTTTCGATAATTTCATAATTTCTTTGTTGAGTGCTTTATGGTTGTAGTGATTGAAAGCACTATATATCTCTGCGACCAGATGAGAAAGTGAATGAATATATTTTTCGGGAAGTGTGGCACACCAGTGCATTGGGTGCCCTTGAAGCGTGTAGATGAATAGCACACAACTGATGTATTCTTCAAAGAATCCATGTCTTTTGCATGAGCCTACAATGCCAACCGCATGCCTTACCAAGGCAACGTAGCCTCCATTGTCAAAAGTTTTATGAGACAAGTTATCCGGGATCTGTTCCAAGATGATGAAATCGTTTCCATAAGACATACATTCTGGAACAGAAACTCGATAGTTAACCATGATAGATGTGTAGAGATTCAAAATAGATGTGAGAACTCGGCTTGTCATCTAGCCCTCCTTTTAGCGCCAAAATTTTGATGGTGCTAGACCCGCCAACATGTAAGGGGATCTCCACGGTAAGAAGTCCCAATCAGACCTCAGACCATTTGGTGTAGGAGTCCCAACAGTGGGTCGTATCGTAATGCCTTGACCACAATGTCGCAAAGAGGCAAGTAAGATAACTCTGTCAGTAGCAAGGGTGTGACTGCTGCAGTGAATCAAGGAAGGTGTATGAGAGATTATAACATAGGTGGGTTGAGATGAGGGTGAAGGTGAGTTCCAGGTTGAAAGGGATCAGTCCCAACTCGGCTAAGAACACACAACACATAGGACATACACAGCTTCCGATAGAGAAGTCCACACGGATGTAGCAGCCACAACATATAAGGTAAGATAACACGTACAACACTCATGGATCAGTCTGAACAAGTGCAACAGTTGTTACAACGTGCTTCATATGAAAGGTTTGTTTGATGTCCGGCAAAGCAATCGACATGGACGGGACAACATTAACAACATATCCATTAATAGATTATGCATTACAACAAATGAAATAATTCAGATGTAGAACACAGGTTAAAGCAACATGTGTTACAATTTTTAAAGATCAATCTTACAACAGATACAATACATGTGTGAAAACGTGTTGGATCTTATTATATAAAGAAGTGTAAGTTCCAATCATACAATACATCCATGTAAACCCGCTAGCCCCAACAATGGACTGTTACAGCCACATCCGCCTGCTCCTCCAAAGAGATAAACTAGCTCCATGCAGTGGAGAAGCCAATGCACGTTACAATACTGTCCAAGCTCTTTCCAAGATAGTATTATTAGAAGCTTGGCTGACCAAAAGCCCTTGCAATGAGTTATATGGGACTATTTATAGCAAAGAGTGGGGTCACCCTTGACATTATCCTTTGTGATAGTTCAACTACCCTCATGACTCTTCACCTACTTTATGACTCTTACATCCAACTATTGACACTTGACTTACACTTGACATGACTCAGCATTAAAATGCACATGTACTCATGAGAGACAACATGGATTGAGAAAGCCACGCAAGACATCACTGACAATTGGTCCCTTGAGATGAGACCAACTCTTTGACATGCTTGTGATGCTGAAGGTGGTGAGCTGATGCCAAGCTTGGTCATCCGTGATGGTGTGCATGCACCTCATGGTGACATCTTGCTGAAGCGAACTCTTGCCTCGGTTGCAATTGGTGCATTGGTTTGGCTCCTTCATCCAACTCATCTGCTAACATGTGCATGGTATTCTTGGGAGCGACTGAACTGGCAAAAAACTGATGCATAGTGTTTGTGTTGATCTTCAAGTGGGTGTTGGTGATCATGTGCATCAACTTGCCAAAGTACATGTTTAGGTCCATTTGGACTTGCTTCTTTTCTTCACCTTGGTGAGTGTGCTGAATGAGTTGGGTTGCATGCATGCGCACAGTGACATGCATGCTACTAAATCCCTTGCATGCGATCAACAACACTTCTCACCATGTCTACTCCGTGTTAGTTGTTGGGATGGATCTTTAACTTATACGGGTGCAGTTTCATCCGTGAGTGCACGTTGCACCCATTGTTGTTCCTGATCCTGCTGCAACTCATTTGTCTGCTTGTGTAGCTTCATTTTCTAACTGAGTTACTGCTTCAACACATGGAACTCCTTCTCTGTTCCATTCTCTATCTTCATGCAATCTTCATGTTGCGTCGTCACCTCATAGCTCGAGTCTCTAAAGTTTCTTTCATTATCAATGGATCTGCTTGATCTTGCAACATTGTCCCGCCTCTGTGTTGTCAACAACCTTCCTCTTGCATTTGTTGCATTCGATGCATTCACTGCATTCGGTATGCTGCCTTCAGCTGTTGTTCATGATGTTGCTCACTCTGATGCTTCTTCTGTCATATCTTGATGTCCTTGTCTACGAAGAATTTGATGTCTTCATGAGTAGGCAAGCTCATAGACACTTGATCGAATGCTTCTCCAGGTGTGCTCTGAACGGTGTCTTCAATTCTGCTCTCTTGGAAACCATTGTACCCGCACTGCTGAGAGGCAAATGAGCACCTACAATACCTAGGGGCATGGCAACACTCTTGGAAAGAAATCTGTCAGTTGAAAACCAAAATGAACTTGAGAAATAACTTGAACATACATGTGTGACTGATCATGAAGGTTGCACAACTTCGGCTGGGAGGTTGGGAGACCAACTGCCAAGATTGCACAACGCAAAATCTGGGCTGCTGGGAGACTGACTGACTGTCTGAACTGCGCAATGCATAGCCCATTCTGGATGATGACTACTAGTATTGTGTAATGCACAATCTCAGTTGGCAATGGTTGCAGGCTCAGTGACTACATTGCGCAATTTTCTTGGCCAACAGTTACAGTCCCTCAGGATTGCGCAAAGTAGGCCTGGGGAATAGCTGCTGGGAAGAGATGTTCATTTCTAGGGAGGAAGGTAGAGCCTTCCCCCTCAATATTGTGTAATGATGTCTTGGTGAGGCTCTTGGCGAGGCAGAGTCCGGGCCGAGGTTGGCCAGATTCGCCGACGGGCAACTGAAAATGAATTTGAGTGTGAATGCATGCTGAAACTGAGTGTAAGAATAAGTGAATGGTTAATGCATGCAAATGGAGAAGAACAGATTCAGAAAACATAACAACATGCATGTGGGTGAGGCAAGTTGTCGAATCAGCAACCGTTCGTGAAAAATAGTTTCATGCATGCAACAATAGTGAGATGTCAACGAAAACTGAAATAGTGCTAGGACAAGCTAGTATACATGTAAACGATAGCAGGAGTTCAAATAAATCAAGCAAAAATACTCATACAAGAGAAAACACAAAAAGAGAAAAAAATGCAACACAAGTCAGGGAAAGTAGGCTTACCCCAAAACAACTGACCTAAATTTTCCAACTGCTCCTAGATGTGATGTGGGAAGTCAAAGTTGTAAGATTGATGTGAGGAATGAGCTCTGTAGCGTATGGTTGATGAGTTTTGATAACATTGATGTTGTGACGTGCATGCCACAAATATAGGGAAAGCGCTACTTGGTGGGAGGTTTCTGAAATGATCCTTGCATGTAACCTCCGACTGCTAAACCTAGATCCCTGAAACAAGGGATGCCTTTGCATGCTGCCTTGGGAGAAACAAGCCATGCATGAAATTTTGTTTTGCTCGGTCCCAAAGGGAACTGGTCAACTCAGCTGCACATGCAAGCGACTGCTCAACTGCTGGGAGAAAATGCACATTTCTGGTTGGGAGCTGGGCTGGCTGCCCAAGGGATTTGTGCAATTTCTAGGCAGAGTAGCTGACTCCTGCCTAGATTTGCATAAATTCTGGGCTGAGCAGCCCTGCTGGGGAAAATTGCACAATTCTTACTGGGAGTGTTGACTGGCAGGATTGCGAAATCTTGGAGCCCAACAGGATGCCAGAAAAGATTGCACAATTTCTGGAGGGAAGGCTGGTTGCCCTCTAGAAATGCGCAATTTTCTTGGGGAAGCTGCTTAGCCTGCAGTTGGACCAAGTCTAGGTGATCAGCCTATGAGAGGAATGCATCAAGCTGTGATCGCCATGTTTCCTTTCTGCAAGAAAAATGCCGAAGCTTGTGAACTTGACGAAGCAAGGCAAGCTGCTGTGAAAAGTTGGAAGGGAGGCTCCGCAACGAAGCTAAGGAAATTTTTTGGAGGGTGGTTGTAGCCGCTACAATAGGTACTAGTGCCCCACAATGGCCCTACTCCTGAATTCTTTACTAACATATTGTTTCCTGTTCCAATTTCTTTTGGCATTGCTACTAGTTCTTGGATTCAATTTCAACCACCCAAACTAGGCATTACCCCTATAACCTATACCAAGCACATAATTTCCATTAGACTAAAAGGAATTAAAACTTTTAAAATCACACATCATTGGTGGCCCATTAATAAGGTACGCTTGCAATTCCATTTACTTCTTGTCATAACAAGTCAAATCATATATTTGACCAAATCATCATGTATAAACATATCACATCTAATTAGCTCAAAACACAACCATCATAAATCAAAATCATAAATCACATGCAACCATCATAAATTAGAGTCATAGATCACATGTATAATTAAGACTGAAATAAAATATTGATGGTTATATTTCAAATGATTATTTTTCTTCTACCTTTGTTCTTTGCCCTTTTTGTACATACATTGAATCGGTTTCCATGCCCGGAAAGAACCCAGTTCCTTCTCTTTAAGCAACAAGGGAATCCGGAGACTAAACCACCTCCTCCCTCAATATCAACAACAAGGGTATCTCAATACTAAACCACCTCAACTCTCAATAGAAACAAGAGTACCCTAAGACTAAACCACCTCAACCCTCAATAGAAACAAGAGTACCCTAAGACTAAACCACCTCAACCCTCAATATCAAAAACAAGGGCATCTAGAGACTAAAATCCCTCAACCCTCAATAACAACAAGGGTATCCCGAGACTAAATTGCCTCTACCCTCAATATCAACAACAAGGGCATACAGAGACTAAACTACCTCAACCCTCAATAACAAAACGGGTATCCTGAGACTAAACTACCTCAACCCTCAATAGCAACAACAAGTCCTAGAAAGTCTCATACCTGCCTGTCCCATCACATTGTATGACAAATACACATACACAGTCTACCACAACATATATACCTACACTCGGTGTACAAAACCACACATACACCCACACCTGATTTACAACACCATGCATACACCCACACCTGGTGTACAACACCAGGCATACACCTACACCTGGTGTGCAATACAACACCTACACCTACACCCGATGTATGACACGAAACAACACCTACACCCGGTTAACAACATGACACATACACCTACACTTGGTGTACAACACAATACATATATGTACACACCGTACAATGCCACAAATACTTTTGTCCTGATACAACGAATGCACAATACTTGTAGCAGCATAACAAATATACACAACAAAACATGTATGACGTGTACACAATTCCTCATGTACACATTGCCACCTACACAATGCATACAAAACACCTAATGTACATAGCACCACCTGCACAACGTGTACACATCACCACATGTACACAACACCACATGCACGACATGTACACAACACCCCATGTACAAAATGTACACAATACCATATGCACACAACACCACATGTACATAGCACCACATATCTAACATGCGTAACACACCATATGTATACAACACCGCACATACAACATGCGCACAACACCATTTGTACACAACACTACATAAAAAACATGTCCACAACACCATATATACACAACACTACATGTACACAACATCACTGGTACAACATATAAACACAACAATAGTAACACACATCCAGAGATTACACTGTCTTTTCCATGCAACCTTTCTTCCAATGTCTCTCCACCATCTATGCTTATTCCAACATGCCACAGATCACACTGCTCTCATTTTGTTGATGTATCCCTTAGCATTACCTGTCCATAACATAAACATAGGCATAGTACAAACACATAATATCAAATCATATCCACATGATACTAACCTCATAGATCTTCCAGGGCTACTCTTCCCACTTGATACCAGGAACCTTCTCATGCCATTCACCTGCATAAGCAATCATTCCTCCACAAGAATGATCCCTATCAACCTGTCAGACAATGACATACATACATACATATATACATATAAATGTTAGCATAAAATAATCATGATCCCTGATGACCTTGTCAGACAACGACATACATACATACATGTATACATATATAGTCATCAACATAATCATGATCACAACATAATTACTAGATATCATAAGATCAAGGTTAAGAGAACTCCCTTTATCCATGCACAACATTGAGAACAATAGTTCCCAACATAACCAAGGCATCTGATGCCTCAATCCATTCACCTTACCTTTCCTGGTTACCTTTCTCATGACTATCTTGCCACCGTCCATTTACACCAATGGACCCAACCAATCCAACTGACTGTCATATCCTTACCTTCAGTTGCCCTTATACATGCATTAAGTTTCATATGGGTCTTACATTACCTATTGGGTACCACACATATCTCCCCAAACTCTATTAACTTTCTCCTTGAGTCCTTCCCAACCAATTCCCAAATCCCTCAAAACATAAAAGGAAAGAACCAAAAGAAACCAAGAAGAAAACCCTGAAAACCCAATAGAAATATGACGCCACAACAAAGTGGCATGGCCATGCATAAGACAAACAAAAATACAAATCAGACAAAACCAAATCATAAATGACCAAAATCATGAAACTAGAAACAAACATCATGACTCAATCCCCATGGGTTACCAATACTTCCAAAGGAAAGCTCAACCTTATCCTTCTTCAATATTTCATGGCAGTCTCTTTTCTCATGCAACTCCTTTGTATCATACTACCATAAACACACGATTGTCAGTGCATAAATAGATATACAATATACCAGTTAACTTACCTTGTTGTGCCAAACATGTTGCCTTGTAACTAAACATGTACATATATCATCTCTCAGGGAACTCCAATTCCTTGAAAAATCCAACCATAATTGGAAACAAATGGTTATACCTATCAAATAAATGTTCTTGAATATAACACATATCCACATAACATCAAACAAAGTCAAGGTTAAGAAGACTTCCTGTATGCAAATCACTCATTCGTTTGGAATTCTCACCCAATTCCTTTATTTTACCTCTTTACCTTGCTACAATCGAGTCTTATTAGGTGCTACCACATCACACATATGTTATTTATTTAAATAAATAATATGTTACCTTGTCACACTAATACCAAGCATGTTTCCCTACAAATACTCACACATGTCAATCACATGTCCCAAAGATCAAGGCATCATGTCTATTAGTTTGAAATCAACATTTACCAAGACTATCAACCATGTCATAATCAACATTCAACTCATAGTCATTAGTCATAATTACTGAACTAGCATGCAATTTCACTCAAGTACATATCAACTGTCTCAGCACATATTATGTTAGTACAACCATCTTAAAAAAAGATCACTCCTTCATGCAATATTTTAGACACATACCCATATCAAACAATTAATTATCATTCAAACAACTTGTAACAATACCATATTAGCTAAACCAAATAGACAACATAATCCAACACATACCTCAATGTATCTTAGGGGAGGCTATCACATCTGCACAAGTCAGTCCAGATAAGCACGATACATGATAATATAAAGAACTAACTGTCATACAAGCATCATCATGACAATAATCCTCATGCATATGACCATAATAACAATAACATGACTGCCATGCATGTGACTGCAATGCATATAACAACAAGTTGCTACCTTTCATGACTCTCTGACACATGTGCATATGACTGCACTGATCAACTAACATCTATCATGCATGTAACCATAACAACAATAGAATGATAGGAATGTACATAACCATAATGTATATAACAACCATTAACCAACACACCTGCATACCCAACATACAAGTTTATATGACGATCTGCTCTGACCCCGAGATCTAATACTACAACCTCGCTCTGATGATCTGCATCTCCTAATCTATCTTGGCAAAACATCAGCCTCCTAACATACCAACAACATCATAATGACATAAAGTACATATAACAACATCATCCATAACAACACATGCATAACAACATGCATCTATCCCATTTGGTCCAAGGGTTGAACCATGTTCTGATGACACCTTGTAATGCCTCCTCCCATATCTACTCACTTTCATTGGTTTTAACAGGTAAGTATGAGATGAGGGTCACTATGATAAGACTCAACCTCCTATACTACCTTAAGAAAATGGAGTTGACAACTTAAGACCTCACTAGCTTCCCTCAGGTGTTACAAGACCTCCAGGATCTACCCAACCCCTCCAGGTGTCCAACCCCGAGCTAACTCTCTATTTCACTAACCTGAGCTCTCAGTCATTCCCTTGACAAGGCCTCCAAGCAAATGTAAGCCTCTAATTTCTCCCATAGATATGCTTCCTAATTACTATGGACTTTTCTAGTCAGTTATATGTCAGCGACCGAGAATTCTGATCCACTTTTCACGGCTAGGACCCAAGCCTCTGCCCATAACTCAATGAAACTTCCAGAAATGATGAATAACATAGAAACAAAGCTTATAGACCAAGAACTTGAGAAAGGAATTCACCTGACCCCTCCCAACGAAGATAAGCATTCCACCAAACACATGGTGAACATGCAACCTACAGATCATGAATTCATATTTGAACATAGGGATTTGAAACTTATCTGAGGCTTACCAAGAAGGATTAATACCTTCTCACAATAGTTTTTGTAACACCAATTAGGTCATGCATTCATTAACCAAACATTCTGATCTGAAAATGAGATCTAAGACAAATAATAAGGTATCATAGACTCATGTGCATGAATGTGCCTTTGTTATTTTGTGCAATGGATCGATCAGATTGCGAAATACATGGACCTGAAGTAGTTAAAGACTATAATAGATAAACACATAAAAACACAACAGATTTAACAAGGATTTCACCCAATACTACTGGGCTACATATCCTGGTCCAGCCTTCAGTGGTGGCCTCTCTATTAAGTCTTCAAACAGAGTTTTTACAATAGTGAGCTCAGTTGAGCCTCACACACAACAGATGCATTTACAAGAGCTTCACTTGAATCCCTCAAGCTTCCTCTGAGTCCACCGACTCCCTCACAGCTCTCAATCTCTGTGCTAACTCTCTCTCGCATTTGCTTTCAACACTACCTACCTGTTTTCTCTCTGTCTATGGCTTTTAAAGCCAACCGCGCTACCTGTTTGTTTCATATCCTCGATCTCAGTCTCCCTGGCCTCTTGCCTGCTTCGAATACCTCTTACAACATTATGCAATCATCGCTTAACACCCTAAAGGGGAGGTGGTCACCATTTCCGTAACGTAAGAATGCCTCAAGCCTCTCAAACCTTTGAAACTGCCGCGCTCTATTTCCACAGTGGGAATGCACTCTAACAGAGAATTTCACCAAAAACATGATATGTCAGACTTCAAAAGTCCTTCAATACACTTCATTCCCCTATTGGGTCCACCTATTAGTCGCTGTCGCTTATCGCAATGGATTTGTCCCTCATTTTCGTAAATACATTTAAAATCGCGAAAATGCATTGGAAAGGCTCTTCCCTGGACTTGAAATCATATGTAATAGCCTTAAGGTACCCTTTCGGGTCTGGCTTATCGCATCGGAGCTCTCCCCTTCGCATTTCGTTCAACAAAGGAAACTGCGAAAATACATTAAAACATGGTGCTTGGCGGACTTCAAAATCCATGCAATCTGGCTCATAATCTCATTGGGTCCGTCCATCAGGTCGCACATATGTATATACACATATCCCCACTCCTGTGGATCCATCGATTGTGATCTGGTGATGCAACCTGGGTCGTCGATCTGTGCGCTTGATCGACAGTCCTCATTGACCCCGCCAATCGCTATCACATCGCTTATAAGTTCCCCCCCAATCGCAGTCGCAACTCTTATGTGGGCTCTGCTGATAGCGCCAATAGCCACCGCCGATAGCGATCTACTAATAAGAACTGGATCGTTGATCGGCCAGATCTAACGGCTACTATGTATCCCACTATTCCATCTCTGATAGCTCCTTTTTCTCTATTTTCACGGGTTTTGGGCCTCCCGATAGTGTTTCTCCGCCCTGCTAAGGGTGTTTCCTCTGCGTTAACTTTGACTCCTTTAAAAGATTTTCATCTTTGGCATGATTTTTAAAGAGTTTATGAAGACTTAGAGAGCATTCTCGAATCCATTTGGATCACACCTTCCCACTAAAAAAGGATTTTGGACCACCAAAATTTGGTTTTCAAACATTGTTTAAGTGAGGATACTGCTGCCTCACTTGCCCAATCTCTATCCATGTTGCACTGTTGGGTTTTGAACCTTTGAGTCGTACTTTTAGGTACTCGACATCTCCTCTGCGCGTTGTCCTCACCTTCCTATCCAAAACTGTATCTTCCTGCAACTCATTGAGGTATTCAGGTAATAGATCATAGGCAATTGAATTTACTCTTCAGGATCTTCAATTAATGAAGGTTCAAACAATCTTATACTTGCTGCATTTATTACTGAATAGATGTGCATGTATGCTGGAAGATCAAGGTAGAAATTGTTCTCACCAATTTTCTCAAGTACCTTAAAAGGCCCATACCTTATTGGCTTTAGCTTCTTTCCTTCACCTTGCATTCTGTCCTTGCTGATATACAGCCAGACTTGATCACCAACCTGGAAGCTGTGTTCCACCCGATGTTTATCATGCCTTGCCTTGTATTTGGCTTGGTTCTTTTCCAGTTGTTCCTGCACTGCCTGGTGAATCTCTTGGATTTGTTCAATGAATCTAGTTGTTTTGTCCACATCACTGTGTTCAGCAACTGCTATGTATTTTTCAAATATAAAATCCAAGGGAGACCTTGGTATAAAGCCAAAACAGGTCTCAAAAGGAGATCTCTATGTAGAAGAATGTTTAGCACGGTTGTAAGCATGTTACACATAACATAAATGTTCATCCCAAAGCTTGGGATGCTTGCTGCAATAACCCTTGAGCAACTGGATCACTGTCCTGTTGACTACCTCTGTTTGGCCATCTGTTTGTGGATGAAAGGCTGTGCTTTTCTTCAGTCTGGTGTCCATTAATTCCCATAGACTTGACCAAAACTTCCCAACAAATTGAGAGTCTCGGTCAGATACTATGGAAGTGGGTAACCCAAAATTCACCCAGACATGCTGAAAGAACAATTTCACTGTTTGTTTCGTTGTAATCTGCTTATTACAAGCTATTAAAATACACATTTTGTTGAACCTGTCCACAATAACATACAAATAGTCATGACCTTTTCTAGATTTTGGCAATCCCCCAACAAAGTCCATGGAAACACTTTCCCAAGGACGGGAGGGAACTTGCAGTGGAGTGTACAAGCCTACTTTTCTATTGCTGGGTTTGCTTTTAGCACACATGGTACACCCTCTTACATATCTAGAAATTGTTTCATGCATTCTTGGCCAATCGCAGTATCTTTGTAGTTGTGCAACTATTTTACTTACACCAAAATGACCTGATATTAGGGAAGTATGTGTCTCCCTAATTATGTTAATTCACTCTGTTTATGGAATGCATAGCTTCCCCAAATGATACAAGAGTCGGTCCTTAACATAGTAATCCAATTCTTCTACCTTTTTGCCATCACTTAAAGTTGCATATACATCTTTAAAGTCTATATCTTGAGCATATTGTTCAATGTAGATTTCGTGCATTACTGAATTATGCTTAAGTAGAGTAGATGCATTTATGATTGGTCTGGACAACATATCTGCAACTTTATTGTGTATGCCCTTTTTATATCTAATGACTAAATGAAATTGTTGTAGGAAAATTATCCACCTATAGTGTCTTGATTGTCGCAACTTAGTTTGTGAGTGCAAGTATTGAAGTGGCTGATGATCAGTATGTATAACTGTTTCTTTGCCCATTAAGTAATGTTTCCACTTCTTCACACTCTGACCTAAAGCATACAATTCTTTATCATATGTAGGATAATTAACTACAGCAGAATTAAAAGTCTCAAAATGGTAGCATATGGGTTTACCATGTTGTATCAACACTACTCCCATGGCATAATCACTGGCATCAGTTTCGATCTCAAATGGTTGTTGAAGATTTGGCAATGCTAGCACTAGTGCTGTACTAATTTTTTCTTTCAAAGTGTCGAAGGCTTTCTGCTGTTTGCCTCCCCACTGAAACACCTTATTCAATCCTGTCAAAGCATGTAAGGGAGCTACAATTAAGGAAAAGTTAGCAATAAACTTTCTCCAATATTGTGCTGCCCCTAAGAAGCTTCTAACTTCTGTAGAAGACTTGGGTTTAGGCTAGTTTACAATGACTACAACCTTAGAGGGATCTATCTTCAATTCACCACCCCCTACAATATGACCCAAATAATTCAAGGATATTTTACCAAATTCAAATTTTGATAATTTAACATAGATATTTTCCTTTTTCAAAACATCTAGAGTCTGCTTCACATGCTTCAAATGTTCTTCCCATGTTTTACTAAATACAAGAATGTCATCCAAATATACAATTACAAAATCATCAATAAAAGGTCTGAGTACATCATTCTTAACCCTCATAAAAGTGGCAGGAGCATTAGTTAAGCTAAAAGGCATAACTAGCCATTCATACAGCCCTTGTTTCGTCTTGAAAGCAGTATTCCATGCACCTTGCTCTGCTACTCTGACCTAATGGTAACCACTATGTAGGTCCAACTTGGAAAAGTAAACAGATTCCTTCAACTGATCCAATAGATCATCAATGCGAGGAAGGGGATAACGATTCTTGATGATTATTTTATTCAGTGCTCAGTAATCAATGCACATCCTCCACAAACCATCTTTCTTTCTCACCAACACGATTGGAGATCTGCATGGTGATGTGCTTGGTCTTATGAACCCTTTCTCGAGCAGCTCATGTACCTGCTTCTTTATTTATGCATTCTCTAAAGCAAATAACCTGTACATTCCAATGTTAGGCAATGGAGCATCTTGCTGCAAATTAATATCATGTACAATTTCCCTTTTGGGTGGCAGGCCTTTTGGTTCTTGAAATAAGATATCATATTCTGAAACAACTTTTTCTAAATCAACTTCTGTTTAGCATCACAACCTTCAAATACATTGGTTTTATCAGGTTTCTTTTCCTTTACAACCATCAGTAAAAATTGCTTGCATGAATTTACAATTCTTTTCATCTGCCCTGAGTTTATGAGAGTATAATTATTCTTAATTTTATGAGTTCTTACAATATATTCGATTCCATCTTTAACGAGTTGATACTTATTTTCAGCTCTATAGAAAATGGCTTTTCTATCATACAAGTAAGGACTTCCTAAAACAATTCCACATATATCCAAGGGAACAATATCTAACTCAACCTCATCCACAAATGCTGAACCAAAAGAAAACCTAAGTTTGCATTGTCTAGTCACTTGTAGTTTTGCTTTATCACATACCAAACCTAATGTATAAGGCTTCTTGTGAGGTGTGGTTAACAGCCCCATTTTCTTTACAATTGCTTCAGAAATTAAGTTTACTTGTGAGCCACTATCAAACAAAGTATCAATCTTTTGATGGTTGGAAATAACTCTAATGTGAAAATGCTCATGTCTTCTTCTCTCATTTTCTTCACTATCAATAGTTTGGGCAGAATTACTAGTAGATGCTTCAGAATTTTTACCTTGTATACCTATGGTTGCGATTGTTGTTTCATCACTTGAGTCTGACCCCAAATCTTTTTGTATGGCAGCAACAGTCTTCTTCTTCTTGCCATTGAACTTCTTGGGTTTCAGCTCCGGATGCAAAGACCAACAATGTTCATCATCATGTCCATCCTTCTTGCAGTGAGTGCATGAAGGTTTGGCCTTTTGTACAGTATTTGCCTTCCTCTCTTTCCATTTCTGCTTCCTCTTTTCCTTGTTCTTGCTTGCAACGGGTTTTTCATGATCCCCCAATCTCTGGGTTCACATTCTTGCCTCTAGCCTCTAGATGGGCAGCCTAAACAGATACCTCATCTATGCTAGTAGGGTTAAACATGAGAATGGTATGTCTCAAATAACTGTGTAAACCACCTTTATACTTCAGCAAAGTTTTAGGTGAGTCTAAAGAAATTCCTAGAATCAAAGCTCTTTTTCTAAATTCTTGAGTGTAGCTTTGTACACTTTGCCCTTTTAATTGGCGAAGAGTTTGCCAACTCATCATAGCTTGCTGCATATAAGCTAGTGGATAGAATTGTTTTTT
This sequence comes from Pinus tabuliformis, assembly GCA_031772625.1. NCBI lineage: Eukaryota > Viridiplantae > Streptophyta > Pinopsida > Pinales > Pinaceae > Pinus > Pinus tabuliformis. The sequence goes on along the minus strand of CM062816.1, from coordinate 388,620,749 downwards.
AATTGCAGAAACAAATTCACTCCAGACAGAAATAATTTTACCATGCTTCTTCAAGTCAGCTTGTGTCCTGCATTCCCACCATACCAAGGTAGTTCCTCCCAGGCGTAGGTTGGCCAACTAAATTTTACTCCTGTCTGAGTCAATATTTTGCACCCTACAATACACATCAATCTGCCTAATCCAGTTATCTAACTTCTCTGCATTTAATTCTCCATCATATATTGGAAAATCAAATTTAACATCTAATTTAATCAAAGATGTTTTCTTCTTTTTATTTTCAGGGTTGTCAGAAGGTGTGGGCAGAGGAACCTCTTTTCCTTTCCATTTGCCTTCAGAATGGCCATCTATAAGAGATTCTTCTGCTCCTTTGTCTTGTTTGGAAGTGGAAGAATATTCATTTCAACCTTTCTTAAATTCTCTATACATTTCTTCTACCATGGCTCTCACAGTCATGAAACTGTCCATGAACTGAGAGCCTGATACCAAGGGAATTTTTTTTGTAAGAAGAACTTCGGCGTAAATCACATGAGGAAAGACCTTTGTCATGTGATACCAAGGGAATTCTTTTGACATTTTCCTCTTAGGATAGACTTTACCAATTTTTGGGTTAGTTTCAACCAATCCTCCTTCTCCTAATTTAAGCTTTGATCTAGTTATCATTCACTAACAGTCCAACACAAGCTTGTCTAACCTTAGCAACCTTAAGCTCTGATACCACTTGATCTGAAAATGAGATCTAAGACAAATAATAAGGTATTACAGACTCATGTGCATGAATGTGCCTATGTTATTTTATGCAATGGATCGATCAAATTGCGAAATACATAGACTTGAAGAAGTTAAAGACTATAATAGATAAACACATAAAAACACAACAGATTTAACAAGGAGTTCACCCAATACTCCTGGGCTACATCTGCTGGTCTAGCCTTTAGTGGTGGCCTTTGTATTAATTCTTCAAATAAAGTTTTTACAATAGTGAGCTCAGTTGAGCCTCAAACACAACAGATGCATTTACAAGAGCTTCACTTGAATCCCTCAAGCTTCCTCTGAGTACACCGACTCCCTCACAACTCTCAATCTATGTGCTAACTCTGTCTCACATTTGCTTGCAACACTGCCTGTCTGTTTTCTCTATGTCTGTGGCTTTTAAAGCCAACTGCGCTGCCTGTTCATTTCATATCCTCGACTCTCAGTCTCCCCGGCCTCTTGCCCACTTCGAATCCCTCTTACAGCGTTATGAAATCATCGCTTAATGCCCCAAAAGGGAGGTGGCCACCATTTTCATAACGTAAGAATGCCTCGAGCCTCTGGAACCTTCGAAACTGTCACGCTCTGTTTCCACAGTGGGAATGCACTCTAACAGAGAATTTTGCCAAAAACATGATATGTTGGACTTCAAAATTCCTTCAATACACTTCATTCCCCTATTGGGTCCGCCTATCAGTCGTTGTCGCTTATCGCAATGGCTTTGTCCCTCATTTTCATAAATACATTTAAAATCGCGAAAATGCAATGGAAAAGGCTCTTCCCTGGACTTGAAATCATATGTAATAGCCTTAAGGTACCCTTTCGGGTCCGGCTTATCGCATCGGTGCTCTTCCCTTCGCATTTCGTTCAACAAATGAAACTGTGAAAATACATTAAAACATGGTGCTTGGCGGACTTCAAAATGCCTGCAATCTGGCTCATAATCTCATTGGGTCCGTTCATCAGGTCGCACATATGTATACTCCTGTGGATCCACCGATTGTGATCTGGCGATGCAACGTGGGTCGTCGATCTGTGCGCTTGATCGACGGTCCTCGTTGACCCCGCCAATCGCTATCGCATCGCTTATAAGTTCCCCGCTGATCACAGTTGCGACTCTTATGTGGGCTTTGCTAATAGCGCCAATAGCCACCGCCGATAGCGATCCGCTGATCGGATCTGGATCGTTGATCGGCCAGATCTGACGGCTACTGTGTATCTCACTATTCCACCTCCGATAGCTCCTTTTTCTCTGTTTTCACGAGTTTTGGGCCTCCGGATAGTGTTTCTCCGCCCTGCTAAGGGTGTTTCCTCTGCGTTAACTTTGACTCCTTTAAAAGATTTTCATCTTTGGCATGATTTTTAAGGAGTTTATGAAGACTTAGAGAGCATTCTCGGATCCATTTGGATCACATTCATTAATTCAAATGTGATAAGAGCCATACTTAGATATGTCATATAACCATACTTATAACCAACACATAACCAGGTGGATAACAACGATTTAATAACCATTAAAGCCACATAATACAAGTATAGTTACTCATAAAAGACAAGAGAAACTTAGCTCTTATTAACCATATGCAAAAGCCAATCAATTCAAAGACTTCCACATGCCACCCGACCATATATTGGCCTGAATCAAATTTTCCATTTAGCCAGTCACCCCCATGCCATATTCCAAGCATGAATGTGGGATCACATGGGATAAATCAATCCATAAACAACCAAGGGAATCCAAAGGTTAAAACACTTCCACCTTCACCATACTGTGATCTCACCTAAACTGGTCTCGAGATCACAAAACCAAACCGAGCTTGGATGTCTCAAAATTCCTTCACCATCCCTTAAGGAATTTTCTTGTCTCCAACCACTTATTGAAGGATTCCCAGAGAAAACCATATCCACCCCCAACCCTTGGGATTTTTTTGAGACCACCTCACTTGGATCCAAAACCTTCTAGAAATCCAAAACTCAACCAAGAAAGAATCCCATCACACCATGGCTATCCAAAAATGGCAAGGTAAGGATAAAATCACTCTCGAAACCTGACAAAACCCATGCCAATGACAACAAATGAACCAAATACACACATGCACATACCATGCATGCCAAAACTAGCTAGGAAATCATACATGCAACCTGTTACATCCAAGTATTCCCGTTGAAGCTTCTTGATTCAACCTTTCCTTGCTTGATCCTTGTTTTCCTTGTCCTTCCTTTACTTGCTTACTTTCCTTCTCCTCTTGGTTCTCTTCTCCTCTCTGAGACTAATTCCAAAAAAAAACTGATAAAAGTCCCCAAAATGATGCTCTGAATCCCTTTTATTATTGATGCCTCTAATTTCTTCATTTTTCGTATATTTTCCTTCAATTTCCTCCTCACATGCAACTTGTGACCTTTCATCTTCCTTTTCTCCTAATTTCCTTTTATTTCATCAATAAATGTCAATAATTGTTACTTTTCCTTTTCAATTCTTTCGATAATTTCCTTAGCCATAACAAACCAAAAAGAACACCCACCAGGATGTTTTTCCCACATTAAACTTGGAATACATGTCCCATGACCTTGGTCTTATTTTTCCTTTACTAACTTTATTACATGAAATTTTAACCTAGGGATGTTACAGACACTCTCTGTTTTGGCTCTTAGTCATCTTGTTTACAACTCTATTTTCATCAACTCAACCCTACGTTGTTAGTAGCATCCACTCAACATTCTTTACACTCTTTATCCACTCTGCAACAACTCTTTGTTATTTGTTCTCATCCCTCACTCATTCTCAACCCATGAACCTCTATTCTACTTCAACAACATATACTGAGCTCAAACAATCCTCGATTCATTCAACTCACTCTATAGAAACACACATCAACTCATATCTTGGCCCTCATTCAATCAATGCTTAACAACTCTCGACCTTTCTCTTTTTCATAGGAACTCATGACCTCTCTTAACAACTCACTTACACACTAGAGCTCTTCACACACCTCACTCAACAATGTTTCATTCCACACTCTGCATAATTGCAGTCTTTGGTTTTGTTTCTGTTGTGCCTTAGGAGATAGTTCCTGACTATGGGGGAACAAGTGCTTGAGACATTTTGAGATTGGGTAAAAAGATAATTTGAAATCAATGGAAGGAAGGACAAGCCATGAGGGCTTGCAAGCTAAAATTCTATGTCTGAAAACCTAACCTTCTAAAGCAGAATGGACAGAGACAATGAGAGTTATAGGGTGGAGATGTAAAGTAGAAAATGAAGGAGACAAAGTTTTGGCACATGCAATTAAGCATTTGTGTTTCAACTATGTAGAAAGAATGATGAATGAAGAAGAAGAATATGAATGAGATTCTTGGATGTGGAGCTCTTCATTAAGGGCTTCAAGATTAATTTTTAATGGTTACAACTAAATTTTAATGAGTGAAACAAAGTAAATTCATTAAAAACTTAAACTAAAGCATCGACTACATCTTACACTGTCCAAGAGAGGAAAAACATATATCAATGTTGGGACACATGAGAAAAACAGTCAATGCAACACCAAGGTTGGAATCAAACTACAATATCATATTCAGATTTCAGAAAAAAATTTGACTACCTTGCCAATAATGGGTGACTATGCCTTTCTGAACCCCTTAAAAATATAATGTATGGGTTTTTATTTTTGCCTCATAATCTGAGTGTTCTAACTGAATCTTGAAACAATTTCGGGAACTATTTATTTCTCTTTATTAAAAGGTTTTTGAAATAATTAAAAAAAAAGTAGCTTTAATATATATATATATATATAAACCTTTTAAAATAAAACCCCACCTCCTTTTGAAAATTTACAATATGAATACATATATGTCGTGCCTTTAATTATGGGAAAAAATTACAACGTGATGATGATATAAAAATTAGTGTGGGTCTAGCTTGCGTAACGTACATAAATGAAGAGAACGCAATTAAAGTTGACAGAGTGCGGCTCCCAGCTGTTTTATGTATCATTATAAATCCAAATCATAAATCTGCTTACGAGGGCACCTTTGGTGGTTTCTAAAAAGGAGAGGAGTGCTATTGTAATGAATAATAACCATTGATATTATGATGGGTGGTTTTGACTCAACCACTTACGGAGGGACTCCTTTACATAAACCTTGTGTAGTTTATGTTGTCCGGGCTTCGTTGGTCTTGGCCATAATACACTGCAAACCATTGATTGTTACATGTCAAACGTGCCCCCCACTTCAAGCTTTCATTTGGAAACCAACTAAATTTTCTTTTTATAATTCATGGTTTTAGAATTTCTGAGATAGTTGACTCAATTTATCTTATATTAAGTTCGAACTGCGATCTTTCATCCAATTTTTTCTGCAATTATTCAGTGAACTTGCTACAGTCAGTGACTAGGATGTGCAATGCTGCAAAAGATTTCATGTTTTCTTCTCTCACTTCACTGGATTCTGCATGTCGTAGCGGTCATCCTCTCTAGCTGCCTTCCTGAGGAACTGGTGATATATCTTAAACCGGTCCAATTTTTTTGAAAAGTCCAACATGGAAGTCAATTGGGGTATTCTGCCAAAAACCCATGTTGCGGATTTTTGAAAATTTTCTCCATTTGCTCAGAAAATATATTTAAAATTCGATGCCTGATGACCCCTGTGTTTTTATCAATATAATAATGCTTCCTCTTTGCTTTCGTAAATTCAATGCTTCTTCAACAGATATAACAACACCCCATCATCTCCTACTCTCAGCCAAAAAATAAAGAAACTTGTTTTGATACAGCTGAAATAACTCATCCATTTCACAATGTAAACATAAAATGCCACCATCAATTGTTTGGCAATTTGAGTAGCTTCGAACACACTCAATATCCGCATCACTGGGGTTGTAAATTATCTTATCAACATCCAAAAGGCGATCAAATAAATATTTTCTTAAGTTCTACAAGGCATCCAACCCAGTCTGTACAATGTACTTTAAACTGCCAATATCTTTAAATCATGAAACTAGCCGAGATGAATTCAACCTTTTATTTTTTCCAGACAAACTCTCTCAGATTTTATCCAATAAATGTTTTTCAGGATCTTTCTTTCTCTCCACTAGTTCCAGGGCGTCGAACCATCAATGAGAGCTTCTTCCCCTTTAGTCTTAACCTTTCCAATCAAAACCTACAAAATCTCTTCCATGGTCTTCGTCTTAACCTTTCCAATCAAAACCTACAAAATCTCTTCCATGGTCATAGGCATTTGTTGTAAAAATCGGAACCTAGAGCTTCTCACTTGATGGTGATAGCAAACTTGACGGAGTTTTAGAAATGATGTCAATAATTTTGTGGCTTTTCCATGAGAAAGGCGTGAATCATAGGAAGATTCATAACCTATAAGATGCCATTCTTTTTTATTACACTTCTTTGACTTCTTGCAAATATCTTCTTTGCATTTTGCAATGAATTTTCGAGCATTAACTACACAACTTTCCTGTTGTCATTTGTAAGACTGAGCTTCAATTGGAGAAAACGTTAACAATGTCAGACGCTCCTCTTGAGGGCAACTCCTATTTCCACTTCTATAGCATTATAAACGCACTTTTAAGGACAGTGTTGGGAAACGGGTTCTGACATCGGCCTTCGCTGTCAGCCCGTGTGCATCATTTCTCTGCTAACGAATTCCGATTCCGCTTTCATCAACCATGGCTTATGTCGATGCCACATGATCCACTATACACATGATTATGTCGATACCACATGATCCACCATGCGCATGATAGATCCGCCGTAATTGCGTTGACAGTACGCCATGCGTTTGGAGGTTATGGCATGGAGCATACATGAGGTTGTGCGCGGGCGAATAAAATTCAAATTTGAAATCGCATGCCATGCGTTTGGAGGTTATGGCATACATGAGGTTGTGCGCGCGCGAATAAAATTCAAATTTGAAATCGCTATGAAAAACCAACATATATATCAGCAACCTGTTGTAATCCGTTCTGTAATTTACAGTTGCAGTATCTAGTCCGAAATACTTTCACTTTTAGAGATTTTTGAATTACAATGGCGATCCCCGTGCTGCTGTTGCTTCTTTAAGTTTTGGGGAATGTAGATGATTACATGCCAGAGCCAGCGCTGGATAGCAGAGAGCAAGAAGCGGTCTACAAGGTTCTGGAAGCCATCAATTCTGATATCGACTGGAGAGGCTTGTTTCCTGATAATCTCTGCACTGGTGAACCTCACGGCGTCGTCTGCAATTTGGACGCCCATCACAGTAAGCGGCACATCGTGGAGTTGAACCTGGGTTGGGTATTCGACAAACGCTGATGATCGAGCTATATGTACTAGTATCTTTTTAATATAACTAGTAGTTTTTTTCTTCTTAAAAAAAATCATTTGTTAATTGGGTTTAGATTATCAAAACATCATTTTAAACACAATATACCAACGTTTTTTGAGTGGGTAAAAAAAACAAAACTAGTCCATTATTATTTTTGGGACTTGTTTTAAGTGAAGTGGTGGATTGTTGACTGAAATCTCCATCGCAGAATCCTTCGTCCCCACCCTTTCAATATTGTCATAGTACCAATATCATGAGAGAAATAGTTGTCGTTGGGTTGGATTTAAGGACTCGTGGTCACTATAGATGCATCAAACTGGTGTTGAATTTGAGGATCCAAACGAGTCTAAGTATAAACATCAAAATTGAAGAGGTGGAGAAACGACTAGCGCAAGACCATTCTTCCCGAAAAAGAAGGCGCCACCAGTATAAGAAAACCACTCCACAAAGCGACAAATTAGTGAGATATAGTCATTCACAGGGATCAGCACACTTCAGGACTATGACATGTCCCTCTGTTATGGAAGTTCCAAGTTGTAGTCTCGTTTGGAAAGTCAAGCTCAACGAAGGACAGAAAGTCAAATGCCAACTAAGTTAATGTGGGAAAGGAGCGGATAAACTAAACGAGTATTCCAGAAGAAAGGGGCACTGAATTAAAAGCATTTTTGGCCCGAGGAGCCAACTTACTTTTGTATCCTCTATAATCCAGAAGCAACCAACTTTAAAAAAATGGATATAAGGTGAGTTGGATTATAGACTTGAACAAATTTAAAGAATGGATACAAGTATTGATTATTTGGATTCACACAAGTTTAAAAATATAATCCAAATAGAAGATAAAGGAAGTAGGTTGGATTATAGAGTTAAGAAATTTATAGAATGGATATGAGGTGATAGTATTAATTTGTTTAGATAGTAAAGTTTAAATGTTTTATGTTTTTTTTTTTAATGGGATGATGTGATTTTTTTGGGAGTAAGATTATCATTTTATTAGAAAAATGTGAAAAACACAATCAAAGGATATGAAATGTGAAAAACAAAATCAAAGGATAATAAAATGTATAGTAACAAAAATATAATGATTATTATGGCAACCATAAATTTAAAAATCAAGTTGGCATAGATTTATTATTTTTGACCAAAAGATATCTTACAATACCATGAGATACCTAAATCTTGGGCTAATAAAATACCAAAAATAAATTTACTAATCACTCTATTAAAATGAATAAAATACTAACAATAAATTTATTAATCACTATATCAAAATGACTTTATAAGGGAGTGAAGTGTAGTCTAGCACATATTTGTTATTTAAAATGTATAAATGAATTTAAAACTTTGAAAATCTTTTTCTAAAATATTTGATTTGAATAGATTTAACAACTCAAATTTAGTATTTCAAAAATATTTCACTATATTTTAAACAAAATCTATGAAAAACCATATTTAAAAAACAAAAACATAAAATATTTAAGTTATATTTCTTTTAAACTATAAAAATCAATGATATAAATATCAAAATCATAATACACCATCTAAATTTAAAATAACAATCTAATGACAAAGAGCAAGAAATAAAAAAATTCAAATTACACAATAATTTTTAGAAACAGAAATTCTATAAAGTATTTTAATTGAAATATTCATTGTTTATGTTCACGAGGTCTTGGATAGATTGTCGAGGTGATATATTGGGCATGTTGATGATGTAGTCCTGCCATGCTTACAATTTTATTTATTTATTTATTGTTTATGAATAATAAACATGTAATTCATCGAATCTCTTTCTATGTTACTATTTTACTGAGTTCTTTTGATGAAGTGGAACCTTATACAGTCAAATTATGTTTTAGAACATTTTGCATGTATTAGTGATAAAAAGAATGAGAGAGAGCGAGAGAGATTGCACACACAACACCAAACACACTTGATAATTTTATTGATCACCCCAGGTACAAATATATAAGACATAAATTACTGACTTTGACACATCTAAATCATGATTACAAGGCATACATTGGAAACAACAACTTCGAGACTGACTCCTCGCAACTCCTAATGACAACTATATATGACATGGAAACATTACTTCCAACACCTTCCCTGAATTCTTACATGGTAAATATTAAAATCACATATTACAACAAAAAATATAATATATGTCTGAATAGTCTTCATCAGCACTCACGTCCACTATGGAATCTTGCAAACACCACTCTTTCACTACCACATCTTCGAGTTGTCTCTTAATCTCCATTTAGAATGTAACTTCCTCTGACCATCTTTGATGAACTTTGCAAGATCAACAATATGACAACTTGGCTCGTGGAGGCTTTCGCGATAAGTGTTGTTAAGTAATGAATCATCCTATGGACCAACCACCATATGTCACATATTTCGCTTTCGGCTATCCGTTAGTTGCTAGGATGGAGGTATGGATATTGAATGTGTTCAAAATTTGATCAAACAACTTGACCTTACTAACACACAAGAATTGATGTTTCGGATACTGGGGCTTCCAATTTAAGAACCACCAACCCTTTTTATAACTAGAATTGAAAGAAACAGGAAACCATTTGATAAAGACATTTCACAACTACAAAATCAATAATCATCAAACTATCAATTTTCATTTAGACATAGACAAGTCACCATATCCCTCCTTAGCACAGGTCAAAAGTCATTCATCTAGTTCAATATTTATCTTGGAGTTTTTTTTCTTCACAAAGTAGCATTTGTTAGAGTGGTCAATTCCAACAAACTTACACTCACATATTGTGTTGACTCAAGATGTTTAAAATGCAAAACTCAGACGTTTTAAAAAAATATTTTTGACCAGTTCAAACATTGAGATGAGCAGTTGTAAAACATCTACACATCCGTGGGACTGCGTTGACCTTGGACTGTGTGGACTTAGGCATATTGGACCAAGCAGGTAGGCGTGTAGTAGCAGTGGGGTGTGCACCTTATCATGAATTACTAAACTCTGTTTTTGCAGTTGTCTCCACCATGGTATATATAATATATATATGGTCATCTCACTGATAGTTGAACAACGATTCTTTAATGTGGAATGAATACCTAAAAGAATTGTAAAGAATCGTAAAAAACTTGATGCCCAAGAAACATACCTCTAGCCATTGATGCTTCAGAACAAAAGAGTCAAAATACACAAAGAATTAGATGTTCAAACTCCAAAGTTTGTAAATCAGCGGTAAAACCTTGAATATGACCGCAAGCTTCTTCTCTTTTCTGATCATTATTTTGCACACAGTCACTTTGGAAGCTTTTTTCTCAGTGTCTACAGCATCTCGAGAAGCCTTGAGGCAGACTATCCGCTACGCTTCCACTACGGTCCCTCAATCACTCAAATAAACCACTCAACACTCAAATGACCCATTGAACAATTAGATCAGAATGAACAATAAGGGAGGGTGCGCTGTTTTCTATAGGAGCACGAAAATAACCAGAGGCACTGAGGTGAAATGAGATGCACAAGAACAAACAGGTGACCCAAAATCTCTCATCCGTGTGGCACTTCCAAGCTCTGCTCACTCTAACTTGATGGTGTAAAGCTGAAGGGGATTGAGTTAGTGAGCTTGGGGACCAAACATAAGTATTTATAGCCAAGCTTCCATCAAGCTTCTGTTGGCTATGTGTCAAGTGTTCCACAGATCATGGTAGAGAACTGCAAAGGGAGTAATGGACCACTCCAGGAGCTCCCAACAAGAAATTAATTTAACTGCAGTTGATTTCTGTAATTTAAGGAAATAACTGCAGTTGGTTTCCAGAAATTACTGCAGTTGGTTTCCAGAAATCGACAACCATTGGGAGAGGGAGCTTAACATTCTCCCACTTGGTCCATACTTCCAATCTTAATGTCTCGTCTTACAACCCATAGATAATCTGTATTACGTAATAGATACATGAATCATGGCGATAAGTCCTCTAATGACGAGTATTATCTTCCATGTATTACTATGTATTTATTTCTATTAAAATTTATGTGGCAACAATTTCTTAATGAATAAACCTTATGTTTATTCTTGGTCCTACACAGATGAATTTTCTCAAATCAAATTAAGGTGCACATAAATATGAGAAAAACATCAGAATAATTAAGAATTTCATTAAAATAACATTGTCCATACAATGAGAAACTACATAATGGAACCAAGTCCCATATTCATTACATGATCCTTGAATTTAAACGGTGGCATGCCCTTAGTCAAAGGATCATCGATCATCAACTCAGTGCTGACGTGCTCAATGACCACTTTCTTTTCTTTAACACATTCCCTTATAGCTAAATACTTAATGTCGATGTGTTTATTTCGACTCCCACTTTTGTTGTTTTTAGCCATAAAAACAACAGCTGAATTATCGCAAGACATTCTCAATGGCTTACAGATAGAATCCATAATTCTAAGCCCAGAAATGAAACTCTTAAGCCATACACCATGTAAAGTAGCCTCAAAACAGGAGACGAACTCGACTTCCATAGTGGAAGTGGCAATCAAGGTTTGCTTGCCACTCCTCCATGATACAGCTCCACTGGCCATCATAAAAATGTATCCTGATGTTGATTTGCGTGAATCAACACATCCAGCAAAGTCAGAATCTGAGTAGCCAATTACTTCCAAATTGTCCATCCGTCTATACATAAGCATTTAGTTTTTGGTTCCTTGAAGGTACCTCATTACTTTCTTTGCAGCTCTCCAGTGGTCTAAACCTGGATCACTCTGATATCGTCCTAACATTCCCACAACGAACACAATGTCAGGTCTTGTGCAGACCTGAGCATACATTAGGCTTCCGACAACAGAAGCATATGGAATGTTCTTCATTTTTTCCCTTTCAAAATCGTTCTTCGAGCATTGGTTCAAATTGAACCTATCACGCTTCACAATGGGAGCTACACTTGGTGAACAATCCTTCATCCAAAATCTCTCTAAAATTTTATTAATATAGGTTTCCTGTGACAGACCCAAGATGCCTCGAAACCTATCTCTATGGTTCTTAATGCCAATGACATAAGATGCCTCACCCATATCCTTCATATCGAAATTTTTAGAGAGGAATTGTTTCACCTCATCCATGAAACCCTTATCATTGGTTGCTAGCAAAATGTCATCCACATATAAAACAAGAAAACAAATTTTACTCCCACTAACTTTCAGGTATATACATTGATCCATAATATTTTCTACAAAACTGAAAGAAGAAAATACATTACGGAATTTCAAATATCATTGGCGGGATGCTTGTTTTAAACCGTATAAGGATTTCTTGAGCTTGCAAACCAATTGCTCACCATCTCTAGAGGGGAATCCTTCAGGTTGTTTCATGTAAACCTCCTCCTCTAGATCTCCATTGAGAAATGTCATTTTCACATCCATTTGTTGCAACTCAAAGTCAAAATGGGCTACTAATGCCATAATAACGTGCAAGGAATCTTTCTTAGATACAGGAGAGAAAGTCTCCTATTTCCACCTTTATAGCCCCATTAAGAGACTCTAAGGACAGTCTTGGGACATGGGTTTTGACATCGGCTTTGGATGTCAACCCGTGTGCATCATTTCCCGGCTAACAATTTCCGATTAATAGGAGAATGTGTATAGGCGTTGCCGTTCATGATATGATCATCCATCTGGCTGTTTGTATGGATGGTCATTGAAATGCAAAGACATGCTCATGTGCATCATACATATCTTACTCGTGCCCATATATGACATGCCCATCATACCATGGCGTCATGCGTTCTGGCTATCATTTATCGTCTCCCACTTCCCTCTCATTTAAATTTCAAAATTTGAAAACCCCAAGTGGCGTACTCCCTCCCATTTCCTTCTCATTTCAATTTTGAATTTTGGAATCACCGTGCAATGTACTTCTTAAGTACATGGGAAGCCTATTTTGTTTCTTCATTATCCACTACCCGAGCAAATTCAAATTCGAAATTTGAACTGGTGAACCCGCCCCGCCCAAATTCAAGCCCAAATTCAAAATTTGAACATCGATAATTGCTATATCTCGCATTTCAAGTCGTCTGGCATCATGGTTCAGGGTGGGCACGAGACATACATCCAGAATTCCTTCCTGGGGCAGCGCATTACCGCCGGCGGAAGCCCCGACGAGAAGAAATTCAGCGGCGTGGGCATAAGCCTCATGGGCAACGACAACGCTGTAACGGACGTTGTCATCTTTTCGGCTGCTGTGGGGATTGCAGTGACAGGTCAAGCCAATATCCTCACAGGAGTTCACTGTTATAACAAGGCCACGGGCTTCGGAGGAGTTGGAATCAAACTAAAGCTCGGTGGATTGACTCAGACGAGGAGCATCGGTTGTTATTTGGATTATACCGCCATTGTTGCAGAGATTCTTCAAACTTTTCTCTGTTGGCGTCTGTGGCACAAGTCTTTTCTCATCATTGTTGATGCCTATTACTCACTTTGTCTTCCTTGAAAATTCCCAAACTTTCTCTGCAATTATTTCAGATCTTGATACCTTCCCTGGTGATTAGGGTATATGGTGTCATTTCCAATCCTAATTGACTCATCAGAGGCAACAAAGGAGTAGTGATGGAGTCAGAATCAGTGACCGTGGCAGATTCTTCAATTTTTGGAGCAGAGAGGGAGTGATTATCCAGCCAGGATCTGAAACATTTGTACCTGGTTTTCCCTTTTTCTCAGACTTGCAGTCAAATCAGATGCTTGTTTCTCATTCAAATGAAATGGACCTTTACAACAACTCGGTAATCCCAATCATTCCAGCACAATTTAGCAGAGAAATATATGATATGGGGCGTACCCAATATGGAAATATGCCATTTTCTGCCAATCTGAATACTCCTGGATCTATATCTAAAGTGCCCACTGAGAGATCAGTGCCTGTGTCGGTGAATGAGGGGTACCCAACAGAGGATTCACTGAATTCTCCTGGGCGCAATGGGGAGGCCATGTCACACATTTGGGGCCTCTTAGCCTCTGGCAAAACAGAGGAGCAACAAGTTAGAGAGGAGAGGAAGCAGAGAAGGATGTTGTCTAACAAAGAGTCTGCAAGGAGGTCTAGGCTCTGGAAACAAAATCTTGGGGACCAGCTGAGGGCTGAGGTGGATCATTTGAGAGCAGAGAATGAGGAGATATTGAAGAAACTCAACATTACTTCAGCGCATTATGCTCATATAAGAGAAGAGAATTCTCTGTTGAGATCAGAGGCCATGGAGCTGAGTCACAAGCTCCAAAGATTGCAATACACATTAAACGCTCAACCTCATGGTGTCTTTGAAAGTATGGGTGTTGAAACTCGAAATTGCAGTGCTGCGCATATGATCTCAGCGTATGGCACCATTGCTCACTCCTTGGTTTCTCCCCATCTCTAGTTTTGAGGTCCAGAAGCAATTTACATTGTTAAATACTTAGAAATATTACCAGAACCATGCCCTATATTGTTTTCTCATTCATGCAGGAACTTGATATCGATTTTAACGGTGTAAAGAGTTGTAATTTTTGATAAAATTTGAATTTTGGAAAAAATTGTTAATTTTTGCTATGAAATTATGTAGTGAGATTTTTCAATCCTGTATAATAATAAATCAAAGGAAAGACTAAATTTAGATATTCATTAACTCAAAAACCCTTTAAGGATAACGTTGAAGTGTCATTGGAAGCACCTCTTATAAAATAATATTAAAAAACAAAACGTTTGGCTACTCTATTGACTAATATTTCCTAAACCTTTAAATTATTACTTCTTAATTAATTTATCTATATAATTATATTTACAACTAAAAATTTAAAATAATAATGAACTTTAATACAATCCAAACTCATGTATATTCGATTCCGTATATTATAATAATAACAATTATCTAAAGCATTTTGTGTATCTGTCATTTATTTACATATGCACTTTTCACCAATTTTAACAAAATTGAAATCAAATACTTTAGTTAACATTAAGGTAAATTTGATAATTGTGAAAACGTAATTATTATTAAAATGTAAGTTTACAACAATTTCAATTTAGATTTAAATAATGTTTTGTTTCAAATTTAATAGATAATTTATTCAAAAAATATTAAATATTAATTTTAAAATGTTTTAATAAAATTAGTTTATTTATATTATATTTTTAATAAATAAATTTAGGTAAAAGTTTTACTAAATATATTTTTGTTAGTGCTTATTCATGTTAATATCAACAATTTTTTTTTAATAAATTATTTTCAATGTGTTAAATAGAGTTATATTAATGTAGATTGTTCTATGGCATGTTGCAAAGGTTTCAAAAAATTTGGCCAATGTTATATATGAAAGATACCATCATAGCCATGTATTACCCTCCTATGTGCACTAAGGTAGCTTAAGTTATTTTATAAAATAATATTTATTTTACCTTCAATATAATACGTGGGGCACCATGGTAGGGTTTAAAAAGATATATCGCATTGAACTTTTCATTTTAAATTGTATATAATGCACCACACACATACAAGCACCAATGCTTTATATTCTAGTATGAGCACTTCTTTGTCTTGTGTTATTGAATTGTTATATTTCATTATTCCTTCTATTCTATAATATATTTGATTTATTTTTAGAATTTTGGCAAACATATAAATCTATGGTTTTCATCTACATAGATACCATATATTGATAGTTGTTTTCACTAGCTAAACATTTAAAATTAGCCTACATTTCTATTTTCTTTCTTTTTCTTTTAAAAAGTTCTTAATAGTGTCACCTTGGAATTCAAACCATGCTAACTCTAAGCATGTACACAGGTCACATCAATTAACAAAACTCACTATCATTTGAAGTGCATAAAATAGTCATATATGAAATGTGCATAAATTTACTATGCTCTTTGGTACATTAACAAATGTATGGGAGCACTTATTGCAATACTCCCATATGATAATGTGTATCACACATCTTTGATAACTACACTAAGTGAATGAGAAGTGCATATTGATGGACATGGGATAATTAGGGTATAACACAGTAGGTGTTGCTACTTTACTAGAGAAACACACCACCATCCCATTTTTTTCTTTTTGTAAGTCATGTAATGCATTGTCATGTAATAGTAGCACCTCTTTTAGTGTTACTATGGATGGCTAAGTGTGTCATTAATGGTGCTTCTCATTCACATAGATACATTGAAGAAATAACAAACAACATTAAAATGAAAGTTAGCATATATATATATATATATATATATATATATATATATATATATATAACAAACAAATCAAAACATAAAATAACCCATACCCACACCAAAAAAAAAAAATTAAAACACACACAAAATACAAAGAAACTTTTTCTTGGGAAAGTTCGGGGTGGTTGATAGAGAATGATCCCTAGTTTATTAGGGTCAAGTTAATGACAAAGAAAATAAGAAGACTCATTACTCAACTTTTAAGATTAAGTTATTATGCCAAAGATATAAATAATGGACAGGGAAGAATACCTTTCACCAACTAGTTGGTCCCTTGGTTGGATTTGTAATTGTATAGATAAAGTCTTGCATGCTCCAAACTTCTATAGAGATATGCACAAAATCATCACATGACATTGCTCAAACCATTTACAATATAAATTATTAATGATATTAAAACAAGAACACTTGTAACTAACTAATATTAATTAATATCAAGTAATTAATTTCTCTTCTAAATCATGTAATTAATAATTAAATGAATTACAACATAGTTTCTTTTGGGAGAGAAGAGATCACTTCATGTGTGTGTGTGTGTGTGTGTGTGCACATGTGTTAGTGTGTGTGGGCAATACTTGATATAATTCCAATGCCTTCATCAACAAAGGTTGTGTTCCTCCTAACCTAGACCACTTATAGACTTCAACTTTAATTACAACCCACTCCTTATATGTGAAAAGGAAAACCAATAAGGGATTACATATCAAATTTGAGTAAGAGAGTCAACCTTATAAACAAAGGTTTGTGTAGAAGGGAACCATAAAATCCAAGGTTAAATTTTCAATATAATGCTCCAAAATAAAGGTACAAAAATGGTCAATTCCCCCTTTTCCATCACATAAACCTTATTTATACTCTTATAAGTTGTCTAAGTTCATTGGGAATAGAAATTAGGGTTGTGTACTGTAACAACCTAGTAACTTGCACTCAGGAGCATGCAATCAATGTGGATTTATTATTTTTTCAAAAGTTTGGAATGCATACACACCGAGCATGAAGAGAATGAGTGTATAATATGTGTGTTTCCATAAGGAAAAGTTTTTATACTAGGTAAAAAGTAATTTTTAAACTAAGTTCAGTGGAAAAAAAGATATTAAAGTAGATATATCCTTGTTAAGAAGTCATTAATGACAAAATAAATGTTATAGCATATGTCATCTAATAAATGAGATTAGAAGGGAAGTTGATGGTTGAATTACATTATAATACTACAAAAGATTCAGATAAGTGTAGCGAAGTGAAGTCCAACAACCACAAGATCAAAACATTATATTCAAACAAAACCGATGTATCAAATTACTATTTTCCCCAAGGCAGGCATATACATGTTAAGATGAAAAGGTAAGCATGGTCACCAAATCATGTATGATGAAAATACATGAAGAATATATAGAATGGAAAATCCTAGACATGGAAAATACATATTGGAACCATGTCAAATGCAGATCATAGCCACGATCAAATAAATAGTGGATCTATGTCTCAATGTATGTCGACAAAGCAACCAAAACTTGAGTAAAAATAGGAATTAGTTCTCCAAAACATTATCCATTTCATATAGATAAGTAGTATAATATGTGTAACTTGAGGAGTAGCATAAGAATGAAAAACTACTACAACCCAAGGTCTTCAATTCAAATTTATCAAATATACAAATATAAACCATATGAGTTGTTATAGGCCATTTTGTCACATTTTGTCACTAGGCACGTTAACTGGATAAATCAACATCATTTTACCCCTTGTCGTCACATTTGCACAAATCCCTAAGCATGACTCTCCCTAATCCTTGAATTTCTTCCTTTAACTGCTTCATTTAAGTGATTTTAAGGCCCAACGCACCCTGCTTCCTTAAGAGACTACGTTCACCAGCAGGCTGACCCTTGTTGGACCTGCGCTGATTACCAATAGGTTGCCCCTTGCTGGGGGTGCGCTAATTCTATAAATTCATGAATAATAAAAAGAATCTCAAAGCTTACTTCTCCATAAGGTTCTAGGAATTCTTAAAACCATTTACCTTGGATGAAAGTCTCGAATCCTATCCCTTATCCCTTGATCTCATCCTTCCATCAAGAGTGGATCTCAAGCCTAGATTGGGTAAATGGATAAGAATTCCTAACCTACCATCCTCTTTTATATATTTACTATCATCCACAAGCTAGCGGTTGGATTTTGGAGATAGATTCTACCCTCATGTTGTTGTTGTGAGAGTCATTATTCCATGCATTAGGGTGACATAGAGATACACTTTGGGACAAGGAAGGTCAAGTCAACTTGGAGGAGCTCTTCTATAAGACCAACTTTATATTTGGTTGTAACTCTCTCCATTTCTATTAATACAAAGAGTTCATTGTTTTCCTATATGTGATGTTATGATTTCATGTATTTCAATACCATGTTGAAATATTGAATAAAGTGATTGGATAATACTACATAGATATTGTAGATATTTGGCTTGTGCTATCTAATTGTGGAGGTTCTAATTATATGATTAGATCTAGGATTGGATATACGGAAAATATGCGTGCATATACGGAAGATATGCACATACAAGAAAGTTAGGAATATACGGAAGATATGCGCATATCTTCCGTATATGCACAGTTTCCGTATATGCGCAATTTCTGTATATGGAAGTTGCGCATCTACGATGCAGATACATGAACGACGTGCATATACGGAAGATATGCACATAGAGGAAAGTTAGGGATATATGGAAGACATGCGCATATCTTCCGTATATGCGCAATTTCTGTATATGGAATTTGCGCATCTGCGATGCAGATACATGAACTACGTGCATATACGGAAGATATGCACATACAGGAAAGTTAGGGATATACAGAAGACATGCGAATATCTTCCGTATATGCCTAGTTTCCGTATATGCGCATATCTTCCGTATATGCCTAATCTTCCGTATATGCGGATTGTATATGGAATTTGCACATCTGCGATGCAGATACATGAACGAGGTGCATATACAGAAGATATGCACATACAGGAAATTTGGGGATATACGGAAGACATGCGCATATTTTCCGTATATGCGCAATTTCCTTATATGCGCACATCTTCCGTATATGCACAGTTTCTGTATATGCGCAATTTCTGTATATGGAATTTGCACATCTACGATTCAGATACATGAACAACGTGCATATACGAAAGATATGCATATACAAGAAAGTTAGAGATATACGGAAGACATGCGCATATCTTTCGTATATGCCCAATTTCCGTATATGCGCATATCTTCCATATATGCACAGTTTCCGTATATGCGCAATTTCTGTATATGGAATTTGCACATCTGCGATGCAAATACATGAATGATGTGTATATACAGAAGATATGCATATACAGGAAAGTTAGAGATATACGGAAGACATGCGCACATCTTCCGTATATGCGCATATCTTCCGTATATGCACAGTTTCCGTATATGCACAATTTCTGTATATAGAATTTGTGCATCTACGATGCAGATACATGAACGACGTCCATATACGGAAGGTATGCAGATATAGGAAAGTTAGGGACATACGGAAGACTTGCGCATATCTTCCGTATATGCCTAGTTTCCGCATATGCGCACATCTTCCGTATATGCATAGTTTTCGTATATGCGCAATTTCTGTGTATGGAATTTGCGCATATACGATGCAGATACATAAACGACGTGCATATATGGAAGATATGCACATACAGGAAAGTTAGGGATATACGGAAGACATGCACATATCTTCTTTATATGCCCAATTTCCGTATATGCGCACATCTTCCGTATATGCACAGTTTCCGTATATGCGCAATTTCTGTATATGGAATTTGCGCATATACGATGCAGATACATGAACGATGTGCATATACGGAAGATATGCACATACAAGAAAGTTAGGAATATACGGAAGACATGCGCATATCTTCCGTATCTTCCGTATATGCACAATTTTCGTATATGCGCATATCTTCCGTATATGCACAGTTTTCGTATATGTGCAATTTCTGTATATTGAATTTGTGCATATACGATGCAGATACATAAACGACGTGCATATACGGAAGATATGCACATACAGGAAAGTTAGGGATATACGGAAGATATGCGCATATCTTCCGTATATGTCCAATTTCCGTATATGCGCATATCTTCCGTATATGCATAGTTTCCGTATATGCGCAATTTCTGTATATGGAATTTGCACATCTACGATGCAGATACATGAACGCCGTACATATACGGAAGATATGCACATACAGGAAAGTTAGGGATATACGGAAGACATGCGCACATCTTCCGTATATGCGCAATTTTCGTATATGCGCACATCTTCCGTATATGCATAGTTTCCGTATATGCGAAATTTCTGTATATGGAATTTGCACATCTACGATGCAGATATATGAACGATGTGCATATACGAAAGATATGCACATAGAGGAAAGTTAGGGGTATACGGAAGACATGCGCATATCTTTCGTATATGCCCAGTTTCCGTATATGCGCACATCTACCGTATATGCCCAGTTTTCCGTATATGCGCAATTTCTGTATATGGAATTTGCGCATCTGCGATGCAGATACATGAACGACGTGCATATACGGAAGATATGCACATACAGGAAAGTTAGGGATATACGGAAGATATGCGCATATCTTCCGTATATGCCTAATTTCCGTATATGCGCATATCTTCCGTATATGCACAATTTTCGTATATGCGCAATTTCTGTATATTGAATTTGCGCATATACGATGCAGATACATAAACGACGTGCATATACGGAAGATATGCACATACAGGAAAGTTAGGGATATACGGAAGATATGCGCATATCTTCCGTATATGCCCAATTTCCGTATATGTGCATATCTTTCGTATATGCACAGTTTCCGTATATGCGCAATTTCTGTATATGGAATTTGCGCATATACGATGCAGATACATGAACGATGTGCATATACGGAAGATATGCACATACAGGAAAGTTAGGGATATACGGAAGACATGCGCATATCTTCCGTATATGCGCAATTTCTGTATATGAAATTTGCGCATCTACGATGCAGATACATGAACGACGTCCATATATGGAAGATATGCAGATATAGGAAAGCTATGGATATACAGAAGATATGCGCATATCTTCCGTATATACCCAATTTCCGTATATGCGCATATCTTCCGTATATGCACAGTTTCCGTATATGCGTAATTTCTGTATATGGAATTTGCGCATCTACGATGCAGATAAATGAACGATGTGCATATACGGAAAATATGCACATACAGAAAAGTTAGGGATATACGGAAGACATGCGCATATCTTCCGTATATGCGCAATTTCCGCATATGCGCACATCTTTCGTATATGCACAGTTTCCGTATATGCGCAATTTCTGTATATAAAATTTACGTATCTGCGATGCAGATACACGAACGACGTGCATATACGGAAGATACGCATATACAAGAAAGTTAGGGATATACGGAAGATGTGCGCATATCTTCCGTATATGCCCAGTTTTCGTATATGCGCACATCTTCCGTATATGCACAGTTTCCGTATATGCGCAATTTCTGTATATGGAATTTGTACATATCTTCGTTTATGTATCTGCATCGTATATGCACAAATTCCATATACAGAAATTGTGCATATACGGAAACTGTGCATATACGGAAGATATGCGCATATACGGAAATTGCGCATATACGGAATATATTCGCATGTCTTCTATATATCCCTAACTTTCCTGTATATGCATATCTTCCGTATATGCACATCGTTCATGTATCTGCATTGTATATGCGCAAATTCAATATACAGAAATTGCGCATATACGGAAACTGTGTATATACGGAAGATATGCGCATATAAGGAAATTGGACATATACGAAAGATATGCGCATATCTTCCGTATATCCCTAACTTTCCTGTATGTGCATATCTTCCGTATATACACGTCGTTTATGTATCTGCATCGTATATGTACAAATTCCATATACAAAAATTGCGCATATACGGAAACTGGGCATATACGGAAGATATGCGCATGTCTTCCGTATATCCCTAACTTTTCTCTGTGTGCATATCTTCCGTATATGCACGTCGTTTATGTATCTGCATCGTATATGTGCAAATTCAATATACAGAAATTGCGCATATACAGAAACTATGCATATACGGAAATTGCGCATATACATAAGATATGCACATGTCTTTCGTATATCTCTAACTTTCCTGTATGTGCATATCTTCCGTATATGCATGTCGTTCATGTATCTGCATCGTAGATGCGCAAATTCCATATACAGAAATTGTGCATATATGGAAACTGTGCATATACGGAAATTGGGCATATACGGAAGATATGCGCATATCTTCCGTATATCCCTAACTTTCCTGTATGTGCATATCTTCCGTATATGCACGTCGTTTATGTATCTGCATCATATATGTACAAATTCCATATACAGAAATTGCACATATACGGAAACTGTGCAGATACGGAAGATGTGCGCATATACGGAAACTGGGCATATACGGAAGATATGCGCATGTCTTCCGTATATCCCTAACTTTCCTGTATGTGCATATCTTCCGTATATGCACGTCGTTCATGTATCTGCATCGTAGATGCGCAAATTCCATATACAAAAATTGCGCATATACGGAAACTATGCATATACGAAAGATGTGCGCATATATAGAAATTGAGCATATACGGAAGATATCCGCATGTCTTCCGTATATCCCTAACTTTCCTGTACGTGTATATCTTCCGTATATTCACGTTGTTCATGTATCTTCATCGTAGATGCGCAAATTCTATATACAGAAATTGCGCATATACGGAAACTGTGCATATACGGAAGATATGCCCTTATACGGAAACTGAGCATATACGGAAGATATGCGCATGTCTTCCGTATATCCCTAACTTTCATGTATGTGCATATCTTCCGTATATGCACGTCGTTCATGTATCTACATCGTAGATGCGCAAATTCCATATACAGAAATTGCGCATATACGGAAACTGTGCATATACGGAAGATGTGCGCATATACGGAAATTAGGCATATACGGAAGATATCCGCATGTCTTCCGTATATCCCTAACTTTCCTGTACGTGTATATCTTCCATATATTCACGTCGTTCATGTATCTGCATCGTAGATGCGCAAATTCCATATACAGGAATTGCGCATATACGGAAACTGTGCATATACGGAAGATATGCGCTTATACAGAAATTGGGCATATACGGAAGATATGCGAATATCTTCTGTATATCCCTAACTTTCCTGTATGTGCATATCTTCCATATATGCACGTCGTTTATGTCTCTGAATCGTATATATGGAAATTCAATATACAGAAATTGCGAATATACGGAATATATGCATATACAGAAGATATGCGCATATACGGAAATTGTGCATATACGGAAGAAATGCGCATGTCTTCCATATATCCCTAACTTTCCTGTATGTGCATATCTTCCGTATATGCACGTCGTTCATGTATTTGCATCGTAGATGCACAAATTCCATATACAGAAATTGCGCATATACGGAAACTGTGCATATACGGAAATTAGGCATATACGGAAGATATGTGCATATCTTCCGTATATGCACGTCGTTCATGTATCTGCATCGCAGATGCGCAAATTCCATATACAGAAATTGCGCATATACGGAAATTGGGGATATACGGAAGATGTGCGCATATACATAAGATATGCGCATGTCTTCCGTATATCCCTAACTTTCTTGTATGTGCATATCTTCCGTATATGCACGTCGTTCTTGTATCTGCATCATAGATGCGCAAATTCCATATATCCCTAACTTTCCTGTATGTGCATATCTTCCGTATATGCACGTCGTTCATGTATTTGCATCGTAGATGCGCAAATTCCATATACAGAAATTGCGCATATACGGAAACTGTGCATATACGGAAATTAGGCATATACGGAAGATATGCGCATATCCCTAACTTTCCTGTATGTGCATATCTTCCGTATATGCACGTCGTTCATGTATCTGGATCGCAGATGCGCAAATTCCATATACAGGAATTGCGCATATACGGAAACTGGGCATATACGGAAGATGTGCGCATATAAGAAAATTGGGCATATACGGAAGATATGCGCATGTCTCCTGTATATCCCTAACTTTCCTCTATGTGCATATCTTCCGTATATGCACGTCGTTCATGTATCTGCATCGTAGATACACAAATTCCATATACAGAAATTTCGCATATACAGAAACTGTGCATATACGGAAGATGTGCGCATATACGGAAATTGCGCATATACGGAAGATGTGCGCATGTCTTCCGTATATCCCTAACTTTCCTGTATGTGCATATCTTCCGTATATGCACATCGTTCATGTATCTACATCGTAGATACGTAAATTCTATATACAGAAATTGCGCATATACGGAAACTATGTATATGCGGAAGATATGCGCATATATGGAAATTGGACATATACGGAAGATATGCATATATCTTCTGTATATCCCTAACTTTCCTGTATGTGCATATCTTCCGTATATGCACGTCGTTTATGTATCTGCATCGTATATGCGCAAATTCAATATACAAAAATTGCGCATATACGGAAACTGTGCATATACGGAAGATATGCGCATGTCTTCCGTATATCTCTAACTTTCCTGTATGTGCATATCTTCCGTATATGCACGTCATTCATGTATCTGCATCGTAGATGCGCAAATTCCATATACAGAAATTGCGCATATACGGAAACTGTACATATACGGAAGATGTGCACATATACGGAAATTGGGCATATACAGAAGATATGTGCATGTCTTCCGTATATCCCGAACTTTCCTGTATGTGCATATCTTCCATATATGCATGTCGTTTATATATCTGCATCATATATGCGCAAATTCCATACACAGAAATTGCGCATATATGAAAACTGTGCATATACGGAAGATGTGCGCATATACAGAAACTGGGCATATACGGAAGATATGCGCATGTCTTTCGTATGTCCCTAACTTTCCTATATCTGCATATCTTCCGTATATGGACGTCTTTCATGTATCTGCATCGTAGATGCGCAAATTCCATATACAGAAATTGTGCATATAGGGAAACTGTGCATATACGGAAGATATGCGCATATACGGAAATTGGACATATACGGAAGATGTGCACATGTCTTCCGTATATCTCTAACTTTCCTGTATATGCATATCTTCCGTATATGCATGTCGTTCATGTATCTGGATCGCAGATGCGCATATTCCATATACAGAAATTGCGCATATACAGAAACTGTGCATATACGGAAGATATGCGCATATACGGACATTGGGCATATACGGAATATGTGCGCATGTCTTCCGTATATCTCTAACTTTCCTGTATATGCATATCTTTCGTATATGCACGTCGTTCATGTATCTGCATCGTAGATGTGCAAATTCCATATACAGAAATTGCACATATACGGAAACTGTGCATATACGGAAGATGTGCGCATATAAGGAAATTGCGCATATACGGAAGATATGCATGTCTTCCGTATATCCCTAAATTTCCTGTATGTGCATATCTTCTGTATATGCACCTCGTTCATGGATCTGCATCGCAGATGTGCAAATTTCATATACAGAAATTCCGTATATACGGAAGATTAGGCATATACGGAAGATATTCGCATGTCTTCCGTATATCCCTAACTTTCCTGTATGTGCATATCTTCTGTATATGCACATAGTTCATGTATCTACATCGTAGATGCACAAATTCCATATACAGAAATTGCGCATATACGGAAACTACGCATATACGGAAGATATGTGCATATATGGAAATTGCGCATATACGGAAGATATGCGCATGTCTTCCGTATATCCCTAACTTTCCTCTATGTGTATATCTTCCGTATATGCACGTCGTTCATGTATATGCATCGTAGATGCGCAACTTCCATATACAGAAATTGCGCATATACGGAAACTGTGCATATACGGAAATATGGCATATACGGAAGATATGCGCATATCTTCCGTATATTTCTAACTTTCTTGTATGTGCATATATTCTGTATATGCATGCATATCTTCCGTATATCCAATCCTAAATCTGATCACTATAATTATAACCTCCAAAATTAGATAACACAAGCCAAATATCTACAATATCTATGTAGTATTATCCAATCACTTTATTCAATATTTCAACATGGTATTGAAATACATGAAATCATAACATCACATATAGGAAAACAATGAACTCTTTGTATTAATAGAAACGGAGAGAGTTACAACCAAATATAAAGTTGGTCTTGTAGAAGAGCTCCTCCAAGTTGACTTGACCTTCCTTGTCACAAAGTGTATCTCTATGTCACCCTAATGCATGGAATAATGACTCTCACAACAACAACATGAGGGTAGAATCTATCTCCAAAATCCAACCGCTAGCTTGTGGATGATAGTAAATATATAAAAGAGGATGGTAGGTTAGGAGTTCTTATCCATTTACCCAATCTAGCCTTGAGATCCACTCTTGATGGAAGGATGAGATCAAGGGATAAGGGATAGGATTTGAGACTTTCATCCAAGGTAAATGGTTTTAAGAATTCCTAGAACCTTATGGAGAAGTAAGCTTTGAGATTCTTTTTATAATTCATGAATTTATAGAATTAGTGCACCCCCAGCAAGGGGCAACCTATTGGTAATCAGCGCAGGTCCAACAAGGGTCAGCCTGCTGGTGAACGTAGTCTCTTAAGGAAGCAGGGTTCGTTGGGCCTTAAAATCACTTAAATGAAGCAGTTAAAGGAAGAAATTCAAGGATTAGGGAGAGTCATGCTTAGGGATTTGTGCAAATGTGACGACAAGGGGTAAAATGATGTTGATTGATCCAGTTAACGTGCCTAGTGACAAAATGTGACAAAATGGCCTATAACAACTCATATGGTTTATATTTGTATATTTGATAAATTTGAATTGAAGACCTTGGGTTGTAGTAGTTTTTCATTCTTATGCTACTCCTCAAGTTACACATATTATATTACTTATCTATATGAAATGGATAATGTTTTGGAGAACTAATTCCTATTTTTACTCAAGTTTTGGTGTCTTTGTCGACATACATTGAGACATAGATCCACTATTTATTTGATCGTGGCTATGATCTGCATTTGACATGGTTCCAATATGTATTTTCCATGTTTAGGATTTTCCATTCTATATATTCTTCATGTATTTTCATCATACATGATTTGGTGACCATGCTTACCTTTTCATCTTAACATGTATATGCTTGCCTTGGGGAAGATAGTAATTTGATACATCGGTTTTGTTTGAATATAATGTTTTGATCTTGTGGTTGTTGGACTTCACTTCGCTACACTTATCTGAATCTTTTGTAGTATTATAATGTAATTCAACCATCAACTTCCCTTCTGATCTCATTTATTAGATGACATATGCTATAACATTTATTTTGTCATTAATGACTTGTTAACAAGGATATATCTACTTTAATATCTTTTTTTCCACTGAACTTAGTTTAAAAATTACTTTTTACCTAGTATAAAAACTTTTCCTTATGGAAACACACATATTATACACTCATTCTCTTCATGCTCGGTGTGTATGCATTCCAAACTTCTGAAAAAATAATAAATCCACATTGATTGCATGCTCCTGAGTGCAAGTTACTAGGTTGTTATAGTACACAACCCTAATTTCTATTCCCAATGAACTTAGACAACTTATAAGAGTATAAATAAGGTTTATGTGATGGAAAAGGGGGAATTGACCATTTTTGTACCTTTATTTTGGAGCATTATACTGAAAATTTAACCTTGGATTTTATGGTTCCCTTCTACACAAACCTTTGTTTATAAGGTTGACTTTCTTACTCAAATTTGATATGTAATCCCTTATTGGTTTTCCTTTTCACATATAATGAGGGAGTTGTAATTAAAGTTGAAGTCTATGAGTGGTCTAGGTTAGGAGGAACACAACCTTTGTTGATGAAGGCATTGGAAATATATCAAGTATTGCCCACACACACTAACACACGTGCACACACACACACACACACACATGAAGTGATCTCTTCTCTCCCAAAAGAAACAATGTTGTAATTCATTTAATTATTAATTACATGTTTTAGAAGAGAAATTAATTACTTCATATTAATTAATATTAGTTAGTTACAAGTGTTCTTGTTTTAATATCATTAATAATTTATATTGTAAATGGTTTGAGCAATGTCATGTGATGATTTTGTGCATATCTCTATAGAAGTTTGGAGCATGCAAGACTTTATCTATACAATTACAAATCCAACCAAGGGACCAACTAATTGGTGAAAGGTATTCTTCCCTGTCCATTATTTATATCTTTGGCATAATAACTTAATCTTAAAAGTTGAGTAATGAGTCTTCTTATTTTCTTTGTCATTAACTTGACCCTAATAAACTAGGGATCATTCTCTATCAACCACCCCGGACTTTCCCAAGAAAAAGTTTCTTTGTATTTTGTGTGTGTTTAAATTTTTTTTTTTTGGTGTGGGTATGGGTTATTTTATGTTTTGATTTTTTGTTATATATATATATATATATGCTAACTTTCATTTTAATGTTGTTTGTTAGTTCTTCAATGTATCTATGTGAATGAGAAGCACCATTAATGACACACTTAGCCATCCATAGTTACACTGAAAGAGGTGCTACTATTACATGACAATGCATTACATGACTTACAAAAAGAAAAAAATGGGATGGTGGTGTGTTTCTCTAGTAAAGTAGCAACACCTACTGTGTTATACCCTAATTATCCCATGTCCATCAATATGCACTTCTCATTCACTTAGTGTAGTTATCAAAGATGTGTGATACACATTATCATATGGGAGTATTGCAATAAGTGCTCCCATACATTTGTTAATGTACCAAAGAGCATAGTAAATTTATGCACATTTCATATATGACTATTTGATGCACTTCAAATGATAGTGAGTTTTGTTAATTGATGTGACCTGTGTACATGCTTAGAGTTAGCATGGATTGAATTCCAAGGTGACACTATTAAGAACTATTTAAAAGAAAAAGAAAGAAAATAGAAATGTAGGCTAATTTTAAATGTTTAGCTAGTGAAAACAACTATCAATATATGGTATCTATGTAGATCAAAACTATAGATTTATATGTTTGCCAAAATTCTAAAAATAAATCAAATATATTATGGAATAGAAGGAATAATGAAATATAACAATTCAATAACACAAGACAAAGAAGTGCTCATACTAGAATATAAAGCATTGGTGCTTGTATGTGTGTGGTGCATTATATACAATTTAAAATGAAAAGTTCAATGCGATATATCTTTTTAAACCCTACCATGGTGCCCCACGTATTATATTGAAGGTAAAATAAATATTATTTTATAAAATAACTTAAGCTACCTTAGTGCACATAGGAGGGTAATACATGGCTATGATGGTATCTTTCATATATAACATTGGCCAAATTTTTTGAAACCTTTACAACATACCATAGAACAATCTACATTAATATAACTCTATTTAACACATTGAAAATAATTTATTAAAAAAAATTGTTGATATTAACATGAATAAGCACTAACAAAAATATATTTAGTAAAACTTTTACCTAAATTTATTTATTAAAAATATAATATAAATAAACTAATTTTATTAAAACATTTTAAAATTAATATTTAATATTTTTTGAATAAATTATCTATTAAATTTGAAACAAAACATTATTTAAATCTAAATTGAAATTGTTGTAAACTTACATTTTAATAATAATTACGTTTTCACAATTATCAAATTTACCTTAATGTTAACTAAAGTATTTGATTTCAATTTTGTTAAAATTGGTGAAAAGTGCATATGTAAATAAATGACAGATACACAAAATGCTTTAGATAATTGTTATTATTATAATATACGGAATCGAATATACATGAGTTTGGATTGTATTAAAGTTCATTATTATTTTAAATTCTTAGTTGTAAATATAATTATATAGATAAATTAATGAAGAAGTAATAATTTAAAGGTTTAGGAAATAGATTTTGTATTTTTCCCCACTTAACTAAAATAAAAATTAGTCAATAGAGTAGCCAAACGTTTTGTTTTTTAATATTATTTTATAAGAGGTGCTTCCAATGACACTTCAACGTTATCCTTAAAGGGTTTTTGAGTTAATGAATATCTAAATTTAGTCTTTCCTTTGATTTATTATTATACAGGATTGAAAAATCTCACTACATAATTTCATAGCAAAAATTAACAATTTTTTCCAAAATTCAAATTTTATAAAAAATTACAACTCTTTACACCGTTAAAATCGATATCAAGTTCCTGCATGAATGAGAAAACAATATAGGGCATGGTTTTGGTAATATTTCTAAGTATTTAACAATGTAAATTGCTTCTGGACCTCAAAACCAGAGATGGGGAGAAACCAAGGAGTGAGCAATGGTGCCATACGCTGAGATCATATGCGCAGCACTGCAATTTCGAGTTTCAACACCCATACTTTCAAAGACACCATGAGGTTGAGCGTTTAATGTGTATTGCAATCTTTGGAGCTTGTGACTCAGCTCCATGGCCTCTGATCTCAACAGGGAATTCTCTTCTCTTATATGAGCATAATGCGCTGAAGTAATGTTGAGTTTCTTCAATATCTCCCCATTCTCTGCTCTCAAATGATCCACCTCAGCCCTCAGCTGGTCCACAAGATGTTGTTTCTAGAGCCTAGACCTCCTTGCAGACTCTCTGTTAGACAACATCCTTCTCTGCTTCCTCTCCTCTCTAACTTGTTGCTCCTCTGTTTTGTCAGAGGCTGAGTGGCCCCAAATGTGTGACATGGCCTCCCCATTGCGCCCAGGAGAATTCAATGAATCCTCTGTTGGGTACCCCTCGTTCACCGACACAGGCACTGATCTCTCAGTGGGCACTTCAGATATAGATCCAGGAGTATTCAGATTGGCAGAAAATGGCATATTTCCATATTGGGTATGCCCCATATCATATATTTCTCTGCTAAATTGTGCTGGACTGATTGGGATTACCGAGTTGTTGTAAAGGTCCATTTCATTTGAATGAGAAACAAGCATCTGATTTGACTGCAAGTCTGAGAAAAAGGGAAAACCAGGTACAAATGTTTCAGATCCTGGCTTGATAATCACTCCCTCTGCTCCAAAAATTGAAGAATCTGCCACGGTCACTGATTCTGACTCCATCACTGCTCCTTTGTTGCCTCTGATGAGTCAATTAGGATTGGAAATGACACCATATACCCTAATCACCAGGGAAGGTATCAAGATCTGAAATAATTGCAGAGAAAGTTTGGGAATTTTCAAGGAAGACAAAGTGAGTAATAGGCATCAACAATGATTAGAAAAGACTTGTGCCACAGACGCCAACAGAGAAAAGTTTGAAGAATCTCTGCAACAATGGTGGTATAATTCAAATAACAACCGATGCTCCTCGTCTGAGTAAATCCACTGAGCTTTAGTTTGATTCCAACTCCTTCGAAGCTCGTGGCCTTGTTATAACAGTGAACTCCTGTGAGGATATTGGCTTGACCTGTCACTGCAATCCCCACAGCAGCCGAAAAGATGACAACGTCTGTTACAGCATTGTCGTTGCCCATGAGGCTTATGCCCATGCCGCTGAATTTCTTCTCGTCGGGGCTTCCGCCGACGGTAATGCGCTGCCCCAGGAAGGAATTCTGGATGTATGTCTCATGTCCACCGTGAACCATGATGCCAGACGACTTGAAATGCGAGATATAGAAATTATCGATGTTCAAATTTTGAATTTGGGCTTGAATTTGGGTGGGGCGGGTTCACAAGTTCAAATTTCGAATTTGAATTTGCTCGGGTAGTGGATAATGAAGAAACAAAATAGGCTTCCCATGTATTTAAGAAGTACGCTGCACGGTGATTCCAAAATTTGAAATTGAAATGAGAAGGAAATGGGAGGGAGTACGCCACTTGGGGTTTTCAAATTTTGAAATTTAAATGAGAGGGAAGTGGGAGATGATAAATGATAGCCAGAACGCATGACGCCATGGTATGATGGGCATGTCATATATGGGCACGAGTAAGATATGTATGATGCACATGAGCATGCCTCTGCATTTCAATGACCATCCATACAAACAGCCAGATGGATGATCATATCATGAACGACAACGCCTATACACATTCTCCTATTAATCAGAAACTGTTAGCCGGGAAATGATGCACACGGGTTGACAGCCAGAGCCGATGTCAGAACCCGTGTCCCAAGACTGTCCTTAGAGTCTCTTAATGGGGCTATAAAGGTGGAAATAGGAGACTTTCTCTCCTGTATCTAAGAAATATTCCTTGCGCGTTATTATGGCATTAGTAGCCCATTTTGACTTCGAGTTGCAACAAATGGATGTGAAAATGACATTTCTCAATGGAGATCTAGAGCAGGAGGTTTACATGAAACAACCTGAAGGATTCCCCTCTAGAGATGGTGAGCAATTGGTTTGCAAGCTCAAGAAATCCTTATACGGTTTAAAACAAGCATCCCGCCAATGGTATTTGAAATTCCGTAATGTATTTTCTTCTTTTAGTTTTGTAGAAAATATTATGGATCAATGTATATACCTGAAAGTTAGTGGGAGTAAAATTTGTTTTCTTGTTTTATATGTGGATGACATTTTGCTAGCAACCAATGATAAGGGTTTCATGCATGAGGTGAAACAATTCCTCTCTAAAAATTTCGATATGAAGGATATGGGTGAGGCATCTTATGTCATTGGCATTAAGAACCATAGAGATAGGTTTCGAGGCATCTTGGGTTTGTCACAGGAAACCTATATTAGTAAAATTTTAGAGAGATTTCGGATGAAGGATTGTTCACCAAGTGTAGCTCCCATTGTGAAGCATGATAGGTTCAATTTGAACCAATGCTCGAAGAACGATTTTGAAAGGGAACAAATGAAGAACATTCCATATGCTTCTGCTGTTGGAAGCCTAATGTATGCTCAGGTCTGCACAAGACCTGACATTGTGTTTGTTGTGGGAATGTTGGGACGATATCAGAGTGATCAAGGTTTAGACCACTGGAGAGCTGCAAAGAAAGTAATGAGGTACCTTCAAGGAACCAAAAACTAAATGCTTATGTATAGACGGACGGACAATTTGGAAGTAATTGGCTACTCAAATTCTGACTTTGCTGGATGTGTTGATTCATGCAAATCAACATCAGGATACATTTTTATGATGGCCAGTGGAGCTGTATCATGGAGGAGTGGCAAGCAAACCTTGATTGCCACTTCCACTACGGAAGTCGAGTTCGTCTCCTGTTTTGAGGCTACTTTACATGGTGTATGGCTTAAGAGTTTCATTTCTGGGCTTAGAATTATGGATTCTATCTGTAAGCCATTGAGAATGTCTTGCGATAATTCAGCTGCTGTTTTTATGGCTAAAAACAACAAAAGTGGGAGTCGAAATAAACACATCGAAATTAAGTATTTAGCTATAAGGGAACGTGTTAAAGAAAAGAAAGTGGTCATTGAGCACATCAGCACTGAGTTGATGATCGATGATCCTTTGACTAAGGGCATGCCACCGTTTAAATTCAAGGATCATGTAATGAATATGGGACTTGGTTCCATTATGTAGTTTCTCATCGTATGGACAATGTTATTTTAATGAAATTCTTAATTATTCTGATGTTTTTCTCATATTTATGTGCACCTTAATTTGATTTGAGAAAATTCATCTGTGTAGGACCAAGAATAAACATAAGGTTTATTCATTAAGAAATTGTTGCCACATAAATTTTAATAGAAATAAATACATAATAATACATGGAAGATAATACTCGTCATTAGAGGACTTATCGCCATGATTCATGTATCTATTACGTAATACAGATTATCTATGGGTTGTAAGATGAGACATTAATATTGGAAGTATGGACCAAGTGGGAGAATTTTAAGCTCCCTCTCCCAACGGTTGCCGATTTCTGGAAACCAACTGCAGTAATTTTTGGAAACCAAATGCAGTTATTTCCTTAAATTACGGAAATCAATTGCAGTTAAATTAATTTCTTGTTGGGAGCTCCTGGAGTGGTCCATCACTGCCTTTGCAGTTCTCTACCATGATCTGTGGAACACTTGACACATAGCGAACAGAAGCTTGATGGAAGCTTGGCTATAAATACTTATGTTTGGTCCCCAAGCTCACTAACTCAATCCCCTTCAGCTTTACACCATCAAGTTAGAGTGAGCAGAGTTTGGAAGTGCCGCACGGATGAGAGATTTTCGGTCACTTGTTTTTTATTGTGCATCTCATTTCACCTCGGTGCCTCTGGTTATTTTCGTGCTCCTATAGAAAACAACGCACCCTCCCTTATTGTTCATTCTGATCTAATTGTTCAATGGGTCATTTGAGTGTTGAGTGGTTTATTTGAGTGATTGAGGGACCGTAGCGGAAGCGTAACGGATAGTCTGCCTCAAGGCTTCTCGAGATGCTGTAGACACTGAGAAGAAAGTTCCAAAGTGACTGTGTGCGAAATAATGATAAGAAAAGAGAAGAAGCTTACGGTCATATTCAAGGTTTTACCGCTGATTTACAAACTTTGGAGTCTAGACATCTAATTCTTTGTGTATTTTGATTCTTTTGTTCCGAAGCATCAATGGCTAGAGGTATGTTTCTTGGGCATCAAGTTTTTTACGATTCTTTACAATTCTTTTAGGTATTCATTCCACATTAAAGAATCGTTGTTCAACTATCAGTGAGATGACCATATATATATTATATATACCATGGTGGAGACAACTGCAGAAACAGAGTTTAGTAATTCATGATAAGGTGCACACCCCACTGCTACTACACGCCTACCTGCTTGGTCCAATATGCCTAAGTCCATGCAGTCCAAGGTCAACGCAGTCCCACGGATGTGTAGATGTTTTACAACTGCTCATCTCGATGTTTGAACTGGTCAAAAATATTTTTTTAAAACGTTGGAGTTTTGCATTTTAAACATATTGAGTCAACACAATATGTGAGTGTAAGTTTGTTGGAATTGACCACTCTAACAAATGCTACTTTGTGAAGAAAAAAAAACTCCAAGATAAATATTGAACTAGATGAATGACTTTTGACCTGTGCTAAGGAGGGATATGGTGACTTGTCTATGTCTAAATGAAAATTGATAGTTTGATGATTATTGATTTTGTAGTTGTGAAATGTCTTTATCAAATGGTTTCCTGTTTCTTTCAATTCTGGTTATAAAAAGGGTTGGTGGTTCTTAAATTGGAAGCCCCAGTATCCGAAACATCAATTCTTGTGTGTTAGTAAGGTCAAGTTGTTTGATCAAATTTTGAACACATTCAATATCCATACCTCCATCCTAGCAACTGATGGATAGCCGAAAGCGAAATATGTGACATATGGTGGTTGGTCCATAGGATGATTCATTACTTAACAACACTTATCGCGAAAGCCTCCACGAGCCAAGTTGTCATATTGTTGATCTTGCAAAGTTCATCAAAGATGGTCAGAGGAAGTTACATTTTAAATGGAGGTTAAGAGACAACTCGAAGATGTGGTAGTGAAAGAGTGGTGTTTGCAAGATTCCATAGTGGATGTGAGTGCTGATGAAGACTATTCAGACATATATTATATTTGTTGTTGTAATATGTGATTTTAATATTTACCATGTAAGAATTCAGGGAAGGTGTTGGAAGTAATGTTTCCATGTCATGTATAGTTGTGATTAGGAGTTACGAGGAGTCAGTCTCGAAGTTGTTGTTTCCAATGTATGCCTTGTAATCATGATTTAGATGTGTCAAAATCAGTAATTTATGTCTTATATATTTGTACCTGGGGTGATCAATAAAATTATCAAGTGTGTTCGGTGTTGTGTGTGCAATCTCTCTCGCTCCCTCTCATTTTTTTTATCACTAATACATGCAAAATGTTCTAAAACATAATTTGACTGTATAAGGTTCCACTTCATCAAAAGAACTCAGTGAAATAGTAACATAGAAAGAGGTTCGATGAATTACATGTTTATTATTCATAAACAATAAATAAATAAATAAAATTGTAAGCATCGCAGGACTACATCATCAACATGCCCAATATATCACCTCGACAATCTATCCAAGACCTCGTGAACATAAACAATGAATATTTCAATTAAAATACTTTATAGAATTTTTGTTTCTAAAATTTATTGTGTAATTTGAATTTTTTTATTTCTTGCTCTTTGTCATTAGATTGTTATTTTAAATTTAGATGGTGTATTATGATTTTGATATTTATATCATTGATTTTTATAGTTTAAAAGAAATATAATTTAAATATTTTATGTTTTTGTTTTTTAAATATGGTTTTTCATAGATTTTGTTTAAAATATAGTGAAATATTTTTGAAATACTAAATTTGAGTTGTTAAATCTATTCAAATCAAATATTTTAGAAAAAGATTTTCAAAGTTTTAAATTCATTTATACATTTTAAATAACAAATATGTGCTAGACTACACTTCACTCCCTTATAAAGTCATTTTGATATAGTGATTAATAAATTTATTGTTAGTATTTTATTCATTTTAATAGAGTGATTAGTAAATTTATTTTTGGTATTTTATTAGCCCAAGATTTAGGTATCTCATGGTATTCTATATAATATAATATAGGCATCTCATGGTATTGTAAGATATCTTTTGGTCAAAAATAATAAATCTATGCCAACTTGATTTTTAAATTTATGGTTGCCATAATAATCATTATATTTTTGTTACTATACATTTTATTATCCTTTGATTTTGTTTTTCACATTTCATATCCTTTGATTGTGTTTTTCACATTTTTCTAATAAAATGATAATCTTACTCCCAAAAAAATCACATCATCCCATTAAAAAAAAAACATAAAACATTTAAACTTTACCATCTAAACAAATTAATACTATCACCTCATATCCATTCTATAAATTTCTTAACTCTATAATCCAACCCACTTCCTTTATCTTCTATTTGTATTATATTTTTAAACTTGTGTGAATCCAAATAATCAATACTTGTATCCATTCTTTAAATTTGTTCAAGTCTATAATCCAACTCACCTTATATCCATTTTTTTAAAGTTGGTTGCTTCTGGATTATAGAGGATACAAAAGTAAGTTGGCTCCTCAGGCCAAAACTGCTTTTAATTCAGTGCCCCTTTCTTCTGGAATACTCTTTTAGTTTATCCACTCCTTTCCCACATTAACTTAGTTGGCATTTGACTTTCTGTCCTTCGTTGAGCTTGACTTTCCAAACGAGACTACAACTTGGAACTTCCATAACAGAGGGACATGTCATAGTCTTGAAGTGTGCTGATCCCTGTGAATGACTATATCTCACTAATTTGTTGCTTTGTGGAGTGGTTTTCTTATACTGGTGGCGCCTTCTTTTTCGGGAAGAATGGTCTTGCGCTAGTCGTTTCTCCACCTCTTCAATTTTGATGTTTATACTTAGACTGGTTTGGATCCTCAAATTCAACACCAGTTTGATGCGTCTATAGTGACCACGAGTCCTTAAATCCAACCCAACGAACCTGTCGAGTTCAACTATTTCTCTCATGATATTGGTACTATGAAAATATTGAAAGGGTGGGGACGAAGGATTCTGCGATGGAGATTTCAGTCAACAATCCACCACTTCACTTAAAACAAGTCCCAAAAATAATAATGGACTAGTTTTGTTTTTTTTACCCACTCAAAAAACGTTGGTATATTGTGTTTAAAATGATGTTTTGATAATCTAAACCCAATTAACAAATGATTTTTGTAAGAAGAAAAAAACTACTAGTTATATTAAAAAGATATTAGTACATATAGCTCGATCATCGGCGTTTACTTGTTATCAGCAGAAATTTCATCCGAAATCTCCTTTACAAAATGTGCATTATCCACGAAAGCTATAGAAAGGAAGTTATAAAAATTTAAAAGTGAAACATTTCTTTAGAAATAAGGCCAGATATTCAACTCATGATAAAATGGGAGAAAATATTGTCACAAAATATTATAAAACAACCTGAAAGAGTCCAAATAGGTGCCACTATAGAATCTGGCTGGCCTAAGAGAACAAAAGGAATCTTTCAGACCAATCACGCCAGAGCTTAGTGAGCAATGAATGCATTGAACCCAGACAAAGGCGGGAATAAAGCACCTGTAGAAGAAGATCTTGCGCAGGCACAGTATCGAAACCAGGTAAGGGCTAAATGATGCATTTCTCCCACAGGGGGGATTGTTTGCGGTGTCGAATACCCAACCCAGGTTCAATTCCACGATGTGCTGCTTACTGTGATGGGCGTCCAAATCGCAGACGACGTCGTGTGGTCCACCAGTGCAGAGATTATCAGGAAACAAGCCTCTCCAGTCGATATCAGAATTGATGGCTTCCAGAACCTTGTAGACCGCTTCTTGCTCTCTGCTATCCAGCGCTGGCTCTGGCATGTAATCATCTCCATTCCCCAAAACTTACAGAAGCAACAGAAGCACGGGGATCGCCATTGTAATTCAAAAATCTCTAAAAGTGAAAGTATTTCGGACTGGATATTGCAACTGTAAATTACATAATGGATTACAACAGGTTGCTGATATATATGTTGGTTTTTCATAGCGATTTCAAATTTGAATTTTATTCGCCCGCACACAACCTCATGTATGCCATAACCTCCAAATGCATGGCATGCGATTTTAAATTTGAATTTTATTCGCCCGCGCACAACCTCATGTATGCTCCATGCCATAACCTCCAAACGCATGGCGCACTGTCAACGCAATTACGGTGGATCTATTATGCGCATGGTGGATCATGTGGTATCGACATAATCATGTGTATGGTGGATCATGTGGCATCGACATAAGCCATGGTTGATGAACGCGGAATTGGAATTCGTTAGCCGAAGAAATGATGCACACGGGCTGACAACCAAAGCCGATGTCAGAACCCGTTTCCCAACACTGTCCTTAAGGTCTCTTAAGGGTGCATTTATAATGCTATAGAGGTGGAAATAGGAGTTTCCCCTCTTGAGGAGGTAAATTCAATTCTTCTGACACCTGTACCTTAGTTGAACTCCACATGAGATGCTATAAAATATCATGTGTGAATTGTATGATTCTTAATAACTTCATTCCACCATCAAAGGTACTTGGCACTCAAACACATTGTCATTTTTGTTGCTGCAACTACATTATTCTCAACCATATGTGCTTCATCCAAACATAATCACCACCAACGTATCCTTGTCAAAGGTGTTGGAACAACTGGGTACCCTTTTCGTAATCTCATTGATCGCTGATCACCATAATATCTATTAGAGTCATGTGAAAGATCAAATTTCAGTATACCATATGTTGTTAAAACAATGTATGAATCTTCCAGTTCATTTAGACCGGTTCCCATAGTGTTCTAAAGTGGATTCAATTGAAATATCTTTAACAAATCGATACACTGTAACCTTTAAAGATCCCCCTTTTAGTATGCCAGGCAATTTCACTTTGCCATTGTTGCAATATTGGTGTTGGAAAAACAATAAGAGTTGCACAAGAAACCAGTTCATAGTCTTAAATTTGAATCAACTCTGAGGAATTATGACAAAAAAAGTGTTTCTCAGTCTTGATAATAGCAGCGTTGCCTTCCATTACTAAAATTTTCCTGCATCCTCTACCTCCGCTGTACATACATGGTCTCGAGAGTGATGTATATAATTTTCACAAAGTCATACAAAACATCTCCTAGAATGAGGTAAATGCACACAAAATCCTTGTAGATTTTTTTTTAAAAGATTTTTAATATTCTAGTTGTGCCAGATTGAGCTACAAAAGTTCTTATGTTCCACACAAAACAATCATGTTCCTCCTATCAATATCACACTATTTGAATAAGCACTTTTAGCATGGTTGTCCATCCTATTGTTGCATCAATTGCATGATCACTACAAATGCATTAACTCTGAGAATGGCTTCTCAATGTTTCTCCATGCTAAGAATTAATTCTTAGTCAAATTGTGAACAAAAGTAATTCCTCTATTAAATTTATCTTATACAACCGATATGGTTCTCCATTTATATTTTTTAAACCACACAGGGCTCGAGGTGTACATCAACATGGCTCTTTGTGTTTTGGTTTGATAACAATATTCTCGGGACATTTTTTTATCATTTCATGGCTTGAGAGGAACTTCAGGTTTGGCTTGATTTTAGTGACCCAAAAAATCCAATAACTCTCTGTGCATCGTGGACCTCGCAACCTCATTCCATGTTTTTGTCAATGCCATTAACCATCTACACCAAATTCACTATGTGAATTTCCCAGGCCGCCCAAGCTTTGCTAACTCCAATTATGGCCATATCCAATTTTGTCATAACTACCAAGTGTGACACGATCATCACCAAAGTTGTTGACTAGTTCAAGCTCTGTTAACCACAAGTGTAGTGCAATGCTACATATGGCACACCTGCCAAATATGGAGAACATTTGTAAAAGCTACCGACTCACCCATGCCTTCAAAACATACACCCACATTGCTTTTCATATAGCCAAAAGTGCTTACACTTGGAACAATTTTTCATTGTATTTTGTTGTGACATGCCCTTGGTCATAAAACATGCGAAATTGTTGCAAAACTAAGACTTGGGTGTGCCTTTCATCATTTGGTGAAACCATTAAATGTCGGCCAAAAACTCTGTCTATTGGCTCTATTATCCTGTCCAAAAATCCCAGTGCACCTTTATCTTCCTCTGGGGTAAGCGTTCCACACTTACGTGTCTAGTGGATTTTCCCTGTGCCTCTTCTAATTTTATCTTTGCACTACCGCAACCACCACTGCATTTCCTCCGTGTCTCGACACCTAGTCAACCTAGAGAACACTCTTTTTTCTCCTGTTATGAAGCCTCCAAGATGTCATTATGCTAACGTCACTAATGCTACGTGGTTCCATCTGAGTGGTGACATGTGTCAATCATATTTGGCCCACTACGCACCCAAAAATGTTGAATATATCTTCCAAGTGTCCCTCGTGTACATCATGATGATTTCATCACTGGCCAATAAAATACTTGTTGAAATATGGCAACAAGAATATTCCAATTTAATTTGTCCTTGAATTAAATTGTGAATTAAAATTGAATTTAGTCTTAACAGCTACTTGGAAATAATTAATTAATTAATTTTAAATTAATTAGTTGGAGAAATTCAAGTTAGAAGTCTTTCTGAAGTCATGCAAGAGTTATCCCTTAATTAAGGAGATAAGATTGAGTTATATTTGAGTTGTAATTAGTTAACTCAGTTTACTGAGTTAAGTCCAGGTAAATTAGTTCTAAATTGATTGAGGAACTAATAGTGAGTTAATAGTCAGTAGATGCATTAATGCACTCAACTAGTGCTACTCCAGTTAACTGAATATTCCCTCATCAGAAACCCATGCATGTTTATTCTGAGAAAGACCCAGTTGAGATTAATGTTCAAGGACAATGTACTATCAGTTGCATGTGCTTTCTCATGGAGAAAACTCATGCATGCAGTCAAGGATTCATCCTTGAGAATTGCATAGTTTTGAAGGCTTGGTTTTCCACTTGGTAATAGGAAAATCATCCACAAGGAACAACACAAAGAAATAGGAGCTTGGAGGGCAGAGAGGAAGGCATGAG
The DNA here is from genome assembly GCA_031772625.1 of Pinus tabuliformis. Taxonomy (NCBI): domain Eukaryota; kingdom Viridiplantae; phylum Streptophyta; class Pinopsida; order Pinales; family Pinaceae; genus Pinus; species Pinus tabuliformis. Next base: position 388,578,705 of record CM062816.1, on the reverse strand, counting down.
AGAAGCCAAGATTTCCTGTGAGCATCTATGAGGATTGTACTGAGAGTTGGCTAGCTGTGAGACCTAAGGCTTTGTATAATTCCTATGTATTTCCACCATGTATGATAATACAATAGAGTGGGGTTTTTAGCTGAGGCTTTCCCCAAAATATTTTCTTGTGTATTGTGCCATTGATTCTTCTTCTTCTAGTTATATTGTTCAGCTCGATCTTTAAGCTTCCACAAATTGATAGTAGAAGTAGGTTATAATATTCTGCTTTGATTTATATTGCATTATCGAGTTAACCTATCACAAATTTTCTACATGGTATCGGAGTTGTGAACAATATACTGAGAAGAGAACTCGAAGTTTGAAGTTCGAGGTTGCAGGTGCAAATTGAATTCATATCATACTTCAAGGTTGGCAAATGGCATTCTATGGCTTGAGACTCAAGTATGCCTTGGAAGGTAGCTCGAATTACATAGCATGGAAGGATAGAATGGAGGCTGTATTAGAAGACAATGGCTTGAAGGAATTCATTGATCAAGAAATCCCAAAGCCAACTTCAACTAATGCACAAGAGTTGGTTGAGTGGAAGAAGTGTGTGGCGAAGGCGAGACGGATCATCCTTGAGGGATTTTGAGACCATATTGTTTCGAATCTCCATGGGAAGGATACTCCATTTTCAATGTGGAAGACATTGAAGGACCTCTACTAGAACAGTAGTGACCAGAGGAAATTGGCGCTCAAGGATAAGCTTCGAAGAATCAAGATGGAGAAGGGCGATACTATTTCCACATATCTGAACAAGATCATCACCTGTAGAGATGAGCTTGGCAGTGTGGGAATAACTACTACCAATGATGATATGGTGAGCCTCGCTCTCCTTGGCCTTCGAAAGAGTTGGAATAGCTACCAGGACTTTGTGAATGGAAGGGAGAAACTGTCAAATTGGGAACGACTGTGGTCGGATCTTATGCAGGAGGAGATCAAGAGGAGCACATGAGATTGTTCTTCATCCAAGAATGATGATGAAGAAAATTTGGCCTTAGCAAGTAAGGCAAGGAAAGGGGAGGGGAAGGCTTCCCATTTCAAATTGAATTCTTCTCATGGAGGGAAGAAGGGTGACATGTCTAAAACAAGATGCTTTAATTGTCACAAGACGGGACATTATGCGACTAATTGCCCATTGAAAAAGTCCAAGAAGGGATCGCCAGAAGGATTGGAAGGTGAGGCATTAGCCTCTCAGTTCAAAATGTAATTTACCCTCATCACATGCATGGTGTCATCGATGATGGGTTGTGTCTGGTATCTTGATAGTGGAGCCTCATTCCACATGATCGATGATAAAAATTTATTTAGTGCCTTCGAGGAGAAAGACCTCAAGATGCGCATAGAGATGGGTGACGATGGAAGGTATAGTGTTTCAGGAGTGGGCATGGTTGCTTTTTTCAGAGGGAGCATGGAGCTCCTCTCACCTTGACAGATGTGATGTATGTGCCTGGACTGAAGAAGAACTTCGTATCGGTTGCGATGTTGGAGGACAAAGGCTATGATGTTGTCTTCAATAAAGGAAAGGCGTTCCTAAGACACATAGCCATGGGTCAGGCCAAGAGGATAGGGATTTGGGTGAAGAATATCTATAAACTAGAGGTAGATGATTGTGCAACATTGAGTACGAAAGTAGAATTGGTGCAAAGCCAAGACATTGGTGAGTTGTGGCACAGGAAGTTGGGCCATTTGCATCATGGGGCTTTGAAGATAATGCAGTAGATATCTACAAGACTTCCCAAAGGTAAACTTGAGCAATTTGACACATGCAAAGGTTGTACGTTGGGAAAGTGCACTAAGTCTTCCTTTCATGATCGAGACAGTCGAGCAGAGGCTATCTTAGAGCAAGTTCATACTGATTTGTGTGGACCATTCTCGACAGCATCCACAACGAAGAAAAGGTGTTATGTGATTTTCATTGATGAATATTCTCGTAAATGCTGGATTTATTTCATGCAGAAGATGGACCAAACCTTCACAAAGTTTTGTGAGTTCAAAGCTTTGGTCGAGAAAGAGTCAGGGAAGAAGACAACAGTGGAGAATATGTCTCTCAAGAGTTTAAGGACTTCTGTGCAGTGGAAGGAATTAAACGAGAGTTGATGACACCTCATAACCCACAGCAGAATGGGGTGGCTGAGAGGAAGAATAGAACTATTGTAGGGGAAGCACGGGAAATGCTGCATGACCAAGTCCTACCACTTCACTTATGGGCTGAGGCATTCAACACAGTGGTCTATTTGCGGAATAGAAGCCCACATCACATACTTGGGATGAAGACACCAGAGGAAAATTTCTCCCGTAAGAGACCAGATGTGGGTCACTTCAAGATGTTTGGCTCATCGATATATTTCCATGTGACAAAGGATGCATGTAAGAAGCTTGAGCCGACAACAGATTTGGGGATATTTGTGGGTTACACTGATACACCTCACAACTATCGGGTGTACTTGCCTACTAGTTGGAGGACAATGGTTTGTAGAGATCTCAATTTTGATGAGCAGAAGGCCATGCGAGTTTCCCTTGAGAGGGAGCTCCAACTACAGGCTATGGAGGAACTATTGGTTCCTAAGGAGGAGGAGCCTCAGGCTGATGCGGAGCAACCGCATGTAGAGGTTCCAGGAGTGGAGATATCCACACAAGCAGAGTCTTCTAGAGATGGACGGAAGCGCACAGGAGAAGCTGACAGATTGTTGGAGGATGTGAGAGAGAATGTGGGAGCACCATCTTCTTAGCGTAGACAGAGGAGGTCACTTGAGAGGTACACTGGATACATGGCCCTTGCTGGGGAATGTGTTGAGACCGAGCCATCTTCCTTTGAGGAAGCAGTGCAGTAGCCAATTTGGGTTGATGCTATGGTGGAGGAGTATGACTCCATAGTTCATAACAGTGTTTTGGACATGGTTACGAGACCGAAGTAAGTTAGTTGTGAGCTCTAGTTGGCTTTACAAGGTAAAGCAAGATGTTGATAGTAGTGTGGAGAAGCATAAGACAAGATTTGTTGCCTGTGGCTTTTCACAGATCATGTTGCTACAGTATATTTCAACAGAGGAGCAAGATGCTGACATTTTGACAAAGGCATTGTCAAAGTGTAAATTCGAGTTCCATAGAGGCAGGATCATGGTGGCAGATAATCCTTTTCTTGTTGAGAGGGAGTGTTGAAAAATGGCAACAAGAATATTCCAATTTAATTTGTCCTTGAATTAAATTGTGAATTAAAATCGAATTTAGTCTTAACAGCTACTTGGAAATAATTAATTAATTTATTTTAAATTAATTAGTTGGAGAAATTCAAGTTAGAAGTCTTTCTGAAGTCATGCAAGAGTTATCCCTTAAATTAAGGAGATAAGATTGAGTTATATTTGAGTTGTAATTAGTTAACTCAATTTACTGAGTTAAGTCCAGTTAAATTAGTTCCAAACTGTTTGGGGAACTAATAGTGAGTTAATAGTCAGTTGATGCATTAATGTAGTCAACTAGTGCTACTCCAGTTAACTGAAGATTCCCTCATCAAAAACTCATGCATGTCTATTCTGAGAAAGACCCAGTTGAGATTAATGTTCAAGGACAGTGTACTATCAGTTGCATGTTTTTTCTCATGGAAAAAACTCATGCATGCAACCAAGGATTCATCCCTGAGGATTGCGTAGTTTTGAAGGCTTGGTTTTCCACTTGGTAATAGGAAAATCATCCACAAGGAACAATGCAAGGAAATAGGAGCTTGGAGGGCAGAGATGAAGGTAGGAGAGAAGCCAAGATTGCCTATGAGAATCTGTGAGGATTGTACTGAGAGCTAGCTAGTTGTGAGAGATAAGGCTTTGTATAATTCCTATGTGTTTCCACCATGTATGATAATACAATAGAGTGGGATTTTTAGCTGAGGCTTTCCCCAAAATATTTTCATGTGTATTGTGCCATTGATTCTTTTTATTTTGGTTATATTGTTCAGCTCGATCTTTAAGCTTCCGCAAATTGATAGTAGAAGTAGGTTATAGTATTATGCTTTGATTTATATTACATTATCGGGTTAACCTATCACAAATTTTCTACAATACTTCCACATGTCCTCCCTGAGGGGAGAGAGAATGGAGTTCTAGCCTTTGTATTTTGTGTTAATTTCCTATATAAATATAAAGGGTCCATGCTCCATTACTGTGTTTCCGCCACATTTCTTGGTTGTTTACCATTCCTTCACGCTCACCTTTTGCATGCACTATGTTTCTTCTAGGGTAGTCATCCTAAGTTGTCGTCATCCCTGGCTTCAACTCTTGTGCACCATTTGAACCTTCCAGGAAAACTCTATTGGGATGATGTGGCACAGGGGACCACCTCCTTCATACTTCCTCCAATCAATGCTCTTGCCGCTTGCTTTGATATTATATGGGTTATCCCCCTTAGTCTTGGCTTACACCATCCTTGTTGTTCCCTTTTTACGTGCCTTTGGAATCATCCCAGGTAAACTCTACTAGGATGTGTTGTGCAATGGGCTCCACTGCTAGCCAATGGGAATTCGCTTTTCTACTCAATAATGTCCACGTTTTCCCAACCCTTTTTTAACAACTCTACTACCTACTTTTCTTCGTTTGGCAATGCTACCAAACTAAACTGCTACTTTTTCCATATGCCACATTAAGAGGTACTACTTTGACTTTGGGGGCACTGACTTTTGATTAGGAATAACTCCTAAATCAGGACGCTATTTGCAGACTTCAATATACTGTTGGAAATATCTTTATGGGCACTATCGAACTATACCACTTCCAGGAGTATCTAAGTTGATCTCATGAGGTAGAACCTCCTTTAACTATTAGAACTTCTCCTAAGCTCAACACACCATGCACATCAATGTTGGCCCAATTGTCATCATTGATAGCCTGGTTGACATCAATGCTAGCCTGGTTGACATCAATGCCAACATAATGGATGCCACCAACCATCCTAACAATGCCAACTGTCCAACAGGTGGATCCCATGTTGTATAGGAAGTTGATCAGGTTGTTGATGTATCTAGTTAATACTAGATCAAATATATGATTTATAATGAATATTCTCAACTATTTTATAGTGGAGTTGAGGAGGGTTTATTAGGTGACAATGAAGTATGTGTTCAGGTATTTCCATGGCACAATGGAATTTGGACTGAGATATATTAGTTTTGGTCAAGTTATGTTAAAGGCTATACAAATTCAGATTGGGACGAGAGTGTAGTGGACATGAAGAGTACATCTGGATGTTATTTTAGCTTAGGGTCAATACTAATATCATGGTTTCGTAGGAAGCAACACCCAGTGGCACTTAGCTTAGAGTTTAAGCACATGGAAGTGAATCTAGTGATTTTTGAGGCCATATGGGTTCACAATATGCTCTTGGGATTGTTTGTTCTTGAGATGGTGCCTACGGTGATCCACTGTGATAACCAAAACTACATCAAGATTTTGATGAATCTAGTGTTTCATGACAATTCCAAGCACAAATATCAAATACCACTTCATTAGATATAGGGTCCAAAGATATGTTGTGAGATTATAGTACATTTCCACATGGGAGAAGGCTTCAAATATTCTCACCATGCCCCTAGTGAATGGGAAGTTCATGTTCTATAGGGAAAAGCCGGGGGTGGTGGAGAATCTCTTCCTTGTTACGAGGGAGTGTTGATTTTGTATCTTTGTAAGGTTTTCTGCATAGGTTGGTGTCTTGCATGTAGGAGAAGAATTCCTCTTTTAGTTGTTGTTCGAGAGGAGAAACTAATATGATCTTCGGCTAATGTTTTTCTAATGATACATAATTAAGTATTTAAATGAATTATATCTAATTTCCACCATTGATCAAAGAAAGCTAATATTTAATATTATCCCTCAATCACTTTGGATGTTAGGGATTTGGCATATGGAAAATTCTAAAAGAAGACCAAGGGAGAGGATGATGAAAAAAGACAAGTGTGAGAGAAATCTAGAAAGAAATTTTCTAAATAATTTAGAAGAGTGATATTAAAAAAAATTGTGTGAGATTCACATGGTTGAGGAAGAAGGAAAAATATAGTAGGAGAATTTCTATAGTTAAATAAATTTGTAGGGACCCTCATGAATGAGACAACCAATGATCTTTTTGTGGATGCATAGGGGTTTGAGGAGCACGAGTGGTTTTCTAATTTTCCCGGAAACAATTATCTTGGGTTTTGCTATAATTTCCTTGTAAATTCCAAGGACCAATTTCCCTAGTTAGGGAGCCTATGATTTCTCTGAGAAATTAAATGATAAGAAGTTGGATGGTTAATCTCTATTGCGGTCTTGTTTGACTTTTCCAAGTTATTTTTTGAAATGTTTTCCACTACTATTTTCTAATTTAAAGTGCTAGGGAATTTTTGCTTGTAGTTTTCAGATTTTATTTACTGTCGAAAGAGAAATCATCTACTGGGTAAAATAATTTATGAGGGAAAAATAATTGCATGAGACATTAAATTTGAAACTAGCACTTGGAAAATTAACAAAAGGTTATTTTCCGAATTTTGGATCATCTAGTTTTTTGGATCCAAGTTTTTAATCAAGTACCTTATTAAGTTTTTCCTGATTTTTGAGCCTTCCACCCCTTAACAAAGCTCGATTCCCACTATTAGTCACTTAATAGATCTTGATGTCTAGTATACAACACATGACTTCAATATCTCCATCTCCAAGTTATATTGTACACATGTTCCACCATCTCGCATCCCAATTTTTATTTAGAAGGTTTTTGCAAACTTTTTTGGTTATCAAGAATTTTGGAAATTTTCCTCCTTTTGTCCCTTTTCTTTTTACTACTCAATCACAACCCTTTATTTGTCCCATGTAACTAGATGTTGGGGCTTAACATTCCAATCCCCAAATTTTCAAAAACAATAATAAATATAGAGGTTAATTGTGACTATCATAAAGAATGTAAGCTGAACATGGTTCAAGGATTAACAATTATAGTTAGACCTTATATACATAATCAAAACATTATTTCATCTCAATAAATATGTATAGATATACTCTCTATTTCTCATTTAAAAAAATACATTTTCTAGAACTTGAAATTGAAGAATTCAATGAATTTCATCACTAAAACAAGTAATTTCTATAAAGAGTTTCTAAATATATCATAGGGAAAGAAAAATAGAGATTGATGACAAGTACCAACAATGAAAATACCCATTTATACAAGAATCTTAATGCTAGATAAGAGAAGAAGCTACAGAGTGATGTAATACGCATTTCTCTTAACAACATGCAATAAATAAATAGGTTTAATAAGTCAAATTATAACAAAGAAATTTCTTTATTTATTCACCCATAACATATTCAAAATTGATAACCATAAAAGTACAATGAATTAACAAAGATAAAAATAAAAACTTATATGAATACGATAAGTATGATAGGAAACAACTAGTATACAAAGAAATTTCCACCCAACTTTAGGCAATTCTACTGTATAAATCCACCCACTATCTAGGCCAAGGTGGGATAGGAACAATGGCTCTAAGTCCAAACCATAGGAGAGTGAACCAAGACAACTTCCACTATTAAATTTTTCAAAGGAAAAACTAGATAAATACACCCATATTATCTACCTCTCACCACATAATAGGATTTCCTTCTCTACTTCTCAATCCCTCAGATGTCTCTTCTTCTTGTTCTTTTTTAGTGTAACTAATGTCACAAATTTTCTTGTAGATTTTCTTGGTTTTCTAGCTTTTCAACAAATATCTCTATTTATTTCCATGGCAGATGTAGTCTATATGTTCATGGTATTTCATTTTTTTCTCTTCTTTTCTCTAGAACTCTCTTTCTCTTCCCTCTTTCCCAGTCTCTTATCTCCTATTTGAATTCCCCCCACTACTTCTTCTTGTTCCGTGAATGTAGGGAGTACACCTTGCTAAAGTATTGGAGTGGTCATAACTCTAGGAACTAGTTTTCTCACTACTCATAATTTTAATAAGGTGAATATGATAAAGTAGAATAGATAGAGGATAATAGATAAATCCCATGGCCCCCCTTACCTTTCGCCACTTGTGGTATCATAACCCTTGTAGGTTTTCATAGTCTAATGGCTTTAGTAATCATAATTTTATTAACTACAAAAATAAAATATTTATAATATTTACATTACCATGGTGTATCTAAACCATGGTGTTAATATATCAAAAAATAAAATTACCCACACATAGCTTTAAACAAATTTAATTACAAAATTTCCAAGGAGATAAACAAGGATGTTACACCATAGTTATATAGTTATTTTCTTTAAGAAATCATTTTTCTCCTATATATTGCTTAATATATTCCACATCCTTGTCCATTGGAGATGTAAGGATAAATCCTGTTAGCTTTGTTGTGCAAAAGAATCAAGAATGGACTCAAACACTCTCAAAGGCTGCAATTACACTTATAATTATGCCAAAGGATCCATGGTTGCTGTTCAAATCCTCAAATTATGGCTAAAAGCTACCCACCGATCAAAAAAGTTGCAAGAGAAAAGCCCTTTGGAGGGCAGAATTACACTATCGGGAGGTGAAAATACCCAAAAAAACCATATAAAAATCAAAAGCACAGGCTTAAGGATCCGCATTAATCTCAGCCGTTGGATCTGGCCGATCAACGGTCCACATCACGTCGGCATGTCGCAGGTCGGGGGATGGCAGTGGCAGCGACATGATATATCGCCGATGGGTGATTGCCGATATCGCCATCGGCGTATCGCAATGGAGGACTTACCAAAGGGGCTTTATTATTGTGCAATGAGTGATCGCTGATATCGCATCGGCGTATCGCTATCGGCGTTTCCAATGGAGCATGGCCTTTTGCATATATGAGCGATCGCTGATGGGCCGGACCCGACGGCGGTATTAAATTCCTTTTGATAAATGTGCGGGTCCGCAGCAATATCGCTATCGGCGTTTTTAAAGGGGGCGGGGCTTTTAAATAAGACATACCTCCGACCCGATGGGCCGGACCCGACGACCACACAACACTCCATTTCATATTTTTTCAAGTCCGCGCCTTTCGCGTTTTCAATGTTTTTTGTGTATTTTCTTTGTATAAAGAAAATACAAAGGGAAGCCTTGGGCAAGTGCCGATTGCGATGGAGTTTGGACCCGATTGGTCGGACCCGATGGTTTATGAGTCATTTTTCATGAAATTTCAAATCTGCTCTTGAGCCATTTTCAATGGTTTTGGGCGCATTTTCTGTGTATTGTGAAATATAAAGAAATATAAAGGATGCCTGGCGGGTGCGATTGCGATGGGTTTTCGGATCCGAAAGGGTTCTAAAGCAAAATATATATATATTTCAAATCCGCCAAAGCCATTTTTCATGGTTTTGCGGCAGTTTTGCATATATTTGTCAACTATTAAAAAACAAAGGATGGGCCTATTTTAATATGAATTGCGAGCCAAAGGCGGACCCGATAGTTGAATGAACCATGCATGCACCTCTTAAAAGTCAAAATTGAAGCAATGATGGGTGGGAAGGAATAGTTTGGGCAGCGTTTCACTGTTTTAAAACAACACAATCATAATGGAGCCATTTTTAATGTTCAGCAGCTGCATTTAATCAGCAGTATGGCCAAGGAGGAAGCAGGACACCACTAGGGAGTTCAGAGCATTCAATGGTTATGGTTCCATTGGTCTTTCACGCCACCTGCTCAATGGAGGACTGCAGAGCAACAGAGGGGTCAAATCCATTTACAACACAGCCAGAGTTGTATCAGTAGCCCCATTTCTGAATGTAAATGTTGTTGGTGGCCATTTATGGGCTCCTCCACGCATAGCTAACAGAGAGATTGCAATGTAACACCACATATACTGAAAAAATAGATGGAATGAGATTGATGAATGAGAGCTTATTGTAGCCTTTTAAATTCTGGAGACTGTTAATACTATGAGACCTGCAGGTTCTGGTCTTGATTTCCACTAATACAAGCTTCTTTTGCTATCACCTGCTCGCTTTTCACTTCTTCTATGTTCTAGGCTCTGCCTGCTTTGCATTTAGTTGATGTGCTGTGAATATTTGGCATTTGAGGGGCTGTCATCCCACCTCTATGTTAAAATTTAGTGGTTCATTGAAAATTGCTTGCAGGTTGCTGTTGTTCTAATACCAGAGAGCTGTCATCCTCTCTGTATATGGAATAGTAGTCTTGCAGACCTTCTAACTGGTTGCAGCTGGCCATCACAGAGCCTTGTGCATCTGCTGGTGCAATCAGTCTTCTCCATCATCACTTTTACTTTAAGCTGTGAGTAGTTGGTGGTTGAAAGCCTTGTAGTTTGGGGGTCTTCACCCATGTCTGGGGTAAATCATAGTAGGAGTGGTTAACTGGCTTAAAGGTGCTGCACATCTTCCATTTATCCATCATTTTGTCCAACAAAACTGTTGAATTTTTAATGTTCCTGAGCATCACTGATATACAACCTAGGTGAGTTTCTTGGGGTGATAACATTAATTGGCGCCGTTGCCGGGGAGAGAAGAGAATCGGAGCTCAACCTTCCCTGGGAAGAACGACTTAGTTTCAAGCTTTGATAACAGACAAGGTTTGAACACAGTATTGGTTGTAATCTTCTGTCTGGCGACTCCATTCGTGGAAGATCATCCTTTGGTGACTCCGCGTTGAAGTTCTGGCTTAGTTTGTGAGGCATACTAGAAGAAATCCGCAGAAGTCTCCAGCTGAACCATTGCATGACCCTGAGAAAATTGTTAAATCGAAGAAATCATCATAGAAAGGGGCATCAGGATCAGGTAAGCCTAAAAACTCTGATTTATCTCTGAAAAATGAGTTCATAGCTGAAGAATCACAACTTGAAAGCTTAGAGCCCAGCACTGTTAATATAGAAATTCCTTCAGAGACTAGTTCAGCCCCTTGTGCAGTTAGTTCCCCTTTGAATCTCAGTCCAAAGAGAGCTTCCCATACTGTCCAAAACATCCCAATATCTCTTCCATCCATTACATTATTTGCTACTGCTCCATCTCCTAGTGTTTTTCCACATATTCCAAACATGGCAGGATAGCAAGCACCTACTAGGATTGAAAGGATTGTTGCTGCTATATATGGACCTTTGGTCTTGCCCACACCTTTAAATGCCATGCCTACAGGAGAATATCCAAAATATATGCCCAAATTTACTGGAAAGAGGGGGTGACAGCAAAAGAACATCTTGAAGCTTTTTACAGTTATGTTGATAATTTAGATATAAGTGAGAATGATGTATGGATGAGAGTTTTTGTCCAGAGCCTTGATGGAGAGGCTAGGAAGTGGTTTAGAGAATTACCCCAAAGATCTATAACAGATATTGAAGCATTAGATGAGGCATTTTTAAAGTAATGGGGAGATAAGAAGGACTTATTATATTATCATACTGAGTTTGGAAACTTGAAAAGAGAAAAGGGTGAGTCTTTGCATGACTTCAATAAGAGATTTAATAAGATGTATAGTAAGATACCAGCTGAGGTAAAGCCTACCCCCACCACCGCCAAGCTCACATATGCTAATGCTTTTGACCCTGATTTCTGCTTACTGTTGAGAGAAAGAAGATGTGCTACTTTGAATGATATGCAAGAAGCAGCCCTGGAGGTGGAATCCAATATTATGGCAGCAGAGAAGTTGAAAAGTCAAATTGATAGAAGAAAGCTTAGAGGGGAGGCTTCTTCTTCCCATGTTTCAACTTCAGAGCCTAAATTAGACAAAATGACGAAGATGATAGAGTCATTGGCTGCTGAAGTTTCAAAGCTAAAAGTAGAGCAAGCTTCAGGCAAAACAAGGCAGCAAAACACATTTGCTCCAAGAAATCCAAACCCATTCAGAAAAGCAAATGATCAGCTACAAATCATGCAAAGAGGTGAACAAGCCAAAGAAGATCATAAGGTTAAAGCTCCTTTTCAAAATGCAGTCATGGAAGGGGAACAATTTGAAGAAGAGGAGGATGAAATTCACTGCATGGAAGACAAAGGCAGCGCTGTATTTTTAACATTGGCTGAATATGAAGAGTCATTGCTGCAAGAGCAAAACAAGCAAGGGTGGGACAGTGGTGCTGTTTTGCAATCAGGTGAGTAGCAGCAAAAATATAATCTAAGATCCAATGCAAAGAATTCCAAAGAGAGTGTTGGACAAGAAGATGCTGCCCAAACAGCTCCACAGAATACCAAGCTAAGAAAACCAGCAGCTGATCCGGTCACCCTCAAAGTTCCAGTCCAAGAGGTAAAAACTGCTGATAAATCATTCTCTTCTTTCAGTTTTGAGTCAAAAGTTCAGAAATTGAAAGTTGATGTGCCTCTGGCTGAGTTGGTCAAGAGTGAATTTTTTAGAAAACCCATCCTTGAAGCCCTTGAGCTACAGTCTAAACAAACCTCCATTGACATTGTCAATTTGCAAGATGATAAGCCTGCTATTGTGCTCAGTCCCATGGTTGAACCTGTTGATAATAGTTCCCCATCTTTCTATGTTTCATTAACTATCCATGATAAAATCCTCCACAATTGCCTGCTAGACATAGGTGCCAGCCACAATCTAATGCCTAAAGCAGTCATGGAAGAGTTAGGCCTTGATATCACTAGACCCTATCATGATTTGTTTTCTTTTGATTCAAGGAAGGTGAAATGCCTTGGCTTCATTAAGGATCTGGCCATTTCCTTAACCCAGCTGCCTATGAAGAGTATGATGATGGATATAGTGGTGGTCGATGTCCCTCCAAAATTTGGTATGTTGTTGTCTAGAGGATGGATCAAAAGACTAGGTGGGACATTATAAAATGATCTATCTTATGCAACTGTCCCGGTGTTTGGAGGAGAAAGCAGGAGATTATATAGAGAAGCACAACTGGCATATATCATTAGTGATGAGAAGAATCCTACAAACCATCCCATTTATGCAGTGGACACTGATTTTGGAGCATGCATTCTCCAAATAGAAGAATCTCAAAAGGCTGCGTTGCAAATCAGGAAACCAACAGACCAGGCCGAGCATGATAGAGGAGGACAGATTTGGGAGATGTTCTTCGATGGAGCTTGTACTAAAGAGACTGCAGGAGCAGGGGTGGTGTTAATATCTCCACGGCAAGAAAGAGTCGAATTGTCTCTAAAGCTGGTATTTCAGGTGACAAACAACATAGCAGAGTATGAGGCACTGCTATTGGGCCTTCATGCAGCCAAAGATAGAGGAATAAAGAAGCTGAAGGTATTTGGAGATGCTGATCTGATAATTCAGCAAGTAAATAAAACGTTCCAAGCAAAGCATTCGAGGCTGAGAGCATACAGAGATGAGGTATGGAGAATCAAAGAATTCTTTGAATTTTTCTGCATTTCATATATTCCTAGAGCTCAAAATCAGCTTGCCAACTCCCTTGCTGTCTCAGCTAGTCTGTTTATACCTCCATAGCCTCCCAAACTAGTTTATGAGATACAAATGAAGTATAGACCCTCCTTGCTTGATAATGTCCACCATTGGAAGGTTTTTGATGATGATGATGAGTTAAATAGGTTTCTTCAAGTCATTGATGAGTTCTCTGAAATGCAAATTGACCAAAATAATGATACTTTTCTAGAAGCTCCCAAGTCCCAGCTTAGAGATAAGATTGGCAAGAATAGCATAGTCCAGCTCCCTAGCAACCATATTCCTAAGGGTCTGATTCCTCTTGAAAGATTGTTTGACCACAATGATGTGCCTTACAAAGCTGCCCATAAAGAAGATCAATCTGTTGTGTGTAAGCATAATATAGGAAGCCCAGGTCAGCCCAAATTTATAAATTTGTCTACTAATCTATCAGCTGATCAGAATGCCGAATACTGCAAGTTAATGAGGCAATTTGCTGATGTGTTCGCTTGGGAGTACAACGATCTGAAAACATATGACAAAAATGTAATTCAGCATAAAATTCCGCTTGAAAAAGACACTATTCCTTTCAAACAAAAGCTGAGACCAATGAATCCTATGCTCCTTCCTCTGGTGGAGAAAGAAATTAAAAAGTTGCTGGCTGCTAAAATAATAGTGCCTCTCAGATATTCTAAATGGGTGGCAAATCTGGTTGTTGTGAGGAAGAAGAATGGAGAAATCAGACTGTGTGTTGATTTCAGGAATCTAAATAAATGCTCCAAAAAGGATAATTATCCTCTGCCAAAAATGGAGCATTTGTTGCAGCAAGTCTCAGGTGCCAAAGTAATGTCTTTTATAGACGGATTTTCAGGCTTTAATCAAATCGCTGTGCATCCAGACGATCAAGAGAAGACAACATTTACCATGCCTTGGGGCACGTTCATGTATGCTAAAATGCCATTTGGGCTGATGAATGCTGGAGCCACCTTTCAGCGCGCTATGGATATAGCTTTTGTGGGAGAAAAGGATAAATTTGTGCTAATCTACCTTGATGACATAACAGTTTATTCCAGCAGCCATCATGATCATTTACAGCATTTAAGAAAGGTGTTTTTGAAGTGCAGAAGGTTTGGGATTTCACTCAATCCCAAAAAATCCCAATTCGCTTTGGAAGAAGGCAAACTATTGGGGCATGTAGTGTCTGCTGCAGGTGTTCAAATTGACCCAGAAAGAGTCAAAGCAATTCAGGCCTTGGCTCTCCCAAGATCAAAGAAAGATATACAATCTTTTCTGGGCAAAATCAACTTTGTAAGGAGGTTCATTCCTAATTTTGCAGAGCTAGTCAAGCACATAACCTCCATGTTGAAAAAGGGAGCAGAGGTAAGATGGACTGATGCAGCAAGGAAATCTTTTGATTCCATTAAGAGGGCTATTATGCAAGCTCCTACTTTAATAAGCCCTGACTATAGCAAGGAGTTTCACTTGTTTTCATTTGCCTCCAAGGACACAATCGCAGCTGTTCTGTTGCAGCAAGATGAAGCAGGTCAAGAGCATCCAGTGGCCTTTTTCAGCAAGAATTTGAGGGATGCTGAACTAAGGTATGATATTATTGAAAAGCAGGCTTATGCTCTTATCAAATATTTGAAAGCTTTCAGAGTATACATCTTGCATTCCAAAATAGTTGCATATGTGCCTTCTGCTGCAATAAAGAATGTCTTAACGCAGCCTGAGGCTGATGGAAAAAGAGCGAAATGGATTGCAAAAATGATAGAATTCAACATAGAGCTGAAGCCCACCAAGCTGGTAAGAGGTCAAGGGCTTGCTAAATTGTTGACTGAAGAAAATTGCAGGTCTTTGGACATGGATTTCTTGTTCACTGTGGCAGAAAATGGTCAAATAGAAGAGCATGAAACAGCTGAATCGGAGGATAAGCAGTCGGTGGCCGAAAGCCTAGCTTCATGTAGCTGGTATGCTGCAATAATCAATTTCCTTCTAAGGCTTGAAGTCCCTTCAGATCTCTCTCAAAGTCAAGCAAGAACTTTAAAGCTCAAGGCAACAAAATATTGCATCAATGATGGCTTGCTCTACTGGAGGGATCCACCAGGAGTACTTTTAAGATGCCTGGACAAAGAACAGTCAATAGAGGTTATGCAACAATTCCATGACAGCATGTGTGGGAAATCATTACTGGAAAACCACAGCCCATACGATTCTTAGAGCTGGGTACTATTGGCCCTCTTTATTTTCTGATGCATTTATTTTTGTTAAATCTTGTGACAGGTGCCAAAGATTTGAAGGTAAGCAGCAATTAAAATCCCTGCCATTAAAACCAATAATTGCAAAGGGACCTTTTCAGCAGTGGGGCTTGGATTTCATTGGTGAAATCAACCCACACTCCAGTGGCCAGCACAGGTGGATATTGGTTGCCACTGATTATTTTACAAAATGGATTGAAGCAATCCCAACAAGGAAAGCCGATCATAATGTGGTCATGAAATTCTTATCAGAAAACATTTTCAGCAGATTTGGTTGCCCACATAAGCTAATAACAGATAACGCAACAACATTCAGGGCAAAAGAATTGGTGGAAATGTGTGACTCAATGGGCATTAAACTTGTTCATTCCACCTCATATTACCCCCAAGGGAATGGTTTAGCAGAATCTTCTAATAAAAGTCTGATTAGGATAATTAAGAAGCTGTTAGAGGATAATAAGAAGAATTGGGATGCCAAGCTGAAGTATGCACTTTGGGCGGACAGAGTGACCATTAAGAGATCTACAGGCTGCTCTCCCTTCAAGCTGGTATATGGTACTGATGTTATTTTTCCCATTCAACTTACCCTCCCTGTGGCAAAGTTTCTCCAGACAACGCAGGATGAAGAAGATGATATGGCCAATAGAATCACTGATTTAACAGAATTATATCATATCAGAGAGCAGTTGATTGAAAAAGCTACAGCACATCAGCAAAAGATCAAGGAAATCTTTGACAAGAAGGCAAAAAGAAATAATTTGCAGGTTGGGGATTTGGTTCTAAAATGGGATGCATTTAAAGAAAAGAAAGGCAATGATGGGAAATTTGATGCTCTCTGGATAGGCCCTTTCATCATTTCACATATTCAAGGAAACAACACCTTCATACTGAAAAGTATGGCAGGAGAACCATTCTTTGATGGCCCAGTTAATAGGCGGTTTTTGAAAAACTATGTGATTTAAGGTCTTTTGGCCTTAAAAGCTATAAATAGTGTGCTTTTATCAATTTTTAGTATAGCTGTAGTAGACTCCATGCCCAATGGAACACTAGGAATTTTGGCTAATTTGTTGGTTGTTGGAAAGGCATTGATCTGCAGGTTCTTGAGACCTCACAGGGAGGATCTCATCCCCAGAAGGAGCCAGTGTTAGCTTTGCTGTGCAAAAGAATCAAGAATGGACTCAAACACTCTCAAAGGCTGCAATTACACTTATAATTATGCCAAAGGATCCATGGTTGCTGTTCAAATCCTCAAATTATGGCTAAAAGCTGCCCACCGATCAAAAAAGTTGCAAGAGAAAAGCCCTTTGGAGGGCAGAATTACACTATCGGGAGGTGAAAATACCCAAAAAACCATATAAAAATCAAAGGCGCAGGCTTAAGGATCCGCATTAATCTCAGTCGTTGGATCTGGCCGATCAACGGTCCAGATCGCGTCGGCATATCGCAGGTTGGGGGATGGCAGTGGCAGCGACATGATATATCGCCGATGGGCAATCGCCGATATCGCTATCGGCGTATCGCAATGGAGTACTTACCAAAGGGGCTTTATTATTGTGCGATGAGCGATTGCCGATATCGCATCGGCGTATCGCTATCGGCGTTTCCAATGGAGCATGGCATTTTGCATATATGAGCGATCGCCGATGGGCCGGACCCGACGGCGATATTAAATTCCTTTTGATAAATGTGAGGGTCTGCAGCAATATCGCTATCGGCGTTTTTAAAGGGGCGGGGCTTTTAAATAAGACATACCTCCGACCTGATGGGCCAGACCCGACGACCACACAACACTCCATTTCATATTTTTCAAGTCTGCGCCCTTCACGTTTTCAATGTATTTTGTGTATTTTCTTTGTATAAAGAAAATACAAAGGGAAGCCTTGGGCAAGTGCTGATTGCGATGGAGTTCAAACCCGATTGGTCGGACCCAATGGTTTATGAGTCATTTTTCATGAAATTTCAAATCCGCTCTTGAGCCATTTTCAATGGTTTTGGGCGCATTTTATGTGTATTGTGAAATATAAAGAAATATAAAGGATGCCTGGTGGGTGTGATTGCGATGGGTTTTCGGATCCGAAAGGGTTCTAAAGCAATATATATATATATATATATATATATATATTTCAAATCCGCCAAAGCCATTTTTCATGGTTTTGTGGCAGTTTTGCATATATTTGTCAACTATTGAAAAACAAAGGATGGGCCTGTTTTAATATGAATTGCGAGCCAAAGGCGGACCCGATAGTTGAATGAACCATGCATGCACCTCTTAAAAGTCAAAATTGAAGCAATGATGGGCGGGAAGGAACAGTTTGGGCAGCGTTTCACTGTTTTAAAACAACACAGTCATAATGGAGCCATTTTTAATGTTCAGCAGCTGCATTTAATCAGCAGTATGGCCGAGGAGGAAGCAGGACACCACTGGGGAGTTCAGAGCATTCAATGGTTATGGTTCCATTGGTCTTTCACGCCACCTGCTCAATGGAGGACTGCAGAGCAACAGAGGGGTCAAATCCATTTACAGCACAGCCAGAGTTGTATCAGCAGCCCCATTTCTGAATGTAAATGTGGTTGGTGGCCATTTATGGGCTCCTCCATGCATAGCTAACAGAGAGATTGCAATGTAACACCATATATACTGAAAAAACAGATAGAATGAGATTGATGAGTGTTTGATGAATGAGAGCTTATTGTAGCCTTTTAACTTCTGGAGACTGTTAATACTATGAGACCTGCAGCTTCTGGTCTTGATTTCCACTAATACAAGCTTCTTTTGCTATCACCTGCTCGCTTTTCACTTCTTCTATGTTCTAGGCTCTGCCTGCTTTGCATTTAGTTGATGTGCTGTGAATATTTGGCATTTGAGGGGCTGTCATCCCACCTCTATGTTAAAATTTAGTGGTTCATTGAAAATTGCTTGCAGGTTGTTGTTGTTCTAATACCAGAGAGCTGTCATCCTCTCTGTATATGGAATAGTAGTCTTGCAGACCTTCTAACTGGTTGCAGCTGGCCATCACAGAGCCTTGTGCATCTGCTGGTGCAATCAGTCTTCTCCATCATCACTTTTACTTTAAGCTGTGAGTAGTTGGTGGTTGAAAGCCTTGTAGTTTGGGGATCTTCACCCATGTCTGGGGTAAATCATAGTAGGAGTGGTTATCTGGCTTAAAGGTGCTGCACATCTTCCATTTATCCATCATTTTGTCCAGCAAAACTGTTGAATTTTTAATGTTCTTGAGCATCACTAATATACAACCTAGGTGAGTTTCTTGGGGTGATAACAAATCCTATATTAGTTCCTAATGCATCCATATAGAGATCAAATATTTTTTCTTAAGGAAAAAAGAAACATTCTTGATTATATGAAGGATAACTTCAATGTTCACATTGTAGACAAGATGGCCAATAAGGAAAATCTTAAGCTGTAGTTGGTTTATTTCAAACATATTGTGTTTCGTTAATATTTTATCCATCCACATGATTAAAATATATAATATGGTGAACTACATGGCCAAAATCATATAATTGAGGGACCAATTGAGTTCCATCGGGACAATGGTGGAAGATAAGGAGTTAATTTCCTTTTGCTTGAATGGAATTTTACAATTTCCAAGAGGTCTTTTATTCAAGGTATTTATTCCTGGGAGAATTTTTATACTATGAAGCTCTAGGATGACCTTGTGTAGGAAGCGACCAGGTTGCATTACTAATTAGTGTAGTAAGGGAAGAAGAATAAATTCTTCTCATCAAGATTAGAAAGAAGTTTAACAGGGGAAAGCTATAAGAAGAAGGCTTAGGAATAGGTAATCAGGACTTGAGTAAGGTAATATATTTCCAATGTCATGAGATGGGGCATTTTGACTAGTGTCTAAAGAAGAACAATGTAAAGCCCAAATAGGGTGCAAAAAGTATCATTGCATGTGTAGATGATAATTCATATCAATTTAAGACTACCTTCTTCGTGGTCTTGTAGTTTTCTTCTAACACTATGTCTAGTTTTGGATGGTATGTTAATAGTGAGGAATATACACATATGACTTAAGAAAATACATTATTCAATAAACTTCATGAGAAAGAGGGAGTTATGAATGTGGATTTTGGTGATGGTGTTACTTATCCAATGAGAGGAGTAGGCTCCATTTATTTTTATATGCCATCATGTGATGTTCCTTTGTTAAAACATAGTTTATTTGTTTCGAGGTTGAAGAAAAACAATATTTCAATTTCTTGCATGGTAGATCATTAATAGGTATTTGTGCTTAAAGGATAGCGTTGAACTATCAATGACTATATTCTAGTTAGTCCAAGGACTTTGTCTAGATTTGTGCTAAATATTGTTGGCCTTTGTGGCACTTGTACATTCTAATAGGAAGCCATATGATCAATCTAGCTTTGAGGAGGTATATGTAGAGTATGCATGGCAGGCTTCCATAAAGGAAATTTCACAATCTATGATAGAATTTGGGATTTATTCCAAGCTTCCAATTGAAGGGAATCTTATAGAGTATAGGGATAAGTTTTTTGTATTCTCTTAGGGAGAGGGAGTTGAACATCATGAGACTCTTCCTATAGTTACTAAAGCATTCTCTTGAGATGAAGGAGTTGGCCTAGTTGAGGATGGTGCTTTAGTTGTCACAGGTTTTGAGGTACATGAGAAAGAATCCATGATCACAAGTTGTTGATAGTTTTGGCTTATGATATTGAATTGAGGGGTGATGGAGTTCGGAAAATCGTTGATGATCCAAATTTATGTTCATTTAGATTCTTAGGTAGTCAAAACTTTTAGGATATTCAAAATGATGTAATGACATCTTGTGTTATTGGATAAAATGATAACTCTACAAATTATAAGATTTGTATTCAAGCACAACAGAACATAGTTACTACTACATATAGTAATAAATTTTGATGAAATAGTATGATGATATGACTAAAATTGGCCATATCATTGAAAATTATAAGAATTAATGTCAATTTATTTTAATTAATTTTTTAAATAAGCCTATGTTTATCGGCATTGCAATGATATATCTCCACATCATCATAATTACGATGGTGTTATCCATATCATTGTAAGGACAACTATATTTGACAGTCGTTGCAAGACCGATGAAAATTCCATTTTTAACCAGTCACTTCTATCCATTGAGCTATCAATGGAACAATGGGTCAATTCTTTACTAGTCAACTTTGACTTGGTCAATTATTGTTAGAATTATGATGGTAAATAAACTTATAAATATGTTTATTCTAAGAGATGTTGTGACATTTTTGCTATAAATACAATGGTTCTAAATGGTTATATTATACTTGGTTGGTATTGTTTAGTAAAGAATATATTATTCTTGAAACCAAGAGAAGCTCATTGAAGTTTATATCATCATCTCCAATTTTAACTTTTGGTTCGTCTAATAATTTTCCAGGTTGTCCATCTATCAAATAGTGGAAATTGGGCTTTAATTAATTGACGTTGCATAGCGGGGGTTGTGAATGGGGCTAACGTTGTAATTTTTCAATTTGTGCTCGTATGCTTTGAAATTTGACATGGTTATAGTTGTTGCATGCATTGACAGTATGGGAGGGTTTCAAGACTCAAATATGACCCACATAAAGAATTCAACAATCAAATGACAGATTTATAACATAAATGTCAAGGAGATTAAATTATTTATTATTTTTTAGTGTCCTTATCTTGGTATGTATTTAGCCTTGAGGGTTAGCTCAATTGGTTGAGTAACCATCATCAAAGTACCTTAATTTTCTATTAAGAGGTCACAGTTTCAATTCTATCTACGCTCTTTGGGTCAAGTAAATGTTCAATTCACTTAAAATTTAGCAATTAGTGGAAATTATGCTTTATTTAATTGACCCAACAAAAAGGGGGTTGTGAATGGGGCCAATGTTGAATTTTTATTTATTTATTTATTTATTTTCAGTTTGTGCTTGTATGCACTGAAATTTTACATGGTTATAGCAGATGCATTTGTTGACAGTATGAGAGGTTTCAAGACTCAAATATGAATCACACAAAGAAATCGACAATCAAATGAAAAAATGTTCAATTCACTTAAAATTTAGCAATTAGTGGAAATTATGCTGTATTTAATTGACCCAACAAAAAGGGGGGTTGTGAATGGGGCCAATGTTGATTTTTATTTATTTATTTATTATTATTATTATTATTTAATTTATTTATTATTTATTTATTTTAATTAATTTATTATTTATTATTATTATTTATTATTTTATTTATTTTTATTTATTTATTATATATATTTTAATTTTCATTAATTAATTAATTTATTTATTTTTTAATTTTAATTTTTCATTTTTAATTTTTAATTTTTAATTTATTTTTATTTATTTATTTAATTAATTTATTTTTATTTTTATTTATATTTATATTTATTTATTTATTTATTTTCCAGTTTGTGCTTGTATGCACTGAAATATGGGAGGGTTTCAAGACTCAAATATGAATCACATAAAGAATTCGACAATCAAATGAAAAAATTATAACATAAATGTCAAGGAGATGAAATTATTTATTATTTTTTAGTGTCCTTATCATGGTATGTATTTAGCCCCGAGGGTTAGCTCAATTGGTCAAGTACCCATCATCAAAGCACCTTAATTTTCTATTGAGAGGTCACAAGTTCAATTATCTTGATGCTCTCGGGGTTAGGTAAATGTTCAATTCACTTAACATTTAGCAATCAATGGAAATTATGCTTTAATTAATTAACCTCATACAAAGGGGGTTGTGAATGGGGCCAACGTTGAATTTTTTTTAGTTTGTGCTTGTATGCATTGAAATTTGACATGGTTATAATAGATACATGCATTGACAGTATGGGATGGTTTTGAGACTCAAATATGACTCACACAAAGAATTCAACAATCAAACAACAAAATTATAACATAAATTTCAAGGAGATGAAATTATTTATTATTTTTTAGTTTCCTTATCATGGTATGTATTTAGCCCCGAGGGTTAGCTCAATTGGTTGAGTATTAATCATCAAAGAACCTTAATTTGATATTTAGAGTTCACAGTTTCAATTCTCTCGAAGCTATTGGGGTCAAGTGAATGTTCAAATCACTTAACAATTACAAATCAATAGAAATTATGCTTTGATTAATTAACCACGCATAGAGGGGGTTGTGAATGGGGCGAACGCTGAAATTTTTTCAATTTGTGCTTGTAAGCACTGAAAATTGACATGGTTATTGTAGATGCATGCGTTGACAGTGTGGGAGCATTTTGAGACTCAAATACGAATCACAGAAAAAATCCTACAATCAAACTACAAAATTATAACATAAATGTCAAGGAGATGAAACTATTTACTATTTTTTAATGTCCTTATCATGGTATGTATTTAGCCCCTAGGGTTAGCTCAATTGGTCAAGTACACATCACAAAATCTCCTTAATTTTCTATTGGGAGGTCACAGGTTCAATTCTCCAATGCTCTCAGGGTCAGGTAAATGTTAAATTCACTTAACATTTAGTAATCAATGCTTTAATTAATTGACCCTACACATAGGGGGCTATGAATGGGGCCAACATCGATTTTTTTTCAATTGTATGTGCTGAAATTTGACATGGTTATAGTAGATGCATGCATTGATGGTATGGGAGGGTTTCAAGACTCAAATATGACTCACACAAAGAATTTGACAAAATTATAACATAAATTTCAAGGAGATGAAATTATTTATTATTTTTTATTGTCCTTATCATGGTATGTATTTAGTCCCGAGGTTAGCTCAATTGGTCGAGTACCCATTGTCAAAGCACCTTAATTTTCTATTAAGAGGTCACGGGTTCAATTCTCTATATGCTTTGGGGGTTAGGTAAATGTTCAATTCACTCAACATTTAGAAATAAATGGAAATTATAATTTAATTGATTGACCTCGAAGAGAGGGGGTTGTGAATGGGGCCAAAGTTTTTTAAGTTTTTTTTTTTTTTTTGGTCGTTTGTGATTGTATGCACTGAAATTTGACATGGATATAGTAGATGAATTCATTGATGGTATGGGAGGGTTTTGAGACTCAAATATGACTCACACAAAGAATTCGACAATCAAACAAAATAATTGTGGCAAAATAAATGCTAAAGAGATGAATTTATTTAATATTTTTTAGTGTCTTTATCATGACATGTATTTAGCCCTGAGGATTAGCTCTATTGGTTGAGTACCCATCATCAAAAAACCTTAATTTTCTATTGAGAGGTCGAGTTCAATTCTCTTGACGCACTTGGGGTTAGGTAAATGTTCAATTCACTTAACATTTAGCAATTAGTGGAAATTATGATTTAATTAATTGACCGTGCATAAAGGGGGTTGTGAATGGGACCAACGTTGAAGTTTTTTCAATTTGTGCTTGTATGCACTGGAATTTTACATGGTTATAGTAGATGCATGCGTTGATAGTGTGGGAGGGTTTGAGGACTCAAATATGACTCACACAAAAGATTCGAAAATAAAATGAAAAAATTATAACATAAATGTCAAGGATATGAAATTATTTATTATTTTTTATTGTCCTTATCATGGTATGTATTTAGCCCCAAGGGTTAGATCAATTGGTCGAGTATCCATCATCAAAGAACCATAATTTTCTATTCATAAGTCACGGGTTCAATTATTTAGTCGATGCTCTTAGGGTTAGGTAAATGTCTAATTCACTTAACATTTAACAAACAGTGGAAATTATGCATTGATTAATTGACCTCACATATAGGGGGTTGTGAATGGGGCCAACATTGAAATTTTTCCATATTATCGAGGCATTATTTTGGTTTTTGAGGTGATTTTTAAACTAATACTTTATTGTATTATGGGCCATACTTAGCTATTAATACTTAATCCCACAAATATGTTCCTTGAATTATACTCCATACATTTTTATACTTAGAGCCTTTGAAAATACAAACGATACTTTTGAGGCCCCATACTCCAATTCCTTTTGGTAGTACCAACTTTTTCCAAGGGACTAGTACCAATTATTTAATTTTGAGAGTCTAGCAACATTTATTCCATCTAACCATATTCCCACCCTATCTCCCAATGCATCAATAAAACACAAGTCCCAATTCCTAAGTGGTTTATAGAGTTTCTCTCATAGTACAATACTAGAAGGTTTGATGTATCTTATAATATCTTTATGGGAAACTTTTTTTCCCCTGGGAAAATCCGTAAAAGTTTCCATTAATATGAAAAGATTTACATATGTATCAGTTTTTTGCGTGTACTATGATCACTGTAGGATCTGTACATTTTCCAAAATTTACATCGATCTTTCTCTATAATCATCGTTACATTCCATCTTTGTCTATAAATAGGTTGTTGCTATTTCAGCAACCATCAAAAATACAAAATTTTAAAGTTTTGCTGTGATGTCTGTGCAAAAGCAGTGTTCTGTGGATGCTGTTGTCCTTATTGATGTATATTATGCGTGATGAAGACCCGCTGTTGGGTAGCCCTGGTCTATATAGGGCCGATGGTAGAATTTTTGATGCTGCTGTTCCAAAACTTCCGTGATCTCCCAAGTGCCACGATCCATCAGCGCGGCCTCCTTGGACAATTTGTCAGCGTCCATATTATGCTCCCTGTAAATGTGTGTAACAGAGATGTGAGTGAAAGCTTCTTTAAACTGTCGCACCTCATCCATAATAACTCTGAGTGTGTGCAAGTGACAATTTGAGATTTCATTGAACCAATTTATTACAATCTGAGAGTCCCCAAATATGTTGATGTTTGTGTAATGATGACTAAGTGCAAAATGCAAGAGATGGCGCAATGTGATGAGCTCTGCATAATTATTAGTACCAACGCCCAAACCAGCTTTGATATGGTAGGAATGAGTTAAGTTTTGATGCAGGATAAAACCACCTCCACAACTGTGAGCATTTGCTGCTCCATCGAAATAGGCCCAAGGGGTGGTGTGATCGATATTAGGCGGTGGATTTGGATGGCGGACTTTTGGGGGAGGCGGATCGGGGAGCTCCCTGTATGCTGTGATGATTCCTGCTTCAATGAGGGGCCATTGTGGGGCTTTTTCATCAAAAGTCCATCTGTTCCTGACTTTCCACACAGTCCAATGTATGATAATAGGAAGGTTAACCAACTTCGAGCCCTTGTGTCGCTTTGTCCAATTGATCCAAGCGTTGATAGGGTCGGGACCTCCCCAGTCCCCATCGAAGGAAATGAAAGGTTTTAGGTTTGTCCAAATTTGTTGAACAACAGAACAGTGCAGGAATAAATGTGCGGTGGATTCCGAATCCATTTTGCAGAGTATGCATCGCGACGGTCCCTGTATGGCTCGTTTCATTAGGAAGTCACCCGTGGGCACTTTGTTCCTAAGAACACACCAAGTAAACAACTTTGATCTGGGAGATGCAGCGAGCTTCCAGATCTGCCTCCACCAATTTTCAAGGACCTCGGGCTTTTTCTGAATGTTAAGCTGCGTATAACCATCCCTTGGTGTGTATTTTCCACTGTCAGCTAGGAACCAAATCAATTCATCCGGTCCCTCGGTTATCCTGATATGAGATTCTGACAGAGCTGCACAGTAATCGCGCCAGATCAGGTGCCATCTAGCAGGGAGATGGAGTTGGGTGGCCGTCTTCCAGGCCTGTTGAAAAATGTCCGAGCGGTCTCGGTCCGCGACCTGTGCGAGTACTGTGATGTTATGTGCATAAAGGAATTCAACCAGGTCCTGTGGTAGAATGTGGCGTCCTCCACTACCATTCCACGGGTCAAGGCCCACTCGAGCACTGTTTCCACTATTGATCCTCCATACGATGTTATTCCTGATGAGAGGCAGGGCGTGTAACACAGCCTTCCATATTGACGAGATACCCACCTTGTTCCAGGATGGCATTCTGAGCCAGTCCAATTTGTTCCTGGGCCAAATGTATTTGTGGTAGACAATGGAGGTCCAAAGACTGTGAGATGTCATCAGAGCCCAACCCATCTTGGCAGCCATGGCCTGAGCAAAAGTGGGAAGGTCCTTTAATCCCCATCCCCCCCACTTTTTTGGGAGAGCAATAGAGTTCCACCTGATCCATGCAAATGTGCGCTTATCCTTATTGCCCGCCCAGAGATATCTGTTACATAGTTTCTGGATCTTTGATAATATGTTACGCGGGATCCAAGCCAGTGCCATCCAAAAAACCGGGGTAGCTTCCAGCACAGATTTTATCAGTGTCAGTCTGCCAGCTCTGGACAGATATCGAAAACTCCAGCAAGTGATCCTTTTTTCTATTTTTGCTACCAGCCATACCCAATCCGCGATCTTCTGTGAAGTAGGTTTGAGCCAGTACCCCAGGTATTTTAGCCCTCTGTCCAAGGGATGGGTGGAGTATGGGAATACCTGGCAAGCTGAAAAAGATTCCTGTACTGATGTTCCAACCAGAGTGATGGTGGATTTTGCCCTATTAACCTCCATACCAGTTGCTAGAGCAAAGAGCTTGAGGATTCGGTTGAAAGAGGAGGTGTCCTGTATACTGCCATCAAGCATGATAAGCACATCATCAACGAACAGGAGGTGTGTGATAAAACACTCGTCTGTGATCTTCAATCCCCTGAATGTTCCTGCTCTTTTGGCCGAGATAATGAGGCGGCTCAGAGCTTCCATCACTAAAAGGAAAAGTAAAGGAGATAGAGGGCATCCCTGCCGAAGGCCTCTTTCTGAGTGGAAGAAGTGGGAAGCCGCGCCATTGATAAGAATGCTGAAAGTGGGGGATGTGATGCATGCCATTATCCAGTTGATGAAGTGTATAGGGAAGCCTAAATGGATGAGGATCATTTTGATATAGAGCCAGCTTACTCGATCAAAAGCCTTGGAGAGATCTATCTTGAGAAGGATGCATTTTAGCCTCTTTGTCCAAATGGAGTGAATAGCTTCCTGTGCGGATCCAATGGCTTCATGGATTTGTCTGTCTTCCAGAAAGGCAAACTGTTGGGGCGCGATATGCTTGGATAAAATGGGCCGAATCCGATTGGCAATGATTTTAGAGATGATTTTGTATAGTACATTGCATAATGAAATGGGCCTAAAATCGTCAAATGATGAGGGGGAGTCAGATTTGGGAATGAGAGCAATAAAAGTTGAGTTTATTGCATCATAGATTTGACCCGACGTTCTACTTTCCTCCACCACTCTCAGGATGTCCTCTCCAAGGATCTCTAGAAAGGCCGAGTAGAACTCTATCGTCCATCCATCCGGACCTGGACTTTTTTCCTTCTGAAACCATTTTATGGTGCTCTCCAACTCTTCCATAGTAACCGGTTCCATGAGAGGATCGATGTCATCTTCATTTACAAATCTGGGGAAATGTGAGGCCACATTGATGATTTCTGCCAAGTTTGTGCCCGCCGGATTCTTGTACAACTGTCTGAAATGTGAGGTGCCTAGCTGTGAGAGCTTGTTGAACGTGTCAGCCACCCCTCCGTTTGTCATAGGAAGATTCCAAATTGTGTTTGCTAGCCTTCTTCCCTTCGCGAAATTGTGGAAAAATCTGGAGTTCTCATCCCCGGCTTTGAGCCAGACAGCCCTGCTTCTGAGTCTCAGGGACTCCTCTCTGAGTTTCAAGATTCTGTGCTTCTGATTTTCTAGTTCAATCAGCCGAGTTTTGTCCCCCATGGATCCAAAGGCCAAGTTCCGATCATCTTGGAGGGCATGTATCTCTTCTTCCAAATTTATGAGTTGTGCATCCTCCCTGCTTTTCTTCTCTTTTGCCCATTCTATCACCATGTGCTTGAGCTCTGTTAAATTCTTGACAAATCCTCTTGCCAATGATGCTTCTCTGTCTATCGGGTGTGACTTCCAGAAATTGGAGACTAGGTTGATGAAACTCTGATCCTCGAGCCAGTGGTGATTGAATTTGAATGGAGATTTCGGCTTTGGGAGGGGGCCCAAGATCTCCATAAGGATTGGAGAGTGATCAGATATGCCACCAGATCCAACCCATTGTTTGAAACGGTGGAGCTTTTGTATCAATGGCCCTTTGAGAAGAAATCTGTCTAGTCTGCGGGCAAGTGCAGCTTGACCCACTCTCCTATTTCTCCAAGTTGGAAGGGGCTTCTGCATGGGGACGTCAACCAAATCATGAAGTTCCAGCTGTCTTCTCATAAAGTCTGTGATAGTGTCTATTTGCGCCATAGAGCCCCAGGATTCACTGAAGCCCAATGAGAAGTTTAGGTCCCCACCCAAGATGATGTGGTCAAGAGACATCAATCTGTATCCAAGGAGTTTTCTCCAGAAACTCTCTCTTTGGTGACATGGCCCATATACATTGACAATACGGAGATTCATCCCAAGCTCAATCGCAAATATGTCCATCCCCATGTATCCTGGTCCTCCCCAGGAAGAGTCCAGCCTGATGGATTGAGGGTTGTATCCCATTGCCAGTCCCCAGATCTACCATTTGCATCCAAGGCAATGAAATTCCATCGAGGCGATGAGAGACTGAGGGAGTGTGTGACAGCCTCAGCAGATCCAAGGGTTTCTTGAAGGAGGATGATATCAGGGTGTTCGACCTCAAAAAGTCGTTTGATGGCCAGTTTCTTGGGGTGACTAGCCAGCCCCCTGCAATTGAATGAGAGAAACTTCATGGGGGCCCCTTCTGAGGGGGTTTTGTTGCTCTAAGGACCCCATCAATGGTGGACTGGCGACCAGAGGCAACTTCGGCCCCGGCGCGATTGATAGCCTTGTTTAGTTCCGATTTCCGGCCTCTAGTGGCGGATGTACCAATCCCCGGGGTAATAATACCCAGGCCAATCGAGGGAGCTTGAGAATCCGATAGAGATGTGCGAGGGCGAAGCGAATATGAGTGTGGCGGAGGTCTTCTGGAGATAGTTTCCAATGGGGGGGATGGAGCACGAGTCAGTGAAGGGGGGGCAGTGGAGGGTGTCATGGAGGGAGGAGGAATAATGCAATGTGCCGTGGAGACAGGTGCTGAATTTAAAAATTCAATAGAATTCTCAGTTAAAGAGAGGGGAGAGGAGTGGTAATTACCCGATGTCTGAGCAGCTGCAGCAGCAGCCCGAGCCCGAGTCATGGGAGGAGAGGGTGCGTCCTTCTTTGTCTGCTCTGATGCGCCGGGGTCGCCCTTATGTTCCGCAGGCTTCAGGATCACAGGGGGTGATAGTGGAGAGTTCCTTCTGGATACTATGGGCGAAATCTTTGGAGTGCTGGCAGGGCTGTTGATCAATGGACAGTCCCTGTATAGATGGCCCACTTGATGACACTTATTGCAGCGGAAGGGGACTCCTTCATAATCAAGTATCTGCATGCGCTTGAGCTTCCCTGCTTTCAGAGTGATCTTCTCTTCCAGTCCTTCTCTTGTGTCTAGGTGTACCAGGATTCGGGCCACCGTTTGCCTCCCCGAGTCCAAATAGGATCGGTCGTGATCAAGGTATGAACCCAATGCATTACCTATTCGGGTGAAAGCATCATCTCTCCAGAATTGAAGTGGGAGTCCAGGCAACCGAACCCAGAGTGGTCCAGCAGCTATTTGTTCCCTTTCCGGGTCGAACAGAGGATTCCATCGCTTCAAAAGAACCGGGGCAGATTCAATATGCCAAAATTTCTCTAGTACGGTGTCCGTGTGATCCTCTTGTGCGAATCGAAGAGAGAACCATCCCCGTGGGAGGACCCGGACCGCTGGCAGCTGCGGGAATAAACCTCCCCAGATTTCCTGTACCCATTTCCTCAGTCTGTCCGTTGAGTAGGAGCGCCCTCGCACATGTCCAACCAGCATCGTGCGAGCATTGTTCATTGTTTCTTCGAAGTCTGCCGGGTTTCCAAATTCAATAGAGATGTCCTTCTGTGTAACCCTTACACACTTAGTTTTCTGCTTCTTTGATCTTTATGGGAAACTTGTTTAAGGGTTTGACCATTATCTTCTCTAAGAGCCTCAATTAAATATAGTTTTTTCTCGCACCTAACTTTTGAGTGTGTTATTTATGGGCTATAGACATGAAATATTTCCTTCCCATTTGTTTAGTTTCAAGTATTTTTTTCCTTCAAAAATTCCTAAACCCCTTGTCACCTTCCTAAAAAAATAAAGCATGATTTTGATTTTAGACCTTAAATTGTACTTCTCGGGTTCCAAGGGACTAGACTCCTATGTACCTTTTCCATAGAGAGAGAGAGGTATAAATTAGGGTTTGCAATGGAATATTTTGAAAATTGTCCAACAACCACACCCTCTACAATTATAGGAATGGGTATAAGGGGTGATGGGTTATGGTTTTTACATTGAACAAATTGGGTAGGAAATCACTTAGGTATTTTGATTCTTTGGATCCAACTTCATTTCCCCATGTCCCATAAACAAAATTTTCCAAGGAAAAACTTATATTCATAGAATGGTACTCGTGATTCTTGCCTAGACTTGTCTTTTTTTCATTGACTATGTCTTGGTTAGGTCCTTTGAACTGTCCAATGTTTGTATTCTAAGTATATATTATCAACATTTTTGTTTGAATACCATCCATGGTCACTTGAACCCTTACATCATCTTTATTTCTCACTATCTAGGTTATTTCTAATTCCAATGCCTTTGGACCTCTCAATCCTTATATTCTTCCTCAACACCCAATTCTTTGCATACTTGGATAATTGCATTATGTAGAAAGGTACCCATAACAATATAAGTGTACACATTTAAAAGGTATCCCTTCTTACTCTAGATTAATATCTACCCCTCTTTTGATATCTACTAACTTTGATAGATCTTTCCTCACCTCCATCCTTACCAAGATTTGGGACATGCCATAATACCCAATCTCTTGAAACTATAATTTTGTTGAGTAAAAGGTACTTAATGTGTTCCCATTTTTTTTAAAACCTCCTTGGACCACAAAATTAATGGTAGTCTTGGAATAAGAACCCAAACTAGAAGAATACCCATACTAATTGACCAAGAATCAAACTCTACGTGTCATTTATTCAAGAACAAGGATTGAGATACCCACTTTCGATTCTAGTGCCATATTTTTCTATGCTTCGTTAATGTTATACCTAAAAACACAAAACAACAATATTTTTTAGAATCTAAGTTCATGGAGATGCCTCCTCCACTATCTCTAAATTAAGCATGGTCCAATTCTTTAGATATTCATTACTCATTCTCTTCCTAAGAAAACATCCAATCAACACCTCGACCCCAGTTTCCATAATGTCAATGAGTTTATTTTGTTTCTAAGATTCAGGATAATGGCCTCTTACATATTTTGATATATTTATGTCTCTTTATCTTTCTTGAGCCCTCCTAATAATAAAGAGGAACCTCCTCTAAATTCAAGGATGTGGTACCACTTATAAAAATAAAATAAAAATTATGATTATACAAATAAATTTAAAAAATATATATATATAGTTTAATTAAAATGTCAAATATTAGTATATAATATATAATATATTATATAATATATATAATATATTTGTTTCATCCAATGTGTCGAGTCATTCGAAACCACGAGAGATTTGTTTCATCCATCGTGTCGAGTCCATTTGAAACCACGAGAGTTCTATTTCATCCATTCCATCAAGTCCATTTGAAACCACGTGAGTTATATTTCATCCATTCCATCAAGTCCATTTGAAACCATAAGAGCATTGAGACAGGTGTTCTGCAGGTGCCATAGAATACCTGAAGATGTCAATCCTTTTGATGATGTTGTTATGGTAATGGTAACATATAAAATCCATTATGTTAAGAGAATGAAAGCACGAGAGCATTGAGGCAAGTATTTCGAAGGTTCCATAGAATACCTGAAGACGTCAAGCCCTATGACGATACTACTATGGCATTAGTAATGTACAATATTTTTCTTATTCCTCTTCTTAATTACGTTGTCAAAGCAAAGCTACTTTGAAATTCCATTGATAATGAAACCCTTATCCTATTCAAAATTCAATTTGATAATAAAATCTCTTCCTATTGTCAACATACTAAGAAGTAAACCCTAGCATTGATGAAGCCACCTACAATGTGAAGGTTATTCAATTGTTTTTGAGTTACAGGAGACCACTAGGTATTCCTAGGTGCTTACCATTTGCACTAGAGTGTTCATGATGTATGTTGATGGGACAAGATACCTTTCCCCAAGTATCAGCTCTGCAACATAGACCAATACATATCATATTAGGCATTAGAGATATATATTGATTGGCCAAGGATATGATTGATAGAGAAATATTGTCTCCTAATGCTCAGCCGAATGGAATTGAGGGTAGGGAACACTTCTCCATGCATGATACAAGTCCACTAGAATATAAAAAATAGAAAAACATGCACACCTAGGTTCATTAATAGGAAAAAAACCATTTAACCCTAATTGTGTAAAAATAATGCAGAAAAAGGGAAAGAACCCTAGAAGCTAAAAATAATAAAACAAAATGCCCTAAAAATTAACCATAGATAAATGGGGTTGAACCCATGATGGCTGAAACTTGAAAACAACTTGCAATCCTGGTAAAAAGACACCATACAACTGAATTCACCAGCAATCAATTGTTGGAATTATGGCTAATGTGTTTTCCTTGATGGAAACCTATTTGATAAAGATGTCAACATTATGATAAAAGGATGTTTATACAGATCTATGCAGATGCCACAACTGATATGAACATAGAAAGGACATTTTAGTGACGAATGGATGGCAAAGACAAAGCTTGAGAAAGTATATGTGGATCATGTAAAGCAAGATCGCGTACATACACAGGTACTAAGAGGCAAAGTCACGTACAAAATATGCACCACAGTAACTCAAATTCCAAGGGCCTTTGCCATGGTATTGGCCCAGTAATGAGTGCGACAACAATTATTTGCTCTAGCCAGAGAATACCAATGGAATTACTAAGGGATTGGCCTAAGGTATTAGCTAAGGCTAAAGCTCTATAAGGAGATGGAGACCAAAGTGTTACGTGTGAAAGTTATGGGTTATTAATTTGTAATATGTTCTGAAACGAGTGTGCACCAAGGAGCATGGAAGAAGCTTAGATCTGATAGATCTAAAAGAATAGTAATGAATGTGCTTGCTTGATCTATTTTTATAGCTAACAATGATAGCTCTATGGTGATATTGATACTATGATATGAATGTGTGACAATAAAGTTTATGAAGTATGTGTTGTGGTTGCAGTGAAGGTAGGATTCAGTGATTTCAGATTCGTACATTGGTTTTCCTCTAAAAGGCCACGTACATATGTGGATAATCCTCTGGCTAGTCACATATATATTTAGCGAAGTATTTTCAGTATTTGTAGATCTATACGCAGGTATTGTGAATGGAAATGATCCGAATTGGATCATTATATTTTTTCTCATCCATCTTGATGCATTTGGAGTGGAAAAAGTGGAGGAATCAGCTCATGGGACTGTTTTTACCCGTGGGACCCAGTTTGGTGAAACATGCTCTGAAACCTTCCAAGAGCATTTTGAGGCATCAAAAAAAGTTTTTTGGGGGTAAGACTTTGTCTCTTTAGCGTAACACCTTTTCATGTTATTATGCACACAGAGACTTTTCCAACAACGCAAGAAGCGCATTAATCGGAGTTTGTATGCAAAAGTTATGCCACTGAGAAGCTGACCTTCATGTTTTCACACCTATAGTTCGGGAGGATGTCGCGTCAGTGCCCATTATTCATGGAAAAGGGGCTAGCCACGTGTTTTTGACATAAATTAATCTAGAAGAGTCTATTTTTGAATTCTATTTAAGAGTTGATGTAATCAAACTTAACCACTAATGTTGGGTTGTGTTATATTCTTTCCATGACTAACCTACGTAGTTAACCGGGGGGTTTGGGGGGGGCGAAGCCCCCCTTTGTTGCACCGATTGTGCAGTGGGGGGGTAACAAGGGGGGTGGCAACCCCCCCTGTCTGGAGGGTTTGAGGGGGGCGGGTAGCCCCCCTCTATAGGGTCTGGGGTAGCGCCTCGAGAAATTTTTTCTTGGACCCTATATTAGGTTGGGCAGACCTACCTATGGTTTTCGGTCCATGGTATTGGATCCTTCGGCATGTATAAATATGTATTGTAACATTGAAAGGAACATAATGAAAAATCAAGCTGGTAGTCTCGGTTTTGGGATCCAGGGGAAAATCTCTGTGTATATGTGTTCTATGTGTTATGCTCTCGCATTGTTTATTTTCTGTGTTTTAGAATTCGTATGTGGGTAATTTCTATACAGGGTTAAAACCTACATTTGGTATCAGAGCTTTTTTGGCTTCAAGGGAACGCCTTTGTTGCTGAGGGATTTCGCTCGGGCCTGTGGTAGACCTTGTTTAGTGGGGGATCTGCAGGATCGATTCTGGTAGTGAAAGAAGATGGCGAGCAGTGGAAAGATAGAGATCGAGAAATTTAATGGTCAGAGTTTTGAGTTGTGGAAACTCAAGATGGAGGATCTATTGGTGGATAAAGATCAGTGGATCACAGTAGATCCGGGTACTAAACTAACAAGAGTTTCTGATGAAGAATGGAAGAATTTGGATCGGAAGGCAAAGAGCACAATACGTTTGTGTGTCTCAGATTCAATATTGTTGAATGTATCAGCGGAAGCTACGACGAAGGCTTTGTGGGACAAGTTAGGGACTTTGTACCAATCTAAGTCTCTAGTGAATAAAATTTTCCTACAGAAAAGGTTTTATAACCTGAGGATGAAAGATGGAGACTCATTGACAGAGGATATGAACGCATTTAATACTGTGGTAAGTCAATTATTATTTGTTGATATTAAAATTTCATATGAAGATAAGTGCATCAATTTGTTGTTTTCTCTACCAGATTCGTGGGATAGTCTGGTTATTGCAATAGGTAGCAATGCAACTACCTTGCAGTTTGATGAAATAGTCTCGTCCTTGCTGACAGAGGAGATGAGGCGGAAAAAAATGGAGAGCCAGAATGGTGATGCCTTGTCTGTATGAGGACGGTCCCAGAACAGAAACAAAAATAAGTCATCGAGTGGGAGATCTAAATCTATAGGGAGATCTAAATTTCCAGGAAAACTTGTAAAGGTGGTGTGCTAGAAATGTGGAAAGGAAGGGCACTACAAAAGGGACTGTAAATCTAAAGCTCCTGACAAAGGAAAGGGATCTGATGATGCTTCTTCTGTAGAGGAGAAAACCACCTCAGATGAAGGTGGGGATGTGTACTTGGCTTCTTCAAGTACACATGTAGATCATGAGGCATGGTTGATTGACTTAGGTGCATCCTTTCACTTCACTCCCCATAGAGAGTGGTTCTATGAGTATGATAAATATGATGGTGGTGATGTCTTCTTAGGGGATGATAGGAAGGCTAGAATCATTGGTCACGGAAAAGTAAAGTTGAAGTTGCAAGGTGGAAGGGTTAGAACAATTCCGGGTGCTTTGCATATTCCTACATTAGCCATAAATCTGATTTTTGTAAGCAAGCTGGATGATGCAGGTGTAAAAATAGTGTTCGAGAAGGATACCTGCAAGATGGTTCGAGGAGCACTGGTATTGATGTGGGGAGTTTGGACTAGAACTCTGTACAAGCTGCAAGGTAGCACTGTTGTTGATGGGTGCAACAGTTCTGTGGTTCCTGAAAGTGGAGCAGAAAATCTAGTGGTCTCTGGAGAGAAGACCATGTTGTGGCATCAAAGTCTTGGACATATTGGAGAGAAGGGCCTTCGAATACTTCATGGTAAAGGTATGGTAGAAGGTATGAGTAATAGCTCTTTGTATTTTGATTTTTGTGAAAATTGTGTATACGGGAAGCAGAATCGGGCGAGTTTCCCCTTTGGTGGTAAGAGGGTGAAACAAATGTTAGAGCTTGTGCACAGTGATGTGTTTGGACCTGTGAAGGTTCCATCATTGGGTAAGTCTATGTACTATGTATCATTTACAAATGACTTCTCAAGGAATACATGGATATATTTCATTAAGAAGAAATCTGAAGTCTTTGACAGGTTTAAAGAATTTAAGGCTCTGGTGGAAAACCAGACAGATAAGAAGATAAAGGTGCCGAGGAAAGATAACAGTGGAGAGTTTTGCAGTAAGGAATTTGAAGACTTTTGTAAGAAGTGTGGTATGGCACGACAGAAGACTACTCCATATACACCTCAACAAAATTGAGTTGCAGAAAGAATGAACAAGATGTTGATGGAAAGGGCAAGAAGCATGCTCAGTGGTGTTGGGTTAGGACAAGAATTCTGGGCAGAGGCGGTGGAGACAGCATGTTACTTGGTCAACAAATCACCTTCATCAGCGTTGGAGGATAAGACTCCACAAGAGGTATGGAATGGTAAGAAACCCTCTCTTTCACATTTGAGGGTATTTGGATGTGATGCATATGTACATGTTCCAAAGGAGAAACGAACCAAGTTGGATAGTAAATCTGAAAAGTGCATCTTTATTGGGTATAAGGATGGGTTAAAGGGTTATAAGCTTTGGAACCCAACAACAAGGAAGGTTGTGTATAGCCAAGATGTGGTTTTCAGAGAGGTAAAGATGTTATTAAACATGAAGTCCAACCAAAGGAACCTGAGAAGATAGAGTTTGAGCTAAAGGAGGAAGTATCAGACTCTACAACAGAGGAGGAATCAGACGATGAAGAGCCACAAACTTTGG
This sequence comes from Pinus tabuliformis, assembly GCA_031772625.1. Taxonomy (NCBI): domain Eukaryota; kingdom Viridiplantae; phylum Streptophyta; class Pinopsida; order Pinales; family Pinaceae; genus Pinus; species Pinus tabuliformis. The sequence continues at coordinate 388,541,494 of CM062816.1, read as the reverse complement.
GTGTAAGAAGATCAATTCAAGAAAGAAGGAAACTAGAAAGGTATAATCCATTTGCTTTCTGTTAAAATTTTGCTTTATCTAATACTAATGATGATCCCAGAACTGTGAAGGAAGCAATAGATTTAGAGGATGGAAAACTCTGGAAAGAGTCCATGGTTGATGAAATGGCATCTTTACACAAAAATGAGGCTTGGGATTTGGTGGATTTGCTGGCTGGAAGGAAAACCATTGGCAACAAATGGGTGTTCAAGAAGAAGACAAATGAAAAAACAAAGGTGGAGAAATACGAAGCTCGGTTGGTAGAAAAAGGTTATTCCCAGGTGCAGGGAATTGATTTAGGTGATATTTTTTCTCCTGTTGCCAAGGTAACTTCTATTAGATTACTTTTATCTATTGTTGCTACTTTTAATTTTGAGGTAGAATAGATGGATGTGAAGACATCATTTCTTCACAGGGATCTAGAAGAGGAGATCTACATGAAGCAACCTGAAGGCTTTGCAATGAAGGGTAAAAAAGAATTGGTATGCAAGTTAAAAAAGTCTTTGTATGGGTTAAAACAGTCACCAAGGATGTGGTATCAGAAATTTGATACATTTATACGAGGACTTGGATTCACCAGAAGCAAAGCAGATCACTGTGTGTATTTTAAATTAATTGGTGGCTGTGTTATTTATTTGGTCTTGTATGTGGATGATATGTTGCTGGTTGGAAATGACAAATAAATTATCCAGGATTTGAAGACCCATTTGTCCTCCAAATTTGACATGAAAGATCTTGGTACTGCAAACTATATTTTGGGCATGGAAATTAAAAGAGATCGGGCAAAGAGGAAGCTTTGGTTAAACCAGAGGAAGTATGTCGAGACAATATTGTAGAGGTTTAATATGCAGGATAGTAAACCGGTGAAGGTTCCTATTCCTGTAGGTGTAAAGTTATCTGCTGAACAGTGTCCCAAGACACAAGAAGAGGAAGAGGACATGTCCCGTGTTCCATATGCAAGTGTAGTCAGTAGCTTGATGTATGCGATGGTATATACTAGACCAGACATTGCACATGTAGTGGGAGTATTGAGCAGGTTTATGTCAAAACCAGGGAAGGAGCACTGGGCAATAGTGAAGCAGGTTTTCAAGTATTTGCGTGGCACTAGTGATTATGGTTTGTGCTACCAAGGAAAACCAATATTGGACAGAGTGTTGGATATTCATGGATTTGTTGATGCAGACTGGGCTGGAGATCTGGATCAGAGAATATCTACAAGTGGGTATGTGTTTAACCTATTTGGAGGTGCAATCAGTTGGATGAGTAAGAAACAATCTGTAGTGGCACTATCAACTACAGAGGAAGAATACATGTTAGCCACTCATGCAAGCAAGGAAGCAGTTTGGTTGTAGAGATTGTGTTCAAGTATGGGGTTAGTGCAAGAAGCTATAAGGATAGACTGTGACAGCCAAAGTGCAATTTTCTTGGCAAAGAACCCTGCTTATCATTCAAAGACAAAGCACATTGATGTTCAATATCACTTTGTGAGGGATATGATAGAAGACAAAAAGGTGTTGCTGGTAAAGGTGGACACTTTGAAGAATACTGCAGATGCATTGACAAAATCTGTGAGCTCTGAGAAGTTCACCGGGTGTAGAGACACAATGGGTGTTTCAGGGCTAGAAAAATGACTAAGCTCTCTTGTGGCCCCTTGTGGAAAGAAAACAACAAGTGGGAGAATTTTGGGTTTTGTTATATTCGTTGCGCTGATTGTGCAGTAGGGGGGTCACAAGGGGGCGGGTAGCCCCCCTCTATGGGGTCCAGGGCAGCGCCCCGGGAAATTTTTTTTTGGACCCTATATTAGGTTGGGTGGACCTACCTATGGTTTTCGGTCCATGGTTTTGGACGTGATGGTTTTCGGTCCATGGTATTGGATGCTTTGGTATGTATAAATATGTATTGTAACATTAAAAGGAACATAATGAAAAATCAAGCTGGTAGTCTCGGTTTTGGGATCCAGGGGAAATCTCTGTGTATATGTGTTTTATGTGTTATGCTCTCGCATTGTTTATTTCCTATGTTTTAGAATTCGTATGCAGGTAATTTCTATACGGGGTTAATACCTACAACTAGTAGGCTATCCGATTGTGTTATAACCGGGCCACTAGGAGGAAGAGGCATTCCATTCTTTTGAGAGAATTTTGTTTCATAGCTAAGAAAAGAAAGCTAGGAGAGATAGGAAGTAGAGCACACACAGAGTACTTGTGCACTGTAGTAGCCCATGGGCCACAGGCATTACTTCTTTATACCTGCATCCATATTATAGATAGAGAAAGAGAGTGAAGCGGCCTCACCTTCTAGCTGGGTTTTCTCCCGAAAGGGTTTCCCAGAGAGAATATCTTGTGTCTTTTGTGTGGGTGTGCTTATTATGTCATTCTCTACTTTTATGCATAATTTATACTCGCATGCATGCACTAATTACAGTTAAATCCACAGATCTTAAAGTTTCAATAAACTATAATAATGTAAAATTTCAGTATTTTTAATATATTATTATCATATATGTTGTGACAAAATATCCAGTGAAATATCCACGACATTTTATGGATCATTTGGTATCAGAGCAAGTTTCTTTGGGTATTTGTGGATATTTTTATGGGATCTAGATCGATGGGGCTGAAAATCATAAAACCCTAATCATGTCTGATGAATCTATAAATGAGCCTCGTGATCCTACAAAGGTGAGGTTTTCACGGCTTGAACAACAAGTCGCGAATATAAACTGTAATGTAAACCTCCTCATGGTGACCCTAAGAAACAAGTTGGGGATATTTGGAGAAGATGGGGGTTTGAATGAAGAGGGACAAATCTGAAGGGGGATTGAGAGATAAGGAAGACACAGAGAACCATCCAAGGAAAGAACCCATAAAATATCAACCCAGTTTAAGTGTCGTGAATCAATCCTTGTTCAAAATGGAAGAAAAATTTGATATCAAGTCGTATCACAATGATATCGACGCGCTAAAGTCGAACCATTGGTTGCAACAACTGGAAGTTTATTTCAACATTCATTAGATTGAGGAAGGAAAAAATATCTCATTCGTGTAGTTGAAATTAGAGGGCCATGCACTGACTTGGTTGGAGAGCCACATGGAAACCCTAAGGTTGGAGGGAGAACCTCGAGTGACTAAGTGGGAGGATTTAAAAACCTTCATTAAGTCATAGTTTTATCCCATTGGGTACATGGGGGACTAGTGGATCTGGTGGAATTACTTCAGGCAAAATCCAGGCCAAAGCGTGCAGGAGTACAACACAAAATTCAGAAAGATGGCTACAATGTTAGGTATCTCTCTAAAGAACATAGATGTACTCATCAAGTATTTGGTGGCTATGCATTTCCATCTATGTGAGAAAGTGATGTTTTTCAATCCCAAATTGGTGGACGAGGCTTATGTACAGGAACTGTTAGCCTCCTATTGCAATAGGTTTCATATTTCATGATTGACTATTTTACATGCCAAATATGTCATTCTTTCCATGCTGCAAAGGTTCCATATTTCCAAGAAATTCCATTTTTGAAGAGTTTTTCAGTTAAGGGAAGGCCAAACAGCTTAATCTTGGCTTCCCTAGGTTTAAATTGCTTGTTTTAGAAGATAGAGAATGAATATCTGTCCAAATTGTTTAATCTTGGCAGATTTGTAGATAGGTAGAGAAGCAAGGGTGCTCAACAGCTTAATCTGAGCCCCGAAAGAAATAAGGATCGATTTAGATAGGAGGATAGCAAAAAGAAAAGTTGAAAAGCTAGGTTTGCTAGTTCAAGTGCACCCAAACCAAAAAGAAGACAAAATGCTAGGTAAGTAGGCTGGGTAGGTAGTTCTGAGGTGGCAGAATGATGAATTGTGATCCATTTCATGTTTTCAAGTGTTAAATCTATTCAGATCACAAGTATAAGGCAAAATCCATTTGGAGCAGCTCAAGCGAGGCATGTCTAACTTCCCCTTCTTCCTTGTCCCCAAAAACATTCACTAACTTCCCCTAAAGAGGTCAAGATCTTCTTGACATCTCTTAGTTTCATCATGTTTCATAACATTTGCCTAAGTAAAGATTTGCTTTGCTTAGGAGTACTCATATCTCTTCTATAAGTCCTATATCCCCTTTCAAGCCTAAGATTTCTAAACTTAGCGCTTTCTTCACCAGTTCCATATTAACTTCTAACTTTATTATATAGATCCCATGATTTCTCCCTTCCCCTTACTAAAATATGTTATAAATCCCTTTTATATACATATCCCCTCCCTCTGGTTGAAATATAACCATAAGTATCCCTTGGGAATTACTAAGTTTACCTGAAACTTAGTAAGAACCCTCATTTTCCTCCAAAACCATCCTTTTTTTGCTTTGGACTCCTTCCAAAAGCATTAACAACCCATCCAATGCACTAAACCCTTCCTCCGATCATTAAAAACCCCTTTGTATTATAAAAACCCTCCTCCGATCTGAAAGGCTTTCCCTCGATCGCAATATCCCTTGGCCGATTTATAATACATGCTTCCGATCAAGTTCCCCCCCCCCCTCCGACGCGATATCGCTGTCGGAGGTGGCAATGACATTGTTGGCCCTTTTACGCATGCTTCGATATCAACCCGCCGATGCGATTTCGCAATCGTCATATCGCAATGTTTGTTGTCCCATATATATTCCCCTTCCCCTTGCTCCGATGCGATATCACTATCGCATCCGAAGTGATATCGTTATCAGGAGCCCTCCGCATCATATTTCCCATATATTCCCGCATATACATATTTCATCGTTAATCCCCGCTTTATCGTTTAAACTTAAGTTTTTTATAAAACTTAAGTTTTAACGAAAAACCCGCATTTTTCAAAAATATCGCATCGCTCCATCGCAAAAACATTAAAGCCCCGCCCCTCGGGTTTCCCCGATAGCGAAACAGCGAGTTAATATTAACCGTCCGATCACCCCGCTCAGATCAACGGCCCAGATTTCATCGCTCATCCAATATCGCATCGCTCCATCGCAAATGTATTAAGCCCCGCCCCATGGTTCCCCGCCGATGCGATACGCCGATCGCTCGGCAGCCGTTGGATCAAGCTCCAGATCAACGGTCCATATTAACTCGGCGCCCCCCCCATTTCGCTCGCCCATTGCATAATATAAAGGCCTTCCTCTCCCGATCGCCGATAGCGATATCGGCGATCGGCCCATCGCTGATCCAATATGCATGAACCCTCCGCCCCTCCGATATGCGATATTGCGATTAGATCTCAGCCGTTGGATCTGCCTTCGCGCGATCCAACGGCCAGGATTTAATCTAATCTACAGTGCCGCGCCTGCCCATATTTTTCACGAATTTTGCATAGAAATGGGTCTTTTCTGTGTAAAAGGAAAAGGAGGCATTTTTTCATATTTTCACATATATGCCTGTACACGCTCCCGATAAGGGAAATCATGCATCCTTAAGCCATTTTGGATAGCTCCAAGCCCAGTTTTGTTCCAGAAAGCTAGCCTCGGCCTCAGCACAGTCAGCAGCATACAAATCCTCCTTTTTTGTAGCGTTTCTTCAGATTTTAGTACTATTTTTGATCGGCCAGTGCCGTTACTCCTCCAAAGCCTCCAGAAGCATGCAGAAAGCATTCACAGCTGCTATTTTTGCCATAAATTAGTAGAAAAGGGGCGATTTGACAGTTTAAAGTATATCAGGGGAGAGAAAGTGGCCCGATTCAAGTCTTAAAGAGTATCAGAGGAAAGATAAGGCCCAGATTCAGTGTTAAAGTGTATCAGTGAAGCGGCGAAGTGTATCAGTGGAAAATATCAGCAGCCCGAAGCAGGAAAACATTAAAGAGCCCCCCAAGCAAAGTCAAAGAAAGCGGTGAAGCCATTTAAGGCTCTCAGATCACAGTTAATGCACATCGAAGCCACTCAAGAGCAGTGGAGCAGAGACCAATGCGCAGTTATGATAAATGGCCAGCGGATAATAGCAAAGGACACATATTTACTCATTTTTGAGGCAGCTGCCCCAGCGCAGCACTTAGATAGATATTTCATGCATTCATTTCAGGATAAGTTAGATTAAATTACTCATTTCTCTCAGATCTATTTAAGATCTGCTGTAATAGATATGTTTGGGATATTTTCCCTATATAAACCACCTTGATTCATTGTTTAAAGGGTTGGTTGGTTGATAATCCAGAGTTTAGACTTGCGTTGTATACTTTGAGAGCATCTATAATCAAAGACTGCTGGAATGCTTGGATGTTGAACTGTCTGTTGTGTTTTAATGGCTGAAGAGTGACTATGGAATTCTTGTGCTTTTACATGGCCCAATAAGTGTGTCTTACCTCTATTTTTAGTTTTTTGTTTGCTATATCATCTATGTGCCACCATCTAAATAGCAGAAAGGAAGAATAGTTTAGAATTTGCTTAGCAGCACTCTATGCTCAATTTCGGTTATTTCTACATGTTTTCCTAAGGAATAGTTATGAATATGCATACTTAAATGATCATGTTTACACTGTTTCTTTCATATATGACTGTTATTTAGGAATTCTTGACTGCTCCTAGATAAACATTCATTCACCTTCCTTCTTTGTTAGCTGATGAAAGATTCTTAGTTACCTTCATCTCTGACCTTCATTCCATCTTTATTCCAGCTTAAAATTGTTCTATGTGTAGCTATCCTACTCTATATTCCTCTTGTGACCAAGAAAACATAACAGCAAGCCCTAATCCATGACTCCATGCCCAATGGTTTGAACTTCTCACACTATGCATCCCAACTCTGCTTGAAAACATCATCCTTCCCACCAAAATTAAAACAAAACCCAAAGAACACCATAACTAGCCTAAAATCAACCCAAAACAAAGCTAAATCATAAAGAGAGAGCCCTCTCTGATTGCAGGTAGGCTAGGACCTGCAGTCCAAATATTGGTTTGTGGTTACCTCGGTCGTATCCCTTAAGGAGCCAAGGGACAACCTGAGTGTTAACATCATTGGCAACTCCGCTGGGGAGTATTCAGAAAATTCCAAAAAACAAGTTAGAAGATGGCTCCCAAAAAGAAAACTTGCAATACCAGGTCAAATCCAGACCCAAATCCTCCAGTTATTTTTGAAAATCCCAATTTAATCCCAAGAAACCTTAGCAAACAAAAACAAGAAGAGTTTGCTGATTCTAGTCCTGAAACAGTTCAGCCAAGCTATTTTCCAACCCCTGTTAAAGTTTTATTTCGTTCAGCCCCTACTTCCCCTTGTTCATCATCCACCTCTCCAAGCACCTTTTCCACACCTCCATTCACTGCACATACTACCACTACTACTTCTATTATCCCAGTTGTTCCAGTTGTTCCATTTATCCCTGCTGTTCCACTTATCCCTGTAAATATGGCTAACAGATATGCCCCTTTACAGTTACCTGCAAATCCAGGGGCTATGCCTCAGGATTATCAAACCAAAATCACATATTTTGATGGTACTGGTTCTTGCATAGCCCTGCAACATACCAAGAAAATGCAGGACTATTTTGAGAATAATGAAATAGATGATGATTGTGTAAGAATGAAGATTTTTGTCCAAAGTTTGACTAGAGATGTAAGGCCCTGGTTTAGAGCTCTTACTGCTAATTCCATAGTTGACCTAGAGGCTCTTTAGAAAACATTTCTTAACGAATGGGAGAAAAGGAAAGATCCACTGCACATTCTAGCTGAGTATGACACTATCAAAAGAGGCCCTCAAGAAGCTGTCTTAGACTACTGTGCTAGGTTCAACAATGTTTACAATGCTATTCCACAAAACCTTAGACCTCCACTTGATCTAGCTTTATACAAGTTCCCTGATGGTTTTGATTCAGACATGGCCTATCAATTGAGGGAAAGAGCCCCTCAAACCTTAGCAGAGATGCAGAACATAGCTGTTAGTGTGGAGGAAAATCTGATTGCCAAACGAAATAGAGCAAGAACTGAGAGAAGAACTACTTTCAAAGATGAACCTTCGGCTTTTGAGCAGAAACTTGATGCAATAATGAAAGGCATGGACAGTATTGGAGATAGAGTGGGAACCATTGAAAGAAAAGCCTCATGGGAAGGACAGCAAAACAATGCTGTCAGAAACCCAAATTTTAGGAAAAATCAGAACCCAAACGTTGGAAGGGCTAGCCCAGACCATGATATAAGACCTCCTTTTCATGAAAACTATGCTGAAGCATCCACATCCAGTGAGCCAACAGAAGACCCTCATATCAACTTGATGGGTTTAAAGGGAGATCAACAAGTTTTTCTAACCCAAGAAGACCAAGATGACCATGATATAAATCAATTTCAGACCAAGTCTGGAAAGTCATTTGACTTCAAACAAGGCTATGATTTAGCTGTCTACGAAGTCCATAAACAATAAAAATTGAGAACAAGAACCATTGATGTGTCTGATCCCATCAAGCCAAAGGATACCAAACAGCCTAAGAAGATAAAGGACAAAGTTGTTATCACAGAACCTGCTGATAAAACAGACCCAAAATTAAAAGAAGTGACCATAGAGGATGTATCTGATATACAACCCTCTAAAAAGCAGCCTTTTGTATCCTTTCCCTCAAAAGACAATGTAAATAGCACTCCTGAAAGCCTTCCCAAAACATAAATACCTCAAGATAACATTAATAACCAAGAGAAGATTGTTGAAAGTGCAATTGAAAAAGGAAAATCTGTCAGTCACAATACCAAAACTCAATCTGAAAAACCTTTCGATTTAGAGGCAGAAATTGGTAAACTAAAGATATCTATTCCTCTCTCTGAACTTTCCAAACATGGTGTATATAGACAGCAAATCAAAAGATCATTGCAAATGCCAGAGAACAGGGATGATGTTAATGTCTTAGATGATCAACCTGAGCTCCTTTTTGGTCCTGAAGTTGATGGTAAATCAGCACATGGAGTTGTTCTACCATTCTATGTCAGTTTACACATTCATGATAAAGTGTTGCACAATGAAATGTTTGATTCAGGTGCTTCACACAACCTAATGCCCAAAGCTGTAATGGAGAAGCTAAACCTTGATGTCACTAGACCCTACAAAGACTTATTTTCATTTGATTCTAGTCAGGTCAAGTGTTTAGGCTTAATCAAAGATTTATGTGTGTCTTTAGTCCAATACCCCAACAAAACAATCCTAATGGACGTGGTGGTTGCTGACATTCCACCAAAGTATGGCATGCTCTTATCAAGATCTTGGGGAGCAAAACTCCAAGGATCTCTCCAACTAGACCTCTCTTATGCCACTATTTTAGTCTTTGGGCAACCAAAGAGACTGTATAGGGAAACACTTATGAAATATGTGGTAAGTAGTGAGGAAAAGCCCCAAAACTTTCCAATTTACTCAATCCATTCTGATATGGATTCATTTATCTTGTTTAATGATGATATGTCTCCTCCCACTGATGATAAGCCTTTGGCTTTAGAACAAGAAACATGCATAAGTGATGAATCGATTGCCCATAGCCAAGAAACTGTCAAAACAGTCAATGCAACCAGCACACAAGAGGAACTCAATGAAACATAAAATTCAAATCTGCCCACTCCTAAAATGGTTGAAACTATCAATACTAGTCAAGAGCAAGAAATACTATGGTATTTGGAGTTTGATGGTTCAATTAATAAGCTAGGAGCAGGGGCAGGAGTATGGATCCATAATACACAAAACAATCATGCAGAGGGTCATGCTTATAGATTAAATTTCAGATGTACTAACAACATGGCAGAGTATGAAGCCCTCCTTTTAGGCCTTAAGCTAATAAAATCTCTAGGAGCTACAAAAGTTTCCATTCTAGGTAACTCTGACCTGATTATTCAACAGATGAAAGGTAACTTTGTTACAAATGACAATAGGCTAAGAGCTTATAGGTCTGCTGCCACAGAAATACTTGATACCTTCACCCAATGCAAGCTTGCCAAAATTCCAAGAAGCCATAATCTCCATGCGCATAGTCTAGCTACTTTTGCTAGTACATGCAAGCTGCCATTTGAGTCCAATCACCATTTCTCAGTTGAAATAAAAAACAGGCCTGCTGTCCCTAACAATATCAAAGATTGGCAAGTATTTGAGAATGATGCACAGATCAATAATTTCCTCACTTTACAGCAAGAATTTTCAAGCTTAAACATTGATGAAGATGCCATGGATGACCCACAGCAACAAATGAACCAAAATGAGCAGACTATAACAGCTGAAGCAGCAAATCAAATGCTACACCCAACCATTTTTGATGAGAAAAACATGCAAGAGCTAAAGCAAATGCAATTAGAAGAAATAGCTGAAACAGAGGCCGAAATCATTGATTTAAAAGACAATTTTATGCCTACTGGCCTCACTCCATTAGAAGACATATTTGATTCAAACGATGTCCCCAAAAAGCCTAAGATGTAGCCCTTAAACGCTGCTATGGAAGACTGTAATATTGGGACAACAGAGAAGCCCAAAATGATAAAATTGTCCAAGTCTTTGCCTCCCGATCAAAAGCCAAAATATGTTGACTTGTTTAAAGAGTTTCAAGATGTCTTTGCATGGAGTTATGAGGACCTCAAGTCCTATGACACCTCTGTTATTCAACATACCATTCCCTTAAAACCAAATCAAAAGCCCTTCAAACAGAAATTAAGGAGAATCAATCCTGTGCTTCTCCCCTTAATTGAGAAAGAAGTGAAAAGAATGTTTGAGGCTGGTATAATAGCACCCATTAGATTTTCGGAATGGGTATCCAATCTTGTTCCCACAAGGAAGAAAACAGGTGAGATTAGACTATGTGTGGACTTAAGAAATCTGAACCAAGTCTCCCTTAAAGACCACTACCCATTGCCAAAGATGGACCATATTCTACAAAGAGTAGTGGGGTCTTCAAGAATTTCTTTGCTAGATGGCTTTTCATGTCTTAATCAAATATTAGTTCACCCGGATGACCAAGACAAGACAGCCTTTACAACACCGTGGGGAACCTTTAAATATGTGAAAATGCCTTTTGGGCTAAAGAATGCAGGTGCTACCTTTCAAAGGGCCATGGACATTGCATTTGCCAAAGAAATCCATGATTTCTTGGTGGTCTACCTTGATGACCTTACTCCTTTCTCAAAATCTGATCAAGAGCACCTTAAACACCTAAGGCAAGTGTTCCTAACCTGTAGGAAATATGGCATTTCCTTAAACCCCAAGAAGTCTCTCTTCGGCCTAGAAGAAGGCAAATTGCTGGGCCATATCATTTCAAAAGATGGGATTAGAATCGATCCGGAAAGGATCCAAGCCATTTTGCAAATCCCTTATCCAAGAAACATCAAAGAATTGCAAGCATTCCTAGGAAAGATCAATTTCCTAAGGAGATTTATCCCTAACTTGGCTGAGCTGATAAGAATGCTAAATAACATGCTAAAGAAGGATTCCAAGGTAAAATGGACTTTAGAGGCCAAGCAAGCCTTTGAGGGCATAAAATCTGCCTTAACCCAAGCCCCAGTCCTCACAAGTCCTCAATTTGATAAGGATTTCATCATTTTTTCATTTGCATCTGAACATTCCATAGCTGTTGTCCTTTTGCAAAAGCATGATCAAGGAAATGAAAAGCCAATTGCCTTCTTCAACAGAGCCCTTAGAGATGCTCCCTTGAAGTACCAAATCATGGAGAAACAAGCATATGCCCTTGTTAAAGCAATCAAAGATTTCAGAGTTTACATTTTATATTCACATGTGATTGCTTATGTGCCAAATGCTGTTGTAAAGGACATATTAACTCAAGAGGGAATAGAAGGCAAAAGAGGCAAATGGATTGCCAATATCCTTGAATATGACATTGAGATAAAGCCCACTAAGCTCATAAAGGGACAAGATTTAGCCAAACTGATGTCCGAAACCAATTTTCAAGCCTTAGACATTAATCAACTGGACAATGAACAGGAGCTGGCGACTCCACAGATCAGTGAAGCTTTTTTGCAATCCCCATGGTATGCTGATATTTGTTTTATATTGTTAAACCTGTTTGCTCCCCCAGGGTTGTCCAGAACCAAAAAGAGATTTTTAAAGATGAAAGCATCAAAGTTTTGTGTCTTAGATAGTGCCCTGTTTTGGAAGAATCATGAAGGAATTTTGCTGAACTGTTTAACTTTAAATGAAACTGACAGTGTTATGAAAGAATTCCATGCAGGGGACTGTGGAGGGCACTTATATTGGAAGTCCACTGCTGACAAGATTTTAAGGGCTGGTTTCTATTGGCCCTCTTTGTTTGCAGATGTCAAAAAGTTTGCTGTTTCATGCCACAAATGCCAAATCTTTGAAGGCAAAAGAAAGCTGCTGCCCTTGCCCCTTAAGCCCATTTCAACCGAGAAGCCTTTTCAACAATGGGGTCTTGACTTCATTGGAGAAATCCATCCATCCTCTTCTGGCCAGCATAAGTGGATTCTAACAGCCACAGATTACTTCACCAAGTGGATTGAAGCCATCCCATGTAGGCAAGCCAATGACTCCACCATCATCCAATTCCTTGAAACCAACATTTTGTCCAGATTTGGCTGTCTTGAGAAGATCATTACAGATAACGCTGCTGCCTTCAAATCAAAGAAAATAATTAGTTTTTGCCATAAATTTCACATTACCTTAGGCCACTCCACAGCCTATTACCCTCAAGGTAATGGCTTGGCCGAATCATCCAACAAAAGCCTCATCAATATCATCAAGAAAGTGCTGGAAGAAAACAAGAAGAATTGGCACAAAAAACTTGTAAATGCCCTCTGGGCAGACAGACTGTCAACCAAGAGATCCATTGGGATGAGCCCATATGAGTTAGTCTATGGCATGGAGGCCAAGTTCCCTTCTTCTTTGGGAATCCCTGTTATCAAATTGCTGCAAGAGATTCAGGCTGAGCCCAATGATATCCAAAGAAGAATAAACCAAACCATCCATTTGCAGCAAACAAGAGAGCAAGTGTATGACAGAGCTCAAGTTTTACAAGAGAAGCTCAAGAAAATGTTTGACAAAAGAACCAAGGCTGAAGATTTCTACATAGGCAACAAAGTGCTAAGATGGGATTCAAGAAGGGAGGACAAAGGAAAGCATGGCAAGTTTGATTTCCTGTGGAAAGGCCCCTTTATTATTTCTGCTATTCAAGGCAACAACACATATTTTTTGAAGAGTTTGGATGGCACAGAAGCTGAAGAAGGCCCTGTTAATGGCCGAATGCTAAAGCACTATCATGATCCCTTTTGATGTATATAACTCAGCTCTATTTTTGTACATTAATATTTGTATTTTCAGCATGTCTATTTACAGCAGTCCAATAAGGGAACAACACAGCAAATTTTGAAGGAAGGATCAAAGAAAATGCACCATTTTGATCTCTGTTTTTGGAATAATTTCAAAGAAGTGCTCAAGCAGATTTGAACATAGTTACAAGCACCCAAAAGGCAAGAAGCAGAGCTGTAATTTTTCTGCAATTCAGCTCAAAAAGGATACTGCATATCAGCTTATAAGAAATCAGTCAAAAGCATTAAGAAGAAGGAGAATTTCAGTTTACAGCAACAATTGAAGATCAAGGCATTCTGACCTGCTGTTCTTGGCTTTTCATCTTGAAAAACCATCCCCAAGTGGAGCCACTATTAGCCTCCTATTGCAATAGGTTTCATATTTCATGATTGACTATTTTACATGCCAAATATGTCATTCTTTCCATGCTGCAAAGGTTCCATATTTCCAAGAAATTCCATTTTTGAAGAGTTTTTCAGTTAAGGGAAGGCCAAACAGCTTAATCTTGGCTTCCCTAGGTTTAAATTGCTTGTTTTAGAAGATAGAGAATGAATATCTGTCCAAATTGTTTAATCTTGGCAGATTTGTAGATAGGTAGAGAAGCAAGGGTGCTCAACAGCTTAATCTAAGGCTCGGAAGAAATAAGGATCGATTTAGATAGGAGGATAGCAAAAAGAAAAGTTGAAAAGCTGGGTTTGCTAGTTCAAGTGCACCCAAACCAAAAAGAAGACAAAATGCTAGGTAAGTAGTCTGGGTAGGTAGTTCTGAGGTGGAAGAATGATGAATTGTGATCCATTTCATGTTTTCAAGTGTTAAATCTATTCAGATCACAAGTATAAGGCAAAATCCATTTGGAGCAGCTCAAGCGAGGCATGTCTAACTTCCCCTTCTTCCTTGTCCCCAAAAACATTCACTAGCTTCCCCTAAAGAGGTCAAGATCTGCTTGATATCTCTTAGTTTCATCATGTTTCATAACATTTGCCTAAGTAAAGATTTGCTTTGCTTAGGAGTACTCATATCTCTTCTATAAGTCCTATTTCCCCTTTCAAGCCTAAGATTTCTAAACTTAGCACTTTCTTCACCAGTTCCATATTAACTTCTAACTTTATTATATAAATCCCATGATTTCTCCCTTCCCCTTACTAAAATATGTTATAAATCCCTTTTATATACATATCCCCTCCCTCTGGTTGAAAGATAACCATAAGTATCCCTTGGGAATTACTAAGTTTACCTGAAACTTAGTAAGAACCCTCATTTTCCTCCAAAACCATCCTTTTTTTGCTTTGGACCCCTTCCAAAAGCATTAACAACCCTTCTAATGCACTAAACCCTTCCTCCGATCATTAAAAACCCCTTTGTATTATAAAAACCCTCCTCTGATCGGAAAGGCTTCCCCTGATCGCAATATCCCTTGGCCGATTTATAATACATGCTTCCGATCAAGTTCCCCCCCCCCCCCCTCCGACGCGATATCGCTGTCGGAGGTGGCAATGACATTGTTGGCCCTTTTACGCATGCTCCGATATCACCCCGCCGATGCGATTTCGCAATCGGCATATCGCAATGTTTGTTGTCCCATATATATGCCCCTTCCCCTTCCTCCGATGCGATATCACTATCGCAACCGAAGCGATATCGTTATCGGGAGCCCTCTGCATCATATTTCCCATATATTCCCGCATATACATATTTCATCGTTAATCCCCGCTTTATCGTTTAAACTTAAGTTTTTTATAAAACTTAAGTTTTAACGAAAAACCCGCATTTTTCAAAAATATCGCATCGCTCCATCGCAAAAACATTAAAGCGCTGCCCCCCGGGTTTCCCCGATAGCGAAAAAGCGAGTTAATATTAACCGTCCGATCACCCCGCTCAGATCAACGGCCCAGATTTCATCGCTCATCCAATATCGCATCGCTCCATCACAAATGTATTAAGCCCCGCCCCATGGTTCCCCGCCGACCTGATACGCCGATCGCTCGGCAGCCGTTGGATCAAGCTCCAGATCAACGGTCCATATTAACTCGGTGCCCCCCCTATTTCGCTCACCCATTGCATAATAAAAAGGCCTTCCTCTCCCGATCGACGATAGCGATATCGGTGATCGGCCCATCGCTGATCCAATATGCATGAACCCTCCGCCCCTCCAATATGCGATATTGTGATTGGATCTCAACCGTTGGATCTGCCTTCGCGCGATCCAACGGCCAGGATTTAATCTAATCTACAGTGCCGCGCCCGCCCATATTTTTCACAAATTTTGCATAGAAATGGGTCTTTTCTGTGTAAAAGGAAAAGGAGGCATTTTTTCATATTTTCACATATATGCCTGTACGCGCTCCCGATAAGGGAAATCATGCATCCTTAAGCCATTTTGGATCGCTCCAAGCCCAAATTTGTTCCAAAAAGCCAACCTCGGCCTCAGCACAGTCAGCAGCATACAAATCCTCCTTTTTTGCAGCATTTCTTCAGATTTTAGTACTATTTTTGATCGGCCAGCGCCGTTACTCCTCCAAAGCCTCCAGAAGCCTGCGGAAAGCATTCACAGCTGCTATTTTTGCCATAAATTAGCAGAAAAGGGGCGATTTGACAGTTTAAAGTATATCAGGGGAGAGAAAGTGGCCCGATTCAAGTGTTAAAGAGTATTAGAGGAAAGATAAGGCCCAGATTCAGTGTTAAAGTGTATCAGTGAAGCGGCGAAGTGTATCAGTGGAAAATATCAGCAGCTCGAAGCAGGAAAACATTAAAGATCCCCCCAAGCAAAGTCAAAGAAAGTGGTGAAGCCATTTAAGGCTCTCAGATCACAGTTAATGCACATCAAAGCCACTCAAGAGCAGTGGAGCAGAGACCAATGCGCAGTTATGATAAATGGCCAGCGCATAACAGCAAAGGACACATATTTACTCATTTTTGAGGCAGCTGCCCTAGCGCAACACTTAGATAGATATTTCATGCATTCATTTCAGGATAAGTTAGATTAAAGCACTCATTTCCCTCAGATGTATTTAAGATCTGCTGTAATAGATATGTTTGGGATATTTTCCCTATATAAACCACCCTGATTCATTGTTTAAAGGGTTGGTTGGTTGAAAATCCAAAGTTTAGACTTGCGCTGTATACTTTGAGAGCATCTATAATCAAAGACTGCTGGAATGCTTGGATGTTGAACTGTCTGTTGTGTTTTAATGGCTGAAGAGTGACTATGGAATTCTTGTGCTTCTGCATGGCCCAATAAGTGTGTCTTACCTCTGTTTTCAGTTTTATGTTTGCTATATCATCTATGTGCCACCATCTAAATAGCAGAAAGGAAGAATAGTTTAGAATTTGCTTAGCAGCACTCTATGCTCAATTTCAGTTATTTCTACATGTTTTCCTCAGGAATAGTTATGAATATGCATACTTAAATGATCATGTTTACACTGTTTTTTTCATATATGACTATTATTTAGGAATTCTTGACTGCTCCTAGATAAACATTCATTCACCTTCCTTCTCTGTTAGCTGATGAAAGATTCTTAGTTGCCTTTCATCTTTGACCTTCATTCCATCTTTATTCCAGCTTAAAATTGTTCTATGTGTAGCTATCCTGCTCTGTATTCCTCTTGTGACCAAGAAAACACAACAGCAAGCCCTAATCCATGACTCCATGCCCAATGGTTTGAACTTCTCACACTATGCATCCCAACTCTGCTTGAAAACATCATCCTTCCCACCAAAATTAAAACAAAACCCAAAGAACACCATAACTAGCCTAAAATCAACCCAAAACAAAGCTAAATCATAAAGAGAGAGCCCTCTCTGATTGCAGGTAGGCTAGGACCTGCAGTCCAAAGATTGGTTTGTTGTTACCTCGGCCGTATCCCTTAAGGAGCCAAGGGACAACCTGAGTGATAACAGGAACAATACCTAGAGAACATAGGCCTGCAAAGAGCGCAATCAAGTGCATTGAAGTAGAAGGAGCAACATGAAGCTTCTAAGGAGGGGAAGAAGAATCAGAAATGGGTAAAAAGATGGAAGCTACAACATACCATTGCAAAGATCCTAGCAACCACTGTAACAACTACAACATTCATGGCCATACAGAGGAGAAGTGTTGGAAGTTACATCCAAAGCTAAACCCAAAGAACAAGAACAAGGATAACAATTAGAAGAATCTCATGGCCATTGATTTGAGCAACCAAGTTGAAAGCAACTCGAATGTGGATGAGAAGATAATTTGTACGTCAGTACAAAAGGAGGTGACCCTGAGTAGCCTTCAGCAATAGGAAGAGAAAGAAATGACCAAACTCTTCCATATAAAGATACAGGTCAAGAAGACGAAGATTGATGCTTTGTTTACTTAAGATCGTAGGTAAATCTCATTACAGTAGAGCTGGTCAAGAAGTTGGGGTTGGAATTTCCTAATCATCCAAACCCATATCCACTAGGATGGGTAAATAAGGATGTAGAGCTAAAGATAACAAAACAGTGCAAACTTAGATTTGTTATCAATGCTAATTTTATTGATGAAGTAGATCTGGAAGTAGTTCCCCTTGATGTATGTGGAGTCGTGTTTGGGAGTCCATACATGTACATGCGTGCTGCAATATTCATTAGGAGAGCTAACCAGTACAGACTCATCAGGGATGGAAAATAATTCATCATCAACGTGCAGAAAGGCAAGTCGAAAATTTCACTGGTAAGTGCCAACCAAGTCAAGAAATTGATCAGTTCTAGCAAGAAGTTTTTTTTATTGTTTTTAAGAGAAAGTCAGTATGAAGAGGAGTCAATATGAGGCAAGGAATCCCTAGAGGGGTGTACTAAGAAATAGAAAAAACAATTGCAGGAGTTGTTACAGGCATACAAGGATGTGTTCAGAGAGCCTAAAGGGTTACCACCTAAGAGAGAAGTGGAGCACAAGATTCAACTATTGCTAGACTCCCCATTCCAAAATATTGGGTTGTACAGGTAGTCCGTTATAGAAGCAAGTGAGGTGAAGCAATAGTTGTAGCAACTGCTGGAATAGGGTGTCATTTGACCGAGTACATCACCATGTGGGTCACCTATCATCATTGTGCCAAAGAAGGATGGGACTTGGCGGATGTGTATAGATTATATGGTGTTCAATAAAATCACGCTCAAGAATAGATACCCCCTACCCAGGATAGATGATATGCTAGATCAGTTGCAACAAGCAAAGTACTTCACCAAGCAGGACTTGAAGTCTGTATATCACCAGGTTCGAGTCAAAGAAGAAGATACATAGAAGACCGTCTTCAAAACTAGGCATGGTTTGTATGAGTGGTTAGTTATGCCATTTGGCCTATGTAATGCACCAACTAAATTTATGAGATTAATGAATGATGTATTGCGCCCTTTTATAAATTCATTTGTTATTGTCTATTTGGATGATATATTGGTATATAGTGCTACCTGGGAGGAGCATATGTCACATTTGACGCAGGTGCTGGAAACATTGAAGAAGCACCAATTGCTAGCAAATCTCAAGAAGTGTGAGTTTGCGCAGCAGTCTTTGGTGTATCTAGGGTATGTGATCAGTGGAGGAGAATTGAAGATAGATCCTTCCATGATGGAGGCCAACATGAAGTTGTCGGTGCTTACTAATGTTTCTAAGGTTAGGAGTTTCATTGGGGCATCACAATACTTGAGGAAATTCATAGCCTCATTTTCAATGGTAGTAGCATTGCTCCATGCCATTATAGCAAGTGGCAAGAGTTTCCAGTGGGGAAAAGGTCAATATAAGGCTTTCGAGGAGCTAAAGAAGAAGATTGGCTAAGCACCAATTTTGGAATTACCAAACTTGCAGCGACCCTTTGAAATGGAGACAAATGCGAGTGGGTATGTTATGGGAGTTGTCTTGATGCATGGAGGAAGGCCCATTTTCTACCATTGTGAAGCATTTAATGGGGAAGTTCTTAACTAACCTACCTACAATAAGGAGCTTTATACCATGCTAAAATATGTGAATAAGTGGAAGCACTATCTGATGGGAAAGGAGACAATAATCCACACAGATCACTAGTCATTAAAGTACTTGTAGACTTAGAGTAAGCTACAACAGACCAAGCATTACAAGTGGATGGAGTTTTCACAATAGTTTCATTTGGTGATCAAGTATAAGAATGGCAACACAAACAAGTTGGTTGATATGCTTTCAATGCCACCCACATCAAAGATTATAGCTTTGGGGACTCTTATGCACATGGAGCCATTCACCCATGATGCATACAGAGAGGCATATTCAGAAGATGAGGACTTCAAGGAGGTCTATCAATGGTTGCAAAGTCAGAGTCATGTGCATTATGGAAAAAGCACCATTGACTACCATCTCCAAGCTGGGTTACTCTACAGGATGGATAAGTTATGTGTTCTTAAAGGTGAGCATTTACAGCTGATTAGATAGGCTCACACCTCCAAGGTTGTAGGGAACTTAGGTGTAGGGAATGTTGTGGCTAACTTCCAGAGGTATGTGTGTTGGCCCAAGATGCAAGAGGATGCATTTTTTGTTGTACTAGAAAGCTTAGCAACAAGAAACAAGGTCTATATCATCCCTTACCTGTACCTACTCATCCTTGGAAAAGCATTTCCATGGAATTTGTGGGAGGTTTACCGATAACCAGGAAGGGACATGACTACCTACTCATGGTAGTTGACATGTTCAGCAAGATGTGTGTTCTGAGGCCCTGTAAAAAGACCATCAATGGACAAGAAGAAGAAAATTTGTTCTTTGGATAGGTTTGATGCACTCTGGGATACCAAGGAGAATCATTTCAGACAGGGACACAATATTTCTTAGTACATTCTAGACTACATTGTGGGAGAATATGGACACAAAGTTTAAGAGATCTACAACATTCCATCCACAGACAGATGGACAGACAGAAGTAGTCAACAGGACTTTGGTGTAGCTTCTAAGGGGATACAACCAAAAGCATCCAAAGACCTGGGATGAAAATATGGTATATATACAACATTCTTATAATAAAGTAGTCCACACTTCTATAGGAAAGTCCCCATTTGAGACTTGTTTTGGATATTTTCTACCTTCAACTTTGGATATTGCATATGGGCAACAAGGAGGAGTGAGGGAAGATATTACAAGAGATTCTTTGAGGGCTGAAAAATTTATAGAGAAGATTAGGCAGATCCATATATAGGTACAAGAAACACAATAGAAGTCACATGAGAAGTATAAGGCTAGGCATGATCAACGAAGAACAGAGAAATCATTCAAGGTAGGAGAAAAAGTATGGCTACAGTTGAACAAGGAGAGGTTGTAGGGGCATGATAAGAAAATCAAGGGTCTAAGGTATGGTCCCTTTGAGATACTGGAAAAGGTGGGTGATAATGCTTATTGACTCATTCTACCACCATATATGCGCATTTATTTAGTTGTAAATGTAAAGATTTTAAAACTATATGAACCTTCCATGCTAGACTAGGAAGAGGAACAAGTCCTACCTTATGTGGATGATTTGGCACTAGACGCTCACGAAACATTGACAGAAGATACAATTTTGCAGAAGAGGTCCACGAACTACAAGATAGAGTTAGCATAACCTTTGGAAGATTGGGTTGAAATGACAACTTCCAGGCAATGCTAAATGGTACACCAGAGAGAAGGTGGAGGAAATATTTCCTCACCTCATTCAGTAAAATATTTTGGGGACCAAAAGCCTCCCAAAATGGGGAGGTGTGATCCAAATTGCATCGTTATATTTTTTTTCGTCCATCTCGATGCATTTGGAGTGGAAAAAATGGAGGAATCAACTCACAGGACCATTTTTACCGGCGGGACCCAGTTTGGAGTGTTTTGAGGCATCAAACGATGTTTTTAGGGGGTAAAATTTTTCCTATTAAGAATTTCACCTTTTCATGGTATTCTACACACATATAAATTTCCAATGATGTAAGAAGCATTTCAATCAGAGCCAGTGTGCAAAATTTATGCCACTCAGAAGTTGACCTTCCTGTTTTCACACCTATAGTTCGAGAGGATGCCAAATCAGCCCCCATTATTCATGGAAAAGGGGCTACCCACGTGTTTTTTATGTAAAAGATTCTAAAAGAGTCTATTTTGTAACTCTAGTTAAGATTTGATGTAGTCAAACTCAACCACTAGTAGGCTATTGGGTTGTGTTATAACTGGGCCACTAGGATGAAGAGGCATTCAATTCGTTCGAGAGAATTTTGTTCCATAGTTGAGAAAATATATCCAAGAGAGATAGGAGGTAGAGCACACAGAGAGGATATATTCACTCTAGTATCCCATGGGCCATAGACATTACTTCTTTGTACTTGCGGCCTCACGTTCCAGCTAGGTTTTCTCCTAAAAGGGTTTCCCAAAGAGAATATCTAGTGCCTTGTGTATGGGTGTGCTTATTTTGTCATTCTCTACTTTTCGATATAATTTATATTCGCATGCATGCACTAATTACAGTTAAATCCACAGATCTTAAAGTTTAATAAATTGTAATAGTGTAAAATTTCAATGTTTTTAATATATTATTATAAGATTTGTCATGATGAACTGTCCAATGGAATATTCATGACAATTTATGGATCAGGAAATTGCATACATACATTGATACACTTTGTTAAAGTCGTCTATACATACTAGGGTTTTCTAGTATGACTTTTTGATGACATTTGATCAGATATGTTCTGATTGTTGTTGTCTGTCAATGATGTCTATGATGTGATGATCTGTATCTGACAATATTGAATGGGTTAAATGGTATATTTATTGATAATGATGTTACAATATGATGATCTATGTTTGGTTTAGTCATTTGTGCTGATCTATGACTGATGGAGTGTTATAAGTATGGTTAAGTGATTGATGATCCAATGTTCAGTGTTCTATGATCTGTACACAGGTTTAGTACAAAGGAAACTCATACATACACGAGTTATTTTGATAGAAGTGGTGTATACATTCTAGCATATGTTTCATCACGGTTTATAGTGACAATAATTCATTTCTGTAATGAACAGATTATGGATTGATATATTGATGAGTGATTACGCATTGATATGATCTATTATGGATTGGTTTGATCTAGTTGTTTTGGTTGATTAAGATTTAGTGATTTGTTTTCCGATGTTGATTAGATGAGTTGTTTCAGTATTTGGTTTAGTGGTCATTTCAATATTACAATGATTCAGATGTAGAAGTCATTGATTTGAGATCTGTAAGTAGATCCTCCTCAGGGGAATCGTGTATATACACGGGTATGATTTAAAATAGTAACGTATACATTTTGATGTATGGTTATCATGATTTACAAAGATATCACTGTGTTTCTGTGATGAACAATGTATGACTTGGTATATTGGTATGATTTGGTTATGATTGGTTTGACATAAGTGGTTGTACATTAATATAATCTTATATGAATTGGTTGCAATATATGTTTAATATTTAGTGATTGGTTTGATGATTGTATATTATTTCAGTTGGTTCAATGATTGGATGAGTTTGTCATTGATTAGTTTCAAAATTGTTACTTGATTTGAGCTTAATGATGGGAAGTGGCCTATAGGTTTGATGTTTTGAGTCAGGTGGATCCATTATGAAACATTATGAAATGTGGTCTACAATAGGTGTTGAGGGTTGGAGCCTTCAGTGAGGGAGTTGAAGCTTCCTTCTAGTCGTAGATGGAGAATTTGTGTAGGGGTTAGGACCTCCCTTCCAGTAGGAGCCGGTAAACGAGATCAGGAGGTTGGAGCTCCCTTCCAATGGGTGTTGGAGAACGAGAGAAGGTTGTAGCCTTCTTCAAGTGAGTGCATGTTTCGGGAATATTTAGTGTTCTTGGACAAATGCCTAACCCTCTAGATCTAGTAGCAGGTCTAGAAATAATAGATAAAGTAATCTTAACTTTTTCTATATTCAACAGATAAAACAAGAAGGAAGAGAAACCTACTTGTAGTTTTCGCTAGCTCCTTGTCTCCCTTGACTGATCTTGTTGCTCCTTCCCATACTTAAGTCGCTTGGAAAGTACCTGCACAATTACATAAACAAAAACTAGTCAAAGCATAATGATCTATTGCTAATAAATAACATTAAATCAAAAACATGATATACATATGAATGCATTAACATATAACACAAGCATAAGGAAAAAGTCTTGAAAAATTTATTGATAAGAGGAAATATTACAACCCATATGAGCTCGATCCAGTGTCATCCTTCCAATTCAATCCTTCATCAACCTCATGAAAAGAAAGACACTCCAACACTATGACAATACTTGCACTCAATTCTAATCTCATATCACCAGCATCTCCTTACAACTCAATATTTTTAAGCCCAGATCTCTTAGATGAGTGATCTATTTATAGGTGAGTGAAGGAGGTTATGCCATCAATGGAGGTAATGAATGCCTTTCTAAATTTAGAAATCAGTTCCATGGAAGAAGGAATAGGGGATTGATGTTTCCTAATTCCCTTTCTCATCAAAAGGTGAGCTCAAAGGAGTAGGTGGCATTTGAGAAACTTCTAGAGGTTTCCAATGGATAAGGAATCTTCAAACCCTCACGAAACTTTGCTCAAATTCGCTCAGTGCAGGCCAAAGAGGGACCAAGTGCGCTGCATAGCACCTTGTCAGTGTATGATTTGCATTGCAGTGCACCCTAATGAAGGCCTACCTATGTTGATATTCTTAGAGGTAGTTTTTGGATGTTTTCAGTGATGGAACTTCTTTGTAAGTAAGGTATTCTGATGACTAACTTCTTTAGGGCATGTAACAACTGCACTAGGGGTTGATGGGCCCTAATAGTATCGATCTATAATTTGGGGTTGATGTGCCCAAATGGATCTGTAACAGTTGCCCCCTAAAGCATGAAGTCGTAAATATATATGTCGGGTGAAATGATTTATCATGAGGAGAGGAGGTTTCAAACGGAAGGTGACTTGCATCAATTACAATACATATATCATGATAATTTGATTTTTCTCATGAACTAGCTGAGGGAGGCATACCCATGCTCAACTTATAAACTTTCATTACATGTACAAATATAGTCGTCTACAGATATAGACCCATGAATGGTTGACCATGAATGTAAGGCCATTGTACATTTGATTTAGTACTCCTGAAAATATCGCAGCTCGGATGGATGAAACTAGGTCCGAGGTCTTCAATTTCATTCAATCTTCACTCAAGTACAAGTCTAACCATGTGAATAGATATTCTGAAGTCGAACATGGAAAGACATCGTCTGATTACCAGCCAATGATGTAAGTCATTAACAGACGCGAGAGGAATCATCGATAATGAAAATGACCCTCAAGGTACTACAATACATTTTGCATGGTGTGAATAAATGATTTGATGTCGAACACCATACAAAGTGTTTCGGTCAAAGGCCATTGATGTCAACCTATCACCGGAAGTGAGAAACCTGCTGCAAGCTTCAAGGTACTGAAGGGGTGTTTCTAAGTTAACTTCTTGGATGATGTGCTGATGTCAACAAGAAGCAACTTGGTCGCAGGAGGGCCTTGATGTATCCCACATCTATGACATGAAACGAGGTAAATGATTTTGGAGATGAGAATCAACTGACGACACAAGGTTTAGGAATGGCGGTCATGAAAATGAAGGTTTACAGTATTACAAGAGATGAAGTTTTGAACTGAATGACTTCTCTTGAAAATATCGACGACACTGAGGTGAATTGGTAGCGTTGACCCAAAACAGAGTAATGGATGGTATGATAGACCAATGGTGTGATAACCATCAAGCTGAATGACCCAACCCACATAGTCATGGTGATGAGGTGAAAGTGTCATGTTCAAGAGCGACTCGCTACCATAAATTTTTCTCAACTTTTTCCCATTTTCCCCAGTCATTGCTGACCAATACCTCTTTATTTTTTATCAAGCTTGAGGAGGATAACATATGCTTTTTGTATAATTCACCCTTCGGGCAAACCCATCACTATTTGATTCTTTAACAAGTCTAGCAAAGGTGAAACTCGGCCTTGTCTAGATGGACAAGTTTGTCACTATTTGATGTTTTTAATGAGTTTAACGACAAAGACAACTCGGTCCTTTTCATATTTAGAGAGTTTGAAAAGGGACGAAAAGGAAACTCCATAAGTTCTTTTTCGTAAAATAATCTCTCAAGTCCGAAAAAGCGTAAAATAATACAAGAGAGATGTCGTTTCCAATCCTTTAACGAGCTAGAATAGACAAGCGCTTGACAATCTTTTCATATTTAGAGAGTCTGAAAAGAGTTTAAAGAGGACTCTAAGGGGGTTTCTTTTTGTTTTTTAACAAAGCTAGAAAAAGAAACAAAATTTTACTTTGTGGTCAAAAAATTGTTCAATTTACACTTAAGCATGTCAAATTCTGCTTTTAGTTGTTAAACCTGCTCAAAACTCCATCAAAGAGGATTAAAAATACATGTTCATAGATAAAATGAATAAAAAACTAACATTTACTCGATTAATGTGCAAGTAATAAACATAAAAACAAGTTCTATTATTCATTTTCACCATTTCACTTTTAATCTTTGATTTTGGAGCTCTAGAGCAGTTTTTTACCTCAAACTTCACTAGCTGATTGCGGAGGATTCAGTGGACCATTTCTCATGTCGTTTGGACCAGGTAGGAGCTATCCCTATTTTCTTCCATTTCATTCCATTTATTTTTAGTTTTAAGCAATTTTTTTTGGTTGTTGAGGCCTCTAGGGTTTCATTTTGTGCTCTCTGGATCAGTGCACCCTTTCAATATTGAAAGGTGCACTGCATTGAATACACCTAGAAGGCAGTATGCATTGCAGCGCACTATCTCTAATGGAGGGGTGCGATGGGCGCAAAAACCAAATTTTGACAGCTATTTTCTCCCAAATTTTCAACTGTTTTTTGCAAAAATTGGATCCTAATTTGTCTAATGGTTGTATTTCAAACATTCATCGGATCAAAATGGTCATTATATGGAGAGAATGAGAGCATGAAGAACAAGACATGATTGCCCTAAATGATCAGGGAATAGTTGATGCCCTAAGGAACTGTGGGTTGCTGAAGTATTTTCGATTATCCAGCATGCGACAACAAATTGAACTGTTACAATATCTTGTTCGTTCTTGGGATCCTACCGATCAGGTTTTTCATATTAGGGGCAAAGTGATCCCCTTTACCATCGAGGATATTTACTTTCTGACTAGACTGTCGAGGCGGGGTGCCCCCATCTCATTATCAGGATTTACTAGAGGAGGTGAATCAGTGAGAGATTATATACGACAGTTTTGCCGGGAAGGAGCTCAACCCAGCAGAGACAGAAAGATCAATATCAGAGATGTCAATGATTTACCATTGAGAACAATCCTTTTTACCCTCACCAAATTGGCTGGTAGCGCAACTTTACATTTGGAAAATAGGTCTTATATGCAGTATGCTTTGGATTGCTTGGAGCCAAAGGTATTCAACTGGTGTGAGGCAGTGCTTCCATCCATGAGAGAAAAACTAACCAAGGTAAAGAATGGAAAGACAAAAAATATTGGTTATGGGTCTATCTTGATTTATTTTGCCTTGGAGAGAATCCCACTCATGCAGCCACAACACATCTCACTAGGAGTACCTAGACCTAGAGACCCACGGATGTAGAGGTGGGTGGATCTTATGGCTAGGCATGCTAGCTAGTCATTGATCTCATTTTCCTCTGCTTTCTTTGAGTGGTTTGACCATTAGGACATGACCTTCGTAGAATATCCATATTCTGGAATGGATTTCTGTGGTGATCCAGATCTGGTGTTGCCAGCTAGAGCACAATGGAGTGCTATTGGTAAATTGTTTGACCACAATGTTTTTTTTTTAAGTTTCTACTTTTTTTGTGTTTTTAAATTATTGCCAAGACTAAAAAGCATTTTTATATGTATGCAGATGTTGAATCCATTCGACCTGCCATACGCCCATGAGAGGCGGGTGCACTAATACAGAGAGCTGTTGGGAGAGCAGTTCTCCGAGACTTGAATTTAACAGAGACATTGGCTGAGTTGCAGGATCACATAGAGGGTTTAACCCTGGGTATTCTGGATGTCTGGATTGAGGAGTTACCTATGCGATTGCAGCGCCATACCATTGGCGTGCCAAGTCGTTGGATGAGACTCCTACGCATGATAGCACAGGCTATGACCTGTTATCATCAGCAGCATTAGTCTACTTGGATATTTTCTACATACATTTTTGAGTTTTTTGGTCAAATGACCAATTTTTGTCGTGGACACAAACTATTTGTAAAAACTTATATACATCTATCTATTTGACTTTCAGAGTTTTATTATGGTTAAGTGATGCAATCTTATTCAAATGATGTTGAAAATGTTTACTTTACATATGTCGCAAATGTCTATTTAACACATAATTCGCTAGAGAGTTAGTTAATGTGTTTAGATTTTTGGAAATATGTTGATATTGAATAAATTCAAAATACCTTTCCAAAATACGAACTCTAAGGAACATGCGATGAATTGTTGGGTTTCGGATGGTATAGACGCCAGTAAGCTGTAGTACAACAAGTTGTGAGTCTAGCCTAATGATGATTCGGTGTATGCCAAGTGAAATGGCATCAGAGAGGAGTTCAATCAACGCACTATACTCAGCGATATTGTTTGTCGATCATCCAATACATATCCCTCTAAAACTCACTAACTCACCACTTGGAGCAAAAATGGCCCATGCCGCAGAAGATAAATTCTGTGTACTACGACTAGCTCCATCAGCATACCCAACAAATGGTTTCGAAAAGTTTGACATCTGCAACAAATGCGAAGTGGATTACCTAACCAAATAAAAACTCTAAAAGAAACACACACACAAATGCAATAAAAGCATATATACAGTGAGTTTTACTACACTTAACTAAGCATAGTAACGTTTAAGGTACAACCCATTTCGGGGCTATGACAATGGAATCCCATCATAGTCCACTAACTCATAGGCACCTTTCGTCAACACACGTTTAACAATATAAGGGCCCATCCATAGCGGTTCAAATTTTCCAGCTCCAAGTTTATCAGAATCCTGATCGTACAGCAAGACCAGGTCAAATTCTTAGAAGACACGAGGTTTAACATTTTTGTCATATTGCGCCTTGATGCGTTTTTTATGCACCTCGTTAGCCAGTGCAGCATCACGACGAGTTTCATCCAGATGGATTAACTCCAAAAAATGCGCTTCTTCTTTAGAAGTGTCAGGTAGCAGGTCAATCGCGAGTTTGAGAGATGAGATTTCACATTGAATTGGTAAGACTGCTTCCAAACCATACACCAACTGAAACGGCGTAAATCCGCTCGCATTTCTCACTGAGGTTCAATATGCCCACAAAGTCGGGTACAGGATTAAATGCCAATTCCATTTATGGACTCCAATCATTCTTTGCAACATGTTCTTAAGGACTTTGTTGATAGCCTCAACTTGTCCATTAGCTTGCGGGTAGTATGGAGTAGAACTATCATGTGACAGTCCTAATTTGGCAGTTAATTTGGCCATCATGTGATTGCGAAAATGTGACACATGATCTGTAACTATAGCTTGTGGTACACCAAACCTGGCAACCACATGGTTGAAAAAAAACAGAGCAGTCGTTTTGCGTTTTGCCACTGTTGTTCAATGTTAGCATCGCCTCAGCCCATTTTGTAAAATAGTCAACAACGACTATAATATACCCATGCCCCCCAGCCGAGGTGGGGTTAAATGTCATGAAGTCAATGCCCCATTTTGCAAATGGGCCAACAACAACGATTGGATGCAGTGATGCAGGTGGTAATCTGGTTTTATAGTCAAATATCTGGCAAGCATGGCAACTTCTGACAACAAGAATGAAATCTTTGAATATGGATGGCCAGAAGTAACTAGCACGTAGAATTTTCTGTGCAGTTGCGTAACTAGATAAATGCCCCCCACAAGCACCTAAATGAAACTCATTCAAAGCTTTTCTGGTCTCCTCATGAGTAAGGCACCTACGTAAGATCGTATTGACACCATGACGATAAAGCGTATCACCAATGATCAGATAATCTTTGGCTTGGTATCAAGTATGTCGCTGTTCAGAGCGAGAGGTATTAGGTCGAAAAGCTTGGGTCTGGAGATAGACCAGTATATCTCCATACCATGGATCACTTGATGAGATCAGAAACAAAGACTCATCCAAGATTGATGCTTTTGATGTTAAATCATTGGAGGATGAGGGAAGATCGCAAAGTAACTCGGCAAAGACAAGAGATTTCTTTGATTTAGATTTGATGAATTCCAAATCAAACTCCTGCAAGATAACTATCCATTTAGAATATTTGCCCCCCAACAATTGACGTGAAAAAATGTATGTCATAGGGTTGCAATCTGATACAATGGTAGTTTTGCGAAGGAGGATGTAATGACGAAATCTCTGCATAGCTTGAACGACTGCCAAGGCTAACTTTTCGACATATGAATACTTACTTTTTGTATCGTTGAGATTACAACTCAAATAATAAATAGGATGTTCAGTTCCACTTTCTTCTTGAACTAAAACCATACCAATGGTTGTATCTGTAGCGGCGAGATATAGGTAAAAGTCTTTTTGATAGTTTGGGTATACATTAATGATGCTCTAATAAGGGAATCTTTAAGAGCATCAAAAGAAGCTTGTGCAACTTGGTCCCAATGGAAGGGTACCCCTTTCTTCAATAGATATGTATAACCTTTAGCTAATTCAGCATAGTTTGGAATGAACCTCCTCAGAAAGTTTGCCTTCCCTTGAAGTCTCTGTATCAGTAACAAGTTTGAAGGTGGAGGCAAGTCAAGGATTCCTGAACCCTAATGGGATCTAGTCAAATTCCATCTTTTGAAACTATGAATCCAAGCAATCGAATAGAGCCAACACAAAACACACATTTGTGTGGATTGAGTCTTATCTTTTAGTTTTGACATCGTAAGAATATTGCTCTCAAGTGTTGTGGGTGATCAATACGTTTTCGCGAATGAGCAGCAAAATCATCAAGATAAGGTTGAACAATGTGCTTGATGTCATGGAAGGCATACTTCATTGCCCTCTGAAATGTAGCCCCTGCATTCTTCAAACCAAATGGTAGATTTAGATAAGTGAACGTGCTCCATCGACATATAAAAGCAATTTTTGATTGGTCCTGTGGGCGGATATTGATTTGATTGTAGCCATAAAATCCATCCATGAATGAAAAGATTTCACATCTGGCACATTCGTCAATAATCTGGTCGATAAAAGGTGTGGGATAATTGTCCTTTGGACATGATTGGTTTACATCCCTATAATCGACGCACACTCGAATTGTCCCTTGTTTTTTTCATCACTGGAACAATATTAGATATCCAATCAGGAAGAGGTACAGGGAAAATGAAGCCAGCACAAAAAAGTTTTTCAACCTCTGCTTTAATGGCAACAACTTTCTTAGGATGAATAGGTCGAAGCTGCTGTCATACTGGTTTGACATCAGGGTACATTTTAATCTCATGTTAACCCATACTTGAGTCAATGCCCGGCATCTCCTCATAAGACCATGCAAAGACATCTTGAAATTTGCAAAAAAGAGCACAATACTTATCAAGTTCCAATGGAGAACAGGATTTTCCGACATGAATGTTTTCTACAATGTTAGGCTTGGTCAAAATGTTTATAGAAATCATTTCTTCTATGTTGGACAAATTACACTCAGAATCTACAGTATTTACAGGATTTGACAAAAAATCAACGATCGAAGGGTGATTTAGTTCTTTTGAATAATCTTCATTATCATCTAGAAGGTGGGAACGATGATGATAATCTTCCCACGGCGTCTCTCCTATCATCATTAATTGGACGATTCCTTCATCCGTAGAATGTATACGTGAAAAAAGATCTAAAGAGGTACCATATTCTAATGATCTATCTACCCATACAATTGTTGAGTGCGGATTAGGGTTTGCCTCACAAGCTCGAAAAATTGATTGCTATGATGATTCAATGGGGCTTGGTGGTAATGCCTCGCTATGACCACCAGTTTCAAAGTAGTTGGAAATCTTCGTAAAATCAGATGATGTCGAAGAAATCATATTGCAAGTCTCTACTCTTTCCACTTCCACCAAACCAGATGGTGACGAGATGGTAAAAGTTCCCATCAAGGAAGGATCTTTAAGAAGATCTACTCCAACACTTTGAAGTGATAGTGGGTTTCCGTGTATCAACGTAATGCTTCTCGTAGCCTGTCAACTATTGGAAAAGAAGGCTAGCTAATCAATGACTGTGATTCCACCCTTGAAAGGGAATGCAATTGTACAAAAGTACGTGGAAATGAAAGCAGCCATAGCATATACCCAAGGCCTTCCTAGTAAAATGTTGTAATCGAGGAGTCCATCAACTACCTCGACGTCAACAATAACTGTCTTGCCCCCTAGTTCAATTTGTAGGTTACTCAAAATCCCATATGGAGTATATGTCCTTCCATCAAAGGCTTTTAATGTAGTTGGTGATTGTGACAAGGGCGGTGAACCAAGTGTTTTCCAGCAGCTCATGGACATAATGAAAGTAGATGCCCCCTCATCAATAATAGTTCGGTGAACATTCTTATTGAGAGATTTTACTTGTATTAGGAAAGCTAATTGCATCGGTAATTGTGGTGAATATCCCACATGGTTAAAAAACACAAGATTTTACTTCGTAGGATCTATTCCACTTATTGCTGACAATAAAGCTTGTTTCTGGGAGGGATAGTTTTGCAACACCTCGAGTGTCGACATAGCGGAAGGTGATTGAGCTAGATCTTCCACTATATTATAGTTTTGAGCTGCTCGAGCATGAGGATTGAATGTTGATTTGTGCACAACTCCCTTTGGTGGCTTTATCGTCAATTCAAGTACAATTGGTGGAATAACTTCTGATGAAGTCGAGGTCGAAGTACTAGGTTGATCAGTGGCCTGGTTATTTGACAATGATGGATTTCCATAATCTTTATTCCTTGTTGACACCAAAACATCATTTTGCAGATTTGTGATGGATAACATGAGCACTTGGGATGTGGAAGCATTATCAGTTGCAACCAAATGTGTCTCCGGGGTTGGAAATAGATCTATCAACAATACTGATGTGTTTGAAGTCTTTAAAAGTTTAGAGACCTCAGAGCGATGTGGACAATCTCTTGTATAATGCTCATCATTACATATCAGACATGGATAATGAGGTTTCCTGGCCATGGTAGGAGAATCAGATGATTTCTCAGGAGTGGAATTTTCCTATTTCTTTTTGTTATTCTTCCCCTTTTTCTTACCTCCTAGTTGCTTTGGATTTTTGCCTTTGTCAGATAACACGACATTAATCTCTGAGGTAAGAGTGTTTTCTGATGCATTTGCAGCTTGATTGGAAATGGAAAGAGTTTGAATAGATGGTCTTCCTGTTGCTTGTGTGCTTGAAGAACCGATCACACCGTTGTCGGCATGAGAATCCTTACTCGATTGTAGGGGTGGTGGAACAGTGTAAGTTGGTCTAGGTGCATGAGGTATTTTATCATTTTCGGATTGTGTGTATATCAAATCCAAGTATTGGGCACGAGTGATAACTTGCTCTTCTGTGACAACTCCACCTTTTGCCACATCCTCGGTGATTTATGGCAACAAGGACTTTATGAACCACTCAACTAAAATCTGATCAGGAACGTATGTCTTAACCATTCAACGACGACACCGAAACTCTTGAATATGATCTGATATATGGGTGGAGGTAGTATGTTTAAAGTTGGTCAAGAGTTCCGTTCCAGTCTCGTACTTGATAGGTAACTGGAAGTGGGTCAAAAAGGTAGTGGCTAAAGTGGTGAAGTTATTGAAAGAAGCTCTTGGTAATTCAATGTACCATTTAGCAGCTGGACCAGTGAGCGTTATTTGGAAAAGACGAAGTCTATTCAAATAATCATTCAAAGTGTTGGATGAAAACCATAAGTGAAAGGTCATAACATGATTCAATGGGTCTTCTCTAGGATTTTCGTTAAACTTTGGAATATCAGTTGGTAACTTGTGCAGAATTACCGGCCACTAAGGTACATATGCGATTGGATCGTTGGTGAGCCGGTTTAAATCTGGTAATTCTAGAGTTGATACAAAAGGAAACTGTCGATTCAAGTCAGGTTGAGCATACCCAGGATATGATGGAATTGCCTGTGCAATAGGTCTTTGCAGACTATCATAGGGCATCTGCATTTGGTAACCTTGGTATGGATGTTGGACAAAACCAGTATAAGGTGGTTGTTGATAACCAAATTGAAATTGTGGTTGTCCATAACCTGCAAAGCCTTGTTGCCCAGGACCTTGGTAAGCTTGATATTGACCAAAACTAGGTTGAGCTTGTGAACCAAGTCCAAACTGAGGTTGGAACTATTGGAATTGGGGTTGTTGGAATTGTGGCAACCACGATTGTTGAGACAACTGTTGTTTCCTAGTAATGAAAGGTTGACCAAGTTGTGAATCAACTATACCAGTGTAAGCCTAGGTTAGTCCAGATAAAGGTATACTAACCTGAGGTTGTTGTTGAGCTCCAAAAACAAGTGGCTGTTGTATAACAACTTGAGAAACTTGAACCTCTTGACTTGAAACTTGTGGTTGCAAGGAAAAGGGATCAGTTTGTACCAGTTGAGATACAACAGTTTGAGCTTGTGATTGTGGCACAGTAGTAACAACAGGTGTAGTAGGAATATTTGACACAGTTTGCATTGGTTGTGTTGGATACACAAGTCTTGGTTGAGTTGGCATTACTGGTTGCCATTGACAAACTCTAATTCCAGGTTGACTTGAATATTGTGGGAAACTACCATATTGTTGTCCTCCAGAATAAGGAGGATACAATGAATAAGAATATTGATGTCCATATGGTGGAAATCCAGTATTTAATGGATACACAAGTCTTTGATGACTAGATTACCCAGCATGATACTGATGTGTAGGATCAAACTGTTGAGTTCCCATTTGAGAAAAACCAGGTAAAATTCTGGTTGAGGACATGGGTGATGACCATGGTGCAGAAGCAACCCTTGAGTGGGTTCCTAACAATGATTGGTAGCCAACCAGGACGGACAATTCACCATATAGGTGCGAATCAGGTGTGGTAGAAAACATCGAAGGAGTTACAACAAAAGATTCTACTACAGCTGCATCAAATGATATAGTCTTGGATGTTGACAGTTGTTCAGCCATAGTTAACTGGCCCAAAAATTGTCCTAAAGATTCGATGGGAACTTGCAAGGAAGCAGGATCAGATGAAGAAAAGTAATTAGGAGTAGTAGGGTAAAGATTAAGCCTAGTTCCAAAGTGAAACGGGGTTCCAATTGTGGAATCCTCTACTAATTCCTCCTCTATGGCAATCAAGTGTGGTGGAAGAGGTTAACCATCAGGTCCGTAAAAGATTTCTGGTGTTGATAAAAGTGTAGTTTCAACAGTGATAGATATCTGAGGGGTAACAACTTCTGAATGTTGAAATTTGAAGTCCAGATGTTCAGGTAAATGAACAACAGTTTCAAAGGGAGGTTCCTAAACAACTTTAGGTTCAGATGTAACTTCTATTTGAACTGGGATAGATTCTGGACCAACTCTTGGTTGAGTTGTTTCAAGTTTAGAAGCACTTTCTAGTTGAGAAGTTTCAAGTTCAGTATCAACTTGTTGTTGGACAACCTTGGTTACTGTTACACTAGGATTAGTGCTAATGTCCTCAGGTAACTGTGAAACTTCTTCTTTAAGAACAGATGTTCCAGAAATAGTTGGAGTAACTGGAGTCTTTGTAGCTACTAAAACAAATTTTTCAGGTAACCCAGATGAAGAACTAGGAGTTCTTGATGTACTAGACTCAGTTAAATGAGACCACTTTGTCTGAATTGGTGTCGCTTCGGGAGGCAAAGGCAGTTGGCTCGCTGTTCTCTATGAACGACGGGGTTTGGGTTGATTTTCCTCCATGATTGCTGATTAAATTTATCAACTTAAACTCAACTAAGGAATGAGGATGTTATTTTGTGGTCAATTAATTTTTACAACACTGGAACACAACTTTGCTTTTTCATTTTTAAAGAGTTGAGAAAAAACAAAAGATGACTCTAGTCGCCTTCGATTTTTAATGAGCCTGAAAGGACAAGTGCTCAGATGATCCTTTTACTTTTAAAGAGTAAAAAAGGAATGAAAGTGACTGCTCTGGAGATTCTAGACAAGAGGGTTTACTAGACAAATCGCAAAACTGTAATATACACCTTGGTGATAAATGAAAGAGAAATGACCAAGGACTTTACGTATGGAAGTCAATCTTCTCGAATGCTGTGTTTGTGTGTTACAATTGGTAAGGCGGAAGACTTAGCTTCCTAGGGATAAAGGATTTCAACCTATTGGGGTCTCCCACTATATACTCGATGGTACAGGGAGCACAAGTTTGTACTAGCACTTATCGAATTAGAGAGGAGGAATCACCCAACCTTCCGTGAAAATGACAACCACTAGGTTTAAAGACGCCAGAACATGTCTCTAGCCTAGACCTCTAGATGTTTTTCGTTAAGTTCCAATGTGTTTTTAGATTAATTGATGTTTATTTTAAGTTTATCTTACTTAGAAATTTTTCTTTGAAGGTTCACCGTCAGATGTGTTTTGAAATTCCTAAGAATGCAACTAGAATGAGAAGCACACTTTCCGTTTAATTTCAGCAATGAAAATCCTAGCTATGAGGGATAGAGCATACACGTACTTTCTGAAAAAGGAACAAGGAGCACAAACTAATGCAATTCCCTAAACCATTCCTTTTGAACACACAAACTCAAGCTCTAAAATGCAAATTGCATGTTTTTCTTTTTAGTTTCTCTTAATGTGAATGATGCAATAAGAAAAACTAATGCACAAATTATTCAAAAATTTTTCACAAAAAATGACGATTCATGACAATTTCTTTTAAAAGGGAAAGGAAGATTGTACGACACTTTCAATTTTAAAGAAATGAAGATTTTTGACACTTTATATGAAAATACAAATCAAATGCACAAATAAATCAATTGATTATATATGAAGGAATACTTTACAACACTTCAATTTTTCGAAGAAAATGACGATTTTACGACACTTTTCTATCAACAAAACAATCGATCAAAAACTACCTTTCGACAGTGGATTGCAAATGATAAAACAAATACATAAAAAACATCCAACAATCTAGTCTAAGTAGGGCCAAATTAAGGATATGAAAAACTGATTTTCAGAGACAGAGCATCTTTGTCATTCAACAACTCATTCAAACAAGAGAAAATTGGCAAAAAATTTCAGTTACTAAATGGGAAACTAACCCTAAAGGGATTAGCGCAGGCAACAGTTAGAGACAGTGCGATGAATCGCACTAAACCTATGCGGGAAGTGCACTACAATGCATTGTGTCCTTCATCAGACTGCGCTAATGACAGTGAGCAATTTTGAAGGCAATTTTGTCACAGTTTCGACTCAATTTTCAATGATAGAGGACTGAAATCAATAAACGACCGCAATTACAGTATGTAGAAATGTCTTAAGAGGCTGATAAGCTACTAGGATAGACAATCTATCCCCAGTGGAGTCACCAATTTGTTTCGGGAATATTTAGTGTTCTTGGACAAACGCCTAATCCTCTAGATCTAGTAACAGGTCTAGAAACAACAGACAAAGTAATCTCAACCTTTTCTATATTCAACAGATAAAACAAGAAGGAAGAGAAACCTACTTGTAGTTTTTGCTAGCACCTTGTCTCCCTTGACCGATCTTGCTACTCCTTCTCGTACTTAAGTCGCTTCAAAAGTACCTGCACAATTACAGAAACAAAAACCAATGAAAGCATAATGATCTATTGCTTATAAATAACATGGAATCAAAAACATGATATACATATGAATGCATTAACATATAACACAAGCAGAAGGAAAAAGTCTTGAAAACTTTATTGATAAGAGGAAATATTACAACCAATATGAGCTCGATTCAGTGTCATCCTTCCAATTCAATCCTTCATCAACCTCATGAAAATCTTGTTGCTCCTTCCTGTACTTAAGTCGCTTGGAAAGTAGCTTCAAAATTACAGAAAAAAAAACCAATAAAAGCATAATGATCTATTACTTATAAATAACATGGAATTGAAAACATGATATACATATGAATGCATTAACATATAACACAAGCATAAGGAAAAAGTCTTGAAAACTTTATTGATAAGAGGAAAGATTACAACCCATATGAGCTTGATCCAGTGTCATCCTTCCAATTCAATCCTTCATCAACCTCATGAAAAGCAAGACACTCCAACACTATGAAAATACTTGCACTCAATTCTAATCTCATATCACCAGCATCTCCTTACAACTCAATATTTTTCAGCCCAGATCTCTTAGATGAGTGATCTATTTATAGGTGAGTGAAGGAGGTTATGCCATCAATGGAGGTAATGAATGCCTTTCTAAATTTAGAAATTAGTTCCATGGAAGAAGGGATAGGGGATTGATGTTTCCTAATTCCCTTTCTCATCCAAAGGCGAACTCAAAGGAGCAGGTGGCATTTGAGAAACTTCTAGAGGTTTCCAATATATAAGGAATCTTCAAACCCTCACGGAACTTTGCTCAAATTCACTTAGAATAGGCCAAAGAGAGACCAAGTGCATTGCATAGCACCCTATCAGTGTATGCTTTGCATTGCAGCGCACCCTAATGAAGGCCTACCTGCGTTGATCTTCTTAGAGGTAGTTTTTGGATGTTTTCAGTGATGGAACTTTTTTGGAAGTAAGGCATTCTGATGACTAACTTCTTTAGGGGATGTAACAACTGCAGTAGGGGTTGATGTGCCCAAATGGATCTATAACAGTGCCTGCATACTGGTATGAGTCTGCACCAGTACAACATTGTAATATTTTATTTATATAATAAGAAAGAAGACAAATACGATGACAGTGGTGGTTTTCTCCCACATTGGGTTTCCACCTATAATCCTGGTGTTCGTGTGTGTTGATATGTTTCTTGTGTGTTGATGATATATCTAATTGTTACTACTCATGGTTACTATTTAATTAATGAATAATGAAGTAATGATGCACTAGTTAGAAGATGAATTGATGATGAAATATAAGAAAAATAGTTAATTGGGTATATGTTGGTTGTATTCATCATAGTCATGTACATATGATAGTTTCTTGAATTACATTAATGTACATATATCAAAATAATAAATTGAAAATTTGGAGCTAAAAATATTGGTTCACCCCCCTCTGCCCCCCCCCCCCCCCCCTTTAGTATTTTTCCCAACAATTAGTATCAAAGTAGGTCACTTCAGTTGAAGCTTAATCACTTGAAGTGGATTAGGAACGATGGGAAAGAAGCAAAAGAAGAAGGAAACTCAAAGGAATAAGTCAATTTAGGAGAATAGTGGAAGTGATGCATCTGATGTGATAACAATAACTGCATTTATGGGTCAAGAACAATTTGCAGTAGAAGAACAAGGCAAGTCAAAAACCATGGACAATAAAGGTATGTTTATGCTAAGTGATGATAACTATCAGGAATGGAAAGAAAAGATGAAGTCTCAATTAATAAATCTAGGATTTGATGTTTGGAATTTAGTATGTAATGGTTACACTAACACTCCTCCATCAAGTGAAGAGTTACAAAAGAATAATGTTGCATTAAATGAAATCATTGGTAACATACCTAATTCAACATTAGGAGAAGTTATGCACTATGAAACTACAAAGGAAGTATGGGATAATTTGCAGGTCATTCATGAAGGAAAATCAAAGGAAGATTGTTCATCAGGAAAACCATCAGGTAATCTTATTTCTAAAGATGTGTCAAAGGATGAGTATGATGATAAAACAACCTTTGTTATGTCATATGGAGTTATTGATTTAGAAGATGACAAATTAGAGTAAGTTCTTAGAAGAAAACTTGATTTTACTTTGAAAAGGATTATCAATCTTAAGAATAAGTTGCAGACATATGATAATAGGGATCATGTTGTAGTAGAATTTAAACAATGTTGTGAAGGACTTGAAGCTGATATCGTCTCTCTAAGAACAAACCTTGAAAAGTCAAACAAGCAAAATGAAGAGTTAATTCAAGTATTTGAAGAAAAATAAAATGGGTTGAAGAAAGAGATTATCGAATTGAAGGAGCAATTGGAAGAAGGAAGAAAGGTTGAAGAAGGAATGAGGAAGTAGTATTAGGTAAATGAATAACAATACCAAAGAATGGAGGTTGAGGTAAACATTCTAAAAGGTAAATTAGAAGAAAAGGACAAACACTTGAGAGTTCAAGATAGTATTAATATTTTGGATAACATTCTTAGTAATCAAAGGTCTCCTTCTATTAAATCTAGTATTAGTTTTGATGAAACTGTAAAAGGAGAATCTAGTTCATAGGCTTGTAGAAGGATATTGAAGGATAAAAATACGAAATCTGAAATTCATGTCAAAGAGATAAGAAGCGAACCAAATCAACATCCAAGGAAGACAAATTTTCAAAAGAAATCATTTTCTCCCAATAATAGAAATATTAATCGATTATTTCCTTTGATCAATAATGTTGAGTGATATATATGTCATAATTATGGACATGTTGTAGCCAATTGCAAAATCAGATTGTTTCGATCTCAAAGCAGGCACTTCACAGGAAGATCATCAGCTCCCAGGTACTCAAGTTTCTTTAAGGGATATTGTTTTGCTTGCAACATATTTGGCCACAAAGATATTGATTACAATAGAAGGAATATGAAATGGATATACAATGATTCATCAGCTCCATTTTCTGGTCATATAAGATGTTATGCTTGTAACAAGTTTGGGCATGTAGCAAAATAATGCAGGAACAAGTCAATGAACCTCCACAGACAACATGGAAAACAATCAAATAAGAATATTAAAAGACCTGAGAAATATGGATCCACCAACACTTCTCATAATAAGAAGAAAGAAGAAGAAAAAACAAGGTGTGGCCTTGCTCTTTTCTCATTTGAAGATGAAGAAGAATGGTACATAGATAGTGGATGCTCTCATCACATGACTTGAGATAAAGAAAAGATTGATTTTCTCAAGAAAAACAAACATGGTAAGGTGATTCTTGGAAATAGTGTGTTAGAGTCGGTCTGGTTATCCCTCCGTCAGAGATCAAAACTCTTTTTTGCATTTCATGTTTAGGTGTCCCATCAGTTTCGATCAGTTGCATTTTATTAGGAGCATGCCATAAATCTGATGGAAAGGTTTGTGTCACTCATTCCCCTCGTGCTTGGCACTGCTGGCTCAGGTCTATTCATAAAAATCAAGTCTTGAAAAGTCATTTGCAGTCCTGTTTCAGTTTCTAGGTCATAACAGTGTTCTCGGTCATTAGGTCTAGGGTTAAGTCAATTTGGTTTTTGCAAAGTCTAATAAAGCCAGCAGGCCAGAGGGAGGTCCTTGATATTTTGTTATCTCAAAGATTTTTATCGTCAGACGGATAGATTATGACTTCTCTTCAAAACTCTGTTTTGAAGATAAGTCGACATTTCATTTTTGTAATAATTTTTCAAAAATTTCAGTTCTTGAATTATCCAGGTGCAACCCTGGTCTCCTTTGCCAGATCATATCACAGCTATCCCTGCAAAAAGTGTCAAAGAAAATCATTATTTCAACCGAATTTAAGGAGGAAACAAAAAGGTCAAAATTCTATTAATCTTGAAAAAGTGTCAATTGCAAAACATAACAAAGTGGGTTATGGAAGAGGCAAAAATCAAATTGGTGTCTATATAAAGGTTTTTCAATGAAGTTTCAAGTCA
This sequence comes from Pinus tabuliformis, assembly GCA_031772625.1. NCBI lineage: Eukaryota > Viridiplantae > Streptophyta > Pinopsida > Pinales > Pinaceae > Pinus > Pinus tabuliformis. The sequence goes on along the minus strand of CM062816.1, from coordinate 388,500,473 downwards.
TTGTGCATGCCAAAGGTGGAGAAAGTCATTCCAAGTCGAGTTTGTGCGTTTTGGAGAAGATTGGTCCCCATTTCACCTGCGCGGTGCATATAACTTGCACGGCACACACAGCGTTTCCAGCCAGTGCAAAATATAACTAGCGCGACGCATATACCTTGCGCGGCGCACTGGGTAATGAGCGCGGCGCTTACAGTTTGGAGCCCGAAAATGGTTTGAAAACTCATCAAATCGCCCAATCTTCACATCAATTTGCCAGGTAGGCTCGCCTCCATTGCTTTTGCTTTGTTTTTGATGGTGAATGTGGTGGGTTCATGGATAATGGCTGTCAAAACAAGACTTTGAAAGCCTCCCTTTGCCAACAAGAGAAATTGCTGTAGGTTTTGAAAACAGTTTTGTCACCAAGGTTTTTTCTTTTCCCCATTTCCCTTTGTTCCTCATTCCCAAATCCACTCATCAAACTTCCTCATTAATCCCCTCATTAATCCTACACTACAATCCCTAAAATCCTAATCCCTCACCCCTATAAAAAACTCCTTAACCCTATTCAATATCCCAAACCCTAAAACCCTAATCCCATATCTACATTTCCCCTCCCTTCCCTAATTACATTTTATTTCAAAATTCCCTAATTCCCTGATATTTTCCCCTTCCTAACATTCCCTTGTACATTTGTTTCCCCTTGGTCACAACATTGTTTAGATCAAAAGAACAGTCCATATTCAGTTGCACACAGCAGTTTCACATATCAGCATTCATTCAAGGCAGTTTGTATATCAGCAGTGATGTCATCTGGTCACTCATTTGAATATGAGGCAGAAACCCAAAGTGATTCTCCCTTGGGTGAACAGGAGCCCTGGAGGCCTCGTAAAAGTGGCAAACATGTCAGGGAAGAACCAATCAACCTTAGAGAATTGCATGCTTGTCCTCTTGCTATGCAGTGCTTTGAGCATCAATCATGCTATGAGTTTTGTCAAAAGGTGGCTGAGGTCCAGTTTCATTATGAGTTGGCTCGTCTCTTTGTCTTGCATTTGCACGGAGATCAAGCTACCTTGGCTGGGGTCACCTTTACACTTACACCAGAAATTGTTTCGCTGGCAACAGGTATACCAAATATTGGTGAACTATGGCACAAAAAACAACAGATTGATAGGCAGCATTATGAGCCATACATCAAACCCAATTTCTTGAGGCAGCTCAAAAGAGTGTTCCCGTTCAGGTACCTGAAAGATGAATATGCTCCACTCATGAGATTGATCATGAAATATTTCAGCTGTGAGGGACGATTCTCTCGTCTTTATGCTTATCACATCAGGTTACTCATGCATTTCACCAGGGTGCGGATGATGAACATTCCGTATTTCATCTGCCGGAATATTGAGAGGATGACTACCTTTATACAGCATAAAACCCCTCAGCAACAACTCAACAGTGTCTATCATTTTGCTCTTATAAATATTTTGGTGGTTCATCAGCTTGGTTTGCAGGGCATCACTTGGGATGACTTCATCTCACGTGATTTCTTCAGAGCTTCACGAAGAGTATCAGACGTGAAACATGAGGGTGAACCTTCTCAGCAGTATGAGCGTCATGAGACTAGGTCTATTTTCATTACATATCAGAGAGGCTATCTGAAAGGCACCAGACCTTTATTTGCAGCAGCAAAGCGAGTGTTATCTCCACCCAGCGTGGAAGGGGCCTCACTTCCGACATCAGCACTACAGGTACAGGAGAAGGACAAGAAGCCCAAGCATAAGAAGGGGCCTTCAGGTGAGTCATCAGGTTTCGTTTTCGTTCATGATGATGAGACAGCTACAGATTCAGAGAAGGCCAAATATAGAAGGATTATCGAGGAGCAAGAAACATACATTCAAGCCTTGGAAATCCAGTTGGAGATGGCCAAATGGAACATTAAGTATCTGGAACAGAGAAATAAAAAACTTGAAGACTAGCATGCGATCATGGAGCTACAGAACATCTGTGAGAATCGCCAAGCTGCCCGACATAGGAGGATTCAATTCACTTCTCTAGAGTGACAGGTCAATGAGGATCGAGAATCTAATCTCGAGAGGGTCAACATTTACTTGGAGAAGCGGTTGAACAAGGCCAATAGAGATAATGCATTGTTGAGGCACATGGTTGTCCACTACAAGGCACGGGACCAAGTTTGCAAGGCTCGGATAAGGAATCTAAAGGCGAAATTGAAGAAGGCAATCAGCAAGCAAAAGAAGCAAAGGGAGCTCGATCGTCTTCAGATTTTGGTCGAGGCCTCTTTAGCTCATCATCACACTTGATAATGAAACTCCAGCCCAAATTTCAAGAGATTTGGGGTATTTTTGGTCATTTTGGAATTTTTGTGTTAAAAAACAGGGTTTTTCCATATATGCGCCACGCACCTTGCGCGACGCATAGGATTGGGAGCTCCAAATTACAAATGGCTTGCAGTTTTGGATTTGTCATGAGAAATCATGAATTTTGGCACTTGGAAAAGAAATTTGGGTGAGCTATGGGTCCCCAAAAGGTCAAAAAACATGCAAAAAATGACCTCATTGCCCCTATTTTGACACACAGGAAGCAGTCTTGGGAGAATGCACTTTTGGAGGGGCAAATGGACACCAATTTGGAAAATTCCACTTGGGTTGGATAGTAGACAGGCAGGGCTTTCCAACAAGCCAACCTGAGCTCAATTTGGACTCCTGCAGGTGCCTCAAAATCAGCAGAAAAGTAGCGCGGCGCATATAGAAATCAGCGCGGCGCATATAGATTTTTAGCCCAATTTTTCATCTTTCAGCTCAGAAATTCGGCCAGTTTGACTAGTTTTGATTTGTGATGTAATTTTTGACTTCTCTTGATGTAATTGATTGAAAATGATGTAATTTTGACACTTAGTTACTTGTTCTAGAAGATTCATTCACCAAAGAGTGAAAATTTAATGAATGAATCAGTTTCCTACCTTATAGAGGCAAGTTGTTTTGACTGCCTAGATTGTAGTGCTTTGTTTAGAATTAGTTGAAACAACTCCTAGAATGATGAGCTCGACCCGTAGAGGCAAGGGAATAGGTTGGCTTGCCTATATTATGTAATTTCTAAGTCATTTTCATGGTTGGACTCTTGGGAAAAGCTTGACACTCTATTGTACATTCACTTCTGCATTTTTGGCAAAGGAAAGACCAGGGTTTTGCAGCACTGTTTGGGATCCTTGTGGCTTTATGTGTTGATGGTGTGCTTCTTTCAGTAATTGTAAGTTGTTATGTGTATCATTTTCCTTCTCTCATCTTCTGCAATTGAACAAATGAAGTGTTAAGGTAGAATCCATAGATTGTTATGCTCTGCCTTTAAGTTTGTTTGATTTTTCATGTTTTCGTCTGTTTAAGGAGAACCCTTGGAAGTTTCTTGCTCTCCTTAGCTTCTCATCAGTTAGATCTATCCATTCATTCTCTTTAAAAGCATCAAGATAATCGCCTACCTTGCCCCAAGTAGACCTCTGCAAAAACTGTGTCTCATCCCCGCACCCAAAATTGCCTTTTCCTTTGATTCAACAAAAACCCCAAAAATCAACCTCAAACTCCTTGTACTTCATACCTAGCCTAAGATCAATTGCAAATTTAGTCATCTCGAGCCTCATCGATTACCTTTTGTCGAGATTGACCCGGAGAGAGCCCTCTCCTGTCCTCGTAGGGCTAGCTACGAGGCTGAGCGTGGTTTGATGTGGACCTAGGACCTTGTCTTTTCAGCCTGAGACAAATCTAGGCTCTAACATAGTGTTCCAGCAAAAGTTATGGGATAAGATAGAATAAAAATTGAGAAGCATGCAAAAGCAGTTGATGCATTATTAGTTCAAGGGCTAAAGAAGAATAATCTAAGTGTAGATCAAATGGATGAAAAAGGACGTATAATTTTGTTCACATCAACTAAATTCAAAATTATAGACGAATAAACTAGCAAGGTTATAACAAGAGGATATAGAAATCCAGAAAAACTCTATTTGTTAGTCGAGAAGAATTCAGGCAAAAATAAGAGGTTTAGTTCCTCTTCTTCTTCAGATTCAAAATAAAATAAGATAGTACCATACTTTAGTTCATTTCTCTTAAGCATTCTTCTAATAGTGACCATGTAAGTGATATGAGGTATATGACCTCATGAAGAGAATGTGATGATTATCAGATCCTCAGGATCACTGGTGTATAATCTCAGGGGGAGCTATACATATATATATCTTGATGATGATTCCCATGTTGTTTTGATATTCATTTGGTATTACTAACATTGCATTTGATATAGTAACAATGAACATGAACATACAATACAGGCTCACGGGGGGTTGTTGTCATGAAAAGTTCAACATTTTACTTTATGTATGCAGACATTATGAAGGATAGTCATGTATATACATGAGTATTGATCTAGACAATCGTGTATGTTTCATTGAGATGAAGAAACAATAGGACAGACCCAGGGTGAGTTTCTGATATGTTTCAATCAATTATTATTTGGTTCTTTGGTTCTGACATTGATTGGTTACAATCTGTTGATGATTCTCAAATGTTACTTAGAAATAATGTTGATTTATGATGGTTCATGAGTTGCTGCAAAGTGTCATTGTTGTTGTCATTCTTTGATGGATTTATTGATTGATGAGTTGGTTATATTCAGATTTGATAATGATAAGATGGCACAAGTTCAGGGGGAGAATTTTTTATGCTTCTAATAGTGTATTGTTTGCATTATGGTTTCTTGAGCACTTCTTGTTGCGTGATGGGTTTATGATGAATACATATCATTGTTCATGTTTAGTTGTTGTCACTTTTATTGGTGAAGATACATATGATGTTGTCATTATGTCATCAATGATACATAGGTTTCATATGATGAAGTTATGGATTATGCCTATATGTTGCTTGAGCTACATGTGAAAAGTTTCTATGATGTCGTTCTTTGTTTGCACACATGTTGTTGATGCATATGATGATGTATATGCTACTTGAGGATTGTGACTCTTCTTATGTGTGAAGAGAGCATGTTGATATTGATGAGATGAGATCAAGGAGATGAGTTACTAACAGATATTGATTGCACAATCTTATGCTATGATTGGTTGATGATGAGTTCATGATTTAATTACTGTTGTTGGAATCTCTCATTGATGAGAAGATATATACAAATTGTTGTCACTATGTCATGGGTTATCAATGATGGATGGATTGCAGATAGGGATCTTATAGATGATTACTTAAGTTGCATTTTGATGAAGTTGTTTATGGTGTGATAATTCTACTTGATACACTTGATGAAGTATATGCTATGGTCATTATTGATGTTGAAGGTTCTCCTTGTCTTTGATGGATGCATGAAGATAATATGATGCAATTGATATTACTAATTATAACTCTTCCTTTATGTGGAAAATGCATGTTACATGAAGTCAAGAGGATGTTTATTGATATGTTGTTTCTACAACTGCTTGGTGATGCTTGGAAACATTGCACATTTGGTCACATATTGATGACTACATTGTCCTACATAATGATGATGAGGAGGTCCATGTTGTTGCGATCAGATGTTCATGTTGTAGGTTCCTATATGGTGTATGATGGTTGTTGATGACTATCATGGTATTGCTACCTCATGATTGAGGTTATTTTCTTTGGTTATAAAGGTCATATCTGTCTCTTGATATAAATATCATGTAAAGACCCATGTTGTAAATCATTGTAAAATTAAATCATGTATGGGCGATTGGGGTCAAATAATTTATAGTCCCATTATTTTGGGAATTTGATGTAATGGTGAGTCAAATATGTAACCCCACTGTGTTGGTTCATTGAGGTAAGCACGAGTCATTGGTGATAGGAAAGGTCATATTTGATTGAGTCATAAAGTCTTGTGCTTTTATGGAATATCTTCAGAGGTTTCAGCATATGCTCAAGGGGAGAATGGTTAGTATATAGTTTTCATATTCAAACGATCACATCTACAATGTCCTCTCTACATAGAGGGAGAGAAGTATTCATTCTAAATTGGTCAGCCCTTTTCCCTTGATGTCAAAGGGGGGTAGAAGCTTGGTGTTTGGAATAGAATGCTTGGTGATAAGCCTTGGGAGAGAAGCTTGGTGTTTAACTTGGTATGTTTACAAATGTATTTGTAGGTGTTTACAGCTGGTGACCAAACACCAAAGTGGTTTCCATTAAGTCGAAAGGGGGATATTTTTAGCATTATGGATAATGTGTTTTCCTTAATGGAAACCTATTTGATCAAGATTTCAACATTATGATAACTGGATGTTTATATAGCGTGATACAGATGTAACAGTGGGTATGAATAGAGAAAGGACAATTAAGTGACAGATGGATGGAAAATACAAAGCTTGAGAAAGTATATGCAGGTCATGTAAAGCAAGATCACGTACATACGTAGGTACTAAGAAGCAAAGACACGTACAGAATCCACACCATGGAAACTTGAATACCAAGGATTTTTACCATGGTGTTGGCCCATAGTAATGAGTGTGACAATGATTATTTGACCCCGTCAAAGAATACCAATGACATTACTAAGGGATTGGGTTAAGGTATTGGCTAAGGCTGAAGCTATATAAGGAGATGGAAGTAAAAGTGCTACATGTGCAAGTTATGGGTTGTTAATGTGTAATCTGATCTAAAATAGGTGTGCGCCAAGGAGCATGGAAGAGGCTCATATCTGATAGATTTGAAAGAATAGTAATTAATATGATTTATTGATTTGTTTTTATAGATCACATTGATAGATCTGTTTTGGTAATGATACTCTGATATGAATGTGTGACAATAAAGTTTGTGAAGAATGTTTTGTGGTTGCAGTGAAGGTATGATTCGGTGATTTCAGATTTGTACGTTGGTTTTCCTCGGAAAGGTCACGTACATACATGGATAATCCTCTGGGTAGCCACGTATATATTTTGCAAAGTGTTTTCAGTATTTGCAAATTTGTACGTGGGTATTGTGAATGGAAAGTGCGTACATACGTTGATACTCTTTTTGAAAGTCGTGTGTACAATCTAGGGTTTTGAAATATGACTTGTTGATGACATTTGATCAGTTCTATTATGATTGTTGTTGTCTATCAATGATGTCTTTGATGTGATGATCTGTATCTGACAATATTGAATGGGTTAAATGGTATATTGATTGATAATATTGCTACAATATGATGATCTATGTTTGGTTCAGTAATTTGTGTTGATCTGTGACTGATGGAGTGATCTAAGTATGGTTTAGTGATTGGTGATTTAGTTTTCAGTGTTATGTGATATGTATGCAGGTTTAGTATAGAGGAAACACGTACATACGTGGGTGTTCTTCATAGAAGTAGCGTATACATTCTGACATATTCTTGATCAAGGTTTACAATAACAACCATTAGTTTACATAATGAACATAGTATGGATTGATATATTGATGAGTGATTGTTATGCAACCAACTCACAAAATAGAGAAAAGTTAGATCAACAACTTTAAAATCAGCCTCTTCAAGGGGGAAACCTCCTTTACATTACACAAATGAACCATTCTTAGATGATACAAATGACAAGACCTCCTTTCTATATATAGGAGTCTAAGGAGTCACAATATAATCAGAGCTGACATAAAAATAATATTTTAAGCGCACAACAATAACAATAGTGGGATTCTATGGGGCACAATAATAACAATATGGGGACTACATGGGAACAACAATATAATAAGGCTGTTACACTAATAACAATAAGGGGCTACACTAGTAGTATAGAGACCTAACATGCCCCTCTCCTTCAAAAACGTGTTTTCCTCAATGCTTGATTAGTTCTGGATGCTTATGTATAAAATTCTCATCCTCCCATGTGGAATCTTCAGTGGGTAAGTTCTTCCACTTGATGAGATACTCGGAAATTGATTGATTTCGTAGTTGTCGATTTCTTGTTCCTGTGACTACTTTAGGTTCCAATATGATTTTTCCTTCCTCATCAAGTTCTGGCAATATTGTTTGAACCAGGAGCTTGTCACCTATAACCTTCTTTAAGCATGACACATGGAAAATTGGGTGCACTCGTGAAGATGTAGGAAGCTCCAATTTGTATGCCATAGTACCAATCTTTTGTAACACCTTGTACGAATCATAATACTTTGGTGATAATTTATTATCCTTCTTAGCTTGCTTGAGGGACATTTGTTTGTATGGTTATAGTCATAGAAATACCCAGTCACCTACATCAAAACTTCTTTCGATGTGATGTTGATCTACCTGTTGTTTCATTCTAATATGTGCCAAAGTGAGGCTATCCTTTAAGAGTTGGAGAACTTGTTGTTGATTCTTGATCATATCCTCCACTGCTTGAACCTTAGAATTTTCTCTTACATATGATGTGACAGATGGCGGATGATATCCATCAAGTGCCATAAATGGGGTCATTTTTGCTACAATATGGAAGGAATTTTTATACCACCATTCAGCCAGAGGCAACCACTTGACCCATTGTGTTTGTTTATCAGATACAAAGCAACGAAGATACCCTTCCAAACATTTGTTCACAATCTCATTTTTCCCATTAGATTGGGGATGATAAGATGAGCTATGAGTTAATTGAGTACCCAAACAAGAAAATAATTTTGTCCAAAAATTTCTAGGGAAAATGAGATCTATGTCGCTTACAATAATCTTTGGGTTTCCATGTAGCTTTTGAATTGTTTCCATAAATGCAGTAGCAACTATACTGGATTTAAATGGATGAGATAATGCACAAAAGTGTACATACTTGGTAATTCTATCAACTACCAACATGATGACACTCTTTCCTTCGGACTTGGGTAAACCTGCCATAAAATCCATTGAAACCTCCTGCCAATGTTGACTTGGAATGGATAAAGGTTGTAACAGACCTGGGGTCTTAATTGTCTCAACTTTATTTTGTTGGAAAACCAAATATTCCACCACAAACTTTTGAATATCATATTTAATGCCATCCCAAAAAATAATCTTCTTAACCCTGTGGTAAGTTTTTAAAAATCCTAAGTGTCCTCCCAAGGGAGAGGTGTGTAATTCCATAAGAATCTTTTGTTTGAGTTGGGAATTTTTACAAAGGTATAAGCGATCTTTGTACCATACCAAAACATTTTTCTGGATAAATGTATCAGATGTACTGGAATCTTGCTGCAAATTTTGAATGAGTTCCCACACTTCTTCTTCATTCTTCCATTCATCCCTTGCTTCATTTATCCAATTTGGTTGGACAATAGAAATGGCACAAAACAATGCTTTCACATCCTCATCCTTTCTTGAGAGTGCATCTGCAACAACATTTTGCTTCCCTTTTTTGTAGATGATTTAAAAGTCATAACCCAACATCTTTGTGACCCATTTTTGTTTCTCTTCTGAAGATAATATTTGTTCTAAAAAGTATTTAAGACTATCATGATCCTTTTTTACCTTGAATTGTCTTCCCATTAGGTAAGGTCACCATTTCTTAAGTGCATGTAGTATTGCCAACATTTTCTTCTCATAAATAGCTTTGCATAAATACTTTCCTTTGATTGGATGACTTTCGAAAGCAATGGGTCTTCCTTCTTGCATTAAAACAACACCAATTCCATTTCTTGAGGAATCACATTCCACAATAAAGGTTTTTGTGAAATCTGGCGTAGCTAAGACCGATGCTTGGCACATTGCCTCTTTAAGATGTTCAAAGGACTTCGTTGCTTCTGGAGTCCAAGAAAATGCATCTTTCTTCAGTAATGTTGTTATAGGTGCTGCTATTCTCCCATAATTCTTAACAAACTTGCGATAATACCCTGTCAACCTGAGAAATCCTCGCAAATGTTTTATGAATGTGGGGATTTTCCATTCCTTAATGGATTTAATTTTTCTAGGGTCTACCTTAACACCTTCATGAGATACAATATGACCCAGATATTCCACCTCTTGTACTCCAAAGAAACATTTGGAGGCTTTTGCATATAATTGTTTCTCCTCCAATAGTTTGAGCACCCTGTCAACATGTTGAACATGATCCTTCCAAGACTTACTGTAGATTAGTATATCGTCAAAAAATACTACCAAAAATTTTCTAAGGAAGGGTTTGAAAATGGAATTCATCAAACCTTGAAATGTATAAGGTGCATTGGTAAGTCCAAAAGGCATCACCAAACTTCATAATGACCCTCATGAGTTCTAAATGTTGTTTTCATAATGTATTCAGTCTTCATTTTGATTTGATGATATCCTGGACGAAGATCCAACTTGGTGAAGTAAATTGCTCCATGTAATTCATCCAATAACTTATCAATGACAAGAATAGGAAAATTATCTTTAATAGTGAGCTTGTTGAGCTCCCTATAATATGGACACATGTGCCATGATCCATCCTTCTTGTGTACCAATACTACTGGAGCAGAGAAATAACTTTGACTAGGTTGAATTATACCAACCTTTGGCATTTATGTAACCATACGTTCAATTTCACTCTTTTGGGCATATGGATATCTGTAAGGCCTGATGTTTGGAGGATCACTTTCTAGATTTAAATTAATATCATGATCATGATAAAAAATAGGCGGGAGGCCTTTGGGAGTCTCAAATATCTTGGAATGATTGTCCAGAACATTTTGGAGATCCAGAGAAATATATGATTTCAATGTGGGAACCTCTAGTGAACATAATTGTGCAATTACACCCCAATGTTATTTCTTTAGAAGCTTTTTCATGTTGTTAGAGCTTATTATCTTTCCTAGTTTCCTTGTGATACCCCTTAATTCAACTTCCTTTCTTCCCAAAAAAATTTCAAGGAAAGTTCTTGAAAATTAAAAGCTAGCGTACCCAAAGATTGTAGCGATTAAACTCCTAGGACAACATCAACACCACCCATTGGAATGGAAAGCAATGAACTATTCAATGCGTATTCACCCATGGATAGCTTTATATTATGGTACTTTCTAGAGAAAATTATGGTTCCTCCATTTGCAACCATCACTTGACACTTTGGTGTTGGATATAGAAAGCAATTCAATTTCTTGGCTATCTTAATGAATAAAATTATGGGTACTACCCGAATCAATCAACACTGTTACATTTTTCTTCTTGATATGTCCTTCTATCTTGAAGGTTTGAGGAGTGGTAATTCCTGCCAATGCATTACAAGATATGGTCGGATTCATTTCTTCTTTCTCTAGGTTTGGTTCCTAGTGTATATCCTCTTATTTTGACGTTTCTTGTTCCTTTTCTTCCTCCTCTTCACAATCTATGTAAAATAATTTCTTCTCAACACACTTATGACCTTTAGTGTATTTTCTATCACAAATGTAACAAATCCCTTTTGCTCTTTTTTCTTCCAATTTTTGTGGTGTCAACCTTGTAGGTTGTGGAAGACTAGGGGCAACAACACTTACATCTTTATAGTTGTGAGTGGTAGGCTTTCTTGTTTCCATAGTTTTTCTTTCAATTTTTCTTGCCAACCTGAATGCCTTCTCCAATGAATCAGGTTCCCAAAGGCAAACCTCATGTTGGATGTTTTCCTTTAAAGTCCCAAAGAACACATAAATCCTATGCTCCTCTGGAATGTATTTTTCCCTTATATTCAATTTTTGGAATTCCTCAATGTGCTCCACCATTGAACCCTTATGTTTGAGATTTATCAATTGGCTAAAGAAGGTGTTGCTTTTCATATGCTCATAATGTGCTATCATTTCCTCCATAAAAATTGACTAAGTGACAATTTATTTACGAGAGCGAAGCCATTGATACCATACAAACTAATTGGGTTCCAAATATAAAGTTGCAATGCGTACCTTTTGTGTGTTTTGCACATTATGGAGATCAAAATATTGCTCCATATGTAGTATCCATGTTACGGTATCCTTGCCATCAAGCTTCCTCATATCGATCTTTAGAACATTGTGAGTCTTCAATCCAATGTTAGATTCTATGAAATCATGATTAACATTACTTTTGTTCTCATCATGATTTTCCTCTACTACCTTTTCTCCATCAAGAAGCATTTCGTGTAGCAACTTTGCCAAACCTCCTTTCAAACCTTGTCTTTGTTCAAATCTTCAATGTTTTCTTTCAGTTTTTCTTCTAAACCATCCATATTAGCTTGCATCTTAGCTTCAATATTAGCTTCCATGCCATCCATCTTAGCTTCCATGCTTTCTTTAAACCATACATCTTAGCTTCCGTTACTTTTTGTGAGAGTGAAATTTGTTGCACTTGGTCTCGTAATTTTGATATATCATGTTGCATTTCTTCCTCTTCTTCATGAGTCATGGTAGAGATTTCAAGTTGCTTACTAGGTGTTTCCATTTTATTTCTTCAGGGCATCAATTAATGATAATTATTCTTGACTATGCCCTTTGAATCACTTCAAACTAATTTTTCAAACCAAACTTATGCAAATTAAAAAAAAAACTACGCATTTTTTCGCTTTGTAGGAACTCGATATTGAATCTATTGCATCTCTATAATTTCGGATCTCCAAGGTCAAAAAATTGTGTCCTATGGTATCCCTATGAGTCCTCTTTCTAACTCCACCAATCTAGTCAATATTGGATTCTTCACAAAAGAGTGATTCCCAATATCGCACAATGACCTGATTATAGACTAGTTCAGTAGAGCAGAATTTTATGACCTACCACGTGTCACTGTTTCGGCCTTCAGACCTAAAAACAATACACTAAAAACTAAAGTCAATCCTATTTCTGTAATGTCTTACTAAATTTCAATTTGATGCTCAGAGAGAAAGTTATGAAGATTTTCCCAATGTCACATGTTTGGGATGTAATTTGGGATCCTGCAAAAACCCTAATTTCCTTGGGTCATATCTCCAAACATATAGTGAGACAAGATCTGAAATTTGGACCTGCGGTTCATCAAGATTTCCTCTCAAATGGGTTTTAATTTCATATTTTAAAACTTTGTAGAAAAAACGTTATAGCAGAAATTCCATGATGACCTGTTTGGAGAAGTGAAACCCTAGAATCCAAAGCTCGGATACCAAATGTTATGCAACCAACTCACAAAATAGAGAAAAAATAGATCAACAACTTCAAAATCAGCCTCTTTGAATGGAAACCTCCTTTACATTACAAAAATGAACCATTCTTGGATGATACAAATGACAAGACCTCCTTTCTATATATAGGAGTCTAAGGGGTCACAATATAATCAGAGTTGACATAACAATAATATTCTAAGGGAACAATAACAATAGTGAGCTTCTATGGGGCACAATAATAACAATATGGGGACTACATGGGAATAAAAATACAATAAGGGGGTTGCACTAATAAAAATAAGAGGCTACACTAGTAGTATAGGGACCTAACAATGAGTATGCATTGATATGATCTGTTATGGATTGGTTTGATCTAGTTACTTTGATTGATTAATATTCAATGATTGGTTTGTCGATGTTAATTAGATGACTTGTTTCAGTATTTGGTTTAGTTTTCATTTCAGTATTATAATTATTCAAATGCAGAAGTCAGTGATTTCAGATTTGTATGTAGATATTCCTTAGCGGAAGCACATGCATACACAGGTATGATTCATAACAATAGCGTATACATTATGATGTATGGCTGATCATGGTTTGCAGTGACAACACCATATTTCTATGATGAACATAGTATGAATTGGTATATTGGTATGATCTGGTTATGATTTGTTTGATATAAGTGGTTGTGCATTAAGATAATCTAATATGAATTAGTTGCAATAGATGTTTAATATTCAGTGATTGATTTGTTGATGGTATAGTTTTTCAGTTGGTTCAATGATTGAATGAGTTATTCCATTATTGGTTTCAGAATTGTTACTTGATTTGAGCTTAATGATGGAAAGTGGCCTACAAGTTTGATGTTTTGAGACAGGTGTATCCATTATGAAACATTATGAAACATTATCCATAAGAGGTGTTGAGGGTTGGAGCCTTTAGTGAGGGAGTCGAAGCTTCCTTCTAGTAGTAGCTAGAGAATTTTTGTATGGGGTAGGATCTCCCTTCTCGTAGGAGCCGATAAACTAGATCAAGGGGTTGGAGCTCCCTCCCAGTGGGTGTTGGAGAATGAGAGAAGGTTGTAGCCTTCTACAGGTGGGTTCCTGCGTACTAGTATAAGTCTATTCTAGTACGAGATTGTAATATTTTCTTTATATAATAAGAAAGAAGACAGAGACGATGACAACGGTGGTTTTCTCCCACATTGGGTTTCATGTGTGTTGATTGTTTCTTCTGCGTTGATGATTGATGAGCCCCAAATTTGGTAACTTGTTGGGCTCATATGGCCTAATTATCCTTGTTCAATCCTTCATTTTTCATAGCTTATGCATTATTTTTCAGTATGTTTATGTCATTTGTACGAATAAGGGTAGTCACTCTTCCTAGGTGGCTAACACGTGCTCATTTCAGGTTTTTTGACACATGTTGGAGTAGAACCGAGCAATCACGGGCTAGAAGACAGCCAAGCTTGGGGTGAGGATTCGTAGGGGGGTTGTCTATGGCATTAAATAGCCTTCCTCGGGATCTTCACCCCCAACTCCGAGCTCCAAAGGCCACCAAAACCGGATCTAGAAGGCAGCCAAGCAGATTTTGGAGGGAGCTGTCTACTCACAGTTTGGGTAGCCAAGTCCCATAGATTTAGGAGGCTAGCTAGGGCCCTCGTGGTGTATAAATGTTAAGGCCTCAGCCTTCGTGAGGGACTTTTGGAAACCATTGCATATTTTGCACTACAATGCTGTTAGCTCTACTTTGTTCTCTTGTAGCCATTTTTGGCATAACTCTTGACTTATGACTATTTTTTGATAATGAGAAGCAGTCCGATTTTACATCAACTCTGAGTTTTCTATAGGAGCCATAGCTCTCAGGGTTGGGCCCAACCTGAGAGCCTAGGGCTTCCTTTTTGTACTGTTACCTTTCCTTTATGCATCGTTGTTCTCTTTTTATGCATTTGAAACGTATTTCTGTTGGGTAGATTTAGTTGTGTTGGTTAAATAGGTCACTGTTTATGAATAGAATTGCTTCAGATGTTTAAAATGGATTGGTAGGATAATAACAGGAAGAAGCTCCAAAAAATGGTCAACCACACTCTCTGTTTCGCCTCATCCTTATTGGATCAGGGGCTGGAACTGAAGAAACAGTGCTGCCCCAACAAAAACACTAGTTTGCTTGACCATGCAATCCTTAGTGTACTGTTTTCATTTGCAGAAGTTAGTTATGGGATCAGATCTCTAAAATGTGTCTTTGCATGATTAATGTACATGGTTTCCTTTCCAAATAAAGCTGTTGTTCATTCATTTTATTGACAATTAGATTAGATTAGCTAGGACTTTGATTATTTGTAAGATGTTGTTGATTCAGCTAAATCTACATTTTGCAAGGCATCTCTACCACTCTATCATCCACCTAAGGTTCATCAGAGCCAGTTTTTCCATCTCCTAGCTAGGTCCCTCGTCTCACATCTGTCCTCTTGCCCACGTAACCCTACCTTTTTGTGCAATCATTGTTTCATCCTTCTTTGAGCCAATTTAGCCATCTACACCCTCTCACCACTCCATCCACCAGTCCCTGGGCCACTACTAGACCCCTATCCTACCTCCATATCCATTTATGCATCTTCCCTCACTCACCCATCCTCCAAAATCCAATTTTTAAACATCCTGTAGAAATTTCTAACCATCCTGTAGAAATTCCTGAACATCATGTAGAACCCCTGCAGAATTCCTGTAGAAGCTCACAAATGAGGTTTCTTGAGAGCCAAACTTTGTGAAACTCTCTGGAAGGGTGTTGGGGACTCCTTAGGCCCTCTCTGAACCTTCCCGACCTCTTCCAAGCATTTCTCCTCCCTGATCCACCCCTGCACAGTAACAAGCCAATTAAAAGCACATGCATGATAATTCTAATAACTTATTCAAAAATACAAAAAGATGTTTTCTTCAGATAGAGGTAGTCTAGACATATGCATTTTACCTTCATAGAAGTAATGGCATCTCTTCCAGTAGTTTGCATTCTCTCCTTTGCACCAGTAGGACTAGCTGGTAGAATTAAGGTTTGCTAGGGTTTGCGTTACTTTTTGGCTTTCAGTTATTTCCACAAGTAGATTAGCTTTCTTTGGGTTAGCTTTCGTCCATCAGTTAAAAAGCTTCTTCTAAGAGCTCATAGAAGTTGGCTTAAGCCCCTAGCGGACTTGTGCCAGCTGACCAAGTGACAGCTGCGGCAAGAGCTAGTACTTGTGCATACAACATCGTCGCTTCCAAGTTTGTTACGAACTACCGGGTTGATAAAAGTAAAGACGGGAGTCCCAGGAGTTGCAGCATTATTGCTACAATACTGGAGCCCACCATCTTTTTGGCGCCGTTGCCGAGGAAGCGTCAGAGTATTTTTGATTGCTGCTTTTCTTCTATTTTCCTGCTCTCACCTTCTGCTAAATAGTTTATTTCATTTCCATTCTGCAATTTCATTTCTGCAAAAGTAAAGTAGACACTTCCTGCTTTCATAGATTAGACTTTCAATTCTACAAGCATAACATAGAATTTCAATTTTGCAAGCGTAGTTTAGTCTCTCTTTCTCACAATTCAATTTCAACAGAGTAGATTAGTCCTTTCCTTCTTTCATTTCAATTCCGCATTTTCATTCCCGCAAGATAGATTCTAGTTAGTTGCAATTCCATCTGTTTCAGTTTTGCAGGTACAAGCAGAGAAAAAGCAAAAACAACCAAAAATCCTTTCATGCCTCATAGGAACAGAGATAATACCGGAAAATTCCTACCCAACACCCCCACCACTTCACTGAGTCACCCTTCTCTCTTCTTTGGTGGCCGTGATCCAGAAGAACCTATAGGTGAACCTCCTGAGATATACGAAGATCCTATAACAGAAGAAGAGCAAGAAAACATTTCTATTGAAACCATGGCTGACAACAGAAATGGTGGAAATGATGACGAGAGAATAGAAGGTACCTTCCCCATCCGAGAGACTAACGGGGACATGAAAATGAAGAACATAAGTCCCTCGGCCTTACCTCATTTCCATGGATTGACCACTGAAGACCCTGATACCTTCCTGTTTGAGTTTGCTGTCCTTTGTCGAACCTATGATTATACAGAAGATGAGCAAAAATTGAAACTCTTTCCCTCTACCCTCAAGGATGTAGCATTACGCTGGTTCATGGGGTTACCTGGAAATAGTATCACCACTTGGGCTCAGATGCAGCAAGCTTTCAATACCAAATACCGGGACTACTGTAGGTCCAAGGAAACCAAGGGAGAAATCTTTCGGATGACCATGGGAAGCGATGAGTCTTTAGAAGATTACGAGGAAAGGTTCCAACTTAGCTATAAACGGGCTAGGTGCACACTTGACCCTGAATCCCTAAAGCTGGTTCTGCTCCGAGGAGTCCCTGAAGACCTTCTAGATACCCTTCACATGCTAGCTGGGGGAGACATCTACCAACTGCCTTATGAGGACATAAAGACTGTATTTAGAAACCACTCTAGGGCAGCCCAGAAAAGAGGTAGGGGAAACCCACTTTCAGCTAGTACCACCTTCTCCAAGCATGAGTTTGCTAACCAGATGGAAGACCTGAAGAGTGAGATGAGACAGACTATTGCCATGCAACTTGATACCTTCCGAATTCAGCAAAAGAAAGAGGAAGTTGAGAGGGATTTGGCCATCTTCTGTCCCAGGTGTACGAGGAAGCACCCGAAGAACGAGTGTCCATTGCACTCAGTAGAGGTATGTTTCGTTTGTGAGGAGGACCACCCCACAAACCAATGCCCGACCTTACCAGGATTTAAAGCCATATACCAAGGGACTGAGGCACCCACTGAACCTCTCTACTTCCTCAACCAAAGGAGGCCGCATGGACCTAGACCTTACTAGCAGGGGATGCAAGGGACATCCCAAGCTTATTATAACCCCAACCAGTCTGCTCACATGCCTTCATGGGGTCCCCCTGCTCATCCTACCTGGTCTGCACCTCCTCCGTGGTCTTATCCCCCTCAATACCATGCTCAACCCACTGCTCATTCGTTTCACTCACATGTCCAGCCACAGCCTCAGTGGAATGCACCTCAACCGGGGTGGAGGCCCCAGTACAACACTCCTCCCGCCATTTTGCCTCCACCACCGGCTCAACCACAACCATTACCTCTTGCTCCTCCAAGACAACCCCAAATGCCTGCTCAACCGAACCTGAACCCCAACAATCGATAGGCCCAACAGGTATATACTGGGGAGACAACATGTCATACCTATGTTGTGGAGATCCAAGAGATCAACCTGCGATCCGGGAAGACTCTTCCAGATCGCTAACCTCCTCCCCCAGAGGACGAGGAAGACAAACAGGAAAGTGAACCCAAAACCATTCCACCCTTTCCTGAGAGACTAACAGTAACCACACACCCAAACCTGGAGGAGACTAAACTTCTAGGGGAACTGAAACAGTTGTGTGTGAAAATACCACTTCTCCAGGCCATCAAAGATGTATCGATATATAACAAATTGGTTAAGGAAAAGTGTTTCAGGCACCCAGGCAGGCGAAAGAGAGATGCCTCAACTATCAATGTCATAGGACAACTGTCCGATCTTATGTTGGGGCAAGTAATCTGTCCAAAGTATTTGGATCCTGGGAGTCCTGTAGTTGATGTCCACATCAATGGCACCATTATCCCCCATACCTTGATTGATCTAGGGGCTGCCATTAATGTGATGACCAGGGACACTATGCTTAAACTCAACCTTCAGAGTTCCTTAAGGAAGACCTCAACAGTCCTGCAGTTGGCAGATCGCTCCACCGTGACTCCCGAAGGGATTGTGGAGGATGTCTTGGTCTCTGTTGACTCTTGGGAGTATCCTGCGGACTTCTTGGTCCTTCAGCCCAAGGCAAAGCTTACTAGATACCCCCTCATTTTGGGAAGGCCTTGGTTAGCCACTGCGGATGCTTACATAAGCTGCCGAGCGGGAAACATGACCATCAAAAATGGTCCTATGTCCAAGCAGCTAGTCCTATACCCTCCTGCCCAACCTCTGTTAGAGCATGACTTACCACTTTGGTTGGAAGAAGGAGACGAGGATGAGGTCTACTCTGCACCCTTGTGCACGATAGAAACCACTAGGGGAGGTCCTCAAACCGAGGATGATTTGATTGAGACGTTGATTCAAAATCCACCTCCCAGTGCTCTCTCCTTAGAAGAATTGGTGGAAGATACCCAAGCCAGCACCTTAGTGGACCTCTGTGTGACTGATCCAACCTCTCCCAGAGTTAAGAATGTGGAGTTTGGTCCTGAAAGAACTCTAAAGATCAGCTCCTCCCTATCTCCTTCCCAGGAGAAGGAGCTGTGTAGCTTACTAAACAATCACTTAGATTCTTTCGCCTGGAGCTATAAGGAGATGAAAGGAGTCCATCCTTCGGTCTGTACCCATCACATCTACATCAAAGATGATTGTAAACCAGTCAGGCAGCCCTAGAGGAGAATGAATCCAGCCCTTAAAGACATTGTCAAAGAAGAGTTGAAAAAATTATTGGATGCAGGATTCATATACCCTATCTCCGATAGTGAGTGGGTTTCACCTCTAGTGCTTGTGCCCAAGAAGAACAAGAAGTGGAGAATCTGTGTAGATTACCGAGAACTTAACAAAGCCACCAAGAAGGACCATTTCCCTTTGCCTTTCATAGATCAAGTGTTGGATGGACTGGCAGGAAAGAAGTTTTTCTCTTTCCTAGATGGGTTCAGCGGGTATAATCAGATCCAAATCAGCCCGGAGGACCAGGATAAGACCACCTTCACTTGTCCATGGGGTACCTTTGCCTACCGAGTCCTTCCCTTTGGGCTATGCAATGCCCCTGCCACTTTCCAGAGAGCTGTATTGAGCATCTTTGCCGAGTTGGTTCATGATTCGGTGGAAATCTATATGGACGAATTTACTCCTTATGGGTCCAACTTCCAAGAAGCATTGACTAATCTGGGAAAAGTTTTAAGCAAATGCATTGAGATGAACCTGTCCCTCAGCCCTGAAAAATGTGAATTCCTGATGACTGAAGGGACTGTGTTAGGTCATACCATTTCTCGCCAAGGATTACAGGTGGATCCTAACAAAATTGCTCTCATCAAAAAGGTTCCACCTCCTCAGAAGGTAAGAGATGTTCGGAGTTTCTTAGGCTTAGCAGGATATTATAGAAGATTCATTAAAGACTTCAGTAAGCTAGCCTCGCCATTGTTTGGCCTCTTAGCAAAAGATGTTGAGTTTAAATGGACTGACGACTGTCAAAAGGATCTAAATGAATTAAAGGATAAGTTGGTGTCCGCCCCAATCTTAAGAGGTCCAAATTGGGCCCTACCTTTCCAGATCCACACTGATGCCTCGAACAAAGCCATAGGGGCAGCCTTAGGACAAGTCAAGGAAAAAATTCCATATGCCATATACTTTGTCAGCAAAAACTTATCCAAGGCAGAATTGAATTATACTGTAACTGAGAAGGAGTTCCTGGCTGTGGTCCATTCCCTGAACAAGTTCTGACATTACAAAACTGGCTATCAAACATTTGTACATACTGATCATGCTGCAATTAGATATTTAATGAATAAACCTGATGTGAATGCTCGTATTATTAGATGGTTACTTTTGTTGCAACAGTTTGATTTGACTATCGTTGACAAACCAGGTAAAGAAAATGTTGTTGCTGACTTCTTATCTAGATTGGATTTACCTGCAGGTGAAGAAGGAACAGTGGATGACCAGATGCCAGATGAACATCTGTTTGCTATCTCAGTACTCTCTCCCTAGTTTGCTGATATAGCAAACTACCTGGTCTCAGCATAGTTCCCTCCGCATCTGTCCTCAAAGGAGAAGAGCAGAATCGTGAGGAAGAGTGCCTCATTCACTTGGATCGGGGGCAACCTGTTCAAACTTGGCCCCGATCAGATCTTAAGGTGTTGTGTAAGGGAGGAGGAAGTCTTTGACATCCTCCTAACCTGTCATGATGGGCCGTGTGGAGGACATTTTGCAGCCAAGAGGACTGCCTTCAAAATTCTATAGGCAGGCTACTATTGGCCCACTCTTCATCAAGATGTCAGAAGATATATCAGCCAATGTGACTGATGCCAAAGGATGGGGAAACCGACTCCAAGGGACGAAATGCCTCTCCAACCTCAAGTGACTCTTGAGCCATTTGAGAAGTGGGGTATGGATTTTGTGGGTCCTATCAACCCTCCTTCAAGGCAAAGGTCTTACATCATTGTGTGCACAGACTATCTGACAAAGTGGGCGGAAACCAAGGCAATCAAAGTAGCAACAAAAGAAAAGGTGGCAGAATTTTTAAGAGAAAACATCTTCTACAAATTTGGCTACCCAAGAGAGTTAGTAACCGATCAAGGAAGCCAGTTCACCTCCAACATAATTGAGGACTTGCTCGCTCATCACAAGATGAAGCATCGGACTTCCACCCCATATCATCCTCAAGCAAATGGACAGGTGGAAGTCACCAATAGAGCATTAGAAGGGATTCTGACTAAGGTGGTGAGCAACAACAGAAAGGATTGGGCAGATCGCCTAGTTGAGGCCACTTGGGCCTACAACACCACTTGGAAGACCACAACCAGTTTCACACCTTATGAGCTGGTCTATGGGAAGAGAGCTTTGCTGTCAATCGAGTTTGAGTACAACACATTGAGGATGGCAGCTCAGTTGGACCTAGATCTCAGCCATGCTCAACAAGAAAGGTTATTGCAGCTGAATGGGTTAGATAAACACCGAATGTAGGCCCTCCTCCACTCAGAAGTGGTTCAGCTTTAGAGGAATATATGGCATGACCGACACCTCAATGACAAACAATTCCAGCCGAGAGATTGGGCGCTGCTGTATGATTCCAGACATAAGGATTTCAAGGGGAAGCTGAGGACAAGATGGCTAGGACCATATGTAGTGGAGAAGTGTAATGACAATGGTTCTGTCCTCATCCAGACCATTGATGAAGAAGCCCTTCCCATGCTCGTCAATGGGCATCGACTAAAGATCTACAGGAAACCTCTTTCGAGGCAAGAGTTCATCAAAACTGTGGAAAAATCAGTGCTGGTCATAGAGAAGGGTTCTGCCTCTGTTTTGGGCACACCCTGAGCATCATTATACACATATCAAAAAAAAAAAAAGCAATAAAAAATATCCTTGGGCAAAAACCTTTCTGAGGCGCCCAAGGCAGATGGTAGGGGTGAAAACCTCATTGAGGCGCCCCTGCTGTCTCTCTGAAAAAGAATTGGAATAAAAAGATCCTTGGGTGAAAACCTCTCTGAGGCGCCCAAGGTAGATGGTAGGGGTGAAAACCTCATTGAGGTACCCCTGCTGTCTCTTCAAAAAAAAAAAAAAAAGGAGAAAAAAAAAAGAAAAAAAACAAAAAGAGAGGAAAAGAACAAAGAAGAAGGAAGAAACAGAGAAAAAACAAGTTTAATCTCTGGAAATTGTTGCAGGTTGCAGGAACACAATGCAAAAAGGAGGCCTCTCAACTCAAGGACAAGGGTCCCTACCAAGCTACAAGGCAACCTCACATACACCCCCTCCATGAACACTCATTTTTTCCAAGGTTTGGACGCAATCTGGTCATGGTTTAGCCTTCTACAGGAAGCTACAGGACTTTCTACAGGAAGTTCTGTATTTCTACAGGAAACATCCTGTAGAGCCTTTGGGCAGGCCAGGACCGATTATGAAGAAGAATTTGAAGCTTGAAGCCTGTTGAGGAGGCATGCAACCACTCTTTTCTTCCATCCTCCACTTGTTTCACCTCCATTCACCACCTTTGCTGCCATATGGTCGAATATACCTGCACAGTCATACCAGAATTTTGTTTTCTCAGATAAAAAAATAAAAAATAAATAAATAAATAAATAAAATGTTTTTAAGGAGGAAATAAAGCATGCAGAGGCTCGCACACTTTACCTGTCAAGGCAATCTCAGGACCCTGCACCTGTGAACGTGACTCAATGATCTCGGCATGCACCCCAGGAGGAGAAACGACTACAGGATGTCCTACAAGAATCTTGTAGCAGCTGATCCGGCTGGAGCACATACCATGGAGACACCAGCAGCTCATGAAGCCGGTGCATGCATCATACACCACCAGGGAATCGGGTCTCAAGGTCTCGTAGCCAGTAGCAACCAATGAAGAGGAGCTCCAGCACCCCTACACGAAGTAGCAACAAGCAGATCCAACATTCCTCGTCCTGAAGCCTGAAAAAACCCATGTCCACGGCCGCACAGGTAAGTGCCTATCCTTATTTCGTCAAATTACATAAGCTATACTCTAAATGTGCATGACTGTGAGAATGAACGGATTGAACAAGTCGGGTAGCCATTCAACTGGCCACCACAACCAGTCCGACGGCCTCGTCGGATCCGAATGGCCTTGGTTATGTTGAAAAGACGGGCAATTGACACGTGGGAAGCGTCTAGTCGGAGAGAAGCGGCAGTATAACAAGAATGGCGGCGGTGAATGTAGAGGGAAGAATTCGGCGGTCAAGGACATGCCGCGAAATGATGGCTGTGACGTTGGCCAATGGATCGACTGGGACAGCTCACCCCCGCACCATGAATTCCGCAGTAATTCAAAATCGGCCGGCTGAATCTCTTATGATGCACTGCAGTCATTTACTCACAAACGTTTTGCAGCCGAGTACGCGTCCTTAATCCTCTGAAGGTTGTTAGCCCGAGTTCTCGGCCTGTTCCAACGTCCTGTTGCTGCTCAGAAAGTTCTCCAGAAGCCGTGCACAAGTTCTACAGGAAGCTGCGCTACAGGGAGCCCGACATTACGGAGAAGCTTGGACTGTTCACGTCGAGGGTGGAAATTCTTAGTGAGGTAGGCCTGAACATAACTTTCCCATGCAAATAATTCAAAAGGTGGTGAATTCGACGTGATTGAGAGGGTAGGGAAAATGTGAATAAAGTCTGTTTATGAATTCAAAAGCCGTTTTCTTATCGCTGCATGAAATTGTCGTCGTAGTCTGCATGCGAGACTTTCTCCAGGGTTTTGAATTAGAATCCCTCCTATAGAAAAAAATCGAGACCTTGTCAAGGCTCACCGGTGGAAAATTGTGAATTCTATATGACTGTGTGCATAACAGAGACGTAGCTCTGCGCTCTGTGTAGACAAATCCCGAAGCTCTCCTTCTGTACACGAGCAGGCAAGTTCAGAACAACAAAAACAGGCTTTTTACCATGCTGGGAGGGTTCATTAGAAAAGAGCCTTCGGACTCCAAGAAATTACGGGAAACCCCTGAGGTGGTGGACCTGTTTTCCCGTTCACGCTGGATGTCATTCTGTGACAAGCTTCAAGGTCACGATGATGAAATTACAGAAGAATTCTTAAGGTCTTTGAAGTCGAAGTCAAAGACATTTGCCGTTGTCAACTTCAGAGGATTGACCCTCAGACTCACCCCACAGCTCATTAGAAGAGTAACTAATCTACCGATGGGGGTACCTTGGGATAAGGAGGAGAGAAAATTGGGTCAGAAAGCTAAAAAAGAGTTCTTCTTGCCAGAGGAACAATTTTCAGAGGACAAGAATGGAGTTCGAAGAACTAGCCTCCAACCGTTCTGGAGTGAAGTCAGCCTCCAAATTATGAAGTATATTACGTGTGAGGGGCGATTTAGCATTGTGTATGGCTATCATTTCTGGCTACTCAAAGAACTCAGGCACCAAATGGACCTACCCTCCGAACAAAAATTGAGCATTCCTTACTTCCTCCTCCAATCCATCATTGAGTGTGCCACCAAACTGAGAGAGGGGACACTAGACCAGCTAGCCCATCATGGGCTTATCAAGCTCCTCGTGGAAGATGCACTCCACACTTACACTGTCCCTCTCTCCTGGGAAATTTTTCGGAATATGTCTAAAGATGATGACATCCGAATTTTGGTCGAGGAGCTCACTTCCTCCAGCAGCAAGGAGAAGGGGCACACTCAGGCAGAGAAGAAAGCTAAAGGGTAAGAAACCTCGGGCAAAACACCAAAGAAAGAACAGAGAGGAACGCAAGAAAAAGGCCAAACTACCAAGACAGGGGGTAGTAAAATTACACCAACACCCAGGGAGAAGAGACTACAAAGCAGGGTAGAAAGGACTGAGAAAGTCCAAGCCAATGAGGGCATCCCTAAGGCAGCCTCAGCCAAGCAGGCTAAAACGGTGCCATCCACTTCTACAAGAAACCAGAAGGCTATTTCTATAGGAAGTTTAAAAACGGCTTCTACAGGAAGCCATAAACCAGCCACTACAGGACTTTCTACAGGAAGTCCGGAAAAAAGACAGCAGAAGGAGAAATCGGCCGAAATTTTAGCTAGGGAGGCAGCAGTTGTGCTGGCCACCCTAGGTACCTCTCCCAAGCCAAAGGAAAAACGAAAGAGGGAGACTCCTCTGTATTTTAAAGCAAGAAGGAGTGTGAGAATTAAGACTGGTAGACCCCAGCCTCCATCAAAAGAGCCAATCACAATTGTGGATACCCCTACCACACCAAGGGATAGGTCCCCCTCCAAGACATCCATTACTTATGAGCGGGGGAGCCCGAAAACATCCTCATGGAGGGAAAGGATGGAGAAATTGAAACCTGAGGCCTCTCTACAGGATGCCGAGGCGGTTCTACAGGAAACTTTGGCTAGGCTGAAGGAAACTGAGCAGATGGAGGAAACAGCAGCTAAGTCACCACAGGAGGAGGAGAAGACCGAGGTCATCATGGAACCAAGCCCCCAGCCCAGCCTGGGCTCTTATTATAACTTTTTGGAGGCTGGCAAAATTATTCCTCAGAAATTCACAATGCCACTGTTTCTAGCACTAGAGGAAGAAAGAGTACGAACCCACACTTGGATGAGGATCGCTAAATCCAAGGGGGTAGCAGATATAGGACCTCTAGAGGAAAGGCTCAAGGAAACACAAAGAGAGTTGGCAAGATTACGACATGTGGAAAGCTCCCAACAGGCCAAGTTAAGAGAAGAGAATGAGCTACTTAGACAGCAGCTACAACTATAGGGATAGAGGAGAGAAGAGGACACAACAGCCAAGGACACCACAGCAGAACCTCAAGGAAAAGAAGGAATGCAAGCTGATCTTGAGGAACTAAACTAGCAACTACAGGAAACGGAATTGCAGGCAGGCATAGAGATACAATCTCTAAAACAGCAGATGCAAGAAAAGGAGGCACAACTAGCCTCCATGGCTAGTTGGGCAATGGATGCTCTGCAATGTAGGCAGCCGGCCAAATCCTATGGCCTATACCTAAAGGATCAGTGGCTGCAATTCCAAATTAACACATTGGCACAGAGGGGTATCTCCCAAATCCAAAACCCCCAGCAGTTCATGGATTTATGTAACAGCAGTTCATTAGAAGACAAGGCCCAGCTATCAGAGTTCTACCTTCATAGTTTGGCCCTTCCAAATGTAACCTCATGGGACCCCAACACAGCAATAGGGGATATGCAGCTGATGGCAATGACCTCATGGTTAAACCACGAAGAAAAGAGAGCGGAAGAGGTCTGAAATGTCATGAATCGAGAACTACATGAACCACTGCTGATTACAGCAGAGCCAGGGGACCCCACAGCATTGATATCAGCCCACTAGCACCTAGCAAGCAACTCTCAAGCTTTATTAGAGTACATGGATCGGCAGGCTCAGGCCATAGCACACTTTGAGGATATGGAGCGATTATTAGGGGAAAATTGTGTTCATGCTTGCACCCATATGTGGAACACATTGTCCCACAGCCTCAAAATCAGGGAATATCATACTCCAACTAGAATGAGGGAGGCCTTGGCATGAGTGCCTCTCTACAAGAAGTCTATGCAGAACCTCCAGGCCAGCTGGATCGGCCTCAAGCTAAGTCCACCTTTGCTTTTGGGACTGTTAGAAGGAAGCACAGAAGAAGAAGAGCATAAGCAGTGGGAAGAGGTGGAAAGGAAGGCCGGATTCCATGACAGTGAGGAAGATACTACTTCAAAAGCCTGGGATGTGAGGGTGGCCATTAAAGCAATGAAAGACGAGGAGCTGGACTAGTTGCTCAGAGGATGAGCAACCCTTTTTACAGGGGGGTGATGATGAGCCCCAAATTTGGTAACTTGTTGGGCTCATATGGCCTAATTATCCTTGTTCAATCCTTCATTTTTCATAGCTTATGCATTATTTTTCAGTATGTTTATGTCATTTGTATGAATAAGGGTAGTCACTCTTCCTAGGTGGCTAACACGTGCTATTTCAGGTTTTTTGACACATGTTGGAGTAGAACCGAGCAATCACGGGCTAGAAGACAGCCAGGCTTGGGGTGAGGATTCGTAGGGGGGTTGTCTATGGCATTAAATAGCCTTCCTCGGGATCTTCACCCCCAACTCCGAGCTCCAACGGCCACCAAAACTGGATCTAGAAGGCAGCCAAGCAGATTTTGGAGGGAGCTGTCTACTCACAGTTTGGGCAGCCAAGTCCCATAGATTTAGGAGGCCAACTAGGGCCCTCGTGGTGTATAAATGTTAAGGCCTCAGCCTTCGTGAGGGACTTTTGGAAACCATTGCATATTTTGCACTACAGTGCTGTTAGCTCTAGTTTGTTCTCTTGTAGCCATTTTTGGCATAAATCTTGACTTATGACTATTTTTTGATAATGAGAAGCAGTCCGATTTTACATCAACTCTGAGTTTTCTATAGGAGCCATAGCTCTTAGGGTTGGGCCCAACCTAAGAGCCTAGGGCTTCCTTTTTGTACTGTTACCTTTCCTTTATGCATCATTGTTCTCCTTTTATGCATTTGAAACGTATTTCTATTAGGCAGATTTAGTTGTGTTGGTTAAATAGGTCACTGTTTATGAATAGAATTGCTTAATATGTTTAAAATGGATTGGTAGGATAATAACAGGAAGAAGCTCCAAAAAAGGGTCAACCACACTCTTTGTTTCGCCTCATCCTTATTGGATCAGGGGCTGGAACTAAAGAAACAATGCTGCCCCAACAAAAACACTAGTTTGCTTGACCATGCAATCCTTAGTGTACTGTTTTCATTTGCAGAAGTTAGTTATGGGATCAGATCTCTGAAATGTGTCTTTGCATGATTAATGTACATGGTTTCCTTTCCAAATAAAGCCGTTGTTCATTCGTTTTATTGACAGTTAGATTAGATTAGCTAGGACTTTGATTATTTGTAAGACGTTGTTGATTCAGTTAAATGTACATTGTGCAGGGCATCTCTACCACTCTATCATCCACCTAAGCTTCATCAGAGCCAATTTTTCCATCTCCTAGCTAGGTCCCTCGTCTCACATCTGTCCTCTTGCCCACGTAACCCTACCTTTTTGTGCAATCATTGTTTCACCCTTCTTTGAGCCAATTTAGCCATCTACACCCTCTCACCACTCCATCCACCAGTCCCTGGGCCACTACCAGACCCCTATCCTACCTCCATATCCATTCATGCATCTTCCCTCACTCACCCATCCTCCAAAATCCAATTTTTAAACATCCTGTAGAAATTTCTGAACATCCTGTAGAAATTCCTGAACATCCTGTAGAACCCCTGCAGACTTCCTGTAGAAGCTCACAAATGAGGTTTCTTGAGAGCCAAACTTTGTGAAACTCTCTAGAAGGGTGTTAGGGACTCCTTAGGCCCTCTCTGAACCTTCCCGACCTCTTCCAAGCATTTCTCCTCCCTGATCCACCCCTGCACAGTAACAAGCCAGTTAAAAGCACATGCATGATAATTCTAATAACTTATTCAAAAATACAAAAAGATGTTTTCTTCAGATAGAGGTAGTCTAGACATATGCATTTTACCTTCATAGAAGTAATGGAATCTCTTCCAGTAGTTTGCATTCTCTCCTTTGCACCAGTAGGACTAGCTAGTAGAATTAGGGTTTGCGTTACTTTTTGGCTTTCAGTTCTTTCCGCAAGTAGATTAGCTTTCTTTGGGTTAGCTTTCGTCCATCAGTTAAAAAGCTTCTTCTAAGAGCTCATAGAAGTTGGCTTAAGCCCCTATTGGACTTGTGCCAGCTGACCAAGTGACAGCTGCGGCAAGAGCTAGTACTTGTGCATACAGCACCGTCGCTTCCAAGTTTGTTACGAACTACCGGGTTGATAAAAGTAAAGACGGGAGTCCCAAGAGTTGCAGCATTATTGCTGCAATACTGGAGCCCACCAATGATCTTTCTAATTCTTACGGCTCATGGTTACTATTTAATTAATGAATAATGAAGTAACGATGCACTGGTTAGAAGATGAATGATGATGAAATATATGAAAAATAGTTAACTGGGTATATGTTGGTTGTATTCATCATAGTCACATACATTTGCTAGTTTCCGAAATGACAGTAGTGTACATAAATCAGAATAATAAATTGAAAATTTGAAGTGAGTTAAAAATATTGATTCACCCCCCTCCGCTCCCCTCATTACTTTTCCCAACATCAAAAAATGAAGCCGCATTTTCCAACTACTCATATGCAAGTTAAACAAACCAAAGGGATGAGAATACTTAGTTTTTGTAGCATACTCATGCAACGTTCCCTTTCTCACCCCTTTCACTAAGAAAATTGGCACAAAAACCATTTGAATTTGGGTTCCTGAGAAAAGGAGCTAAAACAATCTACTCCATGTAAATTTTCCTATGATGCATGACCAAAACACACACAAAAAAAATAGTGCATTTGGATGGTATTTATAAAAATAATACTTATCTTATTATACATTTCAATCATATGTTTGTTAACACATGACTATTTGTTTAATCAAATTAGACATAACCTTAGATTCTACATGTCTTGAATTAGAATCCAGATGGAATAAAAATAGGATTTGAGTTATATGCTGCGTCCACAATTCAATCTGGAAATATATTATTCTCATGATTCCAAACATTTTTTTGTGGTGCTTAACCCTTCAAATTTGGCTTTGAAACTACAAAATTAGGTTTAGTTGTAGTCCCAACTATCCTAGAGCTTAGTAGCATGAAACTTCCTAGAAAATTCTTGTGGCTCATCAATATTCTAGCCATAGATTTTTTTTATCTTTCCCGTGACCTATCAATAGTTTTGCCATAGGTCTCTTGCAACTTTCTTATGGCCTCTTAATAGTGTAGTTGTGGGTTTCTTGTTAGTTTCCTACAATATAGAAACATGGCATATTGTTAGCAATTATAAGCCAATGTGATCCATCCTACTTATCATCCAATAGTTAATAGAATTTTAAAAATATAGGTTAATGAATACTTATTGCTAAAATTCCATTATGAACACAATTAGGTCAAAAGGTGCTGGAAAGAGTAAGTACAAAGCATGTGGGGAATACCAAAACTATGTAAAAAGGATGATAATGTTAAGGCCCATCATCTCCCCCAACCAAATGTATTCCATATCCTTAGTGTAATGATTCTAATTGTGGGGACTCTAGACAAATAATGCTCCAATTATAAGAAGGGTGGACCTCTTTTTCTACTTTACAATATCCCAAAAGTTGACTAATAATGGTCCAAAAATATTCTTCATCCTTACCTTCTTGCAAAGTACTCCAAAAATTAGGAAAATGAAACCTTAATCTATCCCAATGAATACCATTCCCCTTCATGTAGCCAATATTCCTATAAAACCAATCCAATTCTACTTCAAAATTGATACTTGTGAAGGGATTATTTTCTTGCATCCATTATGTTAGAAATTCATTTATGCTATTAAGTCCTGAGATAATTTCTAATCTATTTAGGATCACCCATTACTTACAATATCTAATATCTAGACAATATAAAATATCAAAAAGCTTTATTATGGATTGGGTATAAGTGTGTATTTGTGTAATTTATCCTGTTGGTTAATGGAAAATTCATGTTGATTGTTGGTGTGTCTCGTCAGCATAACTATAACCTAACAACTCGCCAACATGGATTGGAAAGGGCCCACCAATCTAGATTGGCAAGAGATTTTGTATCCTATTTCATTCTAGTTCATTTGCCTACTATTTTATGCTGAGATCTCATTGGTTTAGATCAGGTTAAGTGTTTATTTGTGACAATATGTATTTCCACAACATTAGTGCTTGTTAACTTCGATTGAATGAAAAAGTTTAGATAATAGCAATCATCTTGTATTAGCACATATTGATACAATATTTATGTGGATGTCAACAAATTGTGGTGACTGGAATCTAATGTTATAAACCTTTAATCATATATTGGTTATTTACAACATTTCTACTTGGGTTTTAGTGTAACTATGGTCATTTGTGACACTGATATTCAAAGTCCAGCGTGGGAGGAGAAAGGAACTCTACCCATCTCTCTTTCTTACATTATATATTATATACCCTCATGTGTTTTATGATTTAATACTATCCTTTTTGAAGGAACATTGTATATTTGGTTGACAGCAGATTGGAGGTCACAAAAAATATCTACTCTGCTTGGTTTTCAAGTTAGTGGCACACACACTACTCTAAAAAGCAAATACTTGTATTCTTGATAGTGTGCTTCAACCTTAAATGTGTGAAATTCATTTGATTAAGTGCATCAAATTTTGAATTGTTATATGTGATCTAGGGTTTAAGACTTCCTCCATGATTCAATGGTTATTGACATATTGAACACTAGAATGTTTATTGTATTTTGAAAACTCTTTGTAAAACATAACAGGCTCTATTATTTGACAATTGATTCTTCTAAGAATACCAAATCATATAAATACCCAATAACTCATTACATAAGCACATTAACACACAGTGAGTTGTTCCATATATGGTGACTTACTTTAATGAGTTGTTGCATATACAATATTCCATAGTGGCTTGTTAAATGCTCCTTGAATTCCATGCAAATAATATCAGCCCAAAATAGCACACGTTGGCATGAACAATGAAGAAACACTTTGAATATAAGATTGATTCATGATCCTTTGATTTAAAATAATTAATTCTTGTACTTTTTTCTATTTATTTCAACTCCTTGTAGTCTTTATGTAAGTTCCTTATCTCTGTGCTACACCAGCTTATTTTCATGTTGGCAAGAATCTCCCTTCAATCTGTCAAACTCCCTTTTTAAGGCCCAAAACCTTCCCTATATTCTACCTAACCATGTTTGCAATGGGAAAATGATATGGTCTAACTACTTTGGAAATGCACAATTGGAGTAGGTAATGGTGATGCCATATGTCTCGTCAGTAAGATAAATCCCCAATCAAATCTACAAAAGAGTTCTAACTTGAAGGGAAGAAGGGGATGAAGGATTTTATAGGGAAGGGATTAAAAACCATCTTGTTTTCCATGAATTATAATGATCAACATTATTGGTGTCCTTGTGGTGCCCTGATTAGTTTCTCAACTACAACATTCAAATTATACTTGATTCAGGTGAAATCAATTTGGAGGCCACTTTTTTAATTGATTTGCTTGGTATAATTTTAGAGGCCTTCCATTGGATTTCATTGATTTTATAAATAACTAGGAATCTCTCATAAACCAAAGATTATTTATTCCTCTTGTTTCTGCTAGTTCCAACACTTTAAACAATTGTAAAGGTATTCACAAAGTTTATTGGTGGAGAACATGAGACCCCAGTTGTAAGATTTTTGAAGATTACATTCTAGGTCTGACGCAATACCCCTTGCACTATTGTTTTTGGACCTCTTTTAGCTGTTCCACCATGAAAAACACCACTTGGTGCACCAAGGTAAATTACATTTTCAATTCAATTAAATTACTCATGCATTGATAACTCATTAACATTGAAGCACACATTTTTCAAAATAGGCATTTTAATCTTAAAAGTAATAACGTTTGATATTTTGGCTCAAAGGCTCTAATATAACCACCTTAAATTATATTCAACGTTATTTGGATAGAAATAAGCTACATATTACAAGCCATCAATTCGCTAACTACTTCTCTCGTTCAATGGACTATAGGTACAACCAAACAAGTACCTGTTAGAACTATCTTCGTCTAGCAAGGGAAGTTCAAGTAGAGTGGAGAAATGTCAAAGATTTCTTACGTCTAATGGATAGAGATTAACTAGAGGTGAGAAGATCATAAGAAAATTCCATAGGCACAAGGAATTTTTTCTTGTTGAAGGGGGGTCATGTTCTTATGATGCTGAGAGCATAGATGACATCAAGGTGCCCTTGAGGTACAAACATCTAGTGAAATGATGGGTACCCAAGGACCTTCCTCAAGTAAACATTGATTTTTGTCTCAATGAGAGGATATATCACATTTCTCCATCATCGTTACATGGTTTGGGGATATTTTCCATGGATGGCATAAAGGTTTGTTACAATGGATTAACTGAATTGATGGAGTATGTTGGACCCTGTTACAATTACAACAATTGGATGTAGCTGGTCCAATATATGCAAGGTATGCAAAGATACAGAGTGGATGAAAATTATATATAACGAAGAGACAACAATAAAAATAAAGGAGAATCTATTTATATAGATGGAAGGAAAAAAACATTGGGAAATATTGCAGGTTTTATAAATAGTACACAACCCAAGACATCAAATAAGCAACCCAAGACATCAAATAAGCAACCCAATTGCATATTTGAGGGATGTGAAGGAAACCATGTATTCGTATGCACAATAAAATCAATAGTTGTAGGAGAAGAGTTGTTGATCAATTACAACTTGAATTGAATAGATACAGTCGACATTGATATTAGGGGGGTAGTAGGTAACCTCTCATTAATGATTCTTATATTTTATGCTTATCATTCAGAAAAACTAGTTCATGAAAGAACTTATGAAAGAAATAGTTCCATGGTCTATCCTTGAATTACATCTTTATATTCTAGCATTGATGGCATTGATTTTCACCTTTTTGGAGATAAAACAAATGAATTTGATGTTGAAGTTTAGTGGATGTCTGGATGTGATTTTCAACTACCTGCTATTAAAATTTCATGGCCAATGAACATCATATAACTAACTTATCAAAAATTTATATCTATTGTCATTTTGCATTTTTGAGGGGTAAATAAATGAATCTATGACTAATTTTTTTATAAGAATGTGTATATATGATCCAACTAACCAGAGTCCAAATTTGGTCTTCATTTGATTTATTATGTATTTATTAAGCCAAAAAATATATTATAATTTGGTAGGTTAATTGTGGAAAATCGTCAGCAGAGTCATAACAGGTAAAAAATTGTCAATTTTGATTTACATTGAATGTGAAATTGATTGTTTGTTTGGGGTACATGACTGCAATGATCATAATTGGATTGATGAGGAGTTCTCCCAACCGAATCATAACAATCAATAAGCTTGTGGTTAAAGCGAACAAAGAACTTGTT